>CM054378.1:126368485-127605628 GCA_028858755.1 Ara ararauna | reverse complement strand
GTCAATAAGAATATAGTCACAGCACAAAAGAGCTTATTTGAAAGTCCAAGCATCAGTAAATGTTAGCATCACATAGACTGAAGACAAGCTGCCCTCCTTATCTAGGAGGCTTTGAAGAGGAGACCAATAGTATGTATTTAGTTGTAACAGAAGAGAAGTAGGAATACAGACATGATGTGGTTTTGCTGTACTTCGATGGGATGAAGATTGCAACTTTCAAGGTTGAATTAAGGTATAATGAGAGTCTAGGCCAAATATCCCCTCTGCAAATGGACAGGAACTGCTGCATCATGGAAATTACCTTCTAAAGGGATCTGCAAGGCTTCATTAAAGTTTTATTTTTGTAGGGAAGAAGACTGTACCTACTGGTGAGGTCCACATCTGGGTGAAAGAATGCCATGACCTTCCTCTTCTGAGAGGCAATAGGCTCAACTCTTTTATTAAGTGGTAAGAACTGGGGTCAAAGTCATCAAACCTGATGACCTACTAATGCTACTGTTGTGCTTTTAGTCTTATCTTCATGTTTCTACATTCAAATTAAAAACCATCTAATTACTTTCTGATTCTCCTTGACTGTAAGGCAAATTGTCCTGCAGGGTTTACAACTTGAAGATGTTAAGTATGTGCCACCAGTAGAACAGACTGGGAGAGCTTCCTGTGTAATCTGCTCTTCCATTCTGCTGCTCAGTTACTCTGGAGGGGGAAGGGCTACTCACAACTATGTGTGATTTTATTTGCATTTAAGTAGGGTGTGTTTGTGCAGGAGTCTGGTTTAGTTTAGCAAATCTAGGGAGGAGACAGAAGTGAGCAGCATTGTGGTATTTCTTCCTCCTTCCTTTCCACGTACAGACTAAAAATGTGAAGAGACAAGAATAACAAGATGGTTGGGAAATCTCTGGCAGGGACAAAAGGTTTCAGTGTCATTAGTGATAAATAAAATCCCTTCTCCCTCTTCCTCACCTGACCTCTTCTTCCCTTCCATCTGCTGAAGCACAGGGGAGGATACATGCTGCCAGTGTTTTTTAGGACTGAGAATATGACCTTTGATTTCATCTCCACAATGCTAAAGCATCTTCAGTCATGTCCTAACATGCAAAAAGCACTGTTAATCAGTAAGTTTTGTCTATGTTTGATGTTTAAGTGCAAACTGACAATGTTTTTTCTTCCTGAAGTACCATTCTGCCAGACACCAGCCGAAAAAGTCGCCAGAAAACAAGAACAGTGGCAAAAACTATAAACCCCATATTTAACCACACCATGGTCTATGATGGCTTTAGACCAGAAGATCTGAAAGAAGCCTGTGTAGAGCTCACAGTCTGGGACCACAACAAACTGGCCAACCACTTTCTGGGAGGTCTAAGGATAGGCCTTGGAACAGGTACTGGACAACTAACACATTAAACCTTAATGTACAAAATGCAGGCTCTCCTTTTTCCCTCCTCCCTTTCCATTTCTTCTCTTTTTGCAAGGATCACCAAGCAGCCTTTCAGTTAGTTATTTACTAAAGACTTTCATTCAATGTCATGTCCAGCTGAACCCAGGACAAGTAACTTTCCGATTTTGAGCACAGATCCTGAAATGTAAATCTCAGTAGTGTTACGAGGGCTAGGATGACTGACAAGTAAGGGGAAATACTGGAAATAAACCTTTGCCTGGCCATACGTTTTATCTGGTACTGTTTGAAGTACAAGAATGTGCATCCAAAATACTGATAACGCCTTACAAACTCATGCATAAACTAGGTATGAGGTGTAAGGAATGTATTGGGTGGAGATGAAAGGATAGATCAGGAATGCATGATAAGATTTGAAAATATTGGAGAAGAAAACTTAGAAATGCAAACAAGTTTTTAGCATGAGGGCAATATAAAATATGCAGACAGAACTGTGTGTTTTCCCTGTCATTGTATTTGTCCCTTTCATTGTCTGAGGGGAGGATGTGTTTGGAGTCTTTCCAAGCAAAGACAAGAAAAAATTACTTTTCCCAAGTTAACATGGTTCACCAGAATAACCTAAAATACAAATTGGGATAGTAAATCTCAATTTGAATTCTAAAGTTTCCAGCATTGTACAAAAATAAGTGTCCTCTTTTATCCTTAAAAACTCACAGATATTCATAGAATCACAGAATGGTTTGGGTTTGGAATGGACCTTAAGGACCATCTAGTTCCAAAGCCCCTGCCATGAACAGGGACACCTTCCACTAGACCAGATTGTTCCAAGCTCCTACATCTTGTGACAAAATGGCTAAGGATAACATGAAGTATGACCAAGTTTCTGTGTGAAACTCTTACCAAATGTGTTTGATAGAACTGTTCAAGTCCATAGATGTAGAGCTGGTTCTCCAAAATGCTGGGCAGCCACCTGAGAAGGTGAAACTATTTTAGAAGACAGACAAATGTGATTGCCTGCTTCTAACTCTGCAACATGTTAAGTAATGTTTCTCTTAACTGGCATTTTTCCAGGCAGAAGCTATGGGACTACAGTAGACTGGATGGATTCTACTTCAGCAGAAACTGCCCTCTGGGAGAAGATGATGAACTCTCCAAACACTTGGATAGAAGACACGCTACCTCTCAGGATGCTAATGGTTGCAAAGTTGACAAAATAAGGTGGCTTTTTAATTGCTAGTGTCCAAAAGAAACCTTGGCAATAGAATTAAAGGTGTAGGGGTGAAACTTGGAAGAGGAACACAGTAGTTCTTTGACAGTCTCTGCTCAGCTGCTCTTCTGGTTTTGTGCTGTCAAATGTCATTTCATGTTTCAAATTAAATATCTGCCTGAAGATTAGTATGTAAATTTAAGGGATTCTTTCACTTATTCACTGAAAAGGACTTAAAGAAGGTGGCACTTAAAGGATTCAGAGGTAGAGGTAGCTATGTTACCTGGATGCTTGTGTTGCCGAACAGAAGTGATCCCTTAGATAATCTAAATTACCAGCAAAACCCCTGAGTCAGCGTTTTCTCTACACCCCAGGATTGTTCATGAGGTGTTCTTACTAAGACAGCAACAAGTTGCATTTTGTTCATGCTCATAGGGTGCGTTGTATCCTCATCATGCCATGCCAGGTCCTTTAGTTGCAGTTGTACGCTTCTAGGATATGAAAGTCACTTCTACAGTGAAAGCAGCACGAAGTGGCACTGTCAGTGTCCTATCTGGCAAGGTGCAGAGGACTCTTAGTTTCAATGTACTATAAAAATCAGGGTTATAGAACTTTGCTTATATGTAGCTTGTCTTGCTCATGTACAATCCTCACCTTTAAATGCTGGAGGCACAGAGGTGAAACTTCTTTTTTTTTATTCAGATACCCTAAAGGATCTAAACCTGCCAATTTTAGTGATGACCATTGTGTCGAGCATTTATTCTGTGAGGAATACTCGGCTCTATCTGTAGCCATGAGCTCGGTGTTTAGCTATAATTTATCTGTGCTTCAGCGCCACCGTTAGGAGAACGCTGGGGTTCTGGTGGCCCTGGTTTAGGGAGTTTTGCAGTACAGGGAATAGGACTGGGACCTGCAGAAATGCGTGCTATTAGAGTAAAATAAATGCAGAAAATACTAAATGTATTACTTTTTTTAATAAAAAAGCCTGTTAAAGCCAAATAGGAATTCAGTGTTTATTAAACCCCAGTGGTTTATGTTAGCAACTCAGCATGTGATGTAACAAACTGCAGACAGAAGAACGTGTTTCTGCAAATAAATGCATATTTATGTGCTCCAGCTATGTCTACAAGTTGGTGAGATCCTGCACTTCAGTTGGAGGGGAAAAGAAATTGAAACACTACTTGGTATTTATTATACACTGGGAATGGAGAAAAGAGAAGGTGGCATTCACCCTGCTGGGGAACCCACTGCCTCTCGCATCAGCCAGGTTTACAAATGCCACAAGTAGCTGGCACTCCTGATATCTCAGTACTTCAGGCCTTTGGGATGAGGTTGGTGGCTGTGACACTAAGCCAGATAGAAACAAAACCTTAACCTGGCGTGACTAAGAGAGTAGGGTGCATGCAACACTTCAGAGCAATGGATTTGCACTTCAGTGGTACAACAGCTACTTTGTTTCTGTATTTGGAAAGAGCCACTCCTGAAAGGGGGGGTGGTGGTTCTGGAAAAGCAGAGAGGCACCCAGTTCATTTGCATTCGCTGCCTACATGAATTCGTTTTCACATGAAAACATAGCTTGCTGTCAACATGACCTACAATTTCACAGGATTAGTTTGTCGTCACTGTCGTCGTTATTGTGCTTCCTGTCAAGCTCAACTATTTTGCTATGTTAAAATGGCTTTGGGACTTCAGCAGCAGGGTCAGGTCTTGAGGGTCTACATTTGGACGGATGCTGGAGAGGGACTGTTCACCAGGGACTATAGCGATAGGACAAGGGGTGATGGTTTTAAACTTAAACAGGGGAATTTCAGATTATATATAAGGAAGCTCTTTACTGTGAGGGTGGTGAGGCACTGGCACAGGGTGCCCAGAGAAGTGGTAAATGTTCCATCACTGGCAGTGTGCAAGGCCAGGCTGGATGGAGCTTGGAGCAATCTGCTCTAGTGGAATGTGTCCCTGCCTGTGGGAGGGGATTGGAACAGGATCAGCTTTAAGGTCCCTTTCAACCCAAACCAGTCTGCGATTAGATGATGATTTTCAGCAGAGCTCTAGCAGCTGTGCTTATCTTTTCACCATTTTACTATTGTCATACACAAAAGTCACAGCTGTTCACCTGGTGAGGTGCAGGGAAGATTACAAACCGAACTGCTTTATCAGTGCAAAAGGTACTTTGCTGATGCTATGCAAACTATAGCATTTAATTATAGAGTAGAAACATTACAACCTCGCCTCCTGCTAAAGGATATTATCTTGATTTATTAAAAGTGCTTGGAAGTAATGGCTGCATTTAATAATGTAACCCAGCAGGAATTCTGTGTTAAACATCTAACTGAAGACATGCACAATTTACTGTTAAAAGCTGTTACTGGTGGTTTTTGGCATTGCTCTGATCGTGGCTCACATGCTAACACAGCTTTCCACCAAATCCATAGTAATTCTGAACTACAGTGGTACGTTCCACAGTGATCATGTGCTGACAGGGCAATGCAAGTTTACAAAGTCAATTTGGCCAGAAAGTTTCAAGAAACCAATTTCTTAAAACAAGAACAGCTGTGCAGGTGAAAGGTTTTAGTCACCTATAACAGAAGCTTTAAGGGTGTGTAGTTACTCACTCAAGGGCAGTTTGATAAGTTAATAACTATGCTTTGATTCTTTATTCCAGTTCACCTGTATGACAAAGCAGCTGAACACCTAGAATGTCTTTATATTCATTCTTGTCTGGAGAAACACATACACCCGCCCACCACTACCTTTTTCCTTTTGGGTTTGGTGGGTTTTATTTCTTTTCTTCCCTCCTTCACTTCATAAGCTCATCTTTGCTTTAGCCTGGAATGGTTTTTGTTTGGTTTTGGTACACATATACGTATATGCCTATACATGTGTATATGTGCTCTAAATTACACCAGCTCCCTACAGACCAGGCATCAAAGTCCCAGCTCTCCCGTTACACTCTCTGTGTCCAGAAACAACCCTTTCCTGCAAACAAGCCCACAAACCTGCTTTGATTTTACCTATTTTGAAGGATCTGGTACTGCAGCCTCCTTGTCTTCTTTGCTTCATATCCCTTACCCACATCACTCACTCCTCTCTGCTTTGTATCCTCTTCCAGTGGAGTCAGCAACATCTGCACTGATTTTTTCCTTCCAGCTGTTTTCCTCCCCTATCACATCAGCCAGGCTTTTCATTCACTGCTCAATAAAGCTGCAGGTTGTTCAGGGTGAAGGCTGTGTTGTTACTTACCATGGAGCCTGCTACTGTGAGCCCCTCTGGCACACACAGGGCACAAGCTGGGGAGCTCTTCAGACTTGTGGAAATCCTATTCCCTTTACCAAATCTGTGCGCTTTTGAGAGCATTTGCAGTGTTTGTTTTGCTAAGAAACACTCAGCTCTTTCAGCCACTGGCCCAATTCCAGGCAGCCAGGACAAAGGCACGAGCTCCATGGTGACTGGATTCCACCTCTGATCTCCAGGGAGACAGAAACCCCGCTGCAGTAGTGACAACAAACCAGCTGGGGAAAGAAAACACCCGGTAAGAAAATGTTTATCTCCTCTTAAACACTGCTCTGCATTGTGCTTCCACTCGATGGCCTAAACCTTTTAGTCCTTCCCCCTCTCCTCTGTTACTTCCAAAGACCTAAGGTAGCAACAGCAATAGGGAAATGCAGGATGGTGGAGATGGAGGTTGTGTTCATACTAATGGTCACCACAGCTCTGAAGCTGTCTGTGCTCGACAGCATTAACTCAGTTTTGCAGTACAATATTTTAAGCTGTCTCTTTCCTCCGTCCACCCCTTACCTCCAGTCAAAGCCCAGAATTCACAAAGCCTGGTTCTTAGCATGCTGTGTCACATGCCATGTGGTTTAAGGTCTGCATCTGAATGAAAAGCTTGGCTTTAGTTTAGTTTTAGACTAACATTTTGTATCTCTGGGTATGTTGCCATACAACCAGGCACCAGTAATGACTTTGGTGCCAATGTAATATAAATATTTCCCTTATTTTGACATGAGGAGCCAGACTTCAAAAATTACATGCCTAAAATAATCCAGCAAATGAGTGTCAAAACTCAAAGAATGAACTATTTCTCCAGGCACAGAGTCTTTGTACCACAGGGCATTGGGTAATTGCCAGCATCCTACAGATCTTCTATTTCATTCATAAACCTCTAAGCATGGGATAAGGTTACTCAGTTATTTTCAATGAGTGATACACCATTAAAATCTTACAAATCAATTTGAAGCTCAATGTAACCCTCCATGTTTTACTCACATTTATAACACCAGATCTGTAGGAGAAAATGAAAGCAGAGGAAAAGGATTGCTTAAGGAATTTTTTACAGCTTTATCACTTACAAGCTTTTTACCTGAAAATAATAGTAGTTCTTGTAGTTACAACACCACCACTTTGAGAAGGAATAATTAGCAAAGCTAATACATGCCCTTGTCAAAATCCTCTCTCCAGGTTTCTTGTCAGCCCTTTTAGGTTCTGGGAGCTGCTCTAAGGCCTCCCTGGAGCCTTCTCCAGGTTGAACCAGCCTGTCTCCACAGCAGAGGTGCTCCAGGCCTCTGATCATCTTTGTGGCCTCCTCTGAACTCTCTGCAATAGGGCTCATGTTTTTTTTTCTCTCTCATCTCTGTGTGAGACAGGGGCTCCATGGCTCAGAATGAGGGAGAAGCAGCGATGGCCAACTCCACAGGTGACTCAAAGATGAGAAAAGTCATTGAAGATCTGACAAAAGGCCTCAAAGAACTCTGTAGGAGCCCTGAAGACGAGAAGAGTGAGAAGGCCGTGCTACAATCACGCCTAGAACAACAGCATCACCTCATCTGTATGCTGAAGAAGAAAGCAGAGGATGCATACAAACATTGCAAAGGCCTGGAGCAACAAGACACGGAGCTGGAGAAACTGAGGACAGAGGACGCTGTGAAGATGAAAGCCCAGACCCAGCACATGCAGTGTCTGGAGTGGCGCTTCAAGGATCTGGCCGACAACCATGAAAAAATGATCCAGTTCAAGGACAAACACCGGGAACAGAACATGCAGCTGCAGGAGGAGAACGAGCGCCTGCGGCAGGAGAAGGAAGTGCTCTTTGGTCAGGCTATGAAGGAGAAGGAAGCTGAGGTGCTCCAGCTTGCTGCCCAGGCCAGGAAGCTCTCGGAGCAGTTAGACTCCTTACAGGAGAAATGCGCTTACGAGACCTGCAGAGCGCAGGAGCGGGAAGAGGAGCTGCTGGAAGCTAAGAGCCAGCAAGCCAGCTCCTACGCCTGGGAGGTTGATTCCTTAAAGAACCAGCTGCAGTGCCTACCGGAGCAGCACCAACAAACCCTGGCGAAGGTAGTGCACGTGGAAAGCCAACAGAGAGCCCAGGACAGTGAGTTGTGGGTCAGGCTGCAGAGGGCCAATGAGGAGAAAAAGCAGCTACTGAACCTGGCCATGGAGAGAGGCAAAGCTCTGCAGGACAAGCAACAGGAAATTCAGCAGCTGTGGAAGAAGCTGAAAACAGCAGAAAAAACCAAGCAGCAAGCGGGAAAGCGAGTGGTGAAAAAGGCAGCAGCAGCAGACAGTGAGCTGAAGGTGCAGGAGCTGCAGCGAGAGCTGGAAAGCAGCAAGCAGGCATACGATGAACTCACGCTGCAGTTTGATACCTACAGGAAGCACAGTGAGGATTTACTGACGAAAGAGAAAGCGCTGAATGTCAAACTCCGTCATTTCGTTTTGTAACTACAGCTTTCTCAGTGCCTCTCTCATGGCACACCACTGCACATTGTTCCCTTCCACGAGACCATCTTCTGCTTCCTCTGTAATGCACTTGCTGGCTTAAAGCAGCCTACAAAGAGTCCTGTAGCCTGTTTCTTTGTTATGCTCTTATAGAAGAGCCGTTAAATCTGAACAGGGGTGGTTGAACCAGTCAAACCTGAGACGTGAGACCAGGTTGGAAAATGTAAAGTATGAGTTCGATACATTTGGTCCTAACCTCTGCTCTATCATAATTTTCACTTTTTACAGTTAAAAGCACATCATTTTCCAAGATGGACAAAAGCTCAACCCCTTTTGGGCCTTTTGTATTTGATTCTTCCTTGACGTTCAGCAGAGGCTGGGCATGTAAGAGGTAACACTGAGGCACCAAGGAAGAAATCCCTTGCAGCATCTACTTATTAATGTTCAGAGGCCACAGAGATGCCGCAAGGGCTGGAGCAGCTCTGCTCTGGAGCCAGGCTGAGAGAGCTGGGCTGGTTCAGCCTGGAGAAGAGAAGGCTCCTGAAGGGGAGACCTTAGAGCAGCTCCAGTGCCTAAAGGGGCTGCAGGAAAGCTGGAGAGGGGCTTTGGACAAGGGATGGAGGGACAGGACAGGAGAATGGCTTTAACCTGCCAGAGGGGAGGCTGAGATGAGCTCTTAGGCAGTTCTTCCCTGTGAGGGTGCTGAGGCGCTGGCACAGGGTGCCCAGAGAAGCTGTGGCTGCCCCATCCCTGGCAGTGTTCAAGGCCAGGTTGGATGGGGCTTGGAGCACCCTGCTCTAGTGGAAGGTGTCCCTGCCCATGGCAGGGGGTTGGAGCTGGATGAGCTTTAAGGTCCCTTTAAACCAGAACCCTTCTGTGATTCTATCCATAGTCATGATTGAGGAGCTGAACCAAGCTGCACCAGGGGAGGTTTAGGCTGGGTACTAGGAACAATTCCTTCCCCAGAGGGTCCTCAGGCATTGGAACAGGCTGCCCAGGGCAGTGCTGGAGTCACCATCCCTGTGAGTGCTCAGAAACTTCGTAGACAAGGCCCTCGGTGATGTGGTTTAGTGATGGCCTTGGCAGTGCTGGGGAATGTTGGCCTTGATCTTAAAGGCCTTTTCCAGCCTAATTGATTCTATGCTCTCCAGACTAAACGGGCCCAGCTCCCGCAGTCTCTCCCTGCAAGCCTAGGACTGCAGTCGGCTGCTCTGTTTTCCCTGCCTGACTGCAGTGAGGAGCGTCCGTCCCTCCGGTGACTGCGAGAGCGCCTAAACCCGATGCCTCGACACTAAACACAGGCAGGGGCCAGCCCCAACCCACCACCCGCGGGACACCCCTGTCCTGCCCTCGCTGTGTCTGTGCGTGACAGAACCGCCACATCCGCTCACACAGGGGCTCCCATTGCATAGGGGCTCCCATTGCACAGGGGCTCCTCTCACACAGGGGCTCCCCTCGCACAGGGGCTCCCATTGCATAGGGGCTCCCATTGCTCAGGGGCTCCCATTGCTCAGGGGCTCCCCTCGCACAGGGGCTCCCATTGCATAGGGGCTCCCATTGCTCAGGGGCTCCCATTGCTCAGGGGCTCCCCTCGCACAGGGGCTCCCATTGCTCAGGGGCTCCCCTCGCACAGCGGCTCCCATTGCTCAGGGGCTCCCCTCGCACAGCGGCTCCCATTGCATAGGGGCTCCCCTCACACAGTGGCTCCCATTGCTCAGGGGCTCCCCTCGCACAGCGGCTCCCATTGCTCAGTGGCTCCCATTGCTCAGGGGCTCCCCTCGCACAGCGGCTCCCATTGCTCAGGGGCTCCCATTGCTCAGGGGCTCCCCTCGCACAGCGGCTCCCATTGCTCAGGGGCTCCCATTGCTCAGGGGCTCCCCTCGCACAGCGGCTCCCATTGCTCAGGGGCTCCCCTCGCACAGCGGCTCCCATTGCTCAGTGGCTCCCATTGCTCAGGGGCTCCCCTCGCACAGCGGCTCCCATTGCTCAGGGGCTCCCCTCACGCAGGCGCTCCCCCCACAGCCGCCGCTTTCCCGCGCGCGGGCGCACCCTCCCGGCGCCCCCCCCCCCTTCCCCTCACGGCGCGCCGCTTCCCGACAGGCACCGCGGCGGGAGCGCCGAGCCGGGGCCGCCGCCGCTCTCGTCCGGCTCCGAGCCGCCCGCCCGCCGCCATGCGCCACAGCCTCACCCAGCTGCTGGCGGCCTCCTCCGGCGGAGCGAGCCCCTCGGGCGCCGTCTGGCCGCTCGCCGGCGCGGGGCAGGCCCCGAGAGGGCGGGATGGCGGCGGGGAAGGGGACCCGGGCCCCGCGCGGCCCAAACAGCAGCAGCCGCCGCGGAGGGAGGAGAAGGAGCCCGAGGGGCCCGGCGGCCCGCTGGAGGTGTGGGAGCAAGAGGACTGGTTCCCGGGCTTGGAGCTGGGAGACCTACTGGAGGCGGCCCGGCCGGACTGGGACCTGGACGCGGAGCTGAGCGGCTGCTTCTGTGGGGAACCGGAGCCGCTGCCCCCGCCGGGCCCGGGCCAGCGGCCGGCGGCGGTCGGGAGGAGGAACGGAGGGGCTGGGAGCCGGCTGAAGGCGGCGGCGGCGGCGCGGCTGAACCGGCTGAAGAAGAAGCAGTACGTGCTTGGGCTGGAGAGCCGCCTTCAAGGCCTGGCTGCTGAGAACAGGCAGCTGCGGGACCGCAACCGCGGCCTGAGCCGCCGCCTGCGAGAGCTGGAGCGGGAGAGCAGCTACCTGCGGGCCGTGCTGGCTAACCAGAGCGCCCTGGGGCAGCTCCTGAGCCGCTTAGCCGGGATCCGCGCCGGCGGGCTGCAGCTCAGCACCAGCCTCTTCAGGGACACGGGCAGCCCGCGCCGCCATCACCACCACCTGCAGCCTGCCGGCGAGAGCAGCGACCACGACTACGCCCTGCCCAGCTCCCGGCCTGCCAGCCTGGAGGAGGCGGCGGTGGTGACGGAGACGGAGGAGGAGTGGGCATCCCCCGGCGGGATCTGCCTCCACGTGGACCGGGATCAGGTGTCGGTGGAGTTCTGCTCCATCTGTGCTCGGCGGGCAGCGGCCTCCTTCAAAATGTAGGGTCAAGTACCTGCTGCAAGTACTCGTGGGGTGCTCACCCCTAACAGGGGCCTCGCGTCGCGGCGGAGGAAGCAGGCGATGGTGCGGAGGAAAAGGATCAATACAGTGGTGATGGGGTGGTATTGGGGGATATGCAGAGGAGGGGAGCCTGGCACGTTAGTGGCCGGGGTAATGAATGAAAGAAAGAAATATCTCTTGAACGTTGGGAGCCAGTTGGTGGCCTTGGTTAAAGGTCGTGTAAAGCTGGCGTGTGGACGGTGGTGGTCTGAGGCTGTTTGGTGTAGGAGTCTTGCAGAGCTGCGTACAGCAGTGCGGTAATTGTCATGCAAACTGACCCGCGTACACACGCAGAGGTGCCGCCACCAGAGCCTGTTTTTGCAGCACTTGGGTGGAAAAGATCATGCCGACCTGATGCATGAAGGTGTGCTCGGTTCCACTTCGCAGTTGCCAGTAAAGATAACGCTGACTACCCGGTCTTTGAGTCAGATAATGTCTAGCCTACTTATCCTGAGGAGCCGAAAATGCTTGCTTAGAAAACCAAAAACTTCATTAAGACATCGTCACTGGACAGACTTAAGAAAATAGTAATGATCGGCAAAAGAAAGCATGCATATGAAATTGTACTGCATCTCAGTTATACATTACTATTAAAACCTCTCTGACAGTTTCTCTTTTAGGTGCTTGCCCTGCCAGGCTCCGTTGTGTAGGGGTTAAAGAACAGTCGTTTTCCACTTCGCAACCTGGTAAGGATCAATATATTCCCATAATGCGGTATCAGACAGCTTGCTTTGCTTATGCCAGTCTCTTGTAATGGCTGGTTCAGGAAATGATTTCTCTGGTCCTTGGCCTACTCTGCCAAAATGTTTCTAGCGCTGAATGACAACTCATAGTACAAATTACCATTGCATCATTCTGATCAGCTGTTTTCCTTTCTTAAATGAATATGCACGTAGTAGCCAATATATGAGCTACATTTGGAGTTAAAACGTAAATGCTTGTCATTTGAAATAGGAGTTTTGAATTAAGTAATGAGCTGAAAAGGGGAAACATGTTAATACGGGGGATGTGATATTAACAGCCTTTTATCATAGGGTACTGTCCCCAAAATGTAAGTAAAATGCATTTTTAAAAGGAAAAAAAAGAATTTGTGACCTGTTCATTTCAAATCCTATCTAGTGTTAGGGATGCACGGTACCTTTAAAAAGCCCTTCCTTAGCTTGCTCTAATTCATGATGCAGAGGTTTGCCTGCTTAAACAGAACCCAGACACTGGTTTTAGCTGTACAGTGGAATCCTCATGTAGAGGAGTCACTTTCTTGCATGGACCTCTAACAGAATTGCGGTTTGGAGAATGCACTGCACCGAAGTAACTTGTCACTTTAGCTTCCCCTAAGCCCACCTCTGTGCTCCTGCATACTCAGGTCCCCACGTTACTTCACGGTAGCTTTAAATTGTAAAGGTATTGCATGTATATGCATGTGCTTAATTTTACTGTAGAGTTCTTAATTCAGCCTCTTACAGTATCAAGAAATCTATCACTTGATAGAATTAAGCACAGTTTAGAGAAGAGCAAATCTATATCTTGAGGCTCATGATTTGAAAGATGCTCCATAATTAACTGGGATAGGAGGAAAGATAGTTTGACAAACAAACAGTAGTGTGTGTTTTCTTGTACTAGTCTTGTGTTTCTCCCTATCACAAAAGATGAGTGGGTTGTTTTTTCAGTTGTATTCTAATGTTTAGGTTGTTTATGTGTATGTCAGGTTGGGGGAAGAAGGACTGTGAAAATGATAATATGTAAAGTGAGGTTTCACAAAGAATACACTTTCCTAAACCAGTTTCATTTATTAAACAAAAAATTCTATTTAGTGTTTCTGAAGTCTTGTTTCTTAAAGCCTTAAATGTTGTGTTTAAGGCTGGAGTAGAAGGTGAAAGCGTTTTCTCCAAGTCATTTGCTGTATTGGTGCTAGACCCCATCAAGGGTTCATGGGTATAAAAAGAGTTTGGTTTTTCTTTGTGAAACATCACTGTGTGCTAAAGTATCTGTGTATTTAGCATCCTTGTTTTTCTTTATGCTAAAGTGGATTCAGCTGTGTTGGGGCAGAAGAGACGGGACCAGCTGCTGGCCACATTTCCTGCTTTATTTTAAAAGGTAGTATAAGAAATGAGAATAAAGAGGTAACAGGGCTTTTGCTGTCTTTGGTTAAACAAAAACAAACAAGGTTGAATGCTGGGATCATTTACTGCCATCCAGGATGTTTTCTATAAAAGCCAATATCCTATCAAATAGGTTTTACTCCACTGTGTGCAGAATTCCATCTGGTCAGGGTGTACTGCCAGCACAAAAGAAACTTAAGTGGGATACATGTTCCCTTATACCTCAGTGGTGGCATCAGTGGGACTGTGCAATCAGTCCTGAATTGTGTAACCCTATTGTAATGGATGGGTTACACCAGTGCCACAAGAATTGGAGTTACTCACCTAGACCTGAACTGACTGATAGAAGGGAAATAATGGAGCTAGATTCAGCCTGGGCTCAGTCTGCCAAGCTCAAGCTTCAGGAACATGCTTGGTTCTGAAGCTTCACATGCTTGATGAAAAGAGAAACGTGCATGTAGCAAGTATGGGATGTTCCAGTGGCATTTTTACAGTTACTTCAGCCTAGAAGTGGGGTTTGAGTTAACTGAAATATGCATTCTTTCTTTCTGCATCACTGCTAAGTGGTAGGGGTCAGGGCCGTAGTTCTGGTCTCTGTTGTGAACTTGCACATGGCTCACAGACACTACACGTGTGCTGTGTCTGAGAGCAGCTGATGTTCTGACATGCAAAATGGTGTTTACTGGTACAAGACCAAGGGCAAGTCCCCAGGAAGTAAGTGGCTGCAGGCATTTCTAGTGCCTACTGAATCATATTTAAACCAAATAGAGGGGAGGAGGTTATTTGAAACTCTTAACCAACTGTACTATCTGTATGGTGTGTTATTAATGTAGCTTTTTGAAGTGAAAGCCTTGAAATGACATAACTTAATACTTGAAAAATATATTGTAAATGTTTCTTTGTAATTATGTGCCATCCAGATAAGAATACAAGGTCATAATAAAATCAGACTTGTTGATCTTTAAACGTATGGGCTCAAATGTGTTTTTCATCTTCTCATCAATGCCTTACTTTAATTGAGTGGTTCATTACACACAATGGGAAAACAGGAAGGGGAAAGTGCTGTTGTTGCTGTCTATGTGAGTTGTCAGTTGGGAAACAAGATAAAGTGGATGTGGGTATGTAGGGGAAATAGTTCTTACTCATCTGTCTGTCAAATTCATGTTGTGGTGAGGATGAAACAAAGGTGTGTTATTCCTTGAACAGAAGAGCTGTGCTTCATGGAATCACCTCTCCTTGTGTATTACAGTTATTTTTCTTTCTTAATAATTTATTAATGTGGGTATGTTTGATCAATAAAACCATGGAGGACTAGAACAGTTACATAAAAGCTTCTGTGGTCTATTGTATCTTCCTCCTCTGCTCCATTTTTAGGTTCAGAAGTTTGATGGCTGGTTAATAATACGCTGTGAAACCAGAATCCTTCATCAAATTATTTCCATGCTGAGCACTATAGTGTAGCAAAAGGTTTGAGGGTGGTGGAAGGACAGAACTTCAAGCTCCAGAGCAAGCCGTGTGCCGTGCTCTTTGATTTCTTCTCATCTTCAACACTTCATGGAGCACAGTTTAAAACAGCCTGTCGGTTTTTGGGCCCTCAGGTAGTGCTAGTGTTGTGTGTTCACTGTTCCAGTGACAGCGGTCTGCAGCTTGGTAAAAAGGAACAATTCACAAAACCCCTTGCTTAAAAACATAACAGCATTGCAGCGTGCTCTGCCTTCTGGCTGCCAGGTGTAGAAAATACCTTGTTGAGGGATGAAATACGTGTGTGTGTGTTAAACTATATGCACCATAGCTTCAAATGCCACCACTGTTAAGCTACTATCCTCTTCTGGTGGTCCTCCACACCATGGTTGCTTGAAGACTGTTTAGTATTTAAATAGGAAGCAATTTCATGCTCAGTTCTCTGTTAGTCCTTTACAGTTTGAGTCCAGTGCTGTGACTTGTAGTAGCAATCTAAATTAACTTCTCTCTTTCCTCTGAAGAGCTTAGCAGCATCTGGGAGGAAAAAACAAACCGTGTTCCTGCAGTCTCTGCCTGCCTGGAGAGACGGTGTCAAAGGAAACATGGGGAACCACATTCCAGCACTTGGCATCACTTGGAACTTCTGGAGTCTTGGGTTTCTCATGCCTCTCCTGTGTCAGTGACAATAGATAATGGTCTGTGGTAAAACACACAGAAATAGAACAGTACTGTTTGGCATGGGTTGTGGGAACATAACCTTGAAAATAGGGGAGTTAACACTGCTGCTAGCAAGAGAGTCTCATACCAGTTGCAAGACACATAATGGTCTGTGGTAGCTCCTTCCTGAAAATCCCCTAAAAGTCCTGACCCCCAGAGACCCTTTTTGTATAGCTGGTTACTCTTCCAATGTAGGCTGTCCCCCTATGTCAGAATGAGAGTGCATTTTTGCTAGTATAAAAGCCTGAGCCTCATGCGATGCAGTGGAGGCAGAACCTTCACCACCCAGGTCAATATTGCCCCTGCGGGGATGCTCACTAAGGTTGAGCCTGCCACCTCGCACTGCAATGATGTCTCTTGGAGCTGGTTTCCTGATTGTCTTCACATAGTCTTTGGGGTTGGTAAGATAAACTCTCACCAAAAATACCTGTCACTGCTTCTTTTACCCTTTGCTGGCCCTTCCTCCCTATCTTTTCCTATAATAATTAACTAGTTGGTTTTTTTGTCTGTTGTGTCTTGCCTCTCTCTCAACCTGGAATACCCAAACTCCTCCAGAGCACTCTTGTGAAAACTGTAATCATAGAAAGGTTTGGGTTGGAAGGGACCTTAAAGCTCCTCCAGCTCCAACCCCCTGCCATGGGCAGGGACACCTTCCACTAGAGCAGATTGCTCCAAGCCCCTGTGTCCAACCTGCCCTTGACCACTGCCAGGGATGGGGCAGCCACAGCTTCTCTGGGCACCCTGTGCCAGCGCCTCAGCACCCTCACAGAGAACTTCCTCCTAATTTCTAACCTTTTTGTAAATGTAATGACTCTTAAAAGCTGAAGTTCTCTGGAGTTTGTAGTTAAAGAGGTTTTCTGCTAGAATCGATGTCAGTGGGACTGTATTTGCTGTTGGGCTGTAAATGTCTGGAGGATACATTTGGTGTGGGAGGTGCTCAAATGGGCTTTGTGGTTGAAGAATGTCCTGTGTGAAATTGCACATTGCCAGTAGCCGATTCTACCGTTTTTCACCCAGTTTGTGTGTGATGTGTGGATCTGGAGAAATAAGGGTGCCTCGGTCATTAGCAGGATGCCAGGAACTGGGCTAGGACAGGGGCAGGGAGAGGAGGGAGTCAGCTGCAGGGCAATAGATCGTAACACTGAGATTCAGCATCAAAAACAGTCCATAGAGAAGATAAAATCGGTGCTTTTTTAGTGTTTCTGGTGCTCTGTTGATTCCTCTCTGTGGCCAGTCTCTGAGTGTTCTTTTGGCTGTAGTACAGATGGCAAGTAGTGAAAACTCCATCCCCAGAGGCCGCTCTCCTAAGTTAGAACACCATAGAAGCTATTGCTGTCACATGCAGGCCTATCAGGGATTGTTTCTACTGAAAGGGATGCAACCATACAACAAAAGGATACAACGTAAGCCTGTTGTAACTGTGATTTCAAACAGGAGGGGGTGTTTGCAAGGCCTTTATGATAGGAGAAGGCAAAAACCAGGTAAAAGCTGGTCGTTTGGAGAGCTGTATGTGGTATGCTGTACCCTGCCTATGAAGTGGGTAGCGGGTGTTTCCATGAGCGCACTCCTTATGCGTGCACGCACACAACAGAACTCACTGATGGCACCTGGGTGTCCTGCTGGAGTTTGAAACAGTTGCAGTCTTTCACTTGATCTTGACAACCCCCAGTTTAATGAGAAGCACAGGCTACAACTGCAACCGTTTCCTTCTCTAAACACAACACCAAGGAGTACATAGCTCACCCCTGACATCACCAATGCTGACACTAAAAATACGTATCTACAATGCGTATATTCATCCCTTACACTGGAAACAATTATCAGACTTTGCAACTTCCTAAAAGCATTGAGAAATGGGATTATGTTTCTTGTTTCTTCACCTTTCACCCTAAGAAATTAATATCTAAAACCGTGGTGCGTCCAAGTCAGACCATTAAATACCAGAACATGCATTTTGATTACAGAGAATAACTATCAATCACTTGAATTGATACCAAAATGAAAGTGGCACATGGAACTGAAGATGCTTTTGAACCTCATACTTTAAAAAGCACCAGATCTTCTTTGCAGTGTCTTGACTACATGTTGTCAAACACTCGCGATAACCACCAAGCCATTCATTTTCATTCTTAAAGGTAGTACTGCAGAGTAAACGCTTGATTTTATGTTTTTACTATCACAGGTAAGTGGTTCTGTTGGCTGATGGCTTCGGGAGATACAGCAATTCACAGCCTCATAAACCATTCGCTCTGTGAGGATCTCTAACACGGGTAAGAGGTAAGGCCAAGATCGATCCCTAGATGCGGACCAGTATTGGAACACTGCATGATACAGTGAGATTGTGAACTAGGGAAAGCTAAACTAACTTCACATGTCAGACATGGTGGAGGCTGCTACTTATTACAGAGAAACAGCACATAGTTACTCAGAACCACTTATATCTTAACGTGAGAAGTAGTTTTGCAGGGACAGCACCAGCTCTCTGGGGCAATCTCAGCATAATTTCCTGCTTTGGGAAAAGGCTAATTCCAAGGCAAACTGGTTACAAGGACAAAGCATGCTCTGATCTGGCTTTTTTTGGTTGCTTGATAGAGATGCTGAGAGCTTGACATGAGCATCATGCCTGAGTGCTGTGGCAACAGCTCCCTGCAGTGCGATCTGAATCACCTTGGTGGGGTGATTATGTGAGGGAAAGTCTGTGCTAGCAGAGTGGAATAAAGGTTGGGGAGAACAATACTCAGATTTTGAGGAATCACAGAACCAGAGAATGGTTTGGGTTGGAAGGCACCTTAAAGCTCATCCAGTGCCAACCCCATGCCACAGGCAGGGACACCTTCCACTAGAGCAGGTTGCTCCAAGATCTGTCCAATCTGCCCTTGAACACTGCCGGGGATGGGGCAGCCACAGCTTCTCTGGGCACCCTGTGCCAGCGCCTCAGCACCCTCGTAGTAGAGAGCTTCTGCCCAAAGTCTAACCTAAATCTGCCTCTCAGGTTAAATCCATTCCCCCTTGTCCTGTCATTATAGGCCCTTGTAAAAAGTCCCCCTTCAGAGACCTTGCCTTGACGCCCTCCTTTTCATTTTTATTGACTGTGGTTTGTATTAAGAAGAAAAACACATTTTGCAATGATACTCATTTATACAGCTGCTAAAAAATGTAGCACCACCTTAAAGCCAAACACCAGGCAGGCAACATAAATACTTTTTTCCCCATTTCCAAAGAAAACCACCCATCCTTATAAAGCTGTTACCCAGATATACAATCCAAGCTGGGCATAATGAAAAACTTAACTTGCATTTAATTTCCCAACCAAGAATGTGAAGGCAGAGTCTTACCTTTGGTTTTCTATTAAAAACGACAGGAAGCAACAACTTCTTGCTTTGTTTATTATGAGTACTTATCTAAGGCAACTGAAAAGCTGCTGAACTTCATCCTTGTAACTCTTCAGGATCCCTGCTAGAGTTCATCTGCTGCAGTATTTTGACATATATTCCATGATGTTTAGTGGCAAGATACAACCCAGTCAGAACCTGTACAAGTATGCCCCAGCTCATCTTTCTAAAGACAGGCTGAGCAATGCCGAGCCAGAAGCGTAAGAGATTTTCCTTCCCTGGCAAGGGGGATGAAGAATACCTAAACAGCAAAAACAGGGGGAAAAACTCCATTTTCATCTTTTTTCCATCCGAAATGTTAAGATTTAACATTAAAAATCTAGAAGCAGATATTAATTCTCTCCTATGTTAAATTCACCTGGTGGTACTGAGCTCTCTGGATACAGGATATAAAACACCCTGACTACAAACTGGCATCTCACCATTCCCTTGCCATGATCTGACCCAGTCTGCAGTTACTCCTGCAGGAAGGAGCTGGGTATTGCTCAGGATCTGTGAAGCCTTGTGGCCATCCGGAAACGCTCAGCAGGATTGCAGCCACAGTTTTGCAGGCACATCACGGGTCACTTGTAAGGTTCCAACTAAACACGAGTGCTTGGCAGATCTTGTTTCACTTGGGAGGCTTGGTGAGCTCCTAATGAACTTTACCTTGTAATTAGATGACCTTAATGTAAATCCCTTCCTGTGTACTAAAACCCTACAGGAAGATAGGTGTGCACAGACTAAACATCCACAGATTTTAAACTGAACCAAAGATTTGTTCAGTTTAACACATTTCACTAATTGCAGGTTAATGACATACCTGGCTGCAAGGCTTCCATTCAAGGGGATAGCCAGGAAAATAGGGTAGAGTCCACCCACAACAGCCCCGACCAATCCTCCTCTGACCACAGCACAGACCTCACAGTTCAGCTCACCTGCACGACAAACAGTGTTTCGCTGTCAACATCCACATGGCTCCATCACACAGGATCACAGAAAGGTTTGAGTTGGAAGGGACCTTAAAGCTCATCCAGTTCCAACCCCTGCCACGGGCAGGGACACCTTCCACTAGAGCAGGTTGCTCCAAGCCCCATCCAACCTGGCCTTGAACACTGCCAGGGATGGGGCAGCCACAGCTTCTCTGGGCACCCTGTGCCAGTGCCTCAGCACCCTCACAGAGAACAGCTTCTTCCTAATATCTAATCTAAATCTGTATCAACCTATATGCTGCATGCAACACTATGGAAACAGGCGCTAGACAGGAGTGGCCAAGCTGTACAGGTACATAAGATACTTTGAAAGCACTCTTCCTTTTGCAAATATATCACTTTCATTCCAACCCATGAAGAATTTATCACTCTAAAGATGACATTCAAATGAAGTCATACACATGGGAAAACCTGAACTGCTTTGTTGTAGTCCCTTTTACACCACCTTTAGCAAAAATGCTAAAAATAAGTGATGTGTATCAGAATTTAATAAACATATATAAATAAACATATGTATGTCCTTTTCCACTCAACTTGAAGAGCTCACTGCTGCCCAGTGCATTAGTCAACCTGTTCTTCAAATCTTGCTTTACAAACGGAGCCATTTCAGGACCACAACAGTTCAAGACCACTGTTCTGCAGAGAGAAGTTCCTGTGGTGTTATACTGCATACAGAAAGCAAAGCCCATTTGAAAACAAGGAATAATAATGAGGTTTTTACCTGAAAATAAAGGCTCACGCACGAAAGCTTCATAAACTGCTACTGTTGAAATAAATGGAAGCACGGCCATTGGCACAGCAGATATAATGGCAGCTCTTCGGATATGTAGGATGTTCCTGAAGAAGTTATTTCCTGCCAAGCCACATAAGCTTGCGTTTGCTGCTAGGAAGTATGATCCATGATTACAAAGATTCCTGTGAAAGAAGGAAAGTTGCTTCAGCAATTAAGAATTGTAAAGAAGTTTGGTTTACTCAGGGCCACAATTCACCTCTGCGTATTCTACGTGAGGTAAGAGATGTAAATCTCTCGCTGGTGTAAAATGCACAGCAGCTACTTTCAAAAGCACCCAGTAGTGCATCTTTCACTGCATGCCTGGGTTTACACACACCTCAAGAATGAAGTGACAGAAAGGCTGAGAAGCCTTTTCTATAGGTTTTCTTATTTCGTCTAGCTAATGAAAACTTCATGAAATTTGCTCTTCCAACGAGCATGTTTCATCAGCATTGAAATAACAGGAGAATCTGTTCTGAAAAGAAATTAGAAAAATAGATATACATATATTTCATAAGCCTTGGTTCCAGCCTGCTTACCCACAAGCAGAGATTTAGTACGAACAGAAGAGCTTAGAGAACAGATCAGTGGACAACTACAGCCACTGAGATCTTGCAGTGATGATCTCAGCAGCTCCTGGTGGACCCTTAGTAGTGATCCTGCAGGCTGACAGGCTGCAAGCCTTCCTCACATGCATGGAACACCCGAACTGAAAGGCCTACCTTGCCAGGAGGTTACACCAGTTAAAGGCTACGGAAGTCCAACATCCTGACTTACAGACCTGGAGTTTCTCTTTTCCCTCAGTAACAGAGGACCAGGTTCTGTTATCTACCACGCTTTTAACATACAGTTTAGAGCAGCCATTCCTGTTGCTATCTCTAATAAGGTGAAAGCAGAATAGAACAAAGTCTGCTCAGACACAGTCAGCATTTAATGTCATGACAAACAGTTCCCATTTGAGTACATTCCATTACAGCAGAAGAGAGGGAATGGGAACACGTGCCTGCTTCGCAAGCCTGATGAGCAGTTTGTGATTGATTTCATTTGACTGGCAGAAGGAAGCAGTGTGTTCTCTTTAGATTATACCTGCACAGTTGGTTATCAGTGGAAATAACTCTTTGCTTCTGGTTTGCACAAGTTTGAAATTCCTGGAATGAGAAGCACTGCCAGGCAAAGCAATGAACTGGAAGGTTGTGCCCATATTATGTTAAAGTGTGCTTTAAAGATGTTCCATAAGTTGAATTTAGCAGTAAACCCCCAAGGAAAACAAAATGCTTACCCAGTCACACAGTTCATATAAGGCCAAATGTCACTTGCCAAATTATCAAATGTGACAATCTCTAAACCATTTTGTAATTAAAATCCATGATTTTTAAAACCCCACTCACTTGAAATTCTTCTACATTTTCACGTGCAGAATAATATCAAGCAATGACGATGTCTAATCACAGAAAGGAGACTTCAGAATGTAGGTGCTAATCGTGTCAAACCTAAAAGATTAGTACCACCGGACAGCAATGACACCAACTAGTCTCATTTTTAACGGAAGATACTTTCATTCAAACATGAAAATGAGCTACTAACAATTCAGTTCTGATGTGATATGGCACAAGAACGTTACTGGTCAGGTATCGCTCTTGCTTTTATTTAGGAACTATGGTTTTTTTGTGTGTTTTTTTGCTTGCTTAAAAAAGAAATCTGCTTTTCAAATGTCAGGTCTCCCAATACTGGGGTCATTCACAGAATGGCCCCAGGGTATGGTTTCTGCAGACCAGCCATTGCATTCTGTTGGTATGTTTCCAATCCCAGGCAGGGAAATGCATCCGTGCGTAGACATAAACGTGGAGGAGCGAGATTAAAATTTAGCAGCGTGTTTAAGAAGCTAAAATAGAGCAAATTAATGTACCCAGGACCAGCAGAATCTGCTCAGCTTAGGGATGTACAGAACTGCTACACTGCACCAAAGGAAAGAAAGGGAGGATGGAAGGGCTGGGGTTTAAGGGTTTTGTTTGTTTGCAATACTAGCTCCATAGTGCTAAACCCAAGAGCTTTGGCAGGCAGGCACTCTCTTGGTCTAACTGCAGCATGCTTCCTCTTCTCTTCCAGCCATCAGCAACCTCCCCTCTGGATACACAAACTTTTAAGTCCTGCCAGGGCAGTTCAAGTAAAGGCACATGGCCCTGGCAGTGATTTCATTCCAAGGCCCAGGCTACAAAGAGAATGGAGACTCTCTTTTGACAAGGAGCCTCACAGCCAGGTTGGACAGGGCTTGGAGCAACCTGGTCTAGTGAAAGGTGCCCCTGCCCATGGCAGGGAGCTGGAACTGGATTAGCTTTAAGGTCCCTTCAACCCAAACCATTCTGTGAAAAGACAAAGGGTGGTGGGCCTAAGTTACTTCTGAGGAGATTCCAACTGGGCACAAGAGGAAAAATTTTTCCCAATGAGAACAATCAGTCTTTGGAATAATCTGTGGTGGATTCCCAACTTTGGACACTTTTATGGTTCAGCTGCACAGAGTGCTGGGACATCCAGTTTAGGTCATGCTTTGCCAAGGAAGGTTGGACCAGATGATCCCTGAGGTCCCTTCCTACCTGAGATTCCATAATACCACAGGTTATATCAAGATGCTACCACACCACCGCAGTGGTGCCTGCCTCCCCTTTGTCTCCCCAGCTCTTCTGGGGAAGAAGTGCTGTAAGGTGAATGTGAAGGGGCAGAACCTACACAAAGCTTCACTACTGGCTGTGACAGGAGGGATAAAGCCTTGGCAGTTTTCTCTCTCACCTGTGTGGGGAGGCCCTGTGTTACTACCAGCACATTGCTTAGCCAGCAATTTAGTCCTATTAAAAAAGAAATAAAAGAAGCTTCTGATTACTCTTATCCATACAGAATTCATCCAAGATGATATACACGTACAAATAGCTCCTTACAGAACCAGCTCAGCTCCAGCAAGGCAAAATGCAGTATCACAAAGCATAGAGAGGTGGTTTGTGAGGCCCTGAGGTCAGCCAGTGAGTTTTGTGCTGCACAGAGCCCTGCTGGCTTGCCCACATGGCTCCAGCTGACCCATCCATCACAACCACCTGGACACCTCGGTCTCACCTCCCTGAAACAGGGAGCAGCACAGAACGAAATGCACACACTGGCAGGTTGTGTGGCCACAGGCCGGCCCTGCTGGAGCCAAGATGACTCCTGCAGAATCACAACAGGACCTGCCTTATGCTCTCCAACATTTTCAGTTTCCTAGAAAATGCATTAGCTCGAGCACAGCAATGCGTGAATGTTCAGAGCCAGTTCAGGATCAGCCATCCCAGATCCTTAAGCACTGAGGAGCACGTGCCAGAAACCACCTGAGCAGCACCAGAGATAACAGCGAACCGACTGTATTTAGAAACCACAAACCAAGTGTGCTGCTCTGGGCAGTAACGAGCGTCTTCACCATCAAATATTTTTGTAACTGCAAGGCAGATTTGCAATTCAAGAGTAAGGGAAAAGAAAAGCCTCCAAAAGACTTGAAATGTTCGATTTATTTTACGAGCACTTACTGATCTGCTTTAGGAAGCTCATTGAATATCTTTTGTATGAGTTCCATCCGCTGAAATCTTTCCAAATATAGTCCGTGCTGTGGAATATCTAGTTCAAGAAACTCTCTTCCTGTCATCTTGAAGTCCTGGATCATAAAGAACAAACCAATGGAATCAAAGTTATACAGCCCCACTATGTCTCCAATAGACATTCAGACTCTGTTGCCACTATGCAACCACAAAAATGCATTTTTCATGGCAGTTTTTGGAAAGGAAGGGCACAATCCAGCCACAGAAGTCTGTGATGTTTATAACTACAGGAACCCCAACAAACTGCTGGCTTCAATGGTGTTGCAGCTGTGCTTTGACAATTGCTCCAAGCCAACTTAAGTGCTTGCGTTGATGCGTGCAACAATCACCCTCCAGATACTCCTGCCTGGGCACCCCCAGCCCTGAGACCAGACAGCAGCTTGGATGGGGAAACAGAGAGATGAAAATTGCCCAGAACAACCACAGGCAGTGTACGTTTTTCCAGCTGGATCACCTTTTGCCACTACAATCCCCAACGCCTGCAGCACAAGGGAAGACACTAACTGGACAATGGCTTTGGCAATACCCCAGGCTTAAACTGACTTAACTGCCAAACAGAACCATATAAAAAAGGAATAGAAATATATACTTTTTGTAAAGATTGAAAGAAATCATGAAGCTATCTTCTGATTTTGTATTCCACAAATATGACCTTTTTTCTCTCATTTAGCCAGAGACATATATCAAGTCAGAAACCATACAGCTGTATTGGGCTTGTGTGGTGAGGTTTTGGTAGTAAGGGGTCTACAGGGTGGCTTCTGTTAGAAGCTGCCAGAAGCTTTCCCCATGTCCAACAGAGCCAATGTAGCCGGATCCAAGATGGACACACCTCTGGCCAAGGCTGAGCTCATCAGTGATGGTGGTAGCACCTCTGGGATAACATGGTCAAGAAGGGAAAAACCCTGCTGCCCAACAGCAGGCATTAAATAGAAGTGAGAATGTGAGAGAACAGCTCTGCAGACACCAAGGTCAGTGCAGGAGGCAGGCGGTGCTGTAGGCACTGGGCAGAGATTGCCTTGCAGCCCTTGGTTCAGCCCATGGTGAGGCAGCTGTGCCCCAGCAGCCCATGGAGGTCCATGGTGGAGCAGATCTCCACCTGCAGCCCATGGAGGTCCATGGTGGAGCAGATCTCCACCTGCAGCCATAAGAAGGACTCAGGTTGGAGAAGTTCATGGAGGGCTATGTCCTGGGGGAGGGACCCCACACTGGAGCATGGGAAGAGCACGAGTCCTCCTCCTCTGAGGAGGAAGGAGCAGCAGGAACAACATGTGATGAACTGATCACAACCCCCATTCCGTGTCCCCCTGCGCTACTCACGGAGAGGAGATAGAGAATTTGGAAGTAAAGCTGAACCTGGAAAGAAGGAAGGGAAGGGGGGGAAGGTGCTTTAAGATTTGGTTTTACTTCTCATTACCCCACTCGGATGTAATTGGTAATAATTAGCTTCCCTGAGTTGAGTCCGCTTTGTCTGCAATGGTAACTGCTAAGTGATCTCCCCGTCCTTATCTCAATCCATAAGCTTTCAACCTTATTTTCTCCCCTTATCCTGTTGATGGAGGGAGTGCAGCCCGGCGGGCACCTGGCAGCCAGCCGAAGTGAACCCACCACAACAGCTCCCCGTTAAACCTGGCATTTAGCCACCCAGATGCTTTCTCCCAGATAAACGCTTCCCAGACTTACTTCACTGGACCTTTAGCTTCCTTTACGATTTGAAGGCAGCGTCCCGAGGCCGAGCTGCAGGATGGCGCTCGCTTCGACTTGAGGGCACAGCCCCGCCTTGAGGCCTCTCCTTTCCGCGCTGCCCAGCGGAAGGTCTCCAAGCCTGCCTTTCAGGTAAACCACCGACGCTGCCAGGGCGCTGTACCGCCGCACCGCCCCCTCCGCACCCCCGCAAGGCGGTTGGGGATCCCCACCGAAAGCCGTCAGCAGCCGTTAGCGACCGTTACAAACGGCCGTTGGCCCCCTCAGCACCACACCCTCACCGCGTCCGTCCTCACGGCCTTCCCGGCGGGGCCAGGCTCCGACCTGCGCGACCTTGGGCTGTCCCATCAGACACAGCCCCGCCGGCGGCTCGGCTCGTCCCGTCCCGTCCCGTCCCGTCCCGTCCCGTCCCAGTCCCGCCGGGAACTCCTCAGCACCCACAACATGTCGCCGCCCACCTCACCCCCGTCCCATGGGCGCCGCCATCTTACCCGCTCACATAACCCCGCGCTATCAGAAGACGCCTTTGATTGGGTGCTCCCCGCCGGCCCAGCACGGCGGGCTCCAATTGGCCGCGAGCCGGCGGGCGGGGGCCAGGCCCGGCTGGATAGCGGAGGCTCCTCCATGGGGCCGCGGCTGAAGCGGGGTCCGTGCAGCGGGACCCGGGGCGCGGGCACTCCGCGTTACCGGAGCGAGGAGCCTTCGATGGGGGGAGGCCGAGTCCCCGGGGTAACCCGCTGACCCCCTCCCCTCACCCTGCGGCGCCTTCCCCTCAGCCGCGCTCCCCTCTTCCCTCTGCGCCGGCTCCTTTGTGCTCCCCGTCCCCATTTAAACCCCTCTCTCCCCGCTTTGCCTCTCGCTTCGCTCCACCTCCATCCGCTCCCTCATCCCCTCCGCTCCTGCCCGTCCAGTTGTCCCTTCAACCTGGCCCGGCTCCTCCGGGTCATCCGCGTCCCAGCGACCAAACCAGCCTTGTCCCGCTTCAGACGGTCCCTTTTTGGCCCGGGAGAAAGCGAAGGGGGGAGGGAGAGCCCCCGCTTGGAGGGAACGGATCGCAGTTGTGAATGGTAAAGAGCAAAACAGAGCCGCCCCCTTCACAAATACAGTCCCCGTCTGCTAAAGAAGACGGTGCAAAGCAGAGCCCTGTCATGTGCATCGCAGCTCCTCAGGCGGGGACGGGAAGCGTTTGGAGCTTGTCCACCTTTTTCATGCTTAACGAGCTAGATGAGGAAAATCTATCCCGTTTGTGTTTCTCTTTTTGTTTCTTTCCAGAAAAAGGGGGAGAGAGAGAAAGAGGCTCGTATTGAAGCCAACCAGCTGCGCTTCTGAGTGGGAGACTGGACTGTGCTCATGGCTTGCTTTTTATTTCCTTTAACACATCATTATCTCTGAAAATGAACCTTTTTGTGAAGCTTTTTTCCTAACTCCTCTTCTTCCTCTCTTCACGAGGTGGCTGCTGTGCAAGGGAAGAAATGGCATGAAGTAACTGACTCTGGTATAAAAGCAATCTGCTTTGCCAAAGTGCCCAGTGAGCAGCACTGTCACTTTAATAATTCCAGGTCAAGGCATTGCTTTCCTCGTTTTTTCAATCCTCTCTTTTAATACATGGGAGGATCAGAGGGACATTAAAGACCATAAGGCTGGGTGGCTTGCAGATAATAAAAATGAAAGTGACTGCCCAGTGACTTCTGTTAGGTAAGAGGGTGATGTTTGAAGGCTGTTTGGTGAGGAAAAAGGGACCTTTTCAGTCTGCTCTGTAGCCACCTAATGCATAGCTAGCAAAATTCATTCAAGAAGTGAAAGAAGTTAAAAGAGTCCCTTCGGATTGGTTTTGTCTTCCTCCTTATTTGGATTCTTTGGGCGTTTTTGTCCTGCAGATAATGTTTTTGAGCATGTACAGGTGGAGGATTAAGACAGCTGCCTAGAGATGGACTGTGCCTTAATTGTATTACAGAAAACCTTTTAATTTTCAAACTTTGCTGCCAGAAGAGGAGTTCTAATAAGGTTTTGTATTGCCAAGGAACAGTTTCTCTTGTATTTTTATAGATTCAAATATATTTTAAAGAAATTGAAAACTTCACTTGAAAAAAAAGATAAAAAGCTTCTTTTTTTTCCCCTTTTTTTTCCCCTCATTTGTGGGAAGCATTGGAAGTCCAGTTCCAGAAAACAGCAAGTCTGGATAGAAATGAAGATTGAAGCTGCATTCCCTAACTGAACTGCACAAGTGGTTTGCAATAGATAGGCAGCTCCTGACCTCTCAAAGGGTTCCAGTAGTGCATCGGTAATACCTGTAATAAAGTACTTGCAACCAGATTCAGAAGTAGGAAGAAGAATGCCAGTCAAGAAGAAAGGTGGGCTATGAAGCTTCATATCTCATATTGCCTCTTCATTGTGTTGACTGTTCATTTCTATTAATTAATTAAAAGTGTTTTAATGGGGGATTGAAATGGTTTTTCTTTTGTGCTGAAAATGGGAGAAAACTCTGCACTTCCGATGCTAATTTTACAAAGTATTTTATGCTGTGTTTTAAGACTTGTGGTGTCAAATTTGGCCTCAGATAGTGATTGTGTAAAGCTCAGCTATCAGAGATGTTGAACAGACAACGGGAGGAAAGCTGGGCAGTTGATTTTGTGAGAAGCCTCTCTTGCAAATGCTGATTAATTTCAGTATCGTAGGTTCACTCTGTTGTCTATTCTTTACATGTTTGGTGAGTAAACATCAGACATGAGAAGCAGCATAAATGCGAAGTTTCAGGGCTCATTTTAAATAAAAGTTGTGAGAGTTGAGTTTTGAAGGTGATTTGAATGTGGGGTTTTAAATGTGAGTTGAACTAACTTTGTTTTCCATGCTTTCATACAATATCAAGGCACTACCTTTGTGACTGTAGTATGGCAGCATTTAGGAATAAAGACCAGCCTTACATTTGGCCCTTCTCTCCTAAAGTTTATGGTTACAGCAAGTAGAGGAGCAGCTTTGGAAAATGTGGTTTCCAGTGTTCAGACAAGAATTGGGGAATATATGAGGGCGAATTCTTACTCTGAAAGCACTTGTAGACCTGAGGTTATTTCTGGTTCCTTGTAATTAATGTGCTCATAAAATAAATGGCACGTGAACCTTTTCTGTTTGGCTCATCCCTTCAGATGTCCCTGGATCTGACGATACCAAAATGTGGGGAAGGAGCAAAAAGTGAATGTTACACAGCAGGAATGGGGATAGAGTCGCTGTGACTATAGTTTCTTTTCCTTTTAGGAATAACCGTTATTAAATATGAGTTAACATTTATTATATAAATAATGATAAAAACCATGCAGATTGCTAGAATTATTTTTATGCAGACAACAAAAAATGGGATTTAGTGATTGCATTTTAACAGGTGACAGCATAGAAATGAATATTCAAAACTGAAATGTTTTAATGACTCTTTCTGTCATTCCTGTAATTACAATTATATGTAGTAAAGATGGGAATGTATACGAAGCAGCACCATCCCTTAATAATTCATCCTGCCGTGCTGTAAATGTGTTGCCCTGATGTGCTGGTGAGTCTTACGTGCTCTGCCTGTTCACAGAAGGAAGATTAAGACTGTCTTTCCAGCTTTTAAGTCTTACTTGTGAGTTGGGTGATTTAAGGATGTTTCTGTGCCGGGTGTTCAGCTGTAATACAGCTTCTGCTTGCTGCTGGATTTTTAGGGTGAAATCTGGGCTGCTTTGTGCAGGCAGTTAAATGGGAATCACAAGTGGTCCCTTGTGGCCCTAAATATGCTGTTTGTTTTGAGACAGTCTGGGTCAGTCTTAATGTACGCCAAGGCTTTAATTTCTTCGGCTGTCTTATGAGGCTACGTATTTGGACAGTTTTAAAACATAAACTCAAGAGACCCAAATATCCTCATTGAAATACTTTGAACTGCCACATCAGCCAGTGTACTGAGGTTGCCAGTGTGAAAGCATTTGAGTATTAAAAGGACATGGTTAAAATGTATTTAAACATGCAAATTGCAGGATTAAAATGTTAGTTAATCAGCAACTTTTTCATTATAATGAATGACTGAATTTGTCTAGTTCATGCAATAGGCTTTAACTTTCTAAATGTAATTAAAAGCATTCTGGCAACTTGAAACATGCTGCCATTTAACCTGCTATTGTTACAAGTAATCCCTGTTACTCCTTCAAATATTAGGGAGATTAAGGAGATTTTTCTCCCCCCCCTCCCCCTTTTTTTTGCCATTTATTTGCATTATGCTTTTAACAGCACTTTGTGTCTTAACTAGTTTCACACTGCTGTTGATTTCTTTTCCTTGTCTGGTCTTATGTATTTGGGAGTTCATTCCTATTGTCTTTCCCACCCATGCCATCTGTAGAAATCCCAGTGAGATGCTCTCTTCTAGGCTGGGCAGAAGTATGTTTTTCAATAGCAGCATCAAGGACGGGATTATCCCTCTCCCTCTGAGCACTTCTTTATGTGTTGCTATTTTGGATTTGATCAAAATATTCTCCTAAAATCAGGAACGAGATGGAGAAACCTGTAAAATAAACCCAAGTTTTGAAATATCCTGGCTCTTATCACTGGAAGTTGTTACTTCTTTCTTTGGCATTGACCAGTTCTGGGTCTTTCTCAAGAACAGTGTATGAACTTTGAGAATTTGCCTTTGAAAGAGCTCTCACATCCAGTGCTAGTCTTCACATTTCACGTAGCTTTGGACCTGATTTACACTTTACTGCTCAATACAATACAATCTTGCTTTTAAAAGCCAAGGTGTTTAATAAGGAAAACATACTTTACTTAATAAAACTCATATAACTTAGAGGAAGTATTGTTTTCTTACAGCTATGGAAAAAAAAAGGCTTGCTCCTGATTCTGCTCATGGTTGTGTCAGTATGTGGTTGCCCTTGCCTGATTTACTACAGTGAAAGGATTTTGTTTTCTCACTTTACTCTGATGGGAAATAATCCTCCACATTCCCAGCAAAATCCCCCCAGGAGGCAAGGCTGGAAAGGGAGACTGAGGTAGCCTTCAGGCTGAATGTGCTCCCCTTAGCTAAAGGGTGAGACAAGTGCATGGATTATTGCAGAGCTGCTTTGTCGTTAAACAAATGCCTTTTCTCTTTGGCTTTTGGTTGCTCATCTTTCACTTAAGTAGACTTAAAATTCTAAATCAAACCAGTCGTTTTATTTTAGTTACAAAATTACTTGTTGGACAGTGCCATTGAGAGGTGATATGGGATGAACAGGTAAATAAATTCATTATTGAGAAGTAGAAGAATTGAGAAGTAAATAAATTCATTCTTTTCACTTAATTCTTACTTTCACAAACAAACCATGATATGTATGACCGCAGCTGTTTGTAACAGACTTGTGGGTCTTCTTGAGGAAAGCTTTGCTTCAAAGTAAAATAGTACTGCCGTAAAGAAGAAGTGAACTCAGGTTACTAAGTGAAGTCAGGTTTTTGTGTGCTTTTAGATGTTTTCCCTCCCTCCCTCCCTCCCTGAATTACTTAGCTGAGTTGATTTCTGTTAACTCTTAGGGACTATATTTAGATCTGTAATTGCATATCTTTTGGATTCATCTGCAGAGTAGTTAAGAGCATAAAATGTTACTGTAATTCATTCATGTCTTTCACAGTGATGGAAAGAACTAATTAAATGCATCCTCCTCTGTGATTGAGACCAGATTACAGTTTTGGAGCCCTGCTTGTGATTCACACGGAGATGGCAGGAACCCCGCCATATAGATGCCTGGTTGGACATGTGCTTCTAGACTAACCTGTCATTGTCCCTACACATCTGGCTGTGGCTAGGCAGTCAGAGCTACTTGAACGTTGGGATTTATACTGCCCTCATTCCATTTTCCATCTCTGAGAGTGAGAGGAATTGTATCTTTACACAGATGAAGCTTGTGGACTACTAATTCTGTCTTAACTCATTCCACCTTATAGCCAGTTTATATAGAGGCATGCTGGTTATTTTTGCCATGGAATAACATTTTTTGTTATACCTCTTATCAGAGAATCACAGAATAGTTTGGGTTGGAAGAGACCTGAAAGCTCATCCAGTTCCAACCCCCTGCCATTGGCAGGGACACCTTCCACCAGGTTGCTCTAAGCCCCATCCAACCTGGCCCTAAACACTGCCAGGGATGGGGCAGCCACAGCTTCTCTGGGCAACCTGTGCCAGCACCTCAGCGCCCTCATAGTAAAGAACTTCTTCCTAATAATCTAAATCCCCCCTCTGTCAGTTTAAAGCTATTGCCCCTTATCCTATCCCTGCATGCCCCTTTAGAAAGTCCCTCTCTAGATTTCTTGTATAAAGAAATGCTTTCAAGAACATGTTTTATTAAGCACATCAATGTCAAGAATTCAAAAGCCTCAATCTGATCCCATGTGCACTGCTTCAGTGCCAGTTAGAAGGATCTGACTGACAGGCTTTGTGAAATGCTAGATTTTGTAGTGGTAATGCTAACTTCATGTGGCTGGTGTGTTGAAAGGAAGGGGTCTAAAAACAACTCAGCAGGAGGTTCTAAAGCAAAGTTCACCAGATAAAGCTAACTCCCATTAATGCATTGGAGTTCTAGTGCCCTAAATCTCTTTAAAACTGACAACTTCTTTATAGATAACAAAATTTAAATAGGGGGTCATAAATTTTTGTGCTCAGAAATCTGAGTGAATGTAGTTGTAGGTGCCTTACAGCAAGAGATCCAGCACGTGTTGGAGGTTTTTGTTTCCCTTTTACTTCTAAGAAGTCATTGATATTACAGGCTTTTTGTCTTTTCAATAGCTGAATAGGTATTCTCAAGTAAGTACATGGCTAAAAGGCTGCATTTTTCACTCCAAGTTCTGTTCAACTGCCTCTCATACTTTTCCAGGGCATTGAATGGGAGCAGTGCAATGCTGTAGGTTGCTTTTACAGACTGTGGAAAGAGCAATTTTAGTTTTCCAAGAGTTAAACAAGTAGCAGAAAATTGCTGTGTAAGCTTTACCAGCTTTTACCATAAAGCCTTGATTTAAAGATGTAACTGCCTTTATGGCAGTAATCTTTTCCCAGCTAGGTATTGTTTCCTCTGTGAAAAACAGTGTGAGGTATTTTGCACGCAAAAAGACTGTAGCAGGCATTATACAGAACAATTCTTTGTTATATAAATGTAGGCTGCAAAGTGAAGTGGGAATGGTGAAATTCATATTCTTTTCCAGCTCTACCATTGTTCTGGTGTTTGTCAACAGTGATGAAGATCCATCCCATTTGAGTTGCCTCACCTATGCAGGGTGCCCAGCTTATTGTCCTGGAGGGGGCTGCTTTGGCCAGCAGAGAGAAATCCACCTTCAAAAGGCGTTTTAAACCACCTAAAATCTGAATTGCCTTCTTGACAGTTGTCATCTTCTCTTTCCCCATAGAAAATAGGGTAACCACACTAACTCACTTGCCTCAGATGATGTCTCAGTCTCTGCTATAAATTTTAGTGGAAAAAGCATCTCGTTATCTGAGATATTTATGAAAGCTGACGTGTGTTCTATGAGTGCTATAAATTAACACTATTCATTATTTTTATGGGGGAAAATAGTGTAATACTGAAGGCAACCATGTGTTGATACAGACACAGGAGGCAGCTGTGCATCCTCTCCTCCCTTCCTGTTGAGTGCATATTGCACTCAGTCGAAGTAATGGTATTTTGCATTATAAGCATTTATGTTTTCCTTATTCTCTCTTCTTTCCTTCTGATTTTGTTCCAGATGGCCAAGTTAGATGTCAGGGGGTGACCACGGAGAAAAAGCTGAATTTGTAACTAGTGGCCAAATGTTGTAAAAGGTGATTTTGCAGACCCAGCGTCAGCAAAATAAGCAAAATCTGCCTTACTCAGATCTGCTTGTTTTGTTCAGGTCATGTCAGGTTCTTACTGCTTCTGAGAATTCAAGGTCTGGTTTACTATGGTATCTTCTTGTATTTACTATAGAATCACAGAATAGTTAGGGTTGGAAAGGACCTTAAGATCATCCAGTTCCAACCCCCCTGCCATGGGCAGGGACACCTCCCCCTACAACATGCCACCCAAGGCTCTGTCCAATCCAGCCTTGAACACCGCCAGGGATGGAGCATTCACAACTTCCCTGGGCAACCCATTCCAGTGCCTCACCACCCTTACAGTAAAGAATTTCTTCCTCATATCCAATCTAAACTTCCCCTGTTTAAGTTTGAACCCATTACCCCTTATCCTATCACTATAGTCCCCAATGAAGAGTCACTCCCCAACATCCCTATAGGCCCCCTTCAGATACTGGAAGGCTGCTCTGAGGTCTCCACGCAGCCTTCTCTTCTCCAGGCTGAACAGCCCCAACTTTCTCATCCTATCTTCATACAGGAGGTGCTCCAGTCTCCTGATCATCCTTGTGGCCCTCCTTTGGACTTGTTCCAACAGTTCCATGTCCTTTTGATGTTGAGGACCCCAGAACTGCACACAATCCTCCAAGTGAGGTCTCAGGAGAGCAGAGTAGAGGGGCAGGATCACCTCCCTCGACCTGCTGGTCACGCTCCTTTTGATGCAGCCCAGGATACGGTTGGCTTTGTGGGCTGCAAGCGCACATGGCCGGCTCATGTTCATTTTCTCATCAACCAGCACTCCCAAGTCCTTCTCTGCAGGGCTGCTCTGAATCTCTTCTCTGCCCAACCTGTAGCTGTGCCTGGGATTGCTCTGACCCAGGTGTAGGACCATACACATTAGAACAGTGCCAAAAACATCTTTAGAAAACTAAAGATTATGCTTTTTCTTGACATATTCATCCCAGAAATAGCCAACGAAGCTGCCTTGGCCTGCTGGGTGATGACTGTAGTAACCAGCACCCAAAATAAGTGGGGAAAAAAGTTTACTTTTGAATGGCTGTGGTCCGGAGGAGCTTTTGAGCGCATTAAACTGTCTTCAGCAGGACAAGTTAGTGCAAATGTTCTTAACTTTGACTTCACTTTGGGATTAAGATGTGAATGTTTCCTTCAAAACACATTTGCCAGGGAACTGAATCATTTCCTGGAACGAGGAAATCTGGATAATTTATAGTTTTACAAACAGAAACCAGTATTTAGGTTTTAAAAGGCTCTTATCTCCCCTGGCTGCATGGCATATATTGCATTATGCTGTAGTGGAATAATTCAAGTCGCCTTCCACTTCACACCTAGGTGTTCTCTACAGAAGTACTGCCTTGCAGTTGGATGCCTGCTGAGCTGTTTTTAACACAAAGTGTAACACAGAGGTTCTTAAATTAAAAGTTCCAGTGTGAATGTAAGAAAATGTAAGACCGTGATGCCTATTTTGGTAATAAATAAAGGCGAGTTAATCTCATTCCACTTTTTTGTCATCACTAGAAAGATGTTAGTGTTACTGAATTTACTTAGTTCTACTTTGTTTTCTTTTATATAATATAATACTTTGTATGAGTTTGGAAGTTACTTATTCCTGAGCAGACATCTTTTTGTTAGCTTTCTGTCTCATTCCAGCTTTCACATTTATGTTAATTTTTATGTTGAGTGTTCTCTTAAAGTAGAAAGAAAAATAAATCACATAGCAGCTGTATTAAGTAAATAACTCCTGGTTTTTACTCCTGCAACTTTACATCAAGTTCCGCTAGTTTTGTGTGTTACATCCAATTAGATTGTAAGCTCTTCAAAGCAGGGCTCTTTAATAATTTTACACTGTTAAGATGTCAATTTACATTCAATCCACTGCATAAAGAATAGGTTTTCATTTGGTGCTCCATCATTTTGGGGGTTAGTGGCTTCATTTTTCATTCTATCTTTGCATTAGCATTGTTGATTTAATGTAAGCATTTGTACACCTAGATTGTGACACTGTGATGCTTGAAAGGCAGAAACAAGTAGTTCAGGTGGCACTACTTGCAGGGTTTATGTGGGTTTAGAAGGAATCTCAGGGCCTCAGAATCTGCTCTGAGTGTCTCAGGGCATAGAATTCGAGACAGGATCACTCACGAGCAGGCCCCACGTTACCTCCAACATGTCTGGGAAAAAAGAGCTCACTGATGAAAAGGAATGGCCCTGGTGATGGGAGCAGCTAACACCAGCAGTTGCTAAAGACCTTCTGAAAATGTCCCTGGAAAGAAGTGATGTGGTGAGTCCAGAGGAGGACACAGAGGTGCTCTGAGACTGGAGTAGCTCTGCTCTGGAGCCAGGCTGAGAGAGCTGCAGCCTGGAGAAGAGAAGGCTCCTTAAGGGGAGAGCTTTAGAGCAGCTCCAGTGCCTAAAGGGGCTCCAGGAAAGCTGGAGAGGGGCTTTGGACAAGGGCCTGTAGGGACAGGACAAGGGAAATGGCTTTAACCTGACAGAGAAGAGATCGAGATGAGCTCTTAGGCAGAAGTTCTTCCCTGTGAGGGTGCTGAGGTGCTGGCACAGGGTGCCCAGAGAAGCTGTGGCTGCCCCACCTCTGGCAGTGCTCAAGGCCAGGTTGGACACAGGGGCTTGGAGCAAGCTGCTCTAGTGGAAGGTGTCCCTGCCCGTGGCAGGGGGTTGGAACTGGATGAGCTTTAATGTCCCTTCAACCCAAACCAGTCTGTGGTTCTACAAAGAATCAAGGTCACAGAGTGAGACACTGATAATGGAGTAAGTGGATTCTTCCTTATTGAAGTGTGACACAAAATGAGCAGGTTATACACTAAATGCTAAGTATTTCTTTCTCAATTTAATTGTAGTTTACAGGAAGGGATGCATAGGGGATGGTATCTGTGGGTTGCAGGGGTCAAGTATTCCCATCCGTGGGCACTAATGCAGGAATGTAGCTTCATTTTCAAGATGCTTTTTGCTAAGCAGAAATGCTGGAGAAAAGTTTGTGGTTTTATGCTGAGCCAGTCACTCACTGATCTTTGTGTAGTTATCCTGTTCCTCGGGTGAGTATGGTTAGTCAAGTTTAAGGGTATGTATATATAACTAGAACATATGCAAAAGAAGCACTTTTAACGTAACAGATGTATGGTTACATGTTGTAAAACCAAGTGTGAAGATACTTGGACAACAATCATTGTAGCTAATCATCATTGATAAATGGATTTTTCTTAAGGAACTGGTTTTCCTTGTAGTAAATTAGACAAAAAGTCTGATCCTTAGCAAGCAAGCAAAAAAAGAACCTAAGCACTATTTTGTTAGCTTTGCTTACCAGTCATTTGTGTTTCTACCCAGCATCACCCACCAGAGAGTGTTCTGTGGCATTACCAGGCCTTCTGCCAAAACTTGGAGGTTGTGCTTTAAGATAAATTAAATTGCAGAAAAGAGAATAAGAGGCTTTGGAGATGTAAACCATGTACAAATGTTGCAGGGGGCTGGAACTGTTTAGCCTGGGAAAAAAGGAGACTGAGTAGGGGAGGGACAGGGCAAGTCACACAATATAGAAGAGGCTATAAAGGGAATGATGGTGGTTTGCTTTCCACATCAGCATCTGGAGGACAAGAAGTTGTCCTGATTTATAACAAGAAAGAAATTATGCATAGAAAAAACCCACTAAAACCTCCAGGCACTGAAATCAGATAGTGGGGGATCTTGTGAACTTTGTGGGACTGTGCAGTTAGACACTCATCTATGGGATGGATGACTGGAAGTCTGGGTCCTTCTGCACAGCAGGGAGGTAAACTGCAAACCTAACAGGGCTCCTGTAGGCTCAATGCATCTGTAATTCCTGTTTCTCAGTGAATTCAGCTGACGCAGCATAACTCCCGCCCCTCAGAGCAATCTGACTTGCAGATCATTCATCCCTCTCCACTGCATCATCTGCACAAATCAATATTCTGTAACAAGTGACTGCTGTGCAGCTTCCGCTCTTTGATTGCAGCCTTTTGCACCAGCTATTTGGAGCACAAGGACCTGCAGTAACACAACTGCATCTTAACACTGTTCAGTGCAGAGCTGCCCATCCTCCTTCCTCTACTGCAGTTTCCCTTGGCATTTGGATGCCTGCTTTCCCCTTAATATACCCGAGCCTACCTTGTTCTATGAAAGATGCTGTTGTACTTGCATAGCAGTTCTCACGGGCTATCTGTTCCATTTCTTGTCTGCTGACAGCGTCAAGGTCTGGAATAGCACCCCTTTACAACTAAACTGTTCCTAAATTTGTGTTTTGCAGGACAGCAATCTGTGCAGAGAATTCGCCAAGGCTGTGGTTAATTTAGGGATGTTGCATTTCTTGTTACAGCAAGGGCAGCTCAGAATGCAGCCTTAACTTTAAATACCGTTCCTTGAAAAAGTCTCTCCACTGGCCCAAGGTTAATCTTCACGGACCACATGTCAGTCTCCTCTGTGTGCTGATCCCAAAAGCTGAAACCCCAGTAATAAACATGCCTGGTAATCCCTTAAATGACCAAACCCCCAGTTTTCTGCCCACATGTTTTCCCTCGCAGGACAGAAGATGGGTTTACATGTTGTGCGTGATCTCAGGAGCTGTTATTTTTAACCCTTTTGCTTGTTTGTTGCGTGTGCTCATCACAGGGTGATAGTATTTGTCACATATGTAATGCCTTATGTTACCTCAAGGTTGCATAGGCCATATGTTGCCTTTTCTTGGTAGTTCATTAAAGTCCTGTTGTGGTTATGAAGTGCCTGAGATGCTGAGAGCTTTCTGGTTTGTACAGGGCCATGTTTTGCCTGTTCGTGTTCCCTCTGTGCACTCTGCTACATTAACCTGTGTCTCGTGTTGTTTATATGTAAATATTTTATGATTGTCATTTGTCTGCTAGTTCTCAAGCCTTCTGAAGCATTGTAGCCTACAGCTTGTGTTTCCTCAGCTATCTTAGTGCACTGTTTCTTGCGTCTCTACGATTTAACTGGTTTACACCTCCTCTGTGTGTGCAGTGTTGCCCATTAACAGCGTTTATTCCTTTGTGTTTGTTGTTGTGTGTGAAGATTAAGAAAGGTAAATGAGTTAGTGATGGCTTCGGGATCACTCCCTATGCAAGTCATGTGGAAATCTCTTATAAACTACTGCTTCCCCTCCATTACTCATTGCAATTATTCGAGCTTTCCAAAGCAGAGGATCAAATCAAGGCATTTTACAGTAAGCGAGACAAGGAACAGTGTTTGCTCAGACCTCTGGTTCTTCTGTCAGTGGTCATCTTAACAAAGGTGGGAACTCTCCACAAGTAAAAGCAGTTTTTGAGGTCCTTTTCTTCTGAAGTAAGCAAAGTTCACTGAGAAGACTCTCTTGCTCTCTTTCCTGATGCTCTGATTGCATTTCTCACTTCTATTTTGGCTGCTGTGTTTTTCCTCCCCCATTCTTGATGCCTTTTCCAGCTTTGATGCCCTACATTTTCCCTTTTCTGGTTGTTCAAAAGCTGGAAAGCGTCTCCTGAAATATATTGGTGTGTTTTTCTATGCCAGGCTTCACAAGTCAGAAAATAATCAAAATCTCTCTTAGGAGAAGGAACAGATACAATTAGAAAAAGAAGCAGAAGAAATGTAAATAAAACCTCACCTTTCCTCTTATCGACTCCATTGGTTAGATCTTAACTACTGTTAAACACCTCTGACTGATGAAACAATAGTATTTTCTGTTCCAGACAGCATTTTTCCATACTCTTGCACTCCAAAAGTCTTTTTGTTCACAAACCCTGATGCCAGTGGGAGGAAAGAAATGCAAATATGATCCTAAGCTTACCAACAGACTGTTATAGGCCTACATCCTGACAGGCAGTGGCTGCCTCGTACTGCTCTGTGCTGGGGCAAGGCACTGTAAGCAGCTGGCTGTGATTTCTTGCATGTGCAAAGCAGAAGTTTCCTGTTCTTGCTGAGTTTGGAATTGGATTTACTGTTTTTCTCTCCATCTTCTAATCTACCTTGCTTCATAGCAGGAGCTCAGTGACAGGATCATATCCCTGTGGAAGGCAGCAGCAGCTCTGAGCAGACTTCATAAAATCATGGAATCATAGAATGGTTTGGGTTGAAAAGGACATTAAAGCTCATCTGGAATTTCTTCCTAACATCTAGTCTGAATCTCCCCTCTTTCGGTTTAAAACCATTCCCTCTTGTGCTGTTTCTACAAGCCCTTATGAAAAGTCTCTCTTCAGCTTCCTTGTCAGCCCCTTTAGGTACCGGGACACTTGTGGATGTTCAAAGTCTAGCAGTTTGTCTGCAAACTCAGTAATTAGTCCTGACCAGCACTGTATACGGGTCCATATAGAGTCCACTCTATATGACTTTGTTATGGATAGAAGGAGCTCTAACGGCTCGAAAATGTGTATGAAACATCATCTGCCTGAATTATTTGTTGCTTCCGTCATCTGTTTCTTTGGTTTGAGTGATCATCGTTCAACATGCCCTGGTTTGAGGAGTTTTGAAAATGGGGCTTCTTGCAGGCTGGTTTTGAGGACGTTGTAGCTTTCTCATACAGTTTCTATTCATTCTTAGTTAAATCTTTTCCAATTCAAGTATTGAAATTCATAGCTACTCCTATATTATCTTCAGATCTCATATATTCATCTAAAGAATAAATGGTTTGAATAACAGCTGGGAGGTATTTAGGAAAACTGTTTCCTGTATCCTACAGCTGTTCCCATAAATGTTATGTTGTGTGAACTGCCATGGCAGGGCATGGCTGTGTCATCGTCTGTCCCGTATGAAGGCACAAAGCATATCAAAGACTTTTTAATCAACACATCAATGTTAAATGCTTCAGTAAGTGTAGTTAGATGAGCTCAATTGGTGTGTAAGTGAAGTCCAGTCCTGCTGCCTTCAAGCAAGCATGATACCCAGGGGGTTTTATATTTTGCATTGGGTCTACAAGGTCAAACTAATGTACAGGTATTTCAAAGTACACCACAGGGTTTGTTTGTCTGTAGTGCTGCAGCTGTGCAATTATTTAGCCCAGTGTAACATGTACTTAAAATAATGACTTTTTGATTTCACAGCATTTACGTGCTTTTTTTAACTCACTGGCAGTTGTATGGTGCACAAGCACCGTGCGCCCGTGACATATAAAGCACGTAACTCAGTTTTCTTATACATTACTCCCATAGGGTTTCCAGTCACCTAAACACATTCCTGTAATCAAAAGCAGCGTGCCCACCTATGACCCTCTTACTGGAAAATCCAAAGCTCAATTTTTTCCTGTGTCTCTTTGCCTATGTGGAATTCCATTGATTCTAAAATGTGCTTGCAGAAAATGACAGCAAGGCAAACATTCAGGAATAAACCAGAAGAGGAGGGGAATCCTTCTGCTTTAAGGTACTGCTTAGTAATGCAAGGTCCAGATCTCTGATATGGACCCTGAGAAGTCGTTAAGGTAGAATTGGGTTTGACAGAATTTTATCAAAGTCGATGATAAATTGCAGAAGTTTCTTGCTTGCTTTTGAAGGTGTGTAATTATGGCATTTGTGTAGCTTTTATTTTCATATGTGTAGCTTATATTTTAAGAGCAATGCTTTAGGAAACAACTTTTTATTGCTGAGAATGTGATTTCTCCTGATACATATTGCTCTGTACCTGCTAGCGTGCATGGCTTCATTTCTTGTTGACAGTATCCCTGGAAAACGTTTTCTCTGTAAGTTATACTGAAGCTACGTTTTGTTACAAATATAACTTACGTACCATTAACAATGCATTTTCTATATAATTTTATTATTTGTTTCATCAGATATATAAGCATTGCCCAGACAGACTTTTTTTTGGCTCTATTGTATATAACTGTATACTTTCCGACCTTTAGAAATACACTTGCATAAAGCTATGTCTATAAAGTGCGGGAACTGTAAAGTGTGGATTATTCTCTAATGATCCCATCTAGAATAATAACTCCAAGGCAACGATCTGCCTTTTTTTGATTCTTATATAGCTCAGTACATTACATTAAGCAGGGAACCATTATGTGGAATAGAAATTAAGTAAGTTCTTACGTTGTAAAACTTTAGATTGCTTGAGGAAGGAAAAAGTTTTCCAAAGAAATCCGGGAAGTTACTGATCCACACTTTTGTTTCAGTATCACATTTGTGATTTGTTGTATTGTAGCAGTTGCCCATTCCCTGATCAGTAACAGAAGCCACAAACATTTATGAACTGGTTAAAAATTATGGAGTGATAAAGCAATAAAATCTACACAATTGTTAGTTTGTTAGTTAACAGTCGTTAGTCCACAGTAGCTCTTGGTTAAGATACTGTGGGACAATAAAAGCTGTTTTATTCTTAAAGAAGTTTTCATTCTTTTTTACCATTATATTTAGATAATTGAAGTATGATTTATTTAAACAAATATGTTTTTATTTAAACAAAGCAGTAACTCATGTCTAGAATGTATGTGAGTTTTGTAGGGTTTTTTCTTCTGGTTTTTGTCAAAGGCATCTTTCAAAGCCTATAGGATCAATTGAAAAATAAGTGTCATAATACGCAAAGAAACAGGAAGGAAAACTAAAGCTGTATTCAGCAGACCTCATGGGGCACAGCTGACACTGGCTTCTCTGTGGTCTTTTGTTAGCAGACAATGGACCTACTCAGGATCCACATGGAGGCCCAAAACTTGGGATATTACATCATGTGTATTCAGTGGATTTGTGGTCCTGCTTGAATTTGATCTTGGTATCTGCACTGAAGAATAGTGGCACCATAGAACAAAGATTTTTTGGTTGTATTTGTGTATGTATTATCTGTCAGTAAGGTGCCTCACTTGTTTTGCCTGCTAAGAATTAACCCTTTACTCCCTTGCATACTGTATTCCCATGCACAGAGTGATCCAATAGTTCATGACAATCCCCAGTCCTCCATTCTTCTCGATGAGAAGGATGTGTGGGAATTCAGCTTCATAAACTTTGGTTTAATTTGGGTGACAGGGAGTCTTATTTGGCTGTTGTGCTGCAGTCCAGGCAGTCAGTTCTTGCAGCCAAATATTATTTAAGCTTTGTAGCTGTCAAACAGCCCCAAAAGGCAAAGTACTGGATGTTCTCATCTGCTTTGGCTATAACTGGAAGTTGAAGGTGGTTATTGTCTTGCAAAGAGTACTTAGTATTCTTTAGACATAGTATATTATTGTATTATTTAATGCTTCTCTTTGATTGGTGTGCAGATGCATGAACAGGGTTATGCCACATCATGCTAAATACTGTACAAATCCTTATGAAGATCTAGTCCCAGGTGATTTATAACCAGTAAAGCTCATCAAAAAGGCTGAAAGTTGCTTTTTTGAAAGCCTGATCTTGTGCCAAAATGACTGGAGATTTGAATAGTCTCCATAAGCCCGTTGGCTTTTCAGGGATGCTCCAGCTCCAGTGGTTATAAAGCCCCTCTCCCTGACATGCTAAAATGCTCTTGGTCAAGATGTGTTTCTAGCTGACACCAGAACATCAGTGGTGGCTTTCAACAAACGCAAGGCAGCCTGGGGATCACTGCATCTCCCAGCACATGCAACCCATCAAAGGTTATTTGGAAAACTAATACACTGCTACTGAGTGTGGTTGTGTGGGAAAAAGCTACAAGTCCATGCAGGAGCTTAGGAAGGGAGTAAAAATTAATTTATCCTATTAAAGCTAGAGAGGAAAATTAGGCAGGAAGGTAATTACTTGATCTGGGATTTAGCCAGGATTTAGAGTTAACGCTAGAATTGTGCCCTGTTGCTGGTTGTTCAGTTTGTAGAGTTTAGGACTGTTTTTGGGGTCAGCTAGTAGTAGGCTTTTTTCATCTTGATGAGTTGAAAAATGATTTTAGTGAATAGAACAACTCTGCTCATAACCCCAAAGGATGCTACTTTTTGTAGCTGTTTTTTAAAGTAAGAGCCATACACTTTCGGGAAGGAATGATTAATGTCAGTATGCTTCACCAAGTGACTAAGAAAGAGGGAGTGGTGGGGTGTCTGTCTGGTGTGGATTGAGCATTCAAATCCCATTTTCCTGATTTCTCAGACAGTCCACTTCTTAAAATTGTCCTCAATAGTTTGCAGTGGTTTTCCACTACTCTTTGCTTCTTCTCTTTGGTATAACTAATGTATTCATTGCATGTGCCCGTCTGTACTGGGGGGAAGGTGGATGTCTGATTCCAGCCCACAGAATCATATCTTTGATTCATAGAATAGTTTGGGTTGGGAAGGACCTTAAAGCTCATCCAGTTCCAACCCCCTGCCACGTGCAGGGACACCTTCCACTAGAGCAGGTTGCTCCAAGCCCCATCCAGCCTGGCCTTGAGCACTGCCAGGGATGGGGCAGCCACAGCTTCTCTGGACACCCTGTGCCAGCGCCTCAGCACCCTCACAGGGAAGAATGTCTTCCTTATATCCAGTCTAAATCTACCATTTTCCAGTTTAAATCCATGCTGTAAGTTATTTACAAATTATTTTATTGAGGGAAACCAGAACTCTGAGTATATAGATGAAGGCACGTGTGTCACTCGTAGATCAGACACAGTCAGAAGTCAGTGAAAGGTACAATGTGATTGTTGTTTTCAAGGCAAAAGAAGCTGAGCTCACATGAGAATTGGTTCTCTGTTCCTAACCATTCGTTGGGAATATCCTAACCATATCCCACTTGGTCCCAGAGGTTTGTTTTGAGGCTGTGCTTTTGATTTTTGTGACCCATGATGGGAACCCAGCCCAGGTGACATGACCTGGCCTTTTAAGAGAGCTGATATCCCTCTATAGGTCACAAGTGGGTTCTAAGTGCGCTACTGGCTTTAGCTGAAAACAAGGCGATTGCCTAACCCTTCACTGTGCCAGGGACAGCTCACGTAGAAAGAAGGTGTTCCTCTTGGAGACACCCTCAAGGTGGGATTACGTCAGAGAACTATGAGCTCCTTCATTGTATACATGTCTGCACTGATATAAAATGCTCCCTTATCTTCATAAACAAGTGATATATACATGTATTTTTTTATATGTGTGAGCACATATGTACATTTAAATACCTTTTTATTCGTGTTTTTCATTTCTCTCATAAGAAGCTTATACCCGCCACAGTTTCTGTGAGGAGAAAGAAAAGAAATTGCATCTTCTTAAATGTTAATAATGTTAACAATTTTCCTCTTCCTCAGGGACTGTGGCAACAGGACAAGGGGTGATGGGTTCAAACTTAAACAGGGGAAGTTCAGGTTAGATATAGGGAAGAAGTTCTTTACTGTAAGGGTGGTGAGGCCCTGGAATGGGTTGCCCAGGGAAGTGGTGAATGCTCCATCCCTGGCAGCGTTAAAGGCCAGATTGGACAGAGTCTTGGGTGACATGGTCTGGGGTCAGATGTCCCTGCCCATGGCAGGGGGGGTTGGAACTGGATGATCTTAAGGTCCTTTCCAACCCACACCATTCTGTGATTCTATGCTTCCGTGATTAAATATTTATCCTTTTTAATTCAGGAATGTTATCAACTTACAGAGTACAGGTCTGCCAATTGTGAACTCATCTGTCACAGCACAAGGCCCACACTACAGGGATTGTGTTCAAGAGCTTTGAATGAACAAAGACAATTTTTATATAATGAAAAAGTTTTCTTTAAGTTATTTTGAGAATGATAAAAGCAATCTGCTTTTTCTTTCCAAGCCCTTGTACAATACTTTATTGAGTTAAATCTAACTAAACAGACTGAACCTCTCCTGTTTACTGAGATATAGATATCTCAGTGTCACATATATATGTTTGTGGACATTTCTGTGAGCTAGCTAGGATGCAGAGAAGGGAAGGTGAAGTCTGATTCTCCATTTCCCTCTATTTTCTTATATGGAAGATGGTGATGGTTAGATTTCATACAATTTTATATGTCACTCATGCACTTGGCAAATGGCTGTGTCCTGGATTCAGCAGTAGCAGTCATTTTTCTCCTTCGGAGTAGCTGGTGCAGTGCTGTGTTTTCAACTTTCGGTCTGGGAACAGCGCTGATAACACTGATGTTTATAGTTATGGCTTAGTATGTTTTGGCCTGACCAAGGACTTTCTGAGTCTCATGCTCTGCCAGGGAGGAGGGGTAGCCGGGAGGAAGCAGAGACAGGACACCTGACCCAAACTGACCAAAGAGGTTATTCCATGCCACAGCACGTCATGCCTAGGATGTAAAAGAACTGTCGTGGTTTAAGCCTCTGTAACTCACGCAGTCGCTCTCTCACTCACTCCCCCCTCTTTCTTCCCCCTGCTCCCGGGGGGATGGGAAGGAGAATCGAAAAGAATGCAACTCCCACAGGTTGAGATAACAACAGGATAAATAGCCACTCGTCACAATGCTGATTTATTGGCTCTCAAAGTTGTTGCTCTTGATTCTCTTGAGTTCATGGTTTCAGCCTGTTGTACCTTACTTACAGACCTGTGCGGGGAAACCCCAATGGATTTTGAATCTGCACAAAGATAATAGCAGCAGGAAAAGCAGAGCTCTGTTTCTCTGGACTCTTACAGCAAGGCTGGATTGCTACATCTGAGCCAGTCTGCTGTCAAAGTCTCATTTTTGCCAGAGAGGTAGATAGCAATTTTATATATTGAGGGAACAGAAAAGAACCACTCATGCTCTTGGACACTTGCCTTTCATACACATCTGCTATTCAGAGAACTGAGTGCTGCAGATGCCAAGCAAACGCTTTTGTGTCTTCTTTGTATATGTTTTAAGGCCGGTTCTCCTACATGGGTGTCCATAATGGTTATTGTCTGTAATTTCGAAGCTTCTGCAAGTTGTAATTTGGTCCAAGCCCCATAGCTTCCAGCGGGTTTTGGGTGAATAGCAGTTGAACAGTTGTTGTAGATGTTGTTCAAAAGATCGGTTTTCCTTTGCAGGAAGATCTCTGATATGCAGTAATCTTCTCGTTTGCTGTTGGGTTCATCTCTCTGTTTTGCCTATGTCGCTCATGGTGCGCAGCTAACAACAGGATGCAACATCTGTTCTATATGTTCTTTACATGTGTGAAGTGTGCCTTTAGAAAGGTAAAGTTAATATTTGAGCATTTAAATACTTTTCAGAGAAAATAAAAGACTTTTTATGTCCTTGTTTGTTTTCAGATACTGACCGAGCTTTAGTGCTGCTGGAAGAATACTGCAAAAAACTAAGGAAGCCAGAGGAGCAACAACTGAAAAAAGCCATCAGAAAGGTGATGAGCATCTTTAAGAGCAGCTTGTTTCAGGCACTTCTAGGTAGGTACTAATAATTAATACTAAAAGAATGCTCTTGAAGGCCAGAGCCAGGACAGACCTAGTAACTTATTGGTCACCGTTTATGTTTGCAATGGAACAACACGTTTAGATGATCCAGGTCCTCTGTGGGGAGGCTCGTCCCGATGTTTCAAAGGCATTTTTGTATTTATAGTGAGAAAAAGAGTAACAAAAACCTCATGCAAGTTAAGGCATCGAGTGGTGATTCCTAAACCTTGCTGCATTCCTTTGTTTAGTGTAATTACTGAATCAGAGTAGGATATCACTGTTTATGCAGAGTTGAAGATGAAGCCATCTCTATGCAGGTAAATGTCCAAAGATTCATTGATTTCACTGGCATCAAGTAGCATCTAAAAAATCTTCGTGTCTTTTACATTATGTTTTTGTGAAAAGTGCCAGCCAAAACGATTTAGAAATGAGTCAAGAAAAGCACTCCAGGTTACAGTGGAAGTTTGATGGAATGTTCCTATTCATGCAGTGTTGCTGTGTTCAAAATAGACTTGCTGGCCTGTTGCTCAGTCTTTCTCCCATTTACTTTAAGGTCTCCATTTCACCTTGTAAATGGTGGTATCTGTCAAAATCAAGCACGTGATGTTATGGAGCTTTGTATAAAATAACCTCCCTAAGTTATTGCATATGATGTTTGCAAGGTCATTAACATTGCCTGGTTGCTGTAGCATCCCTGTTGTTCCTTGTGCCATGCCTGTGCTGCCAGTCATGGGAAGTGGTGACTGTAACTGTGCATAACCCTTGCTCTACCTCCCTCTGCCCTCTTACTCATATTGTATGGGCCTACCATTGTTTTATTCGTTCAGAAACATCTGTGCATTTTGTGCGGAACTACTCTGAACGGCACATTTCTTAACACAAATGATGTTTGTGGAAACACGCATACCTTCAAGTCGTGGTGGTTTGAAGCCAGAGTAGCAATTGTGTTCATTGCAGACCTATAATCAGTAGCAGTTAGGGAAAAAAGTTGATTATATATCATCAAAGTAGAAGCACATCAGTACTGCACTGTTGCTGTGAAGGCAATGGAGGTCTAGGAAGAGTTTCAGTAATTTCTGTAGCATTTATGAAGAATATATGATACCAGTCTCTAGCATTTCCAGCAAATGGAATTAATTCATTTTGATGCTATTTTACTTGTCATTTCTTTTGGCTTCTTTAAAGTGATCGGCTTTATTTTATAAATTCTATGGAATTTTTAGTTGCTGTGTATTCTTTACAAGAGGAAATAGATTCACAATTGAATGGTAGTTACCAAATAGTCATAGATTTGAACTAAAGAGTGAAAAAGATGGGACATATCTATGTTGTTTGTATTATCTGTGGATATAGGAGTATGTGCTAAAGAAATACACAGAAGTGATGTTAGTTGTGCATTTACTTCTCCAGTACTTTGAAGTAATCCTTCAAAGTGTTCTGGCAACATGTGTGCTTTGTGTGTGACTAGATTGCCGATGTATTACATATGTCTGAAAAGAAAAAGTTATTATAGGTGCATTAAGGTTGAATCCAAAGAATATACAAAACCTTTTGATCGCCAAAGTAACAGACGGAGTGTGGTGCTACGGATGTTAGATAATATTTTAATTTGTAGGCCTTTGGGTGTCTTTTCCTTGTCCTTAAATGCTTCTTTTTGTAAGAGATTTGGGAATTGCAAGACGTGTTCAAAGTCTCTCATTATTATCTTTTGGTTTGCTATTTGGTTGGTCTAGATTCCGGAATAATACAAAAGAGTGACCTCTCTCCAGTATTTTAAGTGTTGTAGATGGTGTTATTACACAATCAATAACGAAGTTCTTGCATAATCAGTGTTTCAAAAAACCCCGCTTCATTGACATCTGTTTTAGCTTCCCATCACAGTTTCTTCCATACAACTATAAATCAGACCACACAAAGAAATACCTAAGGCAGATCTTCTGATCTCTTTTGAAGTTCTGTACTGCTAACGTTCCTTTGTCTTTTATATTCACAGAATGTCTAATGGTATTGAAAACAATCATTTTTGAGTGCCTAATCTTAATGAGACTTAATTTTCAGAGTCTGAGTGCTCATCGCATTCCAAAACTTAATCTCTACAGCTGTTGAACTTGGTTTTGTCCAGAATGGAATTGGCCTTTTGAATATTTAGGCTTTAACTACTGATGAAGAGTTTGATTTTTGTACAGAATCATTAACCTGGATGCGTAAGTGTACATTCCAACCACGTATAAAGTTAGCATAATTTTATGTGTCAAATTCAGTTTTTGTAGGTCCTACAGCTTCAGAACAATTTGATTCCTTTACAAATAAATTCAGCTGTTGAAACCATCCCTCTCCTTTAAGTGTGCGTTCAATTCTTACTAACTTCCACAATGCTTTAAAAATCAGTAGGATACCTCAAATTAAGTAAAGCAAGAACAGATAAAGTTAAGATAAATTATAATTAGAGGCAGTTTTCAAATCTAGCATTGTCTAGTTCCTTTTGTTCTCCAGTTTGTGCTTGCAGGATTTGAGTCAACCAGTCATCTTTGAACTTGGGCTCTCAATGTGCGTGTGATTGTTTTTATCTTCAATGTGTTTCATAAATATTAACTGTTAACTATTGAATGGGATAGTGACAAGAGTAAAGTGAGGATTCAATGTTTTTCATATGTATATTCTACACATGCAAGAAGTGTCTATAAATATGGAAGTAAAAGCTCTGTACGTGATTTACAGAAGGATTATTGAAGGATTGTCCTTTTACATTTTATTTCAGGTTCAAAAGCATCTCCTTCTCCCTTCAGGCTGCTCTTGTTGCTGGACTTCTTTCTAGAGTCGCTGTGTTCAGTTACAGCTGAGTTAGTTGCTGAGAGGCACATCTTCAAAGCGCTGTGTGGAGCTGCAGTCTCTGGAGTCCCATTTACACTCCAGAGGCCCAAACACAATGCTTTGAAAATCCAGCCCTAAGAGGAGGGAGGAGGAGAAACTCTTCAGGAGTGTGCAAGGGGAAGAACACATATTTAGATATTTGCATTACCCTTAAGTCAATTCCAGATTGTTTTGACCAAAGGAATTGTACCAATCCTATGCACAGTGAGGAGTTACGGCGCTGTTGTTATTATGTGCTCATGAGGATTTTGGGGGTTTGATATTAAAATCACAGGGTCCTCTCAAATTGTAAGACATATGAACATTTATTTTTTAAAACCTTTCACGGAAGAGGAAATGAAACTTGTGGAAATCCAAGTGCCTTTTTTGTTGGGATTGTTTCATAATGGTGTATCTATATCGGAGGCGTCATGCAGAGATAGAAAAGGAAAACCATGAAAGAGAATAATAGCAGTCATCTGCATATGTCCAAATGACCAAACATTTCTGTATGAAACTTAACTGGTTTTTATAATGCAATACATAGTTTAGTACAATTTATTTCTGAAACCCTCTGCAATATATTTGCTGAGCCTTCATTTCATTAAGAAAAGTACACGATTAGGAGGCCATTCTGCAGAATGAGAATGGATGAAAGAGATTTACGTCAGGGTTGCTTTCTGGGTTTTTTTGTAGGTACATCTCTATAAAGCATCATTTTGTTTCTAGCAGGAATTAAAGTGCCACAAATAGCTGTAATCGTCTTATGCAGCATTAGGTGAAAACTAATCCCGATAGGTTTTCCTAAAATTCGGATAAACCCAGTCTGCACTGGATGACGTATTTCCTGAGGCCTTTGAAACCATGCCTTATGGGGTTTTTTTAACTCATGCTTTTGTAACTTTGTTTCAATTTTAAAATGTCATTTTTTCAACTAAAATCTGCATCACGTCCTTTTTTCTTTTCATGATATTGTACCATTTCTGCAAGATAATGTGGCTGTTATAAAACCTTCTGTCTTTAAAACTGCTGCAGTAAACATTTACTGTAAGGATTATGGAATTTACCGGTCATCTGTGCCACAGCCTGTATTTAAAGACTTAGGATATAATTTTGTGTTTCCAGTCAGAAGGAGTTTTTAGACTCTTTGCTTCATTCAGCTCACTTTTAAATAAGCCCTGTTATAACAATCCATTTTAAAAGAGTGATGATGTCTTTTAAACCAAGTCAAAAAGGAAGGCAAAGCATTCTTCCGCAAGCACATATTACTTTTGTATTAAAACCTTGTATAAATTGTCAGTATAACTCTGTAGTGTTATAGTAGTATCCAAACGTCCAGGGATCTAGTTATGTCTTGAAAACCTGTTCAAGGCCGGGTTGGACAGAGCCTTGGGTGGCATGGTTTAGTGGGAAGTGTCCCTGCCCATGGCAGGGGGGTTGGAACTGGATGATCTTAAGGTCCTTTCCAACCCTAACTATTCTGTGATTCTATGATTCTGTGTGCTATAGGACATGTAGGGTATGTAGGTGGGACATAAAATACAGCCATTAAAGAGATCCAAAGCAAGTCCCCTTTTGCTTTAATTATTTTAATATGTTCCTACCTATTAAAAAATAGCATAGCCATTGACAAATGAAAAAAATTAATATGGTAAGCATGAAGCAAGTCAAGAGCTTGGATTCCTATGGATTTGTCCTAGTTTGATTGACTTTGGTGTCTACAAAGCTGTGAGCTGAGACTGAAACTCCCCTTGCACTTAGGGCAAGGATAGTTTAGACATGAAAGAAACTGGAGGGGAACCTGTCATCGAAGCAATGATAAGATGCTGAAGCATGGCCCTGTTACAAAAGGGAAATGCTACAAATGAAGAATGGGAAAGGTTTTGAGTGACATAACCATGCATGAATAATGATAAAAAAATCCCCCCCCCCATCTGTAGGCTTTAATGCTGAGAGGAATAATTATGCTGTTGACCATAGAGAGAGAAGGATGTAGAGGCAGTAGGTAGAAAGACAAGGAATTTGTTTAGGAATTTTGTGTTTAAAGAGAAACAGTGACAGAAAGAAATTTGGGAGTAGCGACAAGGAGGTGGGTCATGAGTGAACAGCAGGATAATTGGTGAGAAAAGCAGGAGACCTGCAACACAGTCCTGGGATGGAGATGGAGCCTGCCCCAAAGTGAGTGTTGAAGAGCGAGTATAGATGACAGAGGAAACGTCAGGATCATGCAACACCTCCAAAATCCAGTGCTAGTCATACATGATAGTGCTTGCATTCAGTGTTGAAAAGTATTTGAGATTTTCACAAAAGGCATAGAAATCATCTATCAAATACCTCAGGTTGTTATTGTTTGCTTCTATGATATAATGGACACTGCAGTCATGTTTTCAGACTTTTCACCGCAACCATTAAGACCTCTTTGGTACTTTTTTCCTTTTAGCAAATGTAGGAGTTGACATTCATGGCACCACAGAAAACCAGGCAATGCTAAATTTCACAAGGCTCCTGATACAGCTGCCAGAGTTGAGGACATCAAAATAGGGAATATGATTGACCTTTCTGAGGTGATGGTGGTCCTCGCTAGTACCAGTTTCCCAGTTCCCAGGAGGAAACATGTTTCAGTGCTTAGTACTGTGTCAGTATTTCAGGGACCAAAAGGATATTAAATGGATTGCTGTACTGGGAAGCTTTTCATAGAATCATAGAATCAGCGAGGTTGGAAAAGACTTTAAGATCAAGTCCAGCCATTACCCCAGCACTGCCTAAGGCCACCACTAACACATGCCACTAAAAGGGCCTCATCTACACAGTTTGTGAACACTTCCAGGGATGGTGACTCCAGCACCGCCCTGGGCAGCCTGTTCCAATGCCTGACCACTCTCTGGGGAAGGAATTGTTCTCATCTCCGTCTAAACCTCACCTGGTGCAGCTTGAGGCTTTTTCCTCTTGTCCTGTCACTTTTTACTTGGAAGAAGAGACTGACCCCCTCCTTGCTCCATCCTCCTGTCAGGCAGTTGTAGAGAGTGATAAGGTCCCCCCTGAGCCTTCTCTTCTCCATACTGAACCCCCCAGGTCCCTCAGCTGTTCCCCATCACACTGTGCTCCAGGCCCTGCACCAGTTCCATTGCCCTTCTCTGGCCCTGCTCCAGCACCTCAATGTCTCTTGTAGTGAGGGCCCCAGAAATGAACACAGGATTTGAGGTGCAGCCTCACCAGTGCCCAGTACAGGGGGGCAATCACTGCCTTGGCACTGCTGGCTATGTTATTTCTGATACAAGCCAGGATGCTCTTGGCTTCTTGGCTGCCTGGGCACAAGCTGCTCATGTTCAGCGTCCATCAGTCAGCACCCCCAGGTCCTTTTCCATGAGCAGCTTTCCAGCCACTCTTCCCCAACCCTGTAGAAATAGGCAATAGGGGATTTTCAATAGGAAAAGCAACTTTCAATAGGAAAGCAGAGCTGGGTGTTATCTATTCATACTTGCCAAGTTTGTGCTCTCTTGGTAGACATTTTTAGCCTGCTTATGTGTTCAGTGTGCTTAGCTATTTGCAGTGCTTCTGAATGTAAGGTCACTGATCTCATATGTCATTGTTCTCTAGACTTAATCTCAGTGAGCTGGTTTCTGGTCATGTCAGGCTATTTCTCCGCCTGTAACAACATTAAATTCCTTGGGAATTAATCCCATGCAACCAAGCCTGTGTCCAGCCCTGAGACGTTAGGCAATCCTCTCACTGAGTGCCTGAGTCCAGCATTCACGAAGTCAAAGGAAAACTCTCATTGACTTCTTTCGCCTTGGATCATGTGTTGGAGTGATTCTTCCAGAAATTTATATTCAGACTTATCCTGACTGAGAAATGAAGATTCTGCTATCGCTGTATCTAAAAATGTTGAAACCCTCCCTGACTGTTACACATGTCGAGGAGCAAAAGAAATGTGCAAAGCCAATCAGTGCTCTGTCACAGTTGAGAGGTGCTCAAACAACGTCTCTGACAATGGGGAAGCCTGTTATTACTCCACACAGAGTCCTACTTTCCCAAACTGGCATCTTTCTTTGTTGCAGCATAAATTACAGCAGAACTGGAATTTAAATTCAAGGGCAGCTTTTGTTTTGCCTGAAGACAGCTGCAGCTGCTTTTATTCTTGAAGTCCAATTCTCTTAGTAACCAAATTTGTGCTTTCAAAAGAGCTAAAGGTAGCAGTGCTGGACCTTTGGGATGGTTTGAAGATGTATGGCTTTTATTTCTTATGAGCTGGGGGCTGTTTCGCAGCTAGCTTAAGGAACTAACCCTCATGGTTCTCCAGTAAGAGTTTGGTCAGACGGAGTGAACCATTTATTCTTCCCTCTAAAAAAAGGCAGATCTAATGTAACTGGTTTCCAGTGGATTTTGGTCCACTGTTATTTTGCCTCAATGGCAGTGCAGTTTCCCCTTCAATATCATCATTTCTCTCTGGCTCTTCTAAATCTTCCCACAATGGTACCTGCAGATCCTTTGGAGGTGTGAGGCTGCTTCACTTCTATCAAGTTGCACTGACATGGGGCAGAGGGTTTAAAGTTAGCCAGTGAGAGCTGGAAGACACTCTCATTGTACATGCAGGAAAAAGACATCACGTTACTGTAGGGGAATCAGGCTGAAGATATCCATGGAGGGGAGTTTTACTGAGGTCTCAAATATTAGTTCTGGTGTCCTCAACATAAAAAGGACATGGAACTGTTGGAACGAGTCCAGAGGAGGCCATGAGGATGATGAGGGGACTGGAGCACCTCCTGTATGAAGACAGGGTGAGAAAGTTGGGGCTGTTCAGCCTGGAGAAGAGAAGGCTGCATGGAGACCTCATAGCAACCATCCAGTATCTGAAGGGGGCCTATAGGGATGTTGGGGAGGGACTCTTCATGAGGGACTGTAGTGATAGGACAAGGGGTAACGGGTTCAAACTTAAACAGGGGAAGTTTAGATTGGATATGAGGAAGAAATTCTTTACTGTAAGGGTGGTGAGGCACTGGAATGGGTTGCCCAGGGAAGCTGTGAATGCTTCATCCCTGGCGATGTTCAAGGCTGGGTTGGACAGAGCCTTGGGTGGCATGGTTTAGTGTGAGGTGTCCCTGCCCATGGCAGGGGGGTTGGAACTGGGTGATCTTGAGGTCCTTTCCAACCCTAACTATTCTATGATTCTATATTACCCAGTCTTTTTTAGTTGTGACAAGAGGAGCTGAAATACTTCTGTGTTTCTGAAAATCTCAGAACTGCTTTTGCCTTTGGGACTTTCTGGATGTTACAGTGATGCCTAAGTGTTTAGAGATGAGGAGCAAATTGAGCCAGGGCATGGTGCTTCCTGTTCTTGGTGGCCAGTTTGGAGATGTGAGTAGCCCACCCAAAACAACTTTAAAGTAATTTAGTTATTTTCCACCTTGAGAGAAGGGGTGTGTGTGAAGATGTGGGAATCTTGTGTGGGTGCCCCAAATTGGTTCTTATTTGAAAGGATTTGAATACTAAAAGCTTGTGAATTACTGAAAAAGACCTCAACCAAAAAGCAAAGCTCTCTTACATTTGTGGGAATACATACTTCTTTACATACCTCTTCCATTTGTGGGAATATTTATTGGGATCTCATCCTTGCTGTTCACTTCTCCCTTAAAGAATTGCATGGATATGAATGCTGATGGACTCTGAAAAATTCAGAATCCCAGCCCAGGTATTTGGATTGGTTCTCAGTCTATCTGTATACAAGAAGAAACCGATTACAGCACTGATACAACCTAGGTAATACGTAATCACTTGTAATCCTAATGCAACCCTCTGCTCGTGGTTTGCTGCCTTTTAACCAGTGAATGCCAGCATTTACATCTCAGACAAGGGATTCAGAAGCTCTGTGGACTTTTCTTAATCGAAATGCAAAAGCTGTGCACTGAAAATAAACCATTTTTGAGTTTTGAATATGAGCAATGTGACAGTTGTTGAGCTTGTTCATTTTCAATACCCAGCAATGAATAAAAGCCAGTTTTTGTTCATGTAGTGTTTTGGGGTTTTTAAAGTGTGTCTTGGCCATATGGATTCCATGTACAATTAGAATTAATATAATGCAGTTGCAGCAGCTGTTGCTGCGTGGCTGCTGTCCCAGTGTGAAGCTTTTCTTGCTTTTTGCATTAAATAGGGATAGTCTTTTATTATTGGTTTGTGATGAGCATGAGATAATAATTGTTAAAAGATGCATTTAGATAATCTGGTTTCATTTTGAATAATACATTCTTCTTTTTAAAGCTGAGGGAATATAAGCGAACAACGGGATAGATGAATTTTTGTTGTTGTTAAATAAAGAAACGGTGGATTTATAGCATGCTAATGTAGTTTGTACATCTACTAATAAAATGGAAGAAAATAATCTGGAGCAAGCTGTTCCATCGCTAATCCCAGTGTTTATTTTTGTCTCTAAAATAGCAGAGCTGTTCTCCCTCCCTAATGTTTTGGTCTGCGGAGTCATTTTAGGCTAGACTGTGATGGTGATATTTGTTTAGTGAATATAAGGTTTTAAGAAACTGAGTGTCAGCTTTGAAACTGCAGAAGCATTTTAGCCTTGAAGAGTGTTATACCTGATGGTTTTCAAAGCTGCTATAAATGAGCTGAATTGGTTGCCTGCTGCTCTGCTGGAATCTCAGGACTCTTTCTCATAACCCTGTTCTTCCAGAATTGTGGGAGTCAGTGAAAGACACTGATTTAAGTGATTTAAGTGCAATTGGGATTGAGCACTGAATAGTAAAATGCATGAAAATAAACTACTTAATCCTACATATACATATATGTATATATTTGTGTATATATTTATATATTAATTTACATAATACTTGTATATATTAAAGTATATATAATATCAGGTAACCATGGGTAGCGTGTCTATTGCAGACTTCTGTAGTTTGCTCAGGTGTGTCTCTACTGTGGAGCTCTCTCGGGTATTAAAATGTCTTAACAAAAAACACCGCAGACTGTTTTTCATTAACATTGTGTGTTTATTGTGTTGTGTGGTCCATTCTCTGTGGCTGTGTCTGGGCTCTGTCCCCCTGATCTGCCACTGAGACAGTTACGAGCTCTTTTCAAAGCAGACTGAATTTATGTCTTTTGTTTGTTCCCATCTCCATTTTGTCATCATAGTTGTGTGGGTTTGAATTTCTGCTGATGTAGTTGATGAAGGCACTTTTGTTGCATAAAATCCCAGGCATTAGAAAATAGCTTTTATAATAACAATTATCGTTATTTTATGTTACACAGAAATGATCTGGTAATTCAAAACAATGTGAAAAGAAGAGAATAGGTCTGTGCTCAGAGGTAGGGCAGTGCTATAACTTGGGTAACTTCTGTGAACTGAGTTAAATTCCTGTGCATGCATACAGTGTGATACTTATTTATTTGACCTCGAACTGTTTTCAAAAACCCTTCTTCACTCTGTGCAGCTCACGGGCAAGTATTTAATCCGTTGCTTTCCCATAGTTATTTACTGTGTGATGAGGTGATTGTAGTTCTGTGCCACAGAGATGGTACAGAAGCCCTAAGAAATAGTGGTAAAAATATCTACTTATTTTTGAGGCCTGATTGGAGACATTGGAGACATCAGCACATACACCACTTCTAATATCTGACCACAGCTCCAGCTGCAACAGAGAGTATTGCTATTCCAGCAAGACTGTCCCAGGGTCTCATTTTGGGCACTTAGAACACGAAGATGATCTTCAGGTCCTTTCCAACCCTAACTATTCTATGATTCTATGATTCTAAGATCTGATAGGTGATCATCTGGAGAAACACATCATATGTGACTGTAGGAATCAGAGGTAGGATGTAATTCCTGGGGTGGCATTTAATGCTCTTAAGCTAAAGAGCCTTCAAGAAATCTTCTTATTGCTCCCAGCCTTTCAGTTCCTGAGATATATGATGCAAAGGTTGCTCAGCTTCCCAGGGTGTGCCTATTTGGTGTACTGAATAAAGTATCAGAGGAGGGAGAAAAATGGTATGTGACCATATGCTTAAACTGTGACTAACTTTGGGAGTGACCGTTACAACCTCATCAGTGTTTTGAGTTAATTTTACTTATAATGATTTCCCAGATTTTAAGGACAAAGAAAAGAATTTCTCATTTCAAATTCCATTGTGATGGTATCGATAACACACGTTTTACAGTGAGGTGAAAACTGTCCAACACTTCATGCCAGCCTTCACCAGCCTAATGGAGATGCTGACCCCAGCAAAGGTACTATTTCCTTTCTCTGCAATCTGATTTTTGTCTCAATGACACAATAGTTAGATGCTTTAGCTGAATTAGATGGTTTTCTTTTGCAAAATAAGTGGTTTGAAGGCATATTTCTTGGAGGTACTGGGGCTTGGGTCATCTTAACTTTTGATGCACTACTGATAATGCAAATGGCAAAGCAGGTGGTGCTTGAGCATCTTTGCTTGGAGAGCTCACTTCCAGATCCGGGCTCTGCCACTGCCTTGCTGAGTGCCATGGACTGGTCCTCTACTTCCACTGCATAGAGAGTGTGTGGCTCAAGAGTGCCCTTGTTGCCTTCTCCCACTAAACTTCTGGGTTTATATATATATATATTTACATAAAAAAATCATATATTCGCAATATTATGTATATATATACACGCACGTATATACACGTACATGATATAATTACATATTTTAACATATGTAGATATATTCATATATATGAGTGCTTATTTACATCAGGGAATTTGTCAGGAGATTCACTGTCTTCCCAGAATCCAAGTACCTGCTGGTAGTAGGAGGAATTGTGTCAGGCAGTATCTTTCAAAACAGGTAGATAGCAGGAGAAATCCAACCTAATCACAGTGAGACAGAGGGATTGATGCAGGATTGCATTGCATACTGCATATACTCTCCCAAGTCTTGCTTTTTCTTTCTTGAATTAATTTTAATCTCTAATGTTAACCTGTGATATAGAACTGTAACTTTATTCTTTTTCTTCTTCAACCTGTAAAACCAAATAACTGTTCTGTTTTTATTCTCATCGTTTCACACCCAGCCTGCCTTCTGAGGGTTTACCAGTGAGCTTTGGCATGGTGGACTGTATTTGTCATGTTTGTTTAGTTGTTTTTTCCTTACAAACAAGTAATTTATATTTTAAGTCTATTAAATTCAATTTGGAAGAAAATAAATATACTCGGGAAACCGTACCTTTGATCTGTTTATAGTTAAACCCCTTCTCTAAGTAAAGTTTAGAGTGACATCTTGTGGTAGCATTGATTTCCTGTATACACATCTGTTGGTGGTTATTTTGTCCGCACTAAGTTTTCTGTTTCAAGATGCTTTGGATTGCTTAGCAGAAGTACATTCTGTAAGTATCACTAGGGCTTCTGTGGGATCAGGGACAATGTTGCATTGTGGTGTAAGGGTCCAATAGGTATGCTTTATTTTTTACTGCACGAAGTTTATCCTGTGAATCCCTGTGAATTCCCAGTGTTTTGAACTCCAAGTCAAGATGTTTTAATGCTCTTCCGGCCATTGAATATCTTTTGGAGTTGTTTAAAGAGTTTGAACTGGCCACGATGGCAAAGCAAGCAGGAGCCCAACATCTGCTTGTGCAGTTCATTAGCTGTCCAAAGATTTGCTTAGGTTTAGGTAAGGACAAATATGGCCAGCTAGTATGGGGGTTTGTCAACATAGAAATGCATAAGCCCATTTGAGATCAGTACTTTAGCAGTATGTCACTTTCTCCCTATGGATCAGCCTCCAAGGTGCTAGGTAGTGTAAATGCACCAACACCAAAGCTCATCCAGATGCCTAGCATAGGATCATGAAATCAGAGAATGGTTTGGGTTGGAAGGGACCTAAAAGCTCATCCAGTTCCAACCCGCAGCCACAGGTGGGGACACTTTACACTAGAGCAGCTTGCTCCAAGCTCCTGTGTCCAACCTGGCCTTGAACACTTCCAGGGATGGGGCATCCACAGCTTCTCTGGGCACCCTGTGTCAGTGTTTCAGCCCTATCATGGTAATGTGAAACTACAGTTTTGTGCAGTATATCTAAATGAAATAAAAATCTTTTCAATGCAAAGTGGGGATATAGAACGGTTTTGTGTTCAGAAGCTTAAGGGGTTTGGGAAAACATCTAAGATTTGTTTTCTTTCATGGAAAGCTCTCTGCAGAAATGTGGGAGTAGTGGCCCTACAAAGAGTTATTGTCAGGAGAAGCAAAGAACTGCCTGGTACAGTCTCCCTCAAATCAGCCATATGAAGGTCAGGTCCCATTCCACAACACCGAAGAGAAGGATGCTAATATTCTGCTAAGTTAAGTTTTAACTGTATAATGGTGATCAATGTTATCATCTTGCAGGTTGAATACCTGGCTGCAGAATTAACTGTTCAGTAAAAGACACTTGGCCTTGCTAAGAAATAAATTCTTCTTAGGGGAATGGTTTAATTAATGCATATCTAATGGAATGTTCCTCTACCACTGCTCCATGGTGTGTCACTCATAGCATGTGGTGCCAGGCCTGCTGTCACATGTGGATATGGGAGACCTGATTCCCAGGATTCTGTGTTTGTGTAATCCAGGTTTTTGTTGGAGGTATTTTGGACATACTGAGAGTGCCAGTGCTGGACAAATGATTCATGTCATATTCTGGCAATGTTAAGGACTTTTAGCTTTGTGGTAAAGCACACAAGGACCCAAGAATCCCATCTCAATGATCCTAAAAGGGCCATCTGGTGACCTCGTTTATTAATGTAATGAAAAAATAAAGATGTGATGATTTCAATTAAGATAAATGTTTGGCTTGCCTGCCAAAATTGTTTCTGGTTAATAAGCAAGTGCAAGTTAAGCTGTTAATATAATCCTAGTACTGAGACTAGAAGCCCTGATGTGGATTTGGTGTAAAACAAAGCAAATGCTTTGGATAGCCTGTCAGAATGGGCTGGCTGGTTAAATTTCTTAAACACAGCTCAGGAAAAGCCTGTAAAAATGGTATTTGAAGAACAGAAGTGTATTTAAATGACATATTTACAGGGATTACTGGAGACTTCCTCAGCAAAATGCTTCCACTCATTCCAACAGAGGCTATTGAAATAGTAAAGCAAATTTGTAGATATAGTTGCGTACCAAGCTTAGGCCGATCTTGTTGAAACACCCTCTCTTTTGGCCACAAGAAGAGACAGGCGATGATATTTCATGGTAAAAGAAAGCTGTCTGCTCTTTCTGTTTGTTTTCTGCTGCCCTGTTGCAGTTTTTGAATGGCTGCTTGACACATTCTGTCTTGTTATGAATCTGAATCTTTTCTAATAGCTTCCATCTGCTCAAGCAAGAACTTGAAGAGAAGAGAAGGCTGCGTGGACACCTCAGAGCAGCCTTCCAGTATCTGAAGGGGGCCTATAAGGATGCTGGGGAGGGACTCTTCATTAGGGACTGTAGTGATAGGACAAGGGGTAATGGGTTCAAACTTAAACAGGGGAAGTTTAGATTGGATATGAGGAGGAAATTCTTTACTGTAAGGGTGGTGAGGCACTGGAATGGGTTGCACAAGGAAGTTGTGAATTCTCCATCGCTGGCAGTGTTCAAGGCCAGGTGGGATAGAGCCTTGGGTGGCATGGTGTAGCGGGAGGTGCCCCTGCCCATGGCAGGGGGTTGGAACTGGATGATCTTAAGGTCCTTTCCAACCCTAACTATTCTATACTTCTATGATTCTAACTTAGTCTTCATGCTGAGACAGCTAGATATTCATTAGATGATGCACTGTGAGACTGTAAAGAGCTTTCCCCATAATGCAGGACATGAGGCTGAGGTGATGTTGTGTAAGCGACGTTTTTCCCCCAGATTGTGACTTCCAAGTGGTGGTCACTTGCACTGGCAGGAGATGTCGCCACTGATGGAACCACCAAGAGAAATGGGGCAGAAACCCTGAGTCAGCTGTTGACCATTGCTCAGTATGCTGCTCCACACTGAGTGGGATGTGTTGAAAACAAGGTCTCTCTCACCAGGTAGGCAGTGTTTGGGTGCATGGACTAGCTGTTTGAGGGCTTAATTATTGAATCCTCTGAAATCCAAGCACTATTCATATCTTCTTTCAGCAGTATTAAAACTAAATATTATTGTGCTGTGATCACTTAAGTCCCCTGGATTATTTTGTCATCATAAAGGCGAGATTCTACCGATTCTGGCCCAGATTCTGTGTCAGTGTTCCCCTGTCTGCAGCTCAGATGTGACAGGCTGCCTGCAAGATCCTCCAATATTAACATCCACAGCAGATTTAAATGAAGGAGAACAAAATCACCCAGGGAATTTGGGAGCCGTTGCTTTAAGTAATTGCTTTCTGCCTGTGTAAATCCCTCTGGGGTTTCTTTTGGATTAAGTATGCCTTGCTGCTTCTCTAAAACTCTTATTTAATATTAATGTGTGTTAAGCAGCTGCTGCATCCCGCTCAAGAGTGGAAAGCGGGAATGCATTTCAGGAGCAAACAAAGTGATACTTAAATATATCCCTTGCCTACTTCAAAGCAGCAGTGTGTGAGTTAATTAATATTTATCAAATGCATTGAAATCCTTGGATGAGAGGCACTATGATTGTGCAAAGTGTTGTGTGTTTGGAGCTCTTTTGCCTGCCGATTTCCACCTCTTGCTAAATGCACTTGAGAATGATCACACAAAGGTTGCTATAATGCTGACATGATTTCTCTTCCCGTCTTTGAATGGGGATGGAATCAGGACAGACTTTCCAAAGGTACAATAATTGCAGCAATGTAGGTGCTCTACTTAACCTGAGAAAACCACTCTTCACTTAATTAGTTGCATGGCATTTTGCAAGAGATGGTCATTTAAAAGGCTTGTATTAACACAATGCAATATAGAGAGACCTTGTTAGATTTTATTACACATTCCACTTGATAGTTTATTATGGTTAGAAAGCCCAATTCTTTTGCTTAGCTTATAATTGTAGCAAGGTGTTTATGAGCAGGAGCTCCAGCTGCTTTTCTATATAGAGTCTCATTAGATGAGGAATTAGAGAGTCCTTTTAGACTGTTAGTTTTTGCTCATAACACGAGGTGTATAAAACATTCTAAAATGGATGTGATGTGAGGTGAGCTTTGTATTTTGTGGGTTTATACCTGAGTTTGCCACAAGGACAACCAATCTGAGAGACTTAGATGGTCTTAAAGAGGATTGCCTCTGTGTTTTAAAGACCACACATTCACAGCCCTCCTCTGGAATAGGGAGATAAGTAATATTCCCCATTTCATCATAAGGAACACTGTCTGTGTGCAGTGCTTCCTAACCCTGCATGTGGCTACAGTTCAGTGTTTCCATTTGAGGCCTCAGCAGCATCCCAATACATGTGTCTGCTGAGAATGAGACATCTAATGTCATTATCTAAATAGCGCAGAAGCCTCTTGAGAAGACCCATGGCTTTACTGGGACTTTGTTTACTGATTGTAAAACCCAGCTCTTCCAAACAAAGGCTTTAGTGACTGACCCAAGACCTCGTAGGACACTTGTGACTGAACACAAAGCTTAACTGAGGAATCCAAAGCTTACATCATATACCTTGAGATCATCTGGATTTAGGCTGTCAGGCTTGAGGTATAATGGAAAGCACTGTCTGACTTCATTCTCCTGGAGAACATTTAGATCCAGTTCGAGGCCCTATACTTGTTCAGTTTCGTTATTTTCACTGTGGAAGATGGGATATGAGATCCACCAAGAGCAGGAGTGGGTCAGAGAATGTCAGGCAGTAATTAGAAATTGGAACATATGAAAATAAGAGAGATCAATGATTTTTTATTGGTTTACAAATTATTAATATTTATGTGGATTTTTGCATTGTTCATGATAAATTGTTATTTAAAAAATCTTTTAATTACTGGAAAGTATTTATCTTACAGTTTGGACAAATCTGTGTCTATCTGTGGATGGAGCTGCCATCTATGAGACTTTTTACTGCCAGTCTTGCGTGGGGGGATACATGCTCATAACATGCAATCTGAGTGATTATGATGGAGTAAACAGGCTTCATGGATTCTAATTCAGTGATAATCAGTATTTTAAAGGGAATACAAAATTAAAACCAGATATTCTATTAAAATAAAAGGAGTCTGGATTTCCAGCAAGTTAGTGAACTGCCCATGTGCGCACTCTCACCATCCAATAAACTGCTCTCTGAGAACACACTAACAGCTGAAATCTATGTGGAAATGTCCTTATTAGTGAATTACCCTGGGAACAGGCATGTTTCTCTACAGGAGGATTTACTCATTGATGCTATGAAATTGCTTGAATGATTCGTGACAAGGCTTTGCCTGATACAACCAACATTCTCCCAAAAGATTCACAGCCCAGGGATCATCTCCAGAAATCGATGTATGTGGCTGCTCTGTTCTGGAGGCTGAAAGAGTTCAGAAGTATGAATCCGAGCTCAGTCCTAAAAGATGGTCCCAAGCACATGTAATTTACATGGCATAATTTGTGATTGAGGGTGTTGGGAGACACCTCACAAGCTTTGTCAGAATATACCTTCAGTTGCTGCAGGTTGTACCTACTGATCTTATTTAGGTGTATCATTTGTCTAGCCTAACATGCATGATAGCAGTCACCCAAAACCTCTTTCTTGTGGCAAGATTTGATTTTAATGGATCCAAGTAGATCCACTGGCCTGTTAGCCTCTAGGGACAAAGACCATGTTGACTCTGAAGAACACTGGTTAACTTCTCATCAGTGTATACAGAATAAGGCTCATATTTTATTTGAAACTACACAAAAACCAAAATCTTTGGAAAGTTGTTATTCATCTTTGGAAGGAATGATGGCTCATAGTCTTAAGTAGAGTGAAGCCTTGGCACAGCCCAGGAAGCCAGCTGAATGATAGGCTGCATCAAAAGGAGCATGGCCAACAGGTGTAGGGATGTGATTCTCCCCCTCTGCTCCACTCTGGTGTGGCCCCACCTGCAGTCCTACGTCCAGCTCTGGTGTCCTTGGTAGAAGAAAGACATGGACCCACGGGAGTAGGTCCAGATGAGGCCACAAAGATGCTCCAGGGGCTGGAGCACTTGTTCTATGGAGAAAGGCTGAGAGAGCTGGGCTTGGTTCAGCCTGGAGAAAAGAATGCTCCAGGGAGACCTCATGGTGACCTTTGAGTATTTAAAGGGGGCTCATAAGAAAGATGGGGCCAGGTTTTTTAGTAGGGCCTGTAGTGATAGGACAAGGGTATTGTTTTTAAGATGAAAGAGGGGAGATTCAGACTAGATAAAAGGAAAAAGTATCGATTGGAGTGTTGAAACACTGGCACAGGTTGCCCGGAGAGGTGGTGACTGCCCCATCCCGTAAACACACAAGGTCAGGTTGGATGGGCCTCTGAGCAACGTGATCCAGTTGAAAGTGTCCCTGCTTATGGCAAGGGGGTTGGGCTAGATGGCCTTTAAAGGTCCCTTCCAACCCAAATGATCTTTTCTGATCAAAGGATGTAGTGAATGGCATATCTTTAGAAATGGACCCTCATCTTGACTAAAGCTGTTTCTACACCACTTTTTCAATATTGTAAAAATCTTCATGTGACCAATCAAATCTTTTCTGACTGCATTTTCTCCAGTTCATTGATCCAAGAAACATGTGATTTCCATTCAAGACAAATACTTTCAATAGTGATTTCTACATACTGTGCAAAAGCTTGTCATTTAAATATGCAGCATTTTTAGTGTTCTATAACATTTTGATGATCTTTCCACTGCTGATATGCTGTGTTGAGAGCAAACCTGAAAACTGGCTTTTTCACAGCATCTGCACCACTAGAGAACTTGAATTATTTAAGGAAGTAGAATCTTCCCATCCCAAACGGCAGTAAAAGTCCACTTTGTCACAGCAATATCACAGTGATGAATGTTCAAGGGCAAAGCTTTGATTAATGCCAGCTGCAGTTTGGATTTCATGATGGTGAGTTTTGTACCTCCTTCCAGACAGCTGCACACTTACTGCAAGTATCTAACTAGACGTATTTATTGTGCCAGTTTGGTTAAATAGTTGTATAAATGAAGCATATGGATAGTTATATAATTTGCATGTGCAGCATGTGACTGTGTTATGTGAAGTGGGCTTCTAAGAGAACAATGTCCATCATTCAGCTGAGATATTCCTTTTTTGTTAAATTAAGGAGGTCCCTAATCAGGTTCCATAGAAGGGAAATCCCTGTATGTAAAGGGTTCTGGCATGAAGTGATGTACTTTTCCTCTATTCAAGAACACATGAATACATTTGAAGTTGACCAGTACTTTAATGTGCCCTTCCAAAATGGTGAGTTTAGCAAAAATCAGCAAATCTTGTGTGAGCATGGAGAATTATGAAGCAAGTATGCTACCTTTAAATAAGCTTTGTGCTATTAGATGTCCTGTTTTGTATAAATGGGAAGGACCAGTCAGCATTTGTGCTGCAACTGTAAGTGGTAAATAGGATACTGTGAGAGGTGGGTAGGAGGAAAGCTGCAATGAGACTCCTAAATGACTGGTTTCACGTGTAGCTGTTATTGTCATGTAGTTAAACTGGTGGCTGTGCTGTGATTGCTGGGAATTTGTATTTTGCATATGAGCAAAGCTGTAGAGAAATCATCAATATGAGCCATAACCCAAATCCTGTTTATTGTACAGCTATTTTATTGTACAACTATTGTAAGAACTGTAAGTTGGGTGACATTGTTGAGTTTGTCTTTCTCTATGCCCAAGCATCTCCTGCAAAATGCAAGCTCTCCATTTCTTTTACTCTCCTTCACCCTTCTCTTGAAATATTAGCTTTTTTAAAGCTATCCACATATACATTTTTTTGCTATTTTATACATGTGACAGAAAGTAGTATAATAAGGTTGGTTATATGCCTCGGCAGATACCAGATAGGCTGCAGGTCTTTCCTGCACTCCATCCCCTGATCTTGCCTCTGAAGAAAGATTCCAGCCCTGCTTGGCAAGGCCAATGCTTGCTCCTGCCTCACTCCAGGTACTTCCCCTAGCATGTACCTGCATTGTGAATCCTGATTTACCTGGAGGAAACGGGGTGGGAATCTAATCCCACAAAAGGAACCTCCCCTTAAGTTTTTTGCAATCATATTGAGCAGTGTTGCAGCACAGGGAGAGATGCACGGAGCAACTTATGGCCTCAGAATTAATTTCTCATGTGAGTTGTCGCTGACAGGTGAGGTGTAAAGAGCACATGTTTTTTGTTTAGGGGCTGCAGTCATGGGAGTAGTAAAATCCTAGTAGGTGGTAGTAAAGTCTTACACACTGTCACAGTGAATACGAAGTTTTTGAGCTAGACAAAACGCTCTGCTCCCCCATCACCAGCAGGCTGAGATAAATCGCTGTCATTTCTCCCTGTTTGTGTGCTATTAAATGCGTTCTCTTACAAGCTAGTAACTCAAAGTGTGTGGTAGTGTCTAAAATGGAAGCCTGTTAGATATTTTCTTTCCTATTGTTCGTTGTTCTTTCTATGTATCTAGTACACTGTGCTCCTTAGGGCAAGTGTGTGCTGGAGGTGATGCAGGTGTTTTAGGGGGTTACTCTCAAGGGGAAGATTTATAGCGTAGGAGTTCCTTTTGCTTGGCAAGGTGTGGGAACAGCGAGTAAGTCTTGTCACCAGGTGGCACCATTAACCTAAGTTATGTTTCAGCTAGGTGTATGCGATGAAGTTTATGTTCAAAAGGCATTTAGTAGAAAGATTGCTCTTTTCACCTTTCTTCACAGTGTAAGTAAAAACAGAGCACAAAATGGGCAAAATCCTTCTGTTCATTGGCACATTTCAAATTATTTCATGCCTTTGCAGTGTTACAATCGGGTGAAGAATATTCCACACTTTGTCTATGGTGAGTAAAATGTATGCCTATATTTCTCACATATATTTCTCTATAAAACTTATTTCTGCTTATGCATTTTGCAATATACTGCACATCTGGTGCATCAAAAAGCTACATTTTCGTTCGTGAAATCCCAGAACAGGGCCAGGGAATTCTCGTATGGAAATGTTTGTGTCTAAATATTGTTTGAATGTTTTTAGGCTATATTCTATGAACCCAAACAGTAAGAAATCGATTTTCCTTACTTACTAGTGAGTGGCACCATACATGTTGCAGAGCAGATGATGATCCCATCGCTGCTTACTGTTCAGGAGTGGTGGAGACCTCGCTCTGTGTCAGAACCACTGCAGCATGTATCTGCTCATATTACTTTTCTCAGTCAAAGGATGGTGTAGCTGTTCCCTGTAGCAATGAACAAAACTTTTCCCATAGCAGACATTTAAATAGCTTGAGTCAAAAAGTTAGCGTTCCTATTGATGGGGTTGTATTCTGTTCTAAATGGCTTGTGGTGAGTTTTATCAGCTGGAGTCTAAGATGATAAACACTATAGCAATTTTTTTCTAAGCAATGATTAGCCTAATAATAGGAGACCATGGTGACTCTTGGGTAAACAGCAAGTTCTAGTTCATTTTTTGAGCAGGTATTAAAGAAATACAAACTATTAGGTAGTTCTTTTTGAATATACCAAAATATTTAAAGTGAGCAGTGATTTAGCTAGCAGTCTCTGGGATTCTTTAAAGCACTGTTGTAGGATGCAGCTTGTATTTCCTACTTAGCTCATAAAAGTCAGCAGGAAAACAGAGATTTTATGCTTAAAAAGATGGTTTCCTCAAGTTTTCAGTAGAGTGAAGCCAGGAAATGGATAATCTTCATGTGAACTTTGGATCAGAAGGTCGCATTAAAACCATAGGTTGATTATACTAGAGCATATGCTCTGATTTCAGCAATTTCTGGGCATTGCTAGGTAGGGACTGTATTGTACTAAACTGCAAGTCGTGCTGTGATTTAAATCATGCATATTTTATGATTTTTCTTGCCTTTGCTTCTCTGGTCAGCTGTGAAAGTCAATGATTATGCAGTCTCTGTGCCAGTGTCCAGTCCCTGTGTGCATGGTGGAACAGAGGCACTGGAGCCTCCGTACTCAGATGTATTGAAAACCTGAGTGGATGAAGCTCTGAGGATCTCGTTAACCCTGCTGAGCTGGGGTAGGTGGTCTCCAGAGGTGCACTCCAACTTCAACCACTCCCTCATCCTGTGTCTATCAGAAGAAAGGTCTTGGCAAAGGGGACTTGTGGTGAGTTTCATTCATTAAGCCAGTGACATGCCCCATGTGGAAACTGCAGGCTTGTTCTCAGGTAGACTCCTTGCTCATAAAGATAAGAGCAATATTCAGAGCACTTGGAAAGAACAATTCTCTCAAGATTTGCATTACCATGCAGTTCTTTTACCAACGTTTACCCATTATAGCACAATAGGTGATGTAAATGCCTCTTTATTTTCATCCCCTAACAAAGCAGAAAATGTGCATGTTCACATAGTGAATAGAAAGAGGGAAGATTCAGCAATCTGGCATCTTAAAGAAAGAAGTGCCATTCAGCATCCTGTAAAAACATTGTCAGTTATAAACCATCCTGAATAGACACCTTTCCTAGTGTCAGTGTGCTGACTCAGTGGACATTTTAAATAGCAGCAATAACACTGTTATTACAGTGGTGGTCTAAGTGAGAAATTGAGGCAGGATTTGGAGAGAGAACAAGATTAAGGAAGCAGGGTTTGGGTTTTTTTGACAAAAGGATAAATTGACAAAAGAGTGCCTCTTTAATTCTCATTATGTTGGTTTATGTAATAAAGGCAATCTGAAATCTGAAATACATCTCTGGTTCAAAAAATGTTATAGTTTTTCAGTGTTTGAAGGACGTATCAGGTAACAGGAATATCACCCCTGAGTCATGATATTGCACTTGTCTGTGTTTTCCCAGTTTCTCCCACTTACAAATGGGGATATGGCCATGGTAGCAAAAGGAAAATGAAGCTGCTGTGTAGGTAAAATTCTAGGATGGTGCCTTCAGGAGAATCCTCAGCACCACAAAACATAAATTCCATAATAACATAAATCTTAAATTCTTTGGTATCATAAACCACTTGTAATACTTTAACCCATTTCTTTTCACTATTTTCCTGGTTTTTTACATTATTTCCTCTATTTTTTTTCTCTGTATTTTTTTCCACATCCCTCAGTGTGGGTTTTTTCATAGTTTAATTTGGTTTGCCCTTTTTTGTTGTGTTAAGTTTCCTGTGGTCAGTAGCAAGTAATCGATTTTGGACAGGGGCATTGTCTGGATTTCCAGCAAGTACTGCAAGGACCCAAAGGTTTTCTTGGGTGTAATGCTGCAGGCAGCTGGCTCTGCTTGTAGCTGATTCTCTTCCTGACAGCTTTAAATAATTGCTGTTTGCTTGCCTGCAAGCCTTCACTGGAAGTCTTGCACAAGCTCTGATATATCAGGAATACTGTGAGAAAAGCATATGAAGAAAGCAATTTATCCATCACTGACTGTCTGCCAGTGCATGGCAGTCTTTCAGTGGCTGGTCAGCGGTGAACTGTGGCAGTGATAGCTTCTTTAGATGTGATTTCAGGTCAGTGTCTGTATGACCTGTAAACCCCCTATATGCTTTCCAGAAGTATATCTGCACATCTACAGATAACCCATGAATAGTTTATAGCTCTTCTTCCGTTAGGGGTTTGTGTGTAGGTTATTATTTATATGTTACTCATCTAAAATGTAGCAGAACTGACAGGTGATTTCTTTAACTGAAATGGAATGGATCTGATTTAAACTTGTCATAAATCTAAATAGGGGATTTATGGGAAGAAATTTTTCATGAGTTATTTTTTTTTTTTGGCAAATAGATCTGAAATAACCAAAATTATTTATAAGTGACATTCATATTGGGCAAGGACTGATGGCTGGAAAAGAATTACAGAATCACAGAATACCTCAAGTTGGAAAGGACCCATAAGGATCATCGAGTCCAACTCCCTGCTCCTCACAGGACTACCTAAAACTAAATCATATGGCTGAGAGCATCATCCAGACAGTCCTTAAATCTGTCAGGTTTGGTGCCTTAACCACTAGAAGGAAACATTACACCCAATAGGATATTTAAAGGCTTTACACCACTAATATGTATATTTTGAAGTTTACTCTGAGAGGACTAGGCCCAATATTATTAGTGGAATCTAAAGAAAAAGTCATAGCCATTGGATTATCCTTCCTTTTGAATTTTCTAACTAGCTTTTCTTTGGTCATTCCTCCATGCTGGATGTCCATGCACCCTCCTGGAGTTGTTTCTAACCCAGATATCAACACCAGTGTGTTAGAATCATAGGATAGTTAGGGTTGGAAAGGAACTTCAGATCATCCAGTTCCAACCTCTCTGTGGGACACCACTCACTAAACCATGTCACCCAACTTCATCCAGTTCCCCCAGCAGTACTGCTTCAGGGGTATTGCTTCTGCCGTATCCCTTGGGAAGTTGTCTCCTCCTTCCCAATAAGTGTCCCTGTTCTAACCAGGGGAACTTTCACGTGCACTTTTATTTTGTATTGTACACTGGAGAGCAGCATGTTCGAGGGTTGTTTTAATGCCAAATGTTTTCTTTTCCAAGTTCCTATGGGAAAATATGAAGGCATTTTATATATCACTGAACCAGGCAGTAAGCTGACAAATAGATTCCTGTTTGAGGGAATGGAGATACATGTACCCACTTGCTTTCAATATGTGCTGCTGACCGTGCTGCTAAGTGAATAGCACAGGTTTTCCATTCTATCTATGTTCTGAAATTTGAATTTTCAGTCATCTCCTTCACTTTAAGTTAATTAATGCAACTTAACTGTATTCCCTAGGAGGATGCTGGAGAGGGACTTTTCATCATGGGCTCTAGTGATAGGACAAGAGGTAATGGGTTCAAACTTAAACGGGGAAAGTTTAGATTGGATATAAGGAAGAAGTTCTTTACTGTGAGGGTGGTGAGGCACTGGAATGGGTTGCCCAGGGAAGTGGTGAATTCTCCATCCCTGGCAGTGTTCAAGGCTGGATTGGACAGAGCCTTGGGTGACATGGTCTAATGTGAGGTCTGCCTGCCCATGGCATGGGGTTGGAACTGGATGATCTTAAGGTCCTTTCCAACCCAAGCCATGCTATGATTCTATGAATTCAATCAACTGCTCTACACTTTTCCCAAGCAAGATAAAATGCAACACTGCCTGACTCAGGCTTGTTTATACAATATTTGAAATAGTTTTAAATTATAAATTTGCATATTTTTCTGTGTTCTGCACATCAGAGATATCCAAGAGCTTCCTGGAAGAGCAAACTCCTTAAACTGTTACAGGCAGCTCTGTGACTCTAGTGTCATTGGCTTTCTATGATTCTTAATTTATTTAGAGCCTAAATCAAATTTGAAAAGGATACTGATCACCTAATGATTGTGAAGGCATTTTTCCATGGCTATAAATAAAGGACCTCACAAGGTAATGTAAGGAAAGATAGACAGTCAAGCAGGGGAAGGGTAGACAGTCCAGCAAAGGCAGGCTCTAAAGAAGATGTGCGGAAAGATGGGCATGGTGGTATTTGGCCATGTTTTCACAAAATCAAAATAAATCTAGGCTTTTAAATATGCCAAGGAGTTCTGTCTTCCTCATGGATGTTAATCAATGTTTTTTGGTGTTGAGAAATGAAATTTCAACTCAGATACAGTTGTACGCAGCTATTTTCAGTGTGGTTACAGAGCACTGAGGTAGAAGGGACAATGCAGAGTCAGTCTCCGTTCTGCTGGTGATGTTCCTTCTGTCCCTCAATACTGTGTCCTTACCTCCTGCACATGTTGAGCAACCCCTGGAGCTTGTTCTTCAGAAAACTCCCCTGCATTTGATTCCTTTCTGTGCCAGCAGATATCCTTTTGACCAAGAAAGATGTTCTGCCATCCTTAAACTATTAACTTGTGAGATGGAATAGCCAACACTGTGTGTTTGCATAAGTCCCCTTCTTTACAGCCAGAAACTGTTTGCTTCCTCCCAGTCAGGATGACAGCCTCTTATCTGGTCTCTACCCTACTTGTTTTGTTTTATTTGTAGCTATGCTACAAAATCAAATTTCCCTGAGTTTAGCTCTGTATCACTTGAATGCACAAACCTTTCTGGGTGTAGTTAACAGGGCAGGTCAAACCTATAACAGAAAATAGATGAATTTGGCATAGGTGCCTGTTTCGCTGTCTCTGCATGAGTGCAGGCATCATGCTGGTGTGGGTGGCTGACATGCTGCCTGGGTAGTAGCCAGCAGCAGGTAAGCATATTCAATGGAGCAAGTTCTCTCCATACTGTTAGTGTAACCTTAACTGTGATGCTGACCTTGCCATGCAGGTAGCAAGTGGACAGTTCTATATAAGCTTGGCAACGGGGACCAGATCTGTATGGCTATGGATGCTTTGTGTTCGTCATGCTTATTTGATTGCTTTTATTTCTTCAGACTTCTCCCAGTACTCATTTACTCAAGACATTTTATTTGGTCAGTACAGACCTATGAAAGGAGAGGGGAAAAATTTTTCAACGTGGTTAGTTGGTTCTAACATTCTAACTTCTCATGTTCAGAGGAAATATGTCACTTAAGCAGCTCTGGTTTTAGAAGATCTGTCTTTAGCCGAAACACTGGTGCTTCTCCATGAAGAAACCCAGAGGATGACCACAAGTAAGCAGAATAGAAAAATCCTGGGAAATAAGAGGCAGTATTGGTCTTTTCATTCCTGGTGTCTGCTTCTGGAAATTGGTTAGATTAGGATTTAAGTCTAAAAAACAGGAAATCTGAAAAAAAAAAAAAAATACATCCAGAATTCACTCTTACATTAATGGAACAATACCCTGAGAGGGAAGTCCTGCCAATAGTTGCATCTGTGCCTTTTGCAAGATGGTGATAAAAAAGCAAAAGAGATCTCTTCATTTTCAAGATAGCTTCACAAAGAAAGCAACCAAACATGGAACCATTTCCCATCCGGTGCCAGCGGCTGCTGCGTATGATGTCCTTGGATGCCGTAAAGATTATGCAGTCTGATCCGCTTGGCTCATGTAACAGGGATCAGAGACATTTCTCCATCTACAAAGTTAAGCTCATGGTAAGTGCATCCTTTTATTAAGTTGCACAATATTTTCATAATAAACATATTTTTCTTATGCAATTACACTGAAGCACAAAGTTGTTTGCATCTGCCAGTTTTTACTGAGTTGGTAAGTAAAGGACAGTCTATAACACAGTGTAAGAATGATATGTTCATGAAGACAATGTATCATGAAGTGCAAGAGTTGATGTTCCTTTCTTTTCTTTTTCAGCTCTCTGAAAATGAAGAGGAAAAATGGAAACTAATAGTCTGAGAAAATAAATAGGGACATCTGGCTCTTGAGGGGACAAAATTGTGGACCAGTCCTCTCATGTGGCAATGCATTATGAGCAGCAGAAAAGGTATCATTTAAAATTACTTCATGTTCTCAGTATGAGCAGACAGAACACGTGCCAGTGGGAACTTTACATGCAGTTTTTGCTTCTTAAATTAGAACTCTGTTAAAATAAAACCACCAAAGGCAAAAAAACCCAGATTTAATTTATGACTTCATGTTCTTAATGTATTCACCAATCTGGAAGTTTCTTCTGTGATTTTTTTTTCATTTAATCCAATGATTATCTTTGTATGGCAAGCACATTTTCCTTCTCTCTTGAGGTAAGAACACCTCTACTCCCAATTACTAAATCTCAATTACAGTTCATTTACAGCAGAAAGTCAGAAATTAGGTGAATTTCAGCATCTCAATCGTCATTCAGTAAGGACGAGATTGGGCAGTGAATAAGGTCACGTTCTGACAGCTGAAAAGGCATCTGATTGTCAGCTGCAACATGTGAAAGATCAGCTCAATGACCTGAGACCAAACAAGTGTTTTTCACTCAATTGCTGTGAGATCTGTATTCATGTTTTGGTGTGGTTCCACAGACATTAAATGAGAGTCTACATTTGTTGTGGCACATAGTCAAAATCTCGTTTGGCCAGCTGGATACCACATGCCTGTCTTGAATTCAGAGAATTACAGAGATCATTAAACTGCTAATTTAATGCTCATTATACGTGAAGAAAGTGTTTTCCTCTTTTGCTGCTATGCCTTTTTCGATTTTTCTTAATGCAAGCTCAATAACCACCAAGCCTTTTCTTCCCCGTAAGAAGAAACAACTGCTTTTAATCTAATGGAAAACATTCTTGAGAAATCAAAGATTCTGTCATCCTAAACACATTGTTGTCAACACTGAAGGTTGAGTTTGTTCACATTTGGATCCTGAATTACTGGAGGTAATCAGCACCAAAATGTTTTAGTTTACTCTAGAGACCAAAGAAGGTGGAACAGTCTTCACTGAGCTTTTCCTGCTGACCTCTCACAGGATGTGGTAAATGCCCATCCCTGGCAGTGTTCAAGCCCAGGCTGGACAGAGCCTTGAGCGACATGGTCTAGTGTGAGGTGTCCCTGCCCATGGCAGGGGGTTGGAACTGAATGATATTGAGGTCCTTTCCAACTCAAACCACTCGATGATTCTATGATTCTGTGTCTATTCTATATTGCCAGTGAATAGTGGTCCATGAGATGTCTGTGTTGACAGTTACCCATAGCGGTCCATGAGATGTCTGTGTTGACAGTTACCCACAGGCTATTAGCAGGGTACAGCAGCTATTTCTTAAGTTCTTCTATATCTTTTTGTGAAGTGTAAGGCTGGCGTTTTCTGGACGTTTCTCTGTGCAGGCACATTTATATTTTTGCTAGTTTCCCAGCTGAATTTCTCCTCAAACTGGGTTTGTGTAGATGAGCATGAAACAAGCACACTTCAAAGCACTCCTCATACCCTTCTTTACCTTTAGATGTAATAGTGTATGAAGGACTTCATTACTCTTTTTAGTGGAATTAGCTTGTGCAAGAAAAGGGTCAAATTCTCAGCAATGAAAAAGATGCACTGTGGGAAGAGTGATGTGAAGTTTTCTGTGTCACATACAGGCATTGTTAGATAGTCATGGGAGCTTAGGAAGAGTCTGAAAATAGGATTGGGATGCATGGAGGTGGAGAAGGTTTGTGGTGTAAAGAGGCTCTTTACAAGAGTCTAAAGGGACACTTAAACATTTTGTATAAATCTTCTGGTTTAGCTGTGCTCTGCATTGTCTTTTTGCATGTCAAGCTTTCCTGCTTAGCATGCAATTTTAAGATACTTCTTTCTTTCTTACAGCACTTAAAATGTCCCAGTGCCTCAGGTTACATTGCTGGGAGAAGAATGCTCTTGGATAAAGTGAAAATAAAACTGGTTACTTAAGACTAAATGGACTATATGGAAGTGAATATTTCTACAGAAATAAGTGAAGAGATAGAACTCAGACTTATTCTTCTTACACCCAGATAAAATCAGAAAGGTCTCTGTCTGCTTTATCTTGCAGACTTGCTCTAAATGCTTTCCTAATGCACACCTAAGTAATTCTTTTATCTGTGCATGTCTTACATTTCAGGTTTACATGCATCAGAGGGAACCTATACCTAGCAGAAAGCATTAGCTTATCAGAACTGATCTTTAGCAACTCCCTGAAAGGATCTGAATGGGTTTAACCTTTACCCTCAACATATGTATTTCTTTTCCCCTCATACTTATTCATAATAATTTCAGTCATTTAGCTAGAATGAGGGCTCTTAATATCATAGACCAAGTATCATCTTCTGCAATATACTAGCTATTCAGCAGCTTGTTGACCTTATCTCTGATTCAGTGTCTCTATCCATGGAAATCTGTATTTTATATTTGATTAATTGAGCAACCTGGTCTAGTGGAAAGTGTCCGTGCTCATGGCAGTGGGATTGGAACTAGATGAGCTTTAAGATCCCTTCCAACCCAAACCATTCTATTATTCTACATTGTATTTTATAGCTGTGCATCATAATATAGAACATGCTTAGTATAAATATCTAAATGATGCAGAGGTATGTAGGTCACTGAGACCAGTTAGGATAGTAATCAAATAGTTTAGATAGAATCACAGATTTGGGGTAACTAAGCCTTCCTAACTTTCTTCTTCTATGAAACAGTAACAGGCAGGAATAAGACTGGGAGAGATTCCTGGGGAAATTCTTTCAGTCCTGATAAAAGATACCAGGAACTCAGAATAAAAAGAGCAGAGGGAGAACTCAAAGAAGAAGGTAGAGCGAAAAAGTAAAGGCAATGGCCTGAGGAAATTGAATTAAAAGTGAGCCCACTGAGGAGGAGAAGAAAACGTGGCCAATAAAAGGTGAAGAGGGGAAAAGCATAGAAAGTGAAGAGAGAAAAAGTGAAGAGAAAAGTGAAGAGAGAAAAGCCATAAGATTCAAACTTTGAAGAGGAATTTCCAAGAGGAGGAAAGGAAATGTGCAAGTGAAAGAGGGTCATGAGAGTGATTGTACAGCACATCTCAATTTAGGTGATTTATCTTTTTCAGATTCTTCTCATTTTTATCTGAAAGGAAGCATAACTTTGCAAAGTAAAGACAGAGTGAATGGAGCCTCTGTGTATGCATATGTATATTTGTGTGTAAATGATCTAATTGCCTTTGGATGGGGTGGAATAATAATGGATAGTGAAGGAGAAGAGTAACATCCTGACACAATATGAGTTTTAACAATGACTGCTGGATTTTGGATTCGTGATGTCAGGGTAAGCTTCATCATTCCGAATTTTGGAGGTCTGTAGTGACCTTCTCTGAATTGGTTGTCTAAGGGTCCTTGTATTATTGATGGATAGAAATAACCTCTTTTAAGGTGTGAATCATGCAATCTCCTCCATCCTCTCAGGATGAGGTGAAACCTGGAACAGAAAAGTCTGTTTCTCTCCACTGGTTAAAAATGTTGTCTAGATCACTAACTCAGATATAGATCAATACAGACTACAAAAGTCTTTCCCTGCACTGAGCTGAGTCCCATTTGAAAGGCATTATTGCAGAATGGGTGGTTGCCTTAAGCCATTTTGCCACAACCATTAATACATATTCTGTTTTACCAAGTATACAAGAATACGAGCAATCTTGAGTAACCTGGTCTAATGGAAGGTGTCCCTGCCCATGGCAGGGGGGGTTGGGTCTTTAAGGTCCCTTCCAATCCAAACCATTCTGTGATTCAGAGTTTTCATTATAACTGTTCCAAGCTGACTGTGTAAAAAGGAAATACTGTTTTCCCCTCCCCTGAGACTCTTCTTGACTTCCCTACTCCCTTTATTCTAGCATAGGAGACACGTTAGGGATTTCATTTCTGCAGCTCAGCTCAACATAAAGGAGAACTAGGACAGGAGAGCTACTGAAGACATTTAGGATAGTATTATATGAGTCTCTTAGCATTTAATAGCATTCCAGGAGAGACGAGATATACCCATTTGTCTGACTGCAGCTGCTGCCAAAACCAGTGACCCATAAGCTCCTGGGTTCAGGAGAACTGCTTCTTAGTGAAAACACTTATTAAAAAATACACAAATGGTGGTTAAAGTTAGCTTGGGTGTCTCTGTAGCTTGGTATGTTTGACTGATAACTTGCTTCAGGTACTGCCAGAAACTGGCTGAGATTCAGAAATGCAGTTTCCTTCCTCAAAGAGTCTCAATGGGAGCACCGTCTGGTTTCCTGAGGAGGTCTGTGGGGCCTCCATTGCAGCTCCTGCTTGATTGGGCTTCTGGATGTCTGCATAATGAAGGTCAATGACAAAATAAATAGGAGTAGGGGTATAGGTTGCCCCTCACACACAGTAGGATAGACTAGGATGTGAATCAGACTGTGTTTTATACCTTATTATATCTGCTACAAATTGTAACATCCAGTCCTTCAGAGAAAAATGCATCTTAGTTAGGCACAAGATAAGTGAAAGCCAAGGTTCTGCATTTGCCCGTGATGGAGTTCTGCGTGTAGGTTATTCTGGCTTACACTCTTGCTTGCCTTTAGTGCTTCAGAGTTGTTGCTTTCTGTGATGGGTAAAATGCATTTGAATCTTCCCCAGTGGAATACAGGTTATTTGCAACTGCAGAAAGAAATTGGACATTGCTTCCTCACAAGACTCCTTGAAGTCAGTGTTGTCATTTGTCATAGTCATAACTGAATAGCTGGAACATTCATTCAGGAGAAGAAGCCAGGCTGTTCCCCTCCCTACATTAATATTAATTCCTATCACAGAGAATTAGATGGCTGCAGTAAATCAGTAGGTTCTTGCTTATCCCTGTCCCCATGTGTCAAATTGGACTCTGCCATACACCTTCAGACTGGCAGATCATTTAAATGCATGCCTCAGTTTCCCTATGTGCAAAATAGAGCCCACTCTGCCTACCACAGGTAGCGTTGTGGTGGTTATCTGTAAGTAACTTTTTATCCCTAGAGATGCTTTTGGAGGTATTTTTGCAGCTGTAGGAAGGTTGTTTTTTACAGAAACCCCTGTCTGAGGAGAGTCAGTGACAGCCTATGCTGCAGGAGCCGTGAGGAATGCTATGGGAAAAGGTACTGTAATAGTGGGTCTCTGAAATGGGAATTCAGAGTTGTATCTCAGCCTGAGGTGATATAAAAAACCCCATGAACAATCAAAACCGTCGAATTTCAAAGTGCTAACATGATCATTTCTTTCATATTCATAAGGTCAAAATGAAATGCTCTGAGTAAAAATTGTGAAAACATTCTATTCTATTTGAGGTGTAAAAACATGGAAAGGATCGAACTGTTCTATTTGTTGCATTCATTCCATCATTCAGCGCAGGCAAGTGAAGAGAAAGCAGTCAGGAGCCTTGACAAATTTGTGTGGTTTAATGTAACAGGAAATGAAACAGAAAATGGAACAGTTTGAAAAATCAGAGGACAGAATCTACAAAACATCCAGTTCTGGTTTCAGTCATATGGCAAAATGTCAACGAATTTTTAAGTAAAAGAGACACACTTTCACAACTGCTTTATTTTTTGGTTTTGTTTGAATTTTGCCTTTTTGGTTGATCCTGCTAAAAATTGCTCTTCCTCACAATTTTCCAGCTAGCTGTTAGCATTGATAGCCAAGTTTGGGGGTTTTGGTTTGACTGCTTTTTCTCTGAGATAGGTCACCATTAAATGCGATGTTTGGGTTTATGGAGAGTGTTCCATGTGTGGAAGGCAAATTGCAGAGGAATTCCTCAGTATTGCTAGTGAACCAAGCAGTACTTCTTGAGGTGACTGCTCCCATCCCAGATCCTTCCTTTATCCCACACTTTTGTGACTATATCCATAGCTCAGTTTGACCATGAGCTCCCACTAAATGTATACCTTGGATCTCTGCTGCCTTTCCATGGACAAGATGATGTTTGACCCTATTGACCGCTTTGCCCTTCAATCCCTGGGGTATGTGATCTATTTACGATCAGGAATAATCAACCAGCTACAGTTCCCCAGCTGCCTGCCCCTGCTTTATGTAAGAGGCCACACTGAACTTTGTTTAGGTGTAACCTCGATGATTTTTAAGTCACTACTTGATATGGGTGGGATGCTTCATCTGTTTTGGAATTGGTGAGAGTAATCTCAATGTCAACCCGACGTGTCGATATAAATATCGTGAGTCAGTTTTTCCCTCTGTGGATATGCTTTTCTGTCCATTTTTAGGCTATACATTTTTTTTCTCGGTGCAAGTGTCTTTGAGCTGCTATTTTCACTCTCTGGTTGTAGCTGGAAATAGTGGAACAAATTCTTTTCACCTCTTCTGGTGATATAAATGCGGAGCAAGTTCCATAACTGTGGAATTACTTGTCATAGGTAACACTGCAGCCTGCACTTGTATCAGTTTGTACCGATGTGACCTGCTCGTGTGGTATGCACTGTGCTCTTCTCATCAAATATTTAACATCTCAGCATCAGGTTTTGCTAAATTCTTTTTATTCTGCGTGTGTGTGTGTGTGTGTGTGTGTTAATGAAAGCTCCACATGTGTGACCTTGACATTTTAAGTCATATAGAGGACACTGAAAATCTGCTTTAATTATCTTAAGACACTGTGATTTGAGGCATTCCACTCATACGCATGCCCCACAGAGATGCAAAGCTCTTTTCAAACCAGTTACTATACCTTTGCCCTGCTGTTGAATTTTTCTTTCTGTGATTGCTTTTTCTTCCCTTCAGCCATCCTCTATCTTCAGTGAGCCTATTAGCTTTATCCTTACAATTCTGAGTGTATCCTCTGTACACTGTAAGTCAAAGATGTACACGTAGCAAAGTGGCCATGCTTCTCACTCTTTAAATGTCCTTCAGTAATATGTTGTGTTTGCGTTCCCTCTGTGGTAGTCAATGCACTCACAACAGACTGAAACAAAATACAATGAAGCCTGTGCCAGCATCTTCATTGAGAGATCTTGAAACTTAGACATTGTTGGGGTTTAACCCCAGCCAGCAACTAAGTACCATGCAAGAGGTGGTGGTACCAACTAAGTACCATGCAGGAGGTGGTGGTACCAACTACGTACCACGCAGCCGTTCCCTCGCTCCTCCCCACTCCCCAGTGTGATGAGGAGAATTGGAAGAAGGTAAAATCCATGGGTTAAGAACAGTTGAATAAGTAAAGCAAAAGCTGCACACGCAAGCAAAGCAAAACAAGAAATTCATTCACCACTTCCCATTGTCAGGCAGGTGTTGAGGCATCTCAAGGATAGCAGTGGGCCATCGCACAGAAGGGTGACCTTGGAAGAAAAATCCTATCACTCCCAACATCCGCCCTTTTCTTCTTCACCCAGTTCTGTATACTGGGCATGACTTCCTATGGTCTGGGATATCCCTTGGGGTCAGCTGTCCTGGCTGTGTTCCCTCCCAACTCCTTGTGCACCCCCGGCCCACCTGCTGGTGCGGTGGTGTGAGGCGCAGAAAAGGGCTTGACGCTGTGTAAGAGCTCCTCAGCAATAGCAAAAACATCCCTGCATGATCAGCCCTGTTTCAACACAAATCCGAAACACAGCCCCATACCGGCTCCTATGAAGAAAATTGACTCTACCCCATCAACCAAAACCAGCACAGTGGTGAAATTTGTATGTGGGAAGTTTTAATTTATCTGCTTTTTTCCTCATAAAAGCAGCTGAGAACCTATTAGCCAGTATTTAAAATGTCAGCATTTCCCATAACTACCACACAGTAGTGCCTTGCATTGCCACAGTTTTCCTTTGTATTCAATAATTAAAGCATGCCAGTTGAAGAACGATGGTATTATTTGGCATATGTTGGCTTTTGCACAGTTCTTACTTTGTCTGTCCTGAGATGTAGGTGTTTGCCAGCTGATCAGCACTGCCTGCCAGCACCCGTCTTCAGATTGCATTGGACAGATTTGTGCTTCTGTACCATGTCACAGGGAGTGTTATTCATGTCACACCCTTGTCAGAGCATATGGCTTTGACCCTGAACTTGTTAAACTGGAGATGCTGTGTTGAGTCAACGGTTTTCAAAGTTGGAATCAGGTTAACAAAGATTTCTAGCAGTGTCATTTACATCTGGGATGATATTTTATTCTTTCTGAATCGGTCTTTCATGAATGCTAATGGTTCTCTGGCTGGTAGTAGACACATTGCTAGTAGTAGGCACATCCCATTGCTTCTTGAAGCTTTCTGTAATCATAGGTTTATTTCTGTGACTACTGAAAAGTCCTACTTTTACATCATACATAGAAGTAATCTGGCCTTTCGTAGCCCCAGCATGTTGAGTTAATGAAAAGTTCAGCAAATGTGGTTGTGCAACAGGGAAAACTGCTTATGAAAGTCCACTTTGAAATGGGGTAACACCAATGATGAGGCTTGATTGGGTTCAGAAGCTGGCATTAGACCACTAATTTGCCCTTCTGGAAGACCTTAAAAAGCAGAGGATAAAAATCTCAGGTTCAATATTCTGGAAGAGCTTTAGTTATTGGGTGAGGTACAGAGCTGAATCCTTTATGAATTTTACTCTAGGACAAACAAATAGATCAGCTTTTCCATTCTCCACATCATCTGAAAAGTGTCATCTCTGATTGCAATGTGCTGTCTTAGGCAGCTGTATGCTACTTAATCATATAGAAACCATCTCACCACTCTGAGAACATCTGGAAGAAATGACAAGGGATAATGGCTTCAAACTTAAACAAGGGATGTTTAGTTTAGATATCAGGAAGAAATTCTTCAGTGTGAGGATGCTGAAGTGCTGACACAAATTGCCCAGAGAAGCTGTGGCTGCCCCATCCCTGCAGTGCTCAAGGCCAGGTTGGACGGGGCTTGGAGCAATCTGGTCTAGTGGCAGGTGTCCCTTTCCATGGCAAGGGGTTGGAACTGGATGATCTTGAGGTCCTTTCCGACTCTAACCATTCTATGAGTCTATGATTCCGTGGTGTGACTCTGCTCGACACAGTTCAAATGGGATTCCAGAAAGGATCCACAAACAAGACAGAGCATCTGCTGACTTGGCCAGTTAATAATGAACCTACCCAATAATTCACAAACATCTGAGAAACAAACTAGAGACAGTTCTGTGCATTTGTTGGTACTTTGTTCTTCCATTTTTTGTTATGATAAAGAACTTTGGCATGAAATAGGAGCTTTAGGCTAGACGCACAAAAATACATAGGCCCCTAGGTGCCACTTATTTCAGCTTAACTCAAGTGGATTTGCGGACCAAAGACTTGGCATCTTACATATTTACAGCTTCCAGATGTTTTTGCCCTATAAGAAATCATGGTGTGGTATATATTTTCTCATTGCAACCTCATGGGGCCGCAGTGCAGAATGACAAAGATGTTTAGGCACTTATATCTGCAGAAGGGCAGCTAGTAGGATCTATAAAATATCTCTGCATGCAGACTTCTGGCAGAATTTGAATTCTTAAGTTTTAGATATGCTTTGGAAAATCCCAGTGGCCATATTGCTGGCTTATTTATGTGCCTTCAAAAAATCTGGCCCAAGGATTTCTGATGTAGCAAGGGTCATAAATATCTTTGTGCAGATATTTCCACATATGTATATGTAATAGTAAATACCACTGAGTCCTCCACTTTGTTCCAGGTAGATATCAGACCCCATTTAGCCTCATAACTTGGGTCATGTACAATGCGGGTCAGCTTTTATTCATTTGTAGCGATGATTTGGCTACTTAAAGATGTTAACAAAGAAAATCAGTCCTAAATTCTATTTAATCAGCCCATGGAGATGTTTTTATTGCTGGTTTTGGAAGTGCAAAACAGCTGGAGTGTTATCTGCTCTAATCATGTGAGTACAAAGTAGGTGAAAAATGCTACTTCTGGGACAAGTAGCTGAGGATTTTGATTTAATAGTGTCCGTCACTCGCTGCACAGGTACTGTGGCACTGGACAACCAGTCAGCGGTCCAGGTAGGGAGAGCTAGTGAGGGCATAATCATTCTCTATGGCTAGAAGTGATGCCACTGATCAGAAGAGTTTCCTAACCAAAGTAAGTGCTCCTTTGAAACCTTCTAGTGGAGATGTTGAAACAATGGTCGTGAGCAAACATATCCTGGGGTTTCATCCACTGTACCCTTTTCCTAAATTTCCTGGGTTTGCAGGATCCATTTTCTGAAGGAAACATCCAGCCAGGCTCTGTTTAATCTTTTCCTTTGCAATGCTATTACCAACTATGGCCAACATTTCCTCTCCTGGATTTTTATTGGTGTCAAATACTTCCAGAATTAGAATTTTGTATGTATTAAATTACTTTCAGTAGTGTTTATGCAGCATTTTAATAGTAAATACCATTTACTAATGTTATGCAACATTGCTGCATATACATCTGTAAAGTCATTTTTTATGCATATCATTCTGTAAAGTCTCATTCTCATATTCTTAATCACTGTGTCTTACTTTATACTCCAAGTGTTACTAATGCATGACTATTATTGCCTGTTTTTTGCCTTTTCCTGGTCAACTAAGTTTTATCCTAAGTTTCCAAGTCGTGCTGAGCCTGCCCTGTCCACAACTCAGAAAACCAACATAACTGGAGAGAGCCTTGGTGACATGGTCTAGTGTGAGGCCTCCCTGCCCATGGCAGGGGGGTTGGAACTGGGTGATCTTAAGGTCCTTTCCAACCCTAACTATTCTATATTTGTATAACTGTTCCCATTGCCATGAGGCCTGCACCACTCTGCACTTTTAGAGGTATTGTTTCAGCAGTACGGAGGACTCTTGTGCATTCATACGTGTGTGTTTGTGCTCTCTCTTTCTATGTTACCCAGTAGACCCAATAGGTAGTGTCAGGCTTAAAATAAAACAAATTTTTGGTGTTATATTTCTACCTAAAAGATGAAAATAAACTTGATTAAATGTTATCTCATTTAAGACTGAGCTTCTGCCACCAGATGCTCAAGCAGAATACCCAGTAAGACTAAGCAAAGTTCTGTGCATGGGCTTGAGGAGCAGAAGCTCCGTTTTCTCCTTTTTTCCTCTCTCGCTGTCTGGCAGCTGCTCTTTATTTGGTAACTTCTCAAAGTTTAATTAAGGCACAGGTGACATATCTTTTAGATCATCTATGAAAAAATAGCATGTCCTGAGAACATCCAGGTTCATTCGTCTGGCTATACTATTTTTACATTCCTTTGTACAGAGCTTCTCAACCTAGCGTTCGGTCAAGCAGTAATTCTTTGGTCAAAATCTATGGGTAAATTTTCTATGCTTGTTGCAAGTCTTTCCAATTATTCTGTACATTTTCTTTGCCGAAATGTCAAGTTTAAAATAAGCCCGTTGCCTGCCTTTCCTTCCCTGTGCCTTAGAAATTTGGCTCTGAAAAGCAGCACCCGTCAATAGATTGAGCTAGAGGTGAAGTGCCAAGAACTTGCAAAGTCTGCGCTTGGTGCAGCCAAGTCCTCCTGTGTACAGATATGAGCAAGGCCCTTCTCCATGCTGAGCTTTGAAGGAGCCTCAGGACAGGCTGGAAATTTGCAGATATGGTTTTGTCCTTTTACTTAATTACATCCACGTTTTGAAACCCGTAGTGAATATTGGCTTGACTGGCAGCGATAATCAAAGAGCTGAAAACCTCTCATTTGTGTCTGCATCTACAAAGCTGCACCTGCAAAGGCATCTATACAGAGGTTTTTGCAGTTCCCAGCGCCACATGAAAGAAACAAAACCACTTTTAAAAATAAGCTTTACAAGCTGTTTCTCTTGTGTAAATTGGGGATACAAAGCAGCACCAATTGAACAGAGATGTTGTGAAGATTGCACAGTTAAATATTTAAAGATCTTTGAAAGCATCTGTAATTATGTTAAGTGAGTGCAGCCTAAATGTTTTTCTTAATACAAACAGGAAGCAGAAACTCAAAGTAGTGGTGTGTCACCTTCTTACAAAGCCACTTTCATGGCTCCTCCTGTATTTTGGGGATACTGCATGTCTAGTTTTCCCCCGGAAGGTTCCCAGTTTTCCTTCTATTATTTATGACCTTTGAAGAATAATTGATGGTAAATGTCTCTGTTAGCTCCTGTTTATTACAGTTACCAATTTAGAAGTGATTAATAAAAGATATTCTACTTTAGTGAATAATATATAGCTATAAATTCATTTTCTCACTCCCTTGAGCTTTGCATTATTCTTTGCCATTGCTTAGTTAAGCTAAATTGTTTGCCTAGACTTTCTAGAGCAATGGTTATCAATACATGGGTCAGAGGGTGTTGGCATGGTACCCAAAGCAATTTGCAGCGTCAGTCTTTTCACAAGCCAGAGATTTCAAGCCTTGTATTTTATGTCTCACTCTTGAAACTTTTCATCTTTTCTTTCTTCCTGTCTCAAAGCAGACTGGAAACCAACATTTTTTGTCTTGGTCCATCAGACAAACTCATTAATGTGTTCCCTGCAGTGTCCTTTTCTCTTTTCCCTTCTACACAAGTTGCATTAACAGTTCAATACAAACAGTTCAGCTGTGAGATTTTCTTGTGACTGTTTGTATCATGTGTCTAAACATAACTCTTTCAATGTTTCTCACCATCCAGGCAATGCACACATAAATCCTTGTGGTTATTCTCTTTCTATAGTGTCATTTGCTTTTTCTTCCTTTTTATGTTTTCTGATAGAAATTGCTCACTGTATTCTTCCCTTTGTATTAAAATCCACTTCCTAGAAGTTTGTCTTCTACATTTATTTAATAAGAGCTGGGTCTTTTATTCCCCTCCCTCTATGCAAAATTGGAACAATATGGTTTTCAGGAGTTGAAATGCAACTCTATAAGAGGCAGTGATGCATCCCACTTAGATTAAAACCTATTCACTTCTTAGGAAAGACAACATGTGAAGTTTTAATCTTTGTAAAATTGGAAGAAGCTGTTCCAGCAAACATTGTTTTTTTCATTTTGTCACTTATTGTTTGCTTACTGGATTGACATCTTGCTACAGCTCTTGAAGACTTACTGGAACTGTAATAGGGTTTACAAGGCTACTGAATTTAAGTCTTCCTTTTGCACTGATGAGAAAAGGTAAGATATGCTCCTTCAGGGATGTTCAGCAAATCTTTCATAGATGCCTTTAAAAAAGGTGTGATCTCATGATCGATAACCAAGGACACTGCCAGAGCGAATTCCAGTGGTGTGTAATTTTTAATGGTTCAGCTCTGGGGCCACCAACAGAACAAGAAGATAATCAGTGGACTGGTGCGCCTCTGCTGTGAAGATCACCTGAGAGAGCTGGGATGGTTCAGCCTGAAGTAGAGAAGGCTCCTTAAGGGGAGACCTTAGAGCAACTCAGGTGCCTAAAGGGGCTACAGGAAAGCTGGAGAGGGGCTTTGGACAAGGGCTTGTAGGGACAAGACAAGGGGGAATGACTTTAACCTGCCAGAGGGGAGATTGAGATGAGCTCTTAGGCAGAAGTTCTTCCCTGTGAGGGTGCTGAGGTGCTGGCACAGGGTGCCCAGAGAAGCTGTGGCTGCCCCATCCCTAACAGTGTCCAAAGCCAGGTCGGATGTGGCTTGAAGCAACCTGCTCTGTGGCAGGGGCTTGGAACTGCATGAGCTTTAAGGTCCTTTCCAACCCAAACCAACCTGTGATTTATTCTATGTTGTCTGCACCACTGAATCAAAACTGGCAATAATCCAGCAAGTGCTGGCATAGAAACTAAAGATGAAATTGTCGTATAAAATGATCTACTCTTCTCAATCTTCGTCTCCTAATCAGTGCTAACAGACATTGCTAAGGCAGAGTATGAAAAGTTAATCCACTCGCTGTCTGATATATTCTGTGGATAAACAAGATTAATAGTACAATTTGTCCTGGATTCTCAGAGTACAGAGAAAGTACATTTGTATCGCGGGATGAGAACAGCAGAGTTATGAGAAACACAGAGATTGCAGCGAGATGTAGTATCCTCCTACTGTGGGAAAGAGCAGCAGAAAAGGATTCTTGAAGAAAACCCCCACCCTTCTGTTACTTCGCAATGCTTGATTTTAGGTGGAGCTGTTGCTCAGGGAAAGCTCCTTATTCAGTATAGTCTGGATAGGAAAATATCTTGCTTTGTCTCACTGGTTTGATTAGCTTTTAAACCTTGAAGTTCTTATCATTCTTTGCAGAATGATGAACTCTTAGGGGGAAAAGCTTCCTTTTAACACAGTCTTATAATTGTTCAACTTTCCTCTGTAATGCAGTGTGGCATTAATTTGGCACTTTGGACATTTTACTCATGGTGCTAACAGTTTATTTAGCTGGATTATGTCAATATTGTATCTGAGCATGCTCAATGCTAATGATTTTGTCAGTAGCAGACTGTTAATGATGTTATTGTAAAGCTCCTTTTGATGTTAATTTGGCCAAGGTTTCTTCACAAATCCCACAGGAACAGAGAGGCCTCTGGCTGTTCTTGTGGTATTGTGGGAAGCTCTGCTCAGAAGAGTTGTTCTGGAGGAATATGGTTTTGTGTGTTGTGTGTGTGACTGTAGTCCTAGAAAGAAACTGTTTTCAGGCAGGCTGGTTTGACAGTTTTTCCAACAGGCAGCTGTGCTGGTGTCACCCAGTCTTCTCCCTTCTAAGATCTATCAGGTTCTCAAAGCAAGTGTTGAGTTTGCAAGATGGGGTGGCTACAATGATGTGAAACAACATTGCATAGCAGCTTTTGTTCATCTTGGGTCAAATACAGTCGCTTTCAGAGCAGACTGATTAAACTCTTACAGGCACAGAGAGACAGAAAATGTTCCCTCCTCCATCAGTGGACTTGCCTTTCTTAGAGAAGAAGCCCCTCTTTTCAATGGTGCATCTAGGTGCCATGCAGATATCTCTATCCCGTGACTTTCTTCCAGGCAGAGAAAAGATGAGGTTGTAATCCATCTCCACCATGAAAGGAGGTTCAGGTAGAATGGGAAAAGAGAATGGCTGCAGTCCTTTTCTCTCACAGCCTTGCAGGAGCCTCGCAGCGCTCAGTCTCATTCCCAAGCTTGTATGCCTGCTACATGATGTGATGCTTTAGAGTGGCAATGGGCTTAGCAGTTACTGTCTGAACTTGGCTCTTTACTTGAGGATGAGAAATGAACAGTGTAAATGGGAAGAACTTTCACTGGCAACAACAGAAATTGAGGGTGTTGTCTTAGTTCTGCTGGTGCCATTGATTTCCAGATCTGTTGGTTAGAGGAGAGTGTGCAGAAAAATATGTATTACTGAAGGTCTAAGAAGGAGGGAGAAGAATCTGCTTCTCATTAAAGCTGTTTTAAAATGGCAAAACTCTTCCTTTACTAACTTATGTGCTTTAACAATTTATGTAAATATGATTTCTTTTTCCCCTCAATCAAGTTTCCTATTTTAATTGAGTAGTTTTGAACACGGTCAGTTTGGAGGGATGAACAACTGGTTTGATAGTCTATAAGTTACCTTTGAAGCAAACTCAGACTTTTATCCAGTCGATTTTGAGGAAGAATTATTATGTACCAAAGTTTAATTGGGAAGCAAGGATTCTTCAGCTGCATAAGTCAAGGCAATTGTTTAAAAAGGGAATGATTATTGCTGGGACTCCTAAGCAGTGTTAAATCGTGTTGGAGCTAGTAGGATATAGAGGCTCACAGTAGCACTGGGCAAGATGTTCTCAGTGCCTTACAAGGGTTAGTTACCATTAGTAAGTACAGTGTGCATAGGTTTGACAAGGTCTCTTATTTAGTATTTTTCATATATTGAATACGTAATGATTGGCTTTTATGTACATAAAAGAATAAAATATTGTGCTTAATTTTCAGTGTACTTATCATATTCATTCTTTGACAGGTTCTTCTACTCTGCTATTTTTCACAGTTCAGCTTCAGTCATCAGCCTGCACTGCAGGACCATTATTGACCACTCCAGTTTGCTGCATCACTTGTACCGTGACACTTTTCAACATCCAGGAGAACTCAATACTTCTGCTATAAAGAATGGGGACATAAACACCAGCCTGCATATTTGTGTCCTTCCAGTATATCCACCTGAGGAAAAAACTGTGTACTATTGGATAAGGTCCTGAAACACAATTTAAAGGCAGCAGCAGCAGAAAAAAGAATCCTGAAGTGAGAAAAAGACATGCTTCTTGAACATGATTCATTTTAATCATGGAGCTGTATAGAAGCATACATTGATATGATGAAGTTGACGTGTGACAGAATGCCATATGGACTTTCTTCAATAAGTCAGCTCCATCGTCCCTCAGTCATCACTATTGTCTTAGTAGGCCATAATTTTTAGGGAATTGCTCAGCATGCGTAGGAGCTTTCCCAGTCCTAAATTCTTTTTAGCTGCATATTTCTTCTAGAATGAAAATTGGAGACAGTGTAGTCCATAGGTTGCTGTGAAGGCATCGAAGCATCATTCCTCACTTTTAGGGGACTGGTGTGGTGGTATGCAGGAATCTGATGTTCTGTGCAATTTATGATTTTCCTCTTTATTGAGGAAATAATTCTGTTTGTTTGCAGGTTTATGAACTTGCAGACTTGAATGAAAAGTACTGCAAGTCACAAATCACTTTATATCGGCTGTTCCATCTTAAATGAAGAAATGTTATATATTGTTAACTCTCTGATCTCCAAGAGTTTGTGAAAAATGAATGATTTTTGAGATCAAATGTCATTTAGAAATGTTGAATATTTATAATTAAAATTTATTTCTTTAAAAAAAAGTAAAGTATCAGTTTTGTGAATTAATTCTTTTCTGACAGATACCAGAGACACTGCTATGGTGTGTCTGTTGAAACTGGAATACCTTGGTCACAAGCATAAGGAAGTGACTTGCTCTATAGTTAGATGGATGCTTCGAGCTTGTTTGTGCATATCTAACTTCTTCCAAGTAAAAAGTCTTGTCTGAAATGTAGGGTATTCTGTATATAACTGTTACACACATGCCTATGTGCTTACACTAGCCGGAAAACCGGCCTGCTGTTATCTCTGTGTCCACAGGGTAACTGAAACTTTCATCCTTCATTGTTCCTGGTGTTGCAGTGGCTGGAACAGGAGCCTGTAAGCCCTTGGTTCAGTTCTCAGAGACCCTGCTGCCATATTTTGCGACCTCAGCAGGGCATGTAACGACTGTGTGCTATTTTCCAGCCTGCCATAAGAGGTGGATAGCATCTATCATCTTACTAACACACTGTGGGCTTTCATCCAGCCGTGTTGTGTACTGCGCTGAGATTTTTCATCTGAAGGTGGTAGCACTATTTCTTCCAATTTCCAATTCACCTGTGCTGCAAAGTAAGTAGGAGCTTCCTGAGATCACAGTTAATTCCCTAAAATAGCTATTTTTCTCTTGACTGAGATTTAGTGATTCATTTACTGATAGCCGGAGGGTTTTGTGAGCGGGTTGGCTTAATAATGTACAGACCTAGAAGAATTGTTTTTGCATCTTTGCCAGCCAGCAATAGACTACATGTATTCCATGTCTTTTTATTCAGGTTTTCTTAGCAGAATTTAAAGCTTAAAATTGAAACTTGCTTTATTTTCACTCAAATCTGAGAGGAAGACCTGTCACAAGCTGCTACACTTGGTGAGGTAGGCTGTTCTTTCCCCAGAGAAAGGGAGCTGTTTGGTGTCACTTTGTGCTATAGCAACAGTTTTCTTTATCACAATGAAGGAGGGACAGAATTTAGCAACTACCCAGTGTAAAAGCCTTTGGTAAAATAGGAGCATCATTATTTCTGTCCATTTTGACAACAGGAGGATCAGCACTGTAACATCTGTATAAGAGCTAGGCTTTGAGGCTGGTTTATTAGAGGAGGAAGAGTCTATTTTACTGAGATGTATGTTTTTAACCTTCCTCTCTGCCCCTGCAAATGAAGCTATACATTCTAACAGTTTAAAAAAGCTAATTATCTATCTTTTAAATTATGTAATAACTTTCATATACACCCTAAAATGGACTATTTTGAATGTGCACTGTGGCGATTAGTTGAAGACAGTATCCCTGATCATAAAGATGGTTTCTGTCTTTATTAGTTTCTAGCCCTATGCTTAATATATTGAAATCCTAATGGCTTTAGAGTAGAGACAATGAAGTAATGCATTTCCCTGTAGGTGGGGCCCTTGGGGCTGGTGAGCAGGTTTGAATCCTTGTGGAGGCTTGCAAAAAACAGCAAGTATCAGAGATGGGAACATGAGATAATAAATTGTTTTGCTTCTTACAGGGAATTTCCATCAGTTCTTCCGGGTCAAGATACTATGTGCGAAGGGACCTTGCCTTTAAGTACAAGATCCCCAAGATGATAAGTCATAATGTGTAGGCAAAAGCAGTTTGTTACTGAGTGTTAATGTTGCGATAATTAATGTGGCTAATCTAGCCAGTCTTAAATCTACTCCTTAGAACAGCAGGATAACTTAGACAACCCTGTTCGCCTATAAGGTGGGCTCAATCCTTTAGTCTCAATGAACCTCTTCTTTAGAGGATGCAGATTTCCAGTGTCTGTTTTCTCCCAAGGGGAGGGACTGAAGGGCAGCAATCCCTATTGTTTGTATTATTGCACTCAAAAGTCTCGTTTATGGGCCAAGAGTAAGCACGTGTTTTATTGTAAGTAAGGCCATTGTTAGTATAACTGAAATCTTAAGAGTCGAATCATTATGAGGCAAGAGGTAACTTTCAGCAAAAACATCAGTTACAGTGGTTATGCTCACACTTTTTAGTTTCTACCCCTTATCCTAAAGGTGTGCTCACTCTTCCACTGCTTCTCTGAGTCCTGGGGTTGGCAGTTTCGGTTTGGTGGTGGTGCTGAGGAGCATGGGATCTTATGACAAATCATCAGATACTGGATTTGTTTGCTGGGAGGAATATGGTATTTGTGTTGATGGTTCCTTCTTCATCTCTCTAGGATCCACTTGGAGCTGTTTTTATGTTTTGTAGCGCACTTTCACATTCTCCTTTGGCCTGCAGCTCCAGTTCACATACAAATATTCCATATTCAGTGCCTTTTTTGTATGTTAGATATTATTTCTGTGTTCTCTTTGTTACCTCTAAAACCAGTCTTTTCCAGCTTCAGGTCTGCATTTCCTTTAATTGACCACTGGTGAGTTGTTTATAGTGATGAAGTCTCCACGGCCAGCCTGTGCCCCATCTCTTATCATCCCCTGCCTGTAATCCTCTATGCTATGTCCTGTATCTTCCTTTCTGAAAGTCTCTGCTATTGTGCTAGGCTTGTGTTTCTGTACACCACTTCATTGTGTTAGAGTCATGAATATCTCACTCTGTGTTGACTATTTGTTATTTCTGTCTACATAAAGCTGTAGTTGTACCGCATAAAGATAAACATAAGTAAAACAAATTAGCCATAAACACCTGGCCAATTACAGAAATTGCTGTGTCAGCTAAGCCAAATTAAAATAAGACTGCAGGCACATCAAGGAAAGTTCAGTCAGAGCAAGCAGCAGGGCTCAGTCCTTGTTTGAAAACTCCATACAAAGCTAAAGGCCTGTTGCTGACAATAATACGATGTTATTACAGCGCAAGATAGTTACTGGTGAATTAGAACTCAGAGATCTTGGGATAAATCTGTCCTATTCTTTCTTTAGAGGACGGGGGCCAGGAGTCTTGTAGCAAAGGCCTTGCCAGAAAGAGGTATTTTCAGGAAGAATTGGTTGTCTTGTTGGGTTGAAGGACACTTACTTGTCATCAATCCGCATTTGTCGATCACTCCCTCCTCTTTATCCCCCACCTGCATTTCCCTCCCATTGACCAATGTTTTACAGATCTGCCATAAGCATTGACCTGTCAACGATGCTTACAAACTGTGACATTTGGTGGCTGGGTACAAGTGAGAGACTGAGATTTTAATTACCTTCCACCGCACCATGACCCCTTCCCAGAAAAATGTGACCTTTATACTTCATGTTGTTCATCCTACTACTGTCCAACTACCATGGCCAGCCAGCACATTCATAGCTACAGCCTTTTTCCCTGCCAGCGGTTTGGGGTATGACAGAGAGCATGCATTGACAGAGAGGAAAAAGAAGTGAAGAGATGGGATGGAAGCTGGATCTGTTGATTGCTGAACACCTCTGTAAGAAACTGTGTCTTGATATCTCTATAGCTACAGCACTGGGAGCTCATGGCTTATAACACAAGAAACCCCCAAGGGAGCAGCTCCATTCAGCTGCTGCAATGAGAAGTATCCTCAGTATCAACACCCATTTTTGAACCAAGCTGAAGATGCTTTCCATTCATCCCTAGATGCTCTCCCACCTCTGCATGCTGGTTTTCTTTCCCTTCTTCCCCATCTGTCTTTATTTCCTCTGTTTCCAGGCTGGACATGCCGTCCACCCTGCTGAAACCTGCCCTCTGCTTTTCTTGTCCATCTAGAAGAGGGTTGTACACCTATTTTCAAAGTGTCCAGGGCACAACACAGTCTTTGGAAACATAACTGGAGATCAGTGGTAGTGCTGCCATTATTTTTGGCACTGTTAGGAGTGATTGAGCACTGAAAACACAGTCAGTATTTTGAAGCTGCTTAAACTGTCATATTACATGACATATATATGAAGATATTCACATGAGAGCTCTAAATATCTAAGACCTGCTCTTTGCTTTCAGTTTAATAATGTCTCTGTGTCTGTATTAAAGGCCATTTTTGGTCAGGCTTTTTCACAGGTGCTCAGGCCTGTAGGCTGTTTCTTTATGTTTGCTGCATTTTAAGCACTAAAGGAAAATTGAAGCTTGTAGGTAAATTCACTCTGAGGGTTGGCATTAGAGGAAATGTTAGGACATTTTAAAAATGCCCATTTCACAGTGAGGGTAATTGATGGGTCAGCGATGCAGTTCCTGAGAGTGATTTTCTTTTGTTAGATTAAACTTCCCAAATAAAACGTTCTGTAGGATAAAATGAGATGTCAAATTTCATGTTTGGTTTTGTTAGAAATGGAACAGAGAATGAAAAGTGGGTTTAAATTTGTCAAAGTTCAAGCTTATGCAGCGATTAACATGTTTCTTGTTTCTCAGCAGGCTGTTGCAAAGATCTCTATTTCCATCAGAGCAACTGCCATTGAGTCTGAATTCTCCAAGTGTTAACAAAGAAATAAGTTCCTAAATATTTATAGGTTTAACAGCTAACAAATGCTGTTTCTCCCCTCTCAGCCTTCTCACCCTCATTTATAAAAGCCTTTTCCTTTTGTAATCTGTGGGAGGTATGGCCTGTACAAAGGGATGCTTGCCAGCAATTCCAAAAGGAACATGGTAGAGTCCACGGGCAGTGGTTGTACAACCTCAATCACAGTTGCTCCTTCTGGACCTCTAGTATATAAATCCCAATTTCTAGTTAATAGATTATAAAGCAGAGGGCCAAGAGGGACCGCCATCCAGCTCATCTAGCCTGATGGCCCATTTATCACAAGTAATTGACCTTTATGCAGTACCCTTCACCAAGCCTAGCAGTGTTTATGTTTGGATAAAGCATGTTTGCCAAAAAGGCATTCAGTCTTGGCTTCAATGCGTCAAGGTAGGAAGAATCAGCAACTTCCACAGTAGTCTGTATCATTAATGTATTGGCTAACTACTTTCTTGGTTAAAAAGTATGGCTTATTTCTGATTTGAAGTTGCCCAGTTGCACCTTCCAGACATTGCTTCTTGTTATGCTTTTGGTAAATTAGAATTGGTTAATACCTTGCTTATTGTTACCATGTACCTTGCCAAAGAAAAGGCAGGGTTTAGAGGAATGATTGATTAAATAGAACAAACTCTTTAAGTGCTTCTCAGTGAGGCATTTCTTTGGCAGTCAGGGGTTGCTTTAGCAAACCTGGGTAAACTCACTTAACCTGTGAGAGTTAGCTTAATCCACCCATCATTGGTCCTCTGCTAGTTGAATACCCAACATGATGTAAATGTGAGGTTTTTTCACCTCACAAGTAGCAGTTGATTTGCAGAAGTCCAAATCTTCCCCTGTCTTATGCATGGGCCTGAAATCTCAGAGAAGATAATTTTGTTTTTTCTCTTCTCAGATCTCCAAACTCTGCACACTTGTCCTGGGTTCAGCAGCAGCAGTCATTTTTCTCCTTGGTAGCTGGTGCAGTGCTGTGTTTTTGACTTTCGGCCTGGGATCAGCGCTGATAACACCAGTGTTTCCAGTTACTGCTTGGTAATGTTTTGGTCTGACCGAGGACTTTCTGAGTCTCATGCTCTTCCAGGGAGGAGGGAAAGCCAGGAGGAAATGGCGGTAGGGCACCTGACCCAAACTGACCAAAGAGGTATTCCATACCACAGCACGTCATGCCCAGGATGTAAAAACTGGAGGCAGAGACCCGGAAGGGTGGGGGGTGTACTGCGTGGTCAGGCTTGGTATCGGGTGGTGAGCGGTTGTATTCTCTTCCCTTGTATTTCCCTTGTCATTATTATTAGTGGTGGTAGCAGTAGTGGTTTGTGTTACACCTTAGTTACTAAACTGTTCTTATCTCAACCTGTGGGAGTTGCATTCTTTTGATTCTCCTCCCCATTCCCCTGGGAGTGGGGGGAAAGAAAGAGGGGGGAGTGAGAGAGCGACTGCATGAGTTATAGAGGCTTAAACCACAACACTTTAGGTTTAGTTTTCTGGTTTATTCCTCCAAAGACAAGGCAATGGACTTGCTGAGAATTAGGTAATGATTTAGCATGTCTATCCTGACTGAGTTGCCTTCTGCTTCTCATTGCCATCCTGCTTAAACCTCATCATTCCAGTTCTTCAACGTCTGCTCTCTTTAGTTCTCTTGAGTCTATGACACCAGCCTCTGGGTATGCTTTTTCAGGAAATCTTTTTTATTGCATAAGGGATGTAGCATGAAATTATCACATCCTTTTCTTCCCAGGTGGGGATACGTTAAAATCACTGTAACTCAATGTGGGACTGGGCAATTTCAGGTATATTGATCAGAATTTTACCCTCTTTATTCCTTGGTCCTGCTGTTCATAAAATAGATAGCTTTCACATATAAAGTGACTGAGATTTTCCTCAGAAGAACTGAGCTGCTAATCATAAGCTTTTACAAATATAGAAAAATTATTTATCTCCTGAAAACGAGAAATCACAGATGGGAAGAAATGTAATGGTTAACACAGCAACAATTCTTGAAATAAGTGAACTGAGCAAAAGTAAATGTGGAAAACAAAACCCCTTGCACAGATTTAGAAGTATAATAAGACAAAATTGCAGGGAAAAGCAAAGTAAATAAGAAATCAGGGATGATGGGAAATGTTACTTATTATCTATTAGAGACAAAGTGGACTATTTAGTCATATTTCAGCAAGTATGAACAGGGACTTTAAAAGAAGTTGCCTAATCTGTAATTTTCTATTTCATTTAAAATAAAGTTTGTATTATCTTTATTCTGTATTAGTGACTTGGGTGCAAGGGTGATGTCATTTACAAGATACCAGGATGATTATATATTCTTCAGAATGAACAAAGATTGCTGATGAACACATTTTGTTGGAAACCAGAATCTATCCTTGTGATCTAGTGATGATGTGCTGTTGCCCAAGAATTGCATTTGTCCTTCTGACAATGTTATCTCATACACTAATACAAGAGCTGCCATGCTGGATCAGTGTGATGTCTTACGCAGTTCAATCCTATACTTAAAAATCAAACAAATAACATTCCAGAAGGATTTGTTTCAAACAAAAATCTTCTGCTTTGTTTTACTGTGCCAAGATCTAGATCGCATCAGTGCCTCATAGCAATGAGTTCCACAGTCCTGTTCTGCTCTACATAGATTTTTTCCCTCCACTGTGTAAGTATCCAGTTCTAGTTGCATTGATTGTACCTCTGATAGGTTCATGTGAATCATGAGAATCTGACAGATGCTTTGTCCACAGCCAAGACAATATAGTTTTAATTTAAGTGAAGTTTCTAGAGGAACCTGGGAACTTGCAAAGAGATGAAACAGCACTTGTATGACTGCTGCCCTCAGCGCTTTCAGCTTTGCTTTGCAGAACTGCATCAGTGATAGAGGGGTCCCTTCCCTGAAACTGTGAAGTTGGAATATTGGCTCCTCTGTGGGATACTCCCTTCTGGAGTCAAACAGAGGGTTCTGGCTTTTCACAGTCTGCTAGGAGAAAGATGTAGGTGTTCTGAAGATTCTGTTTTGAGAACCAACCACTTGAGCAATTTTATATTGGCTAAAAATATTGGCTCCCTTTTGGAGAAGCTGAGTTGGGACATCATGACTGACTCAGCCAACTTATGCTGTTGATGGGCTGGGTGGATGCAGAAACACAACACACCTTCCTGTCCCCTTTCCTGTTGGCACTTGAGCCTGGGTAGCAGTGAAGGAAGGTGGTCTGGTGTCTGATGCAGCAGAAAGCTAACCAAGAAAGGGAGTAAGGAAGGGGCAGGGAAAGGGGAAGGGAAAGAAGGAATGGATGTTCACTTTCGTAGTCCTTGCTTCCACAAATTGGCTCTCCAAGAGCTGTCTGTCATCTCAGATGTATTGTATGAACAGAAGTGGATAGAGTGACCCTCTTCATCTCATTTTATGTGTTCATGTCTTTTCTTGTTTCTTTCCCCCCAAAGATGCACAGTCCAAATATTGCCATTCTTGCTGCCCTTCTCTGGACAGTTCCTTCTCTAGTTCTGCTATGTGCCTCTTGAGACTGAGTGATCAGTGTTGCACACAGTGTTCTAGGGGAAAGGGTAACAGTGATTTATATAAGGACACTGTAATAACTTTGGTAGTCTTCAGGGTGTGTAATATCTGCATCCAAAGGACTGTCCCTCTTATCTTAGAGTCCCTGAGAAGTTCTTAGGGTTTAATGAAGTGGTTCATACATTGTCTGCTTAAATGTGCTGTAGCCCACAGCTGAAAGACAGCATTTATAGGAGCATTCTCTCTTCCCTTCCTTCTACTTTACTGTGGCTAATACAGATACAGGGTTGGAAAAAGTCTCCTGCTTCATTCTCAAGTTCTTATCCCCACCAGCTTCCAGGCTCATGCCTGTGCTCTTTAGCCCTGCCACATAACTGACTGCTCATCACAAGATGGTACAACCCTGACCAAACCTGAATGATCCAGGGGCAATTCCCTACTCTGCTGATGGGTCAGTGCCATCATTTAATTACTTGGGGTCTATATTAATTTTGAGTAACTATAGACATCTGCAGAATAGATTAACATATTCAGTGGCAACCTGTTTTGTTGTCAACATAGAGAAAGAGGCATTTTCATGGTAAGAGCCATCCGCTGTTTCAGGTGCAGATTTCAGAGCAAGAGGACTTGTGCCTTCGAAGTTCTTTTGCACACATCCACACTTTGGATGTCTATATCTGGTAAGAAGGATCTTGCCCTGACTCACAATCTCCATCTGAGTTATTACTGTTTTCTCTCTCCTCCTTTTAGGATGCAAATCTTCTATTCCTGCCAAGCTCTGGTGTTAAGGTGCATTGTTTTTCATTGGGCATATCAGACATAACACAGCAACAAATAAGCAATCAAAGGTGACCTCATAGATTCTGCTTTTACCTTCTGTTAATCTTTTCCTGCATGACATCAGGAAAAGGAGATAAATGGGCACTGTTCTCTCTCTTTGTATTCACTTTTCAGTTGATGCTTGCAGATTTCATTAACCTTCCCCTTTTGAATATTACACCCTGCTTTTCATTATCATAAAATCAAACAATTAGTGTCTGAAGTTTTGTATAGATAAATATGTATACACAACATATATATATGTATATTTTGCTTCACATTACTGTCAGGAAAAAGGGGATATTTTATGGTATGTTGCTTTCTTAGCACATTAATAGCATACTTATTATCCTCATGTGCCTGACACCTGAAGGTTTCACTGGCAATTTACGTTCTCATTTTCCCCAGGGGTAGGAAAAGGAGGTCCAAAGACGTGTTGCTAGATGTATTCATCTGTCACATTTGGCTGCTGTTTCTCTTCAGAGCTGTAGCCCTTTGAGGAGTCTTATGCTGTTAGCTCTTGTTTCAGAGCAGTACTGTGCCTGGAAAAAGAGCCAGGAATACCTGAAATTCAGAGGAAGAAACATGATGGAAGATGGTCTGAGCCTGCAGCGCCACAGCAAGGTATTTTCTGCTCAAGCGCATCTCTTGATTTCAGCCTTTTCCCTTCCTTGCCCAACTTCTCCAAGCTCTGCTCTGACTCTGTTACCCCGTCATTTGCAGAGCTTGTTCCCAGCACTGCAGTGTCCCTGCACTCTTTTTTTTCCCATCAACAACTGCGGCGGCAGAACCCACAGTAATATGCTGTGATGTGAAATACTCAAGTTAATGCTAAACAAAATCTCACTTGCACAAAGTATTCATACCTGCATGAGTCTAGGTTAGTTTTCATTAAAAGGCTCTCCTCTTCTTTGTTACCCTGGGAATAAAGTAGATGGTTCAGCTTTTAGGTCGTGAGCAGCAACAGTGAAAAAATGAATATTGGCTTTTAGTTTGGGGAGAAAACTTAATAGTTCAGCATTTTAGCAGTCTGAAAATGCCTTTTAAACCAGGGAATGGAGTCTTGGTTCTATGAAGATCCACAGCAAAACTTCTGTGAGTGATGCAGGACAGGATCTCACCACAAGCTTTCTGAGTCCCTGTTAGAGTGAGGGCACCTCCGCACTTCGACAAAGCAGCCCCTTACTTTGAACTTTTTAATATATTCTTCTTTAAGGTGAGCAGCTTGAAAACCATTTGTGGTTCTTCTGAATCATCATTAGCAGCAACCAATTAAACACAGCAGTGAGTAGTTTCTAATACTTTCAGGCTTTAGTTGTTGAACAGCAAGTGCCCAATAGGTTCCCTTTTAGAGACCTCATTGGCTTTGTCTAACACCATTTTTGTTTGATGCTTGCTCCCGGTGGCATTCGCTCTCATGTCACCTGGCCAGATGCCTTTGGGCTAATTTTGAGAGCTGAGATCTGCCACTGCTTTCGCAGGAGCCATAGGTTGGGAGACGCCTTGGCCTTTCATATCAGGTGTGAAGAACTGTCACATTTGGTATCAACAATAAATAACGGACTCTAGATCACCTTGTTTATCTTTCTGGGCAAGCCTGGCGGCTTCTGAGACAGCAGGACTCAAAGGGGAGCCTTGATAGAGGACAAGGGGTAAGGGGTTCAAACTTAAACAAGGGAAGTTTAGATGGGATATGAGGAAGAAATTCTTTACTGTAAGGGTGGTGAGGCACTGGAATGGGTTGCCCAGGAAAGTTGTGAATGCTCCATCACTGGTGGTGTTCAAGGCTGGATTGGACAGAGCCTTGGGTGACATGGTTTAGTGGAAGGTGTCCCTGCCCCTGGCAGGGGGATTGAAACTGGATGATCTTAAGGTCCTTTCCAACCCAAACTGTTCTATGATTCTGTGACATGCCTGTTGTTCTCAGCTCATAGGGATGGCTGGCTGCTTCCGCACTAGGGTGATGTGAGACTTAAAATGAATGGATGGATGTTTAAAACCTGTTGCTTGAAATTTATGTTGTACTTCAAGGATTCAAACTTTATAACTTTTCCTGTCTGCATCCTTATGTTGTTCTGAATACAGTGCTGACTGGTCCATCGTGAGAGCAGCTGGTAAGAAAAATCTGTGTTTCCTGGCTGGGGAACATATGGAGCAAGAGAATGAAAGCACATGAATAGCACTTCAAATTGATACCTCCAGCCTGTCTACTGAAGCACTGATGATCAGCACTGACGGCAGGAAGAAGATTAGAAAACATCTATGCCCTCAATGACTCCAGTGAGAGGTTGTATAGAAATAGTGAGAATATCTAGTAAAAACCATCCAACAAGGGAAAGTTTTTGATTCGCTGAATCACAAACCTGAGTTTAGGAGTTCTTTTTGGCTGTGAATGCTTTTATGCTGCCTGGGACTGGTAAGGAAGGTAATAAACAGAGGGAGAAATGATAAATAGGCAGGATTCCTGGAGAGAACCTGCTGGGATTTGTGTTTCATTTGTGTGGAGTTGCTTCCTTGAGGACTGTAAGCAGCACAAGTGGGGCAAGATCATCTCTTCTCCCATGCAAATGACACGGGTGAGCATCTGTAGCTAGGAGGAGGAGGATTAGTTTCAGTGGGCAGCTCAGTTTCCTTCGCACAGATGGGTTAGAAGCCATAGGGAGTAACGGGGGTGGAAGAGGGATCTCCAGCTTCAGCCCTCTGCTTTCCAGGATGCCAAGCAGAAGCATGGAAGGGAAAAACCCTGCCATTTATCTATAGATGCTAACAGATGTCTCTCACGAGGGAACAAATTGCCAACTTCAAGGCACAGTGTGTTCCTAGGTTTGCTTGCTGCTCAGGATATACTGCCTCCATAAATGAACAGAAGCTGCTGACTTGCAAGGAGCTGGGAAGATTAACCAGACTGCAAGTGGTAGAAGGGAAGGCAGAAATAGGGAATATTAATAACAGAAAAGATCCGGCTTGGAAAATGCGCTCTCATATGTCTGGGGAAGACATAATCGGAGGCTAAGCTGTTCTGCTGCAGAGAGATACTTAGAAAGCACTAGAAATGAAAAAAAATCCCTACAGATAGCAGTGGGAAACCAATTAGATGTGGGCTTGTATTGGCACTAAAGAGTATGATTTTGGGGCTACACACAGAGGCAAAACCATTATCTTCCAGGGAGGTGATGATCCAGCTGTATATGGCACAGATGGAAGAGTATCTCCATCTCTGGCATATCAATGCCAGACTGACATGGACAAATTGAAGGGAATTCAAAGAAAAGGGTCATTAGAAAGGAAAGGTCTGGAAATATATATATATTTTATACAAGAAAGATTAAAAATGTATTTCATATGGCTCGGCAGTGATTTGAGTTGGAAAGAATAACATTGTACGAAAACCTGAAGGCAGTAAATAGCAAGGAGGAAAAAATACATTTAGGGTAGCAGAGTAGGTATATGTATAAAGGGTAAAAAGGATCAAGGAGAACATAAGCAAGAAAAAACCTTTGAGGACAATAATGATGTATATGATTGTGCAGTGGCTCTGAGAGGGAAGTGGAAGATGCCCATGATGGGCCCATTTCATTATTGTTAGGAGTGTGCAGAGATGCTCACGGTAACTCAGGTCCCAGAGCAAGTCTGGCCGAGCAGCGCAGAGCTCTAAGGAGGTATCTCCAAGTAAAACATTCCATTGGTGAGCAACAGATGTATTCTTTGGCCCATAATGGGGATTTGCCCCTAAACACCTTCCAGGTGTGACTTGCTTACCCATTCATGCTTCCTTACACAAATAGTTCTACCTCTCTTCAGTGTTTTCCAGAAGAAGCCTGGTTTGTAGAAAGACATAGAGGACAGTGGTGAACTACTGCCAAGGCTACCTGTCAGCTCTCTTTGGTCCTTGGTCAGATGGAGTTCCCTTTCTGAGTTGTGCCTAACATGACCTCTCTTCTGCTGCTACAGAGAGCAATCCTCTCCTCTTTCCCTCGTGATCTCTCTCCTGGCCATACTGAAGCCCACAGAGGTCCCTGGTTTTCCTACCATGTGGCTGGTTTTCTGGAATAAACAAGACTGGTGGCTGCTGCAGTCTGCCCTGATGAGAGCTGTGGCTCTTCCCTCCCACCTACTTTAAACAAAGTGTGTGTGAGGACCTGATTATGCCATTCAGGGCTCTGTTTTCCCTGCACTGATGATGTTTGTCTGTGATACACTGAACGCTGCAGGGCTCCGTGTGTGTTTAGCACCACTGCACAAAGTCACAACTCTGGCACCAGCTTTCCTGCTGGGGTTGAGCTGGGGATCAGCATCCCATGGCATCACTGAGGGCTGAAAGGGGTCTTGGGCCATGGGGAGGGTGAGCAAAGGCCCTGGGCCATTCCAGATTTCTAACCAGACCCCTTTTGGTTATTTATGATATCTATGGAGTTGTTTTTCAGTTGTTTCTATGGAGACCATGATGCCTTCTTTGCAACTTTAATAGTTGGATTAGTAAGTGTTTGTCCTTTTGCTACAGCTCAGTGGTTGAGAACCAGGGCAGCGTAGTAAGTGGAGGTCATTAATGTCTAATAGCTGTGCAGGGACCTTTGTGTTATTCAACAATTAGCATTCTTCACTGGTTCGAAACCCACATAGAACAGTGGAGTATCACTAGGGGGATGAAAAAATCAGTGCACAGACAGAATCATAGAAGAGTTAGGGTTGGAAAGGACCTTAAGATCATCTAGTTCCAACCCCCTGCTGTGCTGTGTATCAATGAATGACAGCCTACTCCTATTTATGAGGACACAGTTAATGGCTCTGTTCCTTCCCTGCTCCTTTCAGTTTTATAAACAAGAAAACCCCCAATATCCCACCCAAACAAAGATTTAACTTAGGCTATGAACTCATGGGGAGTTCTAAGCTAAAGCTGTTCATGGTGATGTGTCTGTGGGGAGCTCAGCCCCAGCAAACAGATCCAGACCCATCTCAAAAAGAAACTGCACCCCAAACCTGCACACAGCACTGCGAAACCCCATGTGTTCACTAGCAGCTGTGATCAAGCTGCTCTTGACTACGGAGAAGTATGAGCTAGGAAATGGTCAGAAGATACTTCTCTATAGAAAAAAACCCAACCTCTGGGGTATATGTAATGCTTGTTTCAGAAAGCGTTGCCTAGCTACTACCAAACAGACCATTTCACTCACAGCATCCGCGGGGTTGAATTTGTCTATTAAATTTTAGCTGTGTGACACATCCTGTAAGGCACAAATGAGCAGCACAATTATTTCAAAGCATTAAATGCTGAAGACCAGAGAGTCAAAAAATCAGACCTGTCTTCTGTTTTTGTGCATTTAAACTCCAGTTCTTCCTCTTTCTCAGTGATGCAAAGACCTGTAACGCTGCAGCACTGTGCGGATGTACTGTGCAGAGGACACATCATCAGGAAGTCCCCTATAAGCCAGCCACGTATCAGCCTCTGGCATAGCTTGAGGATGCACAGGGCTAAATATGAAAGTTATCCTATCACAGAAACAGCACCTGCTGCTGGTGGGCTACAGCATCCATACCACAAGGATGGGATCAGAGCACTGCTGCTGGCAGTGATCTCCACCAGATCCCTAGGGCAGTGCATGGATTTGCTCTGTGGAATGAGCAACACACACAGGAGATCCCAGTGTGTGCTGCAGCATCTTCAGCAGCCCTTAAGCTGCCAGAAGCAGTGTATACCACTGTATTTGTGAAGCCTTGAGTAGGTCATGTCTGTTGCTGCTGCTGTCTCTAATTTGAGGTTCAGGGCCTGACTCCTCACCCTCTTCCCTTGCTCCAGCGTGGTGTCCATCCCACAGGAGACATCCTTCATGAACTTCTCCAGTGTGAACTTCCCATGGCTGCAGTTCTCCATGAACAGCTCCAGTGTGGGTCCCTTCCATGGGGTGCATCCTTCAGGAACAGGCTGCTCCAGTGTGAGTCCCCCCATGGGGTCCCGCATCCTGAAGGAAACCGGCTCCAGCATGGGCTCCTCTTTCCATGGGGCCGCAGGTCCTGCTAGGAGCCTGCTCTAGCACCGGCTTCCTACGGGCATCCCCCTGCTCTGGTGTGGAGTCCTCCATGGGCTGCAGGTGGAGATCTGCTCCACCATGGACCTCCATGGGCTGCAGGGGCACAACTGCCTCACCATGGGCTGCACCACAGGCTGCAGGGGAATCTCTGCTCTGGTGCCTGGAGCACCTCCTGCCTCCTTCTGCACTGACCTTCGTGTCTGCAGGAGTGTTGCTTTCTCATACTCTCACTCTTCTCTCAGGCTGCTGTTGAGCAGGGCATTTTTTCCCTTCTTAACTATGTTCTTCCCGGAGGTGCTTTCACCTTTGCTGATGAGCCCTTGTACAGCAGTGGGTCCATCTTGGATTCAGCTGCGTTGGCTCTGTTGGACATGGGTGAAGCTTCTAGCAGCTTCTCACAGAAGCCATTCCTGTAGCCCACCCGCTACCAAACCCTTGCCATGCAAACCCAGTACAGCTGTGAAAAGCAGATATGTTTTGGGAGGATCTTAAGAGTTCATGGCAAGCCAGCAGGAGGGCAGGCCCTAAGTCATGCAATGGCATGTTACACTTTCTTCAGTCAACCTTGTGGGATTTACTGTTGATTGCTTAGACTTTGATTTTTCTTTTTTTAGTATTAGTGCATATCAGAGACTTGCTGAAATGTGAGGTTTGTGTTACGAAGGCTGCAAATCATAAAACTGGAGATAAAAAGTAATTCTTTAAGACAAGTAAAATCCTGTGCTTGCAATTGTAGCCACTACTTTACAGAAAAACCTGGGCGTTGGTCATTGATAGAGCTTGTATGACATTTAAGAAAGATGGCAAAATGTCTTTCACCTGAATTGTTGAACTTAGGTCTGTGGGATGCGAATACGCAACCCCAGAGTAACACTAGCGCTACTGCAATGGGTGAGCAGTGGAGGTTGTGAAGTAGGGAAAGCGGAGGACCTGCTACAGGCAAAACCTGCCCTGAGTGAAAGCAGAAAACCTCAACAGAAGCCAGTAGGAGATGCTGATGTGAATTCCCTGTGTGCAGCCTGCCAATTGCAGCCATGTCCTCTGGACAAAATGTGTGCATCCTGCCTCATGGTTGTAAGCCTAGTATATGACATTTGAGAGTGTTTGGAGTCGGATATGCTCTGGAAAACACTAGCCACGCTTCTTGATCTTCAAAAGCATGATGCTGTCCAGTACTGTAGAGAAATAAAGAATTACAGGCTTGGATCTGTAATGACCAAAGATAAAATCTGGTTATGTCAGTAGTGGCCTTTGCATTAGAGCAGGAACGAAATGTTTTCTTAGTAACATGAATTTTTGTAACATGAAGTGTATGTGTGCTCCAAGATTAGAATGTGTTTTGGTAACAGGCAGCTTTAGCAGTCTTTTTGTTCAGTTCGCAATGTAGCCAGGGGCCGATGATCCATGAAACTATTCTTTGCTTTGATAAAGCCTCTCCTTGTGTTTCTCTGTTTTGAAAGCAGATATAAAAAACGATAGGCAGTAATCTAATAAATAGGAACTGTAAAGCAGAGCTAACAGACAGAATTACTTAAAAGGTATTTTTGATGGCATCCCTGTGTCCGAAGTGGCAAAAGGATCCAGTAAGGATTACAGCTGTCAAACCAACAGACAGTATGGACTTGACTTCCTACAGCCTTTATATTCAGGGGCTATTTGTTCTCAGCTGTATTTTACCTTCTCTTTCTCTTGACTATCCTTTAAGCTCCATGACAGCTGGATACTATTTTAGTGGTGTGTTGTTTTGTCTATGGATCACAGAGAAGTTCTGGATACAAACAGCATATTTTGTTGGGTCCAAGGTACACAGATTAGCATGGGAAGAGTGACATTGATAGAAATCCTTCAGCAACCACACCTGCAGAAGGACAAGTGCATCGACACTGCTCATGCAATGCTGGCACACTTACTTTTATGTTAGAATTTGCTTTATGGAATAACATTAAAGGCAGGGATAAAATAAACCAGGATATAAATAATTTCAATTTAGATTCCATCCACAGCTTCACACCATAAGGTCTTTCCCCTGAGCCTCCAAATGGTCCTAAATTCTGTAGCTTTTGGGGAAACTGGGAACTGTATTGGAACCAAACTTTGCAGCTTAAGATCATCCTGCTTTATTTCTAATTTCTGATTGCACAAATAGTTCTACATCCAGCACTGGATCTCTTCTGCGATTTTGGTCAACTTTTGGAGGAGCTGTTTAATGGCTGCTTATATAAAAATCAGTGATGCCTCTATTAAATTGGGCCAAGTGTGCTTAAAGCCCCTTAATATGGATTTAGATCTTACTCCAGGCTCTGGTTTGAAAATGCTAAAAAGCAATAAAAAGTGATAATACCTTTTTTTTTGTGGATTCCAGTAATGCCGGGGTACATAACCACCAAGTAAATAAAATTTTTCTTCCCATTATCTTACCCTGAAAGAGGACTGAGACATTAAACCAACCTAAATGATAAAGAAACATATAATACTCCCCATGAAAGTGCTTGCAGCTGTGTTCTTCCACCACGCATTCCGTGAGGATTCCATTATAGTAAATTGGAGCTGTTAGTGTCACAATATTGCCATTATTACATGTTTAAAATATGAGTCAGATCTGTAGCACTCCTTGATGTTCTAATATTGTAAATGTGTGTAGTGTTTTACTTTCAGTTCTGATTTCTAAGCTCTAAAGGCTTAGAAACCAGAGGGGAAAGTGCCTGTCCCAGTACGGTGTGAAATTCTAAGGGTCACATCCAGCCTAGAGTAGTGATACAGCCACATTCCTCTTTCTTCTTGGCCACTCATGGGGACTCCATTACCTTCTCTTGCCAGGGTGAAGGGTTTTTCCTCTGAGCTCCTCTGTCTCCCAGCCTCATCACCACTGCGTGCTGCCTTTCACCACTTTCTCATCTTTCTTCATCTTTTCTCCCCATATCTTAAAAGTGACTTGTTTAATTTACTGCGTGCACCTCTTCTGCCTCTGGCTCTTAATGTAAGATGCAGTGGTTACCCCCTGTATTCCATCCTGGTGGACTGCAAAGAATGGCAGCTTCATTTCTGGCTTAAGCTGTTTTAATGATAAAGAGGAATGAGGGTCTTTTTGAGTGAGGAGCAACTAATGAATTGGTAGTCCTTTGTAATGGTATATGGTGAGACATGCTAGGCAATCACAGGAATATTCAACATCTGGGGCAGTGAAGAAATTTAATGCTTCTTTTATATTAAAAGACTTCACAAATGGGACTTTGAGCAGAGTAAACATACTACATTTAAACAGATTCTTTTACATGTTCTCCTCTCTCTAGCTTCCCCATGGAACTGCTTTTTGTTGCTGCTTTCCCTGGTTAATAAGTAAATTTGTTCTTTTTATCACTCTGAAGCAAGGGCAAGTCATATTGTCTTCCTGTTGAAAGAATTTCTATGCCATTTCCTAATCTATATGAATTAGACACATTGCACACATATATGGATGCTAGATCAGGTATATAAACTAGGTATTAAAGTCTACTCCTGAATGTTTCCTTCAATAATATACGAGTTTGTATAAATCAATCAATCAATCAATAAATCCATTAGTATTAGCTTGGAACCTTGGCATAACCATATGTGTTTCCAAATTTGCTCTGAACAAAGTGGGAAGATTATCATCAGTAGGACTGCTATTTGGAAGTGATTTAGGGCCAAATCTACTATGCATGGAATACCTGATGGTGACATGGCAGTCACAGATTCCTCTATGGAGAGGTCTAGAGAAGGAAGGGTTGGAGCAATGACCTCATTCAGTGCTTCCAGGGAACCTGTGCTGATGGTTTCATACCTATATCCCTCCAAGCCATTGAACTTCCAGGCCTGTCATCCTACTTGGGAAAGGACTGGACAGAAAGCAATGGAAGTGGATGAAGCAGACATTGGGATGGCTACTGAGATTAAATCAGAGCATTTGCAAGCATTTTTTGTTTCTCAGGGAATTTTCCTTCCATTTTCGCATCTGAGAAATTAATTTCCCAGTTATCCCTCTGACCACTCCCATAAATGGATACACATGGGATTTGTTTCCATTGAGTTTGGTGGCAATATTTTGCTTTTTCTAAAGTACATCAACCTTTCAAAAACTTTACAAATGTTATGGAACTAAGCTTCATTCATCTGCTGGTTCTTATTCTCTTGTCAATGAAATCTCATGTCTATCTGGTAGAAGTTCCCATAGCCACTTTATGAGTCTTTCATGGTTTTATTATGGCAGGGCTGTCTAAGTTGAAGTCTTGTCAGATTTCAGAAATAACTTTTAATTGCCTATTTGTTCTTGCAGTATTTTTGCCTTTAAGATTTTGGTTTTTTCTATCTCAGAAATAGATTTCTGTCTGCTGTGAGCACCCACGCTGCCTGTGGGTAGTGAAGAGAACACTTATTTCTATGAACCATTCAACTGTCATGACGAGAATGTGATTTCAGGACTGCATTGTGTTCTCTGCTGCATGAAAGCAGTCCCGGGGGCCCTGATTCATGATCTCGTCAGATGCTGATGTGATTCCTACTTCCAGTTTGCAGCTCCTGGAGGAATGGCTAGAACAGGACGTACATATGCATGGAGCATATCAGCTGCATATTCTGGCCCCACATAGAGTTTGCATTAATGCTTAACTGTAAAGAGGCCTCGGCAGAACATATCCATACTGTTTCTGGTCATTTCTGCTAAAGGGACTTCAAATCTTTACAGCTACCTGAAAGGAGGTTGTAACGAAGTAGAGGTTGGTCTCTTCTCCCAAGTAACAAGTGATAGAACAAAGGGCAATTGCCTCAACTTGCTCCAGGAGAGGTTTAGATTGGATATTAGGAAAAAATTGTTCACGAAAAGGGTTGTTAAGCATGAGAACAGGCTGCCCACGGAAGTGATGGAGTCACCATCCCTGGAGGTGTAGAAAAGATGTAGGTGTGGTGCTTGGGGACATGGTTTAATGATGAACTTGGCAGTACTGAGTTAATGATTGGACTTGATGATCTTAAAGGTCTTTGACTCTTTGATTCTGTGAAGATTAAATTCTCATCATCTTTGCACTTACTTTTTTGAACCCAGTGTGAGCGAATGTGTTAATCCAAAGGAATTACAAGGATAGTGAGAGTACAGAGCCAGTTTTGCCATGCAGGCTTTTTTTCCTGTAGACTAACTGATAGAGTTACATTAAGTAATTTGCCTTTTTTAACGTAGTTACTGAACATCCTGTTGTGTCTTAATCTACTTCTGAAGCATATAAAGCAGCTGTGCTTCATTAGCTTCAAGTTATTATGAACATAGAGTATAGTCTTTTTTTGTGAGTGGGAATACTGAAAGTTCAACAAATTGTGATGTTTATAATTTTTTTCTATATTTTTCTTTCTTTCCATGTAAAATCATATTCCCATTTTCATTCTTCCTCTAGATACACAAGACCAGCAAAGGTTGCTGTACTCTCAAATAGGCCTCTTTTAAGATCTGCTAACTGCACTTCCTCTCACCTTGGCACAATGTTGACCTTCTCTGTCAATCGAACCTCTCCCTCTTAAAAAGGGGGTTATATTTTAAATTAACTGGAGTTTTTAGGCACACCCCTAGTGCACCATGCGCCAACTGTCAAACAGCTATCAGTGAGAAAAGACAATTCTATTCAGAGGGGGAGTCAGTTAGTGGACATCACTGGGAGGAACCAATAAAGTTAGTGAGCTTTATATCTTATCTGAGTTGAAAAAGTTATACGATGGGTATGTCATAGAATCATGGAGTACCAGGTTGGCAGGGTCCTCAAGGGTCATCTGCTCCAACCTTTCTAGGCAAAGCATGACCTAGACTATATGTCCCAGCACCCTGTCTAACCGAATCTTAAAAGTCTCCAACATTGGGGAATCCACCGCTTCCCTGGGGAGACTATTCCAATCAGATTGTTCGCATTGGGAAAAAAATTCCTCTTGTGTCCAGTCAGAATCTCCCCAGGAGCAACTTGTGCCCATTACCCCTTGTCTTTTCAATGTGAATTCTCATAAAGAGGGAGTCTCCATCTTCTTTGTAGCCACCCTTTAAATGCTGGAACATGGTGATGAGGTCTTCCCTGAGCCTTCTTATCTCAAGGCTGAACAAACCCAGCCCTCTCAGCCTTTCCTCAGGTGACTTCCCAGTCCTTGGATCATCTTTGTGGCCCTTCTCCTATATCTGTGTTGTAGCTTGCAAACTAGTATGGATATATGTTCCTTAGTTGTGGAGGTACAGTGCTTGCGATGTACTAATTCAGACTGTCAGAAAGAGCTAAAATACAGCCAGCACCAGAGTGACCTCTCTTTAAGGTAACTCAGCACTGTTACTACTGCACTGCATAATCTGCAATGCCAAGTGTTAACTGCAATCCCCAGTGTTGCCAACTATTTTAACCACATTTGTGGAGTATGGTTTGAATTCTTAAGGACTGTATCCTGGAGCTGTGGGATTCCAAGGGTGTTTCAGTTTTCAGTTAAAACAAAAAATTCTCATCAATGGAGAAAAGTTGAAACTATGAGTTAATCATCATGAGCAGATGAATAAATGGGGTTTAAAGCAGGATCAGTTAGGTCAGGTTGCCCAGGGACTTGTCCAGTTGAGTTTTGATACTCCAATACTCTCATTCCTTGTGTCAGCATTTCGAGAACCCTCATGGTGCTCTTTCTTTTCTTATACCAAGCTGAAATTTCACTTTCTGCAACTGTTGCCTCTCATCCTGTCGCTTTAGAGCTCTGAGAAGAATCTGGCTCCATCTTCTTTACTTCCTCAACTACATTAAGTAACTGTAGATACCAGCGAGATTTCGTTCTTCCTTCTACCTTTTCTTCTTAAGACCAAGTAAACCTGCTTTCCTGAGCCTATTACCTCCCATGACCTTCAGCCCCCTGACTATCCTAATGGCCTTTCCCAGATTCACTCCAGTGTATCAATGTCTTCTGTGCCTAGGAGCCTGAATTTGACACATAAATCGAAGTGAAAGGCTAGAGCTAAGCAAGACCCGATTTCCAATCATACTGGTTGGGATTCTTCTCTTACAACTTCAGAACTCTCATCTACACCTGAATGGATCACTCCATTCTTTTTACAGCCAGTGGAGAGAAATAGGTACTTCCAAACTGGTCTTTGGCTTTCTTTTTCAGCTAAGATGAGATGCTTTGTGTCCCAGAGGGACCATTTCTCTACACTGATTATGCAAACAACATATTCAACTGTTTATATTTGCACTGTATTTCTCTACAGTGAGGTGAGATAATTGCCAGCCCAAGTCTTTGTCAGCAAGAGATGGTAACTGGTTCTAATATTACAACTAATGATTTTACATCTGAGTAAAATGCATGAATATTGAAATAAATGCATAAATGCATGAATTGGTCATTCTTAAGTGCCCAAATGTTGGTTTTGAGGTTTACTGATTTCTGTCACTTCGCAGACACAGTGAGATAAATAATGAAGGATTAGGATGGGCTTTCAGAGAACAGTCGCAAGGTTCAGATCCTAAAAAGGCTCATGGCTATTGCTTAAATGAAGGCACTCTCATTTAGTCAGGAATTCTGCAAATTCTGTATTAGCTGTGCTTTGAGCGCCCAGGCACTGTCCTTCATGCCAGTGATAGAGAGCTAAGCCATGGGATGGCAGAGGGCAGGTAACTGGATCTTGGCTGAAGATGAGACATGGGGATGAGCTGGGGGTGTGGTTGGAGAAGGAGCATGGTAATCATGGCATCTCTGCTATTAGGCATCATAAAGTCCACCATACGTCACCATACATCACTACTGCTTGCATAAAACTGCAATTCTAATCAAGCATTTGGAATTAAATTGTAATTAATCTATGCAGGCACGAGGCACTGAATCATGAGCCATACCTTGGATTCTCAGATATACTTATCTCAGCATTCCTACTGGCAATTGAATATTTCCCTGCAGTAAGACGCTAATTTAATCAAATATATTGGTCCTGTAAAGAGCAGCTTTTACCAGCCTCCACTGATCAGAAGATTTCCCCTCCCTTTCACGGGTTACTCAAAGGAGTCTTCCTCCACAGGCTGTAGGATACTGGAAATGACTTGGTACCTTTTCAAATACATTGAACAGTACAACAAACAGGTTGGCAAATATGCAGGGAATAACAGTTTATTTTACCTGATGCAGATTTGTTGGACTGAGTGCAACAGTGAGATGGTGAAATATTATGGCCTGTGCTATACAGCAGGTTGGGCTAAATGATCTAATGGTCTTTCCTGAATACACAAATTGCTGGGCTATGTGCCAGAAGCCAGAGAGACTCCTGGTGTTCCCACAAGTCACTATATTCTTCCATCCCTACCCTCCTGAACTGTATGGCAAAACTCCTACCTGCATAATTTAGAGCAGGATATTGATGTGGGCAGTTAATGCTAAAATGAAAAGTACAACAAACTTTGTCGAGACCCTCTGAAGTGCTGGATAATGGAGACACAGCTGAGGATAAATAGGCTCCAAATCCTGCTAAACTAGAAAGTTCACTGCAAAGGAGTTAGGTTCCATGGGAATAGCTTCCTTGTGTTTTACTTCTCACCTGCCAGTTCCTGGCAGCTCTCTGGAATGGGACTGCCAGCTATGTCTTGTACTCTTCAGTGCACTGCTGAGCAGGGCCCCTTTGCACTGCTTAGAAGGGCCTCTCTTGACGTTGCTGTTTGGCACCAAAGAGTATTTGCATTGCAAGCTGCAGTTTCAGATTGTAACTCGTCTGATCCCTGAATACTTGGCAGCATGTTTGTGTTCTCCTGCCCCCCTGGCTCTTGCACCAGCACTGCTGTGCATCCAGATCCACAGTCAGACAAGCTAGTTGTAGTCAGAAAAGTATTAACTTTTGCACCCACAGTATAGGTCCCGTGTCAGCGAACCTTGGGATTAGACCCGTGCCAAGGTCGGCACAAGGAAAACGGCAGAAATGTATGACTGTGACTACTAGGAACAGGATTGTTCCTTTTGTAAAAGGACAGCTCATTAGGCTAGGTGTGACATGAAACCATGTTTTCGGGGAGGCAAGCTAATGGTGAAATTCTTTGCAGCAGTACTCAGAGTAAAAGCAATGCCTCAGGCTGCATTCAACTTCTTTGTGTCACCTAGTTCCCTAACTTTGAGCTTTTCAGAGTTGATCCTACTTCACTCATTAATGCGTAGGGAAGAAGGTAGGTTATTGACTGGAGTGTTTTCTCTACAGGAAGCTCTGGAGCTAATGGTGTCAGTCCAGACATCTCTCAGATGTACTCCAAATACAAAATCTCAGCTTTGTATGATTAGCGTCATATTACTGCAGTGCAATCTGCCTTCTCTTCTGGAGAAGGTGCTGTGACAAACTTTTTATCAGACATATCTTCTTAGAAAGCTCTTGTAAAATGCAGTTTCCAAGCATGCACAAAATTCTGGAAACTGATGTGAAGAAAAGGACAGAATTTTCCCCTCTTTCTTTGATGAGATAGAACCACTCAATAGTTTAGGTTGGAAGAGACCTTTGAAGGGCTCCGGTCCAACTCTTTTCTCAGAGCAGGGCCAACTTAGATCAGGTTGTTCAGGGCTGTATTAGCTGGAGAAGTAGCAGCCTCTTTGGTCCCCTTTTTGAATACCTGACAACCATCTTGGTGATCTCCACCCCCTCTCCTTACATTAAGTAGGCATTTGCCATGTTATTTGTTGTGCTTTCACTGAGGACATCTAAGAAGAATCTTGATTGATCCTCTTTATACCCTGAAATTAAATTGAAGGCAGCAATGAGAGCCCCATTTAGCCTTTTCTTGCTAAACAAACCTGATTCTTTCAGTCAGTCTTTGTAGGAAAACTCTCTTTAGTGAGCTTCAAGAAACAGCGAGACTTCAGTGTCCAATGTGCTCAAAGAACACCTTCAGTTTTATTGAAGGTTTATGATTCACTCACTACCTCTATTTTCCAAGAATTAACATCAGTGACACTAATTTAGATTTTTTTAATATATTGAATTTTATAGTTCACATTTTTAAATCAAATGCACTTCCCTGTCTTTGCCAACTGCTTCTTGTGCGGCTTCTCTCAGAGCTGGGCTCTGCTCTGACTGGAGTCGCAGTAAAAGATCAAGTTTTGCTGTTGTTTCCTAGCTTGACAAATGTTAAAAGGCTGGATGTCATGTGACACAGCAGGAGTACCTGAATCATTGCTATGATTCACTTTCAGATATTGCACTTTTTCTCCTGAAAACATCTGAGATCCACTCTCTCCAGATTACGTTCACACCGCTTGAATCCCTCCAGCGGAAAGCTCAAGATTTTTACCTGCTTCCAGGTTTTGTACAAACAAACATTTATTCTCTCAGTTCTCTGGCTTCCCCTTCCCCAGAACAAATCCAAAAAGATCCAATAAACAAGTCTATTTCTTATTGGATCTTATTTTTCTCGGGGGACATATATACTTCTGCAGAAGGGTGATGGATTAATACCTCAGCCACAGCTTAACTGAGACTTTTTGCCTGTCTTTGCCTATACTTTTCCTTATTGTTCAGTGAAATTGCAGTTACTAGTTCTGTTTGGACTGGGCACAGGGTAACTGTAAAAACAGTCGCTGTCTATGATACTTTGGGTTTTTTCAGCTTTTTATATTGAAGATTATTTTTATCTATCTACAGAAAGGTAGCATTGTGCTTATATAAATGAATAATCATATATTCTGTACTACTCATGGTGATCTAAGACAGAGAAAAAGATCTGCTATACTGAATAAAAAATGACATTGCTAAGCAATGCTCTGGTAGAAAGAGCACCTATTAATCTTGTATTTTCCTAGACTAAAACGTGTTTCCCACAGCACCTAAGGGACTTAGGAGCACAAGACACACTGAACATCTCATGTAGTCCATTTAATCACATTAATTCCAGACCTAACTCAATAACTAAGGGTAGTTGCAACGATGAGAAGTTTCCTATGCGTTAAAAATACCTGAAAAAGCTGGAGTGGCTCCAGTGCTGGGTAGAGCTGCCACTTTTGGTTTTCAATCTCCTTTCTTGCTGCAGCAGTTAGCTTTTTTTTTTTGTACCTTTAGGTACAAACTGGGTCTAAATGTCTTGTGTGATAGAGTGCGTTAATGAGTTAAAGTACATTTCAGATATACAGGTGAGGTTCTCTGCTGTTGAGGTGGTCACTCGTTTCTGTCCATGAACATGAGTGCTTTGGCACTCATTGGTCCTTGCTGGCCTGGTAATTTTACTTGCTGAGCTACCGGGAAAGTAACTCCCCCCACCAAAGTGTATAATTTTCTGCTAAATTAATGAATTAGAAAATGCCCGACAATCGTGAAAGTTGGTGCAAGGGATGAAGCTGGGAGAGGTGTCATGTGTGAGGGTAGAGGAGTGTACAGACAGGCAGGATGGAGGAGTGGGTCCAGTCCTTTTTGTTGCAGCAAGCTGTTAGGTCAGCTTGCATCAAACTTTGGCCAGGCAGAACTTGCCTCTCATTTTCTGTTTGCCAGGTTTCTGTCTTGAATTGGCCAAAGATTTGATGTGTGCACAAAGTCTGCAGTTTACTGCAGGAACAAATTATTATTTGCTTTGTAGTGATAGTCATATAACTTTATTTTTCTTGTAAACCCTCTGAAGACACCTTTACCCTCCCCCTGCAACCAGACCTACAGGCTGTGCAACCAGGCTCTTGCTATGCATTACTGATTTATTACATATGGTCTATCTGTAGCACGCGCCAGTATTAATATTTGAGTTGTGATCCATCATATCTCTCCAACAAATAAAGCAAAATGACCTCATTCTGATCTCGCTTACCCTGGGATAAAGCAGAAGTAATTTCACTGGATACAGGCATTATACCAGTGTAAAATTGCTGGAGTTAGATGAAAACTGGGAAAGGCAGAGAGTAATTGTAATGAAAAGGCATCAGATTGTTCAGTGACTTGTGGAATATTATAAGGGGGCATTGTCAACATGAAATTTTTAGTTTTTGAGTGTGCAGGCTTTGTGGCTGTCCCTACCCCCATCACTGTGACACATATTTGAGAGGATCTTGCTCAGCCTGTGCACTGGATTAGAAATCAGCTGTCATTAAGGAGCATTTTGCAGTGTAAAAGGTTCCTGGGTGTGATGGTGCGCGCAAGAGGCAGCCGTGGGGATTAAGCTGGCTGGTAACAAGCATTTGTATTTGCCAGTCTGGTTAACTTCAGATCAGCCTTCTAAACATTTCCATGGAAACAAAGGAAGTTTTGGTTCACTGTAAGTGGCTTAATTTACTTTCTAACTGCATTAAAAATAGAATGCTAAAGAGAGACAAAGCTAACTCATATTTTTGACAGTATTATTTGATCAGTTATGGCGTTCAGTGTTTGCTTTTCCATACCTCCTGCCTGCAGTTATGAGTGAAGCTTTCACTGAGCAGTTGCTCCCTGAATCTGCAATGGCCTGAATCTGTTCAGACCTAGGAAAAAATTAGGTAACGAAAAGAACTGTGGGGTAGTTGAGAGTCTTAAATCTTTACTTTTGGTAGAAAAAGATTCAATGCCTTTTTTTTTTTGTGAGCTTTCCTCTTTTTTTTACAAGGCATAAAACTTGAGATTGGAATGTGCTTATATCCTGGAAACTTCTTATGTATCTACTGTTTTACTGAAATGTCACATGTAAATTTTGATATCACAGAACAGTCACTTGTCCAGTCAACAACATAAAAGACATATAGAGGTGTTCATAAGGAAAAGTACTAAAACTGTGTTTTCCTTCTGCGCTGGCATCTTTAAAGTCACATCTTAGAAAACTAGTTTTAAGTAGCCTTTTTTTCCTGGGTTTCTAGGAAGTTCAGCTTTCCTCTATGCAAGTAGATGAGCAGCAGAGGGGAAACATCCTAAAGCAGCAAAATGAGAGGATCTGTAAGCTAACTCACAGGGTGAGGTTCTTGCTCAAAGTGCCTGTTTGTCTCTCAGGATGTGTGTACCTGAAGGTGAATCGTTCGTATGACTCAGGAGGTGTTTTCCAGTAGAAGTAGTTCTTACTCCTGTAATGCTGATTATTGATAAATGTATGAACTGCTTGAACAAAATCAGTCTTAATTATGCATGAATGCCAATCAGTCTGGAAATCAATTTGACTGACTCACACTCAAAATTTAGCACTATTATCTGAATTTCAATAACTTTGAGTTTTTATCTTAAGTTACATTCTAAGAACAGTCAGAGGCAGAAGGGAAATTGGCCTTGATGTTTATCTGAGCATTGGAAATGAGTATAGTCTCGCATCTGTAACAGCAGGGAGGAGATTTTCCTTCCCCCTGTATTACAGAGCTAACAGCGCTGTTTGTATTAATGCTCAAGTCCTTGTAGGGCACTCATGCAGCTGCAGAGTGCTTAGGTCACCATTTTATATATGGGAAACAGAGAGGAAGAAGGACTCCATGCTTTGTTCAGTGTCACAAAGGCTTTTTGCAATTGAGGGAATTAAGTTTGTGTTACCTGAAAGCTCAATCTCAAACTTGATGTTTCACACTTTTCCCATTGCTGATCCATGATTCATGAGCTCCGTCTGCCTGGTCTACCTAGAGGAGCATCCGAGTGTCATCCACTACACTCCAGGGCATTCTGATAATAAGCCATAAGTAAGAATTTCTGTTTCTATAGAAAAATACAGTCAGCCTTAGTTAGTAAAACATGTAGGAACAGGTGGCTGGGCTTCTGGCTTCATTCCGTACTTCCCTGGTCAGGAATGCATGCAGCTGACTGCAAGCAGCTGTGCCTGCACTTGGAGAACTCTGACATGCCTGCAGCCCTGCAAGTGGCTTTAATCAATAGCAGCAGCAGGCAGAGAAATGCAAAGATGATGTGACCAAAATACTCTCCTAGGTAACTATAGTATTTGGAAGAAAACCATGTGGATACATCGTGAGTGTGGTGTTATTTTAAGGCAGAAAAACTGAACAAACAATTCTGCTGATGTACGCTTAAAAATGAGCATGGAGTATAAGGCTTTAAAATGTTCTGGAGTTTTGTGTAAACTCTCCTCCAGCTGCTGGAGTCAGACAAAATAGCAGAAGGACATTAAGTTTCATATGAAACAAATAGTAGGATGCTTGTCCTCATGAGTGCATAGAAAAGGTTTGCAAACAGGAATGCAATGTATAATAAAGCTCAGAAACCAGAAATCTGTGGCCTGCAATGACACTGATTATCCCCAGGTAGGACTATTCATGTATTTGAGGTACACAAGCTTACAGGCTGAGACACTTATTTTTTGAGTAATACCCTCTTTCCTTCTCACCACAAAATAGAATTTCTCGTTTTTAACATGTGTTGCTATAGTGACTTGTTTCTCTGTTAAAGCTTCTTTATGTCTTTACAAACTGAGGGCCTAAGCCTTCCCTGGTAAGTGTGTGGGTTTGGGCTGGATACAGAATGAAAATGATTTTCTGGGTACTGGTTATCTGAGTAGTGCTGCTAAGGCAAAGGAGAGGGATTGTAAGCTTTCATTATTAAACAGGAGCAAAAGAAGCTCAGGTAATACTCGAGTTGAGCAATAGCGCACTGAAAACTTATAGTGGTCCTCAAATGGCTTAGAAATAGAGAAAACAACTGGGGAAGGCTTAAATCGGTGATTTTTTCTGTGTTAGCAACAAGTACGAGCAAAATGCAAGGCAGAAGATAGCTTTGTTCTTGACAATGGATTTTGGAGGCTCTTGTGGTTTTACTAACATCCAGATATCTCAGGCAGAGGCTGCCTATGGAAGTATTATATGGAAATCTGAAGTATATTATGCTCCAAGGAAAATGACATGGTCACAGAAATTGCTGCCATGAGGGATTTCTTCCTCCAAGCACTGCCCATAGGGTGACAACAGCAGCATTAGACATGAGGGCTTTTCCATATGGACAATTTGCACTCCTTTCAGAGGTGAAGCTTATGTTAGTTTAGTTAAACTCAGGTGAATACACAAGCATGGTGGAATGATGAAGAAAGAGGCAAGACTGCAATGGAGGTGCACAAAAAGTGCTTGGGTACTGGTTTGTGACCTCCTTCCAGCATGACCCTCTCAGCATCTGTAATCTTCAGAGGGCTTTGTGGGGTCCAGTGCCACCAGGAGAAGGTGGATGGGGAGAACTGTGTGACTACGAGGTCTGATTCTTCACCTTGTCTTCTCGTGGCTCTGGGCACCATAGGGCACTATCCACCAGCTCCATGGAGACCTTTGAGGAACAGGAGGATCTTTAGTGTCTGCATTGCTCTCCCCCCAGACCATTTTTGAGCCTGTAATCTGAACTCTTCCCATTTCCCCCTCCCACCAGTCATTTCCACCAGTATTAATTAATCTTGGGCAGAGAAGAGATTCAGAGCAGTCCTGCAGAAGGACTTGGGGGTTTTGGTTGATGAGAAAAATGAACATGAGCCGGCAGTGCGTGCTTGCAGCCCAGAAAGCCAACCGTATCCTGGGCTGCATCAAAAGGAGCCTGACCAGCAGGTCGAGGCTGCTCTACTGAGACCTCATTTGGAGTATTGTGTGCAGTTCTGGTGTCCTCAACATCAAAAGGACATGGAACTGTTGGAACAAGTCCAAAGGAGGGCCACGAGGATGATCAGGGGACAGGAGCACCTCCTGTATGAAGATAGGCTGAGAAAGTTGGGGCTGTTCAGCCTGGAGAAGAGAAGGCTGTGTGGAGACCTCATAGCATCCTTCCAGTATCTGAAGGGGGCCTATAGGGATGTTGGGGAGGGACTCCTCATTAGGGACTGCAGTGACAGGACAAGGAGTAATGGGTTCAAACTTAAACAGGGGAAGTTTAGATTGGATATAAGGAGGAAATTCTTTACTGTAAGGGTGGTGAGTCACTGGAATGGGTTGCCCAGGGAAGCTGTGAATGCTCCATCGCTGGCAGTGTTCAAGGCTGGATTGGACAGAGCCTTGGGTGGCATGGTTTAGTGGGAGGTGTCCCTGCCCCTGGCAGGGGGATTGGAACTAGATGATCTTAAGGTCCTTTCCAACCCTAATTATTCTATGGTTCTATGATTCTATGATCTTTGTCTTCATGGTCTCTTTCCTATTTATCCTTCCTGGAAGGGCTTGGAGGTTGTTTTCTGTGGGAAAAATGCCTGCCAGATTTGCTAGGCATTGTAACCAAGCGCACTGATGGTTAGTCCTCATTGTTGATCAGAACACTAGATTATCCTCAAATAAATAGAGGACCGAAACATCTCTGTTTTATAAATTGGTGTCTGGGATTTTGCCTACTACTGGAATTAATTTCTGATGGCAATTATTGTTCCACTTAGAAGTAATTTGCTTTATCTTCTACTTAGAAAATATAAATGAGGCAGTTCCCTGACTAGATATTCTCAGGAGCACAGAGAAGCCAAACTCCCTGCTATTGAGAAGATTTCCTATTTATTAGCTTAAAAACTGCTTCTGTAACCTGTCTAGGAATGTCTGGGGGAAAATGACAATTTATGCTTACAGAAAACCATATATTTAATTTTCTACCAAAATGCATCATTTAATTCTAACTGATCTTCAGCATGAATTTCACAAGCCAGGATCCCAGTGCTTGCTTGCTTTCTTTCTGGATTTTTTTCTTTTTAATTTAAAAAGGTCTTTTGTTGTAGGCCCCTATTTGCTGTCATCAATTGGAAAGAGCTTGTCCAATTCCAGTTCCAAGTATCAGACATACTTATTTATACAGGTCCTTGAATAGGTACCAAGTAAGCTGTTACAAAAGCTAGAAGTCATGTTCAGGTACTTCAAAGACTTCTTTCAAATTTGTTTAAATGTTTGGAGAGCTTCTTTAATACGAGAGTAACCTCTGGCAAAATTTATTACCCTTTGATTTACATTCCTCATTTGATTTGTATTCCTGTTCTAAGTTATCAGTTTCCAATTTGCTTTGTCAATTTAAACCTATGATACAGAGATATGGGGCCGGACTCTGAGCTGATGCAAACTGACTTGCGTTAGTTTCCAACATCTGAGAATCTGGCTTCTTACATCTTTTGTAGAGTTTCCCAAATGAGATGTTATTGTTTTCATTCTAGAACTTTATTTTCAGTTGCGTTAGTAACATCTGGCATTAACTTCATCTTGCTGTGACAGGCAATTGCTAGTTCTGAATGCAGCTGTGAACAAGCACAATATTGTTGACTTCAACTGAGCTACGTTTGCTTTTAACATGGCAAACTGTCAGTGGAGAGTCCAAAAAACAATTTAGATTCAACATTAATGAGGTGATGCCTATAAAGCAAACCAGCCCATCCTTCCTTCCTCTGAAAAAATGGGCTAAGAAACAATGAGCTAATACAGATCTGATGAATATGGACAATCTTCTCACTGGAGGTCTGCGTGTATCAACCATTAATCCTAATGGTCTCTGCTGGAAGGAATGGATCAATGTCCCTTTAAAAAGCATGACTGTACGCAGAAAAATCATCTTGGGGAAAAGAATCAGACAGCAACACTTCTTCATAGCTTCAATTTTTGTATGTTGAGTCATATCTGCCAATTGTAGTGCCATTATCTCTCTATCTTAGCAGTCTTGCTGAGTTGGAAACACTCTGAGAGGGGGAAATGAGTTCCAGTCTTTTCCATGCGTTGTTAGTGGAATATTGTACTAAGCGTCACCTGTGAGACCAGGCATTGTGTCGGGAGATAGAGCTTGATGATAGCACTGGCCTTGTTATGCTAAGAGCTTTTACACCTGGTCAGAGGAGTTATTATGGAGGGGATGCTGTGTAGTGAGATTTAGGGCTGACCTTAAACCCAGTGGTACAGAGTTGTGAAAAGCAAAAGGAAGGAGAACAAAGGTGAAGGAGCTGAAGAAGCACACAGAGTGACCCCACACCAGGCATTCACTGGCGGCTACCCATGAAGGTTTGCAGAAGCTTGTTGAGTGAGGCTGAGATGGAATGAAAAATGGAAAAAAAATGAACAAGGAGAAAGCCTAAAGGCTTACAGAAGGTGATCATGTTTTAGGACAGGAATGAAAACTCAGAGAGGGAACATGTGTCTTATTTTGTAATATTATGTCCAATATAGCACTTGAGGGGTTTTAAACTGAGACTTCGGAGAACAATGGTGTTGTAGCATAGCTGAAAGTACAGAACAAGAGCTCTGGGTGAAGCATCAGCTCTGGAGCTGCAGTGTTTGCCAGGATTCAAGTTTTTGTGACATGAAGTGGAGTCTGCATCCGCTGTTCTGTGGTGTGCTAATCCTTAGCAATGTGGGCTAACCCCATCAACACCGCTGATCCAGGGCGACTTTTGCCACTGTGCAGGAAGAGAAGAATGGTGTCCATACAGTCGTTCTACAACATGTTCTGAACTAGAGTTTTTCCACCTAAAACTTATTTTCCCTTTTGCAGCTGGGGGAAGGAAAATGAGTGTCTCCTTCAAGCTGGAGGCCTGGTTTTATTCAACAGTAGGTTTAAATTAACCTCATTATAAGTGGGAGCTTGATGGCTTTGTTAGTGCAGAGATTTGTCTGTTTAGTTAAGATGGCTTCTTCTGTTCAACTGCTGCTAATTAGCATCCATCATTAACTGGTCCAGAGCTTGCAGCTCTTTTCATTTATATGATTGTTAATGGGAACTACACCCACTGAGACACTGGGTTAAATGATGGTTTAATGAGGATGTGTTGGTTATTTCACTGTAACTGAAACTCTGTTCATCTGTTGAGAAAAGTAAAGGTTTCTCTCCTTTCTCACTAAATAATATGCTGAAACTGTGATCCTGAGTATATTCAATTAAAAGAAAGCCCATCAACACTAAAGGAACCCATTAAAGAATTGGGAGTAGTAGAGAAAGAGAAGAATAATCTTACAAATGAAGTTAGTAAGAGCACAAATATGTAGCTATTAAAGCCAATCTTTGGTTTTAAAAGCTGATTTCTTCTAAAAGGTGCCATTTCCACAACCCTAGGAAATGAATTCTTTATCCATTGAAGCAATGCAGCACAAAGAAGCAGCACCACAGCTGTGACAGCCTCTGTTTTTGAATTGACACCTTGCAGATTGAACCAGGGCACTCCAGAGTTGAAAGCAAGAGTTTCTACCACATGAGCAGAAGACACTGGCAGCTTGCTTTGCCTGACTTCATAGTGCAGAACCAGTGGATTATGCAAGCTCTCAATCCTCTGTAGATAAACCTTACCTTCGTGGTGTGCTCCTCTGGAGAGGAAGGACAGTGCCACTGGACGGCTTCTTTGGCTGCAGTGTTTCTTATAAGGAATCTCAACAAGTGGCAGTGGGCACATGGCAGCACTCCAGCAGCATTTATCCAGCCATAGGACCACAATCCCAATAATTTTTCTCTTTCTGTGCACTTCCTAGGAGTTATATAAGTAGGAAATTGTAAGTGCATGAAGCCAAAAATATGAAAGAATGCAGAACAGATGAAGTGAGAGATTTTGTCTTAAAATAAGACTTTCTCTTCTGATTCTGATTTAGACTTTCTTCAGTCCAACTGGCATTGCTTACCTGCCTTCAACAACGTCTGCAGTGGTTCTTACCATGCAAAGTCTCTATATGTGCCTCTGCCCTCACTGACCTTCAGCTGCTCTTGATGGCATTGGCCATCCCTTTCCCAGGATGTTCTTCCCTTTTTGTGACTTTAACGTCATCATAATCACATTTTGTGATCTTGTCACATTTTGTCACATTTTGAATCACATTTGTCATATTTTGTCATGTTTTGTCACATTTTGAATCACGTTTTGTCATCTTCTGACCCTCCTCCAGCTTTCTGTGAGGATGCCACAAAGACCTGCCCTTGATTTTTCTTTACTATTCTCTTTGGTTTTGGTACTATTATCCACAAACACAAATTTATCTTATCATGTCTATTTTGATGGGTCACAGACTTGTCTGCCTACTCCAGGCCATTTCTGTTCTGTCCAGACAGTGGTCTGGGGTTGCTTTTCTGACAGGTCTGACAGACATCTAGATATCAATTCAAGCCACCACCCACTGTTAATGTTTTCCACTGTTGTATCTTTTGGTCTTTTTTTTTTGAGGGCAAAGTCACGAAAATGAGCTGTCCTCTACCCACTTTGGTTGGATCTTGCAAATCCTTCTGCATACCTTCTTTTCAGGATGTGCTCTTTTTGTAACTATAACGTTGCTCAAAGTCTTATCCAGGCTCTTATCACCTGGCATCTCACTTACTGCATGATTCTTTTAGCCAGCTTTCTCCCATTTAAATGAATTCAAAATTCACATGCAGAGGCATTTTCCTGCCCCAGTACATTATCACCTCCTTCCTGCATTCTTCTATTAGTTTCTCTGTTTATACAACATGATCTTGTTTTCATTTTGAACAACCTTCTTGTCTCATCCCCATGTGGCTTGTCCTCTCTTGTTCATTTTTGAATGTCAGCTTTCATCTTTGATGAGCTGATGATGCCAGCTTCCTTCCTTTTGCTTTTACATCTTCAAATCATCACCTTTTCCATGCTTACCCTCATGTTTGGAAGGAGCCCTCTGAAAACAGCAACAAAGCAACTTTCAAGTCATTTTAGAAGCCTTTTTTTCCTGTGATGCTTTACAGAAACCTTGACAAGTTGATACTGTTCCAAGGCAGATCCTTTTCATGCTGACTGGTATTTCTTGTATTCCCTGGCTGCCTGGGAGCCTCAGATGTTTTCTGTTTCAAACAGGGAAACAGGGCCCTGGAGCTTGATCTGAGGAACACTGAAATAAACTTTGCTTCCCTCTAGGCACAGACGAGGAGCTGTCTCAAGCCTGTACCAGTCTTTCTACTTTCCTCCTCTACCCCAACCCACTCTACAACTCTGTTATCTCAGCTTCATTACATAAGTGATGCAACCATGTCTCCTAGCCATGTCTTCTAGAAACTACCAAGTTTGGTATCAACTAATGGTAAACAATATAATTTATTTGGTTACTGTTTGCCATGGTTTCTGTTGGACCTGAGCCAGGTAGAAGTGAAAAATGGGTTTTGTACAGCAGTGAGGAAGTTTTTCTGGTTACAGCAAACGACTTAGGAGGGACTGGTTCCTTCAGAGGTGGCTTTCACAAGTATCTTCATCTGCTCGCCCTCCAGATGCGGGAGAATGGGACCTCAGCACTGCGGATATCCCTTGCAGCTTGGAATATAAGATTCTTTTCAGGAGGTCTGTAGCTGTCCCAAGCAAGAAGAGCATAAGCATCAGGCAGATGGATGGCATGCACCTTGAAAGGTTTATTGCAGGACCAAAATCTCTTTATATTCTTCACGGAAGAATAGAATCCATATAAAAAGAAATTGTGTTTTGTCAGGTACAATTCAAATAATTTTTCCCCTTAGGTAGCTCTGGCCAGTGATGAACCTGTCCATGGGAATCTTGCAACAAACTCACTCGGCAGATGCCCCAAGCTTCACAGTGTACTCAGAGCATTCACCCAACCATGTGCTAATGGGTGCCATAGGTGAGGGTGTCTCATAAAGGTGTTGATCGTAGAAGATCTGAGGCTGTCAGTATTTCTAGGTCATATTTCTAAACAAAGCAGACTTTCAGGAGTTGGTTTTATAGAGGGTGTTTGAGCCAAGAAATTCATTAGAAACAATCTGAAATTGATACAGGAATGCAGCATATTAATTTTGACCGAAGTCAGTGAGGAAAAGTCAAATTTTGAAAGTAAAGGAAAATGCTATTCAAACTGTACTGGAAGTCCTCTTGCTTTTCAAAGTTTAGTCATCTCTTCTTTCATATCTCCAGAGTGACAAATCCATTTGGGTTTTATTGACCAGTGTGTCTTGATCTGCCCGATGACATTTCCCAAGATTAATGTGTCTGTTTCTTGACAATGCATACGTTTCATGATGCATCACAATTAACCACTGCCACTTTGTATGACAAGGAGGGACTCTCTTTATCTGCAACTGCATGACTTCTATCTACATTTCAAATGGCAAGTAAACAGACAGGTCCCCTATCCACTTCTCTCATCTGCCTTTTTGAAGTGAAGAAATTGAAATTCATGCATAGATTCCCAGTAAGATGCAGCATATTTTACAGAGCAATTTGGACTGGAAATATAAACAATGGAAAAACACTAACCAAATCCCACGATGTATAAGAAACAGAACACACAAGCATCTCCCATGATTACAAATACTTGACTTTTAGCTTTTATTTATTTCTGTTGGTTGAAATGTGAAATTAATATTTATAAGCTCACTTTAGTGCATTTACTAGGGGTTTTTTGTTTGTTTTCGGCATAAACGATCAGGCTAATGCTGTTATTGTCAAAGTGTGTTTTTTAAACTCAATGGGAGTTTCACATTTTGATGCAGTTCTGCAGAGATGTACCATTGTGCTTAACGTAAAATTGTGAATGATCCATTTCTCTTTACTATGCCGCCTCACATGCCTAAAGTTAAACTTGCGTGCATTTGGCTGAAGCCAGGGGTTTTGTCATAATTCAAACATCTCTGGAACAGGCTCAATTAGACATTTTTTGCTGTTTTAATTGAACTCGGTAGCTGAACCTAAAACGTTCATCCAGATCCAAATTTACCTAACTATTGTTCAAATAAGTTTGACACAATCCTCTAGTGGGATTGTCAGTAGAAGCAGTGGCCAGAAATAGAAGTGTCCTTGGCATATATATCTGTTTTTCTCATCCTGGTTTGGATGCAGATTCCTCCACCTATGTTATGGAGACCTTCAGTACCTAAAAGGTGATAAGGTCAAGATATCTCTGTTATTAAACTGGAATGAACATGAAAGAGTGATCTAAAAATGAAATATACTTTGGTGTATGTTGAGACAGAAGCCAAATTTGCAATCTTAGAAAAGTAAAGACAGAGTTTAAGAAATGCTTTGAGCTTCACTTTGTTATTTTCTTGCTTTCTTTTTGTTTCCTGCCATATATTTCCTACCTCTATGGTAATTTTACTTGCTTTTGGTCTTTATATAGTCCCTTGCTGACAGCTAATTTTCCCTTCTTCAGGGAGTATTTTAGCTGAACCTTGGTATTCTGAATGTCTGTAATGTGTCTGAATAATAGAATCTATGTTACAGTGAAAGCAAAATAAATGTCATAACTGGTATATCTTTAACAGGCAGGGACATGGCATCATGGTAGAAGGTACAACGACTTCTGCTCCATGCACATTTGTAATAAGAAAAGTTGACAGGATGTGAGAATGGGATGGTAGGCAACACAAAGGTTTTTAAGAAGCCTTTTACATAAATCAGTTGGTGAAGCCTATTTTAGTACTGTTCAGGACCAGCCATTTTATTGCAAAAAAGAGTTATCAGAGCTCAAGGACTATGACAGAGCTGAACGAGGTGAAACATTCTTATATGAAAAGGGACTCACTGAATTGAAATTTTTCATTTAAGAACGAGACCAATACAAGTGAAATGGATGAAAGGATGCAAAGCCACAAGAAAGAAGTTGGACTGTTTTTTCCTTTTGGCATGAAAAAGGCTATTTTACATAATTGAGAACTGAAAACTGTGAAACAATGGAACCAATTTTTTCATAATGGAAAGTGGCCACAGGAAGACATTCAAGCCAAATAAAAGTAATCAAAAAAAGAGATTGCAGATTTTATGCGTGCATCAAAAATATTCAGTTATTATTAAGGGGAAAGATCTGCAATTTCATGCCTCATGCCTTAAGCCTGCCACCAGCAGGGACACGGGTGGGTGCAGACTATGCCTCATCTGCCAATCAACAAGTTAGCAGTCCCTGTGAACGCTGCCAGCAACTGTACGCTGGGATGCATCAAAAGGACTGTGGCCAGCAGGTTGAGAGAAGGGGATTCTCCCCCTCTATTCCACTCTGATGAGACCCCACCTGCAGTCCTGTGTCCAGCTCTACAGCCCCCAACACAAGAGGAATGTGGAACTGTTGGAGTCCACAATGATGGTGAGAGGGCTGGAGCAGCTCTGCTCTGGAGCCAGACTGAGAGAGCTGGGCTGGGTCAGCCTGGAGAAGAGAAGGCTCCTGAAGGGGAGACCTTAGAGCAGCTCCAGTGCCTAAAGGGGATACAAGAAACCTGGAGAGGGGCTTTGGACAAGGGCCTGTAGTGACAGGCCAAGGGGAATGGCTTTAAGCTGCCAGAGGGGAGACTGAGATGAGCTCTCAGGCAGAAGTTCTTCCCTGTGATGGTGCTGAGGCGCTGGCACAGGGTGCCCAGAGAAGCTGTGGCTGCCCCATCCCTGGCAGTGTTGAAGGCCAGGTTGGATGGGACCTGGAGCACCCTGGTCTAATGGAAGGTGTCCCTGCCCGTGGCAGGCGTTGGAAATGATGAGCTTTAAAGTCCCTTCCAAACCAAAGCATTCTGTGATTCTACGATTCAATGAATGATTAAACGAGAAATCCTTAATGTGATGTGAAGCTGCTTTTACTGAGTGCTGAAATTGATTTTCCTGTGGTATAAATTAATAAAGCAGATTTGAGGTGTATGTAAATTATTAATTTTTTTTTGGTTGGATGTTAGAATAGCCTCTTCTGTAGCTAAGCAGACACAAATAATGATCTTAAACTTTCAGTTTGGTGAATTCACTTTCTAGTCTACTTAACCAAATATTAAGCTCAGAAAAAATACTCTAAAATCAATAGCAAACTTATTTAATACATATTTTCTGACTCTGAGAAGTGGGATACAAAGACAGGAACTTAACTGAGAATTCCTGAACTTCAGTTCCAAGCTTGCCTTTTCTATCAATCTTTTTTGTGAGCAAACTGCTTAGTTTTTGGGCTCATATCGAAAGTACATGGCTTGTACTTCTGAGGCCCAGAATCAAAGACGCCGATTTTCAATGTAAGCATGCGAGATGGAAGTCTGAATTTAAATCTACAGGTGCTTCTTCATTTTTAAGCATCCTTTAAGCAATTTTGGTAGCTTTTTCCACAATTCCACTTGATTGTGGATGATCTGGCCTCAAGGTAATGTGCTTAAATTTTTGCAAAGTGTTTAAACTCAGAACAATCCAATTGAGCCCCATTAGGTATCATTAGCACATCCGGGAAGTGAGGGCCATCATCTTTTATATGCCTATGCGCCTACGTAAAGCTAGAGATTTCATGTTCATGTTTTCTAATAGTGCTATTGCTCTATAGTGGGAATAGTCATTCCATATCAGTTCAGAAATATTTCTGGCATGGACAAACATCTCACATATCTACATAGATCTGAAATTTCTTGAATTATCATCATGGGATATATTGTCAGATTGTTTTCCTTTATATTCAAGTTTCACGTCAGTCTAATATTACTGAATAAAATGCTACCTACATCGTGAGGTTATTTCAATGTTCTTAAAGGAGTTGTGTTTATAATTTATCAAATAAGGTGTCAGTTTCTGGTATTATGTTTGGAAAGTCCCAGCTTGTACTGTAGCACCGGCAGACAAAAGCACCTGCAATAAGGAGCTTTTCTTGACCATGTATACATGCATACATCAAACTCAGATTTTTATCCACTGGTTGACATGTAAGTTTGAGCACTGCAGTGACATTTCTAGGAACAGTTATGACAGGACAATGACTTTCATCATCCTTATCTTATATTCTGTTGACAGCTTTCCAATGCGGTTGAAGACATCATAGAATTGATTTTCTACCTTCATAAGCTTCTATCCTGCAGCATAAGCTCTCATAATGAGCCTGAGCATTTGCCATGTTTTCAGACCTTGAATCAATATCCCCTTTCCCTGAAACAATTACAAACCTCATTGTTTCAAGATTTTCCTTTATCCTTACATCAAACTCACATACACCTACAACTAGAATAATTTCTCCGCAGTATTATCTGTGGTTACTCATCAGTACTGTGTGCAAGTATGTTTTCTCTTCTGATAGTTCCCTGTAACTTCAGCTATCACATTAAGCTGCCAAGCCACAGTTAACTAATCAGTAAAAAATCACTGTGGGCATTAGATGCAAATGCCGCTTCAACAATGCCCTGGTAGCAATTTGCTGCTTTTTAGTACTTTCTGGCTGCTGTTTCTTGCAAATAGGGAAGGTCTTTCCAAAGGTAACAGATCTTAGAACTGGTTTTGGTCGGTTTTGTTTCAGCCCTCCACACTGGTTCTGAAAATTCCTTCTACTTGCAGTCTGCAGATGCCCCTGGAGAGATTTTTCTGGTCTTGTCCACTTTGTCTTCTTTTCCTTCCAAAATCTGCGCTTGGGTTTATTTGTGGTCTGAAATCTTGGAAATGTTCTCTCTTTTTCTGAAGGTTGGATAAGGAGTTCCTCACATTCCCTCCATCTATCCCCCTTTCATCTGGGGCTTTTATTCCCAATACAATCTGATCTCCAGAATCAGGAATTTCACGAGCCATCCAAAACTGCATTTTTACCTCAACAGTGTCAAATCTGTTATAAATTATTCAACTATTTCCTCTTTCCTCTGAGTTCTCTTGTGAAATATGTCTCTCAATAGCTTCAGTTATGTCTAAGAGCTCAATATTCATATTTGCGCTGCACATTCTGACAAATGATTTTCTCTGCCTCAGTCACGGGGTAATGTACAAGTCTCATGCATCTGTGATTGAAGTAGTCCAAAGAAAAACTGCCTGTTCTTATCTGTGCTTGCCAAACTCTTGCTTCGACTTCTCTGTTTCCTCCTACCTTTCTGGAGAGCTCCAGTTGCTCAGGAGTTCTTATTCCTCCTTTTCTTATTCACGACTTGTCTTAGATATATATCAATATCTACAGCGGTACCCCACTGTCAGACTGTTGGGGATGTACATGTGCATGTGTGATAAATGTTAAAATCTGAGTTAAGCTGTTAAGTACCAAATCTTAAATAAATAAAGCAAGAAAGTTACTAGATGCTAGAGAAAATAACTTCTGGAGAAAAGGATCATATATGGACTTATACCATATACTAAGCAGTCTGCATCAGAGTGTTTCAGTGATGTAAGTAAGTTCCAACACTGAGAAATTAAAAGGTCCAGTTATCACTGCAAAACTATAAAGCAACAAAAAGACAATGTATTTATATTTTTAATTGAAAATTTAGCACATGATTTTATGCAAATATTTTCACTGCACCAAGGCTGAAGCACTTACAGACAGAAAAAAATTGAGGAGAGGTCAATAGTAAAGAGACTTGCCAGGAATAGTCAGGAATGAAAGTTTGTTCCTGTAGAAAATACAAGTTATTGAGGAGGATCGAGATGATCCAGGTGCTTGCATGGGATCTGACCTTAACTGCAGCTTGAGCAGCAGCTACCTATGCACTTACTTATCTTCCATTTAATAGTGTGCTGGGCAATAGCTAGTACCTGGCAGGTTTCCGATTTCTCTCTGTCACTGACCTGGTTAATTAGTAAGCAGCGCAGACACTGTATGATTCTTACTGTCAGGCTTGATGGGGCCTCACGGGACGTCACAGAATTGTGTATCCCACCTACAGGACAGCAGAGAAGCCAAAAGTTACATTTTGATCCTTTAGAATCATAGCATCACAGAATGGTTTGAGCTGGAAGGGAGGGACCTTAAGGCTCATCCAGTCCCAGCCCCTGCCACGGGCAGGGACACCTTCCATTAGACCAGGGTGCTCCAAGTCCCATCCAACCTGGCCTTCAACACTGTCAGGGATGGGGCAGCCACAGCTTCTCTGGGCACCCTTTGCCAGCACCTCAGCACCCTCACAGGGAAAAACTTCTGCCTAAGAGCTCATCTCAGTCTCCCCTCTGGCAGCTTAAAGCCATTCCCCTTGGCCTGTCCCTACAAGCCCTTGTCCAAAGTCCCTCTCCAGGTTTCCTGGAGCCCCTTTAGGCACTGGAGCTGCTCTAAGGTCTCCCCTTAAGGAGCTTTCTCTCCTCCAGGCTGCCCCAGCCCAGCTCTCTCAGCCTGGCTCCAGAGCAGAGCTGCTCCAGCCCTCGCAGCAGCTCCATGGCCTCTTCTGGACTCACTCCAACAGCTATATGTCTCTCTTGTGTTGAGGACCATAGAGCTGGATTCAGTGCTCCAGGTGGGGGTCTCATAAGAGCAGAGTAGAGGGGCAGGATCACCTCCTCGACCTGCTGGTCATGCTCCTTTTGATGCAGCCCAGGACAAAGTTAGATTCTGGGCTTCAAGCGAACACTGCTGACTCATCTTCAGTTTTTCATCAACCAACACCCCCAAATCCTTCTCCTAAGGGCTGCTTTAAATCCATTCTCTGCTCAGCCTGTGTGTGTGCTTGGGATTGCTCTGACCCAGGTGCAGTGACCCAGGTGCAGTCTGTGTTTGTGCTTGGGATGCTCTGACCCAGGTGCAGGACCTTGCACTTGGCCTTACTGAACTTCATGAGGTTTGCACTGGCCCACCTCTTGAGCCTGTCAAAGTCCCTCTGGATGGCACTCCTTCCCTCCAGTGTGCTGACATCCCCACACAGCTTGGTGTTGTCACCAAACTTGGTGAGGGTGCACTCAATCCCACTGTCCATTTTGCCAACAAAGATATTGAACAGTGCCAGTGCCCTGAGGAGCACCACTCATCACTGTTTACCCTTGGACATTGAGCTGTTGACCACAATTCTTTGAGTATGATCATCCAGCAAATTCCTTATCCACCAAGTGGTCCATCTATGAAATCCATGCCTCAACAGTTTAGAGATGAGGAAGTCGTATGGGACAGTGTCAAATGCTTTGCACAAGTACAGGTAGATGACGTGTGTTGCCCTTCCCTAATCCATGGACACTGTAACCCCACTGTAGAAGGCAACCAAATTTTTCAGGCACAATTTGCCCTTAGTGAAGCCATGTCGGCTGTCATCAACATCATTAATATTTCAGATCATGCTCATTATAAATAAGCTTCTTCCAGAGAAATGTGATCTTAAAGATAAGCTGTTAAAAATCCTTGTTAAATATAAACTGACAGCATTGGAAACATGCTCAGCTGAAAAATGGCGAAGTTTATGTACAAGATATTATTAGCAGTTCATGATCTTTCACATACACTGTTCATTTATTAGAACCTGTGGCCTAAAGTTGCTGTCAGTTCATGTTTAAAATGACATTTTTCTTTAGCACCTTATTCCAAGTGTTGTGTCAGTGACTATCCATAATTCAGATAGCACTCTGCCCTCTGGAGAGGGGCTTTGGACAAGTTTGTAGGGACAGAACAAGGGGAATGGCTTTAACCAGACAGAGGAGAGGTTGAGATGAGCTCTTAGGCAGAAGTTCTTCCCCGTGAGGGTGCTGAGGCGCTGACATAGGGTGCCCAGAGAAGCTGTGGCTGCCCCATCCTTGGCAGTGTTGAAGGCCAGGTTGGATGGGGCTTGGAGCAACCTGCTCTAGTGAAAGGTGTCCTTGCCTATGGCAAGGGGCTGGAAACTGTAGGAGCTTTAATCTTCCCTTGCAAACCAAACTGTTCTGTGATTCTATGATTAACAGCGTGATAACACCAGAGTTCTGGAGATTCTGAATCAAGTCTTCAATAATGACAAAGGAAGAAAATGAAGTGTGATGGCACGCTCCTTTTTTTTAATGAGCACTTTTTTCAGTCCCAGAGAGGTCATGAAAGGACTGTATGGGTTTTGCTTTTTCTATGCACGATGAAGGCATACATGAAATAAATGCAAATCTGCAGTGGGAACACCAAGGGGAATGAAGTGACCATTCATTGCCTCAGTTAATTCTATATATTTTTGTTAGCGCTTGATTTAGTTTTGTCTTAGCTCCATTCCAACGATTTTTGGATTCACATGGCTGCTGCTGTAGCAATGACACTTCAAGTTCAGTTTGGAAAAGCAAAATTTAGTGTTAGTTAAATAGTTGCTGTTCTCATACTCAGTTACAACCCCTTCCTGCCCAATTTCCTGCAATCCATAATGAATACTCAGTTTTTTCACTCTGGTTCCTCTCTAGATAAGTTCTTCCATGCTGAATGTACATAGCACTAAGAAGACTATTTACTTTTATTTTTAATCTAAGTAGAACAGCTTTGCAACCCTTTCAGAAGTGGCAGTGTTAGCTGCATCCGTTATGCATACAAATGCAGTTGTGTGTATGTTAGCCTAAAGGCATAATATGAAGATTCTCTGTGGTTTTACCCAGGCGCCATTGTCTTATCAATATAGATCCCCAACATGATAGGTTTCATCAGAGTAAAACAAGATTCTGATCAAAGAACAAGTCAAGATTTACTTATCTATTTTTATGCGTTTAAGTCTCGTGTGCCCTTTGCAGAAATACAGAAAATATAGTTTGAAGGAGCTCCCATTATCTTAAAATGTATGTCTAAAGCAATAGGTTATTTTGGTTCAGCTAGTAGAAAACTGAAGTATTTCTTCTCATAAAAATGACTTCAAGCTAATAATATTGCCGATGTGCACAAATATCTGTTATAACTGAGCCCTAAGATAATATCATGCGAATAAAATGCAAAAGTTTCTGTTATTTATGTTATGTCTATCTCGTATGTTGTAGTTCACAAGTATACTGTGGAAGCAAGGGGCCCAGGTTGTGTTATGATTTGCTTGAACCAAAACCCACCCCGTTCCTTTTATCAGTTTTAGATTTTCACCACTGAGGACCACAAGCTGTTCCCTTCTCTCTGCAGCATAAATCCTTCACTTCATTAATCATCCAGCAACCTGAGCTCGATCGTGGCTGCAGCAGACTGCTCTGTGTCAGACCCTTTTCCTGCTGCCTTTCACTGTTTCACCGGAATATAACCCTGCTAATATTTGTAGGGGGCTGAAGTGGTACCTTATAAGCATCAGAAGTCCCATTCTTGTCCACAATAGATCAATCTCTCCAGTTTGAACTCTTTGTCAAAATTTCTCAGGGCATTGACCTGTGCAGGCAGCTATAGCTGGTGTATATGAAATGATCCCAGATATGTCCTCTTAGCTCTTGCCAGGGGTTTGTGCCTCCTGATGCAAGCCCATGGGGCAGCAGAATGGGATCTATTCCTTTTGGGCAAGCAAACAGAGTTGACAGCCCTTTCGACCTCTCTGTGTAGACCTTCCGTGGTTCATACCCAGAAGCTGTGGGCTTTTTTAGGTGTTTAAGGCCAGGCTGGATGGGGCTTTGAGAAACTGGTCTAGTGGAAGGTGTCCCTGCCCACAGCAGGGGGTTGGAAGTGAATGATCCTTTCCAACCCAAACCATTCGGTGATTGTATGATTCCGTGGGACTTTGTATGCACAGTTTTCATGCTCAGAAACTTGCTTATCCGCAACTTTGTTTTTTGTCATGTCAGTCAAGGCCCCTGAGCAGCCATGTAGGCTTTGCTGATTGAACAGTTGAGTTGATGACTTAATGACTGGGGTTATGTCACTCATTCCGATGCTCACCAGCATCAGCTTTCAGCTGTGGCTTTTTTTGGGAAGCAAACAGCTGAGAATAGGAGTCCGACATAATGCACTGCTTTCTGTAATGTCCATTAGGTGTCCCCACATGCTGATGGCTCGCGGGTACTTTAATTACATCTTCTCAATTAACAGCGGCGCTCTCTGCATGCGTTCGTTGAATGGAGTCCCAGATTTCCATATTGAACACAACACTGTAGCACTTGTACTTTCTGCAAGAAATTCTCATTACTCAGAAGAATTTGTATGTTTGCAGACCACTATTTTTCATTTGCAGTGCCTGAACCTTAATTAATGTTGCATTTGTAAGTAGATAATATATGCAATATGGTAATTCTGAGCCCATAACCACCTTTCTACCACTGTGCAGTTACTCTGTTTGCAATGCAGAACAGTAAGAGAAATTATAAGTAAATTAAACATACAGGCATAATGCAATCTTTCAGCTTTGTTAGTTGCAGCTCAAGGCGCTGCTGGACCCCTTGTTAGAGTGCTAAGTTTTCTCCACTTGTCTACATGTTCTGTCATGGGTTTGTAAATATGCGTATGGATTATTTGCTGCCTGAATCATTATCCTGCAATTTGACAGAGTCTTACAGGGAGAAGTCAGCTTCTTACAACACCAAGGACAGGTTTTTCTGTGCATGGGTTGGTGGTTATAGGAATAATCTCAGCCTCCTTTCTTACCCTCCTCATTTTTGTGATCACTCAGCCTTTGCCATTACAGACTTGACTAGCACTTGCAGACCCCCTGGCAACACCACATCTGCGTTTTTCTGGCCAGACTCACCTTTGAAGGCTGGTTTCATGTGACAAGCCCCAATTTTATTAGTTGTGGAGCTTCAAGTTAAAATGAGAAACCATCACATCACAAACAGGTGAATTAAATTCAAACTAGGTTTGCATCATAATCTTCCATGCATTTATCTGCACAGTAATACCTTTAAAACATCCCCTTTTTGAGACACTACAGCACAAAAACAACTTAAGTGTCTACCCTGAGGTTTTTTCACAGTTCAGTGTGCAAAAAACTGCCTCCACCTTTGCAAGGCTCACATAAGATCTTATGAAGTGCACTATACAAGGAGGTTTGAGCATGCCTAATGCAACCTGCAAGAGTAACAGCTTATGGGGCAATAACCTCTTTTACTGCCAGTTGGTGGTGGTACATTTAGCCTTTCTTCTCTCTAGATAATGGTGAGATTACTCACCCAGGCAAGAGAAGATGAAATATAAGTTAAAGCTTAAGCAGGTTCAGACATGAATTCTCATTACTGGGGAGAACCTCTTGACTCCCAGGCTACAGAGAGATCCAGAAGGAGGCAATCTTGTAGGGAACTACTGGAAAGACTTCACCAATGCATGAAGAAACAGAACAGGTCAAGGTCTTGTGTCTTGCCAAAACATCTACACCTGCTTCAGCTCCCAGAGGATATATTTAGCGTTAGCACAGCAGTCAAGGGCAGTGACTCTGTTCTCCACCCCTCTGAATGGTCTTTCAAAGCATGAAGGGCACTCAACACTGCAGAGGTGACCACTGAATATTGAACTAGACTGTGTGGAGCTAGGACTGTCTTGTAGCACGGAGTATCTGTCTGTTTCTCCATAAGCTTTCGTGTGTACTTTACACCCCTTTTCCACCCCTCTCTGTACTTATGAGAAATGTGTGGTGCTGTAGGTATAGAGGATCTACCTCTACCAGTGTCAACAAAGCAGGCAAATGTCTGGTGTTACTTTTGAAGTCTGCAGTTTACACATAGTGAATTTGGAGCTGTTATCTGGACATAGGTTTGCAAGAACTTGTGTTTGTCTGCCTTCAGAGACCTTTCCAATAATACATTTCAGGCAATTAGTATTTATTAATTCCCTTCTTACATCCAAGATATAATTTGAATTTTTCCTCTTAATGTAAAAAAGATGAAGTTCACTTCCTGTCATGATTTTAAATATAGAATTGAACTGTGCTTTTTGACATGATTTATCATTCCAAGAACGGATAGAATATCATTATCTTATTAGAACAATGCTTAGCCTATCATGTTTGATTTCATCAAAGCGTGATAGAAATACTAATACTAAATTGATCTTCATAACCTTAGTGTGCACTAAACAAGTACTTATAAATACACTAAGAGAATTACCAAGGGCAATGCTAAGGCTCTGTTTCTCTCATATCTGCCTGCTTTGCTTTTTAGGGACAGAAAGTATTATTTATATCAATATTTTCATTATGCTAGAAACAGTATCCAGGAAAGTGCACTGTATTCCAGGTTTTATGAGTGATTCTCATATTGCACTCCACAATTTAAGGTTGTTTTAATGGCAAATAGAATTAGCAGCAGACTTCGGTAGGTGTGCCTGCACTGTCTTTCTGTGCTGTCCTCAGACCAACTGTGACTTCAGATCACACATTCACAAGTTGTCTGCAAAAACTGTTCTGGGATAAAACTTGCAAAATCAATTTTTTTCAACCATATTTACTGAGAAGTTGATGTTTTCAGGAAGCTGATTAGCAATCAGTGTGCTACTGCAGAACTATGGAAAGAGAAGGCCTTCAACACCCAAATTGGTCCTAGATCTTTATCTGCTACCAGAGAAAACAAACCAATAAAAAGATGAAAAATAATGTAAACGCAACCGCCAGAACTTTACCCAAGAGCAAGTTCTGACTGCAAGGAAAGAAGTGCCATCAAAATCCATGGTGTCCACTCAGGTTTTCAGTATTGCCTCTTTACATGAATGATGCTCAGATTGGGGGGTAGCTTCAGACTAGGACAGCTGCCTTTAGGTGTTAACACATGCACTGTCTCAGCTCCCATTGTCATGAACAGAGGTTGAGTCTACGCAGTTGGTGGAGCAAGTGAAGCGGTTCTGTTCCCAGAGACAGCTGATTCACCTTATACCCTCCATGTAAGTCAAGAATCTCATGGCACTTAGTTGTATGCCCGACCTTCATTTGTATCTCCAGAAAGACCCAGCTCCCTGTAAGTCTTGTGCCATGGCTGTCACCCCGCTGGCTTTAGCACATGAGTGCAAACCAATCTCTGTTGCTTCAGTTGTCAGCATCCATGATAGCCAGCCCTGCCTTTACAGCAGATAAAATTCACTTTATCTCCAGAACACATCTCGATTCATAGAAATGCTTGATAGGAATCCCTGAAATTTGTGACCTATACTTAATTCTCCAGGAGGCTGACATTTTAGTCCTGTCTGTCCCCTCCAAAGCCAGCTTGATTTATCATTTCTGTGTCTGAGATGGTTGCTCTGAGCTCCTGCTGTGCCGTAAGTTAAGATGGGATCTTCCTCTCTCATGGACCTGTACTCATTTTTTTTCCTTTGTTTTCTGTGATAAGCCACTGGGCTATATGACACATCAGTTCTTGGGCTGTGGGTCACTTCCTTCATTAGCATTTATATAATGCTTTTTAATTAGCACATTCCTTCTGCTTCCTTCGGTTTTTATGTCACACTTTTAAAAGATGCTACAGTATAGCTTTATGAATTATTTCTCTTGAATACATATCTTTTGCTAATAAGCGCAGTATGATGCTCATTACTTTAATCTCCCCATGATAAAGATTAAACTTGGTATGAAAAATGGTGAATTTGGGAACATAATTTTTTGTAAAACATTTTCTCTTGTAATCCTGATGCCTGCTGTAAGCTTTAGGGGGTGAGAGGCCCTCTTCAGGACACACCAAAGAATTACTTCCCTGGAAGAGTCAGTGAAAAAGAATGTGAATTTATTTTATCCCTGCCAGAGGCAGTGATTGGAACTGGATGATCTTTAAAGGTCCCTTCCAACCCAAACCATTCCGTGATTCTATGATTCATGAATAAATACATAAGTTCATGCTGAGTGAAAACCTAAATTACTGAACTTAAAAAAGAACTGAGTCCATAAGCAATCAATTACAAGGGAATGAAGATAATGAGAACAGTAAAGAGATTCTAGACCTGCAAGGGCTTGCGTAAGGGATGCAAGATTTTCTTCTTCCGATCGGGACCAGCAAATGCCAATGAATTTGCATGAAGTATCCTAGCTGTTACTAAACCCATGGGAATATAAAAGTGAAACAAATTCAAGCATGACCAATGAAGTCTTTTGATGTTCATGGAAACCTGCAATACAAGGTTAGACCAATTAGCGCAATGACTGTAAATGTTAAGTGTAGACAACTAAAGTCACAGTCACTCCAGAGAAAGGGCTCATTTAAAGTATAATTTATTACATCAGAGTTTCAATCTAAGGGATTGCACTAGACATTGTGGCAAATATGTTCAAGGGTCATAAATCAGAGTTTATAAAACTACAACCTGCAATAATTTAAACTTATATGGATACATTCATTTGAAGCGTTTAACAAACATTAATTAGTTAAGCTGTGTAACCCCCCCACTGTGAGCGTAGGGGTAAGTCAAAGCATTTGTATTTCAGTTTTACAGAAGGTTTAGCTGAAGTGCAGAGAGATTGATTTGCCTGAGGTCACACAGCGAGTCAGTGGAAAAACTGCAAATAGAATCTGCAGTCTGAAGTTCTCATTTCCCTGTTTTTACCACTTACATTGCACTTCCCACTAGTAAAATGAAAGGGAAGAAAGAAGCTGCTGAAGTGGTGAGGCTTGCAATATAGTTAACCCAGTTTTCTACACGTGTTCTTGCTTTTTTCTGCAGCTGAGGCACATATCAAAGGGGTAGGTTGATTTTGAATTATTTGGAACTTTATTCCATTTATCCTTTGCGTGACTTAAGTGCAAACATCAAAATACTTGATATCTTCTGGATTAAACGTAGCTGGGCAGTAAGAGGCAACCCCCTTGAGTTTCAGGCATGTAACTTTACACAGTCAACCTCTGTGCCCTGCAGCTCATGTAGTGCTCTGTGTTTGCCTGCTGCATGGGCACACTCTTTCTGTGTGCTCATTGCCCTTGCTTAGCCTTCTGCACCACGAATGTGGGTGGGAGATGATGATGGAGACTGCAGCCCCATAGTCATGTATGTCTAACTTTACAAAGCATTTCATCATAAATGAGGACCGAGTTGTAGCTTAGTGCCTCTCAGGTTACTTGGCGGGCATGTGATATCATACACTAGAGAAACAGGTTGTGTGCTTTGGTATCAGAATAAGGTTATCATGGAGTACAGAATGTGATGCCCTGCTAGAAAGCAGAGCCTTGGGTTGAGCAGATACGTACTGTTTCACTAAAAGGAGACTGTGATGTATTTGCAGTGAAATGGTAAAAAGAGATGTAGAGGGGATAATGTTCTTAGGTGAGACCTTGAAGTGAAGAGATTAAAGGACGCAAAGAGTCGACATTCCCCAGGTAGGTGAAAGAACTAGGAAGAAAGGTGTTTTTTTAATGCTTTGTCTTATCTTTATATTTAAAGTGATGTTCAGAAGGGGTTGGATATGAAGTTGCTTCTTTGTAAGGTGAAGAAAAAGGCTGGGAAGCAGCTATTACTGATTCCCTAGAGATTGCCATGGGGTTTTCCTAAAAATGCTTTTATGTTGCCTTGGGAAAGTGCATCTCATTGGATTTCTTGCTTTTGGAGTTCCTAATGCTCTACTTTCCAAAGTCTTACAGAAGAATAAACCAATTTACCATTACTGTATGACTCATCAGAGTTTTCTTAAGGTAAGGGCTGGATATCCGAGATTCCTGCACCACGTATTTGCCAGCCCCAATAGGGTGAAAGAGGAAAAATACTGGGAAAGGTCTGAGACTAACGTGACACTTCTTGCACTTGGAAGTCACATCAGTTCATCATGACATTCTACTTGTCCATCCTGTTCTCAGCACAGACAGCATTGATTGCACAAGGGTCTTTCCTTTGGAAGCAGTTGGAAAATATGTAATATACCCTGAAGTACAAGCCCTGTGCAGGTATCTGCTTCATGATGACGAGTTCTCCGTGGTGTGGGGTTTCAAACTAGTTAGGGGAAAGGAGGAATGATGTTAGCAATCCATGTTAAATAGGAGTGCAGAAATTCATGGCATAAAGAGGCTGATGCAGATATTCCTGTGCTGAGTTTGTTATCAGGTGCGCTGCAACAGGTGTATGAGTTGTAATTTGCCATGTAACTGCAAGTGTTGGAAAGTAAATGCAAGAACCTTTTGAAAGATCAGATCCTTGGGATATAAATGGTGAATGACGTGCATTAGACTAGCTGCTCCCTTCCTGGCCTTCTCCTCTCCCTGGAGGGCATCTAGGGCACTGTGTCAGGTAGACTGGAGGGATGTCCTCTCCATCCAGTTTTGAGGGCCTTTGCAATTGTGCTTGATGTGAAAGAGTCTCTCAAGCTATTAATATGGAGAAGGGCATGCTGGTACTGCATTGCTGTGTGTTTGAATGATCTCCTGAGAGAGCAAGCTCATCTCTTTGTTCTGGCAGCGGCCGTGTCTGATTAGAAGAGACATATATACATAACATATATATCTTTTCCTGTGCAGGAGATAATACATTAGTTCTTTTCAAAACCAAATTGCTTTCACCAGAAAATATTTAGAAATTAGGGGATGCATAGGAGGGATTACAGTCAGTGAGTTGAATCTGTCAACAGCTATGATTTATCCTGAGGTGACTTCATCACTCTATTCCTAACTCCCCCCAGGATTGCTGTACTTGCCCCAAGGCTGCAACAGCTCTCCCTGGAGGAACACACGTGTTGAGTGCTATCCACCTGGGCTGGCACTGTGGGGCTGTAGATATGCTCAAATGCCATAGCTTGACCCCTTTGCCTTCTGCACAGCCCCAGCTGCTTGTGCTGCCTTGTGCAATGAGCCAGACACCTGAAGGGGGAAAGGGGAACCCAAATCCTTCTGAGTTTCAGTAAACTGCGTGCTTCTGGGAAGTATCTGATAGGGGTGACCCCTGACTGTGCTGTTGAGTATCTGCAAGCACCCCAGAGCCTGCAGGTCCCAAGGCATGTGCTCTAAGCACTTGATCTTCCATTTATCCTACCTACTCCCAACCTGTTTATGTGCAGCTGCAGTGGAAAAGCCTATATAAAACTAATCTGACTTAGAAAGGATTATAGAATAATGCATCATTTTCTACTTCTGGTCTTGTATGCAGTACTTCCCTCCATATTCTGAGGGAAATTAGCTTTGCAGCTGGTTCCTTTCCAAGATTAAAGCAAAAGAATGTGAGGAAATATATAATCTGACTCTTTTTTCCTATTACTCTTGCCTCAGACATGAAAATATACCTGCCGTTTTGGTATCTCATTTTACAGTCAAATTTTGACAATTTTCCCTAATTGTCCTTACTTAAAGAAATCATATCTCGAGCACTTGAGCACCAAACAAAATCACACAATAAACAAGTTATATAACTGAACAGTTTTTCGCTATTAAACTCTCTTTTACAGTTGTTTAAGTGCATATTGGAACCATTCAGATGAAAGTGTGTTCATAACTTCTGTGACCCACAGTGGGGCTGCGTGATCCTCTGACAGGATCCGAAATAAACAATAATAACTGTTAACTGCTGCACAGAAGCAAGGGAAAAATCTCTCTGGTAATGGCTTTGCATCCAACTCTCCACACAGAGAATAAAGCTTCTTCCCAAAGGTGCACGTTATTGTCAAGCATTGGAACAGGCCGCCCAGGGAAGTGGTAGAGTCACCATCCCTGGAGGTATTTAAAAGATGTGTAGATATGGTGCTGGGGAACATGGTTTAGTAGTGGGCTTGGCAGTGCTGGGCTAACAGTTGGACTCGGTGATTTTAAAGGTCTTTTCAAACCTAAATGATTCTGTGATTCTATGCTATGTGCAGAGAGATACACAATGCTGAAAACAAAAGCTGAGGGTTTAAATTCGTGGGAAAAGAACTTGGATATGGCTGGATGTGAACCATCACTTTTCAAAGGAAACTGTCATTTATGAAAGGTCTGTTCTGAAGCAGAGCAAACCTTGCCTTGGCCCCTTAATGCTTCCTTAGCTGTCACTTTTGAACACATAGTAAAATTAACAGCACTTTCTGTTTACATAGTTTCCTATCAGGAAAAATCCTTGAAGAGCTTCAATAATATGCTTGGTTATCCAGAGGTGCAAGGCAGCCAGCGTGTGCTCATGGTCCTGCTCTGGCTTTCACAGACTGGGCATTGATCTAAGGCCCCTGGCTAGCATGTTTAAAATGAAAGCTCACCACAGGATGTGGGGTTTGCTGCTCTGCTTCTGTGCATCTTCAACTTCAGAAGCAGAATAAGCAGATCTGAGTGTGGCATTTACTAATTTAATCTGCTGTGCCCACTTTTAACTGTTTCTGTGCATTACTGAACCTGTCTCACAGTTTCTTCACTTGTTCTGTTGAAAACACAGCGAGCAACCATAGATGTTAGCCATAACGTACTGTCAATGGTGAATACTCAAATGCAGACTGCAATACCTATTTATGAATGAGGTTAGACTATATAGTCAGAACTGCAGTAATATAGTCAATATCTTCACTGAACAGGTTTAAATACTGACTTTACTGCTTGACTATTGTTTTCTAGTTTTTACTTGTTAACATAAATATCACTTACATAGAGAGAGCTGTAGCAATTATTTTGTCTTCTCTGTGCACAGCAATCTGTGTTGAATATTTTATTCTCCCTGGATTTTGGATAACTGCCTTTGAAGCAAACATTCCAAGCTGAGAAGTTTTGGAGAGCTCTGATTGCGTTTTGGGTATATTGCAAAAGCCAATCATGACACTATTGTGCAGCAAAGCTAAAAGTACTCAAAACCATTTTTCCACCTATACATATAAATAACTATTGCAAAGTCATTAATTACTAACCATTTAGTAATTTATTACATCAAGTAGAGTGTTTCAGAGCTTTTCCAATAAAAAGATGTAATTTTGCTCAGGTGTGTCCCTGCTTAGTGATTGTTCCTACCTCAATGAGCTTACAACCTATATTCGCAGCGGACCATAGGATCATTAGAGAATTCAGATTGGAAGGGACCTCCAAAAGTTATTTAGGCCAAATACAAGGAGTTTCCTGAAGCTCAAGAATCACGACAGGTTAATAACTGTATTTCTTACTGACTGCCTTGGTACATGTTCTAACAGAGTACATTGCTTTTAATAGATTTAGAAACATTTATCAACTAGAAATTTGGCAGAAGAATGCTTCCCTGGCTTGCACTGCGCTGTTTCACTGCCTGCATGGAACAGAGAACCTGTTCTCTCCCCCTGCAGTAACTCTTGCTGTTGGGTTGGCATCTATGTTCCTAATGCTTATGTTTGCAAACCTTGCCACAGGGCTCCTAAATTTCATTTTGAATTGATATATCTTGGTGTTACCCCTGCCAATTGCAAAAAATAATCCTCGAGCTTTTCTGTTACTGTTGAATCTCACAGCACCTTTATGCAGACCCAAGGCATATATATGAAGTCCTCGGGATGAGATACAGCTGAAGTGGGAAAGGTGTTTTTGACTGCTGCTGCACTGAAGGATGCTAATGGGGGCAGGTTTGAGCTCACCATGACTGTAAAGCTGTGTACCAGCTTGATGGCTGGAGATTTGCCATTTCTCACCTAAGGTCTGTGCCTTAGTCCTGTTTTAGTTGAAAACTTACCCAATTTCAAGCTAAGTTTTTTTCTTCTCTTACTTTTCCATCTCTATAATGGCTATTTTGCTCAATATGGAAACATTTTACTTGAAGAAAACCCACAAAACATAGTTGCATTTGGTGAAGTGTGTTATTTAACCTCCCTTTGGACTGCTTCCATGGGCATGACGATTAAAGCCCTTTACTGGCAGGCTGATGGGATCTCTGATCACTTCCCTGCTACTTCTACTGCTTGAATCAGTTTTCCTTCTTGAACAACATCCTGCACAGTCCTCCTTACTCCTACCTAATAATTCAGACCAGATGGCTGAAGCTGACCCAGCATAATCTGCTCCCTGGGATATAAATGATGCCATTTAGATGTACACTGTAATGTTCTCTTAGTCAAAAATAAAAGGACTTGCAGGAAGAGCCTGTAACAATTGACTTTATTTTGATTTGCAGTCTTCTGCCAGGCAGTAGCCATTTGTGCTGGGTTACACAACATTTAAAGATACATATCAGACACTATCCTACACATAGACAAAAAGACTGCCTCAAATTTCCTGGAAAGAAAACAGCTTGTGTTTGTGTCTTGCCTTAGACCCTCGTTCTGCCTTGTCCCTGAATGCCCTGGAAAAACAGATGGGAGCTATATTGCAAAGCAAGACAGGGCACTGGCACAGCTCAGGAAAAATTAATTCCATGGCTAAGGACCTCTAGAAGAAAGAGGAAAAAAACCCAACCCTTTTCTTTTTATCCTACAGAATATTTGTTCCAATTCCAGTATATGTCTATAGAAATATGAGGCACAGAGAACTTGTTTCTTGGATAATGGGATTCTACATTGCTAATGATATTACAGCTATCTGCAGAAGCAACAGACAATTACTGCAGATACCGGAATATTGGTGCCATTTCTAAATTGTCTCAAGACATAAAGTGAAGAGGGCTGGTAGCAAGATGTATGTCGCAAGAAAATCCTCTCATTGCTAAGCACAGATGAAGGTAACAGCTATTGGAACAGCCCTCAGGAGAGCATACTCTCTTCCTGGAGGTCAAAACATGCTGCAGTGGGTGGGTGCCTGGAAGCAGGCTTTGGATGAGGTTCAGTGCGTGGAGCAGTTTTTATTGCTCTGTCACAAGTAGCCAGATGTATTGTCAAGTCAATGGGGAGGCAGCATTTGCTGACACATGCAGTACAACTTCAGGCCAAATGATGTACAAGATTATCCTTTCAAGCTTAATTGTTTGTGTTCTATAAAATATATATGGTATTATAAAGCCTGGTATTGGCTTGTTTGTTACTGCAATACAGACTTTCCTCTTCCTCACCTTATTTTTTTAAATGCAAAAGAAGTATAAGAGATCTTTCCATTCATGCTCTGGTTTTCTATATGCCTCCTCTCTTCTGAATCCTGTGTTTGGTACCCTGCAAATCAATCCTCACTGTATAGCTGCGTTGTAAACCTGTAGCAGCTCAAGTTGAGCCTCTTATTACCTTGGAAAACCCATCTTTTGGTATCCTTAATTCCTAACCCTTTGCATCAATTAGGTACATACAAAGTGCAGCTACAGGTCAGCTGGTGTTAAAGAGATATACTGGTGTAATGCCAGCTGCTCAGTGCACTGTCTGCACTCAGTGCATGTGCCCTGATGCCTAAGTCTCTGAATGTGCATGAATTTACTGAGATGCATTTGTTACCTGCCAGCGCTTCTCTGTGTAGGTGAAAATCATACAGATTCCAAAGCTATCTCATATACTTCACCCAGCTTTGAGGCTACCAGGTGGGTTATGCTGATTTACACAGCTGAAGATGGGTCAGTAATCAAAAGGGCACCAAGGCATATAAATAGGAGCAAAGCCTAACTGCTTTTCTCTTCTGATTTTGAATGGTTCTAGTGAAGTGAGTATCTTGAGTAAAGAAGGCTTGTAGGCATGGGTGGCTCTCTTCTAGAACACTGGGGAATTGATCCATATTTGCTTGTGCAGCTGCATCTACCCTTCCTTGCAAAGGGAACTTTTAAAAATGGAATAATATCCCAAGGCATTGGTGCTTCTGAAGCCCCTGTAAGTGGGTTGTGGATCACAAAGGGGTGGGTACACCTGGTGTTCTTGTCTGTGTCTCTGCAGTTCAGCCCTGCTAGTTTGCTTCTCTTTGAGGCCTTGTGTAATTTTCTCCGCCAACACTATATGGTTCTTAATGTTTGGTTTGCTTTGAAATGAAAGGAATTATGAAAGTATATGTTATTATTCTCTTCCTTTAATCTTTGCTCAAAATTTAGTCCTCTCAGACCTTTAATCATCTGTCTTTGTCTGAATTCCCTTCGATTTACTTCTATCTTTCTGTGCTGAAGTGCTTAGAGCATTCTCTAATGCCTCTGAATGAGGCATTGTATTGCTTTATCTTATTTTTTCCTCATTAGAATGCTGGCAAAAGCTTATAGTAGCAGAAGACAGAATGTAGTTTAGGCTAGTCAACATTTTTGCCTTTTCATATTATTTAATCCTTTTGCTATGAGAGTTGTAAAATATTCCTATGATGACTGGATATTATGGTGCATATAAATTGGGACAGAAATGCTACTGGAATAATGTTTGTAGGCTGCAACACCAATCACTCAAAAGTCAGAAAACGGCAGAGTTTAGGCAGTCTGTTCAGCTTTGTCTCATCACGCATTTTTCTTTCAATGTAGCTGGTGTCTGGAAGAAAAGTCGCTCTTTTATGCGATTAGGACATTGTCTCTTCTCCAGTTCTTATTCTTTGTCCAAACTGATTTTGTTTAAATTTTCTTTAAGAAAAAAAATGCGAGCACAACTCAAATTTGAGCCTAAATAATTTTTATATGTATATATTTAAACTATTAAACAAAACATTTCTGTAAGAAAGTGGAAAGGCAGTTCTTGGAGCTTTCCTGCAGAACACAGATTCGGTGATACACAGCAACTTGACCATGGGCATTTTAAAGTGATACTGATGTATTCTCTACCATGTTAATGTAGGAGAAATGTTTTCTCACTTCCTTCTTGATGGAATAATCCAAAATAGAATATATAATGGTATCTTTAGGATTACTTCATATTAGAATATATATAATTTCTTGTATGCAATTCATACAGCAAAATTGACAAAACATTTGTACTAGGCTAAAGAAAGAGCAAGTGGAGTTTATTAGAGTTAAATAATCTCTTAAGAAGTAAACGAACAAATTCAGTTGGTCTGAAAATCCAGTGAGATTCACAGATGCTTTTAAACAAACATGTCTTAATTGCTTAACAAAATGTTTGGAATGGTGCAGAGATACTAACAGTTCAGCTGGAGAGGTGTTTTGCACTCACAGAATTCATCATGCTATTTCTAAATGAAATCTGAACTTGTCTCCATGAAAGGGAGGGGATATACTGCCAAGAAGTACTTGATACAGATTTAATTTCTCTAAGATTTTAGTCTCTTTGTTGAATTATCTTCCTGTAAGACCCCACTAGATGACAGATTGTACTTTGGTCATTTTACATGCCAGTTATCATGCTTTCACAACTACTTTTTATGACCTTGGTTTTAAGCTTGATTCTACAGCTGCTTGATCCCATCACCTCCTTTACGCCCCTTTCCCATCCTCAGTAATATTCAGCCATTTCTCCTTCCTAGTATGGCTGCACCTCTGCCATAATGGAGATAACTCAGTAGAGCGGGTTTTACTCAGAGCAAATTACAGATCCTATTTTCTGCTAACCTTGACTGACTGCAAGTTGCTGGCTGCCCTTGTTCCATAGGAATGGCAATCTTAGCTTATGGAATAACAAAGCAACTGACGAAGTGAATCCTTTGTGCTTTCTTCTGTAACTGCATAAGTACACTGAAATGCTTTCTTCTGCACACCAGTGATCATTATTCTAGTGAAAGCAGCCCACGGCCTCCTCAGAATAGATAAGAACGTCCACAAAAAGACTTGAGGTTTTGATATTTATTTTGCACATGTGCATACACATGCAAATGCGGCTCCCACTTTATTTTTAATGGAAACACTAAGACAGTCTTTAAAGTTAGCTCTTCCATGATTGACTACTGTCAACCCAATTGATACTCTGATCATGACAGCTATGCTAGCTGAATGCCACTGCCAGAGGGCAATTTCTAGTTTCTTTCTGCAAAGTATTTAACTTGAGATAATTACATATTAGTCTGATATGTTTTACTTGCAGTTGCAATACATATTGACCTGGCATTGAACCATATATTACAACTGTTTGCAATTGCACTGTGAGCATTCAAAATGTCTGTAAATGTTCCCTACATCGAGAATGGTGAAACTTCCATTCTCATTGCAACTGTCCTATAGATTTTAATTTTAAAAGTAGGTCCTAGTTTTAATTCCTGGTGAAATTAAATGTTCTTAGCAATATGAAACCTAAATTCTTGCAAATGTATATGTGAAGTGGAAGTTAGTATCTACTGCCTATGCATCAGCATTATTAATGTTAAAATTTCTGGTTTTTACTATTGTACATGAGAAATAGAGTACATAATAAGTCAAAAAGTTGTAAGAGAAGTTAGAAGAAAAGTTCAATTCAGTAACCTAAAGAGGGAAGAGCACCTTCTAGAGATCTGGCCAAAGACCTAATATGAGGATGAACACAGACCCAGTTCACTACTTTTAACTGGTCCTTGAAAGATGGAGAAAACCAGGGTACCTCTGCTGTGTGCTCCTCTGTGCCTCTTCCTGCTCCTTCAGTCCTGCTTGCCACATGCAATCCGATTCAGCCTCCCATTGTGAGACAGCATGTAACAGAGAATGCAGATGTACTTCCACAGCAGGGTATTTATTATAATTATAGAACCAATGTCTTCCTGGCCCAGATGGGAGATCTGACCCTGTCTGAAAAAATCCTTGGCTACCTATGAAGTCCAGACATGATCCCAGTGTTTTCCTCTTTGCCAGGCAGGCTCTATGGCTAATGTTGAAAGATTTCTCTCTTCTGATTGACGAAGCCTTCATAGGGAGCATACTCTTTACTTTTAGGCCTGTTGGAGCATCCTGGCGTGCTTTGGCTGCTGATGTTGTCAGGTATAGATTTATTACATCTTTAATTCAGAAGTGTTTTCTGATTTTCTGGTTACCTTGGGGCTAGTATTAATGCTCTCGAACTTAAGGTAACATGCAAACTGAACATTTGTTCACAAAATAGAAAATAAAAAGCACAGTCGCAAATGTTTATGAAAGACATATTGCTTAAGTGCAATAACCTTGAATATTCTTTATAATTTCTCCAGTTAATACCAGAAAGATTTCTCTGTTCCCTTCTTTGTTTTCCTGTTTCCCCTGTTGAGGGTCATGCATTCCCACACTTTTTACCCTAGGTAGCATTCATTAGAGAGAACCACTTATTGAAAGCATGGTAGTCTTTATGAACAGTCCTTCCTTTCAAGTCCCAGTGGGTATCCAGATAGCTGTAATGTTTCTCCCTTCTTTCTTATCCAGGAGAAGGTCTGTTGTTTTTAATTAAAATAATGTGATTTTTTTTGGTGAGTCAAATATCTCTTAGACAATGTTTCACCTTCTGTATGTGATTATTTGACTAAAATAATTTGACTAAAGTCTTCCTTCAAGTTATGCATCCCACTTAAATGTATTCCCAAATGCACCTGTGGATAGGGTTGGGAGTGGCTGAGGTGTCTGGGATGGGTGTTAACAGCCAGCTTCTCTTCGGGTTTTTTACATCTGCAAGTTTCTAGTTTACGTTAGAACAATCAGTGACTTACTTCTATGTGTGGAAGGGTTTGTTCTACCTATATTGTTCAGGACTGCATGTTTTTGCCTATTTGTTTATTTGTAAAGACCTATCTAAAATGGAGCGTACCTGAAGAATATCATTGACATTTTAGAAAACAAATTTTCATGGCAGTACATTCTGCTACAAATGTAAGACGTGTTTATCATTATGATGACAATCTGTAAGTATATATCAGCCAAAGAAAACCACCAGGGATTCAAAAGCCAACATGTCAAGTAGTCTTTTACTTGTTCCTCTTTACAGATATTCAAGAGTTTTATGAAGTGACACTGCTAAATTCCCAGAAAAGCTATGAGCAAAAAATAGAAGAAGCAAATCAAGTTGCAGAGAAATGGGAGAAGACAACATCTGCTACAGACCATGAAAATCTGCAGAAAAACCAAGAGGTAATTTAACAGATTAAGAATTAGATCATATATGTGAGACGTCCCAAGCCTGTGAAAGGCCATGCAATGATTTATAATATTGAAAGAATGTTCTTAATTAACGAGTTAGTTTAGGATATGGGAGATGTTATAGTGTTACCCCTCTGACCTTGAGTAAGTATCTAACTTCTTCATCCTTTCAATTGCTATCCTTCAAAGGGAAGCAAAAACTTTCTTCTCATCCTTGCTGTGCTTAGCCTGATACTTGGTGTCTGTGATTACCCCCTAAAGAGAATATATCTCCTCTACTTGCTAATGACCCCTGAGGTTATTACTACACCAGTGATTGTATCCTGTGTAAAAAATTTTAATCAGACTTTTCATTTTTCTTGGACTGACATTGGGCTGAACTTTTCCATAACCCAAGTGCACGGATATGCCAACCAAAATAGTCTCTGTATGAGGAAGAGATATATAGAAGCAGCTTATCCACCTTTGCTTTTCTTCTGTAGCCACTAGAAGGATTCAAAACCTTTTTTGTCACCGCTGGCTCCAATCTGCCTCTGTTTGCCTCCAGATTATCATTTACTAAATCAGCAATCTGAACTAATTGCTTCCCACCATGTTTGTACTTCAAAGACAAAACAAAACCCACAGAACTAAGCAACGAATTACTCTGTTCTTAAACGGTGAGACAGAAATAGAGTGGGCATGGACTGCAAACTGCAAATCTCCAGACCAAAATCAAAGATGAGGGAAATGTATAAAAATTTCCATTGTTGTTATGGTAAGAAAGGAATTTCAAGTTTTAAAAGTTATTCCAAAACACTTCCCATATAAGTGTGACTATTTTTAAGAGCTTTCTTCTTTCTTAAAACTGTAAAACCAGAAAAAAATTGCAATTCTACATGACATCTTGCATGTGACTCTTAACAAAGATAGATCAGAATTGCAGGCAGCTCGAACAAAGCTCTTTGAAGGAATGAAGAAATTTATTGTAAAAATTAATTAGCCAAAGAAGCTTGCAGAATTAATGAGAACAAGCATTCTGATTGACTGAAATCAGGACAAATGAGTCTTAACATAGGATATATCCCATGAATGATTTAACATTTGAGTCCCAGCTTGAAGACACAGCTAGCTAATCTGTTTTCTTTTCCACAAAGCTATATGCTTTAAAAGGTGGAAGTGCATGTTAGCCCTTGAAGCATCTGACAAAGACAGTGGATAGCAGACTGTCTTTTCATTCCAGCATCATGAAAGTATTTGACCCTTAACCTCATTACTGTCTAAGAGGTGTGCTGCTGGTTTTGTCAAAGGGAATTTAAATTCCAAGTTCTGTGCTGAGAATGGCAGAATATATAGGGCTAACTCCAAACTTTGTTTACATTATGAAAATGTTGCTCTGATTTAAAGTAAAGCAATAGAAAGCTATTGCTTGAAAACTGGAATATCCATTTCAAGCCAGGCTGCTGGCAGTGAGAGTCCGTGGTACCTTCGTTGTCAAATTTGCTTTCTATCCATACATTTCATTGGTGTAATGGGAGCACAAAATGTTTAGTCCCTTTGAAAACCATACTTATATAGGTTTTAAGGGTCTAACTGCAGGCAAAACAGACTGAAGTGTAGGCTGTTGTTTTTTTCCTTTCAACAGCACATCATACTATCGGCAGTTCCGAGTCAGAAGTGGTTAGTACATGCAGAATGTACCAGCTGCTGTGCAAATCCAAGAGAGTGCTTTGCTTTCTGTGAGAAACTGCCTTATGAAAATGTAACTGTATAATCTAATAAATCACAAATTCTTATTCATGGTCTATTCGTTATGGGAAATTATGGTTTTGTACTTTCCTTTTCTGTTCTCAATTACATGTCCCAAATGTGGAAAGAATAATCCTCCCCTCACTCATGCAGTGTTTCTCTGCAATGAAAGCCCAAATATGATCTTTCAGTCAGAAGTCATCTTCTTCATGCCTTCCACTTGAAACCTGCCTTGGCTGCTTATATGTTGGTTTTCTATATAAATTGGTTCTTTTTCTGTATTTTTGTTCCATTCTTAATGGCCGATAAAAAAAGGAAAGCAACTTTCACTGTCCAGGTCACATATCCTGTAACCCCTCCTTGTATTGATGTAGTTGCTTTTCTGGAAGTGTAAATTTCACCATAACAGACAGGTTTTTAGATTGTTGTTTGCAACACTATACAAATTTGCCGTGCAGAGATGGCTGGCCTCTAAACTGAGTGGTTTGTAACAAACTCATGCTAGTTTTCACTGTGTACTGGGATGGGATTGTAGTAAGTTAAGAAAGATGAAAGGCTCATGATCCATTCTGTAATCTCCCATTATTCTCAGTGAGGGCCTCAGAAGAGAGACATCTCCCAAACTCAGAGTCTGTCGTTTTGAATGGCCTTTGTAAAAGCAAATGAAGTCAGGGGAATATATGAGCTCACCGCATGTGAGCCAGAACCACTGGCATCCAGATTTTTAGCATGAGTGACGCCATGTAGCAACCCATGGCTATAAACAATAGAATTAACTAAGTGCGTTGGGATTTAGTGATAACAGTTTTGTTTTGTTTACTCCCCAGTTTTTTTACGTGCATCATTCTAGTTAGACTCTGTACTGTTCAGGTATTGACCCTGAAGGAGTTCCTGGTCTTCATGAAATCGGTAAATGTTTTGGTATGACCTATGCATCTAAATGTCACATCCTTGATATTTTTTACTCCACTATTAACAGCTTTGGTCATTCAAATGATAAGTGATATCAGTGTTTCCAGATGCAAAATACAGTGTTACCTACGATCATACTATTGCATTTCACCCTGTACAGAAATGAAATGTATGTGGCAATGTATCTGGCAAAAATATAAATACCATAGACCAAAATAGTTTTGATGGGTGGGTGTTAGGGTTGACAAAATCACTTGACAAAATTCAACTTAAATTGGTGGATAGTTTCAAAATCAATGTAACAGTGTTTGGGGCAAGTCTGGTATTCATTAAAATTGTTTGCTAGGTGCTATCTGTGAAGACTTGCATTTGTTTTATATGTGTTATACAGCAAGCAGGGAATGTGACATATCAGGTAACAAGTGAAAAAGTCCAACTAGTCAGTTGTGATGTGGGAGCTTCAGAAAATAGCTCTGAAGAAAACCTGAACAAATCTTGTTCATTCTCTTGCCCAAGGGCAGATCAACTGTATTTGAACTGCTGCTGACACATTTGTCTAACCTGTTCTTTAAAACCTCCCACTGTGGAAAGCGAATAACTTCTCCAGGAAACTTATTTCCTCACTGATAGAAAGTCTTTCCTGACAAGAAAGTGGAGTTTCTCTAACTGCAATTAGAACCCATTAGTTCTTGCTCAATTTTCAGTAGACTTGGAGAACAGTTTATTCAGTCCTGTTCCAAAAAACACTTACACGTATTTAATCATATCTAGTAACAGGAACTTCCAGCTTCTCTGCCTTTCTTTCTCTCACTCTTTTAAACTGATCTTTGTGACCTGCTTTTCCTCAGCAGTGTCGTCATTGTAGCTAATCACAGAATAGTTTGGGTTGGAAGGGACCTTAAAGGTCATCCAGTTCCAAGCCACTGCCACAGGCAGGGACACCTTCCACTAGAGGAGGTTGCTCCAAGCCCCATCCAACCTGTCCTTGAACACTGCCAGGGATGGGGCAGCCACAGCTTCTCTGGGCAACCTGTGCCAGGGCCTCACCACATGCATTGTGAAGAACTTCTTCCTAGTATCTAATCTAAATATCCCCTCTGTCAGGTTAAGGCCGTTCTTCCTTGTCCTGTCCCTACAGGCCCTTGTTTAAAGCCCCTCTTCAGGTTTCTTGTCAGCCTGTTTAGGCACTGGGAGCTGCTCTAAGGTTTTCTGGAGCCTTCTCTCCTCCAGGCTGAACGAGTCCAGCTTTCTCAGCCCGTCTCCCTAGGAGAGGTGCTCCAGCCCTCTGACGGTCTTTGTGACCTACTTTGGACTTGCTCCAACAGGTCAATATCCTTATGTTGGGGATCCCAGAGCTGGAAGTAGTAAATGTCCATGCAACAACAACATGTTGGTTTGTAATGACAAATATGGTCTTTTTGGGAAAGAAAATATTTAGTTGGCTTCAGCTCTTCTCAAGGGAGCTGTACTTAGAGGTATGAAATATTTTAGTTTCCAAAGCAAAAAGCCTTGTGTCACTGTGGAAGGCAATTAGTCTTGATGGCGCAGGCGATATATCTTTCTATATATCTTTCTATCTCCATGTATATAAAGAATTTCCTGGAAACTACTCTGCAAGATTTATTTATTAATGAAAATACTAACTCAGGATTGGGGGACAGCAGGCTCTAATTCCTTCCTGTTCTGGATAATTCTTGAAGGACTGTGAGGTTTGAGAAGAGGACTTTAGAACTGAGTCAAAGCAGGGAACTGGGAGTTACGTTGTCTGAGATATCTCACCATGTCCAGGTATTGGTTAAGGACCACATTTTGTGGTGTACTACTTGGGAAGAAATTGATGTCCATTATTAAGGTCCACAAAAACCAGAACACATTTATAAGCTAACAAGTAATGAATCCCAAAAATGGGGCAAGATGTTATGCCCTTAAAATCTGCCTCATTAAGATAGAGGTAGATACCTTATCCTGATTAAGGCTGAGAATTATGATTGCTTTTCTGTGAATAAGACCATCGCTAAACTTCTTCAATGTGTGTAAAAACACTGCTGATACTGTTTTCCTTATGAAGAAGCTATTTGGTTAGGACATTTTCAAAGGATGTGAAAATCCATATTCAGCTCCATTCTTGACCAGAGAGGGAGCTGATAGCGCTTCTCTTCTCACCCATGACGGTGCACTATGCGCTATGCTAGCAGGTATTATTGTGTTTTTGTGTTGGGATGTTGCCAATTTATATGGAATAATTTATTTAATTTAATTTATTTATTGAAATGGAGTACTGACACGTACCTCTATAGCTTAGCGCTTATAACTATTATTGCTCTGGGTTTGGCAAATTTTCTCTTCTTCAGCATACCCAAGGATGGAATCCTCTGTCCCAAGCAAGTACCCAAACACCAGTTTTGAAAAATCATAGATGCAAAGCCTTTATCCCTGTTTTCCTTCAACTCTTATCCACCTCCTCATAGTCGCCACCATGTGTATTCAAGTCTGGAAGGGAGAGAATATACAAAAGATTAAGAACCCCACTACAGATGGCTGGTAGGAAAGGCACTGTAACGGGATCCATGCATTTGTTCCTTTCAGATTGCGTTTAAGGGGATGCAGGATGCTGTGTCCAGTGGGAGGGTTGCTGACACATAGAGGAGGAAGTGTGTTTGAAGACCACCTAACTGAGCAGGTTGTGAAGGTATGCCAGGAACATGTAGCTTGTGGATGCTGACAGTACTTAGACATCGAGCTGATGGGTATGGACTAGAGGGGCTCATTTTAGGAGCAAACAAATGCCAGGTAGCTACCTTGAGAACACGGTGGTGGAGAGATGCCACTGCAAAGATAACGTGCCACAGGAGTGTCTGAGGAGCTCAACTATTAAAGTGAGTCATTTCAAATTGCAGTAATAAAGCATCTGCATTGATTTAAACTAAGTAACAATTATCTTGCCCATGTAGCCATGTACCCGGCTTCCATCAGGGCCAGGAGCAGATGCTCAAGGAAGAGTAAGAAAAGGGAAGCCTGTATAATGGGTGCTTTAGCTGTTTTACAAGTCTAATCTTAATTTGTTTGGCCTAAAACCACAAAGTGCTCAGTGCTGTGAAACTCAGCATTACCTTATTTTAAAAACATTCAGCGTAGCAGTATTCACTACAGCTAGCATGCTGACTGGGGATGTGCCCAATCGGCTGCTGAAAATCATGAAGACAGGGTTGGTTTGTAATTTTACCTGTGCCAAAGTGCTTCATTGCTTCTTTGGACCAGCTTTATAAGACCAGCATTCACAGCTTGAAAGCATGTTATTGGAATTAGGGCTCTTAAATTGTCCCTGTTGGAGACAGAAGACTGATTTCTTTTCACCCCTAGGAAATGTGAGGTAGGGATTCAGCTGGAAGTGGGTTAAAGTCAGGTCTTCCACTGCTCAGAAGAGTGCTCTCACGCTATGAAGTCCCAGATAAGGCTGGGGGAAAAGTACTCTCCATTTCTGCTGTTGAAGCTTTGCAATTGTACAGCTGAATTAGTGGGTTACTGGAGTTTGAGAGCAAGTGTGCAGGTCTGAGTCCAGATCCTCAGCTTAGCAAATGGTCACTTGCATGGGAAAAAGTGTTCTTCCCTCCCGGTACTCTGCATTGGGTTGAACAGCTACTAGGTAAAGAATGACTTTCACTTAAATGTTGTGTAGATAGACACAATTAAAACTGTGAGATGCTCAGAAAATACAATAATGGAGAACACAAAAGTACCTATATGGAGGTATCCATCTGGTAAAACAAAAATTGAACTGCGCTTTAGCTATGACAACAGTAACACTGCTTGAAGCTACAGGCTTGTGCTCAGCTCCAAACACTCATTAAAAGACATAAATTTACCTCTGTTTTAACCTCTATTTTCATTAGCTTGGTCTCCAGTGCTACTTATTTCTGGTCAGCAGTGTTTTTCCATTCAGATGGAAAATTGAGGTGAAGGAAAAGAACATTCTGCTCTTATGCTTACATATAAATCTGGTGGCTGGAGGTCTGCTTGTCCCAGTATCATAGCATGAAAAGACTATTTACTTATAGGGCATATGGTGCAGATACTTTTAGAATACTGAATGAGAATCATTTGCAATTACTGTGCAAGTTTGGTCATCTCACATGCACAATCTACATTCAGCACAGTGTGGTATCTTTGCTTTGAGATGGTCCCCAAAGATTCTAGTTCTCCATTTAATTCCTGTTGTTCCATGCATATCTTATGTTTAGAGGCTCATTTTGCTAAAGACAGTCAATTGCAGCATGCAAAATGAAGACTCCTATTTCTGTTTGCTTCAGGAATGTCTGCTATCCTTGTACCCAGCTATTACAAACATTGTAATTACTTCTCTGTCCTTTAAGTGTTGGCTTGTTAAAAGTTCCAGTAGTTCCCTTTACTTAAAAATCTTCTGCCTGGAGCAATTAACAAACCATTAACCTGTTTCACACTAACAGCTTATCTAAAAAATGTGGGCCCTCAAGGCTGTTCTATACATCCCTATCAAAATTCAGACTCTTCCCTGGATTTTTGTTTGTTTTCTTTGTTTGTAACTGGGTACAGCTGAATTTGTATGGCTTGGTTTACTCCCAGGAGCCAAATCTGATTCTGTTTAAGTGATTATACTTAATATGCAAGAGTCATTAGGTATGATCAACTGTAATGTTTAATTAGGAGGGTTCAAAACATTCAGTTTTATGTGTTTGTTTTTTCGATAGGTTTAGCTTCTACAGTATACATTTATCTGGTCAAATGAAGTTTTTGTCTGTGGGTTGATTTTGTACCAGAGCCAATTCCCACATAATTCTGTTTAGCAGTAAGTTCTCAAGAAGGCAGCAGTCTTTTTAAGGGGTAGAGTATAAGTGGCATCTTGTTTTGTGTTTCATTAGTTGCGTTCCTTTTGCACCCATAAATGTGTAACAACCACAACTAGGTAATTGTTTAATGATGATGCTGAAGCTTAGCTTCGTGTGTTTTTTGAATACACGATAACTCTGCAATTTGATTTTCTATGCTTTAATAAGGTATGCTTTGCTTGCAGAGATTATTTTATACACTTGCCTTCTCAAATGGTTTGACTAATGTTTAGAAATGGGTAACTGCAATATCACTGTGTTATTAAAAAGCTTATTTATAACTAGCTGCAGCTAAATGTCTTACCCATACTGGGTATCCATGCTAGGTGTCTATTTATAAATTTGTTATTTATTCTGTAGCTTGTCAATAACTTGAGTGCCAGCGCGTCTGCTAAATGTCACTGTAGAGTTAAGCCTTTCCCTTTGTTGCCATTCACTTTTGTTTTAAAATCACCACTGTACTGGTGTGCCTTGCTCAAGAGTTTAGAGAAATCACTGGTCTGATAGGTCCCTTCTGACAATGAGATTTGGTTTTGTTTAGTAATTGTTTATTTAGTTTAATAATGGTTTTCTACTGACATTGGTGGGAAGGGGACCAGAACTGGGATTCTCTGCATTAAACGATCTAAACCAATGACTCTGTGATTCTATGCTGAAACAGCCACATCCACCACAGTAGGTTTGTATATATTTATTTATTTATTCTTCACATTTATATAATATGCCCATCAAATAACCTGTAGGCAGTTTTTGGGCCTGCGATTTGTTGTTATATCTGCAAAGGATGGAGAGCAGGCCAGAACAGCTGCTAGGGACCAGAAACCATAATTTTCTGCAATGGAAATATGCCTGAATATTAACCAGTGTACACAATTAGCCAAACTTTTAATTAAGCAATGTGTCTGTATTGTGATAAGCATTGAAGTCAGACTATTGTGTAAATCTCAGTCAAGGTCAAAAATGATAGAGCTTGTAGTTAAGGATACCAGGAAAATATCACTTAACAAAAATCTCTTGCAATTTTAACAGAGTTTTATCTGAAATAATTTTTCTAAACCTTGATATGTTTTAACAAGGAAACACCAGAGTAATGTGAAAGAAATATCTACGTAAAAATATCAGAATGTCCCAAGAGGCTTCTACCACAAGCTAGCAATTCCTCCTAAGAGTATGTGTAATTCATTGGTTTTAATAAGATTCTGAGAAGTTATGTGTTAACCACCTGCAAAAACAAATACATCAACTCTTAAAAATATAGTCCTTTGCCCTTATGAAACTGTAAGAAAGCTGCAAAATTGATATTCAGGGATGAATGTACTCTTAGTTAAATTTCATTCTAAAAATATTTGGAGCATTTTGCTTCACTTATATGTTTATTAATGCAGCTCATTCACCAATCTGAGCAACTGAGCAAGAGAATTCATTGCCCTCATGTGCCAAGAAAAAGGTCTCCATAGAGAGATTTAGGAGCCCATTATCTATTTCTGATGTCTACCAATACTTCTTTATCAAAATGATTCTTAAATAGTTCCCAAGAATAAAGAAAGTTATCACCCAAATACTTCTGGACCATATAAAGATCACCCAGGGAGTTATTTCTTGGATAGATGCTTATATCTTTGTTCAGTAAGATAAATACATATAAACTGGGACAGGTATTTGCAGGTTTTAACAAACAGTAAATACAATCCCAAATGTAGCAACCTGGGAAACTTAGGGGAAACTGTCACCTTCAAAGTATCATTTATCTCCCTGTTTTTTATTTATAATACAGTTACAAATAACATGACTAAACCAACAGACCTATGCGTTTTCAGCTTGTACGTTTTACACAGTTGACTGTGCTTAACTATCACCTGTGCCACTTTAATCTGTAACAGGTTATAATGAAAACTGCCCCTGGTTTAGAGATGAGGTGATTTACTGCCATTGTAACATTTAGATCATGAATAACACATTTGTCTAGACCTTTGTGTACTGTGAAGGAGTGAATTTCACCTTTAGCCATTCTCTTTCTTCTTGAAAAGAGCCTTTAAGAACATGTTTCTTTTTAATTCTGTAATCTTGATCCATTTACCCATCCAAATGTCCTTGCATAGAAATTAGTTTCTGGGTGTATTTCTGTAATCTTATTTTCCTTTGTTAACTTCCACCTTTCCGCAATCTCAACACATCTTTATTTGTATTACTTTTAGGGCCTGTCATGGCCTGTCTCTTCTCTGCATGTCTGTTCTTGTACCTTATGATTGACCTCCATGTCTGCTTTCTCAGATCTTCATGACATACACAGTTGAGGAACTTTCCTGGTATTGCCACCTTCAGCATACAGGAGCTCTGCAGGAAGATCTGACGCTATCTCATTTCATCTTTAAAATTGTCTTCTGTCCCAAAAGAGGTGACTGCAGCCATAGCAATTGTTCCTAGTACAACGTTCTCCTTCTGTTGATCAATATTGTCCCACTATTTGCTCATGTTTCTTCAAATTCTGTTGTCTTGAAGCAAAATGGACAGTTTGAGGGAGCGGAACTACCATGTAGTAGCACAAAAGAGATATAATCAGTGGTTGACTATCCGCAGCCTCATGTCTCTGTGAAGTGCCTAATCCTCTCCAAACCCAGAAAACTAGTTTCACAGACGAGTTCTGAAACTGAATTTTGGATACATCTTCAAATATCTCATGTTTAAAAAATGTCAGGGTAGCTGAACTTCATTTTCTTCAGCCTGCATAGACCTACACAATGCAGATGGGGAGAAATGGTTGAACCCACTAAAAGCTGTGAATGATTTCAGCATGATTCCAGCTGCTGCTTGGCTGATATGTATGGCTTCTTCTGCTTTTGTGTCAGGAGGTCAGCCTTGTTACCACATAGTTGTAATCCCAATAGTGGTGTTCAATTCATTGCTGCAGCTGCATAAACTTTCTTCATTGAAAGGGAAAACCAAAGTGATGAAGGTCTCCTAGGGCCTTCAGTTCTTTGCAGAAGTGTAGGGGAGCCTACCTGGTGTTCAAAAATTTTGTGCCTTGTCCCTGTCTTATATATTTGGGGTTTTTGCTCGTCACTTTCAGGTAGTGAAGGTGTCTCTTTCTAAGAAGAGACAAGGCAAATAAGTGTTGTAAAAACTAGTAAATCTAGAACAAAAATAAATTAGGAGTAAAACGTGGGGGACCTGTTGTGCATTTTCTCAAAAGACGGCTGTTGAAACTCTGGTGGAATCAACAATGGTAACTTTTAAATGGTTATTGGTTTAATGAGCCAGTAAAAACAAGTTTGATGTTTGTGTTTTGGAATTTAACTACACAGAGAAGGACTGAAACGATCTGCTGAGAGATTTCAGGTCATACATTGCATCAGACTGGTGTCTTCTCTCACACGTTTTTTGGTGTTGTGATAGCTTGTAGAAAACCAGAGGTAACAAAACAGACAACTCTGTTTCTTCCTAAGGAGTAGGAAGGTTCATGACAGATGCATGCCTCCACTTATGCAATGTGTTCTTTTTTTGAGATACCTTGTACTTTTTTTGGACGGTAAATGCTCCCAGGGTACCCAACAGCATCTTTGCTAGGTCAGCAGCAAGCCTGTAACTAGAGCTTCCAGTATTCAGAATGCTGACTATATTGTTGCCTGAACAGTCCATCTGCAGTTCTGAATGTATTTCTTCATGCTGTTTCTTGATTGATTATCACTTTATTTCTTAATGGGCTTCTTTGCTTTTGTCCCACTTAGGGAACATGCTTTACATACACTTATCTTTGCAGTCACAGTGGACACTTCTGTTACTTTTGAGGATTAGAATTGTCATCCATTGATCTTAATTTGCAATTTGTGATGATTATCTGACCCTTGGATGAGGACCAAAAATCTACCTACATTGATACTCGGCTCTACGGAGAGCCACCACAGAGAAGTGGGGACTGATCTGATGTCCTTGCTCAATGCAGAGCAGAGGGGACTGTTTATAGTGAACAAATCCAAGAGACTTGTGCCCAGCTTCACAGTGTTTTGTTGCAGCCCAGCCAAAAGACAACAAGGGCTTGGATTGTCTTTGTGAATTGTGATCATGTTGTTGGTCACAGGTATATGGAAGAAGATTCTTAGCTATTCATAACTAAGAAAATAGGCACTGTGAAGTTTCCGAACTTGAACATCGCTGATTGCAGATACTTGTCTTAATAGTAGAAACTGCATTTTTGCCACTAGCTTTTGAATGTGCAATATTGGAATCAGCCATCCCTTTTTAGGTTCACCTTTTTGTGAGCCCTGTTTTACTAAGTATTGTACAAAAAAGTGTCAAGAAGGTGATCTTGCTTAACTTCAGCCTTGTTTATAAGGTAGTGAAATGTGTTGTTGACCTGGTAGTAGTAATGCAATAGGTTGTAAAGAGTGGTCTACTGTTGTGATTTAACCCAGCAGGCAGGTAAACCCCACACAGCCACTTGCTCACTCCTCCCCTCAGTGGGATAGGGGAGAGAACAAGGGAAAAGAAAAAGTAAAACTTGTGGGTTGAAGTAAAGATAAAAAAATAGGACAGAAATGGAATAGAAAACAATAATAATAATGATAAAAGAATTGGAATATACATACCAAGTGATACACTGTGCAGTTCTTCACCAAATGCTGGCTGATGCCCAACCAGTTCCTGTGCAGCAGCCCCTGGCCAGCTTTCCCCCAGTTTATATGCTGAACTGACATCAAATAGTATGGGATATCCCTTTGACAAGTTGGGTTCAGCTGTCCTGACTATGTCCCCCCCAACTCCTTGTGCACCCTCTGCCTACTTGCTGGTGGGGTGGTGTGAGGAGCAGAAGTCCTACACTTAGTGTAAACACTGCTTAGCAACAACTAAACCATCACTGTGTTACCAGCATAATTCTTATCCTAAATCCAAAGCACAGCACTGTACCAGGTGTTAGGAAGAAAATTAACTCTATCCCAGCTGAAACTAGGACATCTAAATATAAAGAATAGCACACAGAGCTGTGTGACGTTGACGTTAACAAACATTAATGCTTTTATGAGGCTTCTGAATACAAGCACAATTGCAGACAACTTTAGTGTGAAGTGTTCCAGAGACAGTTTTCATGAGACTAGATTTATTGCCTCATCCAGGCCCCCTTCTGATAGTGTCGTCTGAACCTCAGTCTCAGTGAGGTATTGCAAGCTCACTCGGGTTTCTCGGGTAAAGAACTATCAGCTCCAGCTTGCACCTCTGGAGGCTTCCATGTCCCTGTAGGGACTGTATGGGCTGGACAAGGTATTATGCATGGAAGGAGCATTATGTGGACTAGGAGACTTCCTCCCTACTACCCTTGGCATTGTTTTGTAGCGGAGGCATTTGCTCCTTTTCACAGGATGCAGTTGGCAGTGATGCTTGTTTAATGCAGTTAGAGCTGGCCTTACGCTTCTGTGCTTCTATAGCCACAAGCTCACAGAAGCTGAAATCCCTGTACGGTCCATAATTTTAAATAACTTTCGCCAGTGGATAGTGTTAATAGCCTTGGAGTCCTCATATGAAAACACAGATTTCTGCCATCTCTCCATTAGGCAGTGGCAGATCCTTATGCAACATTTAGCTCATGACGATTATCACAAAGGAAATTGGCAGATATGTGGAGCCCCAACCTTCTGTAAAACATTTAGGGAATGTTTCCCTTTCGACTTCCCATCATTGTCTGTTTATCAACATTTAGGGAATGTGATGACATATTCTCCAGTTTAATGACCCGAGTCATTCCTTACCTTTTAAGTCCTTTTCCTCTCATATATATCAGTGCAAAGCATTTTGTAACTCTGTAGGAGGGAAGCTGAATGAAGAGAGATGGCACTGTGTTTTGCCGAAGGTTTTGTTTAGCTGCAGTATTTTTGTATGTCAGCATGAGTATATATGATTGTGTAGCTCAGCAGCCATGACTTAGCCAGGCAGCTTGCCCCTGTAATGACAGCCACTGCTTGCTTCCCTTCCCTAGGGCTGTGGCTGAAATAGATATTCTTCTATACCAAGGTTTAAGATGCTTGAAGCAAAACTATCTTGAGAGTATAAGTCATTACAGTATTATCCAAGGTTTTGATTTTGTGGGTTTTTTTTCCACTCCTTCTTTCTTGTCTTTAATACAGGCTTTATATCCTTGCATTAGTGTAAACCACCTTTCGTCTTCCTAAGTGTCACTTTATGATATATCAGTCCTGTTCTCAAAATGGGATTGGTTTTATTACTGCTATTGAGTAGATTGACTTAAATTCACCATTTTTGGCAAGAACAGGCATAAAATTTCATCTGAAGTGAAATGTGGGTAGTTTCCTCCTCTGTAATTTCTCTGGAGATGTGTGTAAATAGGAAGAGACTGTGTGGGCCATTGGCGGAGACAAGACACTGGATTCTATTCTTGGGTTTGCTACGGACATGCAGCACATCATGAGACAAATTAGAATTCAATCACACTGAGTGATTTCTTATTTAAATGTATTTCCTACAAGGTTATCATGCCCTAGCACTTTTGGGTGTTTCTACTACTTAGAATTGTTATAATTCTATTGTATGTATATATTTCTTAGTCTAACATAACACATTTATAATGAGGAATAGTATGATCAGAAACAAAGAGATACAAGGCTTGTCATAATAAAAATGTAGTGCTAGAGGCTGTCCTAAGCTGTGTGTGGTAACACAAATGCACACTCCTATTCTCCTGAGAACTAAGAGGGACACAGTCCTCTGAAAGCAGTCATCATAGCTCTCCTGACAGAAGTACAGGCTATTAGTTAGCAGTAAATGAAGAGCTGCCCCCAAAGGCCAAGGCAGTCCATAGGAACCATTGCACTAGTTATTTTCCATCAAAACCACTAACCTTACATTCGTAAATCCCTTATTACCTCTAATTTGAGGTCACTACATGCCAGCTGTATGGAACAATGGTTACCAAGGAGTTCCTCATTTACACCTTACTGTAATTGCTATTAATTAATACAGTCTCTCTCATTATTGTATCAGGGAACCAGATAGAACTGCAGCATCAGCAGTCAGTTAATTGCAATTTAATTGAAATGGATCCATTTGCTGGGTGCAGAGCTGGGAAAGGTGAACAGGCAGCAGCAGGCTCCGGTGCACTGCACAGCTGGCTGGGGCAGGGAGGAGAAAGGCCACCTTCATCCCCTCTGTTCTTCCCATCATGGTGTCATTGGATTGTCTTGATTTGTAAGATGATTTAAGCCAACTCCTTGGATACCCCAGCAGTTTAGGATTCAGCTATGTTCCTGGATAAAAGCAAAGTCTATGTGCAACACCAATGTGTAGGAAATATGGAAACTGCTTTGTAATATCCTGGCCTGGAGAGCACTGCAGTGATTTACTTAAACACTTTGCATATCTGCAGGTATGTTTGCTGCTGCTGCTGCCTTAAATCTGTTGCAGCTACAAACCCTTCTGAAGAGCATAGTGCTAATTTAATTTATTTCTGGTTTTCAGGGGAATATGCACCAACTGGGGGCTGTTACTGTGTGTGTCTCGTGTTAAGATCTTGACCTCGAGCCATATGACTAAGTGTCCTGAGGGGGGACCACTGAAGTAGCAGTTTGAGCTAAAGGGCTGTACATATCCTTGGGATTTCTGGCAAAGCCAGCACTGAGCCCTGGAATTAGTCCTGAGATTCCCACACTGTGCTGTAAGCGTCTTTGGAGGGAAAGTATATTGGTTTCAAGAAAAATTATATGCGAAGAGAACAATTAAAAAATATTGTGTTATTGTAGCAACCAAAGCAGTTGGGGGTTTTTTTGGTTGTTCAAAAAAAAGCAGCGCTGATGCAATAAAAAATGACACAAGAGAATAAGTGTATCAAGTTGTTATGGCAACAATATGTAGGTTGGAATTTATATATCCAGAACTTCTATGTAAGCAAAATAATCATTATCCTTGCTAATCAAGATATCATGCAAATATTTTTTAATTTAAAATCATTAGTCATGTTTTCTCTTACAATTAATGACTTCCTGTTTTGTTTGCAAGTGTTTGCACTTGCTTCCAGCTGTGGTCTGCTTGTATTTTCAGGGTAAGATTGTGTTTTCACTAACAAAGGCTTAAATGTGGATGGACTCCACTGAAGCTAATGAATAAAATGTGTGCATGGAATGAAACCATGAGCTTTAACATGTTATTCTTACTGCAGCTGACCTTTGTGCTTGGAGGGGCTTTTGGCAGGTGTCATCGCTCCATAGAATCATAGAATAGTTGGGGTTGGAAAGGGCCTTAAGATCATCCAGTTCCAGCCCCCTACCATGGTTGAGGGGACCTCCCTGCAACCACAGCTCCTCAGCTTGACATGGATCTCCTTCCAAAGCCTGTTTCTGCATACAGCCTGCTGTCTTCAGATGTAAATTTAGCTTCCAAGATGCTGTATGATAGCCAATTCTAAATGAGCATTCATTAATTATGTTCAGCCTTTTAATTTTTCTATTCGTTTTCCTCCAGCCTTCTGGAAAATTCAGTAATATCTTCTGCTGTATTTGAAAGAAATAGACCTTTAATATCCAAAATTACTCTTCATTATTCATCTTCTTTATGTCCAGGAACATGCAGGCCGATGGCTAAAGGGTAAGGAATGGGAAGAATGAGTGTCAGGATCTGACTGAATCCCACTGAGCTGAGGGAAATGCATTTTTTTTGTTCCAAGTTTTCATCTCATTAATTCTCATGATCAGAGGCATCTGAATTTGCCCTATGGCATTTGGTAACACTGTTGCCAAGAACGTTTTGGAAAATAGTCTATAAGGGTAAGAATTCAGCCATACATGAGTTAATAGTCTCAATTTCTTATGTGGTTAGCTGCCTGTCATGGAGCTACAGCAAGTGGGTAAAACGATAACCTTCCTGTCCAGTCTCATGCTTTTGAGTCTCATTCTCATGCAGCTCAACTGTGGATCATTTATTTCTTCCTCCTTACAGCAGGGTCCATCTATGCAGTGCTTTTTGCCAAGTTTTCCACTTTGCCACATTCATCAGGCCAGCAGATCCTTCCAACCACCAGTGTTTAGTGTGCCAGGTCTCCACAGGGGAGAGACCATACCTGAGAAACAGCCTTTGTAAGGCTTGTGTTTGCAAGGACTGTGGTTGCTGCACAGTGTTGTGGTCCTTCTTTGCTGCATGAACAATCTTACTTGCAGAGTTACTGTGCAACCTTAGTGACACTCTGCTCCCTGGAAAAAGAGGCACATGACTGCCTTGGTTTGCAGGCCAGCTTGAAAACAAATCTCTGCATGAGTGATACAGGAGATGGAGCCTGGATCAGCAAGATGAAGCTCCTGGGTGTGTCTTTTATGGAGCCAACAGATTCCAGCCAGCTTCATCTGCACTGTCTGTCCAGGAGGACAAAAGCTGAAGTACAGACTAGCATCTCCTCCCTGCCTGTGTCCTGCCTAGAAAGTCAGTTATCTTGCCCCAGATCAGAGTCACAGTTCAACTTGATAATTATGTGATATTGTGTGTAGTGTCCCTGCCCATGGCAGGGGGGTTGGAACTAGATGATCTTAACGTCCTTTCCAACCCTAACTATTCTATGATAATGAGGAGATCAGGCTTGAGATATTTCTGATCGCCCTGCCACAGTGACTAACCAGTAGCTTGGATGACAGCTTTTGGATGTGTGGTAAAATCTGCATTTGGGATGAGCAAATGCAAAGTTCACTAGTGTTATTGTGACATCCAGAAACACAGAGAGCAAGACTTGCTTTCAGGAGGTTGGGGTGGCATTAAATCAGATCCTGACCTTTCTGAAACACAAGCCCACAGCCACATAATTGTTCCTGAGCTCTAAAACGCTTTAAGTCTGTCATAAAATATTCTGAAAGGTTGAATCCATATAAGCTAAAGTAGAATCATAAAAATCTCAGGGTAGAATAAATATTATTGTGATATTTATGCTCACTTCCTAAGACAATAATTTAAAAATTCAAACACTTGGAGTGCAATTTGTACAGTAGAATCCATGCCCAAATGCACGTTTTTCTTTTCTCTATTCACATTTACTGGTCATATTGGGGAGGCTTGTGCAGAAGGGACTGTGGTGACTCGGGGTTTAGCCATGAGACCTCGTAGCAATGTGCAACATCACCCTGACTTGAGACAGCTGCAAAGACTGAGTTAATGCGGTGTGATGTGGAGCAAACCTTGACATCTTCAAACAGCGAAGCAGAAACCCTAATGTGGAAAAAATCCTTTCTGACAACTAAATCATTCAGCTGGGGATACTGAGCAAGTCTATTTCTAAAGGGTTTCAGAAGCACTTAATTAGGCATCTTTTTTGAAGGATTGTGTGGACAAGGCGATAGCTCTGCTATATTATTTCTGGGCTAAATTTAGGCCCAACTGAGGTAAATGAAATGCTGCCTGGCTTCTGTGGGATTATATTTCTGATTTTAGTTTCTAGCATGGTCTGGGACTGTCTGCGTTTTCAGTCATCTGTGATAACGGTGAAAGTGGTATCCTGCCAAAAGGAATGCTGAATGACACTTCCTGTAATAAGGATTATAAGAGGCATAGAAATAGGACTAGCAGGGTACAGAAAAAGAAAGGTGCATCTTAAGTTTTCTAGGACTATTTCTCTGCATGGCATTGCAGGAAAGACTGTTTGAGTCCCCAGTGATGCTTTGAATCCCACAGACTGCCCAGCTTTTATTTTCTTTGTGGTCCAAGATTGTCAGCAGCAGGAGCTGAAGCTGAAATGCTTGCAATGCCTTTAAGACAGCTGTCAACTCTGCCTAGGTACAGCATAAAGGTGCAGCCCTTGGTGGATGGATCACAGACACGGAAGGTGTTCTTGCTGTTGCTGGCTCTTTGTAAAGGATGAACTTGACTTGAGTCCAGTTTTAGTTCACACATGGCTTGAGCAGAGTGAGAGCAGCATTGGCTGTATCTTGACATTGAGGCGTGCTGCATTCTTCGCTAGTAGCAGTATCCTGCTGTGCATCTCAGTTCAGCTCAGGTTGCTTCCTACTCCAGCACAGCTGCTAATTTAATTAATTTGCATCAGTGTCCTGTAAAATGGATAATCCCAGCATATGATATATGGCATTTTACTTTCTCCCTGTAGATTTTTAAATGTTCCAATGATTTTTTTTTAAAAAAGCTTACTTTTAAAGAAGTTGATTAAATAAAAGCATCATCTCTCAGCACTATATATTCCTGGGAGCATTTGGTTATCAAGATGATAGATTTCCTGACAGATGCTGGCATCCAAAAGCTTGCTGATCACTGGTTTTTAATACCTTTCCTCTCTTAATGTAAATCATTTTGGGCAAGCTGGCATTTATCCACAGGCTTTCATGAGACTGGAGCAGAGCTACCGACTGATGATACAAAACACTGAAAGAGGTCTCATAGAATCATAGAATTATAGAATAGTTAGGGTTGGAAAGGACCTTAAGATCATCCAGTTTCAACCCCCCTGCCATGGGCAGGGACACCTCGCACTAAACCATGCCACCTGTCATGGGTTCAGCAGCAGCAGTCATTGTTCTCCTCCTTGGTAGCTGGTGTAGTGCTGTGTTTTTGATTTTGGGCCTTGGAACAGCGCTGATAACACCAGTGTTTCGGTTACTGCTTAGTGATGTTTTGGTCTGGCCAAGGACTTTCTGAGTTTCATGCTCTGCCAGGGAGGAGGGGAAGCCGGGAGGAAGCAGAGACAGGACACCTGACCCAAACTGACCAAGGAGGTTATTCCATACCACAGCACGTCATGCCCAGGATGGAGAGGAGAGACCTGGAAGGGTGGTGGGGGTGCACTGCATGGTCGGGCTTGGTTTTAGGTGGTGAGAAATTGTATTCTTTCCTTGTATTTGCCTTGTCATTATTATTATTGGTGGTAGCAGTAGTGACTTTAGTTACTGAACTGTTCTTATCTCAACCTGTGGGAGTTGCATTCTTTTTGATTCTCCTTCCCATCCCTCCGGGAGCAGGGGGAAGAAAAAAAAAGGGAAGTGAGTGAGAGAGAACGGGCTGCATGAGTTAGGCTTAAACCACGACACCACCCAAGGCTCTGTCTCAGATCATCTTCTGGTTTGAATTTATCTCTAAAAGAACCCAGGAGAGCATTCCTGAGCTGACAGCTCTAGGAGAAAGGTGCATTACTTCTCTGTACACTAAGGCAGCTGCTCATGGGCTGCATTTCCCCATGCTCCCGCTTGTCCTCCTGGTCACTGCAATGCTGATCAATGTGTTCTAGCCACAAAGTATAGGTGCCCCAGAAAATCTCATACGTGTGTGTGCAAATAAATTAGAAATCCTGGCAGCCACATCCAAGAACATGGAAGGGCAGAATAATGTTTGCATTAATATTTCTTGGTTTTTTAATATTTATTATATTCCAAATGTTGAGCCTCACTCTGAGAAGTAAACACGTGGTAACTATTGTGGGTTGTTACAAATACCTCCTATTGATATATTAGGTATAAATACTGGAGCTGCGCAATAGATGGGAGAATTCATCCACTGTTACAGGGTTTGGCTGTCATAGGAAGACCTCCTGTAGGAACGCTTGGAAAACCCATATGCCATAATTGCCTGTGAGGGCAGATGCTCCCTCTGGCTGGTGGCTGGCTCAGATATGAACTGGAACATGCTGCATGCTGAAAGTGGAACCAGTGACAAGTCTTTCACAGTTCGTAGCTGTGCACTTTGGCAAAGATAATCAGCAAGAATTTTGTTGGTGGCTAACTGTGACAATTGTGCATGTCCCAGTAAGCTACTGGAAAGATTTGTTATAAGCACAGAAAGTCTTTCCTGAGCACAGTTAAAATGAGATAAAATTAACAAGATAGCTACTGTGATTACTGTTTTATTCATAGAATCATAGAATCACAGAATGGTTTGGGTTAAAGGGACCTCAAAATTCATCCAGTTCCAGCCCCTTACCATGGGCAGGGACACCTTCCACTAGACCAGGGTGCTCCGAGCCCCATCCAACCTGGCCTTGAGCACTGCCAGGGATGGGGCAGCCACAGCCCTTCTGGGCACCCTGTGCCAGCGCCTCAGCACCCTCACAGGGAAGAACTTCTTCCCAACTTCTAGTCTGAATCTCTCCTCTGTCAGTTTAAAGCCATTCTACCTTGTCCTGTCCCTTCATACCCTTGTTAAAAGGCCTTCTCCAGCTTTCTTGTTGGCCCCTTTAGGCACTGGAAGCTCCTCTAAGGTCTCCCTGGAGCCTACTCCACTCTAGGTTGAACAACAATAACAAATATTTAAATAATACTTAACTTTGCACAATGAGAGAGACATCGTCCTGAAGACTTTATGGTCTAAATAGTCCTTGTTAATTACAAATAGACTGGTATTAATTTTACACAAAATCGAAGATTGCTTTTGGTGCGATATACGGTTATAATTGTTATGACCCAAGTGAGCAAAGTTATCAAATGAAGTTTTAATCTGCTTTTGCAACGTTTGCTCATAACATGTCTTCTCTTTCTGTGACCAGTTCGAAGAGAATAAGAAAATGCTTTCTTTTGTGAATAGGAAGATAGAATTGTTCCAACTACCGGAGTTCTGGATACAGGGGTCTGATAAAAAGTTTAGATTTTTGTCAGGAGTTTTAATTCAAGCTTCAACTCTTTATTTCCAGAACAATTTACAAGACTGTATGAGCTTTGTGCATATTCTCCACTGCATTCATACTGTGTCACCCTAGGGCTGCCAGTTCTGCTTCTCATGGTGATCTGTACAGTTCAGGACTAATGAGGTGTTGCTAAAATATTTCTTTTGTACAAGCAGGCAGCTTTTAGATAAAGAAAATAACTTCAGACAACGTAAGCTTTTGCTTAACCTCTAAAGGGAGGATTGCATGGAACCAAGAATAAGAAAACACTCGGATCCAAGAATGCTAGTTTTTAATAAATCTATTACAACACACAGCAAGTTTTCTTTTTACCTCTTGCATTATAGAGTCCTGTTTATTTCATAACACAAAGTTAAATAACTCTTGGTTTTCAGATGGATTGCTAGGATATGCTTTGTTTAAGCTTGAGAACCATATATTATTCTGCTAATGCTTATTGAACATTAATTCATTGAAACAGTGGTGTTCCAGATTTATTAACATTACTCCTACTTGAGCTGTTTGTACCCTTCTAATGTCCTTGATTTGCTGCTCTTCACAATTAATCTGTGATCCATTTCCCTATGGAAAACAGTTGAAACATTTCATAGCATCTTTTAACATTGTTTTACGTTCCTTTGAAAGGTTGGAATCAGCTAATGGTGAAAATCTGAGGGGAAAAAAATATGTAAAACATAAACAAACTGAAGTTTCTTATCCAATTTCGCAGCTGCACTCATTTGATAAATGCTTCTATATAGTATGTAGTTTCTCCTAAAAATTGTCTAACCCCTTTTGAGAAGTTGCAGAAGCCTGGCTCCTTTACATCAGGCAGGGGTTGGTCTTGGTGATTGCAGCAAATAAATAATATGCTGATTTGCATAGTTTATATTGTTGCATATAAATAATAACAATGAAAAACTCTTATGTTAGGTATTCAAAGGAAGCAAAGATGAAAACATTTATGCACGCTTTTTAGCACCTCGAAAAACCAATTTTCCCTTTCTGAGAGAAACACGGAGTTGCTTGGATTTTCTGTAGGCTCTGAGGCAAGATGTAAGACCTAGGTTCAGTTCCTTGCTGTCCTGTATAATTTTGGCCTGGTTGCCTTGCTGTCTCTTCCAGCCTTCCAGATTACAAATGGGAGATATACAACACCCTTTGGTGACGAGAAATGCTTAAACAAAGGAATGCTTAGTTCTTTGTGACTGTGAGCATGTTGCAAGCTAAAACTTTAGAGAGGACATGCATGGAGTCCTGTGTGCTCAGCCCGAAGTAGTGCTGAGATGCTGGGCCCAATCCAATACTGGAGCACAGGACTTGTGCCATTGGTTCCAGTAAAGTTAAAAGCGCGTGTCTAATTAGTTGCCTGGATTGGGGCCAGCATTCAGTCTTTTGCTGGATGGAGCCCTAAACAATCTAGTATCAGAGGAGAAAACATTTGCCCATGTGGATGTGATCTGGCTCTTTCTGTGGCACTGGCTTGTTGTTTTCTAAGTTGTGTTGGCAATGGTTAGTCTCTTTAAAATGCTAACAATTTCTTGCCTGTTGTGTTAAAATTGACTGTTCTCCCATTGCACAGGCTAAAAAATGATGGGTCTAAATCGCTCGTGGTGTCTGTGATGCTCTGCACTCACAGATACGAGACACTGTACTGTTAGAATTCACTCTGCTTTCCAGTTCATGCTCTTGCAAAGTGCCCAGAAATGTTCTGAGACCTGAGCTAGCGGTAGTTATCATGTTTCATTCAAAGGGTAACTCTTCAGGCATATTTTTGCAGAACATGGTAAACAGCAATGCCACTTATAATACGTATTGTCTTAATGCAAAGTCTACAATGATGTATTAGATTTCCATCAGGAAAATTGAGAAAAAAAATAAAATTGCCTTTTACTTTTTTTTCCATTAAAGGTACTATTTGAGAAAATACAGTGTTTTTTTATGAGGATTTTCTGTAAGCAATATAAGGTGCATATATGCATAAGGAAAGGAAAGATAACAAAATAAGCATTTGAATTTATAAGGTTTGCAAATACGACTACTACATAAGCATGAAACTTTTCAGGAATATGTCACTTAGGAGAATGTAATAAATTAGAAATAAGAAAACAAACCAGGTAACTCGGTGCTGTAAGGTGATATTCCTGCAGCTATTCCAGGTGAGGGCCTATTTGGCAGGGCACTGATTTCCTTCCTTGTCTCTATGTTCTCATACTGAAAGCCGCAGAACACCTTGAATGAGTTCTGAAGTCACCTAGAGATTATGATAAGCACCATCTTGTAGATTTAGCCTGTTAAGTCTTCCACAGACTTCCATGAGAGTGGCAATATGGTTAACCCCCAGAAAATTTTGCATGACAAAACACTGAGGTGAAGATCTTATGTAAGAACCACCTGATATTTACCAGAATTCAGGCTACCATTCGGTATGTACATGCTAATCTTTAGATTCAAGTATAATACAATTATAGTGCACATCTCAGATACTTTATTTGTTTTTTTTCCCCTCTTCTTCAGTCTGCAGCTTCCAATGGATCGGAGGGATCTGGACAATGTGAACGTGATAAGGAGAACCAGACTTTCGAAAGTTACGTGGTAGACGTGAAGACAAAGGTATGGTCCATTCCTTTGTGATGGAAAATTAAATCTTTATTTAGTCAGGTTTTGCTGGAGGCGAAATGTATAGAATACATTGAATTTGAGCTCCTGCAGTCATTTTTTTGGTGCCTAATGACTGCATATACAATACCTTATCAAATGAGGCTTATGGCTGCAATCTGTTATTACTAGCCCTGTGCATTTTATGCTGTCCTAGTCAGGATTTACTTTTTATTTTTATGTGAAGATGTTAATATCGGTGATGGTTCTACAGGATTGCTGATTCAAGGTGTTTTCATTACAGTGTATTTTTGAAGTCCAAGGTGTTGCACAGTTAGTAAGTTTTATTCAGGGTGTTGGCAGTCTCTCAGTGTGTGTTGTAGTTCATTTTTGGTCTGGAGTCCGTATGAAAGAATATAAATGTCAGTGAAGTGATAATTTTTGCATAGGCAGTCTAATGGTACATACCATAAGAGTATGCTGAATAATACATGAAGCAATATGAGTTCATGGCTGTGGCAAGGAGGTATGTTACACTTCTCTTTGTAACAGCCTTACTGCTTGCAATGGTTGAGTTATAAGTGTTTCATTATAACATCTCCATTATTTTCATAAGTTCACAACTTGGCTGGAACAATTCTCCTGGGCTTAGATACAATCATGTAGGCTTCCAGCCTTGAAGTCATTGTGCATTTTTTCTTTTGTAAGTGAAAGCAAATTATTAAACTTTCTTTTAAAGTTAGCAAGCTAGCAACATGACGAAAAGAAAACAGATGTTAACTGAGTTGGCTTGCTTATGTGACACCTTGTAGACTTCGGTGAAAGTTGTTTCTAACAGTGGAAACGTGCAGATAATTCCTCTTGTCTAAGGCTTTTCCATGGGCTTTGTTTACATTTCTAGGTTGATTTCTCTGTTCATTAACTTGTCAAGATGGAATGAACTAATTGTCTAGCATGACTTGTTGAGTTTTTTGTGTTGCCATATTCCCAGCTGACAAGAAAAGCTTTTGTACCATAGAGGACCGTGACGCTACTTGAGAGTTGAAATACAAGAGCATGTATACTCATTGAAATTTGTCTCTATATTTGTGAAAGAAACTATTTCCTCAAAGCAAGGAATTATCAAAAGCTTGATATATATCCTAAATACGTTGTGTCCATGAAGATGTTGTAGAAATCATGGCATGAAGTGTATCTCAGCCCAATTTCACAAGATCATTTCCAGTATGAATGACTAATTGGACATGCACCATCTTCCCTAATTAGATGACTTCCTGGACTCAATGTTTCTCCATCAGCAATTCTATGTACTATATTTTCATGCTGCAGCACAAAGTGTACATGAGAGTAAACTCCAAAAATTGGCAATTCCATTGCCAAACTCTAAGACACTCAGGGCTGTGAGTGGTATTTTCTTCAGTTCCCAGTACCAGGGGAGAGCAGATAGTAGATGTTTTGTTTTCCTTTTCTGGAAGTTGTGGTTTAGTGTGTCAGTTTATCTGAAAGAGCGATTTTGTCTGATTTCTTTTTCAAGTGACCGTGCTTGAGTGTCAGTGGCACACTGCTATGACAGTGACACATAGCTCTTTAGGACTGACTACATATTTAAACATATGCACCAGAGCTTTTCAGTTCCTGATGATCAATTGATTGTTAGATTTACTTCCCCAGGCTGAAGAATTTAAATGAACTCTTCATTCACCATGGATCTTGATAGCTGAGAGCCACTTTAGGACATATTGCCCTTGAGTACCATGTGTTTTTATCGCAGAGCATCCCAGCCCACATAAAACCAGTGGAGCATTTGTAACTGAAGCGCTTCCGTTTCATGCTGAATAAGGTATTTGTGGGAAGCAAGAGAAAACAATTATGGCTTTAATAATAAGACATTAGGCATTAGTTTTCAGTTGATGAAGGCTGCAGAGCTTTAAAAGGCTAGCTTATCCAAGGCCCTTCAGAGCTGTGGAATGGCTCAGCCTTTCCCCATCCTCTGCTCCGCACCCTGTGATTACGAATGTGCATCTCCTACAACCCTACAAGCCATACTCTGTATCCAGCTTGCCTCACTGTCTTCTTATAGGCCCCTTGGCTTATGAGTTTGTGGGAATGAGACTACTAGAGAAGTTGCACTGTCTCCATCTTTGGATATTTTCAAGTCCAGACTGGATAACAGCCTGAATAACCTGATCAGACCTCACTGCTGAACCTACTTTGAGGAGGAGGTTGGAATGAAGACCTTCTCAGGTCCTTTCTATTGTCACTTCTGTGATCCATTGATTATGCTGACTCCTGGAGAGGAAGGGAGACAACCACCCTGCTGCCCCACTGCACGCTTGGAGGCAAGTGACTTTAGACACCACTGGATGCAGCAGGCAAAGACTAGGTATTACAGTCAGGTTGCAAACAGGATCAGCAAAGTGCAGTTTGTCTATTAAAACCCCAAAACTTTTAGCCAAGCACTGGGGCTAAAGTGGAGCAAGCTCCCACATGTTGAATTAAAGGGTGGTAAGCTGGGCAAGTAATTGAGACAGGAAGAAAGGGGATCCCCTCCACAGTTGTGAAGTAGAAAAAAGCCCCTTTTTCTATGGCTGTTGAGCTTGGGACTACCATGGGCACTTGGGTGCAGAGTCCTCCTGATGGAGGAGTGGACGCCCTGTCCAGCGTGCACTTCTTTGCATACCGTTTACCATCTATGTGCAGAGCTCAGACTGAAGAGGTCTGTTCTTCCCTACAGAAAGAAAATTGCCTTTTTCTTTTTGTTGGGAAAGTTACCAGCCAGAGGAATTGGACAGGACTCCAACATTGATTGTGCTAAATAACAATGAAATTTGCCTTCTCCCACAGGAGAAAGGGGAATGATTCTTGTTACAGCTTCATCCTGTGACTCTCATGGGCCCGAGGCCAGTTGAAGTTCTGCTGCTGTCAGGGCTGCTGCAGTCAAGAGGGGCAGAATTGTTAATTTGTTGATCTTTAAATTAACACCAGCACTCACAGGCTTCTGGTTCTACCTGGGAACTGCATTAAAATTCTTAGTGACTAAGGTATATAGAACTTCATGCCACATGAAATTTGTATTAACCACTCTTTCTGGCTGAAGCAGGATTTATGCTGACATTTCATCTCTAATATAGCTCCTAACTACATATTCAGGATCTGCAAGATTAGTAGTAGCACAAACAATAGAGAGGTTGTATCAAGAGATTTTCCCTTCAAGTATATAATTACTCAGATAACTCCTGTTCCAGTGTTGACCTACTAACTAATCAGTTATGATGCACAGCAACATGGTGGGAACTGAGCTCAAAAAGTGTAAATGAGCTCTCACCATAAAGATACAAGTTAATGACTACTTCAGTTGCCCTCTTGGAAGAGAAGTAATGTGGTGTAATATAGGGCCTGAAAAGGAAGAGAATATATGAGCAGTCAACAGAGAGTTTGTGGGTCAGGGGTAAAGGGAGAACAGGAATGAAAGACATTATTGTGGGGATCTGTTACAGACCGCCTGACCAAGAGGACTCGGTGGGTGAAGCACTTTATAGGCAGATAGGAACAGCCTCACTCTCGCAGGTCCATGTCCTCATGGGGGACTTCAACCACCCTGATATCTGTTGGAGGGATGGTACGGCCCGGCACAAGCAATCCAGGAAGTTCCTCAATTGTGTGGGAGACAGCTTCCTTCTGCAAGTAATAGAGGAGCCAACAAGGAGAGGTGCCATGCTTGACCTCGTGCTCACCAACAGGGAAGGGCTGGTTGGAAATGTGACGCTCCAGGGCAGCCTTGGTTACAACGATCATGAGAGGGTCGAATTCGAGATCCTCAGGACAGTGAGAAGTGCGTGCAGCAAGCTCACTGCCCTGGACTTCAAGAGAGCAGACTTTGGCCTCTTCAGGAACCTGCTCAGTAAGGTTTCATGGGATATAGCCGTAGAGGGCAGGGGGGCCCAAGACTCTTGGTTGATATTCAAGGATCACCTGCTGCAAGCTCAGGAGCGATACATCCCTACTAGAAGGAAGTGCAGCAGGAGGGCCAGGAGACCTCCTTGGATGGATAATGAGCTGCTGAGGAAAATTCAAAGGAAAAAAGAGGCTTATAAAAGGTGGAAGCAAGGACAGGCGGCCTGGGAAGAATACAGGGATGTTGTCTGGGAAGCTAGGGACCAGGTTAGGAAAGCTAAGGTCCCCTTAGAATTAAACTTGGCTAGGGATGTTAAGGATAGCAGGAAGGGATTCTAAAGGTACACTGCAAATAAGACAGGCTAGGGACAGCGTGGGCCCTCTCCAGAAGCTATCGGGAGAAGGGACTACCCTGAATTTGGAGAAGGCGGAGGTTCTTAATGACTTCTTTGCCTCAGTCTTCACCGGCAAATGCTCTGACCACACCACCCAAGTCTTGGAAGGCAGATACAGGGACAGTGAGAATGAAGACCCTGGGCCCACTGTACGAGAGGATCTGGTTCGAGACCATCTTAAGAACCTGAACGTACACAAGTCCATGGGACCTGATGAAATCCATCCATGGGTCCTGAAGGAGCTGGCAAATGAAGTTGCTAAGCCACTGTCCATCATATTTGAAAAATCATGGCAGTCAGGTGAAGTTCCCGACGACTGGAAAAAGGGAAATATAACCCCCATTTTCAAGAAGGGGAAAATGGATGAGCCGGGGAACTACAGACCAGTCAGCCTCACCTCTGTGCCTGGCAAAATCTTGGAGCGGATTCTCCTGGAAGGCATGCTGAGGCACATGAGAAACAGCAGGCTGCTTGGTGACAGCCAGCATGGCTTCACTAAGGGGAAATCCTGCCTGACCAATCTGGTGGCCTTCTATGATGGGGCTACGAAACTGATGGACAGGGGTAGAGCAGTTGATGTCATCTACCTGGACTTGTGCAAAGTGTTTGACACTGTCTCACATGACATCCTTGTCTCTAAGTTGGAGAGACATCAATTTGATAGGTGGACCACTCGGTGGATAAAGAACTGGCTGGATGGCCGCACGCAAAGAGTTGTCCTCAATGGCTCAATGTCCAGCTGGAGACCAGTAACAAGTGGTGTCCCTCAGGGATGGGTGTTGGGACCGGTCTTGTTCAACATCTTTGTTGGTGACATGGACAGTTGGATTGAGTGCGCCCTCAGCAAGTTTGCTGATGACACCAAGCTGTGTGGTTCGGTTGATACACTGGAGGGAAGGAATGGCATCCAGAGGGACCCTGACACGCTTGTGAGGTGGGCTGATGCCAACCTGATGAAGTTTAACCATGACAAGTGCGAGGTCCTCCACCTGGGTGGGAGCAATCCCAGGCACAGCTACAGATTGGGCAGAGAAGAGATTCAGAGCAGCCCTGCAGAGAAGGACTTGGGGTTGTTGGCTGATGAGAAACTGAACATGAGCCAGCTTCAGTGTGTGCTCGAAGCCCAGAAAGCCAACCATATCCTGGGCTGCATCAAAAGGAGTGTGACCAGCAGGTCGAGGGAGGTGATCCTGCCCCTCTACTCTGCTCTTGTGAGACCTCACTTGGAGTACTGTGTGCAGTTCTGGTGTCCTCAACATCAAAAGGACGTGGAACTATTGGAACAAGTCCAGAGGAGGCCACGAGGATGATGAGGGAACCGGAGCACCTCCTGTATGAAGATAGGCTGAGAAAGTTGGGTCTGTTCAGGCTGGAGAAGAGAAGGCTGCGTGGAGACCTCCTAGCATCCTTCCAGTATCTGAAGGGGGCCTATAGGGATGCTGGGGGGGCACTATTTATTAGGGACTGTAGTGATAGGACAAGGGGTAATGGGTTCAAACTTAAACAGGGGAAGTTTAGATTGGATATAAGGAAGAAGTTCTTTACTGTAAGGGTGGTGAGGCACTGGAATGGGTTGCCCAGGGAAGTTGTGAATGTTCCGTTGCTGATGGTGTTCAAGGCCAGGGTGGACATAGCCTTGGGTTGCATGGTTTAGTGTGAGGTGTCCCTGCCCATGGCAGGGAGGTTCAAAGTGGATGATCTTGGGGTCCTTTTGAACCCTATCTATTCTATGATTCTATAACTCCATATGAAAGACCGGCATTTTAATTCACTCAAGAATCCATAGTGCCAGTCTATTTACATTAGGAGTAAATAAATATTTCTCCACGTTTGAAAGAGTATGTATGTGTTTATATGTTCTCTGTGTAGGTGCGTAAAGCCCTAAATAGTCAGTGGCTAGATTTTGCAAGATGCTGACATTGCTAATGTGTTAGCAGTCTGGTAGATGTCTCCTTTCTCAGTGTCTACTCCAGAACTTGGAGACCAAGTACACTTGATTTTCTTCATTTCTACTGTTTGAAGAAGTGACAATTCTGAAGGCAGCTTTGTTTTGTTTTAAAGAATCTGTTTCTCTTTGCAGTTTTTGCCGTATAATATTTGGGTTTTGAAAGAATTCAAGTCATGTTTAAAATGTGTATCATGAAAGATTTAAAAAAGAATGCTTTCTGTTGGTTTTGGGTTTTACCGAAGGTTGCTTTTACAAATATTGTAAAACTAGATGTTATAGTTTTATATATTTATATTAAATATAACTGCCCAAGTAAACCCTATGCTTTGGTTATCCAAGTGGAAGTACCGGTGAAGACTTTAATGCCAGAAAGGAGCATTAAATTGTCCAGTCTAATCTTCTGCATTATACAGACCATCACATTTCACCCACTTATGTCATATTGTTTGTTTCTGTATGACTTAAAAATGGACACCTTGGTAAAATTAGAGAAGAAAACAGCCACCTGGGTAAGTGGCATTCACATAGTGGTCTGCAAAGCCACTAGGTATCGCAGCAGGAAATAGTTGTTATTCTTCCTGTATTAAAGCTTTCCTACAGTCAGGGCTCATCACAGAGGTTATTTTTGACCATCTAAATCAACTACGAGCAACTATAAACCATCTCTTTTCACCCCAGATGGCTGCTTCTCAATTTGTTTGGTTTTTGGGTCAAGTCTTTCTAATCATGATCATATGTACACATAACATGAAGGCTGGTAGAGCAGAGGAAAAAATAGAACTAAGCAGCAATATGACCTGCAGAAATTAGAGCAGAAGGAGATGTTGTTAATGAAGGGTAAAGCAGTGCCAAGGATTTGAAAATCTTACACTTGTGGAGAAAAAATGAATAGGAAAAGTATCTAGTTGGAAGAAGAAAACGAGGCAGCTCAGCCTCGTGGTGTGGGTAGTTAATGAAAATAAGGAACTGTATCTTTGGGAGAAACACTGAAGACCCATTGGCAGTCATTTGTTCCCATACTGCAGCCCTGACTTTTTCAAGTCGTTGATAGATGCGTGTGAGAAGCTATGACCACAAGCCTTGGCAACCAAAGTGAGCCTATGGAATGATGTTGGTGTTTGTACCCTCAAAAACATGGGCGTCTTCCTGGGGCAACAGGAGATTCTGAGGGTAAAAATCAGGCAGCAGTAAGCGGAGGTGTTGGTTATACAGATATGTTGTTATGCTTTAGTTTCACTGTTATTGTGTATGAGAATTTTATTGTTTTCTGGCAGTTAAAACTTGAAGGGGTCACAGTGAGTTTGGCCATGGCAGCAGGTACCAGCTCTACTGTGCTCGATGGGTGTTTCTAATTTGGCAGACAAGTAAATATCTTTCCTTTTGATGCTTTCCATCAGCCCTGCCACTCGCAGGTAGGTAGCTCCATTCCCTGAAAAGGGAGCCAATGTGCTCTGTGACCTGTGAGCAGATCCTGTGTCCCCTGTGTCTGCAGGGATGTTTCTTAACTAAAATCAGATGGTTTTGGCCAGGCTCCTACTGTGCTGGTGACAGGGAGAGTTTGAAGATGTGTATATGCCGTGTGAGCACACATGTGAACGCAGGTATTAGGAAGAAGTTCTTTGCTGTGAGGGCGGTGAGGTGCTGGCACAGGGTGCCCTGGGAGGCTGTGGCTGCCCCATCCCTGGCAGTGTTCAAGGCCAGGTTGGAGAGAGCCTTGGGTGGCATGGTTTAGTGTGAGGTGTCCCTGCCCATGGCAGAGAGGTTCGAACTGGATGATCTTGGGGTCCTTTCGAACCCATGCCATTCTATGATTCTGTGATTTCAGGGACCATGGCACTCAACTACGCTTGGCTAGCACACCTGCAAATCCTGCCCTGTTAAATACTCATTGTTGCATTTTAAGGAAGGAAGTGATACCTTAAAACTGGAGGAGTGCAGGAGAAAGCTTTTAGGTACACTGAGAGTGATTTTCTAAGACACACGCATGAGTCATGTTGCTCACATAAACAGCCTCAGAGGGTTCATATTATCTGGTTTTTATATAAATGTTAAATAGGATCATGAATTCACTGGGACCAGCTCTCAGCAGTAGTTACTTGCAAGTAGAAGCATTTACAGATCCTGCACTTGGAGACCAATTTCAAAAGATATCTCCATATGCCAGAATGATATGAAATTTTACAGCCAAGTCATTAGGTAATTATATGTATGGAAATACTTCACACCTTACTAGATCAGCTTGAATCTACCAATTGGAAGAGTACAAACTCTTGGATACTTTACATCTAAGTGTTGAAATATGTCTCGAATTTAGAGCTGACTGCATTCCCTTTTACCCTATTGTGCTTAGAGCATAAGCACGACTTAGGTTAGACCAACTGAATGGATTAATTTGTTCTTAAGGAAATGGTTAATTGGTTCTTGCTCCAAGGAGATTTGAAAGTCCTCTGTTTCATATAATCTATAATTTAATAAGCTTGTCTGAGTGTTTGGCTACTGGACTAAATGTCAGTACGGGGAAAACTTGCAGGTTCCCGTGCAGCCAGTCAACACAAATCAAGTTTGTTTTGTGTACATGTGGTTGCCTAGAGTGAGTTAAAGTTTTAGACACAGTTGTAAGTGCTCTAGAGACTTTCTCTTTAAGATGTTATATCCACCAAGACTTTAATAGTTGGGGGAGGGTTGGTTGCTCTCTGACCACATATCTGATTCACTATGGATTTTGTAACTTGGTAGCCTCATTTTGGCAAAATAATGTGTGTCATTTACTGAGCCTCTTGCTGCTTTAGCAGTCACAAGATTATTAGGGTTATAACCCAAGTAATTTATGGAAAAGAGAAGACTCTTAAATATCCTTTTATTTTCTTGGAAAGGCTCATTTTATTGAAAACATATTTTAGTTCTGAGTGAGAATGAGAGATCCTCAGCAGAGCACCCAGGGGGAATTGTGCTGTCCAGTGTGTTGAAAAGGTGAATTGTAATGTATGGGTGTCTAGACGTTTCCTCTTGTTGCTGTCAACAGTCCAGTTGGCTGTATTTTTTTTTTTTCCAGTGAATAGGAGCATTGATTTTCCTCTCTCTTTGGCCGGAGCTTTCATTTTGCATATCTCTCCCTTTCTGTGTCTCTTTCTCTCTCCCTCCCTCTTTCTTCTCTCTCTCTTCCTCTGTTTGTGAGAGGGAAGACTTTAAGAGCTGACAGCGGGCTTTCTAACTCAGAATGATTCATGTAAGACACCTGAAAGGCAAGCTCTGCACCAGCATCACTGCAAGAAAGGTAGGGCTTTGGGGCTAAACAGTCTGTAGAACTCTGAACAAAGCATACAGAACATGAGATAAATAGATTAAGTCTGTGGATCTGTCAAAGATGCAGAAAAAAGTTTGGGAGAGAAGGAGTTTTTCAGCTCTGTTGCTCAGGGTGCTCTTTTAAATTGAAACTTTAATGTATTTTTCATAAGTGAGGGGGAAAAAAAAGGTGTGCCTCTGTAGCTTTGAATAATGAATGTAATGAGGTGCGTTTTTCCCGTGGACGGTAAACTATAATTTATCCCTGTTGTGCTTCACAGACCTGCGTGCATGTGTAAATATGCAATTCCCTTTCCTCCCCCCAATTATTTTCTATTATACTTTCTGAAAGTTTGCCTTATCCAGCTGTTATTTATATTCACTTCCTGAATGCGAATCTGACCTAGTAATTCCGAGTGATTTTACATGTGACGCACGAGCTCTCGCACACACCTCAGATGCTTCAATCATGCACTTCAAGCAATATGTATGTTTGTAGGAATCACGCTCTTAATAAAAACCCCCTTACAACCCAAAGCAGTTGTTTTGGCAGAGGAGTGACAGCGCTGTGATAGATGGGCCTGATAGTTGTGTGTGTTGTGTGTGCTTGCTCGGAGTTAGTAGGAAAGAGGAGGGAGAGAGCAAGCGAAAGGGGGGAGAAAAAAAGAGACAGGGAAGGAGAGAGCGGGAGGGAGAGAGATTGAGAGAGAGAGAGAGAGGCAGACTTGGCAAACGGAATCTTATGGGTATACTGAAACAGCAGATCAGAATTGTGAAACCAGAGCCAGGGCTGAAATGTGATGCTTTTTGCTCTTTTGTGCTTGTTGTGGTTCTCATCTTCCCATTTAGAAGGCTGCATACCATCCAGCAGAATATTTTGATCACAGATTGAACAATGCAGCAATCAAGCCTGATAAGCCACCTGGAAGTTTTGCTTGAGATGATTTCTAGTGGGGTTGATCCCTGTGAGCATCATGACTGCCTTTAGCATTGTGGAGGAGGACTCGAGTTTCTTATGAGGGCCCCACTTGGAAAAGCAGGCTGTGCAGATTCAAGCCTCCGGTTCTGTTCATGCTGTTCAAAAGCCTTTCCTCACCCTTGCTGATTTGTTTTTATGATTTACGTACACTCCTGTGGAGATTTACAGAATGGATTGTCTGTGCATTGTCACGACCAAGGTAGGACTGGAAACACTGCTGTTATGTGTGTATATTTCTCTGATATTTTTCTGTTCCTGTAATTAAATAGATTGAGCATGTACTGTGTCAGGTTGCAAGATAAAGTGATAAATAAGCTTGCTACAATGAGCATTTTGTTCTCTTTTTAATGTAGATTGTGCAGTTTGTTTCTATATCTCTTCCTAAATTATATGTAATTTACTTATTAATGCTGGCAAAAGGGATGATTTCATATTTTATCTTATCCCATGCTTGTGTCTATTAATATCTCCAGCTACTAGGGCACTTTCAAATGCATGGTATAATGCACATATTTTCTCAGCTTATCGGGTTATTCTGTACAGTAAAGAATAAAAAAAATAAAAGGGGGGGCATTATATGGGTCCTAGGACTTTCAAGAGGCCAATCAGATGTAGTTTAGATAGTCATGATGTTTCTGATTGGAGAGATGCAAGTTTCTTGTGGCTTATTGTAGCTTTTTTTTGGGGGGGAAACATAGCTTACTTTGCATCTCCAGGCCTGAAAAATAAAAAATGCCTATGTCCCAATTCAGCACTCTTATGCTGGTGTTAGATCCAGCCTGACTGTTTGGGAATGGTCCTTCTAAAGAATCCCTTCCAAACTTGCATATAAACATCTTTTCACCTACAACAACAGTGGCAGCCTGAGGACTTTAGGGCTGAGGACAATTCCCAATTTTAAGGTCTAGGCTGAAGGACTCTTGGAGATGTCCTCAAACTTAGCAAACTAACTTGACATTAGATGACAGGGAGATCATCAGGGGACTCCCTTTCTGTTGCTACAGGTCAGGCAGCGCATGTTTGTAACTACATTTGCATGTGGTGATAGTATTTGTAATGAGCAGTTGCCAGGGGAAGCCCAGACAATGGAGTTCAGGACAGTTGCTCCCTGTTCTGCTTCATTTTTGATGAATTTTGTCAATTGCATAGAACTTTCAAACTGCATGGGGTCTCCAGAACACCTGAAGGCTGTGTAAATGGGAAGGCAAACCAATGTTTAGCACTACTATCATCACTGCTGTTATTTTTTGTGTCATGGCCATGCAAAATGGGGACTCCCATCTGTGACACAGATAAGGGCAGGAAGGAGACACACCGAGCACCCATGGGCAGCACTGAGGGGTGGCAGGTGGCTGCCACAGAGAGCAGGGAGCTCGGTGGAGCTGTAGAAACAGATGTGAGCTGTCATTCCCATCTTGCTGGTGGAGAAACCCATATGGGGAAAGAACAGGAGGTGAATGAGGCCACGGAAGGAGTATATGCTCCTGTGGCCTCATTCACCACCTGTTCTTTTCAAGTCCTTCTGGCTCCCACAAGCTGTACTCAACCTGAGGGCTACATCATCAACCTGCCCTGGGGCAGAGCAAAGGTGCCTGTGGGTGCCCATTGACACACACTGATGAAGAGTGCTCAGCAGCAGTGGTGCAGTACCACTGAACAAAGGTTGGATCCAGGATCATGCTAAATATCCAATTTACACTCCAAGACATTGCTTTCCAACTGTAAATAAGCAGGAATGCAGGAAAAAAGAGTGGTGATTAGTCCTACTTCTTGGTGTTCAGTTCAGTGGTGCAATGGGGACCTGAAATCACAACCATCCTTGGCAAGAGTTTGGCAAGGAGGTGTATAGTAACTGGATTTGGACAGGGTAGTTAGTCTGTTTTTAAGATGGTATTATTGGGTGAAGAACATGGGCCAGTGCCTTTTTTTTTATATATGACAAAACACCACTTTATTTATTTAATGAATTGGTGATGAAAGTTTCCACTGAACATTTCCCAGGGCCTTCTGGGCAATTACAAATGTAGACTTACTGTCATCTTACTACTGATCTTGCTTTGGGCAGAACTTCCAACACCATCTACACCAATATTTTTCCTCCCAGCTTTTCTGTCTCTTGAATCTGCCACTAAATGGCTGAAACGATCTGAAAGTCAAACATATACGAGCCTCAAATATTCAACTTCAGAAATTCAGTCTTTGCTGCCAACTTCTATGTCGGAAGGAGACAGGATTGTGAACTGTGTGATCTGCAATTGGATGCATATAGGAACACTATATTATCATACATAATTGAGCTGAATAATGGCAAAAAACTAGTTTCCGGATACTTTCCTGTTACAAAGGCTTGAAGCCAAATAAATTACAGTTGATTTCCTCATCTTGTTTGATGCCATATTTAAAAGCTGCGCCAGTGTCGTTATATTGTATTGATCCATAATCTGCTCTTATGTGTTTTATTGTGTACTGGAGTAATTCTCCTTCTCTCCTCCTAAGTTTTTATGGCCTGTGTTTATGGCAATTTTCACCAATATAATAAGAGCAGACATTTTCAGATCATTTGAGATTTAAAAAACAATCATTTCAAGGAGTATGAATTCTACAGAGCAACAGTCTGGTCATTTTTGGCCTCAGATCAGTTAATTATCCTTATTCGAATTTCCTGTTTTTGATTTGTGCAAATAATTGCCATTCTCATTCTTGGAAAAGTGGATCTTAATGTCAAGATGGAGTGAATACATCAGCTTTATTCCTCAGATCTTATAAGTAATAAAAAATGGAGTGACAGATAAATGCTGCTTAAATTGCAAAAGATGAACCCTGTTAAAAGAGTTGACATTATTAACACATGGTCGTTAATTTTCATCTGGAATTTTCAGTATTTCCAGTCTACAGAAAATGTCATATATGTGGTGGAGTGAATATGCCCTTGTAGATTGTGTGCGATGCATCTAAAGATCCTGCTTTGAAGTCTATATGGCGAAAGACGCCATCTAATAAAATTAATTTGTGATGTACCTTGCCAGACCTTAAATCCTATTGACATTACGTTTTCAGCCAAAATGTAAGATATGTTTGAGATAGATTTAAGATCTGTACAAATTAGTACAGTTTCTTCCTCTCCTTTTTTTATTTCCTTCGTGTTTCCATGCATTTCTGAACACAGGACTTAGGAAATGCTGAATCTGTCAAGGACAACTTCTTATGGTCTCCTAGTTTATTTTAATTGATCACGTTCCCAACATAGCTTCTTTCTTTTATTGTTGCATAAAGCACATTAATTTGTGTTATTATTTCATCATTAGGAAGAATTCAGTATTAGCGAAAGCTTAGATCAAGACTCCATCCCAACAGGAGCACCAAGAGTTTTTGAAAAGGAAGAACATTCCCACTGTGCCTCCCAGCAGTCAGAGGCAACATGCTGTCCTCTCCCCTAGCTATCATCCATCCTTCTGCCTTTTACAGAATTGTGAATATAACAGTAGCTGTCTCTGGTGAAAAAGAAAATAGATAGCTCTGTGCTGCTTGACAAGCCTTACTATAACAGGGGCTGCTTCACTGAAACCCCCAGTTCTTGGTGTCAGACAATCCCACAAGTGGGCATCCAGTTGTCTGTCGCAAGGAGGACTAGCTGAAGGTATTTTCCTAGGATAGAGATTTTAGAACTTCCATGGAAGTCTAGTCTGTTTTATTATCCTTAATATCATTAATGCCCCTAAGAACTGTCAATGTCAATTGCTACTGTTGGCACCTCTTGTTTTGTTTGGGAGCTGTGTTTTCAGGTTGGCTTAAAATCCCAGATTTTATCACCTGAAAGCTTCTGTGCTTCGAGAAGAGCTTGCAAAGTTATACACAAAGGCTAGACACCAAATAGAATAACCTGGATTTATTCACAAAACTTAAACCACTTCCTCTTTGTTGCCTGACTCCCATGTCTGCAGCGCTGAGCACTGGCAGCAGTGTATTTCCCGTGACCCAGAGAATTGGCCACCTTCAGACCCAGGGAGAATGCCCACCTTGAACTTGTTGGTTTTATTAACTACAAGAATAAATTTCCATCATCAAAATGTTGAAAATTCTGCAACAATTACTCCTTCTGAGGGATTCTTGTTGCCAGCTTCCATGTAACTCTGTAGTGGTTTAAGCCAGATCACTCACTACACAGGTTCCATGTTTTATTCAGTTGTCACTGACCTCTGGGGGAGCACACAGTTAAATGAAAATGTAAATGAAATGGAAAAACGATCTTGTCTATTTGGGGTTTTTGGGTTTTTGGTTTTTTAGAGTTCATGAAAGACTCAGTTGCTTCCACTAGTGAAGAAGTTTGGTGTTTTGCCTTGTTCTTTTAATTCTATGTTAGTCTAATTTGGTATGTTCACAATACCTCTCTTTTCATGGCTGTCCGTCTAGCACCTTTTCTAAGGATTTTGTTCAAGTGTTTGAAAGAATCAAAAAAAGATGGAATGAAAAAGAACTGGTTTGTAATGGTGCTGGGAAGCAGGGCGATATGCTTGCTTATGTTGTTAACCCAGACCAAGGCTGAATATGTACATTTCTGACTGGCAAGGTTGCCAGGAGCCAGCAACATCTGTCTCCTATTTTCTTCTGCTCATCCAGCAATATATTTGGAGCAGGGGACACCAATGTATGCACTTAAGGCAAAACTCTGACAGATGTGAAAGCAGAAGTCTCAATATGTGCAATTATTGTGAAAAATAAGCATCCACTGCATCAAGTACAGGACCAACATCTGCCTTAGACCCTAGCTGAGGTATGACTTTTCTGTAGGCATCTCCCACTCTATGCACTCATCACCCCACTTTGCAGCATGAAGAGTAAAGCAGAGAAGAGCTATACAATATGCACCACATCTTTTTGTTAGTATTAGCTTTCCTTTCCCCATAGTCCCAACATGGAAAACAAGGCAAAATTCAGAGTTCATCTCCTTGGTAGCATCGCTGTGAATCTGAGAGAGGAGTTGCTGTGGCTTGGCTAGTTGACTTTGAAACTACCAGTCTACATCAAGTATATTGTTATAAATCAGCGTGCCATGCTTGGGAAAGGTAGGAGCAGTTCTTGTGTTTCATTAGAATGGATTCTCCAAGTGAGGGGGAAACATGCAGCAATTATCCAACACAGTTTACTCCCAGTGCCAGCACGGTTGATTTAAAGGGTGCTTTTAGAACTTGGCTGAAGAGTGGAAAAATGTGCAGGTGGCACCACTGGAGTGATCTCACTGTTCTAGCCTCTCTAATTTAGAGCAGCAGTAAAACCAGTCCCAAGATGCTCCCAGAAGGGCAGAGTGGTAAATCAGGTCAGGTCACCTGCTGGAGGTGGATGGCAGGTCCCACACATTATATGCCAGCTGTTGGTCTCACCTTGCAGAGGTGAATCCACTATGAGGTTAGGTTGAATTATTGATTCTGGTGGCCTTATGCCAGTACAAATAACTAACACTTAGACTATTTATTTATGAAGTGCTTTTATAATAGGCCTTACTGGATAAAATAAGCCTGTTTACCACCTTCCCCCAGTTATAATGTGTTAATCTGAAAAAAATCAATATAGAGGTTTGGAAAGGTACATATTTAAAGAATGAGGTTCAATTTATTTTGTGGGACTTCTTACAAGATCATCTGTATGTGCCCAAAAGGCTGTAGAGTCAGTCCCCAAATTAGGAAATTATAAAGCTAGGTATGAATACTGAGCTTGAATCAGTGCCTCAGGTATTGTATACCAGTATAATCTTAAAAAAACCAGCAGAGCTGTAGAAAGCTGCACTACATGAGGATCTGATTTAAATTTAGCTGGATATGAAGCAAAAAAATAACCACATTTCTATGTGCCCGCATATTGTTAATAGATTTGGGCAACATTTGTTGTTTTTGCTTTGCAAGACTTCAGGCTTTGAATCATTTGAGTTTGAAATCATAAACTGGCTAGCTAAGATTTTTGTGTTGAACTTCCTGGCTATAAGAAACTCAAAACAAAGGGAACGTAATGATTTCCCCCCAGAGATTCACATTTAGCTAAAATTAAAATCTTTTTCTATAGTCATTATTAGGTGTTGATGAGCACTTGAAACTGTGGTGTTTTCCTGCCAGGCCCGAAAGTGGGATGGAGCTGAATCCATGCAATTTACATGTAATTTAGTAAACTCCATTCTGAAGTGGTACTTGAGGACAGCTTTGATGACTATGGGTTTGCTGCTGGCTAAACTTCACAGTCTTAGAAGAGAGGGAAGTTCCTTTTCAATGATCTTAGCTGGAGAATATACCCATAGATGTTTGACACATGGGGAATATATCTGAGTATTTATTTCAAATCTTTATTTCCCAATGTTACGTTTTGGAACAATTGTTACGAGCCTCTAGCTTTTGGACTTAAAGATATGAATGTAAACTGATGAGATACGTGTTGTCTTTCTTAGAAAAAAACCCCTGCTTTTGGGGGGAGAGTCTCAAGAAAATTACACAGAACAAACCAATGTGCATTGCATATGTAATGTCTTGTAATTATATCTTGTCAAAAGCTCAACTTTTTTCTCCTTTATTCTTTAGAAATATGGTAATTGTCCCTTTTCCCTTGTAGTTAATTATAAATTTCAGGAAGAATTAAGTCTGTTAAATCTCTTCTTCCCTGTCTTCCCCCTCCCTTGGTCTCTATGGCAATAGCAGGAATAGAAAAGAATTACACTGATCTCTATTTCTGAGTGACATTTCGTTTCTTCCAAGCATTGACCCTGTTTAGTGCAACTGAAATTTTCAATCTATTTCATTAGATTATAATTTGCTGATTTTAGGGAGTTCTCTTTATTTAGGCTGGTTTTAACTATGAAAAGAGAATGGTGATTTGTTTCATAAATCTATGAATAGCTCTATAAATGGGAAGAGAAAATGTTCAATTAACTGCTCAGGCAGATATGGTTGGGGCTTAATATTAGTGCACAGCAGTGGAGAGCTGCAGATATAAGGAAAGGTGGAAGATACTAATCAAGAAAAAGAAAACAAGAAAGTCTGATCCTTGCTCAATTAATAATAATGCTGCCTGATGATAGCAGAGCTATACATCCTTAGCATCCTTCTCTAATATTCAGAGGGCCTGGGTGGAGGTGGGAAGTTATTTTCCTAGTGCCAATATGAGCTGCATTTTTATGCATTTCACATAGCAGAAGCTGACAAAATAGATTCTTTGCAATGTCCAATAGGCCACTAAATGCAGAAAAGTTGTGTCTCCTGGCATGCATCTTCAGCATAATCATGTATTTCTTTGGTTTTTTAATCTGCCTGATACTTATATGCAAATTTTCTTCTCTCTCCGTTAACCTGATGCAAGTCTGAAAAGCTAAAGGATGTGTGCAGTCAAGGAGAAGGGAATGTTTTTTTTATGAATGAATCATTAGGTCAGGGGTCTGGCCTACTATACGATTATTTTTTACACAGTCTGAGACCTCTGTTGAGACCTCTTTTGAGACCTCTAGTTGAAATCTACGATTTTCCCATCTCCAGGGAATCATCTGCATCAGAGAAGATAATTTGCAAGGATGTGTAGGAGTAGCTAAATATGTTCCATTGGGTTTGACTTCAGCCAAATCTTTTGCTACTGGAGACTTCACTCAAGGACTTGTATATAATTTGTAAATCATATTCTTGGCCATTCTAGTGGGTACAAAGAGAATCTCACCTGTGGCTGCTTTTGACTCTGATCACCAATATCTTCTCTGAGAAAGAATATCAAGTCAGATCTTAGAGTGTTGCAGTTCAGTGAGCCCTGAAGCTTTAGTAGAAGAAATATTCCTAAATATCCCTCCTGGATTTTGTTACATCTTCCTGCATAGCTAAGATTTGCCTCTGAATGTGTCTCCAGCCAGAATCACATTAGGCAGCATTTGACCATCAGAATTTGGTATTGATGATATATATATATATACATATAATCTCACCCTCCCTGTGAGAAAGTGGCAATAAATTATGCATACTTGCTCTTCAAGTCATCCAAACAACCATCGCAGTTGCTATAGTTGATCACACAGCACAAAAGAGGATTTCTTTCTTAATATCTTACCCAGAGCTTGCTGATGTCCATCTGCGTCTCTGTCACCTGAAAACTCTCTAGTGCAGTGCCGCAAAGCTCTCCCCTTCCAATTCAATATTCAGTATTTCCCACTGTAGTATTGCAGTGGGACTAATGCTACCACTCTGCATTATATTAATGTATCTGCAAGATATATTATACTGATGTTCCTAACCTGTGTTAATAGCAGTCATTTATTTTAACATCTGACTGAGAAAAGCATGTAGGAAAGAAGCTGGCTTAAATATTTTATGCTGGGAAGGTAGATGTTGTACATAGATTCTGAAGGGCTTGCAGCCTTGGTTTTGTCTTCTGAAATTGATGCTTTTCTGTGCCCTGGTTACCTATGGGATCTGCATTTCTGGATGCTTGATAAACCTATTGCATAAGGGATTACATGTAACAGGGCTTCCAGAGAAGGGATTGCACTGCCTCTAACTGACTAGAAGGTTTGCATCTCTATCTGACTTTGGTCATCACTTCATTGCTTCCTGACTGTATTATTGCTATGCAATTTATCAACCCAGAAAAACAGCCGTGACTGATGCTGAATGCAGCAATGAGAATGGCAATATTCTTTTGTGTCCCAAGGTCTCTTTATACAAAAATTGCAAAACCTGTAGATCTTATTGCATATTTTGAAGTCTCTGATCTCATGAAGCTGTGATAAAGCCTACGCCTGGATAGCTGTGTCTATCACTACATTGGAGCTGTCTCAGAGGTGAAGCTAAGTGCAGGAGGCTGGGTATCCTCAAAGGCAAGCAGTAAAACAAGATTGTGGAAATCACTCATTCATAAACTATGGAGAAGCAGCCTCTCTGTTTCCATTTCAGACTGAGAAGTCTCTAATTGGAACATATTCTCCCAAACAGCAAGACAAGACATATTCTTTTTGCATACAAATATTAGTAAACGTCAAAAGCAGACTAAAGGTAATTCTGTCCTCCCTTGAAGCCTGTCTGAAGAAAGATGATTTCAAGTGATGATTTCCATCACTTTTCAGATTTTTACTTTTCAGTGTAGTTTACTCCATATGCTCACCAAACTCCTAAGCTGGGGAAAATGTTAGCAGTTATAATGAAATGGAATTAATTTCTTCTGCAACCCACAAATAATTCCCAACATAGTTATTCCTACGTTTACTTGTATTGCCTATGCTTGCAGAATACTTTATGTGCTGTTGAGGTTTTGGGTTATTTTTATTCAGTTGGTGGCTATAGGTGTGACATGTTGGAGCTTTTGGCTGATTTAAAAACAAAAATAGTTGAGGACTTTTAGGAAGAAAAGCATTACCAGCAGCTTATATACAGCCTTATTTCTTAGAACTATTTTAGCTAAGTAAGTATGTAAGGTATGAAAGGTATGAAAAGCATTGTTTTTAACACCATAACAAAATGTAATGAGCTTTCAAATAAGAAATCAGCAATAATATCAAAAACCCAACAACCCCAAATCCCCCAAAAGCTGTAAAACAGTGTTAAGTCCTAGCCCTTGAACTACATGTATTTCTCAAACAGTACCAGTGCAATGTCATGTTATCAGCACAGTAACCCAAATTTCCAGCTGTGAAAGGCCAAACTCTGCAGGTGACCCTACAGACCAGATCCATGATCAGCCCAGCCCTGGTGAGAAATTGGGATGTCTGGAGAACTGCTGCCTATGAGCAATTCCCAGTTACCTCTGTCTTTCTGGCCTTTGAGTATGCACATAGTGTCATGGGCCTTGGGGGGATTTTGTTACGAATCTCAAAGTCAAGAATACTTGCAGAGAATTTGTCCCTCCTATGAGATCCGGAGCTTTTATTTTGTAGATTTATCCTCTTTAAGAGTGTTAGGAGTCTTTCTGATGCATCTCCTGACAACCAGGTCACACATGGTTTCCTGAGTTTGTAAGATCAGCCTTTTCAATCAGAATAAAGTTTCCTGTCTAAAGCAAATTGTTAATATTCTTATTTTTATCTTGCTTAGATTAAAGACTTGAAGATTTACCATTATTAAAGAAAGGAAAAAATAATTAGCAATAATTCATGCAGACTTTTGTTCAAAATTAATTTTTACTTTTATTACTTTGATAGGATTACATAGTTTGCTGTTGCAGTCATCCCTTCCTTACATGAGGTAACACACACCCTCAAGGTACCGTTGCCATGATAGCAGTGACTTTTCCAAATCCTTTTAAGCAAGACTTTCTAAATTTTCATTTAAAGGTACAATGCTTCTTGCTTGCTAGCTGGGTTTGTGAATATTTGTCATGGTTCAACCTCAGCTAGCAACTCAATACCACAAAGCCACTTGTTTACTCCTCCTCTTCCCTGGTGGGATGGGGAGGAGAATTTGGAAAAGCTAAAACATGTGGGTTGAGATAAGAAGAGTTTAATAATTGAAATACAGTAAAACATATACTACTACTAATATTACTACTAATAATTGTAATGAAAAGGGAGGTAAGAAAAAGAGAGAAGAAAACCCCAGTGGTGCCCAATACAATTGCTTACCACCCACTGACAAAATACCCAGGGAGCAGTCCCTAATGGGTAGCATCGCCCAGTTTATATACTGAGCATGATGTTCTATGGTATTAATACCCCTCTGCCTAGTTTGGGTCCTGTCTTTGCTTCCTCCCAGCTTCTTGTGCCCCTCCTTACTGGCAGATCATGAGACTGAAAAGTCCTTGATCAGAGTAAGCGCTACTGAGCAACAACTAAAATATCAGTGTGTTATCAGCATTGTTCTCAGACTAAAGCCAAAACATAGCACTGCACCAGATACTAGAAAGAAAATTAGCTCTCTCCCAAGTGAAACCAGGACAATATTCCTTAAAGTTGTCTAACTGAAAACATAAAAGATAACTAGCATGTAAGGTTTGGGGAATATAAAGCTGAAACTGATATGTATAGTTTTTTCTTTTCTTTTCTTTTCTTTTCTTTTCTTTTCTTTTCTTTTCTTTTCTTTTCTTTTCTTTTCTTTTCTATTTTATTTTATTTTACATACAAAAGTATTTAGTATTGCAATGCTTTACAAATGTTTGCTTTTTGGAGGTAAAGCACAAAGCACTTGTAGTGCTTCATTAGTTCATGTTCATAAATCTGACTCAAATTGAAAATCGCATGAAGCCTAATCATCAGTGCTTGCAGAGGTTGCTCTCCTTTGCTCTCAGCATGGGGGAAAGAAAGGTGGAATGTAGTTGCTTGAAATATATCTGGCCTAAATGAAAATAAAAGGGTTTTTTTCTCCACATTATTTCCAGCTTCAGGAACACACATGATTACAAGAGTCCTTCAATTCAAGGAACTAAATAATAGTTTAACTTTTGTGTGAAATGCTGAGAGTAATGGTGACAGACACCAGAATTTAGTCTGAACTTTTCTTCAGGGACTCTGATCCAAACTGCTGTGCAGTTTGTTCTGATGGGCTCCAAACCTTTGCTAGAATGTAATTGAATCACTGCAAATGCAAGGGATATTACAGGAAGATCACCCTGAAGGCCTGATGATTGCATCTTGCACTGCCATGTGGAACATTAGACTTTAAATTAACCCCTCACTCTTTTGGTTCTGCAGTTTCAGAGAGCTGCAGGAATCTTGGATACCTGCTCCATGTCCTTCAAGGGAAAATCTGGGGATCAGGCAGAGCATTCTGCTCAGCAGAGAAACACACACTAAAAATTTGGGACAGACCAACTCCTCATGGAAAATAACCCTGGGGTATGTCAAGCTGCTGCTTTCACTGATTTAAAGAGAACATAGTGGAAAAATGCAGCCCATCATGAAATGGGAAAGAAAACCCCAACGTCTACCTACTACTTAAAGCCCCACTGTTCTCTAAAAGCAGTGGAGGAAAGCCAGGTGGCATATGCTTGGGGTTCAGAGTGGATGAAGGATATGTTCACCCACATAAATGAGAACTTCAAAGCAAAATTAACAGATAACTGTTGAAGCCTTTTTGATCTTGCCAACTGCTGAATATTTTCCCTACATGACAGTGGAAAATGACTGTGAGGTGTAACAGATACTAGCATACTCCTAGATGCTCCATCTGGAATGGAGTCCATTGCGCCTAGTGATTGCAGCACGTAACTGTGTTGTGTATAATGCCATTTTCACTTATTTGCAGCAAAGCCATGGCAGATGCCCATCCCACAAATGCTCAGTTGAAACACCTGCCTGGATACCCATTCAGCACTCTACCGTAAGTTTGAGCCTTTTAATACAAAGATTTGAGAGACTGAATGGTAAGTCTCTGTGTTTGGAGCAGCCCCGTCGGGTAAAATTTCCATACTCAGTGCATTTGAGAAAGAACAGAAATGAGTCGTAAGGCCAGACCGAACTCCTTGGGAAGCCTGAGCTGTTGAAATGTTGGGTAGTGGCTGAGCAGGGTTTCTCCAGAAGTTCTTTGGGAGTTTAATTTGTTCCACGTGGAGCAATAGGGATCAGTGTCAAGCATGTTATGGTTGTTGTGTCCAGCTCAGAGGAGTGTGGGGTTACTGTTGATTGCTATAACTCTGGGCTCCAGATGTGTGTGATGATTGGAAGCCTACTTGTTTTGCCTGGTTATGGACGCAGTTTATGGGAATTCATTCATAAGCTCCTGCAGGGTCTGCCAGAAACAGTTGATGTTCAAAGTACCAGGCTGTCCCTAGACGTGGGTGGTGACACAAGGAAGGGGAGATGCATCTTTTCTTTTCCACAACCTCATGGGAGAAAGAAAGACTGATGATTCCAAGTGTTTTATGGACTAACAATTGGGAAAATTTGCCCAGTTAGAAACAACTTTGGAGGTGATGGGCACTGAGTGAACTTTAGTCTGCTGGGTTTATAGGGAACAGCCTTTGCAAATACTTTCCTCCTCCTGCCAATTAGATGACTTCAGTGAGATTTGCTTTTAACTATCAAAGACAAAGTAATATTTGAAGAGAAAAAAGAAACCGCGGGCAAGATGACACTGCATTGATTAATATCTTGTCTGAACATACATTGTAGATAGAGCCAAATCCTTGGATGCTTGAAGTTGGAGGGCTGACTAATAGCGCTAGGGTGATTTTTCTCAGCTGAGGAATTGGCAGGGTTTAGTTGACATTTTCTTTGGCTCTGAACCATAGCATGATGTTGGTCCACAGCTATCAACTTGTCACCTTTTATAAGCTGATGAATGTGAAATGAATTCAAGTTTTCACTCTTCCTCAGTCTCTCACTATCTTGGTAAACCCTGTGGTTTCGGTTGTACTTACAATATGTTATAATTCATTATATCATTGTTAAGCTGTATTGAAATCGACCCACTGAAGAGTATGGATTGATCAGTTGAGCTAAGCATTTTTTCTACCAGGTGAGGAACTAGCCCAATAACTAATTTTTATTTCTTCTTAATTACTTGTTTCCGTTCTCAAAGGCTTTGGATTGACTTTGCAATATGGTCTTGTTTTGGTTTGTTTTCTTATATTGAGAGAGTTGCAGCATGCGCACAAGTATGGTAGTGCAGTGCTTTGAGAAATGGAAGTGTACTGGGTATTTGCAGTAAGTTGGGAACAGTTGTACTCAATGATTTCCACTAACATCAAGACCTGACTCTTCAAATAGAGGCTTTAAATGCTTTGGGTATTCTTTATGTTATTTGTTTCTCAAACCATCAAAAATAAAAGCATTTAGCTTTAGTATTCTTTGTTAAGTTTGTCTTTTGTTACACCAGATACGTGTGCATGCATAGCTAATATGTATGAACCTGCTATCTTGCAAAGTTCAATATTGTCACAAAAGATGGTAAACTGAGGATTGAGTTTTGTTGTCTTTGTTAGCACTAGAAGTGGTCTAAGATCAGAATAATTCCAAGAAGTGTTATTTTTAAACTGTTACAGAGGAAACTGGCTCTGGGACCAATGCTGCTTGATAACTTAATCAGCAATATAGACAGTGGGATTGAAAGTACTCTCAGCAAATTTGCAGATGACACCAAGATGAGTAGTGCAACTCTGATGCCCCCAACATAAGGATGTGGAGTCCAGAGGCCATGAAGATGCTACGAGAGCTGGAACACCTCTGCTGTGGAGGCAGGCTGAGAGAGCAGGAGTTGTTCAGCCTCGAGAAGACAATGCTCTGGGGATACCTGGATGCAGCCTTTTAATACTAAAAGGGGACTTATAAGAAAGATGGGAGACAGACCTTTTCATAGAGCCAGTTGCGATAGGACAAGAGGCAATGGTTTTGAAGTGAAAGAGGGGAGATTTAGTGGAGATATTATGAAGCTTTCCCCTGTGAGGGTGCTGAGGCGCTGGCACAGGGTGCCCAGAGAAACTGTGGCTGCCCCATCCCTAGCAGTGTTCAAGGCCAGGTTGGATGGGGCTTGGAGCACCCTGGTCTAGTGGAAGGTGTCCCTGCCCTTGGCAGGGGGTTGGAACTGGATGAGTTTTAAAGGTCTTTTCCAACACAAGTCATTCTATGAGTCTATGAAAAAAAGCCCAACTTATTATGAGAATAAAATTCAACCATTCACTTGGCTGCTTTTTTTTTTATATTGTAGAGTGCATGTGGTCCTTGAGGTAATTGCCTGCTTGGAGCTTGCTTCTATCTATATTTTGCTTGATTATAGAAGTTGAATGGAGTGAAAGAGCTCAGCACTACCCCAGAAATAAGTTGTAATTCCCAAGTACTTCCTGCTTCTTTTTTGTCAGACCATTTTCTCTGCAGCCATACAGATTTTTCTGTCTACCTGATCTGTATCTGACATTTATAAGCTTTTTTTTAACCATACTTCAGTAGATTTCTTGGGAGACTCATGCAGACAGTTGGGGAAAATTAAATCAGACAAAAATGAACTCCTATATGGTCAGTGTTTTTCACCATCTGATTTCGAAAGTACTTTTTTAACTGCCTTGCTTTTATCAGAGAAGGATATCTGTGAAATGTCAGCATTTTGATAGAAAGCTGATTAATGAAATGAAAATTTCCAGTGAGGCATCAAAGCATATTACCTGCTATGAAAGGCTTGAAATATCAAAACGCAAGCAGAGATCTGGCCAGTTGTGACAACTCCATTAGGTGACTATAGCAGGAACTTGAGTGCTGTGCAACAGTGGTGTAATGTCAAATAATGACAGAAAACAAACCTGATGGAAAGGGTATCCTCACTCATCAGTTTTGCCATCTGTGTCACTCAGGATGGCACGGGTCTGGGCTAGGTTTTTTTCTCCTTTTTCAGCAGTTTTTTGTTAAAAGCAGTTTATCTTCTCTTGAGAGTGCCTTTCCCATCTAATGCAAGAGCCAGGAGGTCTGGCAGCGTTGCTGTTATGCAACTGTCTGACTTTTGCAGTCCCTAATTTACCACCCTTTTCAAATTTGCTGATGATTCTTGCAATTAAGAATCTCGATTCTGTTTGGCAACTCACCATCTGCAACATAGGACATAAGTGAATACGGCTTTTCTCTGCGTTCACAATGTCCTTAATTAGATTCATTTTAAGTCTGAGGGTTTTAATCAAGGGAATTACCTAAGGGTGGCTTTGTCTGCGCTTGCACTTTCAGTCATGTCTTCTGAAGGATTTGTAGTGTTTGATTATCAAATACTCCAAAAGGAGTTCACTGTACTGCTTTTTAGCTTACTAAACCTTCCTATCACCAGGGTTGCTCACTAGCTAGATCCATTATGCAAAGATAATGAAGCATCAGAGGCCATTCCTCTGTTGCAAAAACATTTGGGGTTGTCTTTTCTTCCAGCCCCGTTGGCAGGGTTTCTTGACTTTGGCATTCAGAGTAAACATTCACCTTATCTCACCCTGCAGCACTAATAGGATCCCTCTGCTTTTCCCTGCTGCAGTCTCAGCAGAGCTCCTTGTCCCACTTTCCTAGTTCCCTTCCACAGAAAGATTCCCCTTTTGGGAGTCATCTGGCACTGAGAAGCAGCAGGAGAGAGTGGAAAAGGGTGTGTGGGCACAAAAGGCAAAGGAGCCTCTTTCAGCATCAGCTTCCCCCTTGATGTGAGGAAAGGGACAGTGATTTTAAGGGTAGGAGAGTCTGAGTGAGAGTCCTCACAGGGAAACGCAGTAGCCACATAAACTGCGAGAGCTCATGGGCTGCAGCTTTACACAGGTGCTACATTCTGTAGAGATTTAGTACAAGTTTTGGCTGCCAGCCTGCTTTGCAGCTGAGCCCTCAGTCTTTCTGCTGCTTGGTTCACCTATATCTGTAACACAATGAGAGCAAAAGTTAGTCCTCTTTGAACCTAGATACATGTGCAGGATATTATTACTCTATTTACATGGGATAAATCAGTACACAGAGGATAAAGTTACTCTGGCTTTCCCTTTTCACAGTTTATTTGGAACACTGGAGAGACAGGAATGCAGTGATGCCCTGCACAGTATTGGAATTTAGCCTGATCTGGGAGTTAACCTATAAACATTTCTGGTTTGAACTAATCAAGGTTTTTTGTATTCAGACTCCCTCCACATGTCTTGTTTTAAAGTAATTCATACTCTTGGAAAGATGAAATGCATGTTAATTCTGGTGGTTGTGCTCTACCTAATGGAGCCAAGCAGAAACATATTGAAACATGTATATTCTGCTTTGTTTTAAGGCTATGAGTCTGGAACAAATGTTTCTAAAATCAATCTTGCTCTCTTAAACACAAACCAAATAAATGGCTGGGTTTGCCTGGATTTGTCCCTCTCCCGGGACCTTGTGCCTTGGAATGATGTCCCTTCCTCTCCTGTGTAGATGTGCTCTATAAAACAAACAGATAGCTCTACACTTCAGAAAGTGCCTTTGTGCCTATTGCAGGGTCTCTCTCTCTCTAAGCTTCAAGTCTTTTCCTATTAAAACATTGCTGGCTAATAAATTCCATAGACAATCCGGGTGGTAGGGAATGTTTTTTATGGCTAACGTGAAATATTTGAAATCTGAGCTATTAACACAATGATCTGTTCTTCTGTCTTTCACCTTGGCACTGATGGTAGTGGAAAATTCTGAGTGCTGAAACTCAGCTTTATTGTTAAAGGAGGTATTAAATTAATGCCATGTGTGCTTCTGCTGGGTCACTGTATTCCTGCAGATCATCTTCATTGCAAAGTCCCTGGCACCTGTCTTTGCTTAAGGCAGTTTACTGTCCACCTTTTAACTGTTTAAAGTGGTTGTCTGTACCCTGCACTGCTGAGTCTGTCACCAATTGCCTATGAAGCTGCTTTTTACAACAGCCGCTTAAATTCCCTTCCCCTTGGTAGCTGTCATATGCTTCCTTTTCATTTGCACCACTCCTCTCCAGGCTCCCCTGGGGAAAAACATGCTGTTCCTATTGGTTTTGGCTGTAGCTGGAGGTGCTGAAGAGTTGTGGCATCTCTGCTGTAATCTGATTTACAGATTCAGTGGGGGAAGTTCCAGCTAGGCTAAGGTAGTGTTGGATTAGCAGCAAACCACAGCACATCCCAGCAGGGCAGCAAATGCTTCATGCTTGGGTAGAGGCAGACGCTAGCAGAGAATGTGTTAACAGAAGGGTTCAGGAGCAACTATTGAGAGGAATAGGGCAAAAGAAGCTATTTACTACTCTATTTCATCAAAAAGTATGGAAAAAGGGGGAGAAGAGTTTTAAAAATGGTAATAGACCCTTTGCAATGAAATATAGAGGCTTAATTTACGATTTATGAGGACCTTCCTCCTGTTTCAGTTCATGCGATCCCTGGGAAACAAGGGAGGGGTTTCACAGTTACCAAACAAGCTCAGAAACCCTTAAGGAAAGGCGATAATTTGTTTAAAAAGTAGTATTATAAACATTAAGCTGTACAAAACCGTTGTCTGCAGACTGACCCACATAGCTGCTTGACATCATCATCAGGAAGCATTTTGCGTGAGTTGTTTACAGTGAGTAATCTCATTAAGCGCACATTATGTATAGGATGTTTGCTGTCTTTATTGCTTTATTTGTTTTATGGAAAGCTCCAGACGGTTTCTACAGCAGAAGTGTAGCAGTGTGTAACTTAGAACAAAATCTTTCTAACATGGTTATTGAAATTTTCTTTGAGTTGGAACTTGGTATTGATCTTTATGACAGCAATTACTTAAAGGTAAACTTTTATAGAAAAACAAATATAGATTTAACTACTTAAAATCATTGCAACTCATGAGGCTTACGAGCAAAAATTTAAACAAAACCTAATTCTATGCTAATAAAAACCATTTAAACAAGGCCATTCTGTTCTAATGCTTTTCCGGACACTATATTAAAGTTCTGGTTTAAGCGCTGATTTAGCCAGCCAAATTTTGGCAGTATCACTGCAGTTTAAAAACATTGTGCCTATCCAAATTCTACAGTATTTATTATTCCCAAAGGAAAAGTACTATTGGAGTAGAGCCTTCCTGATAACATATGCATAGCTTGAGGGTGATATCCTGGGGATGTTGCTACCCAAAAGTCATGCTTTCCTGACATGTGAAATACCATGATAAGGTCAAACATATGCAGTTCGGGCGTTCTGAGTTTACGGTGATATACCCAAGAACAAAGTTGGCTTCAGTCATTTGATAGGTAGACCACTCGGTGGATAAAGAACTGGCTGCATGGCCGCACTCAAAGAGTTGTGCTCAATGGCTCAATGTCCAGCTGCAGACCAGTATCGAGTGGTGTCCCTCAGGAACGGGTGTTGGGACCGGTCTTGTTCAACATCTTTGTCAGTGACATGGACAGTGGGATTGAGTGCGCCCTCAGCAAGTTTGCCGATGCCACCAAGCTCTGTGGTTTGGTTGATACACTGGAAGGAAAGAATGCCATCCAGAAGGACCTTGACACACTTGTGAGGTGGGCTGATACCAACCTGATGAAGTTTAACCATGCCAAGTGCAAGGTGCTACACCTGGGTCAGAGTGATCCCAGGCACAGCTCCAGGTTGGGCAGAGAAGAGATTCAGAGCAGTCCTGCAGAGAAGGACTTGGAGGTTTTGGTTGATGAGAAAATGAACATGAGCCGGCGCTCACAACCCAGAAAGCCAACCGTATCCTGGGCTGCATCAAAGGCATGTGACCAGCAGGTCGAGGGAGGTGATCCTGCCCCTCTACTCTGCTCTTGTGAGACCTCACTTGGAGTATTGTGTGCAGTTCTGGTGTCCTCAACATCAAAAGAACATGGAACTGTTGGAACAAGTCCAGAGGAGGGCCACGAGGATGATCAGGGGACTGGAGCACCTCGTGTGTGAAGATAGGCTGAGAAAGTTGGGGGTGTTCATCCTGGAGAAGAGAAGGCTGCGTGGAGACCTCAGAGCAGCCTTCCAGTATCTGAAGGGGGCCTATAGGGATGCTGGGGAGGAACTCTTCATGAGGAACTGTAGTGACAGAACAAGGGGTGATGAGTTCAAACGTAAACAGGGGAAGTTTAGACTGGATATGAGGAAGAAATTCTTTACTGTAAAGGTGGTGAGGCACTGGAATGGGTTGCCCAGGGAAGTTGTGAATGCTCCATCACTGGCAGTGTTCAAGGCCAGGTTGGACATAGCCTTGGGTTGCTTGGTTTAGTGTGAGTTGTCCCTGCCCGTGGCACTGGGGGTTGGAACTGGATGATCTTAAGGTCCTTTCCCACCCCAACTATTCTATGATTCTATGATTATTTACACGCTGCTGTAACCAGCAAATATGGTTATTATGACTGCATAAAAGTGTTTCATTCTGCAGTAAGATGAGCTAAATTGTTTCAATTATTTTTCTCTGCTGCAGCATAAAATGAGGCTGTGATTTTATATTTTTTTTTGAAACCAAAAATGTCCATCATATGAATTAAAAAAGTGTGTGTGTACATAACAGGTGAACTGGGCTCAGGGGGAAGGGAAAAACTGTGACTCATGGTTCAGTAGCTGATGTCACGATGTTATCTGGAATCTGCATGTTAGCAAAGAGCCTCTTTGTGCTTGACACTGTGAAGATCTATAGAAGAAACCTGTGGCTGAAGTAGTTGTGGAAGCCAAAGGATAGGAACTATGCCTTGTTCAGCAGTATTTGATATGTATTCTTCAAGGCCAGGTTGGACAGAGCCTTGGGTGACCTGGTTTAGTGTGTGGTGTCCCTGCGCATGGCAGGGGGGTTGGAACTAGATGATCTTAAGGTCCTTTCCAACCCTAACTATTCTATGATTCTATTTCAGAGGTGCTGAAAGTGGAATTCACCTGTCCAGGTTTATGTTGTTGGAGAGCTACAAGCACCTTTGAGGTGCAGTTCACTTTTAGACTGGTCTTTCAAGTATGAATCAGGCTGTTGAAGGGTGTGTTTGTCTTGATTAATGATAAAGGAGACCCTGACAACCAGGTCTGGTACAGGTGTCTGACCTGAAGATTTGTCTCATGCCAGAATATTTTCTCAGTGATGCACAAGTCTGTGGCAAAGTGGTGACCTATATCAGAGACTCAGCTGTGAGACTTTCCTTCTAGGTTATGCCAAACAAGCAGTTTATTATAACTATTCTTTCATAGATAGGTGGAGCTGCCATCGACTTCCAGGCAAAATACACATGAATACAGGATTGGATCCAGATACAGTCCAAGACATACCGCATCTCACATAACCTAGTATTATACCAACCACCTTTTTTTCTTAATACCTTGAATAAAAATCTATTTAACTGCAGTAGACCATATGTTTTAGTGACATTCTTATTTGTACTTTTAGATTGCAAGTCCTGTTAGTCATTCAGTGCGTACATACTGTAAAATGTCATTTGCACTTACAGGGCTATAGAAATCTAATGGTCCCTCTTTATCACACAGATGGCTGTGTGCAGCCGTCTTAGTGAATGTGTTCTCCTAAGATTTATTCCTGAAAAGTTCTGAATGTCTCCTGTGAAGTGCTTGGGGGACCTCCTTTTGACCCTGTTGGTATCACTCAGTTGCCACAATAAATGAACATGGGAATCGTGCCCTGGGACTGGCACAGCCCTTATGTCAGGGAGGTGTTGCTCAGGCGTTTCTGAAGAATGTAATATAAAAATCTTCTTCAAAGGCTGATAGAAATTACTCCTCCCTATGGAATTTTCATTTCTCTGCTGTTTGGGACCTTTTTTTTTATTACAGCTGGGGACAGTAATGAAAATTAAGATTTACCTTCAGTTTGCGTGCTCTAGCTGTAGAGCCATGGGACAATCGAAGTGTGTAAGAGCCATTGGATCTGCAGTCTGCGCTGCCATCACTGTCTCAACTGAGAGCTGGATTTCAGGGACAGCTATGTTTAAAGGCTACGCACTCTGTGTTCCTCTGAATTGTTTATAATGTATGTGGAAACATCTAAAATAGGATGCTGTATGATTAAAGGAAGAGCAAAACCACAGGAAAGCTGAAGCTTTTCCTCCCACATATATGTACTATGCATATGTATTTTTATACAGACACTTCAGTACCTCCTTCTTCATGCCTGTGGCACCAGCTCTCAAACTTACCCCAGTTGTACCAATCTCTGCTGCCTAAATAACTGTCTGTCCCTGTCTCCAGCTAATCTAAACCTGGTGTTCAGATCTACTGTTTTTTCCTGTGCCATCTGCCTCTCAGTCTGACTGCTCTGGTACTCCCTTTGCTGTCACCAGGCTGGAATTTCCTGAAGGAATGCTGGGTCTTGAATTATTTTGGGTATGGAAGAAGGGGTAAGGGAGTGCTCTTCCTTATGTTGGTGCTCTCTTTTCACACATAGAATAGCTCTCACATTTTCTTCTTCCCTGTCATATCCTTACTTCTGAGGTACTTAAAGAGGGATATTCCTGTATGGATAAGCACTTACTAATTTTAAACTGTTTATCATTGTGGAAGAGGTGATAAGAAAAGTAAGCAGTCATAAGTGAGAGCAGTGATTTCTTACACTGGATAACCACCTAAAAATATTTAAATGTCATGAGACCCCACTTGCAGCACTGTACACAGTTCTGGTGTCCTCAGCATAAGGACATGAAACTGTTGGAGCAAGTCCAGAGGAGGCCACAAGGATGATCAGGGGACTGGAGCACCTCCTGTATGAAGACTGGCTGAGAAAGTTGGGGCTGTTCAGCCTGGAGAAAAGAAGCTGTGTGGAGACCTCATAGCAGCTTCCAGTATCTGAAGGGGGCTACAAGGATGCTGGAGAGGAATTCTTCATTAGGGATTGTAGCAATAGGACAAGGGGTGATGGATTTAAACTAAAACAAGACAAGTTCAGGTTGGATATAAGGAAGAAGTTCTTTACAGTGGGGGTGGTGAGGCACTGGAACAGGCTGCCCAAAGAAGTTGTGAATGCTTCATCCCTGGCAATGTTCAAGGCCAGGCTGGACAGAGCCTGGAGCAACCTGGTCTAGTGGAAGGTGTCCCTCTTCATGGCAGGGAGGTTGGAACTAGATGATCTTATGGTCCTTTCCGACCTTAACCTTTTTATGATTATATGACAATAGCAGAATGACAATACTGAAGGACAGGAAATAAACCTCGGGAGATTGAACCCAATCATCTGTTGTTACCGGAAACACTATCATGAAAATCTAACTCAAGATTCACTGTCTAACTTCTACTGTGATACTCTATTGGTCTCTGGTATTGCATAAATATGATAAGATCAAACATAACATACAAAAAGCCACTATATGAAGTCTAGTCTCAGTAAAAAAGCCCGGTGAGTCATTGAATTTCTAGTGTACCTGGATTTGCCCCTTTCCTGCAAAATGAAATTGCATGTCCTGATCTGTTGCGTCTCTGCATAGTGTAGCCTTTGATTCTAAGCTCATTCCAGGTCACCCTGCTAAGAAGCCAATTTATGTCACATTTGACATTAGCAGATTGAGCCTTGGATGGTTCATAAAACTTCAGGTTGGCCTAAAGATAGCAGATAGAGCAAAAGTCCCAAAAGACACTTGCAGCTGATAGAAGTCCATCACTGATGCTTAAAGTGTGGTAAGATGTCAGCTACAAAGTGATATCTCTCTTGGAATATCTTTGCTGCTTCCAGCAATCAGCAGTTTAGAGAGTTCTCAAGTTTGAGGTCATGGATGGGCAGCTACTTTTGGTAGACCAAAACTCATTAAAACAAGAATTAGATAAATAGAACAAAATTCTACTGTCAGATATGGTAAAGTAAATCTAAATTTGCATCAGGGCAGGATTTGGTTGCTCATTCTCTTTCTTGATAGTAAAAGTGATTGAACCTTGAAAATTTGAATTCTGTTATGGATTTTTTTTCTTTTTAAATAAAGAACTGGTTTGATAATAAAATCTTGTGATTTACTTTATCAATTCTTAACTGCAGTAAAGACTTTTTACTTATCAGGTATATGCTTATCAGTTTTCTTGTGTAGTCTCATCAGCTATGCATTTTCTCCTGCTTTAGATATGTGCATGAAGAGTGTTGTTCGAGATTTAAGGGGTGATTTAACAGTAGTTTTTTCAGCTGCCTTTCATGAAATTCAAATTGCTGCTAACTTTCTGCAACATCAGTTCTATGGAAATTCAGCATCCTATGCAATAAAAAAATGTCTTTGAGCAGATCTTTCATGTTTTTCGTATTTATTTTCTGTTGCTTTTTGCCTATAATTTGTTACATTGCTGCTGATATGAAGTTGTGGAGCTCTTCTTGTGAAGTTATTCACAGTATTACTTTTCCAATTAGCAGTGTGTCCTTGTGTAAGACCTTTTGTTTCAGTGAAATCAATGGCAAAATCGATTTTGAAATGAAAGTAGAAGGGTCTTCTCAGTTTATCACCTCTGAAAATGAAAACATTTGAATTAGGTTTGTGGATTCATAGCATTCACAGTAGTAGTTTAGCATACTGCATGTTTATTAGGTTCTTAGATGTGCTTAACTGCTGTTAAGCTGTAAATGCCCAGAGAAAAGAGCTTATTAAATGGTCTATTTACCAAACCAAGCTTGACGTCTTTGTTCATTCACATCTGATTATTTTACCACCTCCAAATGGTATTTTGGACATGGAGGTTGGATACTATTTTTTGATTTTACTTTGTGATAATCTAAAGAATCACTGCAGCTTAGTGAGAGAGTGAGTTGTTTTGTGTTCTGGTTCATAGGTAATTAACAGAATTGTCAGCTAATTTCTGAGCCCTTATTACTGGTGAATTTACGCGAAATGCACAGCAGCATGGCTGATTTGAGGCAGAATGGGATTGGGATAAAGGATCTAGGAATTATTCCGAAGGAGCTTCTGAGCTCTGGCTTGCTCTCAAAACACCCTAAGAAAAATCACCCTGTCTGTCCCTTGGTTTATGCCAAGCTAGCTATACAAATACTTGCTGCTTTCCTAAATGTCTTTGAGACCTACTAATGTGTACAGTACTGCATAACAGTGTGATATGGTTTCAGATTCCATGTTTAATTTTCTAAGGCCAGCAGTTTCATGGGTCAGGGTCAGAAACTTTTTATCTTGAAACTGAGGATGAAAAGTGAACTTAATGAAAAACATATTTTATTGTACTCCAGAGCCCCCAAAATTTCAAGTTTTCGGTTTGTTTTTTTTTGAGGGGAGACAGGGGAAAGATAGGAGGTAAGAATACAACTCGCTATTTTAGGAGTTCAATTATTGGGTGCAAACCCAAAACATTGGCTTAATAGCGTATTTTATAATCTTATTTTAGAAACGAGAATGTTTCAGGAATCTATTCATTGTAGATACAGGTTGAAGCTATCACTATTCAAAGTGGTTTAGACTTCTTTGTTTTAAAATAATGTGGCTTAAAAGCATAGAAAAATGAATGTAAGTTGGTTTCTTTAGCAGATGTTCCACAGCCTTTCATTCAGTCTTTTATTCGGTTACTTTCTACTGCAGTCTTTCTTTATTCTTATTTTTTCTGTTTATTCATTGCTATCTAAAGATACTGTCGCACCTCCAGAAGCCTCAGAGTTATCTTCCTTTTCTGTACAGGAGGCAGAATACCCCAACTGTCACAAAACTGGAAAGGCTGGCCAGTAGCAAATAGCTACTTGTTCTTGCCACTACGCTCTAAACAGGAAGAGCTACTGTGAAATACGCTAACTGCCAGTCTAAAATAGGTATACATCACTGGACTACAGAGCCCTGGATCCACATAAACTAAGACAAAGTTTAAGTTTCCAAGTCCAAGTAGGCAATTCATAAAGCACATGCTTATTCCTGTCCCTTCCCTCCTCACTGCTTGGATGTCTCCAGGATTTCAGGCACCAGAGTGCTCAGAAGTGCATTTTCTATCCTTTATGCTGAAGCTTATTTCATTTCTTCAGGTACAACTTGGCTGCGTTTTTCAGATAGGATGGAGATGTCCTCTCTCTGAACCTTATTTCTTGCTGCTGTTTTAGCACATTCCTGAAAGGTGGAAATGGTGATTTGACCTCCAGAATGAAGCTTGTGCTGAACTCTGAATAAAACCATTCACAAAAATGCAATTATACTAACAGCATCTCATCCTCCATCCATCTTTTGATGGGGAAGAATGAAGCAATCTTCTCTACCCGAAGAGGCAATTCAGGCATGCGAGTAGGGTTCAACCTACTTCAGCTAAAGGGCTCTAGCTGATGTATCATAATCTCTTTAGGTGCGTAGGTCAAGCAAGCACCTGCAGTAGGAGACAGGGAATTTCAGAAATATCCTTTTATCTCTCTTTTTACAGGCATTCCCCTCTGCTTCTAGCCAACATGCTGCATTGCAGGAACCAGTACCTCAAGGCCAGATCAGGCAGCTTTTATTGTCACCTTGCTTTGTGGATCTGCAACTAGTTCCATTGTGGTCTTCTCGGTAGTGTGGCAGAAATGTTGATGACAATGCGCATTTGACAATACAGGCACCAGAAGCCCTCTAGTGTAGTGACTTTATCCAGAATGGAGCCCAGAGAGACTCTGGAAAGTAGATCAGTGATTCCATTGAAAATGATAGGCAGAGGTAATGCTTTTGAACTGAAGTTGCCAGGTTTTTCTCTATGTATTTGTTAGGTCTTCTTTTGAGGTGCATTACATAGAAAAATCAGGAGCAAACTGCACCTGCAACTACAAACTGGGGAGCAGCAAGAAGCCGAGTTGTGATGGAACCTAATACCCATCAGTTCAGTGCAAAACTGAAGGACCTTTGCAGATGGAAGGAAAAAGCTAGGAACTACATTAGTTAGATTGCATTGCCCAATCAAGTCAATGCAGAATAGATAGAAAAGCTAGGTAATTTAAAATAATTTATGAGGCTTAGCAAACTCTTACCATGGAATTTAACTGAACTCTAGCTCAGTTATTTTCTCCTTTCTAAGTATAGTAATTTGCATTGGATAAAACCAGTCTGTCTTACAGTGACTGATCATCTCTTTATTCGACAGATTGGCTGTGAGAAAAGTTTTAGGTGTCACTGGGAGAGCTCATGAATTAGATTTCAATTCCTTATGAAATAATTGAATAAATACCCGGAGATGAAATCAGTAAAATCTAGAGGGCAATAGAAGTTTGAGTAAACAAGCAGCATGATTTTTATAGAGAACAAATCATGCAAGACAAACTTAATTGCTTGTTTTGATAGAATTACTAAATTGTTAGCTGCTGCTTATATTTTTTTAGAGATAGGCTTTCAAAAACTTCAAGAGCAGTTAGGTCCCCACCTCCTGCTGGTTTTAAGAGCTTGCTGCATTATCTCTTGAAGTTTTAAAGGAAAGTTCATCTTAATTGGCTTAGAGTTTAGTCTTAATGCCTGACTTTTCAGACCCCCAGTAGTGTCTGTGCCCAGATGGATATACATGGAGTTGCGGTAGGATGCTGACGTTGCTTCCAGGACTATATTATATGCAGACTTGCTTTATATTTTCATTAATAACCAGAAGTTAGGATTAAAGCAGCATGCCAGTGAAATATAAAGGCCAAAAGTTTGGTAATCCATAAGCATTAATATGATAATATGGAATTGTAGAACAAAGATTCCATGCAAAATACCTCGTCAATCCTCCTAAACAAACTCCAAAAACCAAAGTAGGACTTTTCATAAGAACAACAGATCTTAAATACATCTGGTGGGAAATTCAAATGCCACCTAGAAACGAAAGAGAGATTTAATGACTCTTTTGACAAATATCGTAGCTCAAAAAATGTTACATCTCGCTGAATATTTTGTGAATTATTTCAAATCATTTAGCTGCTCTGTGGACTGGAGCAAATTAGGGATCACTAATGCAGATAGATCAAAGAAAGAATATAGCAGCAGTGTAGTGCTCACATCTGACAGCACACCCTTCTGAAACTCTTTTCTATGAGAAGATTGAAGAGAAGCCAGTAATTTTGACAAATAAATGCAAATCAGTTAGCTCATTTCACCTGTCAGAAATTCCTGGAACTTTAATATGAACGTTTTTTCTGCCACTGTATAATTGGGAGCTCTCCAAAGGTGGCATACATTGAATCTGTTCCACTGGAGATAGCATGGCTAAAGGAAATGGCAGGAAGCTAATTTGGCTGGAGCTAAAAATAGCTGATTCAAAACAGATGCCCTCAGACAGGCAATGGTCAAGTCTGAGAAAGAGATGCAAAGAAAATAGAAAGGAGGTGGTTCTGGAATGCGCTCTAAGGAAGCAGGAAAAGTCTGGAAGAGGGCCATGGGATTGAACTGGAACCAGTCAATCAGATATACCTACAGTGGCAGCATAAGGAATGGGGTGTAGAAAATGAGAAGCTTTTGAATGGTAAGGGTAAGAAGCAAAGGGGTACTGAATGAGTGAGTGGTGAAGAAACTTGCATGTCAGTGCATCAACAGTTGGGTTTCACTGCTTGACAGCCATCTAGGAGTTAAAGGGAAAAAAGGAGGTATTTGTAAGAACCATGGAAATATTGGCAGTTCTCTGGGAGCAAATTAAACTAAGTATTAAAAAAAAACCCCTCCAAACAACCAAAAAGACAACAAAAGCCCCCACAAAATGTTTAGGCTGTGGTTCCTATAGAGTCCTATTTTTGGTAAAATTAAAATGGATGAAATCATGAATTTAATGGAGTTGGTGTGAATTCAGATCAGTGAGGGCAGGAATGATACTACAACTTAAAATGATTTAATGGCAAATAAAACAAAAGAGCATAACACATTTAAGGCTCATCTTCAGTAAATGTAGGCCTTGAATTGCATGTCTTATTCTTCATGCTTCTAGTCAAGAGAAAGTTAAAGAGCAACAAAAAGTTTTGTTTTAAAGGGTCAATTGAGTCCAAATAAATTAATCTCTATCAGTATCATTTTCTCAATAAGCTGAATTTTGAGGATGACGTTTATCAGCTGCCAGTCATTGAGATCATAGACATAAATCTGAGTCATTCAGCAAAATCTGTGTCAGTTTTAAAAGTGGCCCAAAAGAGTAAATTGCAGGTAGATATTTTCATCCTCTGTGTGTATAACAAAAAAACCCCAAAAAACCCAAACAAAACCAACAACTCCAAACAGCCCCAAGAAAACCCGAGGACATAAAACAGGGTTTCTTATAAATTAAAAAGTAAACCTATGTTAAATTATTTTTTGAATACTCATTGAGCAATTAAAGCCCGTTGTTGTATACCTGTGGTCAGGCTTGTATTACGATGTTCCTGTTACTTTATATTAATCAACATTTAATTTCACTATGGATAAAACTGGATGCCTTCATTTGCCCTACCGTGTCTGAAACATCCATGTAGGAGGGCTCAGGGAAGACAGTATGTAGCTCTTTTCTAGAGAGGCAGCTGGGTGAGAAAGGGTACCTGAAAGCATGGAAAATGATACAAGCACATTTCTGCTATTGTGGATAACTTGATATCCCCATCAAACCTTGTCAGCTCTCTGTTACCCTCTTTTTTAGATGATTTATGACTATTTTGAGTTACATAGGCAGCAGTAGAGATTCTTGATGGAATTCACAGAAAGCTTCATTCTACAGTAAAAAAGTGCCTTTTTTTCCTATCCTTTATTTTCAATTCTTGTCAAGCTGTTAATTCAGTGGAGGAGCTGTCCCCTTACCTCCTGAGAACATAATTTCTTTAAGAGACTTTGGTAAAGGTTCATTTTAAAGTTTTTTGAAATCCAAGCAGAATAATCAACCTCATCCGTATGCTTGCCTTCTTTGAAAGAATAGACTTCAAAAGTCTGTGAACAATGTCTTCCATATGTGAAATCCAGCTTGATTTGTCTCTGTTTTGTCACATCTTTGTACTCCATCTACTAATTTATTCTTTTGTATAGTTTCTACCCTTTTAACCAGAACAGAACACAGATTGTCTACTCCGTATTTCCTTAGATCCATCCAAAATCCTTTAGAAGTTGATGCTACAGCATCAACTTGCCAATTTGTAGTTCTCTTACAACAAAGGATGAGTTAAGTGATGGGTTAGTTAAAACTTTACGGTGTCATATTTGAGTTTCCTCAAAAGTCTTGGGTGAATATGATGGCTGGCTTGACATGCTGCTACCTGTAGATGTCTTAAAATCTTTACTACCAGCACTGCAGTTGAAGATAGTTCTTAACTGTGACATGTAAAGAAATATGCAACAGGGTTTGAAGAGTTTTGGAAAAAGCATTAATCATCACCACAGACAATCAGTTTTAGACACTTCTGAAATAAGAGATTACAAAAAAAGAGTTGGTTTTTTTTTTTTGGTTTTTTTTTTTTTTGGGTAATAATTAAAGATTGAATATTTTTTTTGTCTTATTGAAATGCGTAAAGGCCATAATAAAAAACATACTAATCAGGCACATAACTGAAGTCAGATTAATTTTTGGAGAATATATAGGAGGATAAATAAAGAGAAGTAGTAAACAGCCAACATGTGGGATTAAAGGTTGTAGAAGATCAAAGAAGTGAGTGTACAGTTGTGACAGAAAATAGCATTAGTATACGTGCTAATGCCCAGATTCTGCTATTTGGTGTGAATATGTATGTTCATGTCTGCCTGGGTTAATTGCACATATTCATGTCCCCAAGGATGATGAAAACACAATTAAATTGCAGTGGTTTGGTTTTTACTGAGTGCTCTGTTATGCTAGAAAAACTTTGATTTTCCATTTATTTCCACAATTGTACCTTTTACTGAAAAACAACCTTTTAAAGGATGAGAGCTACACATATAATTAGCACACCCATTCACTGAGTTACTCTTACAGTCTTGGGATCCTGAAACCCCCTTGAACCTCTCTCTCTGATGTATACAAATTGTATCCACCTTGTAAGAGTACTACTTTTTTTGTCTACTCATGTGCTGAGTGCTGGATGCAAAAGAAGTTCTTCCCTGTGAGAGTGCTGAGGCGCTGGCACAGGGTGCCCAGAGAAGCTGTGGCTGCCCCATCCCTGGCAGTGTTCAAGGCCAGGTTGCATGGGGCTTGGAGCAACCTGCTCTAGTGGAAGGTGTCCCTGCCCATGGCAGGGGGTTGGAACTGGATGAGCTTTAAAGGTCTTTTCCAACGCAAACCATTCTATGACTCTGTGATTCTCTGAAGATGCACACGTATTTTATGCCAATATATGCTAATGTTATAGTATCATTCTTGAAATCAGCCTGTTTGAAACTTCTATACAGAGGGATAAAGTAAATGCAGAAAGACTAGTTCTGCATGTAGGTACAGAGAAAGGATATTGGTAGCGAGGGTTGTACGATAACTCATGGTTCTGGCGATTATCTCGGTGCTCTTACACTTATAGGTGTCTTGGTGGGAGGTTGCTCATTTTAATCAGATGTTATATTAGTTCTTAATTTTAAGCTCTGTCAGTTTGTCTTGAAGTGCTGCAGCAGCATCCAATGAGACCTGAGCACATGTGGAGTTGTGGTACCACTTACTGATCCCATTGCTCCTAACGTGTTCAGATTTGGTACAGGTCCTCTGCAAAGGCATCTGTCTAACTTCATCTCTTATATTCCTTCCTCTATGTTTGTGCAGATTCTATACCAACTTTTAACTAGAAAAGGATTTTATTTGTTTACATAGGTGGTCCCATACCTTAAGTTTAGTAGGTATGGAGTCCACTGTTATCCTGTATTCTGTTTGACATAATGAAAACAGAGCTGAGGGAAATTTCAAGGCCTGTTTCCAGTTTCAAAGATGTTGCACTTCAGCGAAGGGAGAATTCGCTGGATTCCTAAGGTGAAAATATGCAGAAGCTAGAAAGGAGGAAAGACAAGAAGATCATGAATGAGAAATGATAATAGAGAGGACAGAAACAGAAACGTTACAAGGGTCTGAAGTGCAAGCATGCTCCTGTTGGTAGTTGCTGATGGCATCTGCAGCTTTACAAGTGCTAGACAATTTAATGGCTATGTAAAGACTATATTTTACCCTGGATTTTATTAGCCTAGCCTCCCACTGACATTTCCACTGGAGGATGTATTTTTTCATAACTTGATCTAGGAAAGGTCATTAAAAATTGTGGTCCTTTCTCATTCAGAGCATTTTTCATCCTTAAATGAAAACGATGTGCCGGTTAAACATGCCTATTGCGGGGCATTCTGCTGAGTCTGTTGTACATGGACTGCTTAAGCGATTTGGTTTCCCTGAAGTCAGATTTACATTTGGGATCTTTTCTGTAAGAAATATGGAGGTACGAGAAGATATAAAATAGATTGTAACTGTGTAGTTACTGGTATTTAAAGTATAGATTTGCTCAGAACATGAGCCGGCAGTGTGTGCTTGCAGCCCTGAAAGTCAACCGTATCCTGGGCTGTATCAAAAGAAGCGTGACCAGCAGGTCGAGGGAGGTGATCCTGCCCCTCTACTCTGCTCTTGTGAGACCTCACTTGGAGTATTGTGTGCAGTTCTGGTGTCCTCAACATCAAAAGGACATGGAACTGTTGGAATAAGTCCAGAGGAGGGCCACGAGGATGATGAGGGGACTGGAGCACCTCGTGTATGAAGATGGGCTGAGAAAGTTGGGTCTGTTCATCCTGGAGAAGAGAAGGCTGCGTGGAGACCTCATAGCATCCTTCCAGTATTTGAAGGGGGCCTATAGGGATGCTGGGGAGGGACTCTTCATTAGGGACTGCAGTGACAGGACAAGGGGTAATGGGTTCAAACTTAAATAGGAGAAGTTTAGATTGGATATGAGGAAGAACTTCTTTACTGTAAGGGTGGTTAGGCACTGGAATGGGTTGCCCAGGGAAGTTGTGAATGCTCCATTCCTGGTGCTGTTCAAGGCTGGGTTGGACAGAGCTTTGGGTGACATGGTTTAGTGTGAGGTGTCCCTGCCCAAGGCAGTGGGGTTGGAGCTAGATGATCTTCAGGTCCTTTCCAACCCTAACTATTCTATGATTCTATGAAAATAGAATTTTAACAGGAAACGTTGCTGTTTACAGATGTGAAATATTAATGTAGTAATAAAGGTTTGGAGAGCTTTTGTACCTGGAGACTCATTATACAGAATTAAATCTCTACATGGACTCATTCAGGATCAAAATTCATAGAAATGTCAGTCAGATTTGGCTAGTGTGAAGTAAAGATCAAATACTGGATCCATACTAGAGTGAGACTGGGGGAAATTGTGCTTCTGTTAACAGAGAAACTTTTTATGGTCCATTTATTTGCAGAGAGCATCTTCTTGATGGCAAATAAAAGAGAAAAAAATGGGAGCATCATTACTAAGTCATTGAGAATAGACCCACAATCAATCCTTTTACCATTCAAAAGCTTGTTAGATAAAATTGCAAAAATAATATGCAACCAAAACCTACTAACTTCCAGCATTTGTATGAGTGAATAGTTCTTGGGCACTTCTGTTTTCTAAAATATCCATGGTTGCCTGATTTGTAAGCATTGTTGCTAATATTGAAAACTTAAGTAAGACTGATTTTTTAGATTTATCTAATGTTGTGTCTTCTACAACTTCTTCCTGATTCTAATATTCATCACTGGCCTGACAGTTCTCCCCAATTACTCAGCCAGCATTTCTCCTTGCCTGGTTCCTGAACCCCCAGTTACATCCCTTTGCTTGCCACATACTCCGTATCAGGTAGCTGATTATTATATCTGTTGCACCATGTTTAAATGTCATATAGAAGTAAATCTGCATGCACTTGTGAATGCGTGATCCTCTTTTTTTGTTGAAGTTGGGTTTAGTTTGTATTGTTTTTTTTCCTGGTGGGCAGTGAACTTAGGGGATGTTTTTATTCATGACAGAATGGGTTATATCAGTTGGTCACCTCATGCTTTTTCACAAAGGAGAGCGCTTCACAAATAAATATATGTTTATTTATCTGCTTATCTGTTTCTTATAGTTTTTCTCCAGAAGTTAATTACATTGATCATATAATTTATTCATGCTTCATTCATTAGAATTCTTGTAAAATTGGGTTTGGAATGTCTCTTTGGAATGCTATATGCTTGGATCTGCCTGTTGCCTGTGAGAAGAAGGCTGTCACTTTTTGATGGCAGCCTGAAAACCATGTGTAATGAGTACTGTGAGCATTCAGTCCAAATTGTATTATTCATTTGTTATTCATTTTATATCAATGCTTCACACTTACATCTATATGTAAACAGTGTTGTGAAAAAATTTGAAGGTTTTCTCAGAAAGATGAGATCATTACTTATATAGTATTGACAAAAAAAATCCCTGCAGCACATTTGAGTCTTAATGGTCAGATTCCGTCTATTTGATAGAGAAGAACATGGCACTTGTGTGGTTGTCAGTACATACAAACCACTAAATAGGTAATCCTTTGTGTACATTACATATGGAAATGTACCAGAAATCCTTTTTAACTGGCTTACTTAATGTCCTAGTAAAGGTCAAGCCCTGGAATACAGGAGAGTATGTTGTCATGGACACGTAGCCAGCACTAGTCTATAGATCTTGAAGAAGTTGCAAGGAGAAGTCTAAGACATATGTAAACATAGCAAAACTTATTTGACAGACAGAAAGGGTCTTTTCATTATAAATAGATTTTTTAAATCAACATTTCCTGGAATGGCAATAATAGCCTTTACTTCTTCCATGCAGAACACACAGGAGACATTGTAAATCCTTGTAAAAAATTGCATGTAGGACACGTCAGTAGAGGCAGGATTAGACCTGTTGGCTCCTGGGTCTCATTTCTATGCTCAAATACTGGAAACCACTCTTCCTTAAGGATGACAGGCTATTCAACCCTTATGGAGTCTTTTCCAAGCTTGCCTAACCTCTCTGTGGGTGAAGTAGTTTCAGGAGTTCTGCTCATTATCATGGAAGTAAGCTAAATGAAGTTTTTCAAACTTTAGATTAGCCATTTAATGTACCATGACCCATGAAGAGTACAAATTCTGTCCCGCTCTTCCATAACTTATTAGAGAGCCACTCTGGGTTTCAAAGCCTCTCCAGGGACACTAACTTCTGCCAGGGAAAACAAAGTGGGGATTTTGAAGGGTTTGAAAGATGAGAGCTTGCTTATCACTAGCCAGGAAATAGGAAATGAAAAGCCAAAAATGTGTTTGGGACTGGAAGTAAAACAAAACTTTCCTTACCCTCTTTACCTTTTCTCCCAAAGACTATCAAAACAGCTTTTAAAATAGTTAACCAGATGTGGCTAACCATATTAATTTAAATTCCCAGCATAGTCATTACTGCTCTCTGTAAAATTCTGTCTCTTTTATTGATATGGAAAGCACTCCCTTGTCTCGTCTAGCGTATCATAGAAGAGGACAGAACTTTCTACTAGATATATGAAGAAGAAGTGTTTGACGGAAAAGACACAGTGCTGTTCCTGTCAGTGGGAGACAGGCAGGTCATGTGCCTTTTTTTTTCCATAGGTAGATGCTGTTAGGTTCATTAATTGTTCGGGAGCATAGACTCTCACTCAGAGGTAAGTTTGGAAACTTGGGATCTTCATGTCTCAGCTCTGTTAACACCACATGCATTTCTCTGTGTTTGTGATTATAGTTATTATAAAACCAGAGGTCTAAAAAGTTCTTACAAAGACTTTTATCCCTGTTCCACTCTGATTAGTGCAGAAGTGCCTGTAGAGTATGGGTTGCCATCCAGAGCCCCAAATACACATTATCTTGAGTTTCCTTCACTACACTGCTCCCCACCAGTTTTCAAAGGTGAATTCAGTGAGTTATTTTAGAAAACGATGTAGGCAGGGTTGGGAGAATGAAAGTGTAGCCAGGATTTTCCTGATACAAAGAAGTCCCCTTATCATTCCATACAGCTTAACCAGGCATATCCTGTAGCTGTTACCAGAGCAGGAGAAAGATGCTAGAGAGTGTGTTTCTTTTGCTGACCTGTAACCTGGAGGCGCAGGATTCTCATGAAGGCTTGGAGATATTTGAGAAGTCATGAAGGTTGGGGGATGTCGCAAAGGAAGAAGGCTAATGTCACCCCCATGTACAAAAAGGGCCCGAAGGAGGATTCAGGAAATTATAGACCCATAAGTTTTGCTTCCATCCCTCGGAAAGTTATGGAACAAATCCTCTTGGGAGCTATCACAAGGCAAATGAAGCATGTGATTGAGAAAAGCCAGCATGGATTCACCAAGGGCAGAGCATGCCTGACAAGCCTGATTGCCTTCTACAGCAAAGTAACCTGAGATTCTGACTGAACACAAGAGGAAAGTTCTTCACAAAAGAAACAATAAACCATTGGAATAATCTCTTCAGGGAAGTGGTGGATTCCTCAACATTGGACACTTTTAACATTTGGCTGGACAGCAGCCTGGGCCATCTAGTCTAAATCATGCTTTGCTTTGGCAGGTTGGACCAGATGATCCTTGAGTTTCCTTTTAACCTTGTATTGTATGATTCTGTGATAATCTCCTTCATGTTAGTCACATCAATCACTTTCACTCTAGGTGACAAATAAGAGGAAACCCTGCTGGTTTTGCTTCTAGACCTCTTAAAAAGTGAAAATTAAGGGTCAGTCAAAGTGGGTGTACAGAAAGAAATAATTTAAGCACTAGTTTCAAAAGGGGAGATGCCAGCTCTGAGTCTCAGTCTAAGCTGGACTTCTAGGGGAAGCTTAAATCTCAGGGAATGTGAATGTTTGAACACAGCCTTTACACAGCATATTACCCTTTCTGGTTTCCTCTTGCTTAGCATACTTGTTACTGTGGCTCCCAGCCTCAGGTTCTTCATTTCCTGATCACAGCTTATGGATCAGGTGTCTAATTCTGTTTTTGAGGAAACCAAAGTCTGAGGCCATGGTTGTGGCAATATTGAGGGTCACCAGGCACTTTCTTTTTCACAGGTATTTTTTATGGTACCACTCCCACTGCATAAGCTGGCATTAACAGAAGAGTGCAAAAGTAAAACCCAAAGCATCTCAAAATAGTTCTGTGTATCAGTAGACTTATAAATTATTAATCCATGCTTGAATTTTAATGAACAGGAATGCCATCTACTCATTAGTTTAGAAGCCAAAAATATCCACCACTTACTCGTTGACTCTGGGCTGTCTTTTGTTCCAGATATTCCATTTCCCAGACAGAAGATATTAAATGTCAGTGTTTGACAGGCAATATTTTTGTTTCTGTACCAATAAGTAATGCAGATCAGCAGTTACTGTAAGGGTTGACTGTGTTCCAGACAGAAGGTTCTTATTCATAGTCCCACTCTGTGGTATAGTGAAATGAGTTGTAACATGATGCGATATAATGTTTAAAGTGTCTAAATTCTAACCTACCAGCCAGGGTGCTACAGGAGAGCTCAAGTTTGAAGACAGTATTGCAGTCTGACAGATCCTTGCCCACAATGTCATCTGGTGAACAGGAAAATCTTCAGCATCTTCTCTTTCAGTAGCCTTAGAACAGGATGATGAGCATCTGTATGAAGTGCCTTGCAGATGGCCATGGATAATCTTGTCCTGGCTGAAATAAGTGTCAATATTTTCTTTGTCTTCAGTTAGATCAGAATATCATCTTCTGACTTCATTTCTTGTTAGGGTCATTCTAAGTATAGTTCCTTTAGGGCATCTGAGCCAGTTTGCCCTGCACCAGAAAAAATGACTGTGATTTTCTTTCCATGGTGCCATCCATCCTGACTTATTTAGCACATGGGTAAAAGTTGTACAGGTAGAAAAGTGTTCTAGGGTGAGGCTGACAATCTTGCGCAATGTGATGTGTTTTATTAATCAGACTTGCATGAACTTCTGACAACCTGAATGTTTCATTTTTAAAAAACGGAAAAAATCTGTTGTGGGTAAAACAGGCTTGCCAAGGGAGAAGAGCCTGCTTCCTACTGGCTGCAGACTCACTGAGTTACAAGAAGGAGAAATACACCTGGGATTTCTTTCATCTTCTGTGTAGAACATCATAGGAACAGAACCAGAGGGGCAATCATTATTTCGTATATGCATAGTTACGTAGAAAAGTATATAATAGAGAAGGCAAGGGAGAAGTGATCTTGCACCCTTGTAAATTCATTCCAGTCACTGAGACCTAAAAAGTTTAATTTGCTTCTGAAATGGAAATTTAAGGTAAGTTTGTGTCTAGTATATTCAGCTAATTGAGGAAATATACTTTGTTCTTGGAATCTTTTTATTATACCTAAGCCATTTAAAACCACTTGTTACTGTATTTCATTGAGGCACCCCCATAAAACACAATTAAAAAGGTTATTATTGCAAATGATGTAACATAAAAATGTAACAGGTTGGTTTGGGGCTAAAGAGTGAAGCGCTGAGACATTCCTGCTCTAGGCCATGCTGGAATTTTGAAAAAATTGAAAGAGAGATGGGTAGAAAAGGACAAAGCATTATGAAAAGCTTCATGAATTAGGTGAAGAAAGGGAATGGAAAGGGCGGAAAAGGTGATAGTAGTCAGAAAAAGGATGGGAATTAGAAATGAAACTGTAGAAAGAGGCTAGAGGGGCAGGGAACAAGGTGTTAGTATAAATAGCAGATATCTCTTGGGAAGAAATATCTGTCATCTTGTTATAGCCTTACAAATTGACGCTTCTATCACAGTTACTGTCACTGATGTTCTGCAAATGTTCTACTGCAAAAAATGTTAAAAGACATTCAGATGAAAATGTCGCTTTTTAAGTGCAAGTAATGTTACCAAGGTTCAACTTCTAATGCTTACAAATCCCAAGTCTTAGCAGTTCTCTGTAAGTTACAACCCAAATATTTATTACTTTGTGATTAATTTTGAAGCCCTAATGTATCAAACTAATTGCAGGAATGAATCCTAACCTTAAGCACTCCCCAGGTCTTCCCATTATAAGACCATGTTTCCAGTTGGTTTTAACTCAAATACTTCCCATGCTGAATGCCTTAAATAAATTTTCAGTGTTAGAGAACCTGCTGGTGAGGATGGTATTGTCCTTTCTGAAAGGAGGTTTGCAAATGAGTGCACATTCTGCATAGAAACAGTTGATTGCAGGGAATCATGGATTTGGTAATCATCTAATATATTAATATTTGACTGTGCAGCCTTTCTGCATTCTTTTCCTGTTAGTCCAGTGTAATATTCATACCTTTATTAACTAACAACTCTTCTGTGGAATTCAGAAGGCAGTAGTTTCTTTTTACATCACATTAGTAGACTAAAGATGAAAACGTGGCTGTTCCAAAAGCAGTTTTGCTACCTAATGCAGCCTTTACCTAAATGAAATTAAGATCTACTGCTGGAACTGGGGAGAAGTTGTATGTGCAGTGAGGTCAGAAAACTTATCAAAGAATTTCCATTTACTGTATGATTGCACATTAAAATGGTCTAAAAATCATCTCCATTCTAGGTGTGTTAAAATACATCTGAATACTGTTCTATCTGGCTATCTGATCACGTAGGTTCATATTTCCATTAAGTAAAGCAAATGAGACAATGCATTTCAGTGTTGGCTATTTCATGATTCAGATCATCGGCTCATTTCCTCACTGGCTGTTCTCAAGTCAAACATAGTCAAAAATTTCATTGCTCAGATTTTCAAGCAAGAGTTTTATCTGGACCTACATCATTTTCATCTATACATGTAAAACATGTCAACCATCCCCTCCTCAATTATTCACCTGATTGCATGTAGTTCTGTTTCAAGATGAAATAGATATACCAGCAATTTTTTAAAATATTGCTTCTAACAGACTCTCAGAAGCATAGAATTTTATTAATTATTACCAAAAGAACAACATGCTTTTAAATTCAACAAAGTACGCATAGGTAGTGCATATACATAGGTTGTGTCAGTTGCCATTACGTGTTCTCAGCTAGATAGCTTTGAAGATGTGAAACAAGAGCTGACAGCATACAAAGTATGAAATCTGTTTTGTTTCAGATAGGACAAAGTGGAAGAAAAAAATCACTGTCAGTTATTATCAGTGACTTTTACGTTTCTGCTGGAACAGAAAATAAGCACTGTTACAGGGTTATGCTGATCTTTCATTTTGTTTACTTGAAGTGAGCTTGAATTCTATTGATAAATTATCCTTTTGAATATCCTGAAGTCTGTATACAGTGAACATCCATAATGCAGCATATTAAAGCAAGAACAGTTTGGAGCATTTACATTAAGAAAGGATTGCCAGAGGGAATGAATCCAAATGGCACTAAAATAGCAAAGCTCTCAGGAAACTTAGTGGTATAGAAGACAAGTTATTTTGCATTCCAGGCTATGTACTGATCCTAGATGCTATCAAAAAGCTGGAAAAGAAAGAATATAAAAATCCAGCAAAAATATAGATTTGGTACTTAAATTAATTGGAAAAACATGGTGAGACATCGTGCTGTGACTTAATATTTCTTTAGCCTACTCCATGACTTCTAACTCCAGAAGTAGACTGAATGTTGAAGTAGATTGAAAATGTGTTGGAAGCTTTAATTTGAACTGCTAGGGGAATAGATTGGGTTGGGTGTGCTTCTGAGATATTCACAATTCTTATTGTCTACGAACATGCCAGCAGTGCCCGGCCACTGAGGAGGAAATTAATGGCCAGTGTGACTCTAAAGCCACTTTTTCTGAGAATATCAGCTCCTTACAATACACCACTGGCCACTTCTCAAACATGAAGTTTCTGGTGTCTCCTCCACAGTGATAAATATCATAGTGGATTTAGGAACTGGAGAAGCAGCACTATAAAAAGAAAGGGTTTGATTTAGGAACTAGCCTTGACCTACAGCAGCCCTTCCTTGCACTAGGACCTCTCATTTTAGCCCAAGATGCACAGGGCAATATGTTCATGAAGTACTCAGGCTGATCCCCATTGCATGCTCAAGTCCTGAAAATCAAACAAATCAAAAAGCTGTAGAGGACGCACTTATAAAAATTGTTTATCTGTTATTTTCTTGGGGGCTGTATGACAGGGAAGTACCTTGCTCCAGTAATACTGTTCTGTGTAATGTTTGTCCCACTACTACCTCCACATTGAAGTGCTCTAGTGGATTCCTTGGTTTCCTCTTCCCTTGCTATGGACAGTTTTAATCTTAACTCTTAATATGGATGAAGATAAGGGTATAGGAGCACAAACACTTCTTATAGCAGTATCTCAGGTCACCATGTGATTTTCAAAATCTGTCCAAACCTGGTGCCTCCCAGAGCAGTGCCAGAAACCATGGACTCATCCATGGGAAAGTATTACAACTGGAAGAGTCTATGAGCACCCTGCACAGCTGCAGAAAAACACTGCAACAGCTCAGGACATGGTTCAAGTAACATTGTGTGCCCCTGCTAAGTTGTTAGCACTTGAATTAGTTCTGTTCTACTGGCACAATTAGGAATGGCTCAGCTTGCCAATGTGGAAACTGGAGCAGCTGTGCAAATGCAGTATCTGGTACCTAGCAGCAATTTTTACCCTCAGAAGCTTTCAGTACCAACTTTAAAGACATTTTACTGAATAAAGTCCCTGCTACAACAGTCCGAGGCACTTTAAGTCAAATACATTCAGGCACATTCTGTTTCATAATACTCTTGTGCGTCACTAAGGATTTTCACCCAAACATTTCTTCCAAATGGACTATAGGCATTATAGGATGGCTATTGTGACACTGACCATTAATTCTAAAGGCACTTGATTGTTACCTTGGCTAGTTATGCTTCCTTGACCTTTATCAGTCCAGAGCCTTTTTATCATTTTTCAGGCATACTGACCTTCAATCGTGCAGTAAGCCTGCCCAATTTGTTCTTCTTCAGCTAGTACAGTGTATCAGTTGCACAGTCAACTGTTCCTCATACTTATTTGTAGATCAGCTTGTCCTCTGAGATGAGAGTTGATGTCCTACTGTTATTTTAAATGTTCTTACCTCTGTCCTGAAGCCTTTACTTGCAGTCACCCTTCCTGACTTTTAGACTAGACAATGATCCTTTAGTTTGAGCTTTTGACATCTCACCAGCCAAATCACCAGCGAAAAGGAGGCTAAGTACTTAGAAGGATATACTGGCATGACTTCCGTTACAGTTAAACCATCCATTCTCCACGCAATTTACATGTAATCAAAATACATTCCAAGGAAGGCAATTGTTAACCATGGATGAAAAACATGAGTTTGTAGGTGGAGTTGTAGTCAGTATATTCTTTTTGCGTGTTGTTTAGTTGTTGCTGACAAGATGAAAGTGGTACTGTTTCCCTGCAAAAATTAAGAAAGGATAACAAAAATTTGATATATTTTCAACTTGTGTAAAGTATGGTATATCTTTAGTCTCTATGACATTGAAAACTCCCACCATTCTGTGTGGTGCAGTGATGCTTGGCCGATATTGCTTAATCATTCTAATATTAATGAGGCTGTTGAGACTAAGGGTTTTATACTGGTGTTTTGGCTTTACTACGATAGTCTATCGATGCATAATGATATTTTATAGCTTTATACAACCCTAAAACGGATGCCTTAAAAACATCATGGTATTAAATCTCCAAATCAGGGTGCAATTAAGGTTTCATAGCTTTAGTTTTCATGAAACAGCTTCACACCACTTCAGAACTCTACGGCAAATCCAAAGAAGCAAAATCGCTCAGGTCTGTGTTCAGGCAGCAATGGGTAGCAACAGTCCAGGATATAACTATTGTAATATCTAACTTTAATAGAATGATTTGGGACACTGGCTATGCAGGTCACTGTAGTCAGTGGAGGCATGTAATTGCCTCTGAGAATTTCTCCTGTAGAAACTTATCTCAAATATCATCCCTGCCTCCCTGCTTCTGCTTACCAAGTGTGTAAGGAGCCAAGTTTTGTGGCCTTGAAAGCAAGTCTTCGTCTTAGATGTCACAACAGCATCTAAGTAAGCAAGCTTTGCTCAGCCTGGATAAGAAAAGGCTCAGTGGAGACCTTATGACAGTCTTCCAATGCCTAAAGGGCCTGACAAGGAATATGGGAAGAGACTTTTTATAAGGGCATGTAGTGACAGGACAAGGGGGCATGGCTTTAAACTGACAGAGGGGAGACTGAGATTAGACATTAGGAAGAAATTCTCTACTATGAGGGTGGTGAGACACTGGCACACATTGCCCAGAGAAGCTGTGGCTCCCCCATCCCTGGCAGTGTTCAAGGCCAGATTGGATGGGGCTTGAAGCACCCTGGTCTAGTGAAAGATGTCCCTGCCCATGGCAGGGAACTATATGATCTTTAAGGTCCCTTCTAACCCAGACCATTCTATGATTGTATGAGTCTGAATATGGCCATCAAAGACAATATTCCAGCCTATACCAGCCCATCTCCCTCTTCTGCAAAAGCAGAAATGGGTTACAGTTTTTCACGTAGAAAAATTGGCCCCTACTTTGCCATGTGAGACATGTTATGTGGTGGTACTTTGGGAGGAGAGTTGAGCCATCCTTCTGGCTGAGGGATCTGCTGCTAGATAGTCACTCAGAGCTACTGAGACCTGATGCAGGAATCTGGTTAATTTAGAATCTGATTTCTAGGTTCGCATTGTATGAGATAATACTACAGAAAAATAACAAGACCCTTTTAAGTAGATATTTATCAAACAGGCAAATAATGCTGCATTGAGGCATTAAGAGAGTAAATGCTGCATTTCCATCCAGTGTCAGGAGTGCGAGAGCAGTTTTATGATCTTTGCCCTTGAGCATGTAAAGATTGTGTACCCATTCCTCCATTTCCTCGTAATTTTGGATCTGCTTTATCTTTGCAAGTTAAATCTGAAAATGATGGCTGATATTTAGAATTGTCTACCCGTGTATTCTGAAGGACCTCAGATTATTCTGGATTCTTTCTAAAATAATTAAATTCAGAATGTTTTATAAATACTGAAGTGTAGGTAAGCAAGTTAGACTGCTAGACAATAGATAGCTTAAATACTCTTTTGGTTGCCAAATTCAGCAGTTACTTTTGGACTTCTCTGAGTTTAAGATATCTTTCAGTGTGTGTGCAGCTCCTCAGGACTGCACCCTCCTCAAAAAGCAGGTGTGAAAGGAAGCCAAAGAAGAAAGCAGGGCTTTAAAAGTCTGTTGTTCTCTTGTTGGCTGTTAAAAGGCATACCTTTTTTTATAAATAAATAGTATTTTTTTGTGAGATATAATTTAAAATATGTTGTGCATTATGCCTGCTTACTAATTTATTCTGTGTTCTATAGGAGAATAGGAAATCTTGCATCGTTGTTTATTGAACTGCATGATGCAGGAAAGAAAATAGAGTTAAAAGCATGGTAACCTGTCAGAGTCCAAATTTCAATAATTTTCAGATTGTCAATAAAGGAGAATATATTCTTGATAATTCAGATTAGGGAACATGATCTGACATTGCTAAATGTGTGTTTTTGACAAATTACTTATAGCACAGTACAGAGGCAAACTGAGATATGCTGTGCAGTTCACAGATCATTTATGACTGATTGTTTTCTGCTCATTTGCATGGCTTGATTTTGCATTGGTCTTTTTTTTCCCCCAAGCAAACTCACTTTACTTGCTAACATGATACCAGCTGCTGTTCTAATTTCACATTGAGTCCATGTCCCAGTTTCACATTTGTGATATGCTAATATAAACTTAGCTGTGCTTCTCCAGCGCACTTCAAGTGGAAAGAAATCTTGTTCCTTTTTATTGGGTTACATGATGTTATAGTCCTGCAGCCTCATACTACCATGAACATACATCAGAATGTTGTAGAGTATTTTCTATTGAGTTTAAAAGCTAATTGACAGTGCTAAATCGTTTCTGGCATCTATTTCTCTTTTTGAATAGTTATTTGGTGTTATTCTGAAGTGTTTACTAGAGATGAGGAAAACAACCTGTCATATTGATCTCTAGTGTATATGATTATATGAATATACTTTACTTTCCTTAATTGGCACTTTGTAGATCTTTTAGATTTCATGTGTAGCTACAAAATGAATAATCACAGCACAAAGATATATCAAAATCATTTAAGTCAGTGGACAGATTTACCCATATCAATTATTTGGCTTTAGCCCATCCTGTCAAATCTTCATTTTGTGGTGCAAGTATATGTAGGAAGGTGGGAAAATATGTAACAGATTCTCACTTAATTCAATTTTGATAAGCCTCTTACACCTATTCCCAGCTTCCAAGCTCCGGCAGAGGAATTGAAAAGTCTAAGAGCTCTGAAGTCTGTACTGAAGTCCAGCTTTAGATTCAGGTTCCTTCCCTTTTGAAAATACACACTTGCCTAATAAATTTTATTTATTCTTATGGCTATGAGACACTGATTGATGATGGTGGGAGTCAGGAGAGAATTCATAGGGTGACATGGACAGTGGGATTGAGTGCGTGCTCAGCAAGTTTGCTGATGACACCAAACTGTGTGGGTCGGTTGATACGTTGGAGGGAAGGAATGCCATCCAGAGGGACCTTGACCCGCTTGTGAGGTGGGCTGATGCCAACCTGATGAAGTTTAACAGTGCCAAGTACAAGGTCCTACACATGGGTTGGTGCAATCCCAGGCACAGCTACAGGTTGGGCAGAGAAGAGATTCAGAGCAGCCCTGTGCAGAAGGACTTGGGGTGTTCGTCAATGAGAAAATGAACATCAGCCAGCAGTGTGCGCTTGCAGCCCAGAAAGCCAGCCATATCCTGGGCTGCATCAAAAGGAGCGTGACCAGCAGGTCGGGGGAGGTGATCCTGCCCCTCTACTCTGCTCTTGTGAGACCTCACTTGGAGTATTGTGTGCAGTTCTGGTGTCCTCAACATAAAAAGGACATGGAACTATTGGAAGAAGTCCAGAGGAGGCCACGAGGATGATGAGGGGACTGGAGCACCTCCTGTATGAAGATAGGCTGAGAAAGTTGGGGCTGTTCATCCTGGAGAAGAGAAGGCTGCATGGAGACCTCATAGCAGCCTTCCAGTATCTGAAGGGGGCCTATAGGGATGCTGGGGAGGGACTCTTCATGAGGAACTGTAGTGAGAGGACAAGGGATAACGGGTTCAAACTTAAACAGGGGAAGTTTAGATTGGATATGAGGAAGAACTTCTTTACTGTAAGGGTGGTGAGGCACTGGAATGGGCTGCCCAGGGAAGTTGTGAATGCTCCATCACTGGCAGTGTTCAATGCTGGATTGGACATATCCTTGGGTGGCATGGTTTAGTGTGAGGTGTCCCTGCCCCTGGCAGGGTGGTTGGAACTAGATGATCTTCAGGTCCTTTCCAACCCTAACTATTCTATGATTCTATGATTCTAAGTTAATGGGACAAGGTGGATTCCCTGAAGTAAGTGGTCTGCAGTAGGGAATGCTGCAAAATATCATGCCTAGTGGTTGCATGATGCAAATAGGAGTAAGACTGGAGAAAAAGTGAAGTATGGCATTTGAGAATGATCATCACCTTTGGAACAGAGAGGCATGGCTGGTTTGGCTATGTGTCCTTCTCAATCTTTCTTACCCTATACCCAAAAACCAGTGCCAAGTGATGCTTGATTTTCTCTGGCTGCCATGTGTATGTAGCAGGCTGGTGGTGTTTGCCTGCGACATCCCAACCTGTTTTAGCAGGCGGCTTAATACTAAACTCAGACATAAGGGAGGTGGGAGAGGCTTTTGAAGAGCAGTTGTGAACTGTGAGCAGTTATAGAATAGGGGAGAACAGCAGGCTTTGCTTTTTGCTTTATATTTTACACTTGCTTAGTAAAACCATTGTGAGGAAGGAGGCTGTGATGGTAAAACTGATAAAAAGTGGGAGTTAAGGAGAGTAATAGAGGAAAAGCTTTCTAAAAGCCAGATCTGTCAATTATATTATTAATATGTGATGTGTAGCCTTTATGGAAAGTTGTCAATGTCTTGGAACTAAAAAGCCATACGAGATAAATGAATCAAGACAGAAGATTACATAGATCTCAAGTGTATGCACAAAGAAATCCTCAGGAGAAGCTGAGGTGGGGGTAAAGCTAACTAGACAGCAGAACATCTGAAGAGGAACAAAAGTTCAAAACATCAATATTTAACATGTACGCATGGATTGTGTCTTGCTTTATTTTGCCTAGTAGTGTGGACATTTATCTTTGAATTAGTGATATAGAATCTTTTACAGTCCAGATAGGGAAACAGACACTTTGTGTGCCTAGACAGACCTCTAAAACAGGTCAAATGAAGTATGTTCTGGAAATGCTTGTTTCTTTTACCAAATAAGAATGAAGCTGACAAAGATCAGCTCTCCCACTTAGGTGAGTCAAATCACAGCCCTTTTTTATAGTGCTGTAATCACGAAGTTGCTTATTAGTTTTTAATATAAAATAAATGCTGCTTTATTTTGTTCTTGTCTAATGTTTAAAGCAGTCTGAGCTAAATCTGGCAGGCAGAGGGCACCCTGTCTTCTTGAACACTTGAATAAATGAAGGCTGCATGTCAAACCTTAGTGTGCCTAAACCCAAAAATGCATATTATTTGTTCTGAAGATAGAATTCTCATAATTATATTGGACCTTATTTCTAAGACATAAATTGTCTCATCAAACTGCATTTGAAGTGATAAACCCAGAAAAACATAGCAGGACTTCTGATACCTCCTGCTGACCTATGTAAAACAATTCAAGGACTGGCACCATCAACAGTAGGAGCCAGAATAGAGTCCCATTGCGCCAAACACTGTTAAATATCCCTCTGCCAAAGAGCAGGCTGCAAGGAGTGGGATCCATCTTATCTTACAAGTACAGAGTGAAATTATAATGTGTGGGCTTTTTATGAAGAATATTTTGTGTCACAGGATTCCTCAGAGCATGATATGCTCACGCTACAAATCAGTTTGAAGTGGCTGGTATGAGTTAGTAAAAGTTCTGCCACAGACTTTTGAAGGTGCATTTTCCGTTCAATTTTGTTTAAATGTGATAGACACTTTCGGTCTAGCACCTACTGATTCCCACAATTGTTTCTGATTGGTGCCTGTTTTGCTTTTGCTGAAGATTTCTCAATATAGAATCACAGAATGGTTTGGGCTGGAAAGGACATTAAGATCATCCAGTTCCAACCCTCTGCCATGGCAAGGGACACCTTCCACTAGACCAGGTTTCTCCAAGCCCCATCCAACCTGGCTTTGAACACTGACAGGGATGGAGCCTTTATCACTTCCTTGGGCATCCTGGACGTAAGAGAGAATCCTGCTTTACTGTATGCACAAAGACATCATTTGGCAGTTCAGTGACAGCCCTAAGTGGTCAGTCAGTTGTCTGAATTTTCGTAAACTTTGGTGATTATTACTTCAGGGGTCACCTTCCCTCACAAGTTTACTTTGTCAGATTATTGTTACTGAACGAACCGAAGCAAACACAACTATGACAAAATTCTTGGAGTCTGATATAGGAGCACAGTACACACAGGACTCCACTTAGTTTCTCTTTAGCCAAAGGAATTGCAAAATTAGTTTATGTCACCTTAGACAGACAGTGGATTGAATGCAGTATATAAAACCAGAAAAAAAGCTGTTGAAAAGCCACTGAGTAAAAATGACAAGAAAACAGATGCAAGAAAATATGAGATCCTGACATGAAATAATTGAGTCTTTCACAGGGTGAAATATAATCACAGTCTTAACATGTAACAGGAAGCTGAGAGCTCAAAGAGAAAGTGTTTTATTTTCTAAGATAAAACCAGCTAGTGACTTTTACTGGGTGGTTTGAATAAAAAAATATGTTCACGATCTCTTTCTTCTTAATGAATTCTTCTGCAGATCCTTTGGGAGAAGCACCTGAGCTTCTTATAAGCTGTAATTCAGCCATGCCCATTCCCTTTGGAGTAGCATGTAAAATTCATACACTTCAGACACATGAGAAATAAATGGGTTTGGTAAGGGTGTGCTGGAGATCACACAATCCTTTACCTGCAGCTGTTGAAAACTTGCAGAAAAGTGAAGAGAGACTTGCTGAGGTCTAACTCTGCAAACACAGAAATCCTGATAAATTAGGATGAAGTAAATCAAGCCTGAAACAGAGCAGGGATTGCACTTGTTCCTCCTGCCAAGGGAGACTGATTCTGGATCAGTGATTTGACACTTGCTGATGTGTTTGGTTGAATCAAAATGCTTTGGGATTTGCTTAAAGTTTTAAACTTGGGCTAGAACAAGGTCATGATGGAGAGGCTTCGAGCAACCTGGTCTAATGGAAGTTGTCCTTGCCCATGGCAAGGGGATTGTAACTAGGTAGTCTTTAAGGTCCCTTCCAACCCAAACCATGCTGTGATTCTATGTCTATGTTTCACATATCTGAAAATGGAGACCAAGATCTTCCAAAAGAAGGATAAAAATGTGTCTTTGCTTGTGCCTGCCCACTTCTCAAGACAATTAGCCTGATCTGTCATGTGACCAACTCTGTAATTCAGATCTGACGTTTGCACTAGCCACTTGATTGACCATACACTTTGACACGTCTTGTCACTGTGCAGAAAATGTGACTTGTTAGAAGTTCTCACTGGTCATGAGATTTAGCAGCGGGCTAAACCTGATACCACAGCAAGCCCCCAGCCTGTTGATAAACATGTGGTGAAAGTTTCCATAACCAGCTTGAAGGTGCTCAGTTTTTCCCAGGTCTTCAGTTGACATCAGGATCTGAGTGAAGCTGTGCTGAGCTTTCTTTGGAGGAACTTCTTTATTGAGCTAGTCTGCAATAGAGCATGGAAGATGCATAGAACTAATGTTGTTTTAAGGACCATGTGTTCATTGAAAGCTTAAATAGTTTGCATCTGGAAAGCATTGGTGAGATGACTCAAGACTGTGGTTTTAGGACTTTAAAGTTGGGCTCATTTTTCTCTGGGAATCTGCTGATGTTTGAGACATTTATACTACTTGCTTTCTTAGGAGCTTTGTGCTGCCACCCGCAATCATAGTATCTAATCACAGATTTATCTTGAACTTACAGCATGTATTTACTGTATTTTAATAGAGGCAAAATGAACTCTGTGCTTTTATCAAATGCATCTGGAAAGTTTGACAGAAATACCCAGCCACTGCGTATTTACAGGTCTTCGGATTATTGATTATTGCAATGAAGGAAAATTAAAACCCCAGAAGTAAATAGGGAGCACATTCTCGCACTAAGCCAACAAAATGGAGTTGTGGTTGTCTGGCATCCTTTTTTTTTTTTCTGCAGAAAACTGAGAACAAAATGGCTTGATGATTGTACTGTGACCAAATCCCTTGTGCTGACCACTTTCAGACCTATATTTACACATGTTCCTGTAAAAGGAAGAGTTGTCTGACCCAATTACACTGAAAGGAAAACACAAGAACAGGACATTTATTTTTGTTTTGAAACATTTCCACCATCTATCAGACCTTCTTACTTTCATCACTAGCAATGTCAATCTAATTTTTATCAAAAATGTTTTTCACTTTATAAATCAATTTTTATTATAAAAAAGGAAGACAGGACTTGAAATAAGAGTTTCAGTCATTGATAGGAGTGTTTCATTTACATGAAAATATGCAGTTCAGTTGTTTATCCTTGATATCCTCTGATCTCCGTTTAGCAGTCGCGTGCCTTCTAGTGTCATGTATTTTGTGCCACACTACTGCATTTATGCTATTCATGGCCAGGATTGAATGTATCCAGCGTGTTGCTGAGAACAAGAAGATGTGGATGCAACCAGGAGCAGGGCTGCCACAGGATGCTGGTAGGGGAGGAAATCTCCTAATACAGTTTTTTCTCCCCCACCCAGTGATACCTGATGACTGATTAAGGTGGGACTTTCAAGGCTTGGCCACTTTATTTACTATGAATAGTCCAAAATACTTTTATTGCAGCTGAAAACAAGTACATTTCTAATGCATAGGTTTCTAAGTTTTGGCAATTATAGATGAAATTAGTAATTAATCGTGAAAACATTTTGCTACATCAGTCATTTGCCTTTTCAGTAATTTTACTTAGCTTTTCATTTTAAACAGGTTTTGTTCAAAGTACCAGAGATGCTTGCTTAGTTATTCAGTGTCTTCGTGCTCTGAGTATATTTATTTATTTTAGTGGACTTTCAAGTCTTCATATGTATTTTATTATTCGGCCTCTATTCATCAGCTCACCTACTTTCTCATCAAGTTCATGTCTCTTCAGGTTTCACACAAACACATGCACACACCAACGCACTCACAAATACAAAGTTACTTTCTAAAACATAGAATCAGACTCTCCCGCTTGAATTCAGACCTTCTCAATGCAGAAAATCAGTTTCAGTGAAATAGTCCTTCTTGTTTCAAACACAAGTTATTAGTAAGCTTCGTGGCATAATAAGATTGAGATCTCAAGACTCTGTATCCTTATCAGAATAATTAGCTAATGTTAATCTTCAATCTCCCTTGCTGCCTTCTTACTCCTATGTGTGTCTTATATTCAGTCAACACAGATAGCAATTTATTATTCCCTTCTTCCCTCTGGCAGCAACTGACATTCTAACATTAGCTATGAGAGTTGGAGACCCCCCCCCCCCCCATAACCATGCCAAATATCCAGTTTTACAAAATATTGGAGCAGTCACATATTCTGGAACAATGACGTCAATCTTCCCTCTCAGAGAGGCACAGCAAAAAGACAGCTGTGATTCCTAAGACTTCTCAAAGGCTAATATTCTCAAATCACTGCTTTAAAGAAGTATTTTGTTATAGGTTACAGAATCAGTAGTATCCCTCATGTAAAACAGTAGGAAAAGTCTGCTAGAATGATGACAGAATGTTTTCTCTTTTTGCTAGAAGCCTAATTGTATTGTTCACACTCCCTGAGAAATGCCTCATCTTGCTGAGACATCTGACATGCAGTTTGCTTCTGTCTTCTATAAACACAGTACTATCACAGCATCTTGACACTACACTCAAGGTAGAAAGAAGCCCTTCCACTTTGCTATTGATCTCTCCATGGTTCATGGCTCCCTGTGAGGTCTTTGTCTAGCTTTGAGCCACAATTTCTTTGATAACCAAGTGATTTAAAGACAACAGGTATTAGGGTTCCCGCTTGCACGGGCACCGTTAAAAAATATATGGAAGTATTTTCATTAAGAAAAGAACCTTTCTTCAAGACACTGTATTTCTTGGAATACTCAATGAGATTTAATAGATAAATCTGGGTACTGTGGTAGTCAGGGAGGCTCTTTAATTTTATGTAGAGCACAAATCAAACAGAAAAATATTATTATTATTATTTATTATTATTATTAAAGATGCTGGGGAGGGACTCTTTATTAGGGACTGTAGTGATACGACAAGGGGTAACGGGTTCAAACTTAAACAGGGGAAGTTTAGATTGGTTATAAGGAGGAAGTTCTTTACTGTGAGGATGGTGAGGCACTGGAATGGGTTGCCCAGGGAAGTTGTGAATCATAGAATCATAGAATAGTTAAGGTGGGAAAGGACCTTAAGATCATCTAGTTCCAACCCCCCTGTCGTGAGCACGGACACCTCACCCCAAACCATGTCACCCAAGGCTCCTTCCAACCTGGCCTTGAACACTGCCAGCGATGGAGCATTCACAACTTCCATTCACAAGCCATTCCAGTGCCTCACCACCCTTACAGTAAAGAATTTCTTCCTTATATCCAATCTAAACTTCCCCTGTTTAAGCTTGAAACTGTTACCTCTTGTCCTATCACTACAATCCCTAACAAAGAGTGCCCCCCCCCCCCCCCCCCAGCATCCCTATAGGCAACCTTCAGATACTGTAAGGCTGCTATGAGGTCTCCACGCAGCCTTCTCTTCTGCAGGCTGAACCGCCCCAACTTTCTCAGCCTATCTTCATAGTCCACCCCTGCCGGTGTTCAAGGCCGGGTTGGACAGAGCCTAGGGTGGCATGGTTTAGTGTGAGGTGTCCCTTCCCATGGCAGGGGGGTTGGAACTAGATGATCTTCAGGTCCTTTCCAACCCTAACTATTCTATGATTCTATGATTATATATATTAAATAAAATTTTAGATGTTTAGTGTGTTTTGGTCCAGATTTTTTCACTCTAAATATGCCTTTTGGCTTCATGCCTTGTGCTGCACTCAAGGTGTATTATTATGGCGTAATACTGCATATTTTGTCATGCCTTATGTTCCAACAGATGTTCTTCAGAATTATTTTACTTCCATTTGAAATTAATTTAAATAGATTCTTTTACATAAGTTTCCAATTCTTCTGCAGTTGAGAATGCAAGATGCCTATGATGTGAATATATGTGTATATTTTATACATACATACACACATTTGCCTATTTTCAGCTATTGTTTGCATAGCACATACACAGATATGTCTGTTTAATATTAAGACATAGTCATGTGATAAACAACAGGAGTGAAATTAGTGTTTAAACCAAGATATGGAAAGAAGTAGAAAGACCATATCCAGTATGGCATATTAGAGCTCGGAAAATTTGCTACAAGTGATTTGTTACAAAAATTTGTTTCATCTGAGCCCTTGTCATCCTTTTTCATGGGCGATACTGAAGGGAAATTCTTGGCTGAATAGAGATCAATAACTATTTTTAAAGGACTTTATCTTCTAGAAAAAAATAAATCTTAAAATCTACTGCCCAAAATACTTCATCCAAATATAGTGACTCACAAGTTGGTTTTTTACTGATTTGATTCCTTTATTGACAGATGTTTTAGGCATATCTGAAATTTGTTTATCTGTTTTTTCTTTTAAATTATTTAGTTATTTTTATTTTATTTCAAAAGGCTGGAATTATTTCTTTATATATTTTTAAAGAGATTCAAATGTTTATTGACCAAAAAAAGATATAAATAATTAGAATAACCTGTTTGTTAAATAGTCCAGATTTTCTGCTTTAATAGACAAATGTTTATGTGTATGATTCTTTAAAGTGTCTGATTCCAGACTCATGGAAGCATATCAGAAGTCATCCAACCTTTTATCTGTTGGGCAATGGGCTTCAAGCAAGGCTTAGAATGTAATGAACAAATCTGGTTCTGCTTAGTAGTGGTCTTGCTCCTGTAAATGTTTTACTGGTTTATTACGAAAGAAATCTTAGTGAAATAAAATGAATTGTGATCTTTGCTGAGTCTTCATCTGCAATCATAGGCTTTTGTGGAGCGACAACTCTTTCAGTTATACTAAACCAGATACTTGCAAATGGAGAATTCAGTTGGGCCAGCAAACTCCTGAGAGCCAAAACTGCAGAGAGGGTTAGGGAGGGCAAAGAGAGGGCTTAATCTGTTTGGGATTTCAGTTTTACACAGTTTTGCTAGCATTAGGTCCTCAGCAGCTAAGCATTAGGTCCCAGGAATCATGCAATGACTTAACATTCACTATCGCTTTTATGAGAGGATGCATTCCTTGTGTTTGTCTTCTGGCTTTGAAGCCTTTAGGGCTGCTGGCAGTCATGCTTTCCAAATATTCCTGTATAACCAGGAGAGCTGGAAAATTGCTTTTATTTATTCACTAAGAGGGAAAAAGAAAATCTCATATAATCCGTGACTTAAAGGTCTGGGGCTCTAAGAGAAATGCCTAATACTAAGAGGAAACTGCAAGACTTGGTAACTTTGCTCAGCTGAATCATAAAGCCTGAGTCTCAACAACTTTTGCTCTATGTAAAATACATGCCACTTCCACATGGATGTACAGAAAGCTGGCAGAAATTCTCCCATTATTTATTCAAGAAAAAGCAGCTAAGGAGCCTGCTCTTTTTCACCTCAAATACGCCTTTACACTGGGCCCAAAAAACCTTCGCGACTCCTTGTCTTTGCAAACCTGGGAGGTCTAACGCTGAAAACTAAACATCCGAAAGTAATGCTCTTCCCTGAAAAGCTTCAGTTGTCTCTGTCAGGTGGTGCTTTGTGTACCAATGAAGCTCAAAGGTGAGCTGTGAAGGTTATTCCAATGATTGCTTGCAAACACCATAAGCCAGTCACCCTATGGATGTGCTGCATATTTCACGTATATTTTCTGGTGCACAGAATAAAATTCCCCAGTCTTCTTTTTTCTTTTTCCTTAGTTAGTCATGGACACCAAAAATCTTACAAATTACTAAAAATAATTAAGATAACTTTCATGCCTGCTGGTGATGATTTCTGGTTTCTTTTTCAGTGTCCCAGATCCTTTACTGCTAATAAGACAAAGTCATTATGTCCCACTGGGAAGCTGAGTTTCTCCCCCTGCCAGCTGTATTCCTGGTCTCCTTTCTGTAGGTGTTTGGTTTATGATATTCAAACCATTGCAGATTGCAGACTACCAAATTAAGTTCTCAAAATGCTGACAACTTAAATGCTGTCACATGTTAATGTTGTTACATCACTGAAAGTCAGAGTTGTCTGTTCCCAGAAGACACATTAGATTGTTTGTGCTTTGCTGCCCATCTGGTGAGTAGCTAATTATTTGGACCCCTTCCAGCAGGGTCCAACAAGCACCTGGCAAAGGATGTGCATCTGTTTCATTTTGCCATTGCAGAGGAGTGTTACAGACCCTTTTGGATTATTATTGCTTAATTATAAAATTACATCTGAATGGCAAGAGTGAACTTGGGCCAATATCTTGAATGGGACTGCAGAGACTGGGTATCTATTAAATCTAATGTCTCCAGGCTCCTTGTTTCATCAGCAGAAAAATGCATGTTTCTCTATTCAGCCTATCAATGACTTGTGTCCCTGGGCTCAAGTTAACATTTGTGAATATCTCCTCCTCTCCCCATTATCCAATCTATCAGCAGAATTTTCTGAAGCACTAACTATAAGCACATAGCAGACAAAGTCTTACTGAATTTCAAGGGGGCTTTGGTGCCTGGGCAATTTGATGTTAAAAGGGTATTTAAATTTTCAAGTCAATTATGGTAAGGCACTTCTACCTTGTTCCAAATTTTGTGCTGGAAGAATAATTTTGCAGTTGTTAATCCCCAAGTATTATTTTGAGGATAAGTAAGTTAACCAAAATGACAGAGATTCTCCTGACAGCCAAAACCAGCCCAAGAGAGGATTCTCTGATTCTTTTGAAATATTTTTCTGCTGTGTAGGAAGATGTAGACGTGTTGAATGCCTTTTAATGTTAAATGCCTCCATGTGCTTAGGTCTTTCATCTGCAACCAGACAGACACAGAGGAGGATTGTTGGGGTTGTTGTTGGAGAGTCCAGTTGGCTTTACAACTGACTACTCATGGCCTGGTGAACTCAGCATCTGGGAACAGAGCACTGAAAAGGGTGAACTATCCTGTCTAAGAGAGAAAGGCTTGAATAATGCACGTGTCAAACACTGCTCGTTCAGACTACAGCTTCTTGATGTAATCTTATTCGTTGCATTTATATTTGTAAAGCAAGAAGGGTTATGTTCACACTGTGTTTTGGGATTCATATGAGTACTCATATTTGCATGTGGACAAGGCCATCTGTCAGCTATGGAATATTGGTGGCCTCTGGTATTCATAAGGTCATGCTAAATAGCGCCCCACTTCTAGCCTGAAAAAACCCTACAAAGTCCATCCTAAATGCTTCAGAAATCCCATGAGGCCATGAGAAGTGTGTGCCTTGTGCAAGCAGCTACATGCTGTGAATAGAAAGTGCCAATGAGCAGTTAAATTGGACAGTATGTAAACAACTCACAGGGTGAAATTTCTGTATGTAAACTTCATACAAAATGATTAACTAATTATTTAGTAAATGGGTTTTTCTATCAGCATCAAATATAATACACCTGGAGGGGTTTTTTTTGAGTGGTGCCAGCAGAACAAGAGTTGCTTTGATTTTATAGCCAGGCTTTAAAGCATTTCTGCTGCAATTTATCCACGAGGTATTCATGGGTTGATAACCAGTGTGTGTATATATACTGGTGGAGAGGTCAGCTGCTGCCGCCAGAGAAGATGGACAATTTTGGCTCTCTCTGTTTTTCCATCTACCAGGGCAATAATAGCATCTGTCCCCTCTTCCCAACCTATGCCATTTCTGGAATCTCAGCTGAGTGACAGTGAATACAGTATCTTACAGAGTGTGGGAAATGTATGCCATCAGAATGGCATACAGTACATCTGTACCACAGCTGTGCCAGGCTGGCTGGTGACACATAAGAGCTGAAAACCAAATGCATGGCAAGTCTCATGTGTGCCTGCCTTATGCCACTGATATTGCAATATGTTTTCATATTTAGCTCCCTCATTTCTGTTTGCATTAGTGCCACTTGCAAAGTGTACAAGAAGCTCTGGTCTCCCTAGTCTTGAATGACGCTGTTTTGCTGAACCCTTGTAACTGAGAAGGGGATTACCCCACATGGTTTCACAAAGAATTGAATTGAATTTGCCCCTGTGTACGTAATATTTTTGCTAAATTGCATAAAGTTTTTCTTGCATTTCTTATGTAGGATCTGTGTTGTGTATATGTCTCCTTTGTATATGCATAGATTATCCATTACCACTGGTCATCATAAAGTCCTGAGACTGTTTGCCTGAAACATCTGCTGGCATAGAGTATTTCAGACCACCAAGAGCATGTTTTCGTCATAGCCATTGCACGCACTTCTTTGCTATTGTGTCAGTCATATACCAGAGCACAACCTTGGCCAAGTAACCTCTTGCTCTATGATCTTCATTTGAAAATCGCTTAGTGTCTTTCACTCATAAATTTGAAACCAGGTTTGTGTGAGTCCAGCTGTCAGGTCTTGAAACCATTCGAAGCCAAAGCCTAAAGAATACCTAATCTTCTTGGATCAACTCAAATTCTTGAAATCTGTTGCTGAGAAGGTGGAATTATAGTGAATCATAAGGAAAATCAGATTGATGTGAGCCAAAGAGCAATCCTTAAACACCTCCCAGTTTCTCCTGACTATTCCTGTATGTTATTCCTCCCTCCCAGTGCAAAGCCAAACAAGCATAGAATCATAGGATAGTTAGGGTTGGAAAAGTCCTTAAGATCATCTAGTTCCAACCCACCTGCCGTGGGCAGGGACATCTCCCACTAAACCATGTCACCCAAGGCTCTGTCCAACCTGGCCTTGAACACCGCCAGGGATGGAGCATTCACGACTTCCCTGGACAGCCCATTCCAGTGCCTCACCACTCTTACAGTAAAAAACTTCCTCCTTATATCCAATCTAAACTTCCCCTCTTTAAGTTTGAACCCATCTTACTCTGCTGGTGGAAAAAGGCTCATACATTGATGCACAGTCCAAGCTCTGAGGTTGCCAGTGCCACTATGTGTGGTTGATGCCTACTCCTCCACCCCGTTCCCATGAAAAGTCAAACAGGTTTATTTTAACATTTTATTAAATTAGTTAAATTTACATTCAGGTTGCTCAGCTCAAAAACACTGGGCAACCTGAATAGTTAAGATAAGGTCACAGCTCGATTTAAACATATTCATGACTACCCTAGGAAAGTTGCAGTCAGTACCTAAATGTGATCTATCTCCAAGCGCTTCCTGAAGAATCACTGTGTGATTTAGTTTTTCATATAAAAAAAAGATGTATAAATCTGGTTATTGTTTCCCTAATCTTCTTTTCCAGAAGATATTCTTCCTCTCCTTTCTCCTCTTATCCTCTTTTTACCTTCCTAGGGATCAAGAGTGATTGCTCTCGGATATGGTTTAGAACATTATCTAGTCCAATATCTCCTTGTCAGCAGCTGAGTATGAAAAGACAGCAGCTCTTCTGTCCTCTGATATGGTATCATTAGGACTATCAGCAGGAGTAATCCTTTCAGATGCATGTAGTCCCTGTTTCAGCATGAACCCAATTTCATTTTCTCCCACATCCCTGTCTCTTTCTGAGGGAGTGCAGCCCATGTTATCTTTGTATGAAATCATGATTTCTTATTAAGCACACCAGCACAATATCAGCAGCACTGGAAAGAAATGACCATAAAATCATAATTTTATTTGTAGTTTCTCTTGCTGGTTTAGCTAGTAAAGGATTGAAAAGTTGCTTCCTTACACTACAATAGCCTACTTCTCAAGAGGAGGCAAGCATTCTGAGATGAACCCACTGCCTTTCATTGCTATGCAAGATGTTAGGTGTAATAACAGTACTTGCAAATTAAAAATAAGTAAATAACAAGGCTCCTCGTAATCATATTACACACATACACTTTTATGAACCTTATGCAGCTACTTATTTAGTTGTCAGTAGGAAAGAATTTTTGAAGCCCAAACCCATCATTCTCTATGCAGAATATTCTTTAAACAAATTCTATGTTAAAAACATGAAAACAATAAATTAAATGACATGCCATCAGTTTGGTAACACATCTTTCGAGATTCTTTTTTCTCATGTGAGTCACTGTTACATCTAAAACTAGAATACATAAGAAAGTAGAATAGAGTATGGGGTACATGGTAAAAATTTCTCCCCGTCTGGGTGAATACAGGAATTTGGCCAGAGTGCCTGAAGCTTTTCTACTATAAAATATTAAAACTGAATATCAAACACATCTAATGACAAACTGAGACTGTCTTGATTTTCATTATGATTAAAAGGCCTTCCTGAAGCAATAAATGTTTATTCAAATGTAGCTTGTTCCCAGAAGACATAGATCTGTATTTCTCCGGATTGACTTTGGTCACTCAGACGAAGTAGTCAAGTTGAGAGCACAGACCACTCAGATATGAAAAAGGAATGGAGGCACAACCTCTGGAATTTCCTCTCTCTATCAGCTGCCAGAATGGTTGGGCAGTCTCCAAGTCAAGGTGCCCCAGTTAAGTGTGTAAAGACAGTTGAGTTGAGCTCCAGTGCATTTACTAGTAGATATTACAGTATGGCTTCTTTAAGGATAAATCCTCTTTTAACTAGTAGAATTATGCTGGGAGAGCAATTTTTCAACTAGGACATATAAATTGTGTACTCAGAAATGCAATAATAACTTAGAACCTTATTGAGTGCCTGTTTTGTATGCTTCATCCTGCTTCAAGCAGCTGCGTGAAAAAATTAAATGGTCTACTAGGGTACATGCTATCTAGACTTAGCCTTCTAATACAATTTACCAAAAACAATTTACCATGTATGTTTGTGATTAATAAACTATGTGCATCAATAATGAACTTCTAATTTACATATTAATAAAAGAGAGTTATCTTCAATTTATGTGAAATCTACTGTGTTATCTGTGCCCTTTTTTGTTTTGGACTTATAAAGAATGTATGTGAATGAATGTGTGTAGAATGAGTTTCTAGGGCTTCAGAACACAGCAGCAGCAAAATTTGCATATCTACATAGGTTACTGCATATGGTAGAATTCTGCTTTTATGTGTGTAACTTCTCACTTCTGTTTCATTAAAGTTCATTCAAACCCTTTCTCTTTTTCCTTCTGCTGGAGTACCTCCCAGACCTGAAAGCTCGCAGATGATTTGTGCATGGGATAAAGACCTCCTGCGTGGAGGATGCGTCCCTGGATGCTGTTTGTGTATATGTTTCATGGTCTTTTTCTTGTCCCATAGCTTCATGTTGATTAAACCCTTTTCTTCCACCTGGATACAGAAAGATTCTGAGGTTAAGAGTCAATGGCCTAGTTATTCATAATTCTGCATTATGCTTACCCGGGAGCCTGAATCTTTCCTGAGTTAGGGCCAAAGGGCTCTTCTTCCTGTCCTAAACAAAGCCTCTCTTCTAACTGGGCCAGCATGCTGTTGTTGGCTTTCTGTCCTCAAGATGTATGCTTAAATCAAATGTTGGTGTAACACACTGTATACATTTGTATCTGCCAGTCTCCATCGTCTCTTTTTCTTCTTTAACATGCCTCTAAGCATAATTACAGCTTGCCTTTCCATCCTGTTTAACAGAACATTTGGCTATGCTGATCTGGCATTTGTGATCTGAAGTAGAGCCTTCCAGGTCTAGCAACAAACGTTCTGGGTTAAGCGACCCTGCCAAAAAAGAAGTTAGTGTGCTGATAAACAAATAGTTTTGTTTCGGCACAGCAAAGTGTTAAGTTTATACTGTTCATTCACACCTTGCTTTATTAGTGTTGAGTTAGACTATGTTTCGATAAGTTCTTTTATTAATTCATCAAGTCAGTAAATTGAAAATGTTAATAATATTTGAATTGTACAATATTTGAATTATAAATATTTGTATTTTTAAAATGCATTATAAGAAGTTCAAGTTCTCCTACCTCCAAAAGATATATAAGTCCATTATTATTTTACCTTTCTGATTTACAAGAAATGTCTTTCAGTAGTTTCATGCCGGAGTAAATTTTCTAAACTTATTTGTGCAGACTGTATTTTAAAATACGGACTTCAGGTTAACACCCAAAAAACTTTGGATGTATTTTCTCAAAGGCAGGTAAAAGAAGTTTCTAGCTTCAACAAAACTTCTGGATCAGCATGGAAATAGATGCAAATATGTGCATACTCCTCTGTTACTGATTACAGAAACCACAAATCAATGGCTGAGAGCTGCTTATTAGACAGTGAGTTTGCTTGGATAGATGGTTCATGTCATTTAGAATTGACCCACTAGGTATTATGAAAAAGCTAGCAGGCTTGGACATAGAAACCCAGTCTGGGACACATTGAAATCTATTCTACATGTGCCTTTAGGCTGTTGAGATTTGTTCTTGGCCTGCAGCAATTAAAATGCACCACAATGGGTTTCAGTTCCAAATGAATGTCTGGATTCATAGAATCATAGAATCATAAAATAGTTAGGGCTGGAAAGGACCTTAAGATCATCTAGTTCCAACCACCGTGCCATGGGCAGGGACACCTCCCACTAAACCATACCACCCAAGGCTCTGTCCAGCCGGGCCTTGAACACCGCCAGGGACAGAGCATTCATATGTATAGGGTCCACAGGGCTGTGAACAATTAGGAGCCTTCATGTGCCTGTAGGTGTCTGAACTCCTGTTGTTGATGGACAGCTTGTCAGTACTGCCAATACTGTCCACCTCTGAAGAAGGCACCTAAGGCTTTATTCAATTGCACATACATGACTGCTCAGTATAATCTGAGGTGCTCTACCAGACACCAAGTGAAGTCTCACAAGGACAGAGTAAAGGGGCAGGATCACCTCCTGTGACCTGCTGGCCATGCTTCTTTTCATGCAGCCCAGGATACTATTTGGCTTCTCCCCCTTCTCTCTGATTGTTTGCATTTCCTTTATTCAATATCCACACATTTGATAGGGAAAACACAGTACATGAGGCTCAAGATTTTGGTTCATTTGGCCACAGCCCAAGGAGTCATCTGCTTTTGCCTTTTAACAGAACACAACCTTCCTCCACCTCTGCTAGCCTGGTTACCTGCTGCAGCTCTGTTACTGCTTATTATCAGGCAAGTAGCTGGGGGATTTTCTTTAAGAAGGGGAATCTTCAGGGGGACAGAAGAAGGGCTTAATTTTCCTCAGAATAGCAGATAGAGATAGGTTCCCAGATACAGATTGAAATATAAAAATAGAGCTATCCAATCTGTATCTTGCTTCAAGCATTTCAAGTACAGAGAAATGGCGAGACCATGTCAGACTGCCCTTACAGTGTAGACAGAGGTTTTGGGAAGAAAAGACCATTCCTTACTCTCATTCAAATGGAGACATTTTCCACCCTCAACCGATTACTTATCTCATTCACTCTGTCACCAGATTGCAGGGAAGGGATGTTATATGGGTGTTAGGGCATGTTTGTATGCATATATATATGCTGCTGTACACTTGTTTAAGCTGCTGGTGAGTGAATCAGTGCTTGGCTATCCTGCCCAGAAGCATAGGCTTCCTGCACCAGGAACTACTTCTCTACTGTCTTCCTTTCTTTCTGATGGGCTCTAGGTGCCTGCATGGCAGGAATATTACTCTGCGTACAGCACATTATGAGTTTCAAAAGCAGAATGCATCCCACTTACCACCTAATGTAAGATTAATGGAAGAAAGTAGGACCTCCTGCCCAAGTGGGAGGACAGAATCATCTGAAAGAAAGTAAAATTATAGGTCATACAAAACATTGACAAAATGGGCTGTCAGAACCTGCCAGGAGGAGGTAATGGAGAAAAGAGAGGTCTATGACCTTGCTGATTGTTGGACACAGAGAGCGGTGAGTTAGCATGACCTGAGCAGGCAGTCCAGATGGTACAAAGGTGCAGGTCAGTGCTGCATAGATAGAACCAGGTTGGCACCATACCTGAGCCACCTGTATAGATGCAGGACTGAGCTAACTTCCTTGGAAACAGCTCAGGTATTTTCACATTTCACTTTACAGATCATAGAGGCAGAGGAATGAAGTGCCAATGGGTTCATCTGCAATCCTAGTACAGATAATATACCTAGGTGTAATCAAGAGCTGATTGCATTAAATATTTCAAAGAGGGCAGACAAGTACATTAAGTATTTCAAAGAAGACAAACAAGATTGTTTGGGTTTTGTTGTACAAAAATAGTTCAGAATTTGGGAATTTACTGTAATGCTGAGTTTCATTTCACATAGGTTTTGTTGAGTTTTACTCTTGAATATCACTCTGACATTAAAGAAAATCATTAGACATTGCCCATTCTTCTTTAAGGGCCATAAGGCAGTCTATATGAAAAGGAAAATAAATGTTACAGTAAGTTAACTGCCTAGCGTGATTATGGGAATCCTGTCAGTTCTAATGTTATGACCCTTCATTAATCTTTATAACAGAAAGAAAATAAGTACTAATGAGTTTGTTTATTAGCATTTATATGATTTTATAGTTGCATTTAATTCTTAGAATGTTAAGTACTATCTGTGATTAATCCCTCTCATGCTGAAAAGATTTTACTGGCGGCTATGTCCTTAAGACTTCGTGTTGATTCACATGTAATTTAAGTTGACAAGGACTCCAGCAGTATAAAAGGGAACAAAGAGCCTAGTTTCAAGGTCTGATTTAGTTGTGGCTTCTGTATGGCTGATGCAGGACTGAGTGGATGTACTTTGATGATAACATTAAATCTCACCACTCCCTGAGTGAGGATTGAAGTAATTAGCAAGGCTTAGTGCCAGGAGGCAATGCAATTCACCATGGTTGAACCTAATTCAAGATTTATAGAGTGAGAATTTTAGTTATTTGTGGGTTTTCAGACTACTGATTTTTCTGCTTCGAAGGCATTCTGACAACCTGTTTATTTTCATATATATGTTCTGTTTAATAGATACAGTTCTTACCTGAGTTCTCATCTGAGACCTCTGCAGGCTTTTATATTGCAATACAGGGAGGAATTCAGAAGTTCCTGTTATCTGTTCTTTGAAACGGATGCTGTGATTTCTCTTTCATGATGGCAAGGTAAAGTGGGGGCAGCAACACCAGTTCATAGAAAACATTTTTTCCCTCATTACTTTATAACATCATGTATGCTGTGCAATTGTTAAGAGCAATTTAAAAGTATTTTCTGTAGTTTCAAGAGCTAGTAGGAAAGAGGTATTGAATCTGGCATTGGCAGGGGTTAGACTGCAGGTCGAAAAGGTTTAGTGTAGATGGTCTATGTATACACTGAAGTCTGTACTAGGCTCTACAGAGTGCTGACTCTTTCCCAGTGGAAAGGTGGCACTGCTCATTTTAGTTTGGTGGCACCCAGCATTCTTGTTACTGGGGACTCTGACACTTGTATCTGAACCAAATGAAGATGTGAAATTTTGCATTTCCTACTAAAATATTATTGCAAAGTGCACAATTATTGAAATAACAAGAAAACTTCAGGTAGGCACCTTGTTTTGTCATTTGTAATATAATTATCTAGATTAATATAATAAAAAAGCTTTGCTATTTCTCCAAAGATCAAAAGAAATTGAAATTATGCCTTTACACGTTTCAAGATCATACTGTTTGTTCATTTTTTGTTGAATTGAAAGGGTGGAAGAAATGAAGGTATTTGCATAAGATATTTTTAGTTTGTTGAATCACCAAAAGCTTAAGGACTGCAACCTGCAAAGGATAAAGCTGAAAAGCTTTGCTTAAATGGCTCTGTGGTGTAGATACTGATTAACAGAAGGAGAATAAAGGCAGCAGTTTACTTGTTTGTTTGTGAGGTTACTTTTCTAGCAGCAGCTAATGATTTTCCTCACACGTACTTAATATAGTTTATTACTCTAGCATGCAACTGAAAGTGACTATATGAAAACCAGTATATGTATCTTTCAGGGGTAATAAAGGCATTTCCATCATCCATGTATTTGGGATGGTTTGTGTAATATTCTCGCAATCAGTCAGATGTGCATGTGCATTGCTGGGCAATTTTTCAGATGTGAGACACCAGCAGATTTAGTCCTTGCACTATTCCATGCGATATATTCCTTTGACTCATCTTTGAGAGAATGTCTTGGTGTTTAGTTATTTGCTTAATACCTAAGCTGTGAAAGACACTCCAGACGAGGACATCCTTATGTGTAAAGTGCCAAAGCTTTTATTTATTTAGCATGACGTAGTGTTAATACAATTTAACTCAGATCAGGCAGGGAGCAGGAAAGCCTGTAGGGAATCTGCTCTGCAGAGGAACTTCCCTGTCTTCACACTTTAAACAAGTGAAGTGCATATCCCATTATTTGGTTGGCCAGCCAGGATTTTCAGTGTGAAACAGCTCAGCATGAGCTCAGTGTGATTTGCTCAGAGGAGCTCACAGTGAGAGGCTGTGATTTGGACTAACTCACATATGTAGAGCATAGGAGCATCCTCACAAGAGCTTGTCAAGGCATTTTTGAAAAGTTTTCTTTGAAATGCAATATACTTGTTAGAAAACAAGAAGTTTCTCTAGTCCAAGATAAACTTTCCAGTCTGAGACAAAGAGAGAAGCATATGCCATTAAGGTAGAAATATCTCTGTGGTTGGTCCAAGTCAAGCATAGCAGGCTGTAAGCACTGGTCTACAGCACTCAGACTGAGTACCCTATTCACCAGTTATCTGGGGGATCTTCCTTCTTTCTATTTTTCTTTCTTTTAATAAAAGTTTCAGTTTTGCAAAATGCATACAAGTAGAAAACGGGCAGTGCCTTCTCTCCTACCACCACCTAAATGCATTTTATCTTCTCTCTCACTTAGCTTCAAAGCTGCCTGCTGACTATCACTGTAAATCTTGGTTCTAATGGTTCTCTTTCTAAAGGCTGTTAAGTAATTACAGTGAGTTTATACCCTATTCTGGATCAAATGATCCAGATTCAGCCGACTTGACTTTTGCCTTCAATGTTAAAAGCACATAGTCCGCAATTACAATTCACTCAAAAGCCAGTGGAGAGGGAAAACTACTTCCCAAGGCTGATTAAACCTATCCAAAACCAGTTACCACCAAGGAAGCCAGTCTTTGTACTGATTACAAAAGAAAAGCTAGAGAAAGCCTAGGACCCTGGCTTAAATTAGAGTCATAACTTCTAGGCATCAAAATCTAGATGAAGTCTCTCCCAGAGCAGGGTTTCCCAAGAGTGGAAAACCCCTTTAAACTTGCAGAGAAGGGCATTGCAGGACAAGTAAGTAGCAGATTAATCTAAATTCAGACTGGAGAACAAGCTGGCTGATTTAATACTCCTTCTGAGTAGTTGGTATGTATACTGAGCATAGTAATCTCTTAAATAGCTTTATTAAATGAGCACAAGAAGAAGTTGGGGAATTGATTTATAGATTTTTAACTGGCAAAATGTTGAAATTAACATAAGGAGTTAATAAGTGCTTGTAGAGAATCTGCCAACAAACATTTCCAACATAGTTAACATACAGAGCACTTCAGCATTTAAATCTTAGCACTATGATTTGAGAGCTTTCTGACTGGCATGCAGCCTCCTTCTCAGCTGTTCCCTTCCATGAGGCTACAGGGGAAGAAGAAGAGAGCCATGGGTGTATGTAGGGTCCAGTCCTGCTTTTTTTTCTTCAGAAGGTTATTTTTAAGGTATTTTAAAATTATTTTTCCCTCATTCTGTGATTTCCAGCCTATGGCTTGCACAGAATTGAAATGAATTTAAAGAATAATTATAAAAAATCTTACATTCAATTAGAAAGTTAATTGAAGTAGAAGGTTAAATTGTAAAGAAATCTTGGATAATTTTTTTTAATGTACAAATGATGTTTTTGTGCATTAAAATGAAAACCAGATTTCCATTAAGACAATTTTGTGCTGAACTAAGTTGGGGTTTTTTGTTTATTTGGGTTTTTTTTGGGTTTTTTTAAAACCCCAAACTTTAAATATTGTCTTGATTTTTTTTTTGTTGTTAAACATAAAACAGATGACTCAAATATATCTCATGCAATTATAGCTGTGTTGGCTCACTGCTAGCTTTTCAAGGCGTTCTTGGCTAACAGTAAGAAACAGCTATGTATTTCTTCTGTGCTCTAACATTAAAAGAACAAAAGATCCTAAGTTATCTGTATCTCTTTCCTGCAGGTTTATATCCTTATCTGGCATTTCAGCATTAAGCCTGAGTATGCTTTTGTATCTTTGTGTGTAAAAGAAGATGAACAAATTATACACTGTGTCTTAATTCTGCTTTCTGTGTTTCCCTGGCTCTAGCATCCCTACAACTCTGTGTATAAGAAGCATCATCTTGCATTTGTGTTGTGTGGAAGTAATTAGTGCACTGAACTATGAAAGGCTGGGAGCTTATTTAAAATTAATTCTATCAAAATAGCATCTTGCTGCAGTGAGGAGACAGATTGTTATATCTTGAAAAATCTTTAGGTGAAGTAAAAGAAAAAAACCCTGTTTCTAGCTGCATTTTTACCTACAAATAAAATGCTGCATTCTTCAGTGACACAGATTGTTACTTTAAACAGCACAACAGGCTTTAAGATTTTATTCATCTTGTCTTAGAAACATTGAGTTGCACCCTGAATGAATCAAAATCAGTGCTGGAAGTCCCATTGTGAAGTATGTTTTGAAGAAGTAATAAATACTCAAGCTCATGGAGTATAAAAACATATATGCAATGAACCATCCTAAGAACTAAGGGGATTTTAATGGGATTAACCTCATATACCAATTTTATAATGTCTTCTTCATGGGATGTACGCCTTATTTTACAATTGGGAAAAAGGATATGTAGGGCCTCGTGTTCGAATGAACTCAGGACCTGCAACTGGAGCATTATAAAAGCAGCATCAGCTTCTGTAATGTGGCTTTTTACCCAACCATATATTGTACAGTAAGAGTTGCTGGGTGCTGCAGACTGGTCTTAATTGTGGGAGCATTTGGAAAGAGATCTGTTTGTAGAAGAGTAGTGCAAGAGGATGAGTAATGTTGATGGAAGTCCATGAGAATTTCTCCTCTGCAGAGGAAGAGGTCTAGACCATGGGTGGAGGAGCTTTAATTGCCCACTCATTGTATTAGTGTGAATGTTACAGCTGCAGCCCATTTTTGTCTCTCCCAGCTTGGCAGCTGGGAGAACTGCTGGAGCAGCGTTATGACGCCTGATGTCTCACGCTTTTTACAGACAAGGGGGAAATAGTCCTTATTTTCTACTTTATGTACTGACAAAGCTAGCAGGTGTATTTCAAAGGTGATCTGTCTTTTTATTTTGTTTCTCCTTGTGTCTTTTTCTTCAACAACTCACATCTCCTAAATGGATCTGTGCTGTCCATCACAGTCTTACAGAGCTCAGTGAGCAGTTCCATTATTCATTGGCCTTACTTTTATATGGACTATGGAAATTAGTGAGGGTTTTTTTGGACCGACCTAGTCCCTTAAACAAAGTGGGAGCTGGGAATAAGAAGTTTACTTCTTGCTTTAGAAATGTATGCTCCCTGGAGGGACTACCAGCAGTCTGATCTTGCTAGATGCTCACTCCCTATCAGTGTGAGAGCCTCAGTTTGTCAAGGCTCCAGTAAGCTTTTAAGGTGCAAACCAGCTTGCAGTATCAAGCCTAGAGCATCTAGCAACATGTATTTATTTTTCCATTTGTTCCATTTCTCAACATTAGTTTATAAGCCTTGGAACTTCTTGCATAAGAGGAAAATCGCAAATAAAATATGGCTAGATGTTGATTCTTTCCCTCTTTCAGACATTTGCCAGTGCAGACCTCTTTTTCTTGCTTCTGTGAGACCTTTTTTTTGGGAGTTAAGCATATTTTGCTTTCTCCACCTGCTGCTGGCATTTTCTGACCTAAGTTCATGCGATCTCTTAGTGCGATAAGCACTTCTCAGCAATATCATTTTGAAGATGCCAAATGGGCTTATCTAAAAGGGACCCAGTGAGCAAAGCAGCATGGGTGTAGTGTGGGTCAGGGGCCAAAATCCAAAACGCTAATGGAGCAAACCAATCTGTTGGGCAGGTGCACTTAATGCAGATCACACTTTGGGATCATCTTTACTATGAAGTTACTCTGATTGGAACTTTTGAAATTTTGGCTAATAAGCACAAGTCGATGCTCTGATGTGCCTGGTGTGGTCCCGCCTGCTCTCCTTCGCCAACTTCCTGGTTGAAATTTCTGCTGTACTGTAGATTTTCTCTTCTTTCTGAAGTGTCTTCAGCTGCACTAGGACAACACTACTTTAAACGAGTACCTCCTCCAAGGTTAACCATTAGAATAATTCATTTACTGCAAGTAGCTTAACACTTTTGTGATATTATAACACTATTATAATACTGTTAAGGTAATAAAAGGAGCATTTTGCCCAGAGGCCTTTGTTCACACTGAGTTTTCCATCTGCAGTAAGACCTCCTTTGAACTGTGCCTTTGAAAAGTCGGTGAGACCCACCCTTAACAGTGATTTGTGGTTCTCTGTAACTTTGGTCACTGACAAGAAGGATTAAGACTTCATACTTTTTTCATATGCATTATTTTAGTTACATTATAGTTTAGCAATTTACTGTATTATGTTTAAGGGATGTATTTATATTCCTTGAAGTCTCTGGCTTTTCAGGCACGTTATCTTTGCATGTCTTTTGATTTGCCCTCATGCTAGCAGAACAACAAGAAGCTCTTCTTTGTTTTATTAAATTATTCTTTATAACCATATTATTCTATGATTTGGCCTCCAGTCTTCAAAACAGTCACCATCACTTTATAGTATTGGCTTCCTTTTTTCAATGATTGTGGAAATTCTGTTAGGGACATACAATAACATTAGTGGGTTTCATGCTTCCATTTCTAAAAGACATGAAATCTTTTTAAGAAACAAATTATGGCTATTTGTGTTCTCCAGATCTATGAGACTGTAGGGATCTTGGAGTGTCGGTATAATATTAACTGCTTTAGACTTTGCCAGTAAACCTAATTTTGACTAAATTACTTATGGCATTCCATATCTCTCTGGCATGCTTACAGTTTCACATTCTGTACTAAGATGAAACTTATTTCTCTTAGAAGTCAAGCCGTCACAGAGCATGCAGAACCTGCTGCTTGTTTACTGTAGCTAATATCATCAGCCCTATAAATTAGGCTCATGTTTTGTGAATAGTAATGATTTAAGCCAAAGCAAAGTGAGCTGACTCCTACAGTAAGCTACAGGGCTACTGCCCCACTGCCAGATTACTGATGACATCTCCTGCATTTTTTTAAACATGGTCCTCTGTATGAATAAAAGCTCACAAAACCAGATTTAGACACATCCCCTCCTTGTTTCATTCCAGCTCAACAACTAGATTCAGACTCTCATTATTCAGAACATTTCATGTTAGATCTTTTCTTGTCTAAAAGTTTTCCAGTGTAACATTATTACTAATACCAAGAAATAGTTAATCTTCTGATCTTTATGTGGTGCTACAGTAATTTTTATGAGTAGCTATGTTGTTGAATTTTCTGGATATTCATGCAGTAAACCCCTAGAAATTACAGTTTTTCAATGTTAAGATCAAAGACATTTCATCTGGGGGGAAAAAGCCAATTCCGTTAGAAAATCTAGCTATTATCCAAGAGAAACAACACAATTCTAATTTTAAATTCATTTTGATCTGCCTTCCATTGAGACCAACCCAATGCTCAAATCACTGACAACTAGTCTAAATAAGGGTGGCTGCTGAATATTCACAGAGCCAAGAGTCACAGGGCACATGCTGCATGGTCTAGGGGGAAGAAGGAAGGTGGGAGGGAAGGGAGATGATAGGAGCCAATGGAGCTGGGTTAGGTGTGCAGCTATTTCCAGGGGGATGCCAGTGTTATTATGTCACATTTTGTAACTTGGAGGTATTCATAATAGTCAGTAATGGAAGTGTTTGACAGGGGAGCAGATCACAGCCAGCGTGGAGGGACTGGCGGCTAGTCAGCTGCTTGTAAGCTGTTGTGGTGCAGCTACTCAGTGTTTGTAGGTTGTACCTTGCAGTTGACACCATGCAGAGTGTATTTTTCAACATTTCACATGGCAGTTAACCTTAACCTGTTCACAGACTCAGAAGGAATTCCCATTACATCTTGGGTCATGATCTGGCAGCAGTTCTGATGATAGTTATTGTGGGCAGGATTAAAGGCCAGTGTGTGCTCCTCTGCTCCTTCTTCTTGTGTACCTTCACCCAAACTGTAGATGAAATTTTAGGTTAGGGAAAGCATTGAATTACCTCCACTCAGAAACAGTGAATACAGAGAATCACACTTTTTTAGCCAAAAATAAGCCATCTTATAGTCAGCCCAGCCCCCTGTGAAGAAGCAGGGGAGATATGGTGGGGGAAAACACAGCAGCATTTGAGAGTGTCGACTGTGTCTGTAGTCAGGGGGAGGCAATACCCTCTGCTCAACCTGCTGCCAGAAACTACTGATGCTGTTCAAGTGGCTCAGAAGCAGCAGTAGCACTGGCCGATGCACTCAGATCACATCAGCTAAACCTAGAAGGTGTCATTCCCAATCCCCTACATCAGCTTGAGCCGTGATTGCAATGCACTGCTGCTGGGTGACTGTGCATGCTGGAGGACTTCCCCCTTCATCTCCTTTGCAGCAGCCCTTGAGCTGACCCTGCTATTTGTGCAGTGCACGGGGAGTCAACCTTGTGAATTGATTTGGGTGGAAATCTTTTGGTTTCTTGTTATTTTTCGTCTTTCCAGCCAGATCAGTGTCCAGCCCAGCTGAGTGCAGAGGCACACAGACACTGAGCACAGCAGGGGGGGTGAGTGGACCAGGCTATTTAATCTGGTGTTGCTGAATAAGAGCATTGTTCTGTGTGAACCTGGCCCATTAGCTTGAACACAAATGACAATGCAGCAGACCCTCTCTGGATCAGAGAGAGCACAGGCTTTTTAAGGCCAAAATCTCCTCTGAGTATGCCAACCTGTCCCATCCTTATGCACTATTAAAAAAGGCTTTATGCTGCTTTTTAGCATTTGCTTCTGTTTTATCCTTTCTCTGAGCTTCACATACATTTTTGAAATATCAGGCGATCTGGTTTCCGTTCACAGTTTGGTGTTTAGTGCTAGGAAGTGATTCTCAATAATCACCCGACATCAAGAGATAGCAGTATGCTATAGCTAGAGCAGATCAAATCTTTGGCCTTCTCCTTCTGTGATTTTCTTAAATAATTGGCATTTCTAGAACAGTATCACAAGCTGCTAAATGTATCATTTCTTTAATATAAAGTCTCCTAGAGATAATGTCCATCTTCCTGAATAACCTCCCATATAAATACAGTACAGCTGGAAAAAAGTTGCTTCAAAAAATAATCAACTGAAGGTTAAATCTGTTAATTTTATCATGGAAAACAGTTTTTGTAACTCTGGGATATTTATAATAGTCAAACTGTATCTGAGGTGTCTGTATTCAGGGTACACACTAACATGTATTGCCTATGTTCTGCAGCTGTATAAGCTACAGCAGATGAAAAGAACCTCAGTTGAAATGCAGCCAGCCCAAAAATTTGTAGCAACCAGCCATGGTATTTGTTAGCTGGAGTCTTCATTAAGTATAGACTCAATTCTGGCTCTGGGGATCAATATAGCTCTGTGGGGAGGGAGCACCTAACATTTAAAATGGTCAGTGTAGAATCACAGGTGAAGTTCATTTGACTCACTGAAGTCTTTTCCATAGCATCCCACAGAGCTGGTTCAGCTGTCAGTCTCCCAGACCAATTTGATCTTAAATACTGCTTTTCTTCAACTGATTTTTAATGCATTTTACCAGTGTGATGGTGTTTTTTCCAAATAGGAACTTTCATTAATAAATAACGTTTATTAGCATAATTGCATCTTTTAATATGAGATGTAAGGTATGCCACATATATCATATACATATGCTGCATACATACATATACATGCATACATATATGTGTAACACAATAACATACTAATGTAATGAACACTGCAGAATGGAGTAAGGTACAGAGATTTCTGAGCTTAGTAGTGCAAACCAGCCATGCAGAGAAGGGAGGTTTGCTTCCTGGACCTGAGTAGCTGGGTGAGGTAGAGCCTGACGAGAGAGTTCATTAGAGGGTTCAGCACAGCACCAGCACTCTAGAGATCTCTGTACTGACATAATTATATTACTTCTCATTCTGAATTAACTCAATGCCTGCTAAGGTGGTATCTCTGTGCTACATCCATTACAGACCTGCCCTCCCCACAAACCCTTGGAATTATATTTTTGCAGTTTCAGTAGGGGAAAAATAATTGTAAAACAAAGAGAAGTAACTATGACTGCTGCTGATAGTGCAGCACTTAACATAGTGCTTTCCTTGGCTAGGAATCTCAAGTGAGCAGAATCCCAGAGCAGCGGTAGGCATGGGAGGAAGAAGCAGAAAACCTTCAGCTCTTTTCCTAACCCCAGAAACAGAAGATAAAAAGAGAAGCAAAACATATTCAGTGAAAGGGAATCCAACAAAATGAGGTACTGAGTTACCACTTTGTAATAGCAATAGCAAAATATTCTCCCTTACCTGTCCTCAAAAAGATTGGAAATAAAAAATGATGGAGAGAGGAACACAGAAGATTAGGAAGAGATGGATATTCCCAATTTAGTGCATGGGGAGTCATGTGCATGATTATCCTGTGGGCTCCTTGTGATGTGTAGGGGCACCTATGGCTCTTGCAGGTGAGCTTCTAATCCACTGCAGCTTCCCCAGCTCCCTGCAACAACCCAGCCAAGCTGAGAAGTTCATCCATAAGACTTTTTATAGAACCATAGAATCACAGAGTGGTTTGGGTTGGAAAGAACCTTAAAGCTCATCCAGTTCCAACCCCCTGCCAGGTGCAGGGATGCCTCACAGTAGACCATTTTGCCCAATGATCTGTCCAGTCTGGCCTTGAACAGTGCCAGGGATGGAGCATTTACCACTTCCTTAGGTAGCCTGTGCCAGCTCCTCAGCACCCTCACAGAACTTCCTCCTTATAGCTAACCTGAACTTCCCCTGTTTAAGTTTAAACTCATTCCCCCTTCTCCTCTCACCACAGTCCTTTTGATAAGTCACCAGTCCTTTTAATAGGTCACCCAGTGATTGAACAGCTGTATCCAAATGGCCTTAGAGAAAGTTGGGGCTGTTCATCCTGGAGAAGAGAAGGCTGCGTGGAGACCTCAGAGCAGCCTTCCAGTATCTGAAGTGGACCTATAAGGATGCTGGGGAGGGACTCTTCATTAGGGACTGTAGTGAAACGACAAGGGGTAATGGGTTCAAACTTAAAGAGGGGAAGTTTAGATTGGATATAAGGAGGAAGTTCTTTACTGTAAGGGTGGTGAGGCACTGGAATGGGTTGCCCAGGGAAGTTGTGAGTGCTCCATCGCTGGTGGTGTTCAGGTCCAGGTTGGACAGAGCCTTTGGTGGCATGGTTTAGTGTGAGGTGTCCCTGCCCACGGCATTGGGGTTGGAACCAAATGATCTTGAGGTCCTTTCCAACCCTGACTATTCTATGATTCTATAAGTGTGAGAAGGCTCTGCATCAGAGACTAAAAGGAAATAGCCCATGTGTGGGACCTCCTCATCATACATTAGCAAGAAGGATGGCTCTTTCAGAAAAGACATATCCTAAAAAGATAGAACATAGACCACAAGTAAGAAAAAGAGAGATTTAGATGAAATTCAAGGATACATAAAAGTAGATAACTGAACCAAAAGTATATATGTTTCTAAAGGTGATCTAAAAATCAAAGGAAGAACTGGACTGTGAAAGAGAGCCCTAATAGGCATATTACAAACCCTGGTGGTAAAAGCATAAAAAAGACATTAAAGACATGTTAGATAAATCAACTTTGTTAACAAGTAATATAAGAATTATTTGTTTAGGACTGAAATGGATAGAGTTCCTTGGCTAAACAGAAAATTATAGTGGTGCAGTACCACCACTCACCTGCTTCTCATATTATTCTACCTTAGGCATCTGCTGTAGGCCTGGTGCCCATGAGTCTGCAAGATTGGGGCTGGGTGGACATTCAGTTTAAGGCAGCAAAGCTGTCTTCTGATTATGACTTTGTGGGCCTCCGGAAATGACTAATGAGCAAAAAGTACATATCATAGACTATATTCCAAAAGGAGCTATGTATTACTGGTTCTTCATAAAATGTACTCAGGCTGCAGGAGTACAGAATCTATCAATTATGAATGAAGAGATTGCAGTTCCATTATTTACAGTAAAAAATGTGCTCTGTAAGTATGCAGAAAATAGCAGTGAATAAAGGAAACTTGGGGAAAGGCAATCCCCAGGCTGGAAAAAAGAATTAAAAAATATACGGGAGGCAGCAATAGGGAAGGTCCTTCTCTGGATGTTTTTAATGAGAGTCTGGAAGTTCTATTTTGTTCTACCCTAAGGAGCATGATCTAGTCACTTCTGTGAGACAGGATATGTCATACAGTGGGCATTTTCCACTTCAGATCTTCAAAATTCTATTAAAGCAGAGTAGAAATGGTCACCTTTTGGGTATGATGATGGATGAAATACCTCTTGTGATGTGTGTTCCTCCCTGATAAGACTCCTGGCATGCCATTTCCTGAGGAGTTCACAATAGACACATTTAAATATATTAGGTATGGAGAGAATAACAAACAGTGTGGACGATTACTTTTTGGCATAAGGTTACAGTTAAACCTTTATGTCAGTATTAGCTAGAAATTACCCACAGGCAAAACAGCAGAAATGAGCCTTCGGGTAGATCTTAAAGAAATGGCACAAATCGTGTCACTGATTTTGTGGCCAAAATAGTAAGTGAGGAAACCGAAAGGTCTTTATATGCTCTTATAGTGAACCGTCTGGTCAAGAATGGCATGGAAGGAAAAGCAGAGACAGCTAGAGGGAAATAAATAAGAACAGAACTCCACAAGGCTTTGAAAGAGGCTTGAATGTAATGAGTTAAAGGAGAAACTTGGGGGAATGAGAGCCATTATTAAAGCACTAAGCAAAAAAAGAAGTGATACTAGCAGATGCATATTCCAGAGCTGGAGGGTAAAAACTGGGAGGTCAGAAAAGATGATGCTGCAGCAGTCAGGAGCTCAAATAGAAATTGAACTCTAAGATAGACAGTGAATTTCAGTAAGTCTGGGAAGTCAGGCAAAATGACTCAAAAGAAAGATCAGTTACAAGTTCTCTTTAAAATGATGGAATGATCTGTCCCGAATTTTTTATTTGAAAAATACTTTTTTTCATTGATCCATGCATTGTAGCATTATTCTGAAAATTATTTAAAGTCTGGAATTCTGTTTGCCATAATTGCACCCATTTACTGAGATCAAGTAGGTTTAAGTGGACTTGGAAGAAGAAATGCACTTAGTGATGTTTGCAGAGACTAAGAAACATCTAGGTATACTTAGGGATAATTTCAGTAAATTTGGAGATCCAAATGGGGCTTTAGTTAAATAATCTGAACTGAAACTGTATTGCTGTTGTATTCCAAAAATGTGGAAAGATGGGGCTATTTGTTTTCCTGTAAGAACCGTGACTCTCTTTTCCTAATATGCAGCTTTAGAATTATAATAACACAAAAATATGGCTTTTAGTGTGCCAGCATAGCTTTTTCTTATGATTCTATGAATTCTATTAGTTCTGCTCCATGGCAAGAGTAGAAGAAAAGCTGATGAGCTGATGGCATAATAGGCTATCTCTGCCAGATTGCCATAGTTGTACTGCAGTAAAAGAAAATCACAGTCGGTGATTTATGAGGTTACCAGTCTTTTCAATTTACAGTGATTACAAAAAAAGAAAAAGAGTAAAAAATCCAAACAGTAAAAAAACCCAGACTGGCTTTAAAATTGCACAGTGAATTCCACATCCAGATGAAAACATATGTTAACTCAGGAAACAACGTCATTGTAAGGTTTTAGTTACCAGCTTTTTTTCTGATCTTGTTTTCCTTGGCCTCTTTTCGTCTGATACCATTATACTTCAGGCATTTCTATAACTACTGAACTAGTTTCACGTTTAGTTGTAGCTCCTGCTTTTCTTTGCCAAAAAGAAAATTATGCATATCAGCAAGACCAAGAGGGTTGAATAAAAAAAATGCCTCTATTATGAATGGTATAAAAGGAAAAATAGTCTCAATTACTTCCAAAGGCCCATCTTGTTTTCTTTCAAACAGTGCAAGTGTCTTTATTATTAACATTATAAATGGAGGTTGTTTAGTAATTTCTAACCAGTAGCTACTCTGCTTTATTACATATTGTACCCAAGGAGGAAAGGTTAATATCTGGACAGAGCAGGCAGATTAGAGGTTCAAAAAACCTTTAGTTGTGATATAAAACAATTATTAGCAGTGAAATAAGGAAATAGTGTGAAACTCTGAGAACATTTTCATTTTTAATAGATTTTGTAAAGTAAATGAATTGTAGAAGGGACAATGTAGGTGGGAAGGAAGCTACAGGAGCAATGAATTAATGGGAGCAGAGAAAGGAGTGAGTGAATGGCATATAGGTTGCTAGTCACCTGGAGGACTTTTCCAAATGATATACTGCAGGACCTGTCTGAATGTAGCTAACAATCCATGCCTAATCACCTTGAGACACATGCAGAGGTCCTCTAAGCTTTTCTAGTACGGTGAACTTTTCCTGCCTATTACATATTCTAGGAAGGACTTGCTCTGTTTTATGGGTATGAAATCATATGAATAGTGCTGCTGCTGTTGGATCTAGAGATAGGGGAACAATTCACTTGTACAAAATCTTTGTACCATTGCTTCTCCATTATCTTTCTGCACACTGTTATTTAGCCTCTGAATTTTATTTAGAATAAAAGAAATGAATTATAATATTGACAGTGTTATCTACTTCCCAGATCTGGTTCTGTGAATTCATTCTTGCAGTTCCTTCCTGTTTTCCCTACATTTACAAATCATTAAATATAGTTATTCAGTCCCTAAACATTATCTAGAGAATAAGGACATAAGGAAATTTGTCCCATTTGGAAGGGCTATGCTCCTGGAGAGGAGGAAAGTAAAGGTTAGTTCTACTTAAAAATGCCTTTTAGGAGAGTGTTAACTAGTGTTTATCTAACACTTTTATCCATCATGATTTTAAAGTTGTGTTCGTATGTGTATATGATTTGACTTACAAAGAGCTAAGTAAGCATCATTTCATTGAGACAGACCTTCACTTATTACCTGTGTTCTTCTTTTCGTCTTCCTCAAAGAAAAGAGTAGGATTAGGGTAAATATTGTAGCTTCATTTACATTTCTTGATCTTTTCCTGAAGTAAGAGGAAGAGAAGATTGGTGGGGTTTTTCCCTTTTTATAGAAGAAGCTTGCACAAGCATTATAGTAGTAAGGAAAAATAGGAAAGACTTTTTATTTTTTCAGTCTTTTTGTATTTGCATAGTTTAATTGGTGCTTAGATATCACAGAGATTATAATTATGTAGATAACGAGGTCTTTATTATGAACAGATAGGTATTTTTACAGCACATTTCCTGTTAAGGGCTGACCTTTCAAATTAAATGCTCAGAAATCCTATTCCACTGATTAGCTTTTTTTTTTTTGTTTTGTAGCCTTTACATCCCAGAAGGTTTTGCCGAGGGTGAAAATGCATGTAATGGAAAATGCAAGTAATGGACTTTTCACCACTACTATTAGGAAACTATTTATTTTTTTTAAAGCATGAAGCAACATTTTCAGTGGCTAGGATCTTCTGGTTAACTTCTTCCAATCAAGCCATTGTTTATATCTTGCTTTTAATGAATTATCAGGGAAGATTTTAAGTACTTTTTTGAAGGTCTAGAAGTTCAGTCTGTGCATTACCAGAATCACATGCTTTATTTCGTCAGCTTCTCTTTTTCATTTTCCATGCCCTGGCAAGCTACAATATATACACTTAAAGCCATTCACAGTGCATGGAACCACCATAATGTCCCCCATGCTGACTTTTGGTTATGTTGCTTCCATTGTCTAACAGCAATGAGAACTGCTGTTTTGTTTGTGCTCATACCAAGAGCCGAAGGCAGATAAATACTCAAAGCAATATTTCTGAGCAAAGTTCTGTATTTTGAGCTCTCTGGTTTGGATTGTTAGTAGCTCCCTTCAGTGTCGTTCATAAGCGTGGAGGTCATTGTAACAGGTATTAGCTAAAAGCAAACCTTTTCATTCCTTTCTTAGGAATATCATCTGTGCTTAGATGCAGTAAAAGTGCTCTCAGACTGCAACTTCATCCATGGGTATAATTAGCCATCACGTACTATGGACTGGAAAGCTAGTACATTGCATTCGAGAGCTCTAATTATTTACTAGTATATTCTCTACATTATTACTACTTGAAAAAATAGTTCTTTCAGATGCTTCTGGGAGAATGTGCGCATAGAGTAAACAATAAATTTAAGTATATCCTTGGCCTAGTCAGTAGTTTTTAATCTTATGGTCCTCACCTAATAATCTATAAAGATTACAATGCCTTTGAAAATGACTCATCTTCTAATCTAGAAGGTAATTAGCAAACATTGTTTTCTATTACTTCCCAAAAGAACCAGCAAGTTGGATTTCCCTGTTGCTTACAATAAAATTACAGATCTCTCCAAATTTTTGAACCATCTGTGCTGTGTAACCAGCTATCTTCTGAAGACAGGTTAGTAAAAATGACACAGAATAAGAGTATAATAAATCAGAATAAGAATAACACAAGTAAGCTAAGAACTCACTTCCTTAACCTGAGAGTCAGATAGTCTAACTCTCTGGAAGGAGGTGGATGTGGAACATGAAAGAATGTTAGGGTTGAACGGCTGAAGAATAACATAGAAGAAACAGAGAATCCATACCTAGATAAAGAAACAATTTGAGCCAGCAGGGATAAAAAGCTTCTAATACGGGCAGAACATCTTCTAACAAAGGAAACAGATTTGAAGGTAAGGAACAAAATAGAAGGAAAGCACATATTTATGTTAGTAAAGGACAATTGAGGGAGGGATTAAAGAACTTCTGTAATTGGAGAGGACAAAGGAGAACATACTTCCCTTGTAATCTAAGTCTACTATATTGTGCTTATAATTGCTTTTTCTTCCTCTCCTAAAGCTGTGTTAATGTTAGAAAGCATAGTAACTTAGTGGGACAAGTCATTTTGAAATCAGAATGCCACAAAAGCATGTAACAACTTTCTCCTAAATTTCATGGCAGCATTCAAAGGTTGTAATCTGGGTTTCCAAAGTGGGCTAAAGTAACAACATTATTTTGACCAGTCAGAGAAGACTCTGCTGGGGAGGGACTCTTCATGAGGAACTGTAGTGAGAGGAAAATTGGGAACGGGTTCAAACTTAAACAGGAGAAGTTTAGACTGGATATGAGGAAGAAATTCTTTACTGTAAGGGTGGTGAGGCACTGGAATGGGTTACCCAGGGAAGTTGTGAATGCTCCATCACTGGCAGTGTTCAAGGCTGGATTGGACATAACCTTGGGTGGCATGGTTTAGTGTGAGGTGTGAGGTGTCCCTGCCCCTGGCAGGGGGTTTGGAACTAGATGATCTTAAGGTTCTTTCCAACCCTAACTATTCTATGATTCTATGAAGTTAGATTCATAATGAATTTGGAAAGTAGTATTTTAGACTGCCTTAGAAACAACAGGTGGGTTCATCATATCCATGTTAGTGCTGAATTTATCGGAGGATGACTAGTCACCTAGTCACCACTAGACTGGTTCTGTCATGTGGGGCTGTTGGACAAGTCACCTTGCAGAAGGTCTGTCTGGGATATTCAGGGCTCAGGACCTGGGTCAGCTCCATTCTTGTGCAAAACCACCTGGGAAAGACGCTGTCTCCAACTTTCTGAGCCCTACCTGCACTCCAGACAGTATTAAACTCATCAAATTAGTTCATCTTGTCTTCAACCCTCCAGGTACAGCTGCCAGCACAATTGAACCTGTGTGACCTTGTCTATACAGTGCTGAGTTTGAGGACCCCATTTTTCCAGTTGCTTTGGCTACCACAGTCCTCGCTGGTAGACGCAGTAGTCTTTTGAACACACAAAATTTGAGGCCTTTATTGACCCCTCAATTTTACTTTTTACCCATCAGTGTGATTTTCTATACGAAGGAACAGAGAGACAAATAACTACTCTGATGATGGGGTTTGTGGAAGTGTATAGCTAACTAGTTGACTATATTTAATCCTCTTCCTCTGTTGCTTTTTATTCATGAGAGAATACTTCTCAGAATAGCTTTGTTTGGTTTCAAAGTATGACAGAATTTCAAGCAAGTGTCTAGCCAGTATTCAATCTCTTACAATAAATCAGAATATGTTCTTCAGCCTCTGAATGTTCATAGAGTCCATATGATTTATTTATCTGAAACTGCAAGGTTGCAGCTTTCTGAAAGAGTTCCTATTTTGTTTGTGGTCCATAAAATGCTTCCCCCAGTTGATTTAGCACTAAGTTAAAGCATGTCCTTCAAAGGCTGACAAGACTTCAAAGACAAGAACCTTTTGTTAATTGATAACTCTGTTTCATCACTAAGTCATGCTTCAATGTATATGTCAACAACTTGCCTATGAAAAGCAGGGTCAGAGGCATGGAACTTGGAAAGTAGAGACTGTGGAAGCTCTATGATATGTATTAAGCAATGAGTCCAGTGGAACCAACGATAAACAGTAGGGAGTGTTAGCTAAATCAGTGCAGATGAATTCTCTTGTAGGCATTTCACCTATAATGAACTAGTAGAGGAGGGTCTTTTCTCTCTGACAAAAGTCAGGATGGGATGAATTACCTGACATTGTTCTCTAGGTCAAGTAGCTCCTTCCCAAATTCTAGTGGGAGGTCTCTTCTGCTCTTTTCAGGAGGCCATCTCCACATGTGAGGAATTGTCTGCTGCCTTTGTCACATGTCCAAACAGCTTTTAAAGACTTTGTGGGCCATAAATCTCTCAGATTACTGTTACAGCTGCTATTTTACCTTTGTTATAAGTCTCTGGGAATTCAGTACTTGAGTTAAGCTGCATTTGCCCTGTGCTCCCTTGCACAAAATAAGAAGTAGAGTTAGAGTCTATTGGAATATGGATCTGCAGTTACTGAAAATCCATCAGTTTTGAGTGGGGCCAGTACATTCTTGCTGCCTTAACAGAAAAATTAGGAGTCTGTAAAGAAAAACATTGTAGTGCCTACCCAAGGCTGATTGGGACTTTCGCAAGAAAGAAAACAGAGGTGTCCCTAGCCTACTTAGTTTCAGTGCTGTTTCTCTGTACTTGGGCTAGGCATCCCTAGGAACTGGAAAAAAGAGGATGATGTTGGAGGAAAATAGATTAATGGGGTTTAGTGACAGCAGTAAAACAATGGGAGAAAGATTCAAGCCTTCAGGCTATTGAGGAAGGGCAACAAGACCAGAACCTGAGAAGAGCAGATGAGATGTACTGGACAGGGAAAGTAGATTAACAGCTGTGGCAGAGAAAGAAAAGAAACCAGAGGATGAGAACCTTCAGGAAAAAACTCCTCTGCAGAGTCCTGATCCCATTATTTATTGATACAGTATGTAGCCATGAACTCTAGTGAAAAAGTATTTGTCTTCATCACTCTTACAGCTGATGCACATTGTACAATTGGTAGGGGATGGTGGTATGGCTCTAACAACTCTATGAACTGGAGAAGGGAGGAAGCTCAGTACATTACCAGGTGATGTCATCTTTACTTTATAAAATTCCAAGTTTTGTAAAAGGTAATACTGTGAAAAGACAGAGAGGAACCATGCCAGTGAGAGTGGTATTATGCATTTAGGTAAAAGTGCTGAAATAATGCTGTGCACACAAATCTGATTTGGACAGTTTATCATCTGAATACTTAAACTTTGGTACTTGAAGCAACTGGAACAGGAGTATTAGCCTCTGCTGAATTTATCTGTACAACTTGGCGTTGGTACAATGACTTGGCACTGAAGCAGTTCAGGTCTGCTCTTGCTGGTAATTTGAAGCAGAGAAGAACCTTAGACCTTTCTATCTGTTTACTGTCAAATCTTATACTTGGGAGTGGTTTTGATTTTCATACACTTACTCCTGAGGATTTTACTTTTTAATGATAAGTGTGCCTCTGGGTAGGATCAGATTCATAATCCTGAACTTCCTACCTGGTTCTAAGGCAAGTTCAGAATTGAGTCTAAACTGTGTCCTGTGTCTCTTGCCTTGTTACAGGGGAGTCAGTCCATCCAGTGTCTGCAGTTTGTTTGGCCTGCATCCCTGTGAGACCCAGCATTTGCTCTGAGTTTTCTGTCACTGTTGCTATACAGCTTTTTCTCTTGCTTTTCGGTTCTATCTGCAGCACAGGTTTGTAATATATAGTGCAAATTCTCGATGGGTCTAGCAGTCTCATCTGCCCTCCAGTTCCTGGCAGACTGGCACTTTCCTTGGTCCTGGTGGTTCACTCATTACAGCCCAAACCCTCTTGATGTGAGCAATTTAGATAGAGGTGGTTTGCAGGGATTTTTCTGTAGAGGTAAGAATAAATGGCTCTCAAGGGCACATAACAGGATGGAGAATAAAGAGAGTTTCAGGACTTTACTGTCACAGGGATGTGATTTAAAGCTGAGGGTTCTCCTTCACAGGTATAAACATGAACTTCCATACTCTTTCAAGGAAAGAGAGGACCCTGTTTCATCCCTGGTGTAAGGATTTGTGATCCCAGCTGGGATATTTGTGTGATTTGCCCTCCAACTTGACACCAAGGGGAATTTCCAAACATGAATGCTTTCATATATGCTGGAATATATATCAGGGTCTATTTTCTATTTTTCTATACTCATGACCTGAGCAGATGCTAAGACGTGATTATACTAAAAAAATACAAAAAAAAGGCCAGCAACTGTTTTGTGGCCCTGCCCTGATCTGCCACAGCATGGCATATGTCTATACAGCTAAGGTCTCTTGCCTTCCTGAGGCAGGATGGCTGTACCCAACAGCCTGCATTGGAAGTGGTCTATGACCCATACTAACTCCCAGATCATGCTCAAAACTGTGTTTGGGAAGATTCTGGTTTGCCAGAATCAAACTGGTCATTTAACAACCGAACATGTGTTTGTGTGGGCAGGAGTTCCATTTAAACTTCCGATACAGTATAGCCTGTGTAAAATAGCCTGAATAAAATAGATTTGGTAATTGTGGAGTCAACCTCATATAGACATTCCCTCCATGTATGTTCTTAGCTATCTCACAAGTTGTAGGCAATCCTAACACCCAAACAGGAGATGTTACCTTGCACCCACACTACAGAAACTGCTTATGGGTCTGATATTAGTGATAATATCTGTGATCCACTGGTAATGATACAAGTTGTCTGAAAGTACTTGTGTGATTCTTTTAGTATAAGTCATCCACTAAAGCTCTCACGTATACCAGAGGAGTATCAGTTACTAATTCTCTTGAGCTCGATCTATGGTGTTTTGTATACCTTTTTGTTTTCTGCGTTGCTATTTCCACTGGACTGATGGAGAATAAAGGATACGAACAAGGTTGAAATGGGAAGGAGAGTCTCAAAGAGATGCCCCCATTTCCATATGGATTTCTTCTTAGCTCCTAGCAAAGTTACATTTTGCTAGATCATATTTAATATGGTCATGGTTTAACCCCAGTGGGCAGCTGAGCCCCACAGAGATGCTATCTCACTCTCCTCTAGTGAGATGGGGGAGAGAATCAGAAGGGTAAAAGTAAGAAAACTCATGAGTCAAGATAAAGACAATTTAATAGGCAAAGCAAAAGCTGTGCGCACAAACACAAGGAATTAATTCAGCACTTCCCATGGGCAGGCAGGCAGGTGTTCAGTCATACCCAGGAGAGCTCCATCACGCATAGTGGTTACTTGAGAAGGATATAAGCCATAATGGCAAACGTTCCCCCCTTCTGCCTTCTTCTTTGAGCTTTTATTGCTGAACAAGTCATCACATGGTATGGAATATGCCTTTGGTCAGTTGGGGTCCTGAGCTGTTTCCTCTCCCAGCATCTTGTTCACCCCCAGCCTACTTCTTGGCGGGCAGGTGTAAGAAGCAAATGCCTTGACTGTATAAGCGGTGCTTAGCAATAACTGAAACATTGCTGTGTTATCAACACTGTTTTGGTCACAAATCAAAACACAGCACCATACAAAAAAATAAAGAGGCAAAGTAGAGTAAGGTATAATTACCAGTCTCCTTACAGAAAGAAAAGTCCTTTATAGGTCTATGTCTATTTGATTTGATTCTTGATTTCCCTTGAATAAATAAAGCTAGGCTTTTTCAATAGAGAGCCTAAAATGCTGAAAGAACCTGTTGTGTAAATATCTCAGTATAATTTCCTAAACATAAAATCTAAATGTCTTTCAAGCTGGAATCCAGAAAGGTTTACAAAGAAAATCCTCTCTCTTTCAATAGAAGGGCTGGAAATTTTGCCACAGAGCTCTTTGAATCAGAAGTCCTCAAATGGAAAGTGAGTGTTTGTCCTACTACCACCTTTGGTAGTTGTGTGGATATTAGCTTAGCTTACTTGAGCTGCCTTGGGAGTCGGGAGGAGAGGCAGTGTTCAGAGTGACAGGTTTTCAATTTCTGGTAAGATCAATATTGCATACTTTGTCAACCAGCCACTGATGTGCATGGAGAAGATAGTTTGCCTCTGATGTTTTGAATGTCAAGAGTGGCAGAAAGCTTATTTGACTCAGTAATCAGTGACTGACAAGAAGGACAGGGGGTCTTCTTCCTTCCAGAGGACAACTGTGAGTTGTGCAGTTGCTTTCAGACAGCTGAAGGCTCTCTTGGCCAAATTCCCTGCTTCTGTGAAAGGCAGAAGTGTCACTGAAAACAGTGGGATAGCTTCATTTCACATCAGTAAGCAGGTTCTCTCCAACACAGTATCTTCCTTCTTCTGGTTGTTGGGAATCTTCACTCTCCCTGTTCACGTCACAGTGGTAAAGGAACAAAGCCCATCTGGCTGAGCTGATTTAGAGATATGTTGACAAAGGAAAAAGGGAAAGTTCTTCTCAAAGCGGATATGACCATGGAATGTACACTGTTCAGGGACTCATAAGGCACTGAATGCGATGGCCATTAAATGCTTGATTTTGCAAATCTTTTGGGGCAGCTGGGTCCTTGTTTAATTTGGTGGATTGTAACCAACAAAAATTACACTTTTTATGCACAGGCTTTCCTATCTGAAATCCTCTGGCACCTACTGAAGCTATCTCATAATTAATGTTATACATTATTATCCACAAGAAGCACACTTACGAATAACATCAATAACATTCATGCTTGAAAGACAGCAATGGAGAACTGAAGCCTTAAAAAACTTAAGGGAACTGCTGGTGGGTGGGACAGATATTTGGGTATGAGATTGCTTTTCATGTTGGAAGTAGGCAGTTAGATTCAGTAGATGTTGAAATCTGGAGGCTGAACAGTCAAGGATGGTGAATGAGAATGTTTCTGGGGGTGGCAATGATGCAGTGGCATTCAGAGGAAACGTTACCATGGCATTTGCAGGCTGATGTGAACATATAGGAGATACAGAAGGAAAGCTCTGAAACCGGTGCCAGGATATGGACAGAAGAAACAAGGGGATGCTGAAAACTCTCATTATCCAAAAGCGGCATCCTGTCTTTGTGTGCTAGCAGTTTCCTTTTCCTTCACTGCAGATTTTGTGTAACCCACTCTTTGACAGAGATCTTCAACCATGTTGCTCCCTACAATTTGCAATTCCTTTTAGTTATAGCTTCCATAAAAATTATTGCTCAAAATGATGCCTTTTTAGCATGAACTGCAGTAGCCAACATTTAATCATTACTATGGTTATAAGAATCCATTTCTATAGGTCAAGACACCCAGTGATATAAGGTGGTGTATTGCATCAAGGTTTCATTTTATCTGCATCCCTAATAGAGTTCTGGATGATGATGATGCAGTGCGACACTTCATCTTGTAGAATAGTGATGTTGTAGGATACACCATCAAGAACATTGTGACTATGACAGGCAAGCAGGCTGTTGTAGGGCAGCTCACACAGGAGGGTGCTGCTGAGGTGGGATGTTCCACTGGCTGAGTGAGGCAGGGACAGGCAGCAGCCTGCAGGTGTGCCCAGGTGAAGGACCTCCCTGCAGCAAGCATGGAAGAGAGTGGGGCCAATAATGCAGAAGAATGGAAGCTTGCTGTGACAAGGACCTGCAGAAGGAAGAGACTTCCCCTGAAGCCTGAGGTGCCCTTGAAGAGCTGCTTCACTGCTCTGCACACTGATAAGACCCATCACATCAGGAGGGACACTGGAGCTGAGTAAGGCAGCCAGATCTGCTCCCTGTATAACAACCAGCACAACTAAGAAGAGGTGACAGGTTATAGTAGTAGGTGACTCTTCTGAGAGATACAGAGGCACCCATTTACCAACTGACACACTCTCTAGAGAGGTGTGCTGCTTACCAGAAGCTCATATCGGGGATGTCACCAGGAGACTACTGAGCCTTACACAGTCCCCTGACTGGAAGAGGGAAAACGTAAACCTCATTTTTAACAGGAGAGAAAAGGAAGACCTGAGGCACTATAGACCAGTCAATCCCACTTCTGTGCCCATCAAGATCATGGAGCAGATCCCCCTGGAAACAATACTAATGCACATGGACAATTAAGAGGTGATCAGTGGCAGCCAACATGGTTTCCCAAAGGGCAAATCATGTCTGGCCTATTTGGTGGCCTTCTATGACAGGGTTACAATGTTGATGGATAAAAGCAGAACAGCTGACATCATCTACTTGGACTTGTGCAAAGCATTTGACACTGTCCTTCATGACATACCTGTCTCTAAATTGGAGAGGCATGGATTTGATGATCTTTAAAGGCCCTTCCAACCCAAACTGTTTTATGATTCTATACCATTTTCCCAGGGAAATAGCTGAAACCTCTTGCTCAGTCTGTTTCTGTATCAATTGCAGAAGACAATGTGCTACTTTTTTGTTGCCTTTGTCTCCTATATATTACTGGAAACTTCCTGTGACATGGACTGTTTCTTTATTGTGTATTGATACCTGTTTGTACAGCACCTGCCCCAAAGGTCGCCTTCTGTCACTGGGAATTGTAGTTGCTGCAAAAAATACAAACATCCAACTCTACTGGGTATCACAGTAATGGTAATGCTTCTAAAGTTCTTAGAGAAAAACAGGTAATACACTTGTCATCCTGGATAATATTTCCATCTTAATTAAAACGTGTTAATGCGTAGGTTTGGGTCTTAGCTATTGATGATCATATTGTAACTAAATAACTCATAAATATGTACAGCAAGTTGGGTTCCTCCAACCAAGTGTGTCTGGTGCTATAAAAATCATAGTTTCTTGATGGTAGTACTAAAATTTAACGTGTTCATAAATCTGTTTATATGAAAAATATGCAGAAACTAATAAACCATCAAGAGCATTATGATTTGTGAAATTTAGGCCTGTCACTTGCTAAGACACTAATTCTATGAAATTGCGATATGTCTATGTCATTAAAAACTGCAGGTGTATCACTGATTCTAATGAAACTACTGAAAGAAGTACATTAAAATAAATAATAAATGATCCTAAAAAATATGCTGGAGCATATCATTACCACACATTGAACATCTGTACTTCAGTGCTAAGGTATAATCTCACCATAGCCATAAATAGGTTATAAAATTATTTTGCAGAATTCATAGAATTTACATCTCAGGTAATGTCACCTGAGGGTGTAAAAACATCTGAGATTTCATAGTTATCAGACTGATACATCTTAGTATCTCTGGCTTTGATTAACAAAACCAGATTTAACAACTTTCCACAAGGATGAAGCATGTGAATTTTGTGGTATTTTTACTGACTGCAATGATCTTTTATAAAACCTGTCCAACAGTGCTATCTTTGTTGGACATAATTCAGCTGAAAATCCTTTATCTAGCAGTGAAAAAGATCCTTTACAAGGCTGTATATACATTTCAGGAACTTTCTAGCATAAATGCATGTAAAACTGCTCAATTATATGAAGTATTTTACTGATACAGCTCTTTTCTCAAGACAGAAAAGCACAATTTTAGCTGATAAATGCTGTATACCTTCAGGGTTTCATGCACTCTGTTTACAGTGGTTTCTTATAAGAATCACAGAAACATAGAAGAGTTAGGGTTGGAAAAGACCTTCAGACCATCTTGTTCCAACCCACCTACTGTAGGCAGGGATACCTAACCCTAGACCATGTTGCTGAAGGCTCTGTCCAACCTGGCCTTGAACACTGGAGCATTTGCATTGCAAGACCAGACTCTCTGTATGAAAAAGAGGCAAGAGTGATTGAATGCTAATTAAAATACTTCAGTGTGGACCACTAGAAAAGGAATATTACTTCAAATAGTTACAGCCATACAGGGTATTTGTCCAGCTGCTAAGATGTCTCAGACAAATTAGATCCTTCACACTAAACAAACAAAACCCAACAAAATACCCCAACAGGAGTCGTCAAAGGGCAAAGAAGATTACTATTTCTTAAATGATGAAAAAATAGTTCCTGCTGGTTAATTTTGGTCTTAAATTCTGGAACAACCTTAGAAAGATTTTGTTTTAATTGTAATAGGAAGGTCCTCTGCTGCTCATCTTTCCTGGGTGGGAGCTTCTCTGCAGAAGGAAAACATCCATGAGGAAGAAGCAGCAGTTTGTGGATAAATTCAAAACAAATTTCTGCTCTTGTCTTGGTAGTACTGAAGTCCCTAGGCATCTAATGTCTTTTCCCTCCCTGTCCCCCAATTTTATATAAATATATAAAATTACAATGAAAAAGATCAGGCAATTTAATTAGTTAATATTTATAAAGCTCTTTCAAGATGAAAAGAGCTCTGTAGGTGGCATGCATTATTAATTGATATTAATATTTGCTCAGAAATAGAAAGTTGAAATTGATGACATCATTAGTGTGCATATCAAAGAGGTTTTTTCCCCCTCGGTTTAATATATTTGTTAATTGACTTTACAAAATTTTTTGCTGTTTTGGTTTACAAGTTCTTTGAAAGTTTCAGTTTTGTCAACAGAAAGTGAGTAAACGAGTATGTTCTTACTGAAACACAGGCCGTCAGGAGATGATAGGTCTGAACACCATCATGGTATCTAGTCTAACTTAGATGAGCTCAGTACCATTTCCAATAGAGCAATATCGAACAAAAATGGTAGAAATTCAGGTGAAATAGCAGTATGCCTCTAGCCATACCCAATTTGGTGACTTGGAGGGGGAGGAATAGAAAGTCCATTCCTCAGAAGTGGTTAAAAGTAGATGTTTCCAGAGCTAAATTAAGGAACTTGGATGAAGTTTGTGGGAATCTTTAGGAAAGACTTCAGGATTATGAATGGTTCCCAGGAAATATTTGTATTTGGCATAACCATGTGTTGCCTTGAAAAATGAGCTTTGTGATTGCATCTTTCTCATTCATCATATCACTGAGTTTATGTATTGTAGTTTCTGCTGTGTAATGTACTGGGGATGGCTATTAGAAAAACTTCATTTCTGGGAGCCAAGTCACAAATTCTTCCATTTCATAGCCACCTGATCCACGTCCCTGGCAATGATTCCCAAAATTGTCAGGACTTCACAAATCACCAGCGGTATGTAACATCTCCATCTGGAGGATTTAGAGGTTTTGTTTTCCTTGCATTGGTACATTTAAACTTGATACATATGGATGTCTTCCATGGGTTCACTGTTATTTCTGACTTGCAATAGATTAGTGCTACGCACACTTTATGGCCCTTAGACATTCGTAGAACATCAAATGTTAATGGACAACCTGGAGAATTTGCAGTAGTGCACTAACACAGGAATTACAGGAAACTTAACTAGCCCTGACAGCCACTGCTTACTGGTAGACCCAGTTGCCCTGGTTTCAGCTGGGATAAATTTTCTTCCTATTAGGTGGTATAGTGCTGTGTTTTGGATTTAGGATGAGAATAATGTTTTTAGTTGTTGCAAAGTAGCGTTTGTGCTAAGTCAAGAACTTTTCAGCTTCTCATGCCCTTTCAGAGAGAAGGCTGGAGGGACACAAGAATCTGTGAGGGGACGCAGCCAGGATAGCTGATCCCAATTGGCCAAAGGGATATCCCATACCATATCCTGTCATACTCAGTATTTAAACAGGGAGGAGAGCTGGCCAGTGGCTGCTGTTTGGGAACTGTCTGAGCACTGGTTGGCAAGTGGTGAGCAGTTGCATTGTGCATCACTTTTGTACTCTAATTCCATTATTATTATTATTCCTTTTCTGTCATTTCCTCACTTTTACTCTTCCAGTTCTCTACCCCATCATGCTGTTGGGGAGAGTGAATGAGCAGCTCTGTAGGGCTTAGTTGCTGCTTAGGTTTAAACCACAATTCTAGTTAATGCACGAATATACACTGAATGGATGGAATGGGAAGCAGAGTTAATTGCTTACTGTTTCCGCATGGTAACTGTCTTTTTAATCTTTTGAAGGCTAAATGACCCATACATAGGTTTACTGCTAAAAAATAAACACTTATCACTGACGAGCAGTAACAAGACAATTGGGTGCATATATAAGAGGCAAAGAGGCAGATATCATTGAGCAGTGTCGGCTTTGAACTCTAGGTATATGACATATGTACTTATGTATGGTCAGATTGGACGGGGTTCTAAGCAACCTGATCTAGTTGAAGATGTCCCTGATTATTGCAGGGGGGTTGGACTAGATGGCCTTTGAATTTCCCTCACAATCCAAACTATTCTATGATCCTATGATTCTGTGACATACAATAGCTAAGAGACCCTCACTGCAGCCTGAAATACAGGGGCATTCTGTCACGAACCAGTGAGACATCATGTTCCAACAGATAATCAAGAGGAACAAGATCAAAGTTGTCTTATTTTGCCTCTTGGAGGAATTTGGGATCTTTTCTTGATTTTAAAAGTTGTTTTTTTTTCCTAATATATATAATTCAAATGCCAGTGGACCTGCTTTTTCTCCTGTGTGTATTGACATAGATTGACAAATATGTAGGTGGGAGAATTGTGCTCCCACCCATGAGTATGTTTTACTTACATTTTGATTAACTTAATATTGCATTTTAAGGATAAAGATTTTTCTTTTATTATATAAGGTTTGGTTGTGTTCTTATGGCTCTTTTATTTCATGGTTTAAACATAAATGACTGAGACGACTTTATTATTAGACTCGAGACTGAGCTTAAGCTGAAGGTATGTGCCTAATGGAGTTACTTGATATGAATTCTGTTTAAAAATATCTTTTACAGTTGAAGAAAGATGCTTTCTAAAGTGAAGGTGCAAATAAAAATGCCTGGTCTGGAAGCTTGAATAAAATAATACAAACACTGTAAGTGAAAATGAGTGGAATGTACAGGACTGAGAGCATCAGGACAGGAGCGCAAAAGGAGATGCCTCAGTAAGCCCTCTGTTCTGCTTTGGCTGGATAGAATGCGGAAAGAAAACTTGCCAAGAGAGTGCCCTTTAGGGATTCACAAACTTCATCCAAAGTTCATACATACTGCCCTCTCCAGCTGCAATTCCTACCTCACCAGTATAAACTGAGAATTGCATCATACATAGACTGAAATGTAGCATGAACTGTTTTGAAAAGCCCTTCAATTTTAAGCAGAGGTTTCGATGGGAGCAGTGAGCTGTGGAGTCTCTATGGCTACATGGCAGAACTTAAGAATCTAAATCAGTTCTTTGCTGCAGGATTTTGTGTGGAATTTCTTGGATTCCCTGCATTCTCCTTGGAGCAGCGTGCACAGGACAAGCAGAATGTTTGAGCTCGGTTGTGCTGTGCAAGTTGAAAGGGGTGAGTAATAAAGAATGGCATTCTACTCTCCCACACAAATAACAGCTCCTGAAGGGCTAGAGGGAGAAAAGCCTCCCCATACAGGGATCTGCATTCAGGATAAGAGCAGGAGGCACTGCTGCCATTCCCACCCTTCCATTTTTCACTTTTTCAATGCAAACTCAATAGACAGGTAGTTCATTACCATAGGTAGTCTTATACATCTTTAATTGTTTCATGTCCATCTTCTTTGCTGCTATTCTCAGTGACTAAAATTTGGTATTTTTCCTCTGCAGATTTGCTCCTACCTTCTTTCCTGTCGTTTCTCACTCACTTTCTCTAGATATACATATATATTTAATGTAGTTTAACAAGCAGGAAAATACATTGAAATGTGTACATTATAATGCTAGATATCTATTCAGTATTTTATTGTACATTTGTAAGAACTAGAACATTATGAATCTTAAGCGTCACCTATGAATATTCACTTGGGAAACAACCCCGTACATTCTGGCTGTTTACTTTTCACTGTCATGTTTTTTTTCCCAGGTATTTTAGCAAACATGTTTACTCGCAGGAATCCCTACGAAATCCAGAAGTTTTTTGAAGATTATTAAGTTGGACAGCCAATCATAGGAGTTAAACCTATCCTGCTTATAAACAGAAAGGGATATCCAGTCAGAATCATCAGCTATAATTGAAAGGTGGAATAGAAAAGTTTCACAATAAACTGCTGCTAACTTTTTGCAGGTTAAACAGATATCAGCACAAAATATTTGCCATGTAATTGATGTAAAACAGATACTCCTGAGAAGCATGTAAGCAATGTGTGGGCAGTTTCAGTAAAAGTGACTAATCAAGTAAGGTATTTGCTACCATACTGCTACCTATCCATAACAGAGTCAAATTCACTTTTCGGCTTCTCATAAGAAACTCTTGTGAACACATGCCATTGCTTGAAAGAGGGCATATGCAATTGTAGGCCTTGGTAAGGTTTTAAGAGGACTTGAGTTCGGTCAGAGTTTCAAACATAGTGTTCTTATTGACCTGTAATTCTATCTACCATGTTGCACCAAACAGATGAGACTAGTAAACGATGTTGCACTATTTGTCATGTCTGACCTATTCTGTGGGCTACTTCTGCCTCATTACAAAAATGATGGGGAAAACCTAGTTCTAGCAATGGTATTCTTCTGAGGACTAAATTTTTCCTAATCATTTTTCAGGTATATTAGTCTTTATAGGATTGTGCACATGTGTACCGTAGCCTACTTACAGTGTCTATTTAAACACTAGATTACACAACAGAACGGTTTCTTCGGTCTAATGCCTTTCTGTGCTGCAAGTTGCCTTGGCTGGTTGGAGACCCCCAGGGAGAATGTCACTGCGGGGTAGGGGGAAACTCAACCAATACTGAATTTCCTTAGTGCCAGTTTCTGCTGCTGGTATGGGACATGTTAGGGCTGAAATAAGCTGCAGAGATCAGAACTATTCCATTTCAGTTTCCGAGTGAATATCTTCTGACAGTGTGCTGGACAGCAGGGAGGCACAGTCCTGCATGTAGATTGCAGTCAAGGATCTGTTAGCTCTAGGCTGATTTATCCTCTTGGGGAAAAGAAGTTAACCTATGAACAACACCATGATGCTCTGATTCCACTATCTCAGCTAGTTTATTGAGAGCTAGAACAGATACCAATGTACTACCCTGCAGGCTGCAATATTGATGTATGATGGAGTGTGAAGCCCGAGGATCATTTTTGCTGAAGCATACTTCACTTCTTCATACTTCTGTGAAATCAGGCTGCTATGTTACAGCAAATGTACAGGGGAATGTGAGAATGTGAGTAAGACTGGTTCTTTAATAGGGGAGAATATGGTTCCCCCTGCCCATCTCACTTGGTCCTGGGCAGAACTAGGGGGTGGTGGAGTGGGTGGAAACCTCCTCCCAAGGCCAATGAGTCTGTGTGACATGAAGGAGCAGGAAACAGGGCAGATGGGTCCCACGGAGTGAGATGGGTGCAGAAATGCTGCTTTTCCAGGGACTGGTTGCTGTGGACCACATCCTTCATCTAGGACCGGCAAGTGGGGAAGGTGGCATGCTAGAAGGTGTGAGTCTCACCATGTCCCTTATGGGAATATGGGAAGAAAATTACATTCCTGTCAAACTGAAGTGTAAGCAAGCCATTAGTTTCCCTTGCCTCTGGGAACACACAGCCAAAGAAAGAGAGAAGGATAAATAGAAGAAGGTACGTTAAGGATCAGAGTGAAAACAAGCCACTGTGATATTTATATCTTTCAGCAGTGATTTGACATTTAACCACAGAAATGGATTTCTTAATTTCTTCCCTATCCAAGGCAAGATTTGTCTTGTACTTTCATTATGGATAAATTCACCATGTGGATTTCCTTTCCCAGGCAGCTTAAGAACCACCACAGTTATTTTACAGCAAACTGATGGATGTTGCTTCCAAAAATGTTATATTGATTACCTGGATCAAATCTCTTCTTTCTGTTTCTCATGACAACAAAACATGCATTAGTAGATATCTAGCTTAACACTTGAGAGAGGTCAGTTCATTCTGTAAGCTGACCTGGTACTTCCGAGTATGCCTAAATCAAAGATATAATCATTGGAGTTACCATCAGATTAGCTTTTGAAAATGAAGCAATCCATTTGTTATCTTCACATTACCATTTTGTGTCTCTAGATCAATTATTTGATTTTTATAATTTATTTATTTTGATTATTTTATATTTATTATTTATTTTTTAATTGGTACAGCCCCTATTGCAACTACAGCTGGGAGCTATTGTTGGGTATATGGCTTTTTCTGGGAACAATCAAGCCTGGCCTCTGGGAACTGTTGGTAATGCATCCACAGGAGACAAGAGCAGTCTAGGATGAAGTTTGTCTTGCATTACAAGGTTGTGGTCATGACACCTACACATTCCCTTGGCTCGCTGAGAACAGGCAGAGTGGTTACACTGAATGGCATCTCAAGGCTAGTTGTCACAGGGGTTACAGTGCTGTAGTGCCACTGTACCCTGATTTGGCTGCGTTTGCTGAGCCCAGCTACGTAAATCCTAGCATTTTGAGACCATTTGCTATCATCACAGTAACCAGTATGTTCTTGTAATATCCAAACCAATTCTGCCTTGAGACATTGATAAATGCAGCAACTCTAAAAGATGATGTAAAGGCACCTATTCACTTTCCTTCCCTATTATATTGGGCACAATCTCAGAAAACCTGAGAAACAAAGTGCTTGAAAGCAGGAGCTCAATGAAACAACGCATTTGCAGGCAACTGAAGTTCTCTGCTACCACCAGTGTATATAATTTCACTAGTTACTATCTGCCAGGCAACACCATTGAGTACTTTGAAGTAAGAACAGAAAATTTAGAGCTTAGGGCTAGTTGTGTGAAAATTGTTTTATTCTTTGCATTTGTTCCTGGTTGTGTTGTTACAGCGCTGGAAGACACTGGGCCATCATATTGCACATCTACTGAAGTTTCCAGCTACTTGCCATGAGCAATACTAAGTAGATTACATTGCAGAAATCTGCTCTAAAATCTACTGAAACATATTTAACTGGCATGAGCCATAGTAGTACTGTTAAACAGCATAGAAAAACTGCTGTGCATACATTAATTTCAGACAATACGCACATTATCTTAAAAAATTTCCAGTTCCAGAAAAGAAGATTACATGAAAGATTATTCAGCTCTAAGATGAATGATTATGTTTTTTCTGCTTTTGACATGCAATAAAAAGTAGATGGGACAAAGCACAAAGTCAACTAGGATTGGAAAGATATATACATATTCAAAATCAGTATGGGTCCCAAGTGGATAGCGTCTACATAATGACCAGTCCCTGGACATTCAGTTAGGTCTTTGGGATGTTGTTTTACTAAAGGGATTTGAACGTTTCTGGCTTCCAGGAGATAAGAGATACCTGCAAATGTTGAAGAAGACAAGTTTGAATTTCCTTTCTGAAAAGTACTTTTTTCCCCTAGCAGCCATTGTGTTCCTGAAATGATGTGGTGACTATTTCAGCCTTTTCTGCTTTATGGCGAGTCTTTTTTGTCTTGCTTATGAAGAGAGAATGATAGACTGAAAATGCTCCCAAATGACTACCCTTTCATATGTTCTCTGGTCAATCCTTAGGTTTTAATTTAGTATTTATCATCCTTCTAGTCAAGCCTGCTGCAGGAGTGCTCGTTAACATTCCTCATGGCTATCCACTCTTTGTTATGCAGCTGCTGAGCTCTGTGCTCTGGCAGTTCATCACAGGGTTGGTTAACAGGTTTTGGGCTTTCCCATACACAGATTCATTTATTTTCTAGTCTTTTCACTTTCTTTATCTATAAATCTTGGCTGTTTCCTCTCAAGGTTAGGCTGTTTCAGGCTATGGACTGAGTATCAAGAAGTGACTCAGCTTTTGAATTACTCATGGGAAGGAGTTCCTTAAACCTCCCTCCATTTTTGTAGCTATCTGGGAGGAAAGCAAGGGGATGAATCACATTTCCAGGAGCATGTGTAGTGATGGGATGCAGTTTTGATTAACTTTCCCTGCACACTTAAGCAGCCCTTTTCCTTTGGAATCATACACTAAATGGTGGCTTTATATCTGAAGTAGATTGGTCTGGTTCCTGTGGAGGGAATTTTGCTTATTGAACTTTTGTTTTATTAACTGAAAACATTATTTGGATTGCAGTTTGTGGATGTTTTAACACAGGTGTGTGATATGTGCCATAAATACTTCCTAGCGTGGTTCCATCAGTTGCGTTCAGACTAATTCCAGTGCTTAACTTGGGAATTCTCTCAGCAGAATTTTAGGCATCTGCTTGAAAACAGAGGCAGAAAAGTCTGCCTACCATAGCTAAATACTTGAAAAGAACAAGGGGTGCAGTAGGACCCTCAGGGCATGCAGAGGACAACCTCCCTGGCTCAGGTACTTGCTGCTCTCCATAGACAGAGGGAACTCAGGAGACCCCAAAGACCTATACAGTCTGCTTGACTTAGGTCTCTTATCTCTTGTGAGTAATGAGGGACCATGAGCAAAAGTCTATCCAGTCATCGTCTCTGCATATAGCTCTCTTCTGAAAATGATGATGAGTGATGTAAGTGGATTCTGCTGAGTGATCCAATCACAAGGATCTCGGATGTAAAGATGGCATCATTTTTGCTGCTGCACTACTACCTGATACTAATGGTAGTGTTGAGTTCTAGATTTTATACTTCTGAGAGATAATTACAATAGAGGTCAAGGAAGAATTTCATCAGGCTTTAAGTGCCTAACTCATCAAAGGTGAATTGCAACAGGGTTTAGGTTGGACATAGTTACCAGTATATTAGAATAAAAACTTCTGTGTTAATCTAGAAATGAGAAGAAAACTTCCAGGCTAAATCAGAAGATACAAATTCATTTAGGCATCTAGAGGCTCTGGAAATCCTGCATAACTAGCAGACTGGATGGCTCTTTGAGGCTTTAAATGGGTTTTAGGTGTTAGGCTATGTCCCAGATTAGTTGGGATTAGGTAGACTTGATTTAACATGGCTTTTGCTGTGGTGGTTTTGGTAGCATTGGATGATCTTACAATGTTTAAAAACTCAATCACGCTCACAAGCTAATCTTCATATATATGAACCTGAGATCTTGTAGATTAAACATTTTGCTCTTTATCACACTGCTGTGTGCCTGTGGCAAAGCAGGGAGTTAAACTAAGTCTTGAGAGCCAAGAGCTATGGCCCAAACCAGTGAACTCCTGACTTGCAAAGGGCAGTGAGCAACTACTGATCCACTAAGATTTTCCACATGCAGTCTCTTTTTTTTCTTGGAATTAAAGAATGGTCCTTTACTATCTTCTTTCTGTGTCCTGTTTCTGCAGCTGGACCTTCTGATGTTACATACATAGCTCTGTATTATGTTTCAGGCATAAACCTGTCAGAGAAATTTGGCTAGGGGGTAGATGTTTGCTTCCCTTCTGATGCTCTTCACCTTGAACTGGTTTTCTGTGGAGTAGTTGGAGAAAATATAATAAAATACTATACGTAAAATATTATAGTAAAATAAGGAGGAGTAGAGCAGCAAGAAATAGTTATAGGCAAGATGAAGACTGCTGGCTGCTCTGGGTGCTGCATAGCTACCTTTGATGACTATGGCTCAGCAGAATGTAAAACCACATACCAAGAAATCATTAACACAACAATTCAGAGGTTATTTGAACAAAGACGGCAGTATGTTGAAGGTGTGTTCTAATGGAAAGTCCAGAGAAATTACAATAAATGACATCTCATTGATTTTGGTATTTTCCTAAGAATATAGCAGTACTAAATGCTTTAGCAATTGTGGTTTTTTTTCTAGAAATGTGGGATGCCAACCTGAAGATGTCTTCAATATATGCTGGGAGGGTTGTGAGAAAGATCAAGTCCCGGTCTTGAAATCAAGCTTGCTGCTTGTGATAGGGGAAGGTACAAATAAATGCCTTCAGAGAGGGAAAAATGCTTTGGGAAATGCTGTAGGTGGTTGAGCACAAAGATTCAATGAGATGTGTTTGCTCAGATTTAGGAAATCAAATATTTCAAATCAATCTGTAAAAATGACTTGAAAATGTTAACTGCTATTACTTATATTTGTCATTCAAAGCTTTGCAGACTGAAGTGTCTCCTTACTGAAAGATAAGATGCAATTGCAGTGTAGTTGCAGAGCAGCAAGGACTGGGAGTTGTAATAAGAACATTGACATTTTGAGAATGATTATGGGGAATGATACCATAAATACAGTTTGCTGATGAGTAAACTGAGGGGTAGACCTGTTTACCACACCTGGTAAGCTGAAAGAGAGATCCTGAGAGCCCTGGCTCTCATTCAGGCTCCGACTGCTACCAGTTTGCCTTCTAGTATAAAGAAATATCATTCTAATTTACATTATTTTCTATGCAATAATGAAATAATGAATAAATGGATCTTTCTTGTGGTAGCAGAAACCAGGAAATAAAAAGTAAATTGTGATCTCTTTTGGTCTCAAATGTTTCCCAGCTCTATTCATTAAAAAGAGGCTTTGCCTCATTCAAGCTGTGTAGGACATTATGTAGCCAGAAGTTGCTTTATGCGTGAACTTCAATTTTCATTCTGATTTTAACAATTAGGATTGAATTCTGAGTTAACTATCTAAAAAAAAAAAAAAAGAGATGCTGGTAGATGTATGAGATCTATGACAATAGGAACGTGTTGCCATAGACACAACTGTTCAATATGATACTGGGGCACGGCTGCTTAAAGAAACCCACTGAAGTTGTTTCACAATGTCCTGATATTAAGCAGTTGTGAAAAATTAATTCTAATTCTTTCACCGAAGTGATGGTACTGTAATGTTGATTCTAAAATATTCAAGAAGCTATTTCAGTGCTGAGGGCTGTCAAATGACAGAGAAAAATAATGTATCAGAAGTACTGAGATATGCTTAAAAGTTTTAATTATAGCAGATGGCCAACATTTCTGAGCATCGCATAGCTTAATTTTGAGTTTTAACAGCTTCAGTTATAGCTTCAGAATTTCTGCATCTCTTACAGAAATCCATCTCATAAATTGCCATGAAATGTCACTATTTATAGCAAACATAGGGCAAGAAGCAGAGAACAATGCAAAGCAAAAGTGTGAAATGACAGCTTTCTGTTACAGGCAGTAACAACTGGGGAATTGCAAGCTTTTCCAGATTGTTCCAGTCTTGTGGTTTTTTTGTGTGCATGAATTAGCAAAGAGGTGCATCTGGATTTGGGCCAGAAGGCCTAGGCTATCATCTACTCTGACTTCCTGGACAGAACTCCACTGAAATGAGCAGGCAGCAATCAGCTCCACGTTTAGTGCATTTTGTGGTTTGGCTTGTATTTCAGGAGCGGTCTATACAGCAGCAGCATCCATTAATAAGGAGACTTCTGAACGAGTATGTAGAGGCATTCTTGTTATTACAAAGGATAAACTTGTGCATGCACATATACACACTCTCTGTCAACCATTAAATTTAATTGTCATTACCTTATTACATCACAGGTTTTGTGATGGACCAAGAGTCATCACGGGTGGGGAGATGAGCTACATTCCAGTGTTGGTTTGGTGGAGGATGGAAAAAAACCTGTCCTGTGGTGTATGTTTATTTTATTTACTTATTCCCCTTACTTCTCTCTCTCTTCAGACTCAGTCAATAGCTGCATCTCTCCAGCTCACAGAAGACTAACCCAACCTCATTCTTCTTACTTCTAGATGAGTCACCTGTCACTCCAGATCCTCCTATCCACCTCCCTTGTGAAAATCTTTTTATAGTCCAGTTTGACTTGCCTTGCTGAGTCACTAACAGCCCTTAGTGGCTTTTTCTTGATTCTGATTGATAAATACAGGCTGGAATATCTCCTGCCCTTCAAATGTACTTCCACTAGATGCCCACATAATATTTCTGTCATCTAGAACAAGACCAAGCTCCCTTTCAGTCACTTTCAGTGAGCAATCGCTACTAGTTCATATACTCTCCACCCTTTCTGTAGCGTTCATGGGAGTGAACTCATTGTAGGAGCCAGATCAGGAAACCATACTTGGATTAATAGTACCCAAGACCTGTGAATTTATAAGAAATTGTTCAGATTACAGTGTTTTAGTGTTCAGAATACCATCTGATAGTTGCATGATGCCCTTACACTGTATCTAGTGCCCAAGCATTGTGACTGGACAAATATTCACAAATGCCTCCTAAAGCGTATTTCACTATGCCGGATCCCCTTTGAATGTGGTGATGAGAAGGGGATAGATACGGATACCCTCAGACTGTATTATTCTGCTATTGTAGAATAGCTAAACTAGAGCTCATAATCTGCCAAAAGAATACAAGGGCACACCAACTTTTTTATATTTGAGGTTTACATAAAAACTCACTATCGTGGTGTGTGCATTAACGTTTATTTTATACCTTAAGGAACATCAGCAATGTCCTTTGAAATAAATAAGAATTTTTTAGTAGAGGTAGATTTTCACTTAGTATATATCATATTTTACTCTGATTTTGTTTATTCTTTGGGACAGATTCTTATATCTTATGACTGTAGATCTTTATGTTCCTTTTTTTAATTAAGCGCTTGTATTACAATTAACAGTAGAATCTGTCTGGCTCTGTTTTCCTAAGAGATTTGATGTTATTTTTGGTTAATGTGTGAAATGGGGCATGCTGTAACTTCTTTGGGTCAAGGGGAGTGCTATTTCTAAAACTATTAAGTAAAGTATTATGGGAACAGAAAATGTTCCTTTCAGATAAATACAGCTCTATCCAATTGATATTCTGTTGTCATGCATGTCTCATTCAGTCTTGTCCTCCACGCAGAAAAGATAGTGACCCTGTGTACTACACAGAATAATTTTGCATATAGAAGTAATAATAAAATGTTTATAGACAGCCCCATAGCCAGAAAGATTGCCGGATATTTTTAGCTTTTGTAAATGGCTACAGAGAAAGCAGTGCTAAAGTCAGTTAGCTTGTGAAATATCATCAGATTATACCAGTAATCTGCTTTTTATAAGAGTATTTCAACAGAAGATGTTCTCTGAATTCATCTGATCTTCAATGCATGTGACTAAAGGGAATATTGAAATGAGAAAAGGACATCTCTGGAAGAAATGTACAAGGCTTGTTTTTTTAAAAGGAAACCTAACTGCTCTAATGTAATAGAACTGGTTAAATATCAGTACAAAATTGTTCTTTAACAGCTGGGAAATAATAGAATTGCTTAGATACAATCAGTATAAAAAGTTGCTATGCAGACATAACTTGTTGAATATATTTTGCAGGTTGAGATAAAATTTTCAGTGATAAAAAGTTGAAGTGAATAATTTTGACTTTCTAGGCTAATTTTGATAATATTGAAATCCTCTGTTTCGGTGCTGTCACCTACATTTCTTTATAATATTAAGCTAGTATTACATGTTAACTTTCCATATTTTATTTTCCATAAAGTCAGCATTTTTTTCTTTGTGGAAACATCTTTAATGGATTAAATTGAAAAAGCTCTTAAGTCGCTGAAGAGTCTATTTCCAGAAAGAAATAATTGTGCTTTAAATACAACGTTTGAATTATTTCTTGAACCCAGAACAGCAACACTATGACAATAGTGTTTCAGTCAGTATGTGTTGGGTATCACTGCATGGAGGAAAATGTAAAAATCAGCTACTTTTTTTTTTCATTATTCGATTATTTACAGAGCCTGAAGAGATAAGTCTTCTCAACAGCAATTCGTGGTGAAATTCTCAAAAGCAACAGTAGATTCAAAACTGTGTTGCGTGATTAGTGGGGCATGATTTAGAGGATGCAGATTTTTCCATCTGCTGCTCAGGAGTACTTTTGCTTTAGGAATCCTGTTTGAAAAAAGCTATCATTCACCTTGTTTTACCAGTCTAGAAATAATATTTCAATTGGTATGTAGGAGGCATAGAGAGATGTAGCAGAAAGGTGGGATGGAACAAGAGTGCGCAGTGATCTTATTGTGGTAATAGGTATGTGGAAATTAACCTTCCAGTGGTTCAGAAAAGTTGATTACTATACACATATATAAAGAGACTCTTCATTAGGGACTGCAGTTGTAGGGCAAGGAGTAATAGGTTCAAACTTAAACAGGGGAGATTTAGGTTGGATAGAAGGAAGATATCCTTTACTGTGAGGATGCTGAGGCCCTGGCACAGGTTGCCCAGAGAAGCTGCAGCTGCACCATCACTGGCAGTGTTCAAGGCCAGGTCGGAAGGGGCTATCTCTTCAATTTAGAGACAAGGAAGTTGTGTGGAATTGTATCAAAGGTCTTACTGAAGTCAAGGTAAATGAAAACAGTCTTTCTTCTCTTATCCAGCAACTTCGTCAATTCACTGTATAAGGCCAGCAGAGTACTTAGGGATGATTTGCCTGTTGTGAAGCCATGTTATCTGTCTCAAATCAACACCCTGCCATACATATGCCTTGACACTTGTAGGAGACTCTGTTCCAGTTACAGAGGTGAGTCTGACTGGTTGGTAGTTCCGAGGGTCCTTTTTATTCTTATTTTGAAGAATAAAAGCATATTTCCACTTTTGCGAGTCTCTGGGTACTTTGCCTCACTGCTGTGACTGTAAATATGATGGAAATTGACTTATTAGCTACATCTGCCAGTTTCCTCATGACTATGGGATGCATCTCTTTGATTCCCATGGCCTTATGTATGTGCAGCTGAAAATAATACAGATGAAAAAATTTTTTCTTCATGGCAAAAAAAAAGAGCTGAAGTAAGGAATGAAGTCATTGGTAAAACACTACAGGAGGAGTGTCCAGTCAGTCATGGGAGTTTTTTACTGACTTTATTGCTTCTGATAGGATAAATTTGTGAATTCTTAGTCTGGGATTATTGAGTTGAATGATACTAGAGGGAAATGCTAGGTTGGCCAGATGTCTTCAGATGTTGAGAGTCACATGTCCCAAAGGAGATACAGTCATAACATGCATCACCAGCTTTCTCCTTGTTGCTGACAAGGATTTTTATAGCATTAGGTGTATAGTGCTACATAAGGAATATGGATGCATGATTTAACCAAACTGGGTTGTTTTTTTTTTTTAAATCCATTAAAAACAATTGGAAAACTATATTTGTAAAAGCTCTGAGTACAAGGGGATCATGTATTTTTGCATGTAGAGGTACATTATTTTGGTTTATTTGGCTGTATTTCAAACAGAATTCTCTCCACTCAGAGATATTTTTCCTTCTTTTTTTTAATAATATACTTATTTTAAGTATTTTTTAAAGACAGAAAAGAGTTTATTAGATTTATTACATTATTAGAAATATTAGTTTACCGATATATTTTTACTGAGCCCGATAATTTGCTCTTTACTCATAAGGGTTCTAAAAATAACTCGATTCTTGGTTTGAAACCATTAAAAGGCAGAAGATATACTAATTTCCTTGTAAACAGTTTCACTCGTTAATTATCCTTTGCTTTCAAATGCTGTGCAGGTTTGGAATAACTCCTCAAGAATTGGCTAAATTTAAAAATATTTTCAAAACAAGATATTTACTTCTTTGATCTGATTTCTAGCTGAGGTTTGTTAACATATTAAACTAATAACTTCTCAGTTGAATGAAAAGGAATAGCTAGAGCATGGCCAATGAATATCCATCATTATACTCTCTATTGTAAATCCTAACACTAAGCTTGTTTAATGAAGATGCTGACTACATAAAAAAAAAAAAAGCCCAAACCTGTGTTTTCATGAAAACATAGGCTACTTCCACTGTTACACAATTTTGAATCCTATTTCTCAGTCTAACAATAGGTTCCCCTTAAATAGTTTCCTCAACTAAAATTACAGTACAAAAAAGATCCTACGTGTTTTGACACACACAGGTCTTTATCAAGTATAATGCAAAACCAAGTTGTTCTTGTACAAATTTACAGTAACAGCTTTATTTTTTTTTTTCCCATACAAAAAGACTACAGCAATTTCCTTGGTGAAAATTGCTGGAGGTTTATTTTTAAGTACTGTAATAAATGCAGTTAAACTTTGGAAGTTCGTTCCTCCTTCATTCACGCTGTTACCATGGAAATGTGGATTTTATGCTTAAATGAATTAGCTTAGTTCATAAATTATGGTTCATAAATTATAAAAGTAAAACATTAATTCATTATTGGGGAGCAATGGCAAATCATTAAGAGATAGACATCACTTTCCTCAAGTTTAATTTTCTCCAAGTTTTTCAAACAATCGTGGTGAAAGATTTTTTTTTTGGGGAAAACAAGCATAGGCTTCTAATTGTCTAAGCTTTTTACCTTGTGTTGAGCTCTACATCTGTCTGGGCCGAATGACAGGCAGTGTATATCAGAAAGGCTCAACCAGCTCATATTGGCTTTTGTAGGCACCAAGAGTGAAAATACTCCTTTTCTCATTTTGCTCTTTGTATTCTGTCTCACAGACAAGCACTTTGCATACAAGCATATCCCTGTATACGTGTGAATGTGTATATATAAACAATGCAGAATAAATAGGAATCTGTCTACACACTGCTATTAAGGTGACAATCTCACCCTACAAAGGTGGAAGTATAAAAAGCACCAAGCACAGATGGCAAACTTTAGCATACATTTGCACTTCCAGTGGTTCAAAACTATAGAATTTAGGGCCTCATGTCTTTTCTGCTGATTTATCCATCATTGTAACCTCCCAGAAGAGGAAAATTTCCAAAAAGAGCTATTTTGTTAAATTAATCTAATTTGGATAAAAGGTGGTATTTTCTTGTGAATCGTCTTCTTGATCTTCACAAAAACATTCCTTTAACAAGAATAAAGGACCATCTAAAGCAAAGATTGTGCTTCCTCCTTGAGAGATTTTGAAGGACAGGTTAGACAAACATTTGCCAAGAATAGTCTATGTATAGATAATCTTCCTTCAGCAAAGAAAGCAGATTAGATAATCTGCTAGGATTCCACATTGTCATGGCCTTTAATATGATTGTAGATAGAAATACCTTTTTGAAGGCGTCGTGATGAAAATGCAGGTCAAGAGGAAAGGCAGCTTTCCTCTCATAGTCAGCAAATGAAATGCACAGTGTGGAAACATGTTAGTCATCAATATGAGTGAAATTCAGAAAATTCACTGGTGCTCTTCAGAGCTGAAAAAGTGTTCGCAGCCAGAGTCTCTCAATGAAGGTAATAACGGAGTTACATCTTCTCAATTGGTTGAATATCATGAGTTATAAGATGAACTTGATCCACAGGTTACAGGCATAGCAGCGTAAAAATGAGGCTTCAAGTAACAAGATGCTTTGTGATTCTTTATCCAATTCCTTCTTTCTGGGTCTCTGTTCCTTGTTTTGCAGTATTTTTTTTTTAGGGTCATTGAAGCAATGACCTTAGAAATTTCCTGAGAAATTCAGTCACAGACAAGACTCACAGGATCAGGCCATTGTTCACTTTTTTATTTATTATATGGCCATATGGTGGTTTTAAAAAAATTGCTTATTATAAATTGCTTTGTCTTTGAAATACTGCAATGGCTTGGGTCATAAAATAAGCTTACATGTAATATTGAGAAGGAATGATTTCTAAGTAAATTCTGAGGTTTTCTCACATATCTGATCAAAGCCTTTCTGAATGCAGCCACATAGAGCAGGAAGCAGAGAGCTAGGATATAGGGAGGAAAAGTATGAAATGCTCAGAAATCAGGCAATTGTATTACCAAGATTGTTGTGGAAAAAGGAAACAGTGTTTTCAGGAAAAACTGGATTAACCTAAATAATCCCAGGGACAGGTCTGCTTACTGGCCTGGAAATGAGGGAGAATATTTAACATAGCAACTTTTGGGTCAGAATGTCAGGATTCCAGAGAGATAGACACATAGATTCATAGAATGGTTAGGGTTGGAAAGGACCTTAAGATCATCTAGTTTCACCTCTCCTGCAATGGGCAGGGACTCCTCACACTAGACCATTTCACCCAAGGTGCTGTCCAACCTGGCCTTGAACACCACCAGGAATGGAGCATTCACCACTTCTTTGGGCAGCCCACCCCAGTGCCTCACCATGCTCATAGTAAAGAACTTCTTCCTTATATCTAGCCTGAACTTCCCCTGTTTAAGTTTAAATCCTTCACTCCTTGTCCTGTTGCTGCAGTCCCTAATGAAGAGTCTCTCCCCAGCATAACTATAGGTCCCCTTCAGATACTGGAAAGCTGCTAGGAGGTCTCCACGCAGCCTTCTCTTCTCCAGCCTGAACAGACCCAACTTTCTCCGCCTATCTTCATACGGGAGGTGCTCCAGTCCCCTCATCATCCTCGTGGCCCTCCTCTGGACTTGTTCCAACAGTTCCATGTCCTTTTGATGTTGAGGACACCAGAACTGCACACAATACTCCAAGTGAGGTCTCACGAGAGCAGAGTAGAGGGGCAGGATCACCTCCCTCAACCTGCTGGTCACGCTCCTTTTGATGCAGCCAAGGATATGGTTGGCTTTCTGGGCTGCAAGCGCACACTGCCGGCTCATGTTCATGTTCTCATTGATGAACACCCCAAGTCCTTCTGTGCAGGCCTGCTCTGAATCTCTTCTCTGCCCAACCTGGAGCTGTGCCTGGGGTTCCTCTGACCCAGGTGTAGGACCTTGCACTTGGCATGGTTAAACTTCATGAGGCTGGCATCAGCCCACCTCACTAACGTGTAAAGGTCCCTCTGGATGGCATTCCTTCCCTCCAACGTATCAACCGAACCACACAGCTTGGTGTCATCGGCAAACTTGCTGAGGGCACACTCAATCCCACTGTCCATGTCACCGACAAAGATGTTTACAATACTGGAGATGAGAGTTTTAAAATAATCTCTTCAGTCTTTCTTTATTCTCTTTCTGGAAATTTTAAGGTTTGCTGAGCTCAAATTGCTGTTTAATTTCCTCTGTTATGTTTTACTAGACTTTGCTGTATTGTAAAGCCTCAGCAAGCCTTCTTGCCAGTTGCAGCTTTGTTCCTGCTCTTTTTTCAGCATTTGTTTCCAGATATCCCATAGACTCAATCCACTCTCAATAGTCAACATGTTCAGAAACTGTAGACTGCTCAGCACCCCAAGACCCGCAGAGCAGATGAATGCTTCCTGTAGAGTCACCCCCCTCTGACTTGGATTTTTTCTGTGTAATGAACTTCCTGTATCCGTGCATTAGCTGGAGCATAACATTTTTATGGCAACTTAAGAATCTCAGTAATGGAGAAAGGAGTAAAATCATTCCAGTTTAAAACTCATGTGCTGAAATCAGTGGCATATAAGCAATGTAGGACTAGAGTGCTGTATGGATTGTATCACTGCACTGTGCAAAGACATGATGTGATGGAGCATGTCTGTAGCCATAGTACCATGGCTGCACAAGCCAGTACTTCAGCATCAGAGAGCTACACCCTGGGCTGCTACAATTCAGTGGCACAGGTTATCAATATTGATACTATTAAGAGCTGCATGGCCAGACCCTACAGATGGCTGTGCAAACCTCCATCATTCTCTCCAACTGCCTGCAGACAACCACTTTCCCCTCTTTTGGAGAACAGGATTGTCATTTCTCCCTCTGTCCATTCAAAGAGCAATGCACCCTCTTTTCCAGTCCTTTCCTCCTCTTTTTCTGTTGTTTTTTTTTTTTTTTTTCCTGGATAATCTCTGCTTTCCTTGTAAACATCAGTGTAATCACAAAATCTGTCTCATTGTAGCAAGACTTTTAGAAGCAGTTTATAATATTTACCCACAAATGTGATGCTTAAGTGAAGAGGGGCACATTGCACTGCCATAGGGCAAACACTGGAGAGTGTTGCTTTCTTTACTGCCTTATTAGTCTATTGCTTTTATTGTTATTCTCCTTTAAAATGCCATTTTTTTTTCATGATGTCTGAGGAAAAAAATTGGAAGTCGTTAGGCTGCTGAGGATGAAAATATTACTCTTCAGTGTGGTTTCACTGTTCCCGTACAGGGTTATCCTAGTACTGTCTGCTTTGTGCTCGTATAATGCCATAGCACAGTCAGGGTCCCTGGCCACAGCTTTGGGATACAATGGCAACAGGGCATTTCTACTGCTACTACTGTTACTACTACTGCTGCTACTAACTCCTTCTAGGCAGTGACAGATGCTGCAAAGGACTGTCCCCCATCACCCCTCTGAAGCAGACTGCCCTGAGGACCTCCTGAGATCAAGGTCTTTCAGGGCAATACATTCACTCTCCTCTCTTTGAACCTCTGCAGTCAGCCAGGGTTTCCTTCCAAGCGCTCGCTTTTGCCCTTCTGAAGGCACAGGAGGATAAAGCAATGATGAAATTTCACAGCTCAAGATAGTAGCTCCAATGGTTGCTGTCATCTAAGAATGTTCAGGTCACAAGTTGTGCGTCTTTTTATAGAGGGTCTGGAATGATCCTTTGGACAATTGCCTCTTTACTGTTTTTATATTTGACCTATTTTTCTTTACAGTAACTTCTTTCATCTGTGAGGTTCTTCCCTGTGGTGTCCAGTTTAAGAGGCCCTAAGCCTTTAGAATGTTCTGCTATTTTTGGCATGTCTGGCAGACTTGAGCAAGGCTTTTTCTTCACTCATTGTCATCAGCTCCATGTCAAAGACCGTAAATATCACCAATATGTGATGCTTTTGAGTAACAGTTGCTGTAAAATATTGTATGTATGTCCTTGATGAAAACACCGCCTTTAACAATTACACAGGTCATGCTAAGAAATGTTTTGCAGGGGTGATCAAGCCCTGCAGGGATCTGCTTGTGTAGATTACCTGATGTAGTCCCCGTTAAATGTGTTAAGTTGCTCTGCTGTCAAAGTAATACCTTGTTGGCTGGTACAGAGGTTTCAATTTTCCAGCAAATTCTCAAATGCCCCATGGTTATTATAGGAGGTAGCTGCCACATGGATGGGAGCCTTCCCTTTTTGCTCTTGCAGTGTTATGAGGGTCAGGATCTGTAATGTCCTAGGTAATTTTTCCTCCTATACACTCAGGAGTCATGGGAGATTTTTCAGAGTGAAGACTTTGGGACTTCATTACTTCTTGTCTTCATAAATGAGTCCAAAGTCTTTTATATGGGTGATAACTTGGGAATAATGTAGTTGTGCAGCCCTGCTTTCTTTCAATGAGATCCCCTTTTGCTCCATGTTGAGTTTGTTTGCCTAAACCAAAAACCATTAACTTTTTAGGACCATGATGAAGAAAGTTGTTTTACAGACTTTGGTGTCTGAAACTGTGGGCAGCTCCTTTGGTAGGAAGGAGATTTGAATTTGGTTTTCATATGAAGCTACATGCTTGCCTGAGCTTTGCCTCACTGTTTAGGACTGTGCATCTATTCATCTTTGCTTTTTGAATTGCATCTCTCCAGTGGAATTCCCGGAGATCTGTGGTATTTTTTCAATGACTAAGATGCTTAATTTTAATTGTTAATGTATTGTACTGCAAAACAAACCATGATTCTATTCCCTTTCTATTCACTTGAGAAGTGTCAGAAAAATACATAATTTAATTCTCCCATGCTTTTGCTGGGCAACGTGTTACTATGTTTTACTTTATTTGATAGATATTGCTGCATATTTGATGGATATTGCAAAGTCTGAACTATCAGAACTTTGGTATATCCCTGCTTTATGAACTATGGCACCTTGACCCCAGTTTCATTACTAAAAAACAATTGCAGGATTAGGTTTAAGAACAGGGTACATCTCTTGTGTTCTGGAAGTCATTGCTTGTGCCAAAGCAGGTCGTGATTAGTAATTACTTGATTTGCATGACAGATGGAGCTGGGGATCAAATTAAGTAGCTGTCTTAGGATACGTTGTAGAGCAATATCTAGCTTTAAACATGACTGCCTTCTCCATTCCAAAAAAAGGCACAAACAATGACAGGCTAAAAATAGCTGTTCACTTGGAGTTGACGACAGTTTCTGAGAGCTTGTCTTTAGGAAGATGTTGGAAAAAAACCCTGCTGTCTTCTTCCCCCTCCCCCTCCTTTTTCTCCTTTAAATGCACGTCCTTCTGTTTAAGTTTCTTCACCTCATTGCCCACAGAAAGGTACCTACTGACTTTGATAGCTCTTCAGTATTTCTGCAGATTTCAAAGGGGTTTACGTAAAGCATTATTTAAAGAAATCCTAAAAGTCACTGCAGATATGTCTATTAAGTTATGCTTATCCTACACAAATTGCTCTGTGCTGATAGAGGAGGAGGGAGTAAAGCCTTTTCCACTCTTTACCTCCCACAGTATCTGCTGCAGTGAAAAAAAAAAATAAAAGGAGGCTATTTTCTGGTTTTATTCCTGTAGTCTGCTTCACAATTCACTGTGAATACCGGTGTTTCCCGGTGCTGTAAACAAAGACTTGAGTATTTGACATTGTGTCCCTGCAGTCTAGTAAACAATCAGTTAATCTGTAGGATCCTAGTGGCTGACAGGAGTGAAAGAAGTAGTTTGATCTTATTTTTGTGCTTCTGAATTAAAGCTTTGCCTTCTGGCTAGGTTCTGAGTTCCCTCCTTCTGGAAGATGTTTGAGCATTTTGAATTCAGAATATGTAGTTACAAATCTGAGGGCACAGCCTTCTCCAGGATATTTCTGCTTTCATTTTAATTTTCCTCTATGTTTCTAATCCCAGCAAGGAAGAAGACTGTTTGAAAGTGATGTCCAGTGTCTGAGCTAGGGGATAATGCAATTCAGGATCTTTAGAACTAGTCCGCTGCATTCTTATTAAATGAGAATGAAGGAGTAGGTGGGACTTTTTATTTAAAAATAGATTAGCACAAAGGACTGAACTTGCATTTGAGGAAACATTAATAAGCCAGCCAGCCATTGTCCTTAATCAGAGACTGTATTTGTAAGTAGAACATGTTGAAACTGTCATGATTGATGACGTTGTCTCTGTTAAAAGGATGCTGCATCTTTAACAAGAGCAGACAGAAACAGTGCAGAATCTACGGTAAATTTGAGAATTGGAAGAGAAACCTTTCTTCATTTTCCCCTGTATAACGTTTGTAAAATATTGAAAAGAATAACATCAAAGCCAGGGGGAAATATAAGTAACTCGCTGCTTATATTTTAATTCCTCACCTTTCCCCTCTGAGTGAGTTCCCCCTCCTCTTTCCCCCCTGAATTTCAAATGCTGGAAGGAAAACCAACTGAGGTCCAAGTTTCAGATGCTGAATTCTCTAATTGAAATTACTGGGCATATTGCTATATATAGTCGATGAAGAGATATGTAGCTTTCACTCAGTGCCTTCAAGACATGTCTTTTTGTAGTCAGAAAAACAGAGATCAATGCATTTTCAAACTGACAGAGGGAACGGATGCTCCTTAGTAGCACATGCTCGGGATCGTGTGTGTACCGTTTGTGCAGAGCAGAGACGCTGAATACTGGTCCATATGCTCCTTGTTTACTGCAATGTTTTTTGCATGTTACTGTGCACTCCGGACTAATGTGAAGGTAAGAGGGGACAAGGCAACAATTTGGCAGGAATGTACATGTAAAACCAGCTGCAGAAAATGTCTACCTTGTGTTGCTGAGTACTTTGGAATTGCTAGCTGAACATGCATATTATTACAGGTGGTTGTGGAGGCTTTGTTTAATCGTTGTCTGTGTAGCTAAAGCATAGAAGCATGTTTTAATTTTGCAGTTTAGTGACCTTCAGTTTTTAACTGCTTGCAGTTCAGGCTCTGGGCTTGTATGATCTGATAAACATGTTTTGCTACTGTCCAGGTAGGCCAGAAACAAGATGCCAAAGGCTGTTTGTGCAAGGCTACATAGCTTTGTATAGGATAAGAATTCCTATACTCTAGTCCCCCTTTCATCCTCCAAGTGATGCTGCTTGCACGCTTTCTTGTTGATTACTTATCTGAGAATCGGGGGATCTTGCTGCTGTTACCTGGGTTGTTTTTTGTGCTGATTTGTTTCTAGCTTGAAACAAAATGCATGCAAACAAATTATAAGCTATGTCCTAAGAAATAAACAAGGGAATTTTACTGCAAAACGCTATAGAAAATTGCCAGCTGGCAGCACTGGTCTCTCAGTAACTATTAACCAGCATTTGTCACTCATGTCAATGTTTGCTTGTTCTGTTAATTAGTGTCAGAACTTCAATATAAGTTGCTGGATATATTACGTTCTCTGGAAGTAGGACAATATTAGCAGACAGGATCATTGGCACTGAATTGAGCTCTAAGCCAAGCTGTGGGCCAGCTGTGGGAATCCAGTTGCATAATTTAAATGAATTACTGTCCTTAGTCAACATACTGGGGAGGTACTTTTGGCATTCTGGCTTTTTCAAGTTCAAATAAGTGTGTCTGTCTGGGAAGAAAAGCACTGGCAAATGCTGGATAATCATAATTAGAACTGTTTTACCTGGAGAAATAATTGTAAAGGATATTTTGCTTTCAAACTGCTTTAAGCATGCCTCTGAATTAAAGTGAGTTTTCTGGATTTGCACTTGGTTTGATAATATTGAACTTCATATTTATTTATTAGAGCAAAATATTCTTTGGCAATTTGATTGAAAAGGTATTTTTGCTTTAAAAGCTCACATTCTAACAGTCTGTCCTGTGTATGTGGTTAAAGTCTGTACTGCTGTTTGCTGTAGTGAATTACTAAGCTTCCACATTTTATTACTTTCTAATTAACTTTTGTAGTTCACTTTCTGTGCCACTTCTGAGGAGGAAGATGAAAAATATATTTTCTTTGAATATGTGGACAGCAAGCCAAAAATACAAGCTAAAACTTTTAATGCTGTTCTGTCTTCCTTAAATGCATACATTATCATTTCCTTATGCTTTCCCTATATCTTTTTTTAGAAGATTAGTAAATTATATCCACATTATATACCCTGAGTTCTATACAGTAAATTGTCAATAAAAAAATGTTTTGAGACCAATCATTCTTTATTGCTCATTTTGTCTCTGCAGTATTATGCTGGTCTTCTGCTAAAGTGGGTCTGTTGCTGAGAAATGATTTCTCAGTTTAAATTAGAATAGGTGCAGGGGAAATGTCAATATTACTATTTTTACAGTAATTTCCACAAGATACCCTATCAGTAAGTACCACAGCAACTGTTAGGAGTCTTGTGGGTTCAGCTTTTGAAATGTCTTTGTTTCCACTCATAAACACAGAAAAAAGTGAAAGGTTTGTGTTAGCCCAAGTCTGATAATTGTTTGGATAAGATAGTTTTAATGTGTTGGAACTTCTTCAACTGTTAAGTGTCTCTGGAATAACTGATATAAAGTATCTGTTATTTACATGATATTGTTCTGAGGATATTATCTTCAGTTCTAATTTCAGCAAACTCATCCACTTTCAATGCATACTTTGATCATCTACTTTCCAAGCTAAGCATTGGGCTACAATAACATTAAAATGCTGAACGAACTTCAAAAATCGTCCCAAGAACTACCCAAGTACAGCAGTACCACTTGCATCTTCAGTAGTTCCTGTTTGCTTTTCCTAACATTGAAAATTACTTAATAAATAGGAATTTATGGAAAGGTGCTCCCCATACATAATGTTTCTGCAGAACTCTGTTGCTTTTAACTTGGTTGGCACTAGCATCAGCCACAACTTTATGGGTGGCCAAAATAAATGAAATACATTATAAAACATCTGTTCTGAGTTTTGTATTTTTCCCCTTTTAATAGTTGGAAAAACCTTAGTGGTTCTCAAATATTTTAGTCTTTAAGTCATAAGATAGAAGTAAACTATAAGTGCAGGCTGTAACAGGAAATAGATTTGCTTGCCCTGGAAAGTGAAAAAGAAAAGCAATTTGGTCTGTTTCTGATGGCAGCTGCAGTTTATGGCTTTAGAGAAAGCAGATTTTTCAAGTTCAAGGTAGGACTCTCAATTCTTGATTGCCAGTCTGTCTGAACTGCACATGTGAACTCAGTTGGCATATGCAGACTTATAAAAAGAGGTCCACCCCATGCATTCTTAATCAAAGCCTATTTTTACAGCTGACTAAAGAATAGTACTGACCATGAACATGTACCTGCCTATGTGAATAATTATTTCTTTCTGCCTGAGCAGAAACAAAGTCAGCAGTTAAAAAAGGCAGAAAGGTGTCTGAGATGTTATGAGCAAAAGATTTTTATTCAGCTTGATTTAAAAGAAAAAATACAACTATTGCTTACTATTGCATGTTCACTACACGCAGCGTTATTAAAAATGCTACATTTTGACTGATCTCTTTCTTGTTTTCTCATGTATGCACAATTTTGCACCCAGTGGAAGATATCATAAATGAGCACAGAAGTCAGGGAATTAAAATCTGAAAACAGTGGCTCCAAGATCAGGAGTGCTCTTGTGGAAATGTGCAGTCTGCCTGAAAAAGTGAAATCCTACTATATGCAGTTGTTAAATATATTGTATTTTCAGCATGAATAAGTCTCAGGAGCACAGGTTAACTCTCGCAAGGGTCTACCCCGTGTCAAATGTTTGGATTTTTAATTGTGCCCACTGTGTATTGAAAATACTTTCTGGATTTATATGTAAAAGATTTGTAGAGGTTGCTGTTAGAAACTTTCTGTTCTTGGCTTAGGCAAGTATTTTTAATTCCCTCAGTATTAGCAATATTTCTTGTAAAACTATGGGAAACATTGCAAATATTTAGGTTCCACAGTGTGAGCTAAGTTTGAGAAACTTTTATGGACTGGGGTCCTGCTTTTCTTAAATATCTGTATGAGTTTTGCCTTCCCCTTCCCTTAATGTATAGTTCTGACAGACTCTACTCTGGATCTGGGCTGCTATTTCTGGCTGACAGTTTGAGGGTCTTACTGGAGGCACAGTTGGTGCTTGTGGGAATTTGGGGAGCTGAGCTGGTGTCTTTCATTTGTACTTTAGCATGGGACTTGATGTGAGTGCTGGGCTTTCTCACCTTGAAGCACCTCAGTCTCAGCAGCGGTCAGCACTGGCCTTTGGGTCATCAGAGCATCATGTAAAGATCGGGGGGGGGGTTTGTTATGAATTCAGATCCATATGCTTTGAAGTACCAAAGGCTTCCCAGGAGACCCAGAGTTACTTCAACAGGATTTTGAGGCTATATTTCTGTTAATGGGTACACTTGGCACCTCGCAGAACTGAGCACCTACCTGAACACTAAGAGTCTGTTTTTTTGTTGTTCTGACTGTTAACTTTGGGTCACCGTGGTGGTGATGGAATTTTTCTGCATATCATCATTTGTATCTCCTGTGCTTTAGCTAAAAGATTATGCTAGTCTGCATCAAACAGCAACCCTGAGGTGATTTATGGCTGAATTTTTGACTGGTGCATTGGTCACTTTTTGAGGCTCTCAGAAGGTGTAGAGGACATGTTGGGGTAGGCACAAAGTATGGCCAGGGTCCATGGAGAATGCTAGGAGCTAGCACCCTTTAATCACTTTAGCTTTCTCTGTTCATCCTCTTCTCCCACCTGCGTTTCAAGAATATAGGTAATTGTTTTAATCTAGCATTTTCCAGTTGCAGAGTAAGCAACAAAGTCAAAAGTCAGAAGAATCATAGTAGCAAATAGAAAAATGTTTCATGGCCAAAAGCTGCAAAATATCACAAATGCCAAGCAAGCTGCTGAATTCTGTCAACATTTTTACACACAGCTATAACTCTTTCCTTCTTCCATTGTGTATTAATGATATAGCTACATAATTAAGTAGTGTAAGAAATATCACATTTCATCACCTGTGCCAAAAATTGTTCTGGTTTTTCAAAGGAAAAGATTTTATGGATCTTTCAGACTTGGGCCTTTGTTGCCAAAATAAGTTCTGCTGTAGTCTCATGGTATTTGCAAATGGGGGATGAAATCAAGAGGGTTTGGATTCACAGCTCTCACAGACTTCCAGGCATGGTCCTTGGTTTCTTATGCATATTTTCCTCCTGTAAGTGTTCTATCATGCACATCCTCTAACACCTCTCTATTAAGTGAGGAACAGTTCAGAAGTCATGCAAATTGCTTTGATATAGCATTTTAAAAGGAGTAAGCATGAAAGACTGGTTTCTCACTTTTTCCAAAGTAATTAAGAATAGACTCAGTGTAGGTTTTATTTGTGTTTACTCCTTTTTGTAGTTCTGATTATGTCTGACAGTCTGACTTACTTTACTCATAATTGCATAGTCATAGCTACAATAAAAGTGGCAGGTCAAAGTACAGTTCTTCTAATACTTTAGGACACCAAGGCAAAATGTAGGTTAGTACTAGAAAGCAAACAATGTTGGTGTGCAATTTCTATCCTGAGAGGTTTAGGGACAAGGATACAACTAAGTAGGTTGTGAATATCTAGTTGAATTTCTGTAATACATCTTGTCATCTGTTTATAGAATGTTTGCCTAAGCTATAAAACAATCAAGACCCTGAACTTTATGAGGAATTTGTTTAACACCTGCAGGATCAAGCCTTAAGAGCAACAAACAGCTGAGCTGTTTATATTCCTGTCATCCTTCTATTAAATAAAGACGAAATTTTAGGAAAGACATAGCTCATTGCAAAAAGAGGCTAGTGATCTCTTGGACCAGCTTCTACAAATAAATCTCTCTCAAAATTATGACAGTCATAATACCAGGGAATTTCTTTTTTTGGTAGCTTGCTGTACCTGTTACTAAAATATATTGCTACAGCCCACTCTTATGCTTTGCAGGAATTTAAAGTTCTCATTTATGGTCCAGTTTTTGTAATCGTAGAATCCTTGAATCATAGCAAGGCTGAGGCTGGACGAGACATTAAAGACCATCTATTTCCATCTGGACTTGCTCCAACAGCTTCGTGTCCTTCTGATGTTGAGGGCACCAGAACAGCACACAGTGCTTCAGGTGGGGGTCACACAAGAGCAGAGTAGAGGGGCAGGATCACCTCCCTCGACCTGCTGCTTGCACTCCTTTTGATGCAGCCCAGGATACAGTTGGCTTTCTGGGCTGCAAGCACACACTGAAGCCGGCTCATGTTCAGTTTCTCATCGACCAGCACCCCCAAGTCCTTCTGCGCAGGGCTGCTCTGAATCTCTTCTCTGCCCAACCTGTAGCTGTGCCTCAGATTGCTCCCACCCAGGTGTAGGACCTTGCACTTGGCTTGGTTGAACTTCATGAGGTTGGCATTGGCCCGCTTTTTTAGTGTGTCAAGGTTCCTCTGGATCCCATCCCTTCCCTCCAGTGTATCAACTGAAACACACAGCTTGGTGTCATTGGTAAACTTGCTGAGGGAACACTCAATCCCACTGTCCATGTTGCCAACAAAGATGTTAAACAGCACCGGTCCCAATACACCCCCCTGAGGAACACCACTCTTCACTGGTCTCCACTTGGACATTGAGCTGTTGACCACAACTCTGAGTGTGGATGGTCTGACCATCCAGCCAATTACACCAGTGATGTTAATAGTGTTCTAGTAAACAGGAGATTTGAATTCAGTCTCATGCAGTTCAAATAGTAGATTGGTCTAAATAAGAAGTACATTATTTGAATACTGAAGATTGATTTTTCCACTTCTGAAAGTAATCTTGGCCAGATTTGCAATCATTTGAAATACCTAAGTACATATTTCACCACTCTGTCCAGCTGCAAGTGTTGATTCACAGTACACAAGTATAACAAGTTATGAATGAAAGCGGTAATTAGAATAGATTGATATCAAGCAGCAGCTCTGGTTTTCTAGATACAGGAAGATTGGGACTATATTTAACACATAGAACAGAGTAATATTCCCTTAAAGGCCATTATAAATGTGCGAATAGGTACAGAGATGCTAAAATGACAAGCACAATATAAGAAATTAAATCCACTTCTAAGAATTCTTTATGAACACTAAGCAAATATGAATATTATGCTGTAGGGATAAGGGCTACTTTTCTAAAGTTAGAAGAGTTAGTCACAAAAATAGCAGTTGGAAGATACAGAAGCTAGGCATTATTTTCTTCATTCAGAAATTTCTGGATAGATACTAGTACCAAGAAGAATGTTTCAGTTCTGTGTCTCCAATTTTAATGTGGACTCATTAGAACTTATCTGATGAGCTATTCTTATCAGAGATGTATAATTGGCCTTTTTGTTAGAGAAGAATTGAAAAGATCTAGGGCTGTAAAAGTATTTAAATTTGTTGGGTTTTTAATATGCACAAGTAACTAGAATATAATACCATGTCTATATGTGACAACTTTGTTTTTACATAAAAATGCTGAAAAGCTAAATCCTCTACTGTTTAATCACTGCTGATGGGCTTGCCCTATGTACTTCAGATGCCAATGCTTGTGTGATTTTCATGAGATTGCAGAGAAATTAGATCAACAATCCTGGCAGCAATGCTGCCTGCAAAATACTGAGGAACGTGCAGTGGACCCAGGCAAAAGTAAGTTGTTTTTTTCTTGGGAAACTCAGTGACTCCTATCACTGGAGTAGGGAGAAGTACAAAAGACCATTAATCAGTGATGGATGGAGCTGGTAGTAGCTTGTCACAAATAAAGCCTGCCCAACAATCCCTCACAGTTAGGTTCAATCTACATTCACTTCTACCTTCATCTGTTTCTCCTGTCCCATTTTTTTACCCTAAGTTGGATAAAGATATTTTGTGCCTGTGGTTGGATGGAATGCTTCATTTCCTGGGGCCAGCCTTCACAGGTGTGTCCTCTCTTAATGCTACTGGTTGTATATATAAATTGGACATGCTGAGATGTTTTATTCCTATCCAGGCTCCCATGCTTTTGGCATGAGATGGATGTATAAAATACTTGTCCCTGTTTTTGGAGAGAGAAGCCTCCACCTCTTTCCTTCCGTGATATCCTTACGGACAGTGGGAGACAAGGAAAGTGTCTTTTGAAAGGAAAGATGCAAAAGAAGATTCCAAAAGAAGAATTTGTATTTTTTCACACACACCAAAGGAATGAATTTTGGACCACATTCAGGTAGTCTGCATTCCACCTGTGTCCCCATGCCAAAATAAGTGATAGCTACAGATTAATGACTAATACAGAAGTTACAGAATGAAAAAAGTATTATTAAAAGCATAGCCATCACTGTTTTCGCAGAGGAGGATGTTGCTGATTTTTCCCTTTGTATCTCCAGACAGATCTGAGTGTTTGAAGTTGTATAAAATCTCCTGATAATTGAGTAGCTTCCAGACTTCTGGAAAGGCAAGTAAAACAAAATCCGAACCCCATGAAAACAAATCAAAGAAACCTGGGACCAAGCATTTTTTGTTATAGTCTCACTTTCTAAACCTCTCAAATTTCAAAAAGGAATCTCTGCAAAGAAGTAATTGGAAGGGCTTGCCTGCCTCTCATAGCACAGAAGATCATTGAAACGTTAGGAAAGGAGGATTGACTGGAGAAGTAAGACTCAGAAAAGCATTTTCATTCAAGTTGAGGACAGATGAAGAAAAATATCGTCGATACTTCACACATATTTGTGGATATTTTGGACAGGATTTTCAGCCTGCTCCAGATTTGTTTTCAAAACTTCAGTTTTCATTTGCAAACAAAAATAAGTGGCCAAATTTTCAAGTCAGTCAGAACAATCATAATTAATCCAGTCTGTCAGCACAGGCTGTAAAACTACCATGAATTGCTGGAGGAAGGATAAATCACTTGACATCTGCTGTACCTTCTAGAATACCTTCTAGAAAAAAAAAAACATTCTCTTTCTGTTGAATTATTTCTGATGGGAGAGAACCTCTAACACCCTTTACAAATGTGTAATTCCATGGGGTTAATTACTCGGTTGGAAGCATGTGCCGTATTTCTATTCTGAATTAATCTAGTCTCAGCTTCCAGCTTTTGGGTCACTTTCAGGTTTTGGCTACGTCTTAATCCACGGGACTGAGAAGTCCACTGTAAAGGGTTATTCCCTCTGTGAGTAGCTCAAGGCTGCAGTGAAGGCATCACCTAATCATGTCTTTGATTAAGTAAACAAACTGAGCTCCTGGCAACTTTCACTACAAAACATGATTGCCAGAGCTCTTATCCCTCTCATGACTTGTCTTTGAGCTTTTTCCAGTTTCACAGCAGGCCTTCTGCTCTGTGCATGCCACAGATGCATGCATCCTCAGAGCAGTTGCAGCCCCATGCAGAAGTAATAGATGTGTTGGCTCCCACTAAAGATACTCTGCGTGTGTCCAGGGTTACACTGGCTCCTTTAGCTGCGTTGCTGCATTGGGAGTTCCTGTTCTGTCCTGTATCTAACAGGATTGCCATCTGCTTAGCAGCAGAGCTTTCTGGAAATTGCCCATAGGGTAGAGTAGCTTTTTATATTTCCAAAGTTAGGACTTTATTGCTACCTATGTTTAAAACCACATTGATCTGTATCAGTGGTCCATCTTCTGCACCTTTTATCACACTACCTTTCTTCTGTCATTGATAAGTCTGATCAGTAGTGACTTGAGTTGATCAACATTTGAAAAGAATGAGGCCAGGAGCAGTCCCTGAGGGTTCCACTGGACACAGCTGATCAACTGTCCCATTTGTAATTGCATTCTGAATCCTGTCAGTAAGACACTTTTAATCCATTTCATATATGCCATTTTGATTTTGGTTTTAATAAAATACCATGCAGCACTGTGTCAAATGATTTACAGAAGTCTAAGCATATTATATCAATATTGTTACCATAGTTAGCCAAATTTGTAATCCCATCTGAGAAAAAGATAGCATGTTAGTTAGTTTGACAGTATCTGTTTTTCATTAACCTGGTATTATGTGTATTTCCTTCAGAAATTGATATATATTTTATCAGCAACTTCACGCTAAGTGCTTGGCTAATTAGCCATAACTAGCACAGCAGAAATTGCTAGGAATGGATCTCTAAAGACAGTCCTTATTTAAGTTGCTATTTAGGGATATATCTCTAGCTGAGTACTTAACAAAAGTCAGGAATTCTTGAAGGGTTTACCTTCTGGCAAAATAGGGATATCCCAGTTAAAATGGAAAAGTCAATAAATTGTCAGTGAAACAAAACTTGTGTCAAAGAGACAGTTTCTCTTATTGGGCTGTTTCCAATGGCTGAAAAACAGTGGCTGTGCCACTAAGTGCACAATACCCTTTGGTTTCACTTCTAGCCTTAGATTATCATAGCTATGATAATGGTAGTAACTCAGTGACCAGGCATTATATGAAACATTATTTTGGTAGAAATTAAATCACACTACACAGTTATTTTATAAAAGAGAACAATTAAGACTTTTAAAGATTATTTCATTTCTACAAAATGACCCATGAAGTCAAGAACCTGAATTCTTCTGAGTTATTGGAGTGTACTTTCATACACTCTTCTTCCTGTGGGCTTTTGAGAGGTTATTAATTTCTTATGAAAACTTGCTTTTGTAGAGTATCACATGATACATTCATACATCTCTTGTAGTGCCTGAGTTCTTAAATATGGAGACATGAAGGCTGCATGCTGATTATCAGCCACGTGTGTAACTGGAAAGTGAATATAAGGCATTTTGCCTCTAAAGCAAGAGAGCAATCTAAAGAACTCAGGTGACATTCAGCTCACTTAACTTCAGATAAAACTGATGTAAACATCTATATCTAGTGATTTCAGGCTCCCTTTAGTGTCTGTAGAGAGGAATTGTCTCTTCTAAAGCATGATTCATATGACCTAGTTTAAATATCTACATGGGCATGAGATTAATTGTGTCCTGAAAGTGCCAGTTTTTCTCTATTTACCAGAGAGAGCTTAGGTTACTGAGGAGCTGAGATGTATGTAGGTCTCTCTGTTATAGACATTTCCATCTGGTCGAATTAATCCGTCCTTCAAAGCAGCAAAGATGAGGTTTTTAGTGCTGGTCAGGCAGCTTTTCTCTCCTTTCCTTTTGCATATAACAGAAGGAAGGCATAAAAATGTGGGCAGGAGGAGCAAGGTATTGTGAAGGGTCAGCCAAGATGCCCTGGAGATCAGGCAGGAGCAAGAGCTTGCAGGGCTGTGAGATCATCTGATTTGTTTTCCTTTGTTTTTTCTCGAAGGAGGTGATCCTGCCCCTCTACTCTGTTCTTGTGAGACCTCACTTGGAGTATTGTGTGCAGTTCTGGTGTCCTCAACATCAAAAGGACATGGAACTGTTGGAACAAGTCCTAAGGAGGGCCATGAGGATGATGAGGGGACTGGAGCACCTCCCGCATGAAGATAGGCGGAGAAAGTTGGGTCTGTTCAGCCTGAAGAAGAGAAGGCTGCGTGGAGACCTCAGAGCAGTCTTCCAGGATCTGAAGAGGGGGATGCTGGGGTGGGACTCTTTGTGAGCAACTGTAGTGAGAGGACAAGAGGTAACAGGTTCAAACTTAAACAGGGGAAGTTTAGATTGGATATAAGAAGGAACTTCTTTACTGTAAGGGTGGTGAGGCACTGGAATGGGTTGCCCAGGGAAGCTGTGAATGCTCCATCCCTGGTGGTGTTCAAGGCCAGGTTGGACAGAACCTTGGGTAGCATGGTTTAGGGTGAGGTGTCCGTGCTCATGGCAGGGGGGTTGGAACTGGATGATCTTAAGGTCCTTTCCAACCCTAACTATTCTATGATTCTATGATTCTATGATTCTTCCTTCTAAATTACTTAATTAATATACAAAAAATAAGGAGTGAGTAATTGAACTGAGCTGTTTGAAGCACATTTCCCTCTTGCCCAGCTAGTAGATCAGCCAGTTATTTCAGTGATGTTCAATTTTTATGTTTTAGTTGCTTTAAAATTATGAGAGAATAAGTTAAGGACTGCACAGTTAGGTCTGGTTCATTTCTGAGAGTTGTGCAGCTTTCACAGTGTAGGCAGATGCTGCACAGCCATCAAAAGAAAGACATAGAGCACATATATTGAATATTTTAGGTGTCTTTGAGGCAGGGGGTCTCCATCTGAACTTGGTTCCTCTCAGCCAGTACATTTAGGAAACTAAGAAACCAGTTCAGCTCACCCTAAATCAGGCACCCACAGCTGCCCAGCTGAACATCTAACTGTATCCTAAACATCAAAAGGGACCCAAAACTATGGGATCAACTCAGGGGTAAACTTGGCTAGAAATGCTAGTAGAAAGACTGAATATAAGCTTAGAAGTGGGGGTCTGACTCTGGAAGACCTGAACTGCTCCCACGGATTCACCAGAAAATGTCAATCGATGTAATAGACTCACTAATACATCTTAGGGGAATATTTTCTCAGGACTAATTAACAAATATTTGTACAGTACATCCACTGTAAATTTGCTATGTCTCTATAAGACATAGTAAAATTAGCAAGCAATTTAAGTGTCAGGGACTGTTTAAGGTCATTACCAACTTTTCAGAAGTTGTTAGGAGATGGTTACAAGGGATTTGTGAACATCTAATTACCATTAACCATTTGGCCAAAATAGGTAACTTGATCCTGGGGTTTTCCCCCAGCAAGATTTAAACGTTGACATGTTTTAAATGATTAAATTTCACAGGAAGTTTGAAATGGAATGTTTATTTCACTCTTTTTCATGTTCAAAATGCAATACTTCTCAACCTAAAGACAAGCTGAGATTTAATTGTAACATGTAGCTTGTTGCTATGTAATTGTTTTTAATAGTATTAAGCTAAGGGAGAATGGTTACTGTCTTCTTGTTTTAGGGAAAGTAATATATTTAATACAGAAAAATGTTTTAAAGATTTCTTGACAGGCCAGTAAATCATGAATGAACAGATTGTCCCTCATCCGGATCTGGTTTCATACAGGATGATAAAACAAAGATGTAAAAAGATAAGTTGATTTTATTTTTAGTCCACAGTTGGTGGCACACATCAGCTCTAGCAGCAAGGAAGAAATGAGAGAAAAGAGAAAATGACAAGTTTCTCCAATGGTCAACCAGGAAGTGGTGGGGGTGTCCCTGTATAAGCATTCCCTTTGGGGTGTCTTCTCCAGTGCATCAGGCATTTCCCAAATGCCTTTTCCAAAGTAATTTCATAGTTTTCTTGGGACCTTCTCAGTTTCCCCACTGGCTTTTTTTTTTTTGTCTGTTATGCCTACAGAGCTGACTGGAGCATTCAGATCAGTCAGAGCTGTTTCAGAGCTAAAAGGCTTTGTGCATATACCTATGGGGAAATACTTAATCCCTAGCACAGGGTTATAAACCAAAATTTTGGGTTTAAGGAGTGGCAAAGGATGAGTGGAAGTGAAAGCAATTCAAATGCTGTAAAACAAGACCTAGAGGCACTGCCACAGCAGCTAGGGGTACGTAGGTGGGATGAGTCAACGGGAGAAGCTGACTACAGCATTGCACATGAAGGGCTACAAAGGGAAAGCCCTGAACTTTATACAGATTAAAGCTATGGGCAACCAGTAAAAAAAATTGTGTTGGGAGGGGAAAAGAAGAGAAAGCAACTGTAATAATGTTTTCAAATGAATGACTACACAGACTTCTTAGCCCTCAGTGGTTTATCTGCCTTGCAGTTGACTGGACAGAATACCCCCTCAATCCCACCATTCTCAACAAATCCTCAGCAGAAGTATCTCTTGTGTCTCCTCTAGATGTAAACAGCAATGAGTCACTTTTGGGCTTCCCTGGTTTATTCTGGTCTTACTCATTTCAGTTTTATTATACCTAAATTGCATCTGCCATGACCCTGTCTCTTCTTCACATGCGTACAATATCTCCAGTGCTGGCTTTGCATCAAACTTATCTATGGAGCACTACTTTTCAACATAGTTCCTGGCTCTCTGATTCCCTCCAGTGCTATTTTCTCATTGAAATACTGTCTGTTTCTCTTGCAGTGAACATCTTTCAGTTGATACCTTGGGACATAGCTCAAAAAAATTGCTAGTCTTACTGTTTCAAATCTTCCAGATATTCTTCCAAGTTTGGGTTGGTTTTTTTTTTTTCCTTCTTTTACTTTCTGTGGCTTTCAGAAGCTGACTGCTGTATCCTCTGAGAGTCTCCCTTTACATAGTGAGTTTAAGGCAATACTGTGTCAAACAATACATATGAAAGTTACATCCATGTATTTTGCATTGAAGAAAATAATAGCAGAAAGGCCAAGATAATAATAAGGCCTGATTTTGGACCTGAACAAACCGCAGGTAGAGTTTACACCACTATAGTGGTGTCCTCACTGTATCTCATCCCCATCCTTCCCTTCCAGTCTGGCTCCAGGACTGCTGTTGCTCCTTCCTTGTCATTTCAGGTCCTTGTGCCACTGCCTTCTCTTTCCCAACTCAGTCTCTGTCTGATCCTCTTTTAATAAAATACCTCACCAGCTGGAAACCACTGTCCTGCGTTTTTCACTGAATTTTTCCTAAATTCACCATTTTTCCCCCCTCAAATAACTAAGCTCCTTTGTTGATCAATTCTTCATGTTCATAAGAAAAGACTTTCTTTTGCCTTGGTTATTCCTTCTTTGGGGGGAAGAATGAAAAAGTTACTTTTTTTTAACTCACTGTCTTTACCAGATAATACCAATTCCTGGTTAAATTAAAAATAAAGAGAAGGGTTTTTTTCCCCCTTTCTGTAATTACTTGTTGTGTCTGAAATGTTATCAGCCCAGAGCAAGAACAAACCTACAGTACCTATCTCAAAATTCATCAGCTTTTGTTTATCTGAGGGTCAGTACATAATAGAAGCAAAAAGGCTTTCAGGATGAGAGATTTTAAAGATTGAGGCTGTTTTCTTTGGAACATACATGAATGAATGCTCCATCGCTGGCAGTGTTCAAGGCTGGATTGGACATAGCCTTGGGTGGCATGGTTTAGTGGGAGCTGTCCCTGCCCATGGCAGGGGGGTTGTAACTAGATGATCTTAAGGTCCTTTCCAACCCTAACTCTTCTATGATTCTATGATTAAGAAGCCACAGTGCTAAACATTGTAAAGAAGGTAAATTTTCTTTGTCTCTCAGTGTTTTCCCACACATTCCCCCAAAGGGGCATTCAGTGAAGCTGAAAGTGAACACTCCTAAGCCTGATGAAAGTAGCTGTTATCGAAAGCGATAGTGCAACACTGGAATCCAGTGTCAAAATACCATGGATCCCAAGAGTTTGGAAAGACTTAAAAAAGAGAAAGAAATTGGAAAACTGATATATGATTTCAAAATATGGACTTGAAAGTACAAACTAGATAAGTTATTCTATTGCTGTTCAGATTTCTTGCCCCTTCTTCTGAAGCAGCTGGTACTCTTCTTTGCCAGACACAAGTCAATGAATAAGATGATTTATGTCAGTTTTGTGGTTTATGTTCTAAGAGTAATTAGGAAATAATAAATTATAAGCATATTGCTGAAATTTAATCCCTCACGAAAGGTTGATGAAATGAAGGTTTGGGCTCAAGAAGGAGAGACTCTCTGGCCTCCATTTCTCTGAGGGAATTTATAACTTCTGGTGTATTTGGCTGAAGTTTATCTTTCTATTCCTCCTATTTAAGTTAGCAGAGAGAGAGCTTCTGAAATATACTAATTTACCATAACTACAACTGGTTGAAAATACAGTTCCAAACATCTAAAAAAATACGCTATCAGTTGGAATACAGACAAATGTGAATTAAGTATAAGTGGTCGTGTACATGACTTCAGAGTACAGGCAGGCTGAAGTTGCACTGAATATCGAGGAGATGCCTTTGAAGAACTAATGCAAGTGCATTAAAGACAGCCCAAGAAACGTACATTTCTAGCTGGAAAAGGAGTGGAATTTGCCTTAGGAAAACCAGTCCTTCATGTGACGTTCTGGGAAGAGTTACAATCTGAGTGATGACGTTTAGAAATCACTTTGTGTTTCCTTCCTATTGCTGACACTTTTTTTGCTCAGGCTCCTGTGAAGGGCTTTTTTTTCTTAGGCATTTTCACACAGGGTTTGAAAAGCTTTTCTATTGTGAGTTATTCTGAAAACTTAAATGCAAAGAAAAACTCTGCATTGCTTTCTTTCTATGCATAGTGGTTTTCTGCTGAGGTTTCAAGGAACTGTGCTTTCTCACACTGCCTTTGAGAACAACAGTACTAAAAGAGGTTCTGACTTAGTTGCTGAGCTTCAGTTACTTGTGTAAAGTTGGTTTTGTCCTGCTTCCCCCAAGGCTTGGGGACAGAAGCTTTGTTACTCTATCCAGTACTGGTTTAACCACTGCTTAAAGTGGTCACACCACATTTTAGAATATGATAAAACAAATAAGCAAATGATATGGAAAACATAGAACTCAACATCAAAAAACTTAGGAATGTGGAGAATTAAAAAACCCAAACACCCTTTCCTGCATCATACACTTCCATGTAAGGACTTCAAGCAAAATATTTCTCCTCAAAACATTTATTTAAAATTGGCTATAAAACATTCATGGTGGGAACAGAAAATTGAAAGGATTTAAAATGCTAAAGTGAAAAAATCTGCACCACGAAAACAGCAACAAGTTTGGGTATTAAATGGTTTTACATTCCACATAAGAAACTAATTCTGGTAAAAGTTATCTTCTCCCACTCCCCAAATCTTCCAAAGGTTTTCCAAATTGTTGCATGTCAGTGGAAGCATTTAAAACTTGCATGTGGCATTGGTTGTGCACAGCTATCCACACATACATCAGAGGAGGCCAAAATGTTAACCTCGGAGCTATAATACCTTTGCTTATGTTTCAACACAGTTTCTGCTTTCTCATGAAATCACTGGGATTACTTCGACTTAATCTTTTACATTCAGAAAATGTCTTTCCAAAGAAGAGAACTAGGAATGCACAAATCCTAGTCTTCAAATTAATTGTTTCTGCTCTTAAATTCATATAGATGGTAGTAGTTGCAATTTATGTACTATTTCTATCAACAGGAAAGAGCACTGGGATCAGTCAATATTGAGAATTACCGTAAACAGAAAGCTTCCATTGAGGAATTACATGATTTGTAGTCTTATGTTAACTTTCCTGCACCTTCTGTCAGCAAGGTCTATGTCCTTACATTAGGCCAGCAGTAATCTGTAGTGATCTAGTCCCAGAATACCTTCTATCACCTTTTATCAGCAAAAACACTGATCAAGTGATAACTTAGCATAAAAAAATATGCCATGTAAAAATGAAACCCAAGTGGTGAATACCGGCAACAGCTGTGAGCCTTTTCAGTTGGAGAGTTTTATTTGGAGGAAGTGTTTATCCTTGCAGATGGTCGAGATGGGCTATGAAAATGCATTAATGCACTTACTGCTGGTAGTAGAAAATGCTCATTATTTGTCTGGAAGAAGAAGAAACAATCTGAATGGAATGCAGAGACTTAAACTCTTATGGTGAATAATGAACTATAAGGTTCAACTCTAGAAAATGTTGATAATAATTGTCGGTGGAGAGATAAAGATCTCTGTCTGCTAACCCATTTGGTAGATAAACTCCAGTAGAAATAAAGTTGGGAACTTCTAGCAGTAAGAGCTTAGTATTTGCTCAACAGGAAAAATGTTGATTGTTCCTCAAGTCTGAATCTTAGGTCATTATAATTTTATGAAGAAATGTTCATGAAATTAAAAGGAGTTCTTCACAAAGAATTCAAGATGTGCTTTTTCTATAGGTAAGGAAAGAAGTGCTCTACAGACATAACAATAATTTAATGTAGGATTAAAACAGCTTTTAGAGACTACTTGGGCAAAATCCTCATCCTCTCTGTATCTACTTTACAGCACATAAAAATGCCACAGATGTTACAAACCCTCAAGGGTTTTTTTGCCAGCTTTAAGAAGATTCCCTTGCAAAAGCCTTTGTGGAAGACAACTGTAAACTCTCTCAGAAACAACCCACAGCTCTCCAAAGTTTTCCAAGAGCACTGTGTGGCCACTGTATGCTACAAAGCCCAAGGCTGTTACTTACATTAGGCTCTTTACTCACTTTGAGTAGCCTAGGATGAGGAAAACAGAAATAGAAATGAAATCTGCTTTGTTGCCCTGCTGCTCTTGAGTTTCAGTCCCTATACCTGTTAGAAAATTGCCAGAAGTCCCTGTAATATGTAATTTGCAGTACTTTCCATTAATTCTGTTTCATACTATATTGCTTTCTCTATTAGGTAGAACAAATTGCTTATTTAAGCCATGACTATCACTGTAACATGCTTTCTATTTTTTGCTGTCAGGATTGTAATTATTACATCACCAGTTATAGATGCATACTGCTTCACATAATTAATTTCACATGAGACAATAATACAAACAGAAGAGAAATTAACGTAGCTACATGCTGTTTTCAGAAGTGGCTGTGTCTTCTCGGCAGAGGGGATTTGTTCAAGTTCTTTCTGTTTCAAATGTGTGTGATTTCGAGGTTTATTCATAATGCTTATTCATGTAAACAGGCCTAATTGTTATGGAGAGTGTGTGTAATTCCACATTCCTAACCCAGAAAATAGGAGCAGAGAGGATTTATAAGCAAAGTTGACGCAGCAGGAATGGTTTCCTCTAACTCAAGAAAGTTGTTGCTTCGGTATGTTCTGAGTCAAAGCTGCTCACTTCAGTGGTGAAAATCCATTTTTCACTGCTTTTTGCTCCTGTTAGACCTGCTGAGCCAACACCACTAAATGAGAGCGAGGAGACACCTCTGTCCCATTTTGCACCTCATCAACTGAATTGGTTCCTCTGTTAAATTCCCACAATGTAGCACCTGGAGGTATTACCGAGACATAAATTGAAGTTTGTGGGGTTGCTCTGGTGTTGCACTGAAGACCAGAGTCAGCCAGCGGAACACTTATTGATGCTGTTGGGTCTCAGGGGCCTGAGTTAGGAACAGAGGTATGTAGAAAGTGATTTTCCTCTTTGCAAATGGAACATGTCTGCTCTGGAGTCACTGAATAATATGGTGATACCCCATGGCACCATTTTGTGGAGTCATTTTTCATGATACTTTTTTTCTACTTTATGCAGAACATGTTTTCTTTTTAAGAATAAAAACATCTCAGTTATTCGTTCCACTTCTTAGTTTTTATTACATTGTGAAGCTTACTTTTAAAGGTTTCCATCATAATTCATACAAGACGTTTTAGCTAGATAAGTAAATTGATGGTGATAACCATCAATACACAGAATAAGGAATGATGAATGTTAATAGCAAGATTCCTACATTATTTCACTGATGTACCTAATATTTATGCCAGATTGAATCTTCCTTAGAAAAGTAATTACACTACATTTATAAGGTAAGCAACATTTTAAATAGTCTATTGTTTAAATTGGTAGCTGTAGGCTAGGCTGAAAGGCAACTCAGTTTGGCTAATTGCCGCTGTGACTCAGACCTTGTAACAGATATGCAATTAGGTTTGGTATTCTTTCAAAGCCTTTTCCAGCTCTGATTTTCTTTATGAGAGAGTGAAAGAATGCTTTTCCTCCAAACAGTATCATCCAGAACATAAGGAGCATAAGAGAAGGCAAAATTTAGAGATAATACTGCTGGTTTAAGTGAGAAGTTTACACATGCATTGAAATGCCTGTATTAAAGAATTTAGGACTACTCAGCAGTAAGATGTAGAGTTATCTGTATTTCTTAAGAGCTGTTCCAACCTGTAGCTTTCTATCTTAACTCTGCTGTTCTTTTTCACTATATTTCTCTCAGAACTGTTTTCAACTTCAACACGTTATTTAAAAAACAAACAAACAAAAACCCCAAACCAATCAATGAAGTTTTTGTTTCCCCTGCCCCAGACATGTAAAAAATCTCACTATTCAACCCAAAATGATGCTCAGCCTCCGTCAGCTTTACTATTCCCCCCTCCCCCCCGTAGCTTACAATTTAAGGCATACTAGCTTTTGATTCTGCAAATTCAATGTAAATTCTGAAGTTCAGTTTGAACTGTCAATCCTTTCTGCATTACCAATGAAAGTGATTTGGTGAGTTGAAACTTCACTTTCCAGTCCTTTGAGGACAAAACACAGCTCTTTTTCCCAGCCTGGGTGGGTTCAGCAATGCTAGAAATGGCAACATATTTTACCCGGCAGCTCAGTTTGTCTGCTAGGAGCAAATATATAATATAACATAATATAACATAATATAATGTAATATAATGTAATGTAATATAATGTAATGTAGTATAATATAATAATATATAATAACTATATGTAACATAATAATATATGATAGCATTATATTATATAATACTATCATACTATAATATTGTAATATTATGATAATATATAATATTAATATTATAATATTTTTCCTCACATTTTGAGCTCATTTTATCCTTGCTACACTTTCCGTACAAGCACAGAACTGCAAATAGAATTTCTGATTTTGTTTGAAAACTTGGTGAAAAAAATGTTTCCAGTACATAATTCAGGATGGGTTTAGACTTTCCTGGAATCTTCTGACCATCTTCAAGTAAATCAAAAAGCCTAAGTTAGAACCATAGCTGCTATAAGGCCCCTTTGGAAGAAGAAACTCAGCTCTAAAGGACACCTTACTCTAAAGCAGAGACTGGATAACAGGAGGGTTTTTTAACTTGGACTGATCAGTTATGTCTCTAAAGGTAGATTGAAATAATTAGACTTCTTGTCAAATATCAGGGTAAAATAAATGTTTTCCTGAAGCAAGATCCATCATGGGGAGTTTCCTGCTCTCTGCCTGTCAGTAAGTGTTTGTGAATGCCCACAGCTAAGGCATTTAAACTGGATTCAGGCATTACACTTCAGTGAAATGGTGTATTGGTGCCTGCAGCTGCTGTTTACTTCTTTTTTCTTTGTTTGTTTGTGTTCTTGTGGAAAGATGGCACATCATTCTACTCTATGTACCATGTGGCATAAAGGAAGCTCATAAATAGTGCCTGAATAAGAATCTTGTAAAATGGTATCTCCAGGGAAGAAGAGTTAGAGAATATATAACTTTTTAGTTCTGACTTTGGTGTTTTGCTGACACTATGGATGAAATCTGAAATGTGCTTTGCTTATTAGGACAAGCTGGTGAAAAAATATCTAGGTTTATTTTGTACAAATGATTCTCAGTGTCTATTGCAAGAAATAGATGGTTATCCCAGTGTCTTTTCAGTTTGTAAGTGATTTAACATAATATATCCTTCATAAAGGAAGAGGAGATGGTACCTTTCTACAAAGTAACTTCTGTAAAGGTAACTAATGCTTTTTCAGGCACTTTGTCCTATAAATGAAGTTGTGAAACGGAATAACTGGCAATTGAATTCCCAGCTAATAGTTAGTCTTTTTTTCCCTATTTGTGCCATGGGGTGTGAGATTTTAACGCTGAATAGACTTTATTCTTGTTCTATTACAATTGCTACTAATATTGTCAATATTCTAATCATTTGTATTATTATTGCTGTAATGTTATGCTTTAGTACTTTTAAATACTCAACTTTCTGGAAAGAAAACATACACTCTAATCATCTTAATCTTTCAGCTAAGGTAATTCTAGCATTAATGAGAATCAACACTTTAGATATCTTAAGTAATGTAGCTCTTGACTGCTTGGCATTAATATAGCCGCTATAAAATTTTAGGATTCTTCCTGGAATCTGTATGTATTTGGATATATGTTGTCCTGGTTTCAGCTGTAACATTTTTACAGGTTGTTTTGGTTTTCCTCCCTAGTATCTGGTGCAGTGCTCTGTTTTGTCTTTAGTCTGAGAACAATGCTGATAACACACTGATGTTTTTAGTTGTTGCTCAGTAGCACTTACCCTGATCAAGGACTTTTCAGTCTCATGTTCTGCCAGTGAGGAGGGGCACGAGAAGCTGGGAGGAAGCAAAGGCAGGACCCTTGACCCAAACTAGCCAAAGTGGGGTCCACAGGTGTTGCCAGGACCCTGCTCTAGCATGGGCTCTTCATAGGGTCACAGTCTCCTTCAGGCATCCCCCCACTCCAGGGTGGTGTCCTCCCCAGGCTGCAAATGGATATCTGCTCCTCTATGGACCTCCATGGGCTGCAGGGCCACAGCCTGCCTCACCCTGATCTGCATTCTAGGCTGCAGGGGAATCTCTGCTCTGGCGCCTGGAGCACCTCCTGCCTCTTCTGCACTGACCTTGGTGTCTTCAGGGGTGTTGCTCTCACATATTCTCAATCCTCTCTCTGGCTGCAGTTGCACAGATTTTTTATCCTTCTTAACTACGTTCTCCCAGAGGCACCACCATCATTGATGAGCTCAGCCTTGGCCATTGGTGGATCCCCTTTGGACCCAGCTGCATTGGCTCTGCTTGCCATGGAGTAAGCTTCCAGCAGTTTCTCACAGAAGCTACACTGTAGCCGCCCAGCTACCAAAACCTCACCATGCAAACTCAATCCAGCTCTTTAGCAGAAAGAGGTGAAAGTCATTTGGAGTTCATAGTGGGTATGGTTTTTATTAGAGTCTATTTATAGCAACTGCATGTGTATTAATCAACCAGGGTAGTTTCTTCTTGGCTAGAAGCTCAACTACTGAGATTCAGGACCTGTCATGACTTTGGAGGTGAGTCCTGTGTTGTACTGAGGGAACAAAAAGACACAGCAACAAGCTATTAGAGGAAAAGTGATAGCAGCAGTGTTTAGCTGTTGGGCTCACCACTCCACTACTCTGCTTCTGAGGTGATGTGCATGGAGGGACAGTCTAATATCACTACCTGAGTCTCCTGCCTCTGGCCACACCTACAGCTGGGCTGTTCGTGAAGCTGTTTCTAAATGGCTACACTTTTCATCCAAATGTTTAAGGAAAATAAGTTTGAGTTTGCATTTTGGGAGTCTGAGGTGATGCTGGCTTGGAGCTACTGGAGAAGACACCCCACAACCTATGTAGTGGAGCTCGGAGAGACAGCAGCCTACTTATAGATCAAAGCTAGTGAGTTGTTTTCGGTTTGGATTTTGTTTTGTTTTTCTAGAGAAAAGCATACTAGAAATAAAATACAATTTTTCCATGCCATTTTAGTTGTGGGTCACAATATTATGATTATTTTAAGGAAATGTAGTGAAAACTGTGTTCCAAAGACTGGACTTCTGTCATCACCTCTGAAATCCCACCCTCACAAATAATGGAAAAAATCATCATTGTCAGATGTCGTCTCCATGGTAAAAATAGCTTTCTTATTTTCCTTCCACAGAAAAAACATCTGTTGAATGAAATGAAACAAAGCAAGTGATATCAGCCTTGTAAATGACACCATCAGTTACGCTGGTCCTGTATGCAGTATCTTTTTATATAGAAATAATTTGCTTTATGTTTTTTTTTAATGCATTATGAAAGTCTTTGCTGCTGGGTTCACAGCATGGATTTCAGAAAGTAGATGAACCAAAAGGGTACTTTTCTCTCCTTGAAGTCACCAAGTGGGGATCCACAGCATGCTCCTACCCATTAAACTACATCTGTGCCAAAGTTCTCCTTGCTTCCACCTACACTGAGGCTGGTGCCACAGGATTAAACCTTTTCAGTGATTTGCCTCCAGTAATTCAGATAACTGCAGCCAAAACCCGGGGACAGCTTTTCTGCTTTGTTTTGTTTCTCTTTGTACCTATCCCTGCAAGCAACAGCTGGGAAAAGAGGAATAGCGTTCAGCAGTCATGCAGCGAAAGCTACTTTCCTCTGCCAGTAATAATGGATTAATTCAAACAATTACTTTTTCTTTTAAGTTATGGAAGTGTGGTTGCAGGCATTTTACTGTTAGCACTGCTATCCTCAAATGTCGCAGATTAGACAATCTAACTATGTTTGTACTGTCTTTGCTCATCTTATCTAAGCTTGGGTTCATGTGCAGCACAGATGTCAGAGTGATGGCGTTCACAGTGACTCTGGATGTGGGATTTAACTTCAGAAAAGTCCCTGATTTCTCTGCCTTGCAAGCAAACTTTCTACAGCCTTGGGACGCTATCCTGCAACTGATAGCCAAGTAGTCATGGTCAGGAGCAAACGCAAGCCCTGAGGTAAAAGGATATATGAGCATAAGAAACTGAAAAATTGTGGAAGATACTGGTGGTTTATCCGGGCAACAGAAGATGAAGGCAAACGTTACCATTCAATGAAATAAAGGTGAGAGAATTGCTCGGAACTTTAGAGTTACTAGTGTGCATTGCCTCTCCAAATGCGAAGCTGTAAGCAAGGTGTCAGGAATATGTGCCTTTTTACATTAATATCTCTATTCAGGGATTTTATGGAAAGGAGAAACACTTTCTAGAGACTTACTTTAATGTAAAAATGGGGTGGGAGAGGTGGTGGACAGCACACAATTATCTCAAAATTTCTATCCTAGAGTAATTTATGAATAAAAATCTTCTGTGGATCCTTTTCTGCCAGAACACGAACATCTATCTGTCAGGTGAAAAGCGTTTCTCTGCTTGACAGCCAGAACAAAGCATCTTGAACTGAATGTTTGCTTACTTCTGGGACAGGATTTGGGGCTTGTTCTTGTATAAACTGTGAATTGGTTACTGTGCAGTGCATATCTGGAAAGCCTTCATCTGACTGGTAGAGTGTGTCTGAGCCTTGGAGAAGACAGAGAAGGATTTGGGTTGCTTTTCACAATAGGATTACCAAATGGTCAAGCCTATGTACTGACACCTTCCAAACAGCAATACTGAATTCTTTTAACAGACTTTTTAATTTAGGAAATTAAGCAATCCTTTTGGCTGAATAAACTGTGGAAAAGGTTTTGAAGTTTGTGAAATTATAATAGAAAAGTCTAGCATCATGAATTGTCCAATGTGATCATATGTTGATAACAGTGAGTTTCGAGGCTTTGCACGTTGAGTTAAAAGAAGGATCAGCCTGACTGCAGCATTTTGCATCATCGGTCCACAGGACACTGGAAATACATATTGCTTCCCTTTTCTCCTCTCCTGGTCTTTTGTGCTGTCTCTTTTTCCCTAGGGCTGTAACCAGATTTCCCTTTTGCCAGGATTGTACTGCTTTTTATAAAATAATGGAAGATGAAAGAATGAAATTAATGGCTTTCGTAAACGTGGACAGAGATAGATTGAAGGAGCATGAATTTACTTATAGAGATGGGTTTCTGGGTAGCCTGGAGATGGCGTTAGAGATGGTGGAATGTAATCTCTACAGCATAATATTGCTTAAGGGTACTACTTGGTGTATTGGGAACTCGGACGTGCAGCACAGAGGATGATAGAGTGTTACTGTAGCACAAGCTGGGGAAGGGCATTAGAGTTTAAGCTGGATCCCCAGTTTGTGTCAGTGGCAATTTACTCAGAGGATTTGTTGTCCATTTGCCTCATTACTTAATGAGGTGATGCAGAAAATGAAACTCAGAGAGATGGGTTTTTAAAACTGATTTTTTCAAATGTATTATCTTTTACCTTTAACATGCTAGTGAAAAAAGCGCAGCTATCTAGCAACTTGTTTGAACCAATTCCTCAGTTTGCTACTCCACCCCTTGAACAGGATGAGGATGTCCATGAACTTTTGCTCCCTGTGCAGTTTTCATACTTCTCTTTTTCCCCTCCCAAGGCTCTACTAGTTGTGTCCTGGCTGCATGAGCACTTGCACGAGTTGGCTTATTCCAGTCTTAAATACTGGACATTGCTTGCAGACTGGACAATCTTCAGCGCAGTTCCTGCTTCTTCTTAATGTCAGACCACCAAGGGGATTCTGGTGAGTGAGAACATTAAACAGAGACCGTACTCATGACACACCGGTTTAGTCTTGCTAGAGAGATAAATTGCTTATCCCAAACCCAATGAAACCGTGAGACCAACTGCATTTGGGAGATGCTTTCAGACTTTCTACTCATGGTAGGACACGGGCTGTGGTTAAATAGCTGTGGTTAAATAGCTGCGTTATGATGCCAGAACTTTACAAGCAATGTCAGATCAGACCCTGGATGTATGTACGCGCATTAAGTGTTGAGAAGTAGAAGGATGAAATTCAATGAAATATCTGTCATTATTGCATCTGTGCCCTCAGCTACTCAAATTCTTAATCTCAACTATTAGAGTAAGGAAACAAAAGACTTTAATCTCTTTATTTGAGCTTAAATTTATAGGTGTATGTCATTCCCTCTCTTGCTACAGGGAAGAGACAGCCAATGAACAAAATACACATGAAAATCCAGCTGCCACCTCAGTATCCCTCTGCTTCCACCTTTCTGCTTTGAGAAGGCATAAGCCAGAGGGTGACTCCTCAAACCTTTTGACTTTCTAATCCCTACCACAATTGTACAGAGTAATATAACATGGAAGCAGGGCATCAACTTACTGACTGTCAGCATGGCAGGGAGGTGATCACAGCAGAAATTGGTGGGAAACCCTCCAGCAAAGTGCTGAGTGCTGCACTGCCAAGGGAAAACAGTGGGACTATGGGGAATTAGGTACCAGTGAGGTCTGCTGTTGGGTGAAATAGCTGCTTTCTCTGGCAAGAATCACATTGTTGATTTTGGCAGCTATGAAGTAATTTGAACTAATTTTCTGTTGCACTGAACCTTGCATAGATGTTTACCCAGCAGCAAATGGATGTTAAACCTTAATGCTGGATGTAAAGCATCACTCTACCCTGGTATAAATTATTATGATCGGTGTAAGGCACCAAAGAATTAAGACTGATGATTCTATTTTTTTTTAATACAAGAATAATAACCTGTTCAGGGCATGCTATGACTCATGCTCAATGAAATCACTTGTACTGGGTACCTAGTAATTTGGAGTTAAATTTGATTTTATACCTGCACTTAAGGAAATGTGGTAAAATTGCCAATGATTAAGTGGAATCAAAAAGCACAATGAAAACTTTATCGTAAGGTTTCGTCATTTTGTGTTTCCTGTGGTTTGGCTTGCTTCTTTGGAAAGAATGAATTGAGAGTCTAGGCTTGGTTTGGCATTAAAGGACAGCTTGCATGGTTTTCCAGACCAGAGCATTGATGTCAGCCTTTCATTTGTTTCTGTAGCAGGACATAGACAACGTCTTCGCAACAACCAGTACAGAGGTCGTCTCCATGGGTTCTGGTTTACTTTCCAGTATATCGCTGTGGTTTTGTACCTTTATCTTTGGAGAAGACAGACTTCCATTTTAACATGTCTTTTTGTCTTACCTGTCTGAAGGACTGTGATTTTCCAATTTTATGTTTAATAAAATTTAACCATTTAACCATTTAATAAAATTTAGCCATCTTCAGTTTTTTATTCTTCCAAAATATGGCAAATTATTCTACCAGACATTAAAGGCTTTGTTAAAGGAAATTCAGCCTGAGGTTCAGGGATACCCCAGGGTTTGGTTTTGAGTGTCTTTACTAAAAATGCTTTGATCATATCAGGTTTTATCAGTCTTAAATTAGATTAGAGCTTTCTGAGTGCTAATGGCATTTTTCATCATGTCAATCAATGCCATCAAATGGGCTCCAAAACTTATCATGCCAGAGAAGTAAGTTATTATTGTACACCTCGATTTTAACTGTTAGGACTTAAATTCAGATTGGCGTAATATAGATCTTCCCCACATTGCTACATACTGTGTAACAGCTGTGTATCTTATTGCCAGTTTCTGTTGTATTAGCATCACCTACACCTACACCTTTATCACCATCGTATTTTGCACATTTCCATTTTAGCAGAACTGTCGAAAGAAAACCAAGAGAGAACAATCCTTGATTCCTTTTCCAATCTAAACAACTCTATCATTTAGTTTGTAGCTCAGATTCCTGCTTCTTGACTGATGTTCAGGTTCTGAAAGAATTTATTTAGATGATCTGGAATTTCTGTGCCTTCATTTCTTATCAGTGTTTTACAATCCACTGCATTAGTGACATTACAGTTTGGCATTTTGATGGGTTTTGGGTGAGTTCTTGTAAATACTGAGAGTGAAAAAAAAGCAACCTCTTTGCATTCTCTCTTACAGAGAGAACTGTCTGCAATTCTGACTCTCTAATTCTGCCTTCTATTGACATATTCCTGCTTATTGTCTCCCATTATATCTCTTGATCAGGATACTGGTGTTCCTCTTGTGCAGTCTCATTGTGATGTCTTCTTAATGTAAGTATTTGTACTCTGATTAGTTGCTTGTTCATCCATCTTCATCTGCCACTGTCTCTAGGTCATGACTTTGTTCCAAACCATTCATATCTGCAATGTTTCAATGGGGAGGAGAGGAGCATGACAGTGTATGTTTTTGTCTTGTTTTCTACTTCTGTGATCATAGCTTTTGGGACTGGTTGGTTGTTTATATACTCTGTTCATCACCGACTTTTAGGTCCTAACACTGAAAAAAGCCAGTTTATATCTGGTATTTTCATCATAAAGATGAGAGCTGTGGGTATTCCATCTTGTCAGTATTTGGGGATTTTTGAGTCCAGAAGAGTGTTAGCTGGGAAAGTCAAAGTCACAGTGTGTCTGTTCGGTTAGATATTTGTTCTTTCAGTGTCAGAGAAGTCTGATAGTAGCAGTTTTGCCACTTTCATTAGTTAATTCCATTAGATTGCTTGTTTGTGCCTGAATCTGTCTGAGAGGGTTTGCAAGCGTAGTTTTTAAGCCAGTGGACTGAAAATCTGGTTGCTGTAAACTGCTTCTGCTGAATTTATGGACCAGGGCAGATCTTTTTTCTAAAGCATACGTCGCTTGAATTCATCTTACCATTACATTTTTCTTACGCTTTTTACCTTTCACTACCTCTTTGTAGCAATGGAAGCTATTGGGAGTTATTGCAGCATCTTGTTCTGAAACTATTTTCTGTAGAGCTTTTTGGTCTAAATGGCGCTCATCATGAGGCAAATATTCATAAGGCTATTCCAGCAATGAATTTAATGTCTTAGACCTCCTAATTTTATGTTTAAAATGTAGGATGTAGTAAAGATTAAAGGCCCATATTCATTTTGTATGCACTTACTGACACTGCAGACCGTTCCTGATTGTTGCTATTATTCACATACAAATAACAGCTCACTGCTCACACAAAATTGCAGAAAATGAGGCTGTGAGGAGACCTATTAGAAGAGGTGTACTAGATACAGTTTTTTCTCACGTAAGTCACTGGAAGCTCATAAAAATTACGGCGGTACCATGGCTTTAAATGAAAGCAGAGTTTGACCCACTGTGGTGTTTCACTATCACTCCTTTGTATTTATTAGTTCCTTATTGGTGAGTTCAGCTCTGATGTATCAGGGAAATATAGGGGAATGGCTGCTCAGCTGCCTGGCTACTCCAAATCCAACAGTGTGTGTGTACTGACTTCTTCTCCTCTTTGTCTTAGTAAATCTGCCTTGAACTTGTTTAGTTTGATTTCACTGTGCTCAAATTGACACGCCCAAGGTTGTGAAGGCATTTGTATTTCAAGAATCACAGAATGATTTGGGTTGGAATGGACCTTAAGGTTCATTCAGCTCCAACCCCTGCCACAGCCAGGGACACCTTCCACTAGAGCAGGTTGCTCCAAGCCCTGTCCACCCTGGCCTTGAACACTGCCAGGGATGGGGCAGGCGCAGCTTCTCTGGGCACCCTGTGCCAGTGCCTCAGCACCCTCACAGGGAAGAACTTCTGCCTAAGAGCTCATCTCAATCTCCCTTCTAGCAGGTTAAAGGCACTACCCCTTGTCCATCTCAGTCACCCCTCTGGCAGGTTAAAAGCACTTCCTCTTGTCCTACCCCTAAATGCCCTTTTAAAAAAACCCTCTGCAGCTTTCTTGTAGGTCTCCTTTATACATAGAAGTCCCAGATGACTGAGGAGGACATCGGCATTACCTGTGATTCTTATCCTATTAGCTTCACCCTCTCATTTGTAGCTTTCTCAGCCCACCTGGATCTGCTCACATCTCTCTTTGCATCTGAATTCAGGGAGAGCACAGGCGTAACATCATGCCCCCTGGGGAGCTTGAAAATTTATGCCTCTGTGATAAATGGCAATTGTTAGAGGGAATAATTAAGGAGTAGAGCAGGCCTTCTGAAGACATGCCCTCCTGCAGTCAGGAGAGGGACAAAGAAATGCTATTATTCCTCATTTCTGTTATCTGGTTAGAAGAAATAGAGGTACTACTGAATAAAATTAAATTAGTGAAATAATGAGGCAGTAATAATGATGGTCTGGCATTGCTTTGCAGTTTTAGCTATCGCAGTGCAACATCTCTATGTGATAACTGAGCAGCAGTGACACAGAATCATCAACAAATGTTGTGATGTAATAAAAGGACATTTTGATGTAATTATGTAGTAATAGTATCTCTGCCCATCGAAATGGTCACTCTCCCAGCAGTTATGGTGAGCTTAAAAAATCATGCAGTACATTTGCATTTGGAGACATAAGCAAAATAAGTCGGTGTACGTATTATAGTTGTACATTTACTATAAATATGTGCTAGTTTTATTTCTAAGCAGAAAATTACACCTGTAACGGTCTGAATATACTCAAAACCTGTCAATATCAGCTGCAGCAAGTTTATTGCAGGAATTTGCCAATGGAGCTCAGTAGAGCAATGTAGATTAATAATGTCATCATTACAATCTTCATTCTTATATATATTTTAATTTCTGCATGATCTCTGTCTCTGAGTGGAAATGTATCTACATAGTATTTCGTAAATGAAAAATTGACAGTATCTGCAACAACAACAGCATAGTGGACTGCACTTCAAATATGATTGAAGACAATTCATTTCTTCTGACCATTATAGCACAAACAGAACTGTTGTGCCCTTTTCCCTGTAATCTGTCTGTGCACTTTGATCCATGTATCACCAAATGTAAAGATGTTTCTATGATGCCAGAAGGACTGTGAATATTTAAGTAGTGAAAAATTATAAGGAGAATAAGATTCAAACACTGAACAGCAAAATAGAAAAAGTAACTAAGGCGATGAATATTCTTTGCAGTCTATACAGTCTGTTCAACAAATGCATAGGATAAACTCAGGGACTCTGCCTCCACTTTCTTGTCCTGCCTCAGAGTCTGTGCTAAGAGTCTACTTACACCGACGCACAGCTGTGCATGTTAAATGTGTGTGGATCATCAATGACTCCCATGCATCTGCTATAGCTCCAAGTTCCTGTCCAGTATACCTTCAAATTCTGGATCTAAATCAGATGTACTCGTTGCTAGTTTGTTGGCTGCTTTGGGTATCAAAGTAGAGCCTGCATTATGCTTGTAGTAAAGTTGCCACTGAATGGCGAGTCCTTTCAAACCTCCAGGGATAAAATAAAGGGATAAAGGAAATATCTATTGCAAAGATGGAGAAAGCAAAATGGTAGCTTTCACTTTGCTAAAGTCACAGAGCAAGCAACTGCTTGAACCAAGAATAGAAGGTGGGGCTTTTGACTCCAATGCTGAGTTTAAATAATGCCTAAGTAACAAGAGCTTGTGCGAGCTTGCTTTTCTTCACCCCCACTTTAGAATCCTGGAATATTTTGAAAATAAAATAAAAGTGATGTTAAGCAAGATAATAAATAAAATTGGAATTGTGTAGCAATTAAAGAACCTCAAATAAGATTTTGCATTGCCACAATGCTTAATGAACTGTGAAAGGATGGAGAAGTATAGACTTATCTGAAAGGAGACACAGTCTTTTGGGGGAGCAGAGTAGTAAAGAAAGCACATAGGAAAGTGAACTCTATAAACCACCTTGGTGAAAACTATTGCTGAAGAAGATATTTTTGTGAACAATGACTTTGTGTTGGTCACAATGGTTGTCATAGTTTGGTTCAACTTTGAAAGCTTAGTGTGACCACAGGTCATGCCCAGTACATCTGCTGGGGTTGCCATGTGCATCCCACTTTTAACTCACAAGGGTTTCCTGCATTTTCTCCCAACTTTTCTTTACGTTCTTGCTCATCTTTGAGTTTTCTTTTTGTACGGATGGTTGATTTTCTGTCTTAAGAAAAAGCAGACAGTTACTGGCTAGGCTCCTTTTCATTAGAATTTATGTGAATCTGAGTTTATACTGGGCATAATCACTGATGAATATTCATGTAATCTAGTATCTTTGAGGAATTGTTATCTGCTGCGATCCTCTTTCCATTGATAATGCTTCTTAGCATATTTCTTGTTGTGGAAAGATTGAGCCACTCAAGTATGCTGAAGGTATTTGGTGATATGGGACACCATGCAAAAGTGGGATATGTTTTCATCTCTTTTGAGAGCTGAGGCCAATCAGATGCCTGGCGTTGTCTCTAGCTGATAAGATCAAATACTCCCTGATGTTGGAAAAGCAAAATAGACAGCATACAATATTTTCTCTCTGCTATTACAGAGAAAGACTCATTCACTTTTCAAGGGAATGTCACCTTCAGCAGTCACTTTCTTTGTCACTCAAGTCACTCCCCAGAAGCAGAAGTCCGGCCATTCTCCAATTGCAAGAATTAATCTTTTGTGTAGGGGGAATTAAGCAAGCAGCACTGAAAGACCTAGCACTAGATTTTGTCTAGCTCAGCCTAGTTGTGCTGAACACACAAAAGAGCCTCTGTGCTCTTTACCTCCAGTTGCTCTCCAAGTGGTAATGAAACTAATTGAAGTCTCTGATTACAGCCTCTGGAAGTTTCTCTGTTTCCGTGTGCGCACAGCAGCATTAAGACATTCAAACCAGAGACGGGGCTTAGACTCTCCTTTTACAGACCTGAGCATAATGACTAAATATCTATACTTTAGTACAGCACTGTCACCATTGCACTTGGAGCAAAATGTATTCTATAGTAATGTTTTTGGAGTTAAAACAGAAATAAACACAACACCCCATGGGTTTTCAGTGTTTCTTCATGTCACCAGAAATCACACTCTTTTTTCATGCTTTTTTAGGTGTTCTCTCTGATTTTTTTTCTGTCATCTTCTTCTTAGAGGGTTCAGTACTTTGAAATCATATGGGCAAATATAGGTTGCTTGAAAACACTTGTTTTATGTCTCTCTAGGTATATTGTAAGTGTAGGTACAGAAACACAGTTCCAACTTTACTTAACTGATCTCTACATTTCAGTATCTCGAGTAAAAAATTTGTGATGCTACCTTGGTGGTGTTCTCCTGGTGCCTTTGCGCAGTTTCTATTCTTGTACCTCACCATTTACCTGTAAGCATCTTTCCTGCAGCTGTCTCACAGCATCTGTTTTGTTTGTTATGTGATATACCACTGGTGGGTACAAGTAGCTTTTGGGGAAAAACAATTCCTTCAAATTGCCCTTCCAATAGCAGGTGTACACAACATAGTAATACAGGGGTATTTCTTAAAACTGATAAAACAAGGCAATAGAAAGTCCTTATCTGTGACTGTTGACCACTTTTAAATCAGCCAGTGTTTTCTGTAGACACTTAATCAATGACCACTTAGAGATGAATAAGTCCAGTGTCTATATTCTCCAGGCTTTTGGACAATGTCCAAACACAGGCTATTCTTTTAGGTCACAGGAACATTGTGAGGATGATGTGGGAGAGCGTATCAATGCTGCAGGGGGTGTCACAGGAGGTGGCATATATGTCCAGCTCCAGCTTTCCTTTGGGTACATTCGATTTCTTTGGTAAACACAGTAGAAGTTTCTTCTGCTTGCACTTCTGTTATTCTGAGCTTTGTTGAAATTGGAATTTTTACTGTGCCATTAAATGTCCTTTATATAATGGTTTCTCTTTTAGATCCCTTAAAGTAATCTTTTTCTCACTCCCCCCCATGCTCTACTGCATGTGTAAAATGAGAATTTTTTAACATTGTTTTTAAGCATCAATATTTTCAAGGGTTAAGAAAATGTTATTGCCTTCACAATTAACAATCACATGTACCCATTTGTAATTTTTGTTATGATTCTTTTTGTATCACAGCTATCTGTTAAAAGAGTATGGAAAGGTCAATGATTGTGATGTTTACAAAACTGACTTACATTTTTTCCCTCTCCTTTACAAACTGACCTATCTAAGTCTTCTAAACATTTTAAGGCCAGATTTTTCCATCTGTTCTGAGTATCCATATGGATTTTGTCAGCTTGCTTTTGTTGTATTTGTAATCAGACTTTGTAAGGATAATATTTAATTTGGCTTTAAATGTAAGTGTGGCTTTATGATATGGGAATGTGGAGAAAAGACCAATCATCAGCATGAACTTCTGTTCATGGAGTAAGGCTCTGCCAAATATTCCTGATCTCTAGTTCTGCTTGGGAGATAATCAAATAAATCATGACAACAACAGTGTAATATGTAGAAACAGAGAAGAAATAATTACTTCATGTCTATTAGTTTTATCCTGGTACAGAATAAAATTAGATTCCCCTACTGTAATGGTATAGAAGTATAAAAGACCAAGGAGTATTTTCCTTGATCTTTGCCCAACTTTTTCTATTCAGCCATTAAGCTCTTGACAAGATGTCTGATTAAGTCTGTCACACTGTAATTTAGTGTCCACAAAGGCACCTCAGTTTCCAAATGAACTAGAAGAACAGTAGTTTTAAATGTGAGAACATGTTTCTCTGGAGTAAAAGATTGACATTCAAGGCTATTGAAAGATGCTCTGGCTGTCTTTATGTAGTATGCAATGCTCATCACTTTATTACTCAAGTGTACAAAGAATTGAGACTTGGGTGCTGACCAGACAAGAAAAAAATGTTGCTATCAGTTCCATTTCAAAATCAATTTGCTTGATTGTAAAATCTATAGAATTGGTGATGCCAAATATTGATCTCTTTTTCTTCTTCATTTCCAAGAGGCTGTTACTTCTATTGCATTTAATCTTTTTTTAAGCAGATGTAGCATTTGAAAAATGGTTTAACTGAATACTGAGTCTTTTTTCTTTTTCACCTCTGCAGTAATTGCATGAGAAAGTGAATAATTAGGCAAATTGATCAGACGACACAGAGCCAGAAGTTTCCTGAATCCCTGCTCTATTGTCAGACGCCTGCTTTGGGAAGTCATTTAATGACTCTGCTTACAGTGGAAAGTTGTACTTGCTAATTTCTCAGGAGTATAACACAGCTAATGTCAGCAGAGGACTGGGAAGATACAACCTGTTCTGCTTGAACATGCATCCAGTAGTCAGATCCATTAGGACCAGAGGGTTTCGTAGCCATTCCTGAGCCTCCCTTTTTCTTGCCATGATCACCCTTGACCAGATATTGTTTTTTCTGTCAAGCCTAGAGCTCATTATTTCTTCGTCTTGATGTTGTGTCCTGACTGAGTTCTTCCTTCTCAATAGCGAGGGAGACTGCACTTAAATTTTCTTTCTGACCTAGGATTTGCTTTTATTCACCCTTTGACTTGCTTGCCCCAGGAGAATCCTGCTGTCATGCCCCCAAAAATTTGGGTCTCCACAGCTAGACATTATCTGTTAGACGTTCTTGGACTGTCCTTTTTCTTTCCATCTATTTCTGTCATCTTTTTCCTTGTTCCTATGAAATCAATTCCCAAGCAAATTATTTGGTCTGTTTTAATGGCCCAGTATCTCTTAGCACAAACATCTCTTCCATGGCAGTTTATATTCTGTTATGGTCATCTCCTGAACAGATCCTTCCATAAGGCTGTTAATACTGGCATTCTCAGAGGATTTATTTAGCTTCATGTTAATAGCTTTGGCCTAGTAGCTGACAGATAGTGTGACCAATTCAGTACACTTGTGAATCAATATATGCGTGATAGCATCACTGTGCTAAGTATTACATACATAATTCCTTAAGTAAGGTGTCATTATTCTCAGCATGTAGTTTGTTTAGTTCCAGGACTTGGAATGGACCCAGCTTCTTCAATTATTAATGACATCAATAACAACCATCCTATCTGAGTTTCCTCTGACCAAATGTGTGCATAACTGGGCCTACTTTTTGCAAAATCAAAGCACATCTCCCTTTTCTTTTGCCTAGTGAAGTAGCTGTAGTCCTTTTATTAGTGGATTTCCTTTATCTTGCCATACAATGTATTTATAAACCTGATCTACCTTAGCTTTCATGTGTTCAATGAAACAAGGCAAAGCTTGTCACAGTTCACAGTGTACCAATTCATTCTGATGTACAGTGGGAACGAAATTTGCCATGGTTATAATGGTATCTGTCATGAAACTTGTGCTAATCTACATGGCAAGCGAGGACAATTTACTTAACAAAAGATACAGTAATAATTAATCATTTATTGGGTAACTTTTGACTAATGAAAAGTAATTTGTTCTGTGAAATATATGTAATCTGATGTACAAAAACCTAAGGTGTGCTAGCTTTGTGGGGCTTCCACCTAAAACCCTGTTTTGCAAAACACCTTCACTGTGCATGTGTATTGATGTTTTGCACACCAGGTAATGATCCCACTTGTGGGAAAACAATCTGACACCTCTCGTTCCCTACAAGTCTTACCTGTGGCTTTCTAAGTTTCTGTTCTAGATGCACCCAATGTGTTGTCATGGATTTTCAGCCACTCTAGACACTGGAGTTGTGCTCTTCATTTTTTGTGCTACAATGATGGCATGCGCTACATGCCATCTACGTGGGTGCCTTCTTTCCTGTGCTGTCTTTTCCTTCTCCCCATGGTGGGAGAAGTCTCCAGATCCTGGAGCTGTGAGGGGTGATTATACTTATGAAGGGGATATTCAGAGAAAGAGATGGCTCAACAGGGAATGTGTCCTTGCCCATCCTTTCCAGTGGCACTCTTTCCTCACTTCTCAAAGCTACATCTTTGTACAAGTAATTCATCTCCACACGGACTGAGTTTCCCCAGCTCTTATTCAGTAATTCAGTCTCAAGCAAGTATAAACTCCCAACATCTTTGAGCCAGTGATAATGTAGGAATGCTTTATCCCCACAGAACAAAGCTCTAGAAATGGGGCCTTTTATGGATTCTGATGACTTTCTTATTGGAAATATCAACTGTCCCCTTGAGTAATTTTCTTTTCTTTGAAGAATTGCTTGTATTTCTTTTTTCCCTTTTTTATTCGCCCTCCTTCAACACATTCGAGGAGTAAATGACCTTACAAACTACCTGGCTTTAAAGGGCCATTATGAAGCAAAGTTTACCACAGAGCAGGGAGAGTAAATTAAGGCTGGGTAACAAATTTTGCAGATTCCTAGATCTTTGTTCATGAGCTAGGGAGAATACTTTGAATATAGGCTTCTCCCTGGCATGTTTGGCTGTTTTACTGTGTTCATTCTCACAGAGAAGTTCTGGTACTCTGTCTAGCTGATTTATGAAGAAAATTCTTGATTTTCCTCTATTACAGAAGCTGTGGTATTTATGGATAAGATTACCCCCAGTGACATTAAAAACCTGCAGGGTAAACTAATCTCAAATAATATCTATAACCTTTGACCATACTCCTTTGACTTCTCTGGCCTTTCACAAGTATACCAGAGCTATATGTGGTTTATCTGTTGAAATGTGCTCTTTCAGAGACTTTAACAGCTGATTCTCTCTGTGTTACAGGCAAATATAGACTCATTAATTATTATCTGAAAGAAAAATCTGGACAATTAAATAGATGCAGCTACTCATGAAAATCCTAGAAAGGCAAATTGTTTGAAATACACATTTATCTATCTTCTGTCAGCATGGGCTCACAGATACACAGATTGTCTACACAGGAGCTGTAGGCCTGATCCTTCCCAGAAGCATCAGAGTCACTGTGAACAATTGATGCTCAATGCATGAAACCTGCTTCGGTCAAGACACTCCCAACCAGAAATACACTACTTCCATTGGATGCAGCAGCCCACATGTACTATTTCATGGCATATCTAATGGGTACATATCTCTCAGGGGTTTTTAGATGCACATAGCAATTTGGTTTTGCAATACACTTTGCAAATAGGTGACTAATTGTGCAATGTGCACATGCCAACTTCTGCTTTCTAATGGCATGATGGGTGTACAGCTATGCTGTGCGTATGGTGAAAGAGAGAAAGGAAGCAAACACCTAGTGCAGATGAGAAGAGTAGAAAAAATTCTCAGTAGCTTCTTTCCTGAATGAGTTCTGTGAATATCATCTCTTTTGTAAGTGCAGTACAATTTTTCAAATACTGAATTTTTCAAATTCAGTAGCAGCTGAATTTGAAAAAGTAAAGAATTGTTCCAGAGAAGAGAGGGCTATTGGGGAATATATCTTCTATCCCCGAAAAGGGACCAGTTTGGATGGGGCTTTGAGCAACCTGGTCTAGTGGAAGGTGGGGGTTGGAACCCAATGATCTTTAAGGTCCTTTCCAACCCAAACCATTCTGGGATGGGATGGGATTGACTAGAATCTTTTCAGTTGGAAGGGACCTGAAGATCACCTGGTCCAACAGCCTGATGCTTCAGTATCTGAATGGGGGCCTATAAGGATGCTGGGGAGGGACTCTTCATTAGGGACTGTCGTGATAGGATGAGGGGTAGTGGGTTCAAACTTAAACAGGAGAGGTTTAGATTGGATGTGAGGAGGGAGTTCTTTACTGTGGGGGTGGTGGGGCGCTGGAATGGGTTGCCCAGGGAGGTCGTGAATGCTCTATCGCTGGCGGTGTTCAAGTCCAGGTTGCACAGAGCCTTGGTTGACATGGTTTAGTGTGAGGTGTCCCTGCCCGTGGGATAGTTAGAACTGGATGATCTTAAGGTCCTTTCCAACCCGAACTATTCTATGATTCTATGATTCAGGAGTGACCAACAATTAAAGCATATCATTAAAGGCATTGTCCAAATGCCTCTTTAACACTGACAGACCTGGGGCATTGACCATCTCTCTGGGAAGCCTGTTCCAGTGTTTCAGTGTTTAACCACCCTCTCAGTATAGAAATGCTTCCTAATGTCCAGTCTGAACCTCCCCTGGTGCAGCTTGGGACGAATCCCATGTGCCCTGTCACTGGATAGCAGGGAGAAGAAATCAGCAACTCCCTCTCCAATTCCCCTCCTCAGGAAGCTGTAGAGGACAATGGGACTTGTTTATATGGTAAGATTGGATGCAAAGAAAAATGTATTTTAGCAAGTATCTTCTGCTCTTGCTCTTCAAATACTTGACTTCTTTTTATGCTTTTGTTTTCTTTTACATTAAAAACCAGCCTTTTATAAGTACTTGTTCTTTTATGCTAATTTTTAGCCACAAGGGCACTGGCAGGAGGAGATTTTCACCCCTCAATGAAAATTTCAATGGTGTTAACTCTGCAAAGCCCCTAGGTTTTCCCGTAGTTGAAGGAGTGATGACAAAACTCCTCATTGCTGTTTTCACGCTGGCAATAATACAAGGCTTTCCTTAAATTGACTGTCCAATTTATTGTGTCACTTGCTTGACACCATATAATCAATTTAGGTGGCAGAACCACATGGAAAAGGAAAGATGTGCACTGTTAAAAGCTTTCGTTGAACACCTTTGGAAACATAGTTCTTCTTTGCAGTTAATACCTGTTTTGTTTCTCACAAGCTGCTCAGCATTGACAGGCTATCTCATGCTCAGCTGCCTGATGCTGCTGCTGATGGAGAACCCCTTTTGGGGGTTCTTCATGGATCCTGGTGGTCTCAGAGAGGTGCAGGGTGGCAGCCCAATAACGTGGTAGCATCTGCCTCAATGTCTGAGGCTTGGAAGTCATCACTTTCATGGGAATGATCTGTGAGGAAGCAAGATTCCTGGAACATCCCTTCATCTGCTGCCTGGTTACCCTCGGTGGGAAGAAGAGAAATAGAAAGCAGATTAGCCTGTGCTATCAGACTCAATCCTTTAATTGATTGCCTTGAAGGGTTGCTTGCTTTTCAGAGCACATTTAGCCTGAACTTTAGATGTAAATCCTTTTTTAGACTTCTTTAAGCCTGAGTTAGCTGGAGAGAACACTGCTGTAAGAATGCAGGCCAGCGTACAGAAACAGCATCCAGTCCATGCTCATCTGGTGATGCTAGTTCACTAAGTCTTCCTGTGACTGATGTGCTTCTGTAGAAATGTCTTCCCACCCAGCACAAATGTAATCTTGAACATATATGGACCAGTAAAACAGTGTGGCTTTGCTGTGGAAATCCTACATTTGGACCAACCGAGTGGTCAAGATACATATGGTATGCAAACTGCAAAGCGCTTTGACCATGAGACCAGATTGTTGACCCTTAAAAATCCTCAGCAGGTGCCAAGACACATCTCTTTCATTCTGCTCTGTAAGGAGAAGCAAAACATCCACATGAAGGGGAATAAGTAGGCTTGGAGCCTTTCTCTGCAAGTTATGTGCCAAGAGTGGGACAAGCTTCCAGGCACTCAGGCAGCTGGCACATAAGGTCTGCATTGCATCCCCTGTTGCTATCTTCCAAGCTGTGATGGGAATTGGGCAGAAAGGCTACCCTGGGATGAACTGGGCATGGAGAAACTGTTAACACCACCACCAGGCTACAGTGCCAACATTGCTCGTATTGCCCTGGGTGGTTCAATGAACCGAGCCAAAGCTGCTGTGACAGGGTAGGAAACAGATGAAGTTTGTATCCTTTTATTCACTTTCTCCCTATGGCCTTTGCTGGACCTGACAGATTAGAATCACAACAGGTTGCACCAGTGTTTAGCTGGACACAGCATTTATATTGTACCTTGGTTTTGGACAACACTTTTATATAGTTGCTATATAGACGCTCCTGTTTAAACCTCACAAAAACATTAACCTTATTAATATTTAATATCCATACACAAGTTATAGTCAGCCAATTAGTTTTCTCTGCAGCTTCAGCAGTTTTCCAAGAGATTGAAGGTTAAGTACCTTAATTTCTCTTTCTGATGAAAGTGAAAGTGTTAAAAGCAGCTTTAGTTTGTTGTTTAGTTGTCTTTTCAGGATCTTAGGAATCTCTTGGAATTTGCTTACTTTCCTTTGTTTTCCTGCAAAAGGCAACTGAAATATTAATGCTGAAGCAAAGATAAAGGTTGCTAGTATAAATAGGCGGTCTCACTTTGTTGGCATACTTGCACCCCCACAGACGTTTTGCTCTTTCTGTAACTTTGAATTAGCTGAAGTATCTTTTAATACATCAGTTTATTGAATGTAATTGCCTCCTACCTATATAGATCCAGAAGATAGCTATTTACTAAGGAATGTAATTTTTGCTTTAGCTCTAAAGTCAGGTTTTTGCTCATTTGATGTTCAATTTTATGATAGTCATTTTCTTCCTCATCAGCTTTGGAGCAGAGACAAAGGATGATAAGATAGGACAAAGTGTGTAGCAAAATGACACTGTGGTCAAACAGAGCCAAAGGTTTACAGATTTGATCCCGAAATGGGATAGATGATGTAAAAACCTGACAACCTAGGGAAGGTGTCTGTTTTAAAGTACTTTTTCTCTCTAGTGTAAAGAGGTATTTGACACGCACCACACTTAGATGTCTTAGTTTGCTCATAGTTTCTCAAATATCTGGCAAAGTGGGAAAATTGGCAAGGGCTTTTTTTTCAATACTTCATTGCTGTTAACACCACAGAGCTGGCCATAGTTCTGCATGTAATGTGGTTAAAATGCTGTTGAGTACTTCTGAGAGCAGAGAAAGGCTCCACTTATCTGTTCCAGCCAAATGTGTTGAGCTTACAGCTCATATAGTCATTACCAAGCTCAAGCAGTGCTTTCAGGACTTGATGTTAAAACTCTGCACCAGCACATTCCACCTTTCTAATGATCCTCATCCTCATTAAGGTACCTCTGTTCTTACCTTCATTTTCTTGCCGCCTGCACTTCACTTTCCCTCTGCTGAGCACCTATTGACTGATTACAGGACTGAAACATTTTATTTGTTGGGGTTTTTTTTTGGTTGGTTGGGTTTTTAACTGTTTCAGAAACACAAGTAAAGCACTGCCAGGTAAGGTGCAGAGATTCTTTATAGACATAAATGTATTGTCCTCATGTATCATTTATAACTGCTCAAAAAAGTTGTGCTAAAATATCTCATTATGGACAGGTTACACGACTTCTCTTCCGAATAAAGGCAAAACTTCTGCTACATGCTGCCAATCTATGTTACAGGGGATAGAACCATCACTGTCATACATTTTTTCATAGGTAAAATTTTACTGTTTCATAAGTAAATTAATGTCAGGATTGGGATAAAAATAATTAATTTTTAAATTAATTTAAATTTCATTGCATTTTTTTTATATTTCAAGTCATTATCAAGCTGGTAGTTTATGCCTTGTTATCACCTATAATTTCTCCCTTGTCTCTAAGGCATGATGTTATTTTTTAGGGTTATACTTGGACTTGGTCGAAATATTATCAGTGCCAGCTCAAATTCAACCTGACATCCCAAATGCAATGAGGTTAGTGGCTTCATCATAGCCTCAAGTGAGCAGTAGTATGCGGAATAAACCCGCACATATAATTCTGCTAAATTTGGACTGTAAGGGGGCCCTAGCACTGAGTTACTATGGAAACAGAATTCTTCTTTTCTTTAGAAAGAAATTCCCCCTAGGTTTAGTAGTGTGAAAAAATTCCCAATATTAGAGCTCTCCATTATCTTTTTGCGCCCACACTTTCTTAATAAGAGTTTAAAGATTACTTTTTTGACTTGTCCACTTAATATTCAATTTAATCACTGAGTTTTCATGGTATTGTATCTGGAGGAAAAAGCAATGCTCTTCTTTCCCCAAAGCTGTTTGGATAGCTGTATGGGTAAGTGCTAATGATTTATAGAGGATGTGCACTGTCACAGTGCTGAGCAGAACAGGGGCAATGTTTGCTCTTCAGTAGAGTATGCAGGCATAGGAGGAATGTCTTTCCAGCAGGCTGTCACATAAAGGCTGAAATTGTGGTTCTGCTCATGACATTGCCATTTCACCCAGGTCTCAAGCTGAAAGATTTTATGACAGAATCCAGATGAAAGATTTACAAGATGGGAGAACAGAGTGCTTGGACAGGATGACAGAGAATAGAGAATCATGTCTTACACAAATGGGACAGAAACTTGGACAGGAAGAGTACTTTTTCCTGAGACTATATGTACAAGAAATAATTTCTAAGAATTGGTTTTGGGAGGGACTGTGGGAAAGTTGAGCAGCTAGAGATCTAAGTGTGAAGGAAAGGTGCTGTGGTACAGAGAGGTAGAAGGAAGAAACTTTGTAAGAGCACATAGCATGAGGGAGCAGTTGACAGGACTTGAGAAGAGAGAGGATTTAGTAGGCTCTTAAAGAAGCAGCTTTGGAGCTTGATTCAATGTGCAGGATAGCAGTACAGGGAAGTGTAATTATGTTTGTAAATGCACAGTTCACCAATGGATAGACTGAGTAGTTGAGGAATGCTCTTTGCTCATGTTCCTGATAATAGCAATCATCTCTGAGAGGAAAAAAAGTGAGATTTTCCAGTTTAATCACAGGTTGAAATAGCCAGTCCTTTTTAAAACCATTAATAGGTTAAGCAGAACATTAACTCTATATTCAAGTATAAATCCATTAGATTTTTTAATGGTCTTTCAAGTTTATCTCTTCTCCTGTAAAGATCACTTTTGGGTCATATATTTTTAAAAAGCTGTTTTGTTTAAGTAGTGAAAAAATGCTGATGATAAATGTTGAAACTCTTCATATAGTCCAACAACAATTTGTTACCAGGTTTGTAAGGCCTTACAAAGAAAAAGATGAGATAATTATAGACTTACACTCCATGAACAATTTCAATTCATTCCAGTTAGCACACAGCAAGTTTGGCATCCCTTTATAATGCTTATGTAAGTGATACGTGGCACAGAGCAGCAGTGCATCCTTGGAAGAATGTTAGAGAATGTGGAGAGCATAGACAATCTTCCATTTCCATGTAATGTGGGGCTGTACGATCTATGACCAGCATCTGTGTGCTGCTAAGAGTATTTGCAATGCCCAAAGATGTCTGAGGAGACTTGTCCTTGCAGAGTGCCTGAGAACAGAAAGCTGGTAGAAGCAGCTGTACCTCCAGCCATGGAAGTTGCCTCCTGTGTAGATGCCTGGTTGCAGTAGGACTATTAGGAGGCATGCGAGAAAACTGCATGTTCAAACACCCATAGATGCATGTTAGAATATCCAGACACGGATGTAGAACATCTACATGTATGTAGATCCTCTTCTCTTGTTACTCTTCTAGTATACAGTAAAATATTTGTAGTGAGGACCACAGTAACCTCTCCAAACTCCTTAATGCTTGTCCAAGGCTGAATTTCTAGGCATTAACACGTAAACCATTGTCCTCTATGTCATGGGAAAACATCAGACATTGGAGGATGAGAATTGGAGCCTCATACAGAGGATTTCATTTACTTAACCAAATACTGTGTCCAGCTGAGGAGCTGATTCTTACCCTTTCTGAGGACTCTGCCTGTTATTAGTTTGTACAGCTAGATGTTGACTATTGCGTCCTCTTCCAGCTGTTGTGAATATGTTGTGAAACTCATCTTTTCCACAGTGCCCCAGAACATGTTACACAGTTGAATCAGAGACATTTGGAGAGATTTACAAAGGTGCAACTGGTGCATAGGAGTTGATATCTCATTTACTAATTATACTTGAAAGACACCTTCTTCTTTGTGTTGTTGGTTTTATAACAGAACAGGGTCTAGGACTTGCAGTCTTCCTGACTCCACTTTGAAAATAGTTTCAAACAATATTTGGAGAGAATAAATCTACAAAGTGACATGTGTTCCCTGGCAGTATCGCTATCACTCCTCTTCTCTTACTGATCAAAGGCAGAGAACTCTGCATTAAGAAGTCTGTACAGTAGCCCTGGAGAAAATAAGAGGTTTAAGAGATGTAATTTTTGTAAAAAAAGAAGGTGGTCTTTGTCTATGGCAGGTATTATCTTTAATTTGGGAAAGGAACAGAAGTATGTCACAGGTTCCCATGTTGCCAGTGTATCAGACAATTGCATGGGAAAACAAGCTTTAATAAACTGGTTACACTTCTTTTGAATTTACCATTCTGGACATACTGTCTGAATCCTCCTAATTGAGGTTTTATTAACCAGAAGCTGAACAAACATTGCAGTCATAGATTTGTGGGTGTTTTTTTAATAGTAATGACGCTACTATGGCTGTTTGAAATACCACGTATACTAAATTGACTTTTGGAATTAATTTCGGGGATATTAACATCCGATAAGTGCATAATTTAATTTTGTTTCAAAAGAGTGTTGATGCCACCAGGAGGTACCTAACAGAAGGTTTATAACAGTTCAGTTGGGCTGCATGAAGCTTATCAAAGCAGTTAGAGGGAATCAGTTGCGGGCTCACACGTTTCAACACTTAGTAATTTGCAAAGCTTTGAGTGACACTGTTGCATTAGTAGTAATGCAGGTATTTTATCCTCTTGGACTCCTTTCTAATACACTTTTAAAAAATCTTTGGTCTTAGATCATTCCAATAAACTTTTGTGAGACAGAAAAATTTACCAAACGTTATAGATTCACTGTCAGCAAGAGCAGTGTATGAATAAGGGATAGTACCATGCAGAAGTCACTCAGAGGTAGGCTAAAAATCTTCATTCGGAAATGATTTCTATGTTTCCCACTGAATATTTTCTACTAGGAGCTAGAACAGCTCAATTATTTCAGCAATATACACCTCTGTGTATGGTCAGTTGTTGAGTTGGGCCGATGTTTGTCCTTATAAATGCTGCTGATTGTCCCTATAAAAAGTATAAGTCACAACACGTAGAGCAGACAGTGACCACTAGAACAATTAGTCAGGCTCCATGAAGATCTGTGAGATTTCTGACTTTCTCGCAGCCAGATAATGAGTAATTGCTCACAGTTGCAGAAAATCTGTGGCAAAGGAGAAAAAGAATCCAATGCCTGAGGATTATTTGGATTAATTCCTGAACCCAGTCCAGTGCCTTCATCACATAATCATTCCTCTTGTTTCCACTAAGTATGATTTACAAATGCTTTCTATTTATTTGGCAGCAGTTCTTAGTACTTTGTAAATATCAAGCTTTGGAATAGACATCCTGAAATCAAGTGTAATGTGGTTAAAAACATACAGCATAGTAAAGTGATTGGTAATATGTCACAGTAGGGGCCTAATTCCCCACTGCATTGAGCCAGCTGTGCAAGCACATCTGGAAACACTGGAAAGTCTGGAGAAGAGAAGGCTCAGGGGTGACCTTATCATACTCTGCAACTACCTGAAAGGAGGTTGTAGTGAGGTGGGGTCAGTCTCTTCTCCCAAGTAACAAGCAATAGGACAAGAGGAAACAGCCTCAAGCTGCACCAGGGTGGATTAGATTGGGTATTAGGAACAATTTCTTCAAAGAGAGGGTGGTCAGGCATCGGAACAGGCTGCCCAGGGAAGTGGTGGAATCATCATGTTCAAAAACCATGCAGACGAGGCCCACAGTGACATAGTTTAGTGGTCGTCTTGGCAGTCCTGAAGTAATGGCTGGACTTGATGATCTTAAAGTTCTTTTCCAACCCAGCTGATTCTATGATTCTATGAAAAGGTTGGACTTTGTCAGAAACTGGCTCAGAGACCAGAGAAAAGTTCTACCTGCTGTTACTTTGTTCTTTAGCTAATTCAGTTCCACATTGAACGGGCTTTAAAAAGGACAACACACCTGGAGGCTATTCCTGCATTTCTCAGCTCCCATTCTTCGGTTGTTCTCCTGTGATGCTTAAACCAAATTGTCATTCAGTGTTTTGCTGCTCCTATTGCCATAGCACCCAGGGAGACTGACACATGAATCAGAAGAGCACAGTACAAGCACAGACCAGAAGGCTGTCTCAGTTGCAAAGACCTTACGATTGAGGTGAAAAGCCTGGGAAAACAGGGTGACAAGCAGATAGTTGAGGAACAAAAGGAAACGAGAAGCTGGTGTTGGCTAGCCAATAGAACCAGCATACAAGGAGGACAAACCTGGGATTATTTTATTTCTTTTTAATTGTTCAGAATATTTAACAGCGAAAAAGTGAATGAGTTTGCATGTGCCAAGGAAACTTTCTTCCCCTCATTAGATGCAGTGTAAGAAAAGGCACAAAAGTTTTATCTGAATAGCGTTGGCCATGCAGAAGGAGAATCTACCTCTATCATTGAGATAATGACTGAAGAGAGAATGCAGAGAGCATTGACAGTGAAGACAAGCCTCTGTTAGATGCATCAAGGATGTGAAAGCCCATGCTGGGAGCATGGAGAGAAGGATGATTTGGTCAAATTGATGAGCTGGAAAAATGATCTTATGACAGCATCTAGACTAGTCTGAACAGGCTACATCAGGATCTGTCATGGCCAAATTATAGATAGCATTTCAAGAAATGATGAGTTTGGAAAAATGATTACCAGTATGGATGGCTAGCACAGACTTCACCTTTATCATAGAATCATAGAATGGTTTTGGATTGGAAGGGACATTAAATCTCATCCAGCTCCAGCCACCTGCCATGGGCAGGGACACCTTCCACTAGAACAGGTTGCTCCAAGCCCCATCCAACCTGGCCTTGAACACTGCCAGGGATGGGGCAGCCCCAGCTTCTCTGAGCACTCTGTGCCAGCACCTCAGCACCCTCACAGGGAAGAACTTCTTCCCTATCTCTAATATAATATCCCCTCTTTCAGTTTAAAGTCCTCCTAAGTCACTCAAAACATCAGTAGTATATTCAAGAGCAGGATTCAGGACTGCTGAATTCCAGCACAAGAATTTGCTTGCTTCCCCATTGCTTGGGAAACAGCTTATTTTTGAAGCTCTGTGAACTTAGTATGAACTTTGCATGTTTTTACAATACCATAATTTGCAGAGTTCCAGACTGAGGGCAGATGAGTCACATCGTTTAGGCAGAGAAGGATGTGCTACAGAGCCACTTCTGTAGCACAGAAAATCTCCTTTCCCTGAGGACGAAATCCTCTCTCCTCCCACAAAGCAACCAGCACGTTTCAGAACTGCACTTCAACTGGCAAATACACTGCTTATTTTGGCATTTAATTTAAGCATGGCTGCTTAAAGATAATACAAAGCACTAAAGCTGTCAATACTTTTGAGTGACAAAGACAGAACTGAAACTGTTACTCTCTTTTTCCCTTTTGAGTGACAAACATAATTTGTATTATACGTTGAGTATAACTTACTTCACTGCAACAAGAAACCTTTCCAGTTTGCTTTAGCAATATGCCCATGCAGACACAGGCTGCATCTCTAAACGTGTCTGTGCAGCACCAGGAAGCCCTAATCCTTAAACAAGATTCTTCCGCACTGATTATTTTGAGTGATATTTTGAAAACTAATAGAAGAGGATGACATATTTAAGAGACCCTTTGAGCTGCAATACAGCACAGCAATTTGAGCTGGAGCATTCCTTTCATCTGTTCTCCTTGCCTCCCTACAGCATTCTCCTCTTAAATAGAAGCATGACTTTTTCCAAGGAATTCAGCTTTGAAATGTAGCATGAGCAGGGGGAGGTCAGCCTCAATAGCGGAGTTGGTGGTTCTGTGTGCAATTTCACTCCATCCTTCATGTCTGGTCAGCTTTTACCCTCTACCTCATGCACTGCCCACGTCTATCCATTTTCAAAGCACACATGGTTTGAAGTATCAACCAGGACAGATCTGTCGTCATCAGAAACCTAGCCACTGTGCTCAGTATCTTTACAGAAGATCTGATGCTGCTGTAAAGTGAATGAAACAGATTTAGTGCTGCAAATTCAAGTTTGTAAGAGGAAAAAAGAAGCAGCATTGCCCTTTTGGGGTAGGGGAAATTGTGATAGAGAAGCCTCAAGGACAGAGACCAAGTAGGAGTGCTAAATAGCAGACTCTAGTGAAATATATCTGCATCTCCAAATGGCAGCTGTTAGCTTTCTTCCTGCCTCTGTTTGGACCATTCCAAGTAGATTTTTCCAACATGAGGCTGATCAGGAAGTGACTTAAGCATAAGCATGAATAGTAGCCAGTTTGTGCCATTTGGCTTTCAGCATCAGTGCCTGCCATGTTTTATTTATCAGTATGGACATAAACACAATATCCATATCATTATTTAGATATCTCCATCCTGTTATGTTTGATTTATTGTTCCCAGTCTTCCAACTGAAAGGTTCATTATGGTTTTACAATTAGAAATCTAATTTCCAGGCTGAATGACTTGTAATTCAGATTATATTCTGTGTCTTCTTTTTCAGCATTTACTTTCTCTGTAAGTTTCCAGTTTGAAATTTTATTGTTCAAAAAGAGATTAAAACCATTGTATTGAGGTTTTTTTATGAGGTGTTGCCAGTGAGGTTAGTTTGTGCTCTTCTATACAACTGTGTTGTTATATCTTTTTAGGACTATGATTTCATGCTGGAGGCTTACAGTTTATAATTGACTAATACTCTATTTCCCCTCCTCCCTCATTTTAATCAGTCATCCCATGACTTATGGAAGCCATTCTATTTTTTAATCCCTAAAGTCTTGTTTTCCTTTCAAAGAGACATTTTCTTAATTTGTGAAAATTCAATTGTAAGTCTGATTTGTGTTTTAAAGTGTAATGTTAATGTTGAAAGCAGTATATGGATCAAGCAGCACTGCTGAAACAGCAAAGTAGTCTGAGGAGGACAAGAAAAAACATGGCGAGATCACCATTTGTTAAAAACAAAAGGGGGGAAAAATCAGATGGGTGGGTAAGTGCAGAAAAAACAGCAAACCACAAGTAATTTCCTTGCTAGGCTTGCTAGTTTAAACTTTGCTGAGCTGTTATTAAGAAGGGAAGATGTTGCCAAAACACTGGAATAAAGTAATTTAAACACCTTTCAGAAATGTGCTGTGAATTCATAACAGCACTTTCCTTTTTCAGAGTAGCACATGCATTGACTATCAGTGTGTTCCTCAGATAAAGTTACTTCTCAGAACATGTCCTTTGTGTTGCAATGGCTTCTCACTGTGTCCTGTTGCCATATCATCTACTCCATGCTTCTGCAGGCAAAGGTTTGCTGAGGATTTATGTAGCTTTGCGTCTTTTGTGTGGCACATCCCAGGGACATAAGGATCATCAGGATAACTTTGTGGCAGGATGAATGTTAATTCCCATAGGTAGGTCTTAGAGTAATATGTGCTCAGAAGATCTGGAAAAGCAGATCAATGGAGTAACAGAACAAAACCGTGGTTCTTCCAGTAGTTGGGAGCATTTGTGGACACAAATGCATTAGCAACCTGAAGTTGACAAAAATTCCACTTGTAATGATAGCCATCTCTGTTCATCCAAGAATTCTTGAAAAGCAAGGGAACGCACATTAAATATCCGCTTAGCAGCAAACAGTAGGAAGCAACATACAGGACTAGCACATAGATACATTATAGGATGCAGAAGACAGCCATGTGTAGCGGATGGGTTTAGGACAAGAGTGCTGGGCTTAGCAGGTGTTACCTGCTTGTGGTTTGGCCTTGGCCAAGTTACTTGGCTTCTTAGTACTTGGCTTACCTGTAAAACAGAAACAGTAGCCTCAAACCTCCCACAGCATCATGAGGGTCAGTGTATTAGCACACTATGGTTGTGAGATCAAAATGGTTATGTTACATAGGTGTGATCCCAGTGATAGGTCAGATTTGCTCTTCCTGCTGCACAGCCAATAAAAGTCAGACAGATTCTTCATTGTTTTCTTCGTAATTGACCATTTGATAGTTAACAGATCCAGTCATAGACGTTTAATTGCTGAGTTAAAGTAATTCTCTAGGTTTAAGCTCAAGGAATGCACTCTGAATTTCTATTTCCTAGTTTAGTCTTCAAATCCGACAGTTGGGGAAAAGAGTATTTTTTTTTTCTCTGGCTTTCAACTGTGAAAGTATTGGTTGAAAGTTACAAAGCATTGGAAAAAAAGGTTCCTCCAGAGCTAGGCTCTCTTTCAGACTACAGCTATATTTTAATATTACATTACAATACTGGTATTGTATTGTATAAAATGCAGTAAATAATATTGCCAAATACTAATCTACCTGTGGAACTAAAATGTAAAAATAAAGTTATTTGTTATTAGCAATTTTAACACTTTAAGACAAAAGATTATAGGCAGGAGTCAGAGAATAGATACCAGATTGACTGTAAATTGATATTTATTACAGTTCACTGACTACTTCAAATTGTTCTGAGTTTTCAGCGCTTCTCAAAATGAGTTGTTTTTTCAAATGAGAGAAAGCATTTAACCAAGGATATTCAATGAATTCTCTGCATGATAAGATCAGGATACGTCAATATTTGAATTTTGGATGTCGTAGTATATGTTATAATTTGGTTTCATAAGCTAGGTCTTATCTATTAAAATAAACACATTAATAAAATGTGGCAAGAAGGATTTGAATATATGAATATAAAGTTGTGATAGACATTTTTCTATTGCAAGCTGTTTATTTCTGGAGATCAAGTCTTCAAGAGGATTGAACAATGCCGAAGAGATGATTAAGCCAAAACCACTAATAGGCACAGGCTTAAGAAGATACTGACAGGATAAAGGAATATTAGCAATGCTGTAAACTAGCAAACAGAGCCAGATTGTCCTTGGTCCTTGTGTGGGTGTGTGGTATAGACAGCAACAGTGTTGCAGGGAGCCTCCTCTTCTCTTGGTGCTCTTGCCCAGGTCAGAGGCATGCACTCCACAGTGGTGGTTAAGGATGGCCCTGTTGCATTTTGGTATGGGAAGGGCAAGATGAGAGCTTGTGGCTCACCAGGCTATTGCCCTTCTCAGGGATCTGTCTCAGCTGCTGCATGTCTATGCAACCAAAGATGTAAGCTCATGAGGGATGAAATCCCTCTATCTGGCTTCTGGGAAATAGCAGCTGAGGGGAGTGGAGACAATTCCAAGGGGTTCTGCAGAGCTCTGTACATAAGCCTGGTCTTTGCACAAAAGTATTCTGCCCTCCTTCAGATGCACAATAGTTTGGTTTATTATTTGTGAAGATTTACAGCAGTGTCTTCTTCCCTATCAGCCAGGGCACCAGGATCACTTGGCACCTGAGTGTGTTCTTTGGGCACCAGGATCACTTGGCACCTGAGTGTGTTCTTTGGGACATCAGATGATTTCTTTCCTCATTCAGCCAGTGCCAGAGCAAGAGCTAGTCCTTGTCAAACTTTTTCAGAGGTTCATTATAAAATGAACAAATCAATCTGAAAAATTCAATGTAGAGTCAAAGATGTACCTACTGATTTTTTTCACCTGTGGATATTAAAAACTAGGTGGAAAAACAGCAAAAAATATTTTCGATAATTAACTGTGATTACTTTGCCCATTGGGAGTTCTTCATGTGTTGTCACTTTCATTGTACTTAATTTGCAGTCATGATCACAGGCAATCAAAATCATACCTTTACCTTCAGAATTCAAATCATGGCAGTCAGATGAAGTTCCCGATGACTGGAAAAAGGGAAATATAGCCCCCATTTTCAAGAAGGGCAAAATCGATGAGCCGGTGAACCACAGACCAGTCAGTCTCACCTCTGTGCCTGGCAAAATCTTGGAGCAGATTATCCTGAAAGGCATGCTGAGGCACATGAAAAACAACAAGGTTTGCCAGCATGGCTTCACTAAGGGAAAATTCTGACTGACCAATCCGGTGGCCTTCTATGATGGGGCTATGGAACTGATGGACAGGGGTAGAGCAGTTGATGTCATCCACCTGGACTTGTGCAAAGCGTTGGACACTGTCTCACATGACATCCTTGCCTCTAAGTTGGAGAGACATCAATTTGATAGATGGACCACTCGGTGGATAAAGAACTGGCTGGATGGCCGCACGCAAAGAGTAGTGCTCAATGGCTCAATGTCCAGCTGCAGACCAGTAACGAGTGGTGTACCTCAGCGTTCGGTGTTGGGACCGGTCTTGTTCAACATCTTTGTCGGTGACATGGACAGTGGGATTGAGTGTGCCCTCAGCAAGTTTGCCAATGACACCAAGCTGTGTGGTTCGGTTGGTACGTTGGAGGGAAGGAATGGCATCCAGAGGGACCTTGACACGCTTGTGAGGTGGGCTGATGCCAACCTGATGAAGTTTAACCATGCCAAGTGCAAGGTCCTACACTTGGGTAGGAGCAATCCCAGGCACAGCTCCAGGTTGGGCAGAGAAGAGATTCAGAGCAGCCCTGCACAGAAGGACTTGGGGGTGTTTATCAATGAGAAAATGAACATGAGCTGGCAGTGCGTGCTCGAAGCCCAGAAAGCAAACTGTCTCCTGGGCTGCATCAAAAGGCATGTGACCAGCAGGTCAAGGGAGGTGATCCTGCCCCTCTACTCTGCTCTTGTGAGACCTCACTTGGAGGATTGTGTGCAGTTCTGGTGTCCTCAACATCAAAAGGACATGGAACTGTTGGAACAAGTCGAGAGCAGGGCCACGAGGATAATCAGAGGACTGGAGCAGCTCCCATATGAAGATAGGTTGAGAAAGTTTGGGCTGTTCATCCTGGAGAAGAGAAGGCTGCATAGAGACCTCAGAGCAGCCTTCCAGTATCTGAAGGGGGGCTACAGGGATGCTGGGGATGGACTATTCATTAAGGACTGTAGTGACAGGGCAAGGGGTAATGGCTTAAAACTTACTTAAACAGGGGAAGTTTAGATTGGATATAAGGAAGAAATTCTTTACTGTAAGGGTGGTGTGGCACTGGAATGGGTTGCCCAAGGAAGTTGTGAATGCTCCATTGCTGATGGTGTTCAAGGCTGGGTTGGACAGAACCTTGAGTGGCATGGTTTAGTGGGAGGTATCCCTGCCCATGGCAGGGGGGTTGGAACTGGGTGATCTTCAGGTCCTTTCCAACACTAGCTATTCTATGATTCTAATGAAACCAAGAGACTTTTGAAGCATTAGACTTTGTATTATTGCCTTTTCATGCTAGTTAAGAGTTTGTAGGGTACTTTCATGTCACATTTTCAAGCTTTTCCCTTTAATCAGAAACTTTAGAAAAGTTGTCCTTTGTTGGGTGAAAGCCTAAATGCCTCTGAAAATCAGACATTTCCAGGAGCTAGAGTTTTAACAAGAGAATCATATGTTAATAAAGCCATGTGTTATTACAGGTACCAGAAACTACTATGCAACATTAGATTTTTAGAGAGCCTGGGGGCATCACTGCAAATCTGAGTCAGTCCTGAGTCTGTGTTTGCAATTCAGAGCACTACAAACAGATCAAAGCAGCTGGTAAAGAAGTCCCTAAATCCTCATAGTAAGTGTCTCAAGGAGTCTACTTAGGACTAGACTTTGGACTGACATCTCCAGCATATACATAGTTTAAATGCTGTCAGCCTGAGAGGATATGGATAGATAAGGAGAAGAAAGTAAGTAAGTAGTGACATGTGCTAAAAAGGTGTGGGAGGCATGTGGACAGTTTTATTGCTTTTGTATTTTGAAAGGAAAGATTTCAACCTGTGTGCTAAATAAATAAGTCAAAACACCTCTGTGAGAATCCAGTAAAACCCAGGGGATGGTTGTCTTTCCCTGGAACTTGCTTACTTGTCAGCATGTGACAGATATAGGACTTTCCTGTAATAATTTATGAGTACCATATGTTGGCCTGGTTGTTTTGGTTTTCATATTTTCAGTATAAATGTTGAGTTACCCAACAAGGTGTTGTCTAGATAAGAACAGCAAAAGAATGCGTTGAGATGACTCATCTACCCCTCCAGAGCATCCTAGTGTCCTCAGAGGGCTGCTGATTAGGTTGGTTTAATCTCTAGGGAGCCTTCAAAACTAAGCTGTTCAGAAACAGTTGATTCAGCAGGAAAAGAAGTTAAAAAAGTGATGTGAGATTCTAAAGGATTTTTTTCTGGTGAAGGATACACCTCCAGACAAATACAAGGTGTAGGCATGGTACACGCCTGAAGAAGATAGTCTTGTCTAGGTCACCAATATCACAAGGTATAACTGCTTAATTCACATAAAATAAATCAAATCAGGATCAGTGTATTGATCTAGTAATGGTTTTTAATTCACTGTCGAGCAGTAAATTACATGTACAGGATCTCTGTCAGCAGTGTATAGATAAGCCACAATACACACACACTCACAATCACTCATATACCCTCGTAGAGCAATCCCCTCCCTCTTCCTGGAGAGCGGCTTCTCTTACTTGGTTACTGTGAGCCATGAGTGCTCCAGCTTCATGGCCAAGAGTGCTTCCCTGACAATCTGTTAATCCACTTGCTGGTGAGAAAACCACTCACACTCTGACACCACACAGCCCATGTGTGGATACTTACTGAGCCTGCACTGTGAGCCCACTAGTTGGGTGCAGGTGCTTCATGGAGGATGAAGGTCCAGCAAGGAGGATGCTCTTTTGGGATCCATATGGAGATTGTGAGGTTGATGGAACAACTTATGGCAGTGTCAGACCTGGTTTGCCTTCTTCCCTGTCCCGTGAAAAAGTGTCTCATTGCTGTTATGGATTTTAATGCTTCTTTTAAACTTCTTTGTTTCAAAATGCTTTCTAATTCCCCAGTTACTCTTTAATCCAGATGGTGGTTGTTTTCCTCCTTTGCATGATCACTGTCAGGCAAACATCCGCTGACGTTTTGGGTGCTCCTTTCACACACACTGTTTACAAGCACCCACACACACCACTGTGGGTGACACAGAAAGGCAGGAAACTCAGTAAGAGATAAGTTTGTATCAACTCACTGAAATATATATATTTTTTTCCTTAAAAAATTTATTCATCCAGCTAAAAATGCAAGCATGTATACATAGAAACTATTATTATAAGTTGAGTGTTTCATTATTACTAAAAATTATAAATATTTATGTATATATACATACACACATCCACACACAAAGGAGTCTGGCGACTGTGAATTCCATTGGCTTCAAACATTTGAATGGGAAAGAGTAAAGTGAGATAAACCAGTTGGATCAGGAGAGAGAAATGAGCTGATACAGAGGTTATTAGCCTCAAGTTAAAGGGGCCAGGACCTTAAGTGAGCATACTCAGAGGTACTAGAAAAGAGGATAAGGATATAGATAATCCTGGAACCACAGCATAAGGTATCTTTCTAATATATAGCATGAGGTTTGATGTACACACATATGTGGAAGCAATGACCTCTTTAGGCCACAGAAGTTAAGAGAAAAGCAAAGGCACAAAACTGGTCAGTAAATAAACTGTTGAAGGCCACTTTGTGTAGTCAATAGTAGAGCCACTCATCTCCCGAGTACTCTTCAGGCTTGCAACCTGCCTGCATCTCCGTATGACCTGTGAGGATTGGTCAAGTGGAGAACAAAAGGCAAGGAAGACAACATGACCAGCAGTGATGTCATGTTACTTGGTTACTGCAAAACTTACACTAATGGAGAATATTGTGTCCCAGTGGAAAATTCTGCAGTGCAACTGTATGAGTGTTCATTACAGCTGTACTTCATTATAAAGTTTGCCTGATTATCGCAATCACTCTGAAGATCTCTTGAATGGCCGAGGTGACTCTGTAATTTTTGATTTGTTGCTAAGAAGCAATTTTGAATTTTCTAGAACAAACAGGAAGGAAATTACTTTTATTTTAAGACTGTGACTCAGCAACGGATCAGCAAAACCAAAAATGCATTGACTTTTCTAGTCATCAGTGAAACAAGAGGTAGGGTTTCACTGACAATTTTAATTTATGCCCTGATCTTTTTTCTCTTTTGCAGATAGCTTTTCTTATGCTGTTATCTTAGCATTGGCCAAAATAACATCTAATACCAATGTAAATAATGCATTAGAAAAGGTAGTGTCCAAATTTCAAGATTTGCAAGAATTTGATGGTAAAACGCTCTTTACTTGCAAAAACCTGCCCTTCCTCTAAACTTCATTTTATGCAGCCTTTAAGGTTAGAACAAAAAACAGACAGGGAGCTTATTAGCCTCTTTCAAACTCTTGAAGATTTTAATCTGCAGTATAGATTATATATCCCGCCCAAGATAAACAAGCAAGCAAAGCATATCCAAACTGTGCTATAGGATTTACATAATTAGAAAATACTTTTCTAGTTATCCAGTAATAAGATCGTAAAAGTGATATAAAAATAGAAATGCCAGTTAGTTGAGAATGTTGCTGTTCTGTTCTGTAAATCCACATATCATGGTGGAGGCCAGGGTGCATGAAGTGTGAAGTTTTTGGCTTGTTCAATTTGATGGCCTTGCTGTCTCCAGCATCCCATGCTTTGTGGCATTACTCAGTAATGTAAGGATGATACAATGTCCGATTCTTTAGAATCAGCTTTAATATTAGTTCTATCTTGTGCTGTCATCATATAGCAAGTCTCCCGTTTGAAAGACAGCTTTCTCTGAACAATAGCTAAGTGTCTTTTGTCAAAAAAAATCCAATAATAGGAATTAGGAGGTTGGCAAGGGATGCAAACGTGCACACCTCAGAGTATCAGTTCATCTCTATGAACATCATTACCCATAGGTGTCTCCAGCACAGTTTTTATTGCTTTCTGTGGTCCTGTTCATTGCTGAAGACACATGACAGAGAAACCAATAACAAAAATATTTTAATAGAATATTTTTGAAGACAAATTATTCTATAAGATGAAAGTCACTGTTCATACGTCACTCATCACAAAGTCTAGGGACACTGCATATTAGGTGAAATATGATTTCCAGTTACGGAACATACATAATATGACTGAACACACATTCATTAATTGTATGGAACTCGGATTCTATTGAAGCCATGTTCCAGTTTTAAGGCATGGTGATAAAACTGTGTGTTATTAAGTTGATAATAACTCACAGAGGAAGTTCCCATAGCTTCACTTTAATTCCCAATTATTTTTAAATATTTTCAACTTTTCTGGCAGGGGGGCTGGAAGTAGATCATCTTAAGGTCCTTTCCAACCCAAACCATTCTATGATTCCATGATAGATCCTTTATTATTGCCAGGATCTTATGAAAGCCCTCTCTGCTGTACTGTCATGTTTCAAATCTTTTCTTTCCTGAAGCTAACATTAGGTGTCTGGGGAATGTGAATGCAAGCCTATCTGTAAAGTCTTTTAATCATCCGAACTCTTCTTCAGTGATCAATCTGAGAGCTATTCTGTTATATTATCCTGCAGCAGCTGGTTAAACTCTGTTGAAAACATGAACCTGGTTAGAGGGACCACAATTAGTAATTGAACCACTCTTCTAAAGGAATCACTTGTGAGTGTGTTTTACAGATGCTTTTGATATGTTTATGAATTGCATAAGTAATCCTTGAAATCTTCACTTTGGTCTTCCCTATTAAATTATCACTCTTCTGTTTCAATACTTACCACACTGTGTTGTGTAGTAGACATATGTGTTGCTCACAGCTGGGCTGGAAGCATGTTCTACAGTAACAAAGCTATTCCCGGTTCTTCATTAGAGAAATAATCAGGAAGGCAAGATTAGCAGTTATATTTAGTGCTTTTTTTGGCCATTGCAAATATGTGAAATCTGTATTTGTATATTCCACAAGTCCTACCATTATCTGCAGAATTTATGGTTATTTTTTTTATCCAGGAAATAAAAAAAGAAATGAAGGTGAAGGCAATCACTTTGCACCAGCCCTCCAGAGCAGTTTCAGGTGACATTATTCAGGTTTTCATCTAGTGAGCAGCCTAATTCCCTGTTCCCAGGACTTACCTAGTTGATTGCTTTTGAATCTGCATTCAGCAGTCACAGCCTGGATATTTTAGCACTCAGAATGAGACTTGGCATCTCTTGCACGTTACATCTTTGTGTTTAACATCCATGCTAAGCTCACGATTAGCATGGCATAGGCCATCCATCTATGAAATTTTAAGTGCTAGTTGGCAGCAAGCTGACCAGAATTTGGCTCATGGTTCTTATCTTTGACACACAGAATAACGAAGTGATTACAGAAAAACAGTGTTATATTTAGAGAAGGAAGAAGGGTTTATTTCTGTGTTTAAAGCTTCAAAATCATAGCAGCAGGTCTTATCCCAGTGAAAGAGCAGTCTCAGAACAGATGGACTATAGCAGTGCTCTGATCTGTGTTGGACAGTAAGTGGAACAGATTTCAGAGATGCAAAGGCAAGATTGACTCAAGAGGTATTTGAGCCATAAAGATAAAGTGACAGTGTCATTCACAAGTTAAAATATATGTTTACACCTTACACACAAACTCTACTGGTTCTCCTCTACCTGCAGTAACAGCATTTACAGTTCTACAGAAAAAACTATTTTTCTTATTACGAGAATATAAGAGAATCTAAGTTTCAGAGTAACCTAAAAATGCCTGAGTGATGTAACACCCTCAACAGCATCAAAGTAATTCCTGTACAGGGGATCATTGTAAATTACAAGAAAATTATGTGTATGGTAAAATCCACCAAAAAAAGTCAGTGTTTTGTGATGAACATGTATCAAGCTTGTCCATGTCAGACGGAGACCGATTTCTTCCTAGACTTTGGTCTTACATTAAAAAAATATATATGTATAGAGTTAATGCAGTGTTCATGCACTTCAATGTTTTATATCTTGCTGAAAGATGTATGAAAGGGTGTGGGATGTGTATTATGGATTCCCTTGTGCATTTTATAACTCAACCAGAAGAAAAGATTCAAATAGAAGTGCCTATTCTTCATTAACAACACTTAGAGTATGACTGCCATTTGAGGACAAATCCAAAGAAAATATGCAAATCCCTCCCTTCCCTAACATATATCAGATGCTTTATTGATAAAGAATTTCAGTAGGTTTCACACTGGATCCCTTTGGTTTCTGTGTCATTTATTCTGCATGCAAAGCTTATTTGGCACTTCCAGAAGAACCACACACTCTGGAGTCAATATCATACCAAATCTGAAGGGCATGCGCTTAGTTTTCCAGCCCCTGAAGTGGATTGCCCACCTGTGTGTCTGACATGAAGGTGAATTTAGACAAAGATGAACATGTTTATGAGAAGGATTCTTATTGACTTGAAGAAAAAGCCTCAGCAAGTGGTCTTAAAAATGTGAATACTTCCACTTTACTGATTGTGAGTGGCATGTATCTCCTTTTAGTTACATGTCAGTGTTGAATTTTGTCTGTCTAAATTTGCAAATGTTATACCATTTTCTAAAACTACAAATAAGTTTCTAATGTGTGTGATCTAAAGCTTGACCTCAGACATTCATTTTTCCATTAGATTGGTACTCACTCATTTCTATACCAATTGTCCAATGCAAGAAGAATTAGAGGATCCTGTTACTCATACAGTAGCTCAAATAATGCAACTGATTCAGATATATTTCAGCAAATGTTAGGTCTGAGTGTAGCATGCTAAATTTAGTCAGGTCCATGCTTTGTTTTTCATGGATATACTGCTACTGGGTGCTTCTGACATGGCTTGGATCACCAAAAAACTGTCTCCCTGACTCAACGAATATTTTTTAGTTGAAGCATATTGTTAGTTCTTGATTTCACATATGTCATCGGTGATGAGAAACAATATGACAGCACGTGTAATATTAAGTGATGCAGCAGAGCATGATCAAATCTCTCAGTTTCCCAAACAGTTGTCTTTTTCGTCTTTCTGCAAGCCTTCTTGGCTCATATGCCTTCATTTTACCTCCAACATTTGGGAGACAGAACACAAGTTTTTCTTCACTTCTCTGATTTGGAAGATAGTAGGTGGCTGCTGGCAGTTGAAGGTAGATAGTGCATCTCTGACTAACATAAGTATTTACAGCAAGAAATTTCTTACTGAACTATCTGTTGACTGAGCCCTTAGATGTCTTCCCTGGTCCCTGAAAGCTCGTAAGTCATATGCCAACTCATAGGCCCTTCTTCCCACTTCATTCTGGTCCAGTTTACTCCAAAGCGTGCCTGCCAGAAATGAACCAAATGAAGGCTGCTAGAAGCCTCACTTACATAAAACAAAATCCTTTGAAATAGTAGTTCAGAGGAGTGACCCCTCCAGTTCATCTCAGCTGCAGGCTGAGTCGCTCAGCAAAGTAAATAGAAATATCCCCTGACCACAAAAGTAATAGAAAAAATGCCACTCTATTGAGATTCAGAATCTGTCTCCTGCATTCCATCTCTGCCTTTTCACCAGATGATCCAGATTTGAAGGACCAAGCAACAGAGGGTTTGAACTGCAGCTTCTCCCTGTGTAAGTCTCCATACCAGTCTTTTACTGTCTCATGACCTTGCATTCTGTCCTGCCAGTCTCCCACATGGCCGTTTGTTCCATCATTAATGATTTTACTGCCAGCTAATGAAATTACATGAAACTCAAGCGTATGTATCCTATGAATTTCCAAGTGCTGAAACACCAGTTTCCTGCCTAAGTGTTGGTGCCTCTGGCACCCCCCAGACAAGTTCTATAATTATCTTATGCATTTTTAATTGGAAAAAATCTGTACCCTCTAGAAATATAAAAGTTTTTAAGACAAGTAACCTAAAACAAACTTAAATTAAAGAAGAGAGAGGTTCCTTACTGCCTGTATTGGTTATATTTAATGAAAGAGAACATATTTCCTTCATTTGTCTGAAGCCAACATAATCTCCTGTCTCTTGCACTGAAGTGTTGCAGGATTTAGGTCAAGTATATCAAGCAGTAAACAGGGTTTTTCAAATAATCGCATGGAATAGCTCATGAGAAAATAGCCCTTAGTATCACATTAATCAGCTAAGCTATTCTTTCCTTCCGCTGTAATTCAGTAGGTTCTAAGGTTCCCAATACACTACATGCTGTGCAGAGGTGTCAGGAAAAGGAGGCTCCCTTTTCAAAAGTTTTAAGGTTAACAACATGGCCAAAACCAGTAGATAAATTGAGCAATGTAACCAAGTCAAAAAGTTCCAAGGAAAATAGGGTTTCTTCACTGCTGACTAGGACTTGCTGGAATATTACTAGCTGAAGTTACATATTCTCCTGAATTAAAACTCAGATCCATGCAGTGGGTTTTGAGGTCCCGGTTCCGAGGGTGATAGAGCCAGGCACTGCATGGAGGAGCACTAAATACTGCTGATAGGTGGTCATGGATCAGCTCCCCTCCCACTGTTGGATGGCTGCGTTTGCCAAGAAGCGGGATGCTGCAGCTGCTTGCAGCTAGAGAGCTTCTGGACCAGAGCTGGCTTGGATGAAGCATATCAGAGGGAGGTTGGATCTGCCTGCCTTTGTGTGTGTAAACATTTCCTCTGATAGAATAAAAATGCAAATGATCCATCTCTCATGTCTGATCACTATAAGTGCACTAAAAGCATCTCAACATTGTGGGCAAAGCTGAACATTACATCCTCCCGGCTTAAGGATGAGAACCTGAAATCTTGTCCTTCTGCCTCAGAGAGGCCAGTGGGACTGAGATGGGGAGAGAAAAATCAACAAGAGCTGAAGTTTCTGTTCCTGTTCCCCGTTAGCCAGGTTAAGCAGCAGCCGTGGATCCCCCAAATAGTCTATATCTTTTGTTTTGCAGCAGCAGTACCTGCCAGCTTGACCTTCTAGAGCTTTGGCATGGTCAAAATAAATAGTGAAATCATGGTTATTTTGCTGTCTCTTGGCACTCTATTGTCCTTCACAGCTGCTTAGATGGCCTGTGTCTGGAGCTGGCCCCAGTCAACCTATTATGAACAAGCCCAGTACTGTTGTTTATTTTTAAGAAAATAAAAGAAAAGAAAAAGAAAACCAACCAAATAACTGTCATCTTTCAGCAGTTGTACTTACAACATGTTCACTATTTCCAACAAACCCCATCCATCACATTTAAAAAACAGGCAGATTGTCATTCGTTTCACAGTTGCTTAAAACCTTCAGTAACTGAAAACAGTTCCATACAAGGTGTTAATGAGATGTCATTCTGAATGATTCTTCCAGGTCAAATAATGTAGCATGAGGATATCAATTCCAGTAGAAAACATTACACATTTAATCTGCTAGAACTAATGGGAAGGTCTTGTACACTTCACAACCCCCCATAAAGGGAGGGTGTTCTGGTGCACTCAGATTTATAGCCACTTTCTTTAACCTCTAGATTGGTAAGAAATACAAAATACACCTCTCAGTTTCTGATGTCAGTTTCTGTCTTGATTTTTAAAATAATTAATGAAGTAATCTTCAGCTCTATTGAAAAGCATATGCTGGTAGATGAACCATCATGACAGGTACACTTCTTTGGGCAATGCACATTGCAAACAGCAGACCATAGTGCATGTGAGCTATGTACTTGGTTATATGACACAGTTATGAACCATGTAACAGGGGCATGCAGGAAAACACAGTGTTTGGTCAACATCAGGAAATCCTCAAGAGCCTTTCTCTTTGCAAGAAACCCTCAGTAGAAGAGCATCATGACACTGATTATCTGTTTTAGCCAACAGCAAAAAGTAGGAAAATAATAAAATGTAAAATAGCCAAATGTGAAAGCATGAAATCTGCCCCAAGCAGAATTCTGATCACTGACATGGAGATGTGCCAGCCATTCCGTACAATCCATCATGAATATTAAAACCACAATCAGCATTATGTGACAGGATCTCTGATATGACTTGATGGGTAGCAATATAAAACATAAGATAGGTCATTATGGTTAAGGCAAGCAGCGGTAATCTTTAACAGAGATGCAGAGATTACTGCTAAGGGTTATAATGTCAAACTAAATTCTCAGAAAGAACAACTCCTGTGCATTGCCCCCAGTGCTACTTTTGATGCTATTTACCTCTAGTTCTGCACTGCTTGGAGGCACTGAAGGTCTTTTTTCCATGTAGAAAGGCATGTCTAAGTCTGAAGAGACCTTCCTTTGTCATCTGTGTTAACACATGGTGGCCTGCAGAAGTGTCTGCCAGGCCTTCCCCATGGTCACGCTTTTATTATCTCCATGTACCTTCTAGGACAACAGAGTGTTTCAAAGCCAGCTGAGTCTTGCTCCATTTCCTAAGCAGTGGAGCGTGGACTCCCTCTAGCCTCTCTTTTGTTATCTGCAGCAGAAATACATTGATTCAGCTTCTGTGAATTTTCACATCTTGCTTGTTTCATTTTCCAGCCTGCACTATGCTGACCCCATTGCTAGCTTTAGGCAGCCTACTGTAAGAAGTGGGTTTCCAGGTCAAAACACAGCTCTTATTGGCAATCAAAAGTGGAAGACTTTCTAGAGAAATGTCGTCTTTTACAGCATTATGTTTGTTTGGAGTAACTCCCTCATGGTCTGGATCTGGCCAACTTGAGAGCACTGACAGGATGGGCAGCCCAGCGCTTCATCTTTTGTGAATGCTGAAGGCATTACTCACAGCTGAGTATCTCTAAACAGCTGAGCCTTTTGGTTAGGAGAGATGTGCCACACTAGCTCAATTCTAAGCTCAATTAGCATATAAAAATACCAGAATGACTCCCATGGCTGCCTGGGGGCAGAGGCTTTTGGCTTGAGCAAAGTGCTGAGCAGGGAAGAAAGAATGAATTTGACTCTTGCCTCCCTTTCCCTATTTAGGAATGGGTTAGCAGAAGTGTGAAAAGGCACACAGAGGTGTACAGCCCTTTGGGGGAGGAATTGTACCCGAGAGCAAGCAACAACACAGTTTACCTCCCCAGCACCGCTAGACAATCCTGGTGCAGTGACGTGCATTGTGATAAACTGTCATCTCTGCTTATATGAGGATGATGCTTGAGAAAAGCAGAGCAGCAAGCTGCGAGCTGAGCATGCGGAGCATCTCACAGTTACACCAAACCACAGGCAATTCCCAGTATCAGATTCAGTCAAAAGTGCTGCAGCATTCACACAACTGAGCATCCACAAGAGGTGCCCCGTGGCAGTGAGGAATCCTCCTGGCTTTGCCTAGGAGAGCATAGTTTATGGACACTGCCTATTTGCATTCAGTTTTGGTGCCACAGGTAGATTCAGAGATAAATCAAAATGCAGTTTTGAAAGGGAAGACCCAGTGCTCCATGCCTGGGTGCTTCAGGATGAGCTATAGTAGTGTCCAATTCACCTCCTTATAAGTTTACAGGGAGTCTCCTTTGAGTAAGCAAGAGAGATGCATTCAGTGCTTGACAGTTTAACTAAGCCACTTAGTTACTTAAATTCAACCTGAGGCATTTAATTTTAGGATCTCAGGCTTGAACATTCTGTCCGAAATGTCCAAACCCAGCTGCTAACTGTGGTTTTAAAACACTTATTCCTTTCCCTTTTTTTACTTTCTTTTTTCTTTTTTCCAGGAGCTCCAAATGTGCAGGCATTTGGCTTTGAAACTGTTGTGTGTGCAAATTTAAAAATACAGCCCTTGTCAGGTTGCTTATGCAACATCTGATGCCCACGTTGCTATGGTTAGTATACGCTTTGGGTGAAAGCTGTGGTAACTAGTCAAATATGGTATTCTCACAGAATTGCATCTTAAATTACAATTTCAAGTGAATATAACCTGGCTATACCAGGAGGTGAATATGCAAGTGCTTGGACTGAATTGCCTTTATCCCAGGGTATTATTTCCAGTTCGTTCATTAGCAATTTAGGGCCCTGGATCACCACCTGTATGAAGATAGGATGAGAAAGTTGGGGCTGTTCAGCCTTGAGAAGAGAAGGCTGCTTGGAGACCTCAGAGCAGCCTTCCAGTATCTGAAGGGGACCTATAGGGATGCTGGGGAGTGACTCTTCATGAGGAACTGTAGTGATAGGACAAGGGGTAATGGGTTCAAACTGAAACAGGGGAAGTTTAGACTGGATATGAGGAAGAAATTCTTTAAGGGTGGTGAGGCACTGGAATGGGTTGCCCAGGGAAGTTGTGAATGCTCCATTCCTGGCGATGTTCAAGGCTGGATTGGACAGAGCCTTGGGTGTCATGGTTTAGTGTGAGGTGTCCCTGCCCATGGCGGGGGGGTTGGAACTAGATGACAACCCTAACTATTCTATGATTCTATGTTTCTATGTAGCACTGGCTCCTACTCCTACTGTTGGTAATGGAGGGCAAAGCTGAATGACAAATCCTCTGTGCAAAAGGGAATGGAGGTCTCATGGTGGTGTGGAAATGTCGTAACACAGCATATCTATTTTACAGAGTGATACAAAAGAAAGTCACTGCAGGCATCTTTATTTCTCGAGCTATATAAAGATCAATGGCGTGGCAAAGAAACTACATGGTTCAGAAAGAAAAGCAAGATATTCACCAACTTATGTGTGCTATTTCTATGGGTGTCACTTATTTATGTTCCTTTTGTTTTCTTCTTTCTGTACAAAAGTCTCATGGGTATAAAACTGAATTAAGCTATGCTGGTTCTGAATTTGCCTTAAGAATAGGTGCTTAAACATTGCATCACTTGAATACCCATGCATGTGCATCAAGTTTTTGTAAAAGGAATGTATTTTTTTCTGGATTTAAACAAGTGAAATAAATAAACAAAATTAAAATAATAGAATTATGGTTCAGGATGAAAAATACCTTACAAGAGGAAGCTAATAAATTATTGTCTATCTGAATTAGCACACTGCAACTGAGGACAAAAAGTAGTAATGCATTTTTTCTGATAAAGCTGCAGAACAGCAAATATTGAACAATGATAACATATAATTAAAACCATGGCTTTAGTTACAAAGGACCCCATGGCAGCAATGGTTGGGAAACTCTGCTCTGTGTGAAACTCTTAGCACAATTAAAATCACATTAGTTCTTTAAATGTCGCTAGTAGTAATTCTGCATAGTAATTTCCAAAGCAGTGTAAAACATGGCATAAAAGCTCACTATGGAAATTTTATCCATACTGTGGCTATGAGACATGAGGCTCATTCCCATGTTAGAAACATGCCAGAAACACAATCCTCTCTTAGAAACCTTCCATTTTACAATAAAAGCAGCATTAGCTCTGTGAGAGCCGAAAGCACTAGAAAACTCATGGTGCTTTAAAGTACAGAGGGTAATTTCCATGCATCCTGTAGCTCTGATTATGATCCTGCAACACACAACTCAAAGACACTAAGTTATGGTGATTTTGTTTGCCTTTGAAGTGGGGGTGTATAAATAGGGCTGCTCCTGTGTAACCTTGTGTTTGCACAGAATTAACTACATAAATATGGTCTAAGTGGGAGGAGAGAGTCCAGCTCAAGCTTCAGCATTGGTGTGGCCTCGCCTTGAGTACTGTGTGCAGTTTTGGGCCCCACAGTTTAAGAACGATGTGAAGGTACTTGAACGCATCCAGAGCAGGGAAACAGGGCTGGTGACAGGGATGGAACGCATGTCCTGTAAGGAGCGGATAAGGGCTTTGAGCTTGTCTAGTTTGGAGAAGAGGCTGAAGAGTGACCTCATCACTTTGTACAGCTTCCTGAGTGGGAAAAATGAATAAGGATGTGCTGATCTTTTCACTGTTATCCAGTGACAGGACATGCAGGAATGGTTCAAAGCTGCACTAAGGGAGGTTTAGACTGGACATTAAGAAGCATTTCTCTGCTGAGAGGGTGGTCAAACACTGGAACAGGCTTCCAAGAGAGCTGGTTGATGCCCCAAGCCTGTCAAAGAGGTGTTTAGAAAATGCCTTTAACAACATGCTTTAATTTGGTGAGTCTTGACTTGGTCAGCCAGTTGGACTCAATGATCACTGTAGGTCCCTTCCAAGTGAAAAAGACTATTTGATTTTAACTACAACAGAGCAAAAAATGGCAGTTCTTGCCCTCCTGAAAATAGAGAAGGGTTTCAAGAAAGAAGCTCAGGATATGAAGCTAGATCATTGTAGACCTGACTTAGGATGAACTGCAGCAAGTTGTGTAGGTTCTTCAAAAGTAGCTGAGGTTTCTTCGCCACTCAGGTCAGGAGCTTTGGCTGAATGATAGATCAAGTACTGCAGTAGATTAAGACAGCTGCTACTGCAGCACTTTTTCTGAGTGCCAATAAAGACATCAGTCTTGTTAAAAAAGGCATGGCTAGAAAGGTCTTCAATTTATTGCCAAAGGTTTTATGCAAAACAGCCTTCCCTACTATTCCTTGTGCATGCTAATAAATTGCATATGCTTTAATAACAAAAAATTATGGTAGAAGGAAATGAGGAAACTTTAGAATTTTGAAGTTAATTTACTGATGAACATGTGAAATGTATGCAGCAATGCTTGCATGCAGACTGTTCACTTTGATGGTAGCAATATAAATGTTGTAGCAAATGGGCTGTTGGAGGAGATGTTCTTTTGTTCCTATAGAGTATTGGTAAATGTTTTGTCATAGATGTGTATAAATTAACTGCTCGTAGGTTCTGCTACTGGCTTCTGATCTAGATTCTCTATTTCAAAGCACAAATGAGGAATCTACATACAAATGAAAATTTTTACTATTGTGGCAATTATTTTCCTTTTCTGTGAGTACGTAAATCTAGATGTCAATGGGGGTTACCTCTGCTTCAGTCCAGTGTCTGTTCTTCTGCTTCATTTTACGGCATCCGCTTAAGAACAGTGTGGTCTGCAGTGAAAGCTGAGTGTTTTATTTATGCAGCAAAGAGAAATGCACTTACTGAAAAACAGCATTTATTAGCCGAGGCAGAGTGCATCATTAATCTGTGTATAGTGCTGCATTGTGCTTTGTAGACATATTGCATATGTGTGTAATGGCAAGAGATATGAATTGGAAGTGGGGGTGTGCAGTAGAGAGGGGGGATCAGTCTGCCATTGAAATCATACTAGTGCCAAAAGGTGGAGAACAAGAGTTATTCTGCAGGAGTGAGTGGGAGGAGGAGGTACAGTATAGCAGGGTGGGAGCAATCAGACTACAGCTCAAAGGCTTGCTAATTAACAAACAGGCTGGAGAAAACTTGATGAAATCTGGTTTTCCTTTCATCTCCTTTTTGATTTTTTAAATCAGATTAAACTGAAAGTGTGTGTTAGCAAAGGTTTCTTAAAGGATTGTTTGCAAATAGCTGGAAGAACATCCAGTTGCCCTTTAGCACTTCCAATGGTTACATAGGCTAAAATATGCAAAATTAGCAAGTTTGAAATGTCATTGTTGCACGCAAAATATTCTAGTTTATTTCATTATCACAAGCTTGTTAAATTGCTTATCAAAAGTTAAGCTGAGGTCTCAGAGTTCTCCCTCTGTTGTGTGAATTTTTCCCTTTTTCCAAGCTGTCTGTAATTTTAGTTCTATTTCCTTCAGGTCTCTCTTTATTATATCTTTGATTATGAATACTTATAGCAGCTCCCAAAGATTTATTTGATTTATGTGCCTTAAATGCCACTCCCAGATATAGTTAACAAAGGGACTTTGTAAGACTGAGCTCAATACCAAGCTGGGTTTATTTCATTAACCTTTTCCCAAGACCTAGCACACTGCCACTCATCTTTGTGTTAGATATGAATGGAAATTACTTACTTAGTAGTTCTCACATTGCAATGTAAGTTGACATGATACTCCATATGATATTACTAAACTCAAATTTTAGAGCTACCCTCAGCCTAGCTCTTAGATGACAGGGCTATATGTAAATGTGGTTTTTGTCAACTGAAAATAACCCCCAACATGTTTCATTATTGAAATATTAAAACTAGGTAATAGGAATGTGCTAGAGAGCCCAACTAGAGGAGAGCCTGTCAATATGCCAGTGCAGTTAAAGTGCTGGAAGTATAAAGAATTGGACAAGAGAGGTTTGGAAGATGGAAAATGTGAGCAGAAGACAGGAATAAATGGGAAGGACACAGAAAAAGTACATAGAAGAGGTAATAAATGAAGTAAGGAAAAAAACATGCTTCCTCATAAACCCCATATTTCAGCATTCTGGGTCTACAATAAACTGGAATTTGCTTCTTCTTTATAAAGGCCACAGGGTCCCATCAGAGGCTGCACAGAAAAGCCAACAGCTTATTCCAGCGCTGTAAACCAGTGATTGATCACTGGGCAGCAGTGCTGGAGCCCATGCCATGAGCCAGAATGATCGTCCTTTGTATAAACTGTCACACTATGCATTTGTTGTGGTGTCTCTCCCCCTAAGAGATGGCACCCATGTCACAGAATTAGGTATCTAAACTTAGTTTTCTACTTTTCTGGGGCAGACCAAGGTATTTAATATTTCTTCTTGTAACACTTCCATTCTGTCTTCCCTTGTTTCTCCTTGGACATTTTTTCACTGACGGTGGGAGCAATAAGGCAGCTCATTGAAGCAAAGGGAACCCCTCACCCTCTGTGTCTCTTTTGCGATACCATAAACTCCTGTCCATGCTCAGTGTTCTCTTTGAAGCTGCCAATGTCAGAGCTCTGCTGAGAGGAGATCTCACTCTTTTTAAGGCCAACCCTAAGAAGGACATTGAAAATTTACCTCCAGAGCTTGAATTTGGTGTGATATTCTACAGGAGGCCAGAGTCTGGAGCGCATTAGGAGCTCATTGACACTGAAGATGTTAAGCCCAAAACTCCTTCATATGACATATAGCATTTTGTTTAGGTAAAAAAGAGGAAAAAACTTTGGAAACAGGGGATAGAGGTGAAAGACAAAACTATGTACTGAGCTGAAGTAGTTTGACTGACTAGTAACTGAATGGTTGGACTAGATGATCATTTAAAGTCCTTTCCAAGCCAAGCTGTTCTATGATTTTCTAAGTAAGAATTGAAGTCTTTTGCAGAATAGCCCTGGAATCCTGTTAGTGCAGGATAAATACTTACCAATTTTGCAGTGTATTTTAATTTTCATACCAAAATGACCTGCATGTGGTTAAAAGCTTGGTGATTGTTCCACATGCAGAAGGGACTGGCCCCAGCAACTGCAAGTGATCTTGGGGAAACCAGAGTCTTTTGTTGCTGACTCATTTCCAGAGAACAAATCACTGAACACGATATCTTGGCAATAGCAGATCACTGAGGAATAATCCCTTCCTTATAAACCACTGCCATTTATTTCTTTTGGCCCTTTATTACTTAGAAGTCAACTGACTTCCCTTTAATATTTGTTTTATTTTCATTAAGTAAACTTGATGGATACTTATTGCAGAAGCACAGAATATTCTTTTTTTTTTTTTTTCTTGTTAATCTTCATTCATTTTGGAAACATCACCAAAGGAAAGAAAAGTATTTCAGAGTATATTCAAGTACAACATTGTAGAATGTAAGACTGATGGACTGAAAACAAACACAATGAATTTTGCATGGCTTGAAATGAAATCTCAGTTGGTGGCTTATTTAGTATATTTGTCAGGGCTTTAAAAGGTTTTATTTCAATGTATTGACTGCTTATTACCCACCCTCTTTCTTTTGTTCCATTTGAGATCCAGGCTTTTTATGTAGAACAGTGTGAATAACTGACTTCTCAATTTTGCTGCCCGATGAAAATGAAATAAATGATGATTTAAGAGGAATAACATTGTTCATGTGAAATGAAACATATCAAACCTCTTTAGTATTGTTTTACATTCTAAAATACATCTAAAATACATATTCGGCATCTAAAATAAATACTTTTCAAAACAAAAGCCAACAACCTTTATTCTGCAGTCTTTAAAAAAATATTTCAGTTTTTCTGGATTTCCTTAGATTTTCTTGGGACAAAGCTTGACCTGAAAGTTGAACTTAAACTCTCATCTATCTCTGCATACAAATGTGAGATACAGAAACAGAACTCTGGAAGCAGCAGCCAAGTTACCCACCAGGGTGTGCCACTGAGGTACACTATTTCTTAGCAACAATTCCTCAGTAGTATATAGAGTACATAGACTCAGTTTTTACTGATCATTTTCCATCTGGCAGAGTTGCTAATGCTTTCCATAAACTCTCTGGTTTGTGTTTTTTCTTTGACACTCACAGCTAGGGGGGCTGGAGATGAAAGGGAAAAAAATAAATAACCAACAATCCTGGAAATACCCAAGTCAGGAGGTTCAGCCCCAGTCTGCCTTTCTTATAGCAAGGCAGATCAACCCACATAGAGCTTCATGCTGTCAGCTGGCTTTTGGTTTCCAGGCTACCATATCTAAAATTCAATTTGCAATTTAGACATGACCTTAAGCGTTGAAAATTGATCCTGAGTTCCTAAGCTACCTCAGTGCTTTTGTAAGTTTTGCTACAAGTCTAAAGACAACCTGGAAAAAGAAAGCAGGCTATGATAGTACTAGTTGGGTTATCTTAAATGGATAGAATCATAGAATCATAGAATAGTTAGGGTTGGAAAGGTCCTTAAGATCATCTAGTTCCAACCCCCCTGCCATGGGCAGGGACACCTCCCACTAAACTATGTCACCCAAGGCTCTGTCCAACCTGGCCTTGAACACTGCCAGGAATGGAGCATTCACAACTTCTCTGGGCAGCCCATTCCAGTGTCTCTCACCACCCTTACAGTAAAGAATTTCTTCCTCATATCCAGTCTAAACTTCCCCTGTTTAAGTTTGAACCCATTACCCCTTGTCCTATCACTACAGTCCCTAATGAAGAGTCCATCCCCAGCATCCCTATAGGACCCCTTCAGATACTGGAAGGCTGCTCTGAGGTCGGTGAGAATAATCACAAATGAAACCAGTGTAAACAAATGCATTTTGTTGTTTTGATTGTTTTTTTATTATTATTACTGAACATGACATGCACAATCCATGATTTTATTTCTATTTCGTGAGAGAAGCTTATGTTTCCAAAGTTGTCTCAATTTGGCTGTTTATCTTCCCTTTTCAACTTTGTTCATTTTATGACTCACAGGCAGAAAACTTGTCGCTTCGGCCAAGTTATTAGTCATGTAAATGCTTGTGGAGGTGCAAGAAATGTCATTCCAAATTAGGAAACTTTTGAAAACCCATCCAAAAGTGTATCAGCTCAGAGTCCAGAAAGATTTAAATGAAGTTGCACTGGCAGTTACCTCAGCCATCAGTGCCTTTTTATTCATTAAACCACAGGAATTCCTATTTTGATGATGCTGTAAAACTTCATTCCTCTTTTCATGTTTTTCTGTCACTATTGCTTGAGGCTGGTTGCTTGTCTCAGCTATGAGCTGCTTGCAGTGTTAGTGTGGCTTCGGGAAAGTTTTGTTGCTTTTTGAAGGCACTCTGAAATTTGGTGCTCTTTCCATAGAACTATAGAATCAACTAGGTTGGAGAAGACCTTTAAAATCATCAAATTCAACCATTACCCAGGACTGTCAAGACCACCACTAAACCATGCCACTGAGTGTCTCGTCTACATGGTTTTCAAACACTTACTTCCATTCCTGTGATTTATGGTTTATCCCAGTTTTGCTTGTTTTGTTTAGGCAGGGTTTTCTGGCTGAGCAGGTGTGTGTGGGTTTGTTTGTTTCATTCAGTGTGGTCTGTGCCATTTCCAAGTATGAAGAATGACTACAACATCCATGTGTGACCATTACAAAGTCACCATGGACATCCCGCCCTAAAGAAGTTAAAAGGTGTCCACCAGCCATTTGTACTTCATGGGGGAGCTCAGCCAGTGTGGAAATTCAGGATAGATAAAACTGAATCTGCCCCTTTTAACTGTTGCTCCTCTCAAGAGTGATAATTTCCCTGGCCTTTGCTGGTGAAAGTCCAGCGACTTCAGTGCTCTGCTGTCACAAGCAACCATTTTGTGTAACGCTAACCATAAATTTACCTAATTTTCTTGTCCTCACAGAAGAAATCCTTCCCTGTGGAAGCTGAGACACTATCATTGCCAGCAGCTGCTTCTTTGATTAGTGTTTTTAATTCCATTTTAAGAAAAACAGTTCTTAAGAAACCAGTTTAACTACAGTTCAAGGGAACAATATATCTAGCAAAAAAATTTAGACTCCTAGTACTGGTGTTGCAAAAATTAGCTTCGTTTTACAAGCAAAAAATACTGCATGGCCCGGGGGAAAGAGTTCCACAGCACACAGAACTGAGACTTTTAAACCTGAAAAACTTAGTTGCCCCATTACCATCAATCTCAGTAGCATTGAATGGCTAAGTCATCGTGTGACACAAGAAAAGCATAACTGATCTGTCAGAGAGATCACTAATTAATAAGGATACAGCCAAAACCATCTTCCTACATACGGCAGGGAGGACTCTCCAACGCTGTAGCTTTCTCACTGCTTGTGAAGAGGCTCCCAAGAGTTGCCTACCCACACCATCTAAGCAGACATGGATCGAAGAGCACAGGGCTGTGGAGGTCAAGGAGTGATGTGAAGAGGGATGGAAAGCAGTTATGGCTGGCCTGATTGACTGACACGGAGACACAGAGGCAGGAACAGAAGTAGTTAAAATTGCCACATAGGAAGAGATGAGGCTTCATGTTTTTTGCCTACCCCATGAAAAAAGGGTATATAAAGAAGAAATACTTTTTCTTCATTCAATGGGAGGGTGAGAGCCTTGCTTAACATCAAGAAAGAAATCTCAAAGACCAGCTGAAAAAATTTGCTGCTTCTTGCACTAGCAGACCTTTTGAAGACAGATTGCCACTATCTAAAGTAAAATATCGAGTAAAGGCTTTCCATGTTTTAGAAATATATCACCAACTTTTGTGCAAAACCAACCTGTGGGAAAGCTTTTCAGCATACAATCCATATCATAAGGCAAGTGCTAGATATTATAGTTTTTACAAGAAAAAAAAAAAAAAAAAACACTAAACCTTGTCAATCCGTAAAAAAAATACAGGTGTCTGTTCCAGTTCTTGCTTGTCTGTTAAAACTCCACAAAAAAGAAAGATTATAGATAATTCTGAGTGTTACCATTTGTCTGAAAGTACTGTGCTTGATTCCAATACAATGTATATCAGTTTGAGTAAAATAGTAACAGAAGAGTTATTCCAGACAGTGCTGGTGTGAAAAAAAGTAGAAGCAGGTTCTATTGTTTAGCAGACATTTGTTAGAGCGAAATCGTGTGGGAGGAGGTCTCAGTCGGGATGTGCCTTTCCAGCTAGGCAATGCTTTTCTTCTCTATGAGTATTGCAGGGGCTGTATGGATGCATTTATTTTTTATAAGGAACTTTATTTTTACAGAAATAAATTTCAGAAAGGCTCTGAATGTGACGTCCACACAAATCCCACTTAAATTCACTGAATAATTTCAAGCAAAAAGGGAAATCATTGAGAACTGAAACGTTTTGGTTTAACACTGTCAATTTTATTGTGAGGTGCTGGTCTTTGTACCATGAGAAACTGAGTAAGTGTTCCATATTTATTGCCTCTACAAAACAAACCAAAGGAAAATAAGAAATTGCTGGCAGTAATTGATTACAGCCCCTTAGCCCAGTGCTAGGATCTAAGGCTGAAAAGTTTAGAATAGCAGATTCGCAGAACAGTTGGGATTTGAAGGGACCTTTGTCTTTCAATCCTTAATAAGGGTACTTTTAAGAAAGACGGGGACAGGCTTTTTAGTAGGTCCTGTTGCAATAGGACAAGGGGCAATGGTTTTAAACTAAAAGAAGGTAGATTAAAATTAGATATAAGGAAGAAAGTTTTTACAATGAGGGTGGTGAAACACTGGCATAGGTCACCCAGAGAAGCTGTGGTTGCCCCATCCCTGGCTCTGTTCAGTATCAGGTTGGACTGGGCTCTGAGTAATGTGGTCTAGTTGAAGATGTCCCTGCTCATCTCAGGGAGGTTGTAGTAAGAGACCTGTAAAGAAGCGACGGCCCTATTTATCTATGAGTTATTTCCTACCTTTCTACTCTTAAACTGCACAGTCCATTTTAACATCTAGTGTCATGAGCTGATCTAATTAGTGGCTAATCTTTAGGTAGCTACAAAGAAAAGATATTATGAAACTGTACCCAAGCAGTCTGACTGGAGAAGATGCTCAGTTGATGCTTTACAGGTTTTCTGCAGTGCTGTGGGAAAGTTAAGCGATTGACATCTAGTGGCAAATTCAAGATGCTGAACTGCTCAGCAGCTGCTGCTCCATCGCTAGCATGGGAAAGCTGGTGAATGTGGAATATCAAAAACCAAAATAGTGCTGTTTTCAGCGGACAACTGGATCAGAATTTGAAATGTGAGCTGATCAGACTTCATCCACAAGCTGCACGGAGACCTAAGCTATGTTCAATTTTCATCTGTATCCACTTTGTCTTAATTTCTGTTATTTTTATGTATTGCAAGATTTCAAAGTTAAAAAAAAAAAAAGCTTTGTTTTAGATTTATTTCAGCACCACTATGAAGTGGATTTAGTTTAGTCCTTTTAAAAGCTATGCAATTGTACACTGCATTTTTCAACTGGCTTCTTTTTCCAACTTCATCCCTTTATCCCACTTCATCTCTGCAGGATAGCACCTGATCTGACACATAGCTTGCAGTGCCAATGCTCACTCTAAGAACACAGTCTTCATTTAACAAATGCCCAGTTCCCCCTTTCAACGGCTTTGGTTTCATTAACAAAGAAAACAAAGCCTGAGCTAATAGATAAGCAGGATCCCCTCTGGGCTTGGCCACTCCTTGATTTTCTCCCTGAGGATCCCTGCCATCTGACTGTCTGCAAACTCCCTTATGTTCAAGGAAGCAGTGGATCTTGGTAAATTAGTGAACCCACTTTACTCTGTTCTTGCATGATCAACACCTGGTAAAGGAATGGAATGGCACAAACCAATTTCACAGAGACATCCTATTGTCTCTTTTTCTGCTTTCTGCCCTGGTGAGCCCAAATCCCCTTCTCATATGTCCAGTCCTGTTCTTACCAGAGGAAGAAGGAAAGGAAGCTCTGAAGGAAGAAAAATACAGTGGAAAAAGCACAAAGGAGCTGCATTTTTCCCTGTCTACAAGGACGAGCTTGATTAAACTCAGTGCAAAACCTTTTATGGGGTGGCAGAAGGTAAACACCAGTTTGCAGTGAATGTTTCAGTGAGCATCAGACACCTTGAAGTTTGAAAAAACCTCCTTCTCTTGGCTGTTTCCTGTGTTTGAGCATCTAGCTCTCGGCCTACACTCGCTAATGTGTACCCTGAGACTAAGGCTTCACTTTCCCATCTGTAGTTCTGTTTAGACTTTAAATCCCTATCCTGTGATTTTGAACACTGCATGGCACAATGGATCTCAACTTCATCTGGAGTCAGGAGGTGATGTGGAAGAAATAAGAAATAATAGTTAACAGAACATATAACAGAAGTAATATGAATAACAGCCAAGACCATTTGGTTTCTGAGCTTCCCCCAATTGCTTCTGTTAGACCACAGATCTACAGAGAAGGGTACCCAGATGGAATTCCCTTTTGTGACTTTTTTATCTCTGTGGCTTAAGGTGGGATTTGTCTTCATGTTAGCTATCTAAATTATAAATGTCTTCATTGATTTTACAGGATCTGAGGGTAGACATAAGTAAAGAAGCAGCCAATGGTTGCTCTTTGACCCAGAGCCCTATAGACATGGAAGAGGTTAAAGCCACACTTTTAAGCTATGCTGCTCTCCAAAGTGGTGAGGATACATCTAAACTGCCTACTGGGAATAGGGCTTGGCCAGTGCTATCTGCTCAACCATGTCCAGGGACTGTCTGGGCCAAGGTTCATTGGCATGGGTCTAAACCTTGCTAGAAATTTTCATAACATAACAGTAAAGTCAGCTGACTTCTAGCATGCAGCAGGATTTGGTAGTGCTGTTAAGTTTGCTCATTTAGGTCTATCCAACATGGCAGAGTAAACACCAATGTTTTAAAGAACTTAATTTAAATAAGGTTAATTTTACTATTAGCATTTGTCATATACAGTATTCTGAGTCTATAAGTAAGAATGTGACTCTGTGAATATGAATGTAAAACTATTCAGCATATATCTTTGGAGTCAAACTGGTCTCTTTTTCTAACCAGCAGTCACAGAAGCTGCCCAGTTCAAAGGTTTCTTTCAAGCACATACCTGCTTTCTCATTGCTTCCAGCAAGGGTTTACCAAAGAATTTGTGGGGATTTTCTTCATGCTGTACAAGGAGGACTACGATATACTAGGGATGATAGGGATCCTGCCAGTAATGCCATGAAATAATGAATAAGCCACTATCTCTTTTAGAAATAAAACTGTCTCCTGGCTCTATAAGTATTTCTGGATTCATTTGTTTCACTCTCTTTCTAGAGATGAATGTTACTTCATCACCATGCAAGGAAGGAATGACTAACATTCATTTCCTGGCTTTGTGTGACTGAAAAGTCCAGACAAATATTCCCATATCATGTGGCTTGGAAGACGGAGTTGCCTGGTACTTCAGTACCCAGTCCTTTAAAAACTCTTGATTCATGTTTGGAGGTAATATCTTGTAAGGATAAATTGTACAGTTTGATCTCAGCTTGATTCTTCCTCATTAAAAACATTAAACTGCAAGTAATGGGTTGCCAGAAACAGTGTGGATGGACCAGCAAGGAAGGAAATAAAATATCTGAAACTCATGAAGATCTAAGAGATTGCAATGACTTTTTAACCAAACTTTCACTTTCCTAAAAAGAAAGTTTAGTTAAAAAGGTTTATTTTGCTTAGAAAGAGCAGACCAAGTCACTGTTTATATATTTACCAATGGGTGGGTTGGCTTCATATTAGTATGGAAAATGATAGCACATAAATGGGATCTGTTCTTCTTCCATGTTGTTGAGGTTACCGGCATCTAGGGGTTCCTGGCTCTGGAGTGTGTGGAACTGAAGTATACTTGTTATGAGAAAAAATAGGTTAGGAATATCTGCAGATACCCTCCATTTCAGCTCACAGAAACTAGTCAAGTTGATAAATGTCTAGATTATAGCTTAGACACTGAAAATTTGGTAATGTTGCTTTGTGCTGTTTCTATCATTCACACTTTCAATTTGAGAGATACGTTTTCTCATTTTCATTCTTTCAGTGAATACATTTTTATTACTGAAAAAACAGCCTTCAGTGAATGAAACTGAAATAAGATAAGCTTTTGATTTTATTTTTTTACTGCAGCTTCTGAGTATAGGACTATAACAGTTCAGCAAAAAATAGCAACTGCTATTTACTTTAGACAAACCATGAGACAAACCATGAGGTTAACCTGTGGTTACTCTTGTTAAAAAACAAGCTCACTTACATATATCTATGCATTTATGTTTCTCCCAATGGGCCAATTAGCATCTGCTTCTGCCAAGCACTGATCACTTGCTGTGAAAAGAGAAGGATCCTCACCTCCTTCTGACTCTAATGGAATTTGAGGGCACCAAAACCCACTATCAACATCTGGCCCTTAAAGATTAATGGCACTGTGCAAAGAGTATTACTAAACAATATGCAGCACAGAAGGCATTTTTGGAACACTGCAAAAATAGAGTCTCATTTTAAGACTCTCATTACTGTCATCTAAAACAGATGGGAAAGAGATGAAAGTTTAAGATTATAGTAAAAAAAAATATTCCTGTGCCAAATGCAACTTCTGAGAAAAAGTTTGTAATAGATTGACAGGAACTAGATTAAAAAAAAAAAAGGGGGGGAGAAGAAAAAGAGAAAAATAAAGAAATCTGGCAAGCATTGCTAAAGAGAAAACTGTATCGGAAGAGATAGTCAGAATAATGATCTAAGAAGCAGCACACTCTGGAAATGTCAGAGAAATGGAAAATACATATTACGGCTGCTTTCATAGAAAATAAAAGGGAAGTATTGTAACTTAAATGCAAAATAAGGGTCATAAACAGGAAAACAAACATCCGCTATTTGTACTTTGTCCACTGCAAAATCGGTGTCACTGAGGTCTTAAATGAAAACTTCTTGTCATTGTATATATTGACTTTGTTGCAATATTGGGGTCCAGGAAGTGGAAGGCTATAGAAAAAAATGATCCTTATGTAAATAGTGTCAAATGGAACTTTATTTGTATGAGGTTGTATGAGGTTTCTGTCTCCATTCATTGTCTGCATGAGAGCACAAGGATAATGATAAAATAGGGGCTAATTTTTCAACGTCTGTGCATAGGATTACGTGACTAAGTCTTTTAACAAGAATACATTTAGTACACATCTTTTGTCAATCACCTCAGCAGATAAATGAATGCTAATTACCTACATTCAGAGAGGTAGGTTTAAAATGTGGGCTTTATTTTCCATTTTTAATTAATGGACTCTAGTTCTGAATTTTTCTTTCTTGACATATCTTGTAAAATTGACAAGTCTGTTTCTGTGTTTAAGTCCCAGTGCCTGGCACATCAGTGTTTGCTTATACATCCTTCTTTCTTCTGAGGATAGGCAATTTGGGTTTCAAAACTCATTTGTAATCAAAGTTTTGGAGAATTTTTATCTGTCTGTTGGAACATAAAAACTGATAATTCAGAAAAATTCACCCAAACCCTCTGAGTCTGGTTTTGCAGCTTGAGTGGCACGGGATATAAAAGCCTTTGAACAGCCATTGTAAGAAACAAGCTGCTACAGACAGCTGAAGATGCCAACCTTCTTCCCCAGAACCACTGCTCCTCAGAAGCTATGCTTACTCTTTGCTTTGACCTTTAAAGTTGACAGCAGTGGAGGCAAATGACAGCAGATGATACCAGAGTCAGCAGCAGTCAAGTCAGTTTGTCAAACATTCTTCTTTTCGCAGTTCTTAATGCAGATTTAATGGGTTTACCAGTGCAGTGGAAGAGTAATAGATGGGAGAGCAGGGGTAAGGGTCAGCGCTCCTGAGAAGAAAGGTTTGCAAGGGAGGAATGTAATGATTATAAGCAGTAGATTATTCAAGAAAGGAGAAAGCATAGCTCAAAAACATCTGTCCTCTTAACAACATTTGTCCTCTTAATAACACTGTCTATGATGCTTTATTTTTTTCCACCTACTCTCACTTATTACACACTGGGAATGTCTAGATGACCTTTTCCTATATGAAACTTAGCAAGCAAATATGTCTGTAAAAGATGAGAAGTACTAAGACATATGAATGGAAGGGTTATCGTACATTTTAGACAAAGCTTGTTGGTAATGTTGGAGAATCTTGAGAAAGAAATTAGAGCTGCACAAACAAAGGGTGTTCTCTAAACTCAGGCTTGAAAAATATACAGGCAGCTTTTGTTCAGGAAAAAATCTCTTGCAAGAACCAGGGCGAGTGCTGGGTTTTCAACATGTGTGCTCAGACAGAGGGAAATTCATAGAGGGTGCTTCATGAATTTACAGGTTATAAGCTACACAAGTTTTTTATTTTAGAGCTTGGCAGCTAATATCCAAATTGATTTATAATTCTTTCTGAATTTTTTATGCTTTTGGCATTATAATTATAGCAGTCAGTGTTAGTAAGTGCTTTATAAGCTCTAAATTAGTTGTATTAATAATTTTTTATTTTCACTTAGCTCATAGGCTGTACTGAGACATTGCTGTATCTCAGGAAAGCCTTAACAATTCCAAAAATCAGATTTAGTCATCTGCAATTCCAACAGTGAGATCTGTGCTCTCCATGGACTGACATTTTATGCCTTTCAGCAGAGATCTAGTTAAAGTACTATTTAACATGATAACACAAGTGAATGCTAATTGCTATTATCATCATATTATATAAAATTAGTGAATTTTGTTTGTCACTTACAAAGTCTATTTGCCCCACACATTTTCTTTCTGTGTTCAAATCCAGCTAAGTCTATGGATCAGTTAGCACAATATAGATCCCTCTTTATGCAGTTGTTAAATATCAGAGCACAGGATGCAGTGAAGTACAGAGCAATGATCATGTTTTCAGCCCTACAAAGGCATATGTTCTGTGATAACTGGTAAAAAATGAGTACATGAAGGGGCTGGGTGTGCTTTGGCTGAGAATACCTACTGAGCTGAGTGGCATTTTCAGCTGTGACACAGTCCCACCACAGCAAGTGCTCTGGAAATTGTGAAGAAGTGAAACCCCCAATATTTAGACTTATTCTGATGCTGAAGAATTGACTTCTGAATTTAACCTTAAAGCTTCTTTTTCTCCATTTTTCTTCATAATCCTTGTTTGAAATAAGTTGCTATTTGCTGCTTCTATCAAATACTGTCAAAATTTCGGTGAAAGAGCTGACTCATTGGAGTATTGCCACAGACTTCCCTGGAAACATGACTTTCAGCAGGGAGCAAGTTTTATAGGGTTCAAATTACCCATCTTTGTCATTCCTATGTCAAAAGAAAACAGAACAAGCGTCCACTTCCGAGACACATTCACCTTTGTGACTTTCAAAGCTGTCTTTGTCTCCTTTGCTTCTTTAGATTTTCTTTATTGAGGGGTTTCTAATATATTCTGCCTGTAAGGCAGCTTTTGATACTTCTTTTGTTCCATTTCTCTGTTTTCATTTAAACGCTAACCTTTCTGATTCTTGAATATCTTCAGTTTCCTGGTAGCTATCTGTTTCTTTTCTGTTTTGTATTTTTTCTTGAGGTGCTCTGGCTTTTCCCATTACCTATTGCCTGTCCTTAAACCAACAAATAGGCTGTAAAAATGGTGTCAGTGACATCCCCTCCTGCAGAACTGAGCAGACAAAGGGACCCTCTGTGCTTCTGACGCCTTGATTATGAAGGGACAATGGCAGCTCTCTGCCAGCCCTGTTGGGCACTGCTTCACTATGGCTCCAGCATAGCAAGTCCAAAACCACTCACAGAATGGATACGATGCCTTTTACACCATCACAAATATTGTGTGGGTAAATGTAATGGATTCTCTACCATGGCTAGCATTTTTAGATCTGTGGGGTTTTTCCCCTTCTTAATTTTCCTGTGTTTTGGAACAACATTGCAATCAGCTACTACTTCCCCAGAAATAAGAATAAACTGCAGAATTTAGCATTAGTGTTTTGTGAAAATTAGGATGCATTGTTACATTGCATTTCAGTCCAGCACGATGCCTGTAGATGCTTCTGTATAAATTGTGGCTGCATCATTTCTGGCTATATTGCAGGAACTAATGGCCTCAATGGCTTCCAAATATGTTCAGTTAGCTTCCTGGTAACTCAACAAGGGAGTGACAGGCAAATGGTTAATTGCTGAACCAAAAATTAGTAGTTGCCTTGGTAGCAATAATCATGGTCTATCTATATTTATACAAACAGAATGTAGCATCAACCAGTAACAATTTTTAATGCATTATTTTTCAAGGATTAAAATAACTTCTGGCCTTTCTGTGAAAAGGTAATATCGTTGAAATAGGAATGTTTAGCATAACTCAGAATTGCTGAGTGTCAAAATCATGTCTCAGATAATATAGTGTAAAAGGTTTTCTTGATGACAAAAATTCAAACCAACCAACCAGCCATAGTAGACTGACAGGGAATGCAAAGCACTAGTAAAAACAGAGGTGGTACAGAAGGTGTGGAATAAAAAGGCAAGAAATGTGCATAAGATTCAAAACTATTGCTAAAGGAAGCTAAAGACAGCAACATGGTATCTATTACTGCTGAAACTGGGAGCAATAAGAGGCAGAATGTGAATAGATGGATGTGGTTTTAACTTGCTGGGACCTGCAACAACAAGGGAAAATCCTAGTTCAGATATATGGATATGAGTCTTAGAGAAGGACTGAAATAACGCTGTAAGCAATTGCTGTGAGCCATTTTTCCCAAGTGTTATTCTGAGTGTGATTAACAACTGTGATGTGGCTCTCGGGGGAATAAAAAAATCAGCAAGAAATAGGAATGTGGTCTAACATTTTATGTAGCGCTGATAAGGTACTTGCTAGACTTTTGTCTAAGTTGCTATTTTAACGCAGATGTGGAAGCAGTGGAGAGCATGAAAAAGAAAATAAAAAAGTAATCCTTACCAAAAGAGGCTAAAGGACCTCAATCTACTCCATTTGCTGAAAGGGTGAAGGTGATTTGGTTACTGGGCTTGGGTTCCTGCATCAATAGAAAATATGAAAGGGTTTTCCAGCTTGCTGGGAGAGGTTGACAGCAGAAATTAGACAAGACAGCACCACTTACCTGTGAGGATAAACTTTAGAGCACCTTACCAGTTCTTAAAATGAGATTTGATAACCTTCTTTAAAAATATTCCTTAAATATGGCATCTGGGAGGCAGCCTGAGCCCTGTTCTTGCCTGGGTCCGGCTGCTTGGTTCATTCAGGCTTTGCTTTCAATGAGAACACATGTCCTAGTTACTCACTTTACAGGCTGTAACTAGAACATGGTAAGATAGCATTGCTATCAACACACTCCTGGTGCTTCCTGGTCAATATGGGGATAATACTTCTCATCATTGTCTTAATGACTTGTAGTCAGTAGCTATAATTAAATCTTCATATGTATGTATGTATATATACATGGGGAATATAACCCCCATTTTCAAGAAGGGCAAAATGGATGAGCTGGGGAACTACAGAGCAGTCAGCCTCACCTCTGTGCCTGGCAAAATCTTGGAGCAGATTTTCCTGGAAGGCATGCTAAGGCACATGAAAAACAACAAGGTGCTTGGTGACAGCCAGCATGGCTTCACTAAGGGGAAATCCTGCCTGACCAATCTGGTGGCCTTCTATGATGGGGCTATGGAGCTGATGGACAGGGGTAGAGCAGTTGATGTCATCTATCTGGACTTGTGCAAAGCATTTGACACTGTCTCACACATGACATCCTTGTCTCTAAGTTGGAGAGACATCAATTTGACAGGTGGACCACTCGGTGGGTAAAGAACTGGCTGGATGGCTGCATGCAAACAGTTGTGCTCAATGGCTCATTGTCCAGCTGGAGACCAGTAACCAGTGGTTTCCCTCAGGGATGGGTGTTGGGACTGGTCTTGTTCAACATCTTTGTCAGTGACATGGACAGTGGATTGAGTGTGCCCTCAGCAAGTTTGCCGATGACACCAAGCTGTGTGGTTCGGTTGATACGTTGGAGGGAAGGAATGGCATCCAGAGGGACCTTTACACGCTAGTGAGGTGGGCTGATGCCAACCTGATGAAGTTTAACCGTGCCAAATGCAAGGTCCTATACCTGGGTCAGAGCAATCCCAGGCACAGCTCCAGGTTGGGCAGAGAAGAGATTCAGAGCAGTCTTGCAGAGAAGCACTTGGGGGTGTTGGTCGATGAAAAAATGAACATGAGCTGGCTTCAGTGTGTGCTTGCAGCCCAGAAAGCCAACCATATCCTGGGCTGCATCAAAAGGAGCGTGACCAGCAGGTCGGGGGAGGTGATCCTGCCCCTCTACTCTGCTCTCCTGAGACCTCACTTGTAGGATTGTGTGCAGTTCTGGTATCTTCAACATCAAAAGGACATGGAACTGTTGGAACAAGTCCAAAGGAGGGCCACGAGGATGATGAGGGGACTGGAGCACCTCCCATATGAAGATAGGCTGAGAAAGTTGGGTCTGTTCAGGCTGGAGAAGAGCAGGCTGTGTGGAGACCTCATAGCATCCTTCCAGTATCTGAAGGAGGCCTATAGGGATGCTGGGGAGGGACTCTTCATGAGGAACTGTAGTGAGAGGACAAGGGGTAAAGGGTTCAAACTGAAACAGGGGAAGTTTAGATTGGATATGAGGAAGAACTTCTTTACTGTAAGGGTGGTGAGGCACTGGAATGGGTTGCCCAGGGAAGTTATGAATGCTCCATTGCTGGCAGTGTTCAAGGCTGGATTGGACATAGCCTTGGGTGTCATGGTTTAGTGGGAGGTGTCCCTGCCCCTGGCAGGGGGGTTGGAAGTAACTGATCTTCAGGTCCTTTCCAACCTGAACTATTCTATGATTTTATGATCTATAAAATACATATGTATGTGTATAATACTGAATCCCTAGAAAAGACGGAAAAGCATCAGGTCTTTTATTTTTCATGCTACAAAATTAAGTGTGTACCTAATGAGTACATTAAATACCAGATTTAAAACTAAGAATCTGTGTTTTCTGACAGAGTGCATAATTATACTGCTTAAATGCATAATTATAAATATTATGCATTTATGTAGGATAAATAAAGCAACAGATGTTAAACACAGTAGCGTGAATACTATTATATCATGAATAGCTATTGTCAGAATTGGAATAGACTAGGTGTGTCTGTGATACTGTGATACTGGGCAGTACTGTTCGGTCCTTAAACCTCTTCTTTTAAGAATATCCAGTTGATCACAAGGTTCAGGAAGGATTATTTTTCTCCTATGATCCAAATGAATATTCTTTTACCTTTTCTTAAAACATCAGAGTTGGATGCAACTGGAGAAGATGTGCCAGACTCAGGGGTATCTAGAATCCTCTGCTTTAATGTTTGGCTAGTACTTCTAGGCAGCTGGTGAGGATTAAATTTGTCATGAGAACTGGGAACAGGGATGAATTTTCCACAAGTCAGATTTGAAGAAACTTTAGGATTTTTTCACTTTTTGTTATAGCTTGCAGCATGGATCATTTCTCATCTAATCAATTCCCTGTTATTGTCGAAACCCAAGGTAACACCTTGTTCTTTTCTAATCTCTGTTTATGGCACTTAATAATTTAGTTTTTCATGGGCTGAAATTATGTATTTTAGCTCAAATTACTGGTCTTAGTACAAGGTAGGTAAATGTAAGAAAATTAATGTCTTGTATTAAAGAGCTCAATCTGAATGGCCTAATCATTCTTTCTGGTATTAAACGTAAAACTTCATCTTGGTAATTAATTTGGCCTCAAAAGTCAGAAGTAGAAGGAATTCCAGAAAGGTTGTGGGAAGCTTTCCTGCAAACTTTGAAATCAGTGTCTATTGTGTGACTGAAATTAGAAATTTTGTCTAATGGTTTGTGTATATTTTTCTTTCAAATTTTCTATGTACTTAAATGTACTTAAAGCTGTAGGTTCAGAATATATCATACAATAATAACAACAATGTACTTAGAATTTGGGGGTCATTTTAGGGATAATTTGGGGCCAGCCCTGCTAAGAATGTTTGAAGTAGAACTAGCTATCTACTCCTGGTACACTGAGTGCCAATTTGACCACTGCATGTAGTGGAAACGGGATAAGTTTTTTCATTGCTGTCTTTCTCTGCAATGACAGTACATAGTTATAATAGTTTTGGTGGGGAAGTTGGAACTGGATGATCTTACAGTCCTTTCCAACCCTAACTATTCTATGATTCTATGATTGATAGCACGATATTAACCGTGATGTCTATGCCTACCTGATAAAGAAAACCTTTCAGAGGGGTTCCTTGGTTCCCAGACATGTTGACACATAGTGCCTGACTCCTCAAGAGTCATACCCACAGTGCACAGCTGTATATCTTCTGGACCTGATGCATCTTCCTGTGGATAGTTATAAAACAACTGCACCTTCTTTTATATATATATTTTAGCACAAAATACCAGAGCATGCAGTGTTGCAGTCCAGCAGTCTGGTACTTCAGCCAAGAGCTGAGTCTGAGTGTGTGGTGTGCTCCAGCACGTGATAAGATTGAGGATACATCCTGCTGGCATAATGATAGGGACTTGGTCTAAGCGGTCTGAAGCTAGAATTCAAATTTCAGTTCAAGGATAACGAATAGGATTTTTTTCTGAAAAGTGCTGTGTGAGAACATATTTAGAAGCTTATAAAATCATTGTCTGGGACCAGCAAATGTGCAAAGAAATAAAGTTATTTGATAGTAGAGAAGCAGCCAGCATCCCTACTCAGATGCAATGGACAGATAGCTGGGGAAGAAGCCACATTCAGAGGTTTCTGAGGTCATGTAGCTTTTATTTTCTTTCCCAGATCATAAACTAAATGTCATATGAGAAATTCAGTTGTGGGCAGGAGTTCTTAGTTCTCACAAAGAGGAGTGGCCCCCATACAGTTTGTAAATATTTCTTGATCCTGTGTCATGGTGGCTGCAGTCAAAGTTTTTCACTCACTTTGCTCCCATTCTCCATCAAGGAGACAAGTGCAGTTTGGGAAGTTAGCCCATTCTATATCCATTGCTTGACTGTGAACTTACATGAAATAACTTGCTCCAAAGTAAAGGATAACGTGTCTTGGAAAGGAAAGGCTGGAGTTCAAGCACCAGTGTATTGCTTTGTTAGAAAATTACAAAGGTTTTGCTGAACTTTTGGCAAAACCAGTTCCATTTCAGGATAGCCTGAAGAAAGTTGTAAAGCTCAATTGTAGTATGATAAATAGAAATCACAGTATTTGTTCTTGACAGACATAATTTAAACTAACGAAGAACAAGAGTCACTGTTTTAATATTACCAGGATTTTAAGTTCCAGCCCAAGAGCACAAACGTAAGAGATATTCAACAGGTATAGTGAAAATTAATGAAATTTAAATTTCTTTGTTCTTGCTTAAATTTCTAGCTTAAACATCTAGCTTGATGTGGCCCAATAAGGACAATTGGGCAAAATTGAACCCACAGTAGATTTCAAGCAAGTGAATGTAAATCTGAAGTAAAAACCACCTCCATGCCCTGGACACACTGAAAAGTTGCAGAGCCCCCGGTTTTGTCCATAACATGGGTGGCTTTGATGAGAGGACCTTGGTCTGGTTTTGCCATCTCTTCCACCCCAGTGTCATCTTCCCTCCTGGAATAGATGCTTGGGTTGGCTATTTTTTTGAGTGGGAATAATTAGATGGTAGGAAGTCAGAACAGGCTTTCTTTTGTTGTTTGAGCTAGGCAATGGATAATTCTGAGGAGAGAAAGATCTCTAAAGTTTCACATTCCTGTAGAGCATATGCTCTCCCCTCTGCAAGTGAGCCACAGCGTCAGCTTCTCTGCCAGATCTGGGCTTTGCTCCAGCAGTCCTGAACCCTAGGAGCAGACAACAAAGTCTGCAGCTCCTCTTTATTTCACATCTATGTTACTACAGCTCTGGAAGACAGGTGATGTGCATTCCCTCAGTCAAATGGGGGGAAAAAAAGCCCCGAGAAAGGGAAATTAAGCCTCATTCAGTATGAAAAAGTAAATATTTCTCAGGTGTATATGGGAATTTAGCTCATAATCACTAACCTGTGTATTACTTTGGCAAGTCACAGCAAAGGTTTTTCACCATCACCCAGTCCAAGACCAAAGATGAGAGCAAGCTGGGATTTTGAATAGAAGCACTTTATCTCCATAGGCTCATGAGCCCCACGTCTTCCCAAGGTAGCTTGGATACCTGAAGGACCTCCTCAAAAAAGTACGGATCTCAGTCTAAGGCAGGGTGTTAGTATGAAATAAGTAGGTGGGCTTAGTGCAGCATCTAGTGGACAAATGTTCTCATCACAAAAAACCCTTGTGTTTCTGACTGCCTGTTGCAGGAGGACTCAGTGAAGGACCAAAGGACCACAGAGAAGTGCAAAATCCCCTTAACCTGTAAAAGGCATCACTCTTCCTAATGAGGTGCACTGGCTACAAGAAGCAGCTCATCTTAGTATTGCCCATTTTATAAATGTGAAATAGATTATAGGAAACTCGAGGCAACACTGATTTAAAACAAAGTGACTTAAATCACTGGTTAGGTGATGTAGTACTGAACTAAATCAGAAGCAGGAAATCTTCAGTTAAACTGTGATTTTATGTCCTCAAGAATCTTACTCAATGGCTGGTCCAATGGCTTAAATGTGATGATGTGGAGACAGACATGGGTTTTGCACTCAACTTGATTCTCCTTATTTCCTAGTGGAAAGGATGCAATGAGAAGGGTGTGTGATACCTACACATTCATTGAATAAATGATATAATTTATAAGGTAGTTTCTCTGTCTTAATTTTTTGATTGCATTTGAATTTAACTGGTTGTTTAGTTAATTAGAGAGATGGTAGGTTGAAAATCTGATGTGTTGGTGTCTAACAGCAAATAGGTAAGGATCCAGGCACTTCATTCTCGATAACATAAATGTGTCTCAACTAAATCAGAATTAGAAGCCTAGTATTGGCTAGTATTATAGAGACTTTTCAAAGTCAAGTCTCACATTTTTTAGCTATTTTAAAAAACTTGCCACATGTTCTTTACATTTTCAGTTATTGTATATCTCATATTCTCCTATCTGGCTTTTATTTACAAATTCCAAAAGGAGAACAACACGTCTGCTAATACATTTCTGAATCATTTTCTCAGATTTCAATGGATTAAATCACAGGAGGAAAATATGCCTGCTTCAACTGATAATAAATAGAAACTAAAAGAAATGAAAGCAAATGCTTATTTACACAACAAAAGCAGGAAGTAATGGCCTTTGGAAAACATGTAAATATTTGCATTCAGTCTTTTGTAAAAACTACAATACAGGGTAATGTGACATATTTATGAAGTTTGAGCTGTCATAAAAAGTAGCAATTTCTCAGTTTAAGCTAAGTCTTTACAGAAAAAGGTAGCACTCCTTAACTCCTTAAAGTCTGGAGAAGAATCACCCATGCAATACACTTTTATTTCTTTAATTAGATGTAACCTTATTAGTAAGCCTAGGTTTAGCAGAAATTGTCATGAGTCTGAATTTTGCTACTTTTATTCTTAAAAAGAGAAATATATTCCATTTAAAATCTTAACAAATCTGATTTTTAAAAGTTGTAGGTTAAGTTTTATAGGTTTAAAAGGTTTAATGGCTCTACTGAGCACTGGGCCATTATGGACCAGTGCCTCCTTTGCCACGTATCTTGTCTTGGGATGTGAAGTCAGTCCTCATCAGGGCCGCAGGCACACACTAGACATTCTCACCAACTTCCCCGAGCCTTGGGCATAGACATTGGCTAGAACAGGGATCTTGACAGTGAAAACTTTAAGGAGGATAAGTTCTATTCCCTCATCATCTCACCTGTGGGCAGAGCAGCAGGGAGTGATGTCCACTGGCTTATTTTGGTGCTTCCAGGGAGCAGAGTGTTGTTGTGGGTGGTCTGATCAGGCTGCCCTTCTGGTTCCCTACCAACATATTTTTGATTCTGTAGCACTTGTACCATTTTTCTTTTCTTATTTGTGACTTCACCATACCACAATCAGTTATTTTTCTCATTTTCCTTTTCTCCTTTCATCTTTTCTTTCCCTGGGAGCCCTTTATGGTGCATTAATAGTAGGAATATTTGTTTAAGGAGAGCAGGTGACCATGGCCACTTTCCATGGTCTTTCTGGTCTCTACAGATTCATTCTGGATCCCATTATCTTCTTAATTCACCTTTTCTAGATCATCAAAACTTCTGTTAAAATGCAGTGATCACCATATATTTTTTTTTATTACATCAGACATTACCATGGTTACCATAGTTCTATGATAAAACAAATAGACATGTGAGTGAGGGGTACCCATGGACATAATTTACTTCAGCTCTAGCAAAACTTTCAACATGTCCTCTTGTACCCAGCTTGGGATGTAATTGTTTGGGTGGCTGGACATCTAGATGAGTGACAAACTGGTTGAATGATCAGACTTAGAGGATAGCGGTTAGTGAGACTGGTAAAAGGTAGAGTACCACAGGAGTCTATACCAAGGCCTGTCTTCTTTATCAGTTGATCTTTATCAATGACCTGGAGATCAGAAACACATGGTTGTCAAATCAGCAGACACCATAGTCAGGGGATAAGTTGACACGCTCAAGGGCAGGGCTGGCATGCACAGGGACCTGGACAGTGTGGAGGAGGAGGTGAAATCCAACACGTGAACAGGAACAGAGCCAGGCTATCCAAGGAAGTAATTATCCTTCCCTTCTCAAAGCTTGTTCGACCCCATGCACCTTCCAGCACAAGGAAGATGGTGATAAATTCAAGCCAGTTTAGCAGATGCCCACCAACACTGTGACAGCTGGAGCACTTTTCCTTTGAGGAGAGACTGAAAGACCCAGGCTTGTTCATCCTGTGAAGGCATGGCTTCAAGGGGGACCTGATCACAGACCTTAACGATTAAGCGTTGGTCCACAAGGAGATAGAGCCAGGTTTTGCACAGTGGCACATGTTGGGAGAACAAGAGGTAATTGGCATATATTGAAATGAGGGATGTTCAGAATGGATATAAGGAGAAACTTTCACCACTGGAACAACCAAGCAGTGGGCCCAGTTTCCCAGAAAGGCTGTGCCGTCTTTATCCTTGGAATTTTTCAAGACTTAGCTGGATAAACCCCTGAGTAACCTCATCTGACTTCATATTTGACCCTGCTTTGAGTGGGAATTTGGACAAGAGACTGCCTAAGATCACTTCCAACATGAATTATTCTACGATCTAGACTTCTTCATGTTAAATAATGCATAGCGTAGAACATTTCCTGCTCCTAGTAAAAACAGCCTGGTCTTCTGTCTTCCTTCCTGTAGAAAAAAAGAAAAAAAAAAAAAAGAATCATTTTTAGAACTGCCTGATTTTCTCTTGGTATGAGAAATGTGCCTGCACTGAAAAATGGCACTGTATTCCATTGTGCAACATAGCTGTAAAAAACCCCTGCCGAAACATCTAGTATCAGGAACGCTCAGTTCATCAGAAATATGTTTTTTTGTCTTGAGATATTTTTCAGTTTATCTTTCTTTAGGACAGAGCATCTGAAGTTAAAATTAATCCTCCTTTGGTTGTATGATGGTTTTAACCCACATAATTGCAGAGGAATACTTTGAACTATAATCCACTTGCACCCTGGTCCCTCAATTAAGAGGAACACATTATGGGTAGAGTTTCCACTTCTGCTTAAACTCCTCTGTAAGATCAAGATTTAACTGGTTGATATCTTTGCATCAACGCCTGCCCAAGAGCAGCTGGTAGGAGACTCCAGATGGGCGTTTCTGGCTGTGATATTCATAATGGATCGGCAGCCACAGTAGTAGATAGAATTCTCCCACAGCTACCGAATCCTGTTCAGTTTCTCTTCTTTATAATCTGGTGCCAAGATGTGATACAAGCTTCATGATATTCTGGCAGAGATGGGATGTGCCAGCAGGAAGGGAAGAGGAGGCTGCCTGGAATATGGAGGGAAGGGTACAGGTGGTGGGAGAGAACAGTTGACAGAGCCTCAGGATGCCAACCTACATTCACGTGACTGTAACATCACCTGCAGTTACAGCAGCCCTGCAAATAGTTCTCTTCATTTAAAGGCAGCTCAGGTTTACAGGCACAAAGACCTCCCAAATATGGGACAAGAAGTGGTGGGGAGTCTTAGGGGAATCAGTGCATCCTAAGAAAGACATTTTTACCAGCAGCCAGAAATCCCATGTGAATGTTAGGGAGAGGCTTAGCTGTGACTTTGCAATTCTGCCCTTGGTTGTAAGGCAGTTTCCCACTGTCTGACTCTTGTCTGCTTTCCAGCGTGTGCCGGGCTCAGCCTGCCTACTGCAATTTGGAGAACAGCACCCTTTAAAGCTAGACAGTACTTAATTTCAATCTGGCACTGATATGTGGAATATTAACACTAGTAATCCCCGTTAAATCCAAGAGAACATATGTTTGTCCCTGGTACATTGATAGAGGATTTGACCATGTGAGCATCCTTAAACTCTGAGGGGCTTCATATGTGCTTTTTATTGATATTTATTCTCATGTGCTAAATGATTTAAATCTGTTGTTATGTGCAAAGATGCAGCTAAACTGAAGCAATATATTGGTTTTATCGCTAGCAATATTCTTCAAAGAATGCAAAAACATCTTGTGAGGTGCATATGCATATAAACATATAAATTATGTACCAATAGTTCAACAATTTCTTTATTAATTCTCTGCCATAACGATAAAATAATTTGTATGACACCAGAAACAAGCATAATTCCAGGTAAACAGCTGTCTAAGTACTCCTCCAGGATATTTATGTAACTTTAGCTCCTTCCTATGGCTGAAAATGCAATAGTCTAAACCAGACACTATGTTACATATACTTAGTAAAAGAGGCTTAATTATAGGCTATGGCTGGCTGGCAGTTTATATTATTCAGAAAAGTGATTTCATATTAAAGAACAGATTTTCAGTATTTCCGTATTTCTGTTAACCACCCAGAGTAAAACAAGCGGTATGTATATTCACGACTGAATGAATCTGCTTCTTTAAACAATGTAATTTTCAATAATACCTGCAGATTAATTTTTTAATTTTTAAGTTATATACGTATATATAGATAAAGTTTTGTTGGGTTTTTTTTTTTTTTTGACTGTTTGGGAAGGCCTTTGGAGAGGTATTGTCACCTCATATGGTATAGTATATAACACATTGGTAGGAACCACTAAATAACAGACAGAAATAATGTGATTGAGAGTAGAATCATGAACCAGATGTACACTTACATTTATTTTTGAGAAATATAGGAATGAGAATAGCAAAAATAACCTGAAAGAGGTATTTATCAGAGGACAAATATCTTTAAAACAATAATGTTAAAACAGAAGCAAAAGTAATAATAACAAAAGCTGAAGAGCACAGTCTTACACATTCATCCACATATATGTAAGGACTTGAACTCATGGTCAAGTCACCACAGATTAATGTGATTTCACATGTCTGTTGAGCAGGTGATTGATTGTTCCTCTGCTCATTTCCTGTAGTAAATATGAGGTAATGCAATTAAGATTTTTCCAGTAAAAGAGGAGTTTGCCATAGATTAAGAGCAAACATATGGACTGGTACCACAATTCATTTGACGCAAAATCAATTATTAAATTAAAGCAATTTGGCAATCAATCTGGACATTGAGTGTCTGCAGACTTAAAATGTTAAAGCAGTCTCAAGTACTTTTTGGACAGACTACAGGTGAGTGGTCAGCAGTGGTGCTGAAGAGAGCATTGGGTTCTAATGTCCCAGAGCAAGACTAGAGCCATGCTGGGCAAATGGTTAGCGAGAAGCACTGTTCTCCAAATCTGTTAGTCTCACCATGCACGTCTTTAGCTTCCCAGCCTATTCCAGGGTCCTGGACCTCTGGCTGTACATATTGCTAAAATGTTAATTCATTCTTTGACTGACTTTTGAACCCAACCACGCTGGGTTAGGTTTATGATGGATCAGATCCCTGATGGGACACTACCCTCGAAGTGCTAGAGAAGAAAGTGCACAGTCTAGAAACTATACAGTTCACCAGCACGATCCCAGAATGTTCTGTATCCTCAGACACAGGTATCACAGGAATGCAACACAGATCTCTAGTGGCATGAAAAAGCCAAGATCAAGTGATGTATTGTGTGAATGTGACCTGTCTGCATTATAGGGGAAGTCTTGAATATTCTCAGTATGAGATATGCTGCATTTCTTAGCCTTAGATGGATGCAGTTGGACAGATAATTTCTTGGAATTGTCTAGAGTATGTCTAAGAATCATAAACTTCACCAGCGTCTTTTTCTGTTGTTCAGGCACAAAGTCGCACCTTGATATAATTATTTCACATTTAACCTGGACTATTTAATTTGAGAGACATTATTGTGGGGATCTGTTGCAGACCGCCTGATCAAGAGGACTTGGTGGATGAAGCACTCTATAGGCAGATAGGAACAGCCTCACTCTCGCAGGCCCTTGTTCTCATGGGGGACTTCAACCACCCTGATATCTGTTGGAGGGATGGTACGGCCCAGCACAAGCAATCCAGGAAGTTCCTCAATAGTGTGGGAGACAGCTTCCTTCTGCAAGTAATAGAGGAGCCGACAAGGAGAGGTGCCATGCTTGACCTCATCCTCACCAGCAGGGAAGGGTTGGTTGGAAATGTGACGCGCCAGGGCAGCCTTGATTGCAGCGATCATGAGATGGTCGAACTTGAGAACCTCAGAACAGTGAGAAGAGCATGCAGCAAGCTCACTGCCCTGGACTTCAAGAGAGCAGACTTTGGCCTCTTCAGGAACCTGCTCAGTAAGGTTCCATGGGATATAGCCCTAGAGGGCAGGAAGGGTCCAAGACTGTTGGTTGATATTCAAGGATCACCTGCTGCAAGCTCAGGAGTGATACATCCCTACTAGAAGGAAGTGCTGCAGGAGGGCCAGGAGACCTCCTTGGATGGATAAGGAGCTGCTGAGGAAAATTTGAAGGAAAAAAGAGGCTTATAAAAGGCGGAAGCAAGGGCAGGCGGCTTGGGAAGAATACAGGGATGTTGTCTGGGAAGCTAGGGACCAGGTTAGGAAAGCTAAGGCCCACTTAGATTTAAACTTGGCTAGGGATGTTAAAGATAACAGGAAGGGATTCTATAGGTACATAGCGAAGAAAAGAAAGAATAGAGCCAATGTGGGCCCCCTCCAGAAGCTATCGGGAGAACTGGCTACCCTGGATTTGGAGAAGGCTGAGGTTCTTAATGACTTCTTTCCCTCAGTCTTCACCGGCAAATGCTCTGACCACACCACCCAAGTCTTGGAAGACAGACGCAGGGATAGTGAGAATGAAGACCCTGGGCCCACTGTAGGAGAGGATTTGGTTTGAGACCATCTTAGGAACCTGAACGTATACAAGTCCATGGGACCTGATGAAATCCATCCACGGTTCCTGAAGGAGCTGGCAAATGAAGTTGCTGAGCCACTGTCCATCATATTTGAAAAATCATGGCAGTCAGGTGAAGTTCCCGATGACTGGAAAAAGGGAAATATAACCCCCATTTTCAAGAAGGGGAAAATGGATGAGCTGGGAAACTACAGAGCAGTCAGCCTCACCTCTGTGCCTGGCAAAATCTTGGAGCGGATTCTCCTGGAAGGCATGCTGAGGCACATGAAAAACAACAAGGTGCTTGGTGACAGCCAGCATGGCTTCACTAAGGAGAAATCCTGCCTGACCAATCTGGTGGCCTTCTATGATGGGGCTATGGAACTGATGGACAGGGGTAGAGCAGTTGATGTCATCTACCTGGACTTGTGCAAAGCGTTTGACACTGTCTCACATGACATCCTTGTCTCTAAGTTGGAGAGACATCAATTTGATAGGTGGACCACTTGGTGGATAAAGAACTGGCTGGATGGCCGCACTCAAACAGTTGTGCTCAATGGCTCATTGTCCAGCTGGAGACCAGTAACGAGTGGTGTACCTCAGCGTTCGGTGTTGGGACCGGTCTTGTTCAACATCTTTGTCGGTGACATGGAGAGTGGGATTGAGTGCGCCCTCAGCAAGTTTGCCAATGACACCAAGGTGTGTGGTTCGGTTGGTACGTTGGAGGGAAGGAATGGCATCCAGAGGGACCTTGACATGTTTGTGAGGTGGGCTAATGCCAACCTGATGAAGTTTAACCATGCCAAGTGCAAGGTCCTCCACCTGGGTGGGAGCAATCTGAGGCACAGCTCCAGGTTGGGCAGAGAAGAGATTCAGAGCAGCCCTGTGCAGAAGGACTTGGGGGTGTTGGTCAATGAAAAAATGAACATGAGCCAGCAGTGTGTACTTGCAGCCCAGAAAGCCAACCGTATCCTGGGCTGCATTAAAAGGAGCATGACCAGCAGCAGGTCGAGGGAGGTGATCCTGCCCCTCTACTTTGCTCTTGCACGACCTCACTTGGAGGATTGTGTGCAGTTCTGGTGTCCTCAACATCAAAAGGACATGGAACTGTTGGAACAAGTCCAAAGGACGGCCACGAGGATGATCAGAGGACTGGAGCACCTCCCGTATGAAGATAGGCTGAGAAAGTTGGGGCTCCTCATCCTGGAGAAGAGTAGGCTGTGTGGAGACCTCATAGCATCCTTCCAGTATCTGAAGGGAGCCTATAGGGATGCTGGGGAGGGACTCTTCATGAGGGACTGTAGTGAGAGGACAGGGGTAATGGGTTCAAACTTAAATAGGGGAAGTTTAGATTGGATATGAGGAAGAACTTCTTTACTGTAAGGGTGGTTAGGCACTGGAATAGGCTGCCCAGGGAAGTTGTGAATGCTCCATCTCTGGCAGTGTTCAAGGCTGGACTGGACATAGCCTTGGGTTGCATGGTTTAGTGGGAGGTGTCACTGCCCCTGGAAGGGGGATTGGAACTAGATGATCTTAAGGTCCTTTCCAACCCTAACTATTCTATGGTTCTATGATTCTATTTATTCTTAGAGCCAATGTGTAGGTCAATACCTGGTAGTAGCAATGCATCATACCTCCAATTCACAGATATTTTAAGAACCTTGTGAGTGACCAGAAGTCCATCAGCTCTTTTGGTGAATCCTTTCTAAATTGCAAAGTGTTTAATTTAATTACTTTCATAGTCACTTATTCCATAGCAATACATTAGAAAGAAGAAGAGGACATAAACTTCTCTCAGTTTTCCCTTCAAGGAATAATATTCTTAACTGAAAAAAAAATATATAGTGGAGACTTTAAGTAATGTTGCTCTTTGGTATTGACCCTAATCTCCACCATGAAGTGATAAATGGGTGCTAAAGGCTAAATAGCTTATCCTAGGAAAGTCTCTTTGAAAGTCTTGTTACAGCTAATCATAACTTAAGGTCAAACATTACCAGTTTCTCGTGGGAAAGAATTAGACATCTTGTCTGATTTTCCTATTGTGAAACAATTTTAGGAGTATGTCCAAATTCAAGGATTCTGCAAATGTCCCCTGACACTTCCTGATTTTGAGTTTATCTCAATTTGGTTTGGTCAATACCTATCCCAGGGGCAACAGATGCTTGGGACAGTTAGGGTACATTGTTTTCTTTTTGCATCACCCACAGAAATCCTGGCTATGGCACCTCCACTGCTGCAAAACAATTTTGCAGTATGGTTAAGGGGGAAAAGGTATGGAGTTCTGGGACAGCAGGGCACATAAGCAGACTCTCTTCAGTCTCTTTTTCAGTCCCTCTTAATATCTTCAGCTTCCTTAAGCTCTATACCATATATCTGATGATACTTATCTATAGCACTCAAGCATGAAGACAATCTGGAATAACTGGCTACAATTTTTAAGCAGCAGTGTGAGTAAAGTCCACAGTTAGGCGGAAAGATTTGGGCGTTCATGGAGGCAGAGCTGGCACAACCTGTTTTCCATCTTAACTCACTTTTCTTCACTCTAAGCTGTAATCATGCCTCAGAGGAATCGCATTTCATAACAAGGATCTGAATGCTGTAAAAGGGTGTGATTGTATCATGATACTGCTTGAAACTTATGTTTTCTTCTCATGAATGAAACGTTTCCTTTCCAGAGTGGAAAAGAACATATGAATGTAGCAAAATGGTGACTCACAGCTGTAAAATTGCTCACATGCATAACAATCATGAGCATGAAGGTCTGGCTGCAGTCAGTATGTGGCTGCAGGTCTTGTAGACGTGTACAACCAGCCACCCACGGCACTGATAGTGCTTTTGCTGAGCATGAGCATAAGCATAGGCTGTAAAACCCACTCAAGCAGCAGTGCTAGGGTTCGAGTGGCCAGCCCTCACTGAGTGATGGATCTTATGTCTATGTTGCTTTCAATACTTGGCTTAACTAGCTTATCTCCCCAGTTGGCACAGTTTGCACTACGGTCCTGACTATGACTGGTACAACTGTATTTTCTAAGATTTTGTTCAAAGACGTGTTAGAGAAGTATTTTGGTCCAGACAATACGCAAAAGAGAAGCAAAATGAGAGATCATGGCTTTGCAGAGCTGGGAAGTGGGGTAGATAGACAGGGAGGGAAAGGAAAAGAATGGGAGAAGAAGAATACAACTTCATCCCTTTTAACAGAAAATGACAAAATTCTTCACCCATTTTCCAGATGAAGGGAAGAAATTGACAGTTTGCACTTTATAGGAAGCTTTTAAAATGACATATTAAATAAACAAAGTGACCTTAGAAATCCCGAAAGGAAGAGTGGCATTCTCTTTCTTTGCTGAGGTAGAGGAAGGAGCTGGAAGAGCCTGCCAGGGTTAATGAAGATCAAACAAGTCATTCCAGCCAACAAGATTGTAGTGTAGAAACCACATTAAACCACACAGACTTTTCTGTCACACAGTGAGCTGGCCAAGGCAATGGATGCTTGCTTATTTATTTGTTTATTTATTCAGTTTACAAGAGGCTCTGGTCAGCATACTCCCTTAGGGCACGTATAATAAAAACAGTACCTCAATTAAAGAGCGATGTTTAGAGCATTGACAGAGTGCCTAACAAAGGACTTTGAATTACTTCAAGCCTGTCCCTTTGGAGAATACTCAGCTTGTAGCTCTCATGCATCTGTAAAGTTTGGAGGAGAAAAAGGCTGCATGAATACGTGGGTGTACCTTGAAGCACAGCTGAAGGACAACAGGAGCTTCAGCCGTTGTCTTATAGCTGTAACGAAAGTGAATTCTCCAGTTTGGAGCCCTACGTGAGATAAACCTGAGGTTTTTAGAGCTATTTATGTATCTACAATCACAAGTAGTCACAAGTGGGTGTTCTCACTTGCCCTGTTTTTCAGTTTTATTTTCAAACTTGCTCAGCCTACAAGTGAAAATCCCACGAGGTACCAGACTGCATTTCTCTGACTTCAAAAATATGGGCCTTGGTAGACTACTGCTACAGCATTAGCAAGTCAGGAAAGAAACAGCCTCCCAGGTCTCTTTTATAGCTGTTTGGTTAAGCACACTTAGAGGTGAAGGTGCTATGTTTATTAAGACTCTGCTGTGTAACAAGAATATGCCCTGAGGGTAATAAAGAGTAAACTAAACAAACCTCACATACCACTCTGCTAACGTCAGCTCCCGGCCATCCAGCATGTCCCACGTGTGCCGTGTCCCTGTTTCCTACTTGTGTTGCCTATTTTCTCCCTTTGTGAGGCCAATGCAGAGTTAGAATGGCCAACGGCCATGAAAGGATAAATGCCACTCTCAGAGCAAATGTCCTGTTTCCCCAGTGGCAGTTTTTGTAGTGTGGTGGTGGATCCAGCCAGGGTGTCCCATCTGTAGTCCTTCAGTTCATGCAGACTAAGTGGTCCATGTACAAGAAAAGTTTTCTTTTCTTTCTCAAACCCCAACCCTGTGCCAACAGGTCAACAAATCCACAGGAATACAGGGGGAGGCCACAGGGAAGGGGCCTGACTAGATGCATAAAGAGAAAGCAGAGAGACAAAACCTAATTAAACCTGACTCTAGAGTCTTTTCCTTAGATATCTTGAGATACAAAAGCCAGCATTATTCTAAATGCTTAGTGATTTGGGGTGCCTCCTTTTGGGGATTTCCAACTTGAAATATCCCTAGTATTGGCTTTCACAACCAGCCATGCACCCATAGTAACAAGCAGAGATACAGATGCTCTGTGCTGTACAAAATCAGACCAAAGGCCTTTTGGCTCAGGCACCCTAAAATCATGGGCTACTTCTGCACAAGGTTATGTTAGCCCAACTCAGTTTCTGCCCCTGTAAGACTGGATGGATGATGTTTGACTGCCTAGCTCAAAAGGGCTTTGCAAAGATCAGTTAACTAACCTATAAAGTGCCCTGCACTTATCCAGAGCAACTGCTGTCGTGGCGTAGCACTACCCTTCCTCACCATGCTCAGTAGGAGCACTGTTGCTTTAAAAGGAGCTTGTCCAAGCTCTCCTCCTCCACTGGATCTAAGATGGATGCTCCTGCTGCAGCACAGCCTGTAAGCAGACTTTGCCTAGCCTGCTTTTTTTGTTTTCCCTGGAAGCCTGCTCCAGACAAGTCAGCTGCAGAGCAGACTGAGCAGAAGCAGGAGGGCGGCTCTCCCCAGGTAAGCTAATCACCACCACCACCAAGGTGCTCATCCACACACCTGGATGGGGCAGCACCAGGGATGCTGATGAATTATGGTCCTCTCCGGCCATGTCTCCAGCTGACTCACAACAGCTCTCAGACAGGCAAGAGTCAAACAGCCCTCAGCCTCTGTTCTCTTACACTTCTTTCCTGGCTGACTAGTGCTAATTTAGGAGGACATAATAGCAGGAGGACAGGGGGACTCCTGTTCCCACGCCACGTTACTTTGCATTAACATCACCTCCTGAGCAACACGGGAGCTGCCTGTGGCACGGTGGTCCTGAGGCTATGATGGGGCCTTGCAGCAGGCTTTCCACCCTGTGGTGTGGAGGTGGTCTTCAGTCACCAGAGAAAGTCAGGAGATTAGCTCAGAAAGGTTTTGCAGGCTCTCTTAGGCCTGCAGCCACTGGAAGCAGTTTAAGCTGTGTTGGCTCCTTTTGCTCGGGAATGCATTGACGTTCCACTAAACTCCTAATTTTTGAGGCATTAAAAATGTCATCTTTAGAGGGCTGCAAACTGTGCACTCCAATCACTCTTCAAAGTCTACCTTGATTTCATCTTATTCTTCCCACGGACACCTTGGAGAAGACATTCCCTCTGTATAATGTTCCTTTCTGCCCTGGGTGGTGGAGCATAGTAGGTAGGAGATGTTCCTGACCAACACAGAGCTGGAAAGTGCTTTTTCTTAATGACTTCAATTTACAGGTCTGTTTCACCTAGGCCAACAGTAACAGAGCCTGCTATTACTCCCATAGCCCTGGGGACAGAGAGTGTTTGTGCAGTCCCAGCAGGGTGGAAAATCCCTGTGCTGACTTATAAAGCTATTTTTCCTCTTAGAAAAAGTGCTGTAAAGGGCCAGTGTTCAATACTCACTGGCAGCAGGATACGACCATTGTCATCAGCCCTGTGCTTCTCACTGAACACATTGCAGTGGAGGGTTGAGTGAGGACTGTGAGGATTGCAGTGGCTTTGCCATGAAAATGCCTACTCCAGAAGCTCCCATGAACGAGAGAATTGATAGGATTCCCAGGAAACCCGGGATTAAACTCTCTTCTCTTCTTTTTTGTAACCTGCAGGCTTTGCAGTCTCTCTTTTAAAGCTGTGACGATGGGCTGTTGTCTGTGCCTCAGTATTAAAGACACAAAACCAACACCATTCCAGCTTTCACTGGGTAACCTTTTCTTTTCCTACTGCGAAAAACTGATCAAGCTACAGAGCAAGACATACAGGAATCCCTGAAAAAGGAAAGTCAGAGGCATTTTTCTTCAGTGATCCCTTGCCATTGTTAGAGTCTCAGCTGGTGGCGTCTCTTGTGTGGTTTGCAGTAGAGGGCATCCCCCTCTCCAAAAAGAAAAAGATAAGCGTTGATGTTTTTCCCTTGTTGAAAATAGTTATTTCCAAGATGTGGGTTGGATGCATTTAACAGAGGTATGTGCAATCTCTGTCCCCCAAATTACACTGTCAAGTTCATGTAAGGGGATCCTGTGTGCCTACTGTGTGCAGGGCCAATGTACACCACCGGTCCTGAGTACCCTGTGGTTAGAAAAGCCAGCAGAGAACCAAAGCAGATGTTGTCATACAGATGTTTCTGCTATAGGTTTGTTGCAGTATTGTTGGAAAATTTGCTGTAGGATTTAGCGATGACCACAGTTGCATCTGCTGTCTGCTGACATTGGAATGAATGAAGTTTAAGGTCTGGGTTGTTCTTGGGGTTTTGGTTATTTGGGGGTTTTTTTTGTTTGTTTGTTTGGTTTGCTTTTTTTATGGATTGAGGATTTCATAGCTGAAAAGGCATTAAATGCTGAAAGCTGTGAGATTAGTGACATTTTCCAGATATGAACGCAGAGTTTCCTGTTAAAAAATCTGAGGAAAATCAGTGACAATCTTCCTGACTGCTAAGACCTGCTAGAAAACATTAATTTTATTGGGAACTGGGGAAAATGGATACTTTTATATAGAGAGAAATTAGGAAAAAAAATAAACCGAACATCAGCTTAATCAGGACTGCCTTCTCCATATATAAGGGAATATTTCTGAGTGAAAGAAAATCCTCGCAGAGCTTCTAGCACATGTGGCAACAGCCTCTGACATGAAATGTGTGTCTGATTAGCACCCAACCAGGATGTCTGCACCCTTAGCCATAGTAAATCTTAAGCGTAATAATATGGAGCAAGTAATGTAAAACTTTACAAAATAGGGTTTCGTTTTAGGCTCAGTCTATTTATCTATTTATTTATGTCTGCCTGAGATAATAGCTTTGTTTAATGATGTTTTTCAATCAAGATATCAGACTTTCTTGCAAAGAGCTAGTAATGTTGTGAAAAATTTATCTCTCCAAAGTGCCAGAAAGCCCAACCTTCTCGTGAATTGTGATGCATCATCAGTTTTATTTTTACTTCTGCTTTCATCAAGTACTTTTCCTTTAGACCTATAATTCCACTCTAAATAGTAGTACCATATGACACAAGCAGTGAAGGCTGGTTTCCGGTGTTTCCTCTCTGGAGCTGCCAGCAGCAATCTCAACTTCTCACTCCTACAGATGATTCTATAGGCCCTGGCTTTGCGATAAAAAACAAATAATATCAGGCATTTATAAGACACTTTCAGTAAATGGTCAAAATAATAATAATAATAATAGTGGCAGTAGTAGTAGTAATAGTAATGACAACAACAATAATAATGATGATTAGGGTTTTTTTACTTGATTTTTTATTTGATTTTGATTATATGATTTCTTCTGTCTCCTCTTTTATTTAGATCATAACAGCATTTCACACAGGACTCTTTAAAGAGATAGACTCCTTATTTTACTTCAGCCAGGTATAGTCCTAATTGACTTCCCACCTATGTGGGCCATTAATGATCACCAAAGTTTGAATTCCATATGATCCAAAGGCAATTAGGCCTTAAGCACTTCATTTATCTTAGTAACCAAAGACACATTTCTTGAAAGTGGACTTCCTCTTTGAAACTCTTTTGGGGGATGTAAATTTATGCCCCAACTCGTCTAAATCACAGGAAGAATTGCTTCCAAGTACTTTTTATTGAAGCCCATATCCTGGAGGAATGGGCTTGTTTCTCAGAGGAATGGCACTTGTAAAGTTCAACCTAAATAAATGGCCTGAAAGCAATAGCATGAGATACAAATGTTAACTGTTGCATGTAGGAACAGATATCCAATTACATGAATACCAAATGTGTATTGACTAGGCAGGCAGCAGAGAAGGATGGGGTTGAGTAGAAATTAATAGCAGAGTGAGTCTCGGTGGAAAATGTGAGGCTATTGCACAGATAATGTAAAAAACTTGGGCTATATTTAGAGAATTTCTATAAGCAAGAGATGGAAGGAATTATTCTGCTGGGCAAAGTCACCATTTGGATACACACTTTGAGAAGAATGTAGAGATTTCAGACAAAAAGACCAAGGATGTTTAGGATTTTATATTGTATGAGCTATGGTGAAGTTTGAAAGAATAAAGTAGAACAAGTTGGGATAAACAATGACTGTTTTCAAATATATAAAAGCTGTGATTATAGCAACAACTGAGATCAGTTAGGCTACAACTTTTCATTATGGAAAAGACCAGTTGGAGAGATGCAGAATCAGTTTATAAAACCATGAGTGACATGGAGAGGATGAATAGGAGTTGACTCTTCCTTGTTTCTTCCATTGCAGCATTTTGAGACAGCTGGTAAAGATACAAGGAGCAAGATTAAAAATAAATTGGAGAGATTAGTAAAATCACAGAATCATAGAATCATAGAATAGTTAGGGTTGGAAAGGACCTTAAGATCAGTTAGTTACAAACCCCCCCTGCCATGGGCAGGGACACCTCACACTAAACCATACAACCCAAGGCTATGTCCAATCCAACCTTGAACACCGCCAGAGATGGAGCATTCACCACTTCCCTGGACAACCCATTCCACTGCCTCACCACCCTTACAGTAAAGAAGCTCTTCCTCATATCCAATCTAAACTTCCCCTGTTTAAGTTTGAACCTGTTACCCCTTGTCCTCTTACTACAGTCCCTCATGAAGAGTTCCTCCCCAGCATCCCTATAGGCCCCTTCAGATACTGGAAGGCTGCTATGAGGTCTCCACGCAGCCTTCTCTTCTCCAGGCTGAACAGCCCCAACTTTCTCAGCCTATCTTCATACGGGAGGTGCTCCAGTCCCCTGATCATCCTCGTGGCCCTCCTTTGGATTTGTTCCAACAGTTCCATGTCCTTTTGATGTTGAGGACACCAGAACCGCACACAGTCCTCCAAGTGAGGTCTCAGGAGAGCAGAGTAGAGGGGCAGGATCACCTCCCCCGACCTGCTGGTCATGCTGCTTTTGATGCAGCCCAGGATACGGTTGGCTTTCTGGGCTGCAAGCGCACACTGCTGGCTCATGTTCATTTTTTCATCAACCAACACCCCCAAGTCCTTCTGCACAGGGCTGCTCTGAATCTCTTCTCTGCCCAACCTGGAGCTGTGCCTGGGATTGCTCTGACCCAGGTGGAGGACCTTGCCCTTGTCATGGTTAAAGAATGGTTTGGGTTGGAAAGGATCTTAAGCTCATCCAGTTCCAGCCCCCTGCCACAGGCAGGGACACCTTGCAGTAGATCAGGTTGCTCCAAGCCCCATCCAACCTGGCCTGGAACACTTCCGAGGATGGGGCAGCCACAGCTTCTCTGGGCACCCTGTGCCAGTGCCTCAGCACCCTCACAGGGAAGAACTTCTGCCTAAGATTTCATCTCAGTCTCCCCTCCGGCAGGATAAAACCTTTCCCTTTTTCCTGTCCCTACAGGCTCTTGCCCAAAGCCCCTCTCCAGGTTTCTTGTCAGCCCCTTTAGGGACTGGGAGCTGCTCTAAGGTCCCCCTGGAGCCTTCTCTTCTCCAGGCTGGACAACTCTAACACTCTCAGCCTGTCTTCAAAGCCTGAGGAATTTTCCACCAATTCACATGAATGCAAGGGGAGACTGGAAAATTGCTGAAAATTTACTACTAATTACTGTGCTTCCTACTGGAAAAGTCCCACTTGCACACAGCAGGAAGAACATGCATGCAGAGCTGGTGACCATGTGTAGGACTGTGGCCAAGCTTATGTGTCTATTTAAGGCTTACAGCAAATATGTGTATGGTTCAATAACTTCAATGCATATTGACATAACTGAGTTAGACAGTTTAGTACTAGCAAGAGTGTAGTAACACAAAATTTGGTGTAGACTAACCCCTCTTCTGCCCCAGCAGTCTGAGTCAACATGGAAGGCCTTAATTCTTGGTGAACTCTACTGTGCGGGGGCTCAGCTGATCATTTCAAGCTCATTTAGGTGCAGGTATATTAGACTATGATCACTTAAATAAGTCGGAAGGTCTACATAATGACATTAAAGTAGGGCATATATATTCTGAATGTGCTGTGTGCGTGTTTTCACTCTGTGTCAGCAGGGCCAGGCCTTTATTTCTGTTTAATTTGTCACAGAAAATCTTTAAAGTTCTAGCACAAGATAAAAATAGGAATCTTCAGAAAAGCAGGGCTGTTTTGTAGGTATTGAGGACTGGCAGTGTTGTGCTTGGGTTTTTCCTTCAAGCTGATATTCAATTCAAGTAATTTCCACCACCACCCCCCCCCCCCATTTTTCTTTTAAATTTATGCCTGGCTCAAGAAGTTACTTTAAGGAATTCTATACAGTTGGTGACTTTGTAAATGGTTTAACAGAGCAAAATTGTTTTCTTAAATAATTAATTTTTCCACTAGTTAAAAATAGAAAACTATGCTGGTAATGTGGCACTTTAAAATGTGTAAATACTTATGAATGTGAGTACTTTTTGTTAGACTATACCCATTAACTTAAAAATCACTGTCTATATGAGTGTGTACTTCAAGATATGGGCATTTAATTAGAAGGCATTATCTCCATCTTCAGGTGGTGAGATTGAGTTATTTAATGCTTTCCAAGCTGCTTACCACATCTGAGTTCCTTATGCATAGGTGTTTTTCACAGCATGTGAGCTCTCCTCTGCCTTTCTATATGCTTCCATGCCATGATGTAAAGGTGCTCCAGGAGAACTTTCTATCTCCATATCTTTCTATGCCCTTGTCAACTCTAGGTGAAGCAAAGAGCTTTTCACCAACACGGCCTGCTGTCAGCAGGAGCCAACTGGCAACTCATCCTTGTCTATATACAGAGATTTGGGAAAGCCAAACCATCTGCCATGAGCCGCTGTGTGAGATGTAGCAGCTGTTGCTCATGGCAGTAGAAGAGATGGGTCCCAGCAATCACAAAGGTATCTCACAGAATTAACAAACCTGTCTCTGTGCAGATGTCCCTGGGACTGTCTGTCCCACCGCCATCCAAGTGGCCATATTCAACTCCTTCATATGGCAGGCCAGATATAGTCTAGGCCTTGAGCCATTTGACACAAAAATGTCACCTTATCCACATTTCAAAGAGCAGGGGTGAAAATTCAACCTCGTATTACCCCTTACTGCCAATTCAAACACTGCTTTGTATGAGGTATGGAGAGATCACAAAATAGTAGCTTCTCCATTGATATAGCTGATATTCAGTGATGTAGGGTCTTTCCTGGGTGGTCTCCAGTGATGTGCACTCACAGCCCAGAAGGCCAATTGCATCCTGGGCTGTATAAAAAAAGCATGACCATCAGGTTGAGGGAGGGGATTATCCTCCTCTGCACCAGTGAGACCCCTCCTGGAGTACTGCTTAAAGCTCTGGAGTCTTCAGCACAGGGAAGACTTTGATCTGTTGGAGCAAGTCCAGAGGAGGGACACAAAAGTGGCCAAAGGACTGGAGTCCCTCTTTTGTGAGGAAAGGCTGAGAGACCTGGGGTTGTTCAACATGGAGAAGAGAAGACTTCAGGAAGACATTGCAGCCTTTACATACTTAAAGGGGGTTTATAAAAAAGATGGGGACAAACATTTTAGCAGGGCCTGTTGTGATAGCACAAGGGATAATGACTTTAAAGAGGTGAGATTCAGACTAGATATTAGGAAGACATTTTTTATGATGAGGGTGGTGAAGCACTGGCACAGGTTGCCCAGAGAATCTGTGGTTGCCCCATCCCTGGCAGTGTTCAAGGCCAGGTTGGACGCAGCATCAGATGGCTTTTAAAGGTCTCTTCCAACCAGAAGTATTCTTTGATTCTGGCTTCTGATACTCACCAGTAGACCAATATCTAAAAACAAAGCCTTGCCGTCTCCATTCTATTCCCCAAAATGAACTGCTCAACTGAAGTGTAGACATAGCTGAGGTCCTTGAAATGCTCTAAGTAGAGTCCCTCCAAATGACAGGACAGCTGTGAAAACTTTGGTTTTGACTAGAGGTTTAAGACTCTTTTGTTCTAAAGGAACACGTGACACTGTTGTGTGCGGTCATTTCTATTTTGATGGGGATCTTTCAAGTTTGTTTTATATTTATATTCTCTGGTTCCTTTTGTACATGCTGCCTGTGGTGCAACAAGCTTTTTCCCTTTTTCTTTCATCTGATTCTTTGAGAAGACAACTTCTCTTTAATCACTGTCAAAGACAGCTTTGGTTTTTAGGAGGCTTGATTAGTGTACAGGGAATTCAGGGAAGAGAAACAGAGAAAGTAAATTTGAGTTCTAACAAAAGATTAGAAGAAAGTTAACAATGCATATAGCTTGGCCAAGGGGCTATAGATCATCTTGATCTTCTGGTATCTAATGGATGTGGTAAGGAGTTAGAGGAATTTTTAATGGTATAGCAACAGAACGAAAAGTTGAGCAGTGAAAATAGGGAAGGGAAAACACAAATCTATATTATGGCACTTAAGAAATGACAAAAAAAAAAAAAAAAAAAAGGAAAAAAAGGAACAATTAAATATTCTAATATAGTCAAGGGTGAATATCTAAAAATTCTTTGTGGATCTCCAGGTCTTTTACTTTTACCTATATTGGTCTTCTTGATTCTCACATGAAATTGTCAGGTGCAGCACTAAGGATTGCTATGTGAACTAGCTCCAATACAGGGAGAGGTATATCCGCCTCTATGTAAACATGGCCATAATATATTCAGAAATAGTTGTTCCAAGTTGATTCATCTATTTCCACGTTATTGTGCGATATGAAAGAGATATCATCAGAGAAGCTGGAATGGCTGGGGGAAGGAAAATGCCAGAGAGACTGGTAGAGACAGAGGAATTTTGCCAGCTGAATGGACCAAATGGGAATGATAAATGGAACAATGGTTCTTGTTCCTGCCAAATTCATCAGGTGAGGGAGAGAGTAACTTTTACAAACACTAAACTCAGACAGTAGCAGGTGACTTTTATTCACTGATAGGGCAATTTTACTTGAAGTTTCTGACAATAAGTACACTGCAATTTGCTGGGAGTGCCCCTTTTTGCTGAAAGCAGAAAAGGTGCACTTCATTGTGGCGTCGCAGGGGTTTGGATCAGCGCATCCAAGTCCAAAGAAAATCGCAGGGCTCACAAAACTCAGCAGATCTGTGGACTCTCTTTTTCACGCAGTAACACCACAATATATGTTCTTTTGTATATGCCATCATACAGAGCAAAAAGTGGACATAGATTTTCTGAGAGCCCTTGCTCCTACAGTATGGCTGTGATTTAAGAGCCTTTCCTGCCAATTAGTAATCTATTTCTGTGTCTGTGGTGAGTGCTATTGGGAAAAAAATAAAGATAGAGTAGGATCTGTGGGCAAATGTTTTCTTATGGCAGTTTTCTATATGTGGTTGTCACTTAACTGAAGTAAATGTCTTGGACAATTGTGATATGAATTATTCCAATCTGCCATTGGAATGAATCTTCCTTTTCTGATCTTTTCCCAAATGACTGTGTGTCAAGTACCTGTTTTTCACTTGAAAGCAACAATTAGTGTGAAGGGATGTGTTTTGTGCCTTGTGCAATACTCAGGTAATTGGTGTTTGATGCACCTTAACACTGAAATGGAATCATGGATGTAACCAGTTCTGGTTGAAAATCTGCAATAGTGTCAGGGACTAGGAAAGAAGTTGTAATGTTAATGAACAGATATGTCCTCCCTTCTGAGAGCATGAGCCAGCTGAATGCAGGCAGATCCAAAAGATCCAAGAAGCTAAGTGGCTAATTTTCCTTGCCTTCTTTGAGATCTAAATTTGAGATTAAAGGCAGGTGATTTCAAGTAGGCACTATGAATATTAATTGGAAATAACATTTGTGTGATTGAGACCAGTTTTAGATCAAGACATCATGTTTAAAACATTGGAAAGTGCACAGGCAATGTATTCTGATATTGGAAATGCTAATTATTAGGACAGATTGAGAGTGTTACTGATCACTTAGATGTCTAAGATGGGCGGATATTTGAACTTCTAAACCAGTTAAATAGCACAGTTTTCTGGCATTATGTAGTAGTATCTTCTAAAAATATTGTCATGCCACCCCCCTCCCAAATTAACGCTTCTAAGGCCAGTGATGTAGTGTGCTCACACCTTAAGGTAGCACTGTGATTCATGGTTTAATGATAGTGGCTGCTGGCTGTAACTATGGAATGTATTGTCATGGAAACTACACTTTTCTATATTTACACCAGTGCTGGTTATGCGAGAGACAGTACTTGAAAGAAAATCTGGATAATGTATAGCTTAATAATGAGACAGGCAAGCTAGAAATAAACAGATCAAAGATGCAGCAATGTTATGGCTGCTGTTTGTCACCATGGTACATTTCTAAACAGGCTCAGTCACTGTTTCAGATGATATCTACCACAGCAAGTAAGAAACAAGTGCTGCTGCCATGTCACTTTGGACTAACAGGTTGGAGAAACTTACATTACTGATGGCATCATGTAGTGAACTCCCATGACATGTAGTGCGCATGTCCAGACTGTTAGAAGAAGTATGAACTGAATGAATTGAGGACACTGGGTTCTAAGAGCCTGTTATTTGCAAGAAATCAATCTTCAGGAATGAAACTGGGTTGCAACTCTAAATGTGGGGCAGTTCTATCTGTCACTTCAATCTAGAAACTACTGTCATTTTATTGAGCTTGGGCTCCTGCAAACTCTGAGTTCAAACATACAGAGTAAGAAGCAATAACCAGAAAATATTATACCAAGTTGCAATTTAGCTACAAACAAAAAAACAGGGTAAAAGGAAATTATGGCAGGGTGCAAAAGAAAGAGTAGAATCAAAGCTGTTTAAGGAAATGGTTCTTTTATGGTTTTGAACTTTGCAAAGCGAGGGCAAGTTATACTGAAGAAATTCTACTTAAAATTTAGATAAATACATATATGCAATAGACACGCATGTATAAATATTTATATAAGTATAAAATCTTAATAGAAGAGGTCTCCTACATTAGGGTCTGCAGTCTCAGGTGGATCTGTGCGATTCAACCTCTTTGCTGCTTGACCTGGCTGCATACAGAGACCTCCATGTGCCGTTCTCTCCATTCTATTGTGTAACAAATTCCTAGTTCAGGCATATTACAGGAAATTGTTTCAGTTGTGCCTTAAGAACTCACTCACGATTGCCAGGGAGACAAGCTGCTCTCATTTCTTCAAAAAGAGTTTCTAATTTGATAGGCAGAGCTTGGTGAGTTGCAAAAAAGCAGGGTCAAGTCACTGTGAAACAACTGCTGGGTTTACCTTGCTGTCAGCTGTGAAAGCGTTGAAGACATCACTTTCTATATTGTAGCCTTTTCATTTTGTATTTGTGTGCCTGCCATGACCGAACCTAAAACTGGAGGATACATTCATCCAACTTTTGATATAAATAATCCTCTTAAAAAGCACAGCTAGCGGTTTGCTCATCCAAATGCTTTATTATGGATTTTCAGCTGGTGTTGCTTTAACTGAAGGAGCAGCGACAGCTGTAACTGAATCCAAACCAGCATTATGCTCCCAAACTTCTTTAATTATTGCATTTCTGGAATACAGCAAGCTGTTTGCAGGTTGTAGGGTTATAGTACTGGCTGGAGTAATTAGTTGCATTGCTTCCAAAGCAGAGTTTAAAGAGGGTTGAGCATTAAGCTTCAAGCTGTGCATTTTCCGTGTAACTTTACATCTTTATTCAGTGTCTCCTGCAATCCTTCAACCTGTCTATTTGTAAATTTGTGCCTGGAGAAAGCTCCCATGTGGCAAGCCAGGATTGGATAAATGTTACTTGTACTTCTCTGATTGCGAACTCCCAGCATCTGGGATTTTCAGCTTTGAGTACAGTTTTTTTTGTCATGCCGAGATTCATCTTTTTGGGGAAAGCAAAGGTCATCGCTTCTCCGGAGTTGCGACTGATTTGATTCTTTTTCTCGGGGAGGCGCTGGGAAGGGAATCCTTACTGGAATGCATATTGATAAAGGCTGAGGATTCTGGCTTCTTAGATAAGTAATTCTTTCTTTTTTTTTTCCCCTCTTCTCTCCCCACAATGACTATGTATTGCAGCAACTCACTGGCTTTTTACCAAATCAGGAGCTGCAGTATTTTTCTTCCGATGGAATAATTTCAGCCCACTTCAGCTAGCATGACAATCTTATGTGATTGTTATGAGTAGGCGTTTACATCCTTTTACATGCTAATACTGCCACACCTGCTAGTCCCCCTCATTTCCATCTCTCTCTCCTTTTTTTTTTTCCTTTTTTTTTTCCCCGATGTGAAAACTAATTTCCCAGAGGAAGGGAAACCCTGGGATTCGTGATCAATGCTGCATCGCTGATTCATCAACAAAGAAGGGGATGGCTGAATGGGACACAGGTAGAGATTCAAGCAGGCTGCTTCTGACCAGCAAGAGAAAAGCTAGCTGTTGAGCAGCATATGTTGCCACTCCATGTGCTGTATTAGCTACTTGTTTTTAGCCTTCAGTAGGCTGCCACTACTGCAGCACTAAAGGAATGTGCCCTATTGTTAAAAATCCTGACTGCTTTACACCAATGATTTGCCACTGCAAAGTTGCATGCACCAACAACACTTTGTCGTTGATGTTTGGATGCAAGGTAGGATGTGGTTAATGTATTTAAATGCATGCTGTAACTCCTTTGAATATCTGTGTTGTTTAATTTCATGTCTGACTAGAGATTTCAGTGCAAATTGCGATACGTTGCCTATAAATAAGGGCTAACAGCCGATCCGGTTTTAATATTAAGAAAAAAGAGTCAGAAGTAAAGCTTCCTTATTTCCCAGGGTTGTATGAGTATAGAAATACATAAGAGAATCTAACAGATTATGAAGTATTTGTTTTAGAGTTGATTGTATACTTAACTAACAGTGCTAAGGTTATTAAACCACTACTCTTGCCATTTGCCCGGCTTTATTGATTTTGATGTGTAATCTGTTATTACAAAAACACAAACCAGCCAGATTGAATGTATTTTTTCCATTTTTATTGCTGGCATGGCTTTTAAACATAAAAAGCAATACTAAAGTATACAGCCCTGCACTTCTCTGTAAGAAATACATAAAGTGAGCTCCTGAACCGTTTTTTAAGTCTACAGGAGTATCTTTAAATAAGTGTTTTCTTTAAGGAGCTGGACAATCATTTAATTTCTCTTTTAAACTGAAATCAAAAGGTGGCGCAGTTAGCCAGAGAAGTTTCTTTTCTGGCTGTGTAATGCAATCCCACCCCTATTTTTTAAGAAAGGTGTTGGATTGGACTGTATTTTTACCCATATGCATCCTAACTTGACATTAGGCTATAACCAGTGTTGTTTGTTATTTCTGTTATTTTACTGAAATAATTGAAAAGTGATGGCATGTTTTTAAAACTTATTTTCTTTAGGTAAACAAGTTTGGTTATTGGATCACTGGCTCAATCATGCTGATTTTACTGGGGGAGGTGGGTGTGTGCAGGTTTTGTCCCATCCTTTTTCTTGCTATCCTTAAATCCTGGCTGATATTAAAACTGTTCCTCTATGTTTAAATAGAGTAAGAAATATAGTTACATAAAAAATGGTAGCAATAGTAATTATTTTTAAATCATCTGTGTAACTTTTTAATCCTCAAAAATGGCTAAACTACAAAAATCAGATTTTAGTTGTACAGTCCACAAACTAGGGAACACAGTGTAATTTTCTGAGTTCTTATGTGACAGAGTAGCCTAAATAAAATCAAATAACTTTAGGAAATAGGTTATAGATGGCCCAATGCACCCTAAATATAGTTCAGCTAGAGGTTAATGACAGATTATCTACTACTTCATATAATACATTTAAAATCAAACTAGGTTACAGTCAAACATTTATTTGTTTACCACCTTCTTTTCCTCAAACTGCAGCCTGCCTACATCTCTGGTGACTCGAGACTTTCCTGAACTAAAGCTTCTTGTTTCCTCACTTCCGTTATAAATAGGCAAAAATACATTCTATTAGCGAAAGGGTTATAATTTAATTGCTGTGTCACAATGCCATTAGTGATATAAATAGCATCAAGAGTTCAACAGTTTAAGAGCTTTTTTAATTTTGATCTTTTCCATCAGAAAAATTCTTTTTATTTTTTCTTTTTTTAATTTTTATTTTAACTTTAAAAACTTAACTCCTTTTGTTTTCCAGTGTTAAATTCTAATTACTGAAAGTGAATTGTTAGTCAGGGAAATAAAATGCAAGCCATCCTTCTACAAAGGTAGGCCAGTGGCCTAGGGACTAGTATCCAATTTGTATTCCTGCCTGTAAGCATGATTTTCAAAGGACATTCTTTGATGCACTTAAGTTCTTTCATGATTTTTCAGATCCTGTTAAGAAGGAGCAAGAGAATAAAAATCAAAAATTTCCAACTTTTTTCCCTCCTCTTTCTTTAGTGCTTCAAGCTCATTAAGTTACTCACAGTCAACGTTTTATCTTCTTGTGGTGGTCTATGAACTACTTCTCAAATGAAAAGTGGATGTGTGGGATAGCAGTCATTCTCAGAAAGATGAGAAGGAGAATGAGCAAACTGAATTATCTTGGGCTGGTTCAACACATGTTGGATTAGTACTCTTTAATATCACTGTCAAGCATACATGAGATATTCCGTACACATACCAATGCATCACTTCGAATACCTTTTTCTCATTTCCATTTGTTCTGCAGCTCATATCTAAATAAATTATTTTTTCCTTTGGACTCATAGGGTTATATTTCTAGATTTATGGTTGCAGATCCATTCTTAACAAGCAAAGAAGTTTGAACAAGAAATAAGGATGTTTCTTTTTTAGGAAGTCTTTTAGTTACATGGCATGAAATCATGCATCTAAACATGCTTATAATACTATGACTTCTACAAGCACGTGGTTCTTGAACTCAGGAAGGAGAGTAATATACCTAATTCTGAGTGGCAGATGAAATATAGCTAGCAGAATAGACTGCTAGAAATTCAAAATTCAGGCAAATATCTCCAAGTGGTAAAACAACCAGGTCAGGTTATTAACTAGCTTCTTTTGAAAGGAGAGTGCAAGTTACAGGGTTGCAATATTGCTCACACTCTTTATTTACAGTTTTTGTTTTTAATTTTACGCCAGATACGGTCTTCTTTTCCTGTAGGTACAGAAGTGAGTAAGAGAAATGCACCACATCAGAACCATTACATCCATTTTTATCTGTTCCCAATGCTGTATTTTTTCAGTCTGCTCACTCCTAACAGGTGGTGCCAGGGAGTTAATCTGGGGGGGCAGGAAGAGGCTGTGCATGTCTTACTACACCATATGTTCCAAAGAAGGCAGTAGAGGAGTCTTAACTGCACCTGCGGGAAGCTTTTCTTTTCAAATTGATTTCATGGACTTTGATAGTTAACCTTGTCCTGGACCTTTACTTTCAATAATTTCCAGTTTTATGATCCCTGACCTTAAAATTTCAAAGAATTCAGAACAGTTGAATTTGAAATGCAAGGTCATGTCTACCTGAAGTGGCACTACTGCAACATACTTCAACATATTTAAACACTTCTCCCATTTCTGGTAGGGAAGTACCAGTGTTTCCATCACAGCGGTACAGAGCTGAAGCAGAGAGGGAATAAGCAGGTTTTAAAATATGGCCCTCAGGTGCCATGAGGTGTTTTGCAGAACTGTCTTGTTCATAATCTTGCAGAGCTGGGACTTGAATGTATGTCCCCTGAGTCCAAGAGTTGCTCCATAGCTACCGGACAGATTTGTGTCTGTGGATTAAAGGATGTCTTGTGTGTAAGGTAGACCTGCGTTCCCAGATCTCCATCAAAAGGAGTGATGAAGCATATATCAGATTCTTACTGAGGATGATGAGACTTAAATGCACACTTAAATGTCAGTGTGTGCTTACTCACTTTGCTGAATTGGGCCCTGTAATAGTTTGTTCAGTACTGCAGAAGAGTTGTCTCCTGACTCTTAATATCCAGCTCATTTTGCTCTTATTAGGAATGCTGGGAAGGGATTTCAGGTTGACTGAGACATTTCTTAAATTACATTTCAGTCACAATTCTGACACTCATATGGAAGTGTTTTTCTGCCTTATCTCCTTTACCTCTACATGTTGAAAATAGATATTGAGGAGATGTCACTGAAAGATGAGTGACTTCTCTGATTTTTGACCTTGACTAGGTATTGTGATAAATCCAACTTTCCTCCTGTATTAGGTTTATTTTTGTCTGTTCTAGTATAATTTAAAGTTGTTTTTTTTTTAAAAAGGGATAAGATGCACCTCTCTCTCTCCCCTGTCTCCTTTCTTTCCTCCTAGCACATTTATCACAACCAGTCCTCCAGCACAACAGCTGATTTTGGTGGGGTTTTCCTGCTACTTTTCTGTTTTAGCTGAAATAGGAAAATGGTGACCTATTCCATTATCCAAGGTGAGCATAGAAGTAAAACCATTTGTTTCTTCAGCTGCCAAAACTTCTGTTTTGAAAAACTGTTGCAATACAGAAGGTTTTATTATTGAAACAAATATTAGATGGTATTGCTAAACATCTTGGCTTTCACGTTTATTATTTTTATCATGACCAAACTATTAGAAAACTACTAGTTTTTCTGCACTGGCATTAGTCTCTTGAACAAACTCTTGTATGTCACTTTGCTCTTAATTGAGCATAGTCTCTGTATTGTCATAGTCTAGATCTGGTAATTGTAAGAAATGGTAATTTGAAAAGAGGGGAAAGTACTTCTCCAACTAGGTATGATACACAGTAGACCATGCTCAAAGCCTTGCATGCTTTAGCTTCTTGACGCATCTCCATGAAGTGGGATTTTGCATTCCGTGGGAGAGTCTGAGGTGGTTTCTGGATGTTCTCTAGAATATTCATTCAAATGATAAATGAGCTTTTGGAATTAGTCTCCCAGCTCTACCCATGTGTCCTGCTTTATTTTGCATTACAGAGTAGGCTTGGAGTGTGTAAACGGAATGCCTTTTTGATGAAAATAAGCAGAAAGATGAACTCCAGGAACACACCAAGTACTCTGTAAAGCCTTGCAGGTATTCAGTTTATAAAAATAGGTTAACACTATTTCAAAGTAAAATGCAAAATGTGTAATTTTATGGTTGAGTCCTTAACAGCTCTTCATCCTTTGGCTCCATTCTTGCTGCTTTCTGATGTGAGCATAAACTCTGACTCCACTCACATATTTCAGTTCTGATTTTGGGGCACCAGAGCTGGACAGATGTAAAAATTTGTGGTCATTCTGACTTCTGTGATCCATGTATAGGAGCTAATGTATTGTATAGGGTTTGAGAATGCTCTGTAAGAGTTCACTGCTTATTCCTAGACAATCAGCAGGGTAAGTCAGCTGGAACATTACTGCCACTTGCTATGCATAATGTTTGACAGTGGCACTGAGAAACCTACTTCCACGTATTATTCTTGTTGTGCCACTGTGGTGTTAAAATAAAAATGCTCAGCAATAAAAGGAGCTGCAGGAGAGATGGAGGATTGCCACTGGCAAGTGGCTCTGAGTATGATTGGTTGTGTCACAGAGGATTTGTGCATTGGTGTACAGTGCTCAAGGAAGGGAGAGCTTTTCTTCTCTCTCTGGGATAGCATCTATGCAAACTACCATGGGGTGTAAGCCGAAGCACATTCAGCTTGCCATATCTTTTCTTTCTGTTAGGTGTTGCCCAACCCTCTACGCTTTAAAACTCGGCTTAAGTACAAGTGCAGTCCCTTCCCAGCAGTTCCCACCCACCATCAGTGTGTATGGGAACAGAGGAACTATACATTGTACTCCAAGGCCACCAGACTGAATTTTTCTGAGACCAAAGTAGTAAGTTATAAGGCTGTGGGACCCTGCCAGGACCTTCTTCCAGTATTGAAAAGTTAATAAAGCAGATCCTGCTCTTCAGAACTTCTTCTTGCATTGAGGAGCATTACAGTAGTGAAGTAGTCTGGTAGCAAGGTGAGTAGACTGCAACTTAGAAAATGATCCTGAGTTTATTATTTTTCAGAGTGGGTGTTGCGGAAATCAGTATTGCAGGAGGTACAAGGATGGCAGAAACCTAAGGAGAGGTAGGAGGCAGGAGGAGGAAGATCCAGGTGGGGCAAGTGGAGGAAAGGCATGACGAAGGAAGATGCAGAGACAGCAGCTCAGCGGTAGGACGAGAAGGCAGTGGCCTGGGCAAATGTTTTGAGGAGGCAAGAAGAGAAAGCAACACTGGTGAGGTCTAGCTAGATGGAAAATGGAAATAATATTGTTAAGTCTTGAATCCTCTGAAACGCTGGGCACATCTCCTCAGTCAGGTAGGATTCAAGTCACTGGTTATGGTATTCAAACAGGCATTGCTGTTTCAGTCTTGGGGGAGCTCACTCGCTAGCTGTCATTCACTGGCACTGGCCAGTGTCTGAGCTGGGTGATGCCCAGGCATTTTCTGAAAGCATCAAGATCAGATGTTATAAATACTTCTGCTTGTGTGAGAATACTGCATCTCATTTTTCTGCCACTGTCCTGCCCACAAGCTTCTTGTACGCTGTGAAGGTGATGGATGGCTGGTAGGAGATTCCCTAAGAAACCACTCCTTAACAAATGTGCAGTCAGTTTAAATTAAGGAAACAATCTAAAAGTGAAGTGTTTTTTTTTTTTTTTTTTGAAAAGTGTATGCACTGAAAGAAATTTCCACTGTAGGTGGGATCTTCAATCCCTGCATCATTTTGAATCACTGTCCTTTTCTCCATATTTTGGCAGAAAATCTGTTTCTTGGCGCCATCAGGGGCTGAACACTGGACTGGATGGCCCATGATGTTTGCTGTGCATGTTTCTGTCATCGCAACAAGAATATCCACTAATAGCACAGCAATGGAATCTGATTTTCACCACTCTAGATTACTTAAAATTCACCTGAAGCCAAAGGATGCTATGCATGCCCTCTGTATTGTACCTTTGTACATATAGATATGGTGAGAAATAGGTTTGTGGTTTTTTTAAGCTAGTAATAGAGTTGAGTGTCATGGTCACAAGCACTGGGTTAGATATTACGACAATAAAGCGCACCCATGGAAAAAGTAGAGCAGGAGACATATAGAGGTTACTGAATATTTTGAAGGAGAAGCTCAGAGTTTGCTCAGACACTCAATTTTAAAATTATACTTCTGCTTTAAATTATACATAATAATTGCATAAAATGAGGTACTTTCAAATAGAAATGTATAAATACTGGAATGATGATGCACAGTTACATGAGCTGATTGATTTTTCAGACTAATTACTGACTAAGAGAAGGTAATATATAGACTTTCATTTTAACTCTGTAAGGTGTCATAGAAAATAATGGTGATAAATGGTGTTATATAAATATATTTAAGTGGTAATAGCAATAAAACTGAAAACTGTCATCGAACAGCTCTCCTGATCTTTGAAACGTAGCTTTTATTTTTGCAGTGTTGTTATCAGAAATATTGTCATTAAGAAAATATAGATATTTATTACTTGCACTTTTCTAACTATATTTCCTTAGGCTTTAAGCATTCAAAATAGTATTAATAATTATTAAGGACAGGATTCTTGAAGAGAGCCTAGCTGGGGGTGGTGCTGAACGCAATGGAAACCTGAATGGGAAGAAAGATTACTGATGGGGATTCCTCTGACTCCCTGTGGGAGTTAATCATCTATAATCCCAGGAGAGATGGCACAGAATGATCTGATGAAATATTAAGGCAGTTTGGGCTATTCCTTTGAGTTGCTTGGCTACGGAGTGTATTGAGAGTATCATTATGAATCTGTAAGGTAAAAACAGTCCTCTTCTCCCAGCTTCAATGAGCGTTTGCACCCCTTAATTCTCAAATATTCCTACCATGTTGTACGTGGCCAGAAAACAGGCTTTCTGAGAAGATGTCAGATTCAGAGAAACTGGGAAGTTTTGTTTTCCAGTTTTTCCTAGAACTGGCATTTCAGAAACCTTGATTCTGAGAACCCTGACACATTGTATTGGGGAGATTTACTTCAGGAGATGCTCACAGCTGTAATTAAATGGAATATGCCCAGTATGAATTTTGAGGAAGATGTAAGCTGGTGTCACCACTGAAGTGCACACAATGAATCACCTGGAGGCTCTGTAGCTATGACAAGTATGGTACAGAGCCCATGTCAACAGGTAGCTGCCTGCAGATGATGATGTAGACACATAGATTTCTTTGCAAGATGTGAGCTCATCCTTCATAGAAAAGCCTGCAACTACAGACTTGAGGCCAGTTGCAGAACTTTTAGGATATACCTATATTGCTAAGGAAAAGAGGGCTAATGAGTAAACTCAATTACTCGACTCCTGATATTCTATATTGCAAAATTGTTAGTTTTGTTCCTTCACTGTATTTTGGGGTTCTCCCGAGCTCTTTCAAGACAATTCGTACGCATGGCTTGAAGGACTGTTCATGGACTTTCCAAGAGGGAGTATAGATGAGACTGCAAGGAAGATTATTTGCAGCCTACAACCAGTCCTCTCAGTTGTATCTTCAAACATCATCCACATCTGCCCCTTGACTTCACATGTTATTTGAAAGCCTGCAACACATCTCCCAGTCTCATTTGATAAAAATTGCACTTTAATAGCAACATGGACACAAGCTTCTCCCAACAACTTTGCCCAGGAGCCAAGGATAATGAATCATAGAACCACAGAATAGTTTGGGTTAGAAAGGACCTTAAAGATCATCCAGTTCCACCCCCCTGCCATAGACAGGGATACCTTCCATTAGACCAGTTTTCTCAAGGCCCCTTGAGATAATAGCTTTGTCAGGTTTGGTTCTTCTGGACCTACCCACCACACCTGTGACAGTCCACTTGGAATATACCCAGGTATATTCTGTTAGAGCTCTAAGCCCATATCTAGAAGAAACTTGCCTTGGACTCAACAAAATGAAAGAGACCCTGTGTCTAGCACATAGGGGTACTCCAACCTCAAATACTTCCCACCAGCTTAGCCTTATCCACTTACACTTTATTAATTATAGGTCCTGCAAGTAAGAGAAAAGTTTAAGTTCAATGAATTAAAAGTTTGCATACCTATAAGGGCATTTAAATTAGTAATGCCTGCTTTTCTACCACCTTGTAAGATTGGTATATAGCTTGTAACAGCCAGCTGTTACAGTATGTTAGTCCTGGCACGCTGTTTCTGAGGTATTGTCAGCTGGCAGTGAGATGCCTTAAAACCCTTACATACCCTGGGGATATCCTAGTCTGTATTAAACATAGTTCCATAACAGGATAATCACATCCATAAAACATTGAGAAAACAGTCACAGCCAGAGAGGGGTCTGTGACCTCAATTTAGGACAGGGAACAGGGACTCCCCATTTCTATTCCTGGCACTTACAGAGTTCCTTCTGTGGCCTGGGGCAAGTTGTGCCTTGTGTCTCTATCTAGAAAAACAAGTTGATAACACTTGAGAATGAGTAGTTATTGCATGCATGCAGCACTGAAATGAAATTAAATGTGTAGTGTAAGTACAATGCAGCATTGATTTTAAGGACCAACATAAAGCCATGGGGAGACTAAGATAGGGAAGGGTATAAGGGCAAATGAAATGATATTATTTAAAATCAATGCATTTCTTCCTCCTTTTTTGCTGGCCAGCCCTCTCCCCAAGGTTTTTTTTTCAGGTATACCTTGAAATACTATAGTTCATCCTTTTTTAAAGTTCTTCCTCTGGGTCTGCGCTTTCGCATCCCACTTTCTTGCCCATAGCAAATTGTTTGGTTTGAATTGCAAGTCTCTGGAGAAGGGGGTTTGTTAAGAAAGCGCTGACAGGCTCTTCACCCATCCAAGTAGTGCTACTATCATCTAATTGATCATATAAAATTGCTGTAGGGGAGAAGCGCTTTCCAGAGCTCTGGTTATTTAAGTTGTTACTTTGCAAAGATTGTTTAAAAATAGTCATAGGATAATGGCACATGGGGCAGGAAGCGGACAAGCTGATGAACTTAAACCTGTTGCAAGGAAGCAAATCAGCAACTGCATCACACAGATTTTTGTTCAGGAATTCTGCTGAGGCTGCTCTCTACGGGCGATATTCAGTCCAGTTCAGAGGGCCATATGCCTCTCCTAAACTACACAGTAAATTGGAGATTCTGCAGTCTGCAATGAATTAAGCAAAGCTCTGTAGAGTCCCATCAAATCCAGGACACAACAATCTGCAGAGCTGTGACTGGAGGTCTCCTCAGTATTGTCAGTGACATTTACACTTTTCCTCCACATTCTGTTCCCCTTGTTAGTGTTTGTACTTGGATTTCCAGTCCGTGGCTTGAGTGTAATAATAAATTAGCTGAGCAGGAACTAAACACTTGACAGCATCAGAAAGCATACTACATTTTTGCACTGGCAAAGTTAACTGAGGACTAATGCTCCATACACAGTAGCTTGGGCTATGAAATAACCAGGACAGTATGTTTTCATAAGACAAAGTTTGGTGGTACATTTTGAAGCATGTATTCCTTCCCAGAACAATTAAGAAAACTCAGAGAAGAGCAGAGAAGGGAGAAGAGGATGACCTAGAAAATACACTTGAGGATCTAATTTTGTGTGTATGCATGTATTACAGGCGAGCCTGTTGCTCCTTCTCCCTTAAAGACCTGGTGTTTTGCACTCTACGATATGCATCAACCCCCATGTGAGTTCCAGGCATGCAGCTCTTTAAGTTTCCAGCATTAATGACATGTTTTTTCACTGTCTTGAAGTTCAAAGCCTGTAAAGGTGTTGGAAGCTAGCAGAGACAGAGGGAAGAGAAACTTTGTGAGACAAACTTTCATAGGATTGCAGGAACTGGTTATGACAAAGGAGCTTTTGTATTAAATTGTTAGCGTAGGGCTGCTGAGCTTCACACCTGCTTCCTCAGGTCAGGCACAGCTGTAAGGACAGAAGAGTGTCTCCCTCACAGAGCTGAGAGCTGAACCTCAGGCTATTGCATCTTGTGGTGAAGCTGGCTTCCCAAAGCTGAGGTTTCATTTTCTGTCTGCAGTTGCCTAATCTCTACTGATATGATGTATAAATCTGTCACTGGTGCTGGATTGCGGCACCTTTTCACAGAGCATTAGCAACTACTTCTTCCTTGTGTAACTGGAATAAAAATGTTCAGTGTTTTGAGCCAGAGAAATGGAGCTGGTCTCAAACTAATCCACATTCTTCATGCAAACGCCAGCTGTTTCTTGACTTTGTGTTCACCAGAAGGGACAGCATAGGGCTCCACGAGTTAATAAAGTTTCTGTTATTAAATGAGAATTAGTTGTTCTGTAGTGTGATGACTTTTTTTCCTACTGTCTTCAGTTTATTCATAAAAGAAAGGACCCTAGATAGGAATGGGTCAGCTCATGTGATAAGAGTGTGTACAAAGTAATCACAGAATCATTGAAATGTTGATTGGAAAGGACCTTTACAGATTACCTCATCCAAGTTTCACTGAAAGCAGAAGAAATGAGAGGTGATTTAGCATGCAGCCATACACCTCACTTTGCAGCAGAAATGGTTTGGTTTTTAAGTGATGTCAGCTGAAATATCTCCTCCGCTAAACCAGAAGGGAATTTGGGAAGCATAATGCAGTGTTTAAAATAAAGGAAAGGAAGTTAAATGTTCTGGATGTTATTCACTGTTCTTCCATTGATCCTATAGAAGGTATAGAGAGAGTCAATCTAGTCCATTTTGATGAATCTGGGAGGTTTGACAGAGGCTAATATATATATATAGGACCTTTGTCCTTCAGTTTCTATATTAGTAAAAAAGTTCAGGTAGAGTTTGTGAGACTCTAAGGTCAAGATCCTTGAGATACTTAAGTACCAGCCCCCTTGACTTCTGATGGCAAATGAGCACTTTCTAAGGATCTGACTATGCAGTAGTTCTGCCAGTGCTTCCTTTATTCAGCAGTATGCCTTCCCTCCTCCCTCGCTTTGCTTTACTTCTCAAATATGCATATCTGCTTTCTTTCCTGTTGTAGGCTTTCACTTAAAATTCATTGTTAAACCCCAGGTCAGTGAATGTGGTTGGAGAGAATGAAGTTATCAGGGTGTTTCTAGAGTAAATAACAGTAGGCATAGGGAAACGTGTCCATATCCTCTCACATATATGTATGAACACACAAACAGGTCATGAAACTGCACTTACCTGCTGCATTAGCAAAACTCCCACTCTTAAATCCTGAAAAAATTGGTGACTCTAGGCCTTGGATGAGATGGTGGTGGGTGGGAGAAGTGGAATGTCTGTTTAAGGCTGTAAAGTTGCATTTGAAAGTGTCAAATGTGTTTGTGGTACAGAGGTCTATTTGCTTTATATGGAAAACACACATTGACAGGTCCCTGAATTTTGTTATGCAAAAGTGAGAAGCCAAACAGGATTTCAAATGATGCAGTAAATAATAACATAATTTGTTGTCAAAAACTCTAAAAAGTTAAATCTGCCAATGTTTTTAAAGCATTTCTTTAAGAATGTTTTAACTCCTTAAATTAAGAGCAACTAAAATTAAAATAAGCCAAGAAAGGGAAAGAAAGTAAATTCTGTTTTGAATTTCCTACATAAATTACTCACCTAGTTAGATGGTGAGAATCTGATGCAGAGGTCTCAAGTAAGACTGATAAATCATATTGTGGTGAAATAACTCCATATCAGTAATTTTGGATTTGGCTAAGCTATGTGAAAGACTGATTTAAAGACCAAGGCACTGTACTTAATAAGACATCTACCCTTTGGTGTAGTTTAGCGTCAAAAGTTAGATTTTTTAATTGAGATGCTTACTTACTCAGACCTCAGTCGGTACCTAAAGAAATTTGGGTATTTGGTCTGAAAGTACTGCTGCCTTTTTAAAAGATGCAAGGCCCCAGAAGATTGGCTTCTCTTGCTTTTTCTATAATGCTTAGAATAGCTTGATGAAACCTTCTCAAAGTCTCAAATCAGTATAAAGGGCAACACTACATGTCGTCATAGAATCAAAATCATAGAATAGTTAGGGTTGGAAAGGACCTGAAGATCAGTTAGTTCCAACCCCCCCCCCCCCCCCCCCCCCCCCGCCATCGGCAGGGACACCTCCCAATAAAGCATGACACCCAAGGCTATGTCCAACCTGGCCTTGAACACCGCCAGCAATGGAGCATTCAACTTCCCTGGGCAGCCCATTCCAATGCCTCACCACCCTTACAGTAAAGAAGTTCTTCCTCATGTCCAGTCTAAACTTCCCCTGTTTAAGTTTGAACCCGTTACCCCTTGTCCTCTCACTACAGTTCCTCATGAAGAGTCCCTCCCCAGCATCCCTATAGGCCCCCCTTCAGATACTGGAAGGCTGCTGTGAGATCTCCACACAGCCTTCTCGTCTCCAGGATGAACAGCCCCAACTTTCTCAGCCTATCTTCATATGGGAGGTGCTCCAGTCCTCTGATCATCCTCGTGGCCCTCCTTTGGACTTGTTCCAACAGTTCCATGTCCTTTTTAAGTTGAGGACCTCAGAACTGCACACAATACTCCAAGTGAGGTCTCAGGAGAGCAGAGTAGAGGGGCAGGATCAGCTCCCTCGACCTGCTGGTCACGCTTCTTTTGATGCAGCCCAGGATACGGTTGGCTTTCTGGGCTGCAAGCGCGCACTGCTGGCTGATGTTTATTTTTTCATTGACCAACACCCCCAAGTCCTTCTGCACAGGGCTGCTCTAAATCTGTTCTCTGTCCAACCTGTAGCTGTGCCTGGGATTGCTCTGACCCAGGTGGAGGACCTTGCACTTGGCATGGTTAAACTTCATCAGGTTGGCATCAGCTCACCTCACAAGCATGTCAAGGTCCCTCTGCATGCCATTCCTTCCCTCCAGCGTATCAATCAATCCACAGAGCTTGGTGTCATCAGCAAACTTACTGAGGGTGCACTCAATCCCACTGTCCATGTCACCGACAAAGACGTCGAACAAGACCGGTCCCAACACCTACCGCTGAGGGACACCACTCATTACTGGTCTCCAGCTGGACATTGAGCCATTGAGCACAACTCTTTGTGTGCGGCCATCCAGCCAGTTCCTTATCCACTGACTGGTCCACCTATCAAATTGGTGGTCCATTGATATCTGTTGGTTTTTAGTTGGACTTAGGACCAGCAAGCTTTGGTACAAAATTTACTGAAGAGGACAAATATAGTCACGCATTCGATGGCTTTTTTGAGTGTAAGTCATGGCATGAGGAAGTTACAAATTAGATTAAACACAGCATTTCTTTGGTGCTCCCTAGCTATTATATTTTCTGCATGTGAATAAAAGTTCTGATAATCTTAATTCACCAACTGCAAGGCAAAATTCGTTTTTCTGGTGTCACTAATAGGGAATGGTTTGCATGTGAATAAAAGTTCTGATAATCTTAATTCACCAACTGCAAGGCAAAATTCATTTTTCTGGTGTCACTAATAGGGAATGGTTTCTTTTCATTCGAAAATATTCGTGTGTACTGCAAAGAATGAGAAAATAATGAAGCTATACCAGGACAAACAAGAAAGTGCTGGAAACCAGCATGAGCTCAATAGGTTTTGAACCTGTTACTCTGCAAATTGCATTTTCTGTGTGTGAAGCTTTGAAAGTGAATTTAATTTCTCCACTTTATAATAATGTCTTGAGCCTACAGTGTGCAAGCAAAATATTTCTGTCTGCCACATGCCTATATAATGATGTTTGAAGTTTCAGCACCATTCTCAAAAGAGAAAGATCCTTCTCCTTTGATAGGCGCCTGTCATAGGTATGGGTTAGCAGATGAGATCCCAAAAGAAGAGCAAAGCACTTGCATAGTGTTATCCCTAAACACTTAGTGCCATAAATATGATCAGAGACAGCCAAGGACTTGACAGGTTTGTGGCTGGAAACAGTCTTCAGGCGGTGGTGGCCTTCTGGCTGTGTTTGCTACCAACTACAGCTGTTTTCATCACTTCTTCAGCTGTAGGTAACCTATTGGCCTTGCCTGCAGAGTTGATATAAATGACCATTTAGCAGCTTGCCGCTGAGCTCCAGCTTGAACCCTGAGATGAATGCAGACTGCTTAGAGATACATTGACTGGCTGCTATTCCCTGCTTCCAAATGCACCATTGTGCTCACCAGCTGTCTGCAAAGATCAGTTTCAGGTGCAATCCTGCAACAGAAACACATTTTAGAACAAATGCACCTTGAAAAACTGACAAGTGAAAAAGGCTCTGAATATTTTAAGGCACTCTGTAACTCTTGCTGTAGCTTTTTGGTCTGAATAGCTGCCTTTGAAAAAATGCTTTATTAAGTGTATTGAGAACTTCCAGTTACTAGCTTGAGAGCAAAATCCAATTGAGCTGCTTGATATTTGTGCTGGGAATGCTGCTGGAAAAGGGGTGTTCATTACTTTGTCCCATACATGGTGTGGGTTGAATTAAGGAAAGATAAGAATGCTTGTCCTATGGGTCTTGGTGACCATTCCTTGCTTCTCTTTTCTCATGTCAGTGCAGGTGAGCATTGGAGAGCTCTGTTTAGGCTACCCAGCTCTTTCAATCTGCAAGTCCTGGTCTTCTGAGCCTTTAGGATCAAAACCAAAACCCAAGGTTTTTCCCTTCACTTACAGGGATAGGCTTTGACTTACCTAGAAACAAGATACCTGTACTCTTCTCAAACTCCTCGGAAAGCCTTGTATGAGTAGAGATAGGGAGGTATTCAGTGGGTATTGTAGGGAGGGAAAGATATCAAACTGGGGAATATTTCTGGGGAAGTATGGATTAACCTTCTCTTGTTTTCAGTTGAGATTTTTGTTGGATTCCAAAGTTTAGTGCAGACTTCTCAATGAGGAGCTTAAGGCCTGGGTTTTCTTCCTGTAATTTCTTTAAGGTGGGTTTTTTTTGTATTTGAAAAGCCAAGCATAGATAACAGTAATGAAAATACCTGATGTAGCCCTTGTACATGGGTGCTGTGGCTTTGTTTGGTTTTCCTGGCTTGAGGAACTGTACATCTCTTATCTTATAAAAAGAAGAAATAACACCACTGACAACAGCTCTAATTCGTGCTCTGCTGTTCCACTTTCTAGAGATGCAGTGTTCTGTTTTCAAAATAAACAGGTCCTCTTCTTTAGGAAGCTTTGCAGTGTATTTGAAAATCCAAGAAATCGATCAGTGGCGTTCTTCTGTATTCATCCTATGATGGTGTAGTAACCTGTTGTCCCATACCTCCAGTTGATTTTTCAAGGGCTTCAATTGGAAACTAAGAAGCTGTAGAGCCATTGATTGTCATTTGACTTACTGTGAGTGAAATTGTATTTGTTTTCATCTTATCCTTCAAACTGACTGAGCTAAGCAGTGATGTGTGGCTATTTACTCTTTTCTGTATAAGCTGTTAACTCTTGACTCATGCCGAGATTAAAGCTCTGATTTCTTCTATTTCTGTGCCTGTCACAAACTTCTGTGTCTTTAGTGTATGACCTGTTACTATATATACATGCCAAGTATTGTATTATTTAATGCTACTATCTAGTCCTATTTTCAGCTCCGTGATTGATGCTTGCAGGCAATTCAGTTTTATGCTGATTTCACCAAACGCGGTAGCAGTGTTGCCATTGTGTAGGCACCCAGCTGGGGTTGCATTAAACAGGCAATCTACTGCAAAAATATTCTTACAGTCCAGTCAGCGACAGCGGTAGGAATAAAGCAAACACAGGGCTAAATTAGGCCTTCCAAATAGCACCTTTTTTTCCTCCAACTTTCTAGGCTTAAGCGTCTCCACTACTAAAAATATTGCTGGTTATCCCTTTAAGAAGAAAATGTTAATATACAGGATCTAATTACCTCTGTCTAAGCTGATACGCCTACAGCACCTTTTACATAACCCAAACACTTGAGTTCCAATTATACAATTATATTTTAACGTGTATTAAGTTCTATTCCTTTAGGGAGGAGACTTTTACTGAATATTTTAACTAAATGTCTTCCTCAATACAGACCTATGTGGTAGAATCTCATTTCATTGAAGTGCCAAAGACTCGTTTTCTCTCAGTTCCTTTCTCTTGAATACACCAGCTGGCTCTTCAGAAAGCACATTTTCCACGCCTGCAGCACTGACAGCAGTATCTGTACATGTGCATCAACTGCTGGCTATGAAGCTTATATTCCCAGGGTAGTGGCACTGTTACTGCAATTAGATCAATAATGCTAGCACAGTGAGAGTATCCTCTGTTTTGCACACAACCTATAGCATAGCCTCAGTCTCTTAGAGCAAGCAATATGTTCAAAGAAGGAAGGAAGCCCGCTGTCTTCTTCAATAGTATGTGTTGCTCTAGAGACTGATAGCACAAAAGATTGAGTTTCCTGAAAAGACAGATGACTCCAATGACTATTCATTTCCAGTATCTTTATGCAACTTCTGTAAGACAAAGAAGCTCTCAAATGAAGGGAAGGCTTACTGAGGAAGGCTGTTTCCTGTATACTTTTAATTATTGACACCAATGAGGTTTGTAGGTCACCTCTTCTGAAAACCCAGAACTTAAATTTAGAGTGAGGAGCCTGAGTGTATTCCTACACTCAGAGCTAACTCAAGTTTTCTGAACATCCAGGCAAAGCTGGGACTTGTGCTGAAAGAGCACAGGAGAAGAGAAAAATGAACAAAATGAGAGTGAGTGGAGGGCAACCCTGGTGAGCAAGGATGAGACTGCTAGTGCTTCACATGGTGGATTACATGCATGTGGGGTAATGGCTGCTGGTGGAGGGAAGAAATCAAGTTGCAGAAATGTTCTGCTTCTTCCCATCCATTAGCATTAGCCTATGCCAAAAGCTGGCACAGTCTGTGCTGCAATTGTGCTGCTTGTGCTGAGTTCATTGCTGCCATGGAGGTTATGTTATCAGCAGCTGAACCACCTGGTTTAACACTGACACAGCTATTTCTGTACTATACTGTAGTCACTCCTGCACTGTATCCCCTACTGAGAAAACCAAGTTTTGGCAATGTTGAATAAAGTTATGGCATTGGGCTGCACCTGTCAGATAAAATGAATTCCTGACTAAAGAAAAGGTGAGCACTTTTAATTACAAAGCTAAATTATTAAAACATTGGGCTTGTTTTATTTTAATTATATAAACCCAGAAAATCTGGAGGTAACGTTCCCATGGCAACCTTAGTTCCGTCTCCTGTGTGCAGTGGATGTATGTGTGTGTCTGTGTAAAACAGGATCATTCATTATCGTGATCAGAGTGATTTAGGACTTGCTGATCAGGAAGACATTAATCAGACCTGAAATCTCGTCTTTAGAAGTGATTTATTTTTGCTATTTCTCCAACCAAGTGTTGCAATGTCGAGGAGATTGTGAATTTCTGTCCAGTCTGATAAGTATTCATGCTAAAACATAATGCCTGAACAATTCATATCTTGTCATAAATCTGATTTATCATTTTTCAAATTTAGCTATGATTGTGGCAGGCACCCTGCAGTCATGAATCTCAAGAGCTACCAAGATGAAATTGTCAAGCATTTTTTCAGTGAACTCACTAATATCAAACATATGATTACACATTGCACTTTGATGCTAGCACTTAATATTGCAGAGCTAATTTCACCCATAAAGTGTTTTTTTAAAGGGTTAGGTATCATTTACCTGTCCATCAGGGGTTATGGAGGGTGTAGCAGTCTGGTGATGTAGCAGAATTGTCTCCAGACCTTCTGTACTACCAGAAGGAATAATGTTTCCAGCAGGCATTCCCATGAGACTTAATCTCTTAATCTCTTCCTTAATCTCTTCATCTCTATCCCCCACCTTTCCCATGTTCAGTTTTTCCAAATCTCCCCACCCCCCACCCCCTTGTGAAACGTTTCTAGATGGTGAAGGCGTTAAAGGATACTAATCATTTTTATTACTGTCATGAGATTCAATGAATGGCATTTTCCTGGTTGTGAGCTTTACAAGTATTATGTAAAGTACTTTTGCAAACTGCAGCTTCTCTTTTTTTTTCTTGTGATTATCCTGTGTCTCTATTTTCAGTGACATAATTCTTCAGGGTAGTGGCTCAAAAAAAGGATTAATACTTTAGAGGAAGAACTGTGTATAATTTTTTGTACGCAAATAAATACACATCCCTTCATCTACTGAGTATGACCATATTCTTGCTGAGCTGCTGTATAAAGTCAAAAGAGATAACATTATATATACATAATGTAAGCATAACTTATGTATAAATATATTTTGAGCAGACTCACAGAATAATATGAAGGTTTCCAGGATTCTAAAATTCCAAAGATATAAACCTAAAGACAGGAGAAGTAAGAGTTCACTGTATTAAACAGCTGTGAGTATATACAACAGATGTAAGTATCAACTCACTGTGAATTCATCAAAAGAGAATTGAGAAATATTAAGAAATATCACAAAAACTCTATTCTGTTGTTGGGAGGATTACATGTCAAAACAGTGAAATTTGGAAATGCCTTTAAACACTGAGTCTCCTATAGATATAGGAAAGCTGGACCAAATGCAGTAGGGCAATAATTGCTGTTCTTTGAATACACATTGTTTTCCTGTGAGTCATGAGGTCAATATCTAATCCTTCACATCTTGCTAAAATTAAGCAGCATAAAGATTTCCTGCCCACACACTTCTGAATTAGTAGATTTTATTTATTTGGATCTAGCGCAAGAGCTGAAATGTATATTTATGTCCCTGAAGAAAATACAGCATAGTTATACTTCCCGAATGTCTTTCATTGTAATAACTCTTCTTTTGTTTGTAGTAGCGTTTGCTGTATTTTATTATAAAGACAGGTTTGAAATTAAACTTTAAAATCAGGTAGGACATATTTGAAAGAAAGCCTCATGACAGACTTCTTTTAGATTAGCCCTCTCTAAAATAACCAGTGAATGCTTCTGTCTTCATGTCAGTAAGACACAGTCTCTGGGTCATGGAAGGTGACATCACATTTCTTTACTTATGCCCAGCTAGCTGAAACCAGGCATGATCTAAAGGAGACCTCTTGCAATTGCTCTCAGAACTAAGGCATTACTGAGCACAATTCATAGAAGGAGTTAAAAGGAACAGAGAAAAATACACAGAGGAGGAGAATGAAACACTTCAAAGCCAGCCTCGCCAGAACTGAAATTTTCCAGGAAGGTGGAGGAAAATGAAAGCAACACCAGTCTAGTTTTGCAAGCAGCGAATGCCAACAAAGGGCAGCTTTTTTTCTTACAATAGCTGGTTTGAAGTCCTTGATATTTTTTGTTGCCTCAGCCAAAAAGGCTATAAAACTGAAGTAAAGAATGATGAGGAATGCCCTCTACCCCCTAAGCATGAAATATGTATGAGTAGTGGGTTTAATCAGAGATACGAAACTCTCAATGGCTCCAGAATGAGACATTTGGCATTTCTGGGGGGCTGATTCTCTAAAGAGGGATCATGTTGGTTACGTCTACATTTAGACTGAATAGAAGTATCACACAATTGTTAGAGTTGAAGGTACCTCTGGAGATCACCTACTCCAACCCCCAAAAGAGACATAAGTGTAGTCTCCTGTGCACCCCCATGCAGCTGGTCCTTGGTGTGCACCATGAGCAAATCCTGACTCTGTATTCTGTATTACATGCACCCTGTGTTTGTTTTCTCCCAGACATTTAGCTGGTGCTCTTCCAAGAGTACATCATGTATGCTTAGCTGTCCTTTCGCAGAAAACAGTGGAGGAGGGATTGAGCATGCCCAAATCACATCCTAACACAGATCTTGTGATTGGGAGGGTAAGATACCTCAGGAATGTCACTAAGAATTCCAAGGAAAGATGTGAGAATTTGGTAAACAAAAGAAGGGCCTGAGTCCAGACTCAAGAGAATGGGTGGGAAATTGTATCCTGATTGAGAACCTCAACACCGTAAAAGAAAAGAGCTGAGTGTACAGCATCAGAACTCTGACTGCAGCAAAAAGCTTGTGGAGTCCAGAAGCAGACTTAGTTAACAGAAGCCAACCCAGTGGGTGTCACAGAAGGAAAGATGTGAGAAGGAGGATGGATTATATCGCTTTGCAAAAGTTGGTGAGAGCCAACAATGTGCTTTGCTCAGATGAATTCTCATAGGAGGAATGAGCAGCAGTTCATTAGGAGATAAATACATTATTCAACTGAAAGTAAATGGATGTTTATGAAGTTGGACGTGGCATACACACCATTACATTGCCAGAAACAGTTGTTGTCATTGTTAGAAAAGCACAGGCTTCTGTACCGGATAGTAAATATACTATTGATAAAAGTGTTAAGTGCAGCACCTATTGCAGTTGAAGAAACATAGCCACATCAATCTGCAAAAAATAAAGAGGGGGAGAGGTTTCAAAAGAGCAAAATTCACTTTGGAGACTGCACATTAAAGTATTGACCTAAATGGATGGATGATCAGCACACGGGAAGACATTCACCTTGCAATGGTACTAAGGAAAACATACTTTTATGAGCAGAAAATATAGGAGCTCCTTTTCCTCCCCAGGAAGCTGCATTCCTTAAAATGAAGGAAGCAAAGCAGTGGTTGGAAAAATATTCTCCAGGAGTAATAAACCTGCTAAACCACAGACATTTAGTAGCCCTGTAAAAGTCGTAGGATATCTGAGATAAGTCACAGATATGTCTGTGGTAGATATGTCGTCACACCTATAGGAAACCTGTGCCTTTCTCCAGTGACAGCTGATAGGCAGACATTTCTCTGGTACTAAAATGTTATAAACACCATCTCAGCTGATGAGCATGGTTATAGCCTCTAGAGGAATCAAAAGAGATGATGGACACCAACCAATCTCCAATTCATGCATTTGGGTAAATATCCCTTACCCTAAGAGCAGTCATTTGATTTAGTAAGATGAAAAAAAAGGAGGGATTGATGTTTCAGTGAAGAATTTGTGCCAGGTGTTTTCATGAGCTTGATGCATCAGCAGATACCTTAGAAAAACAATACATTTATGCCTTTTCCATCTCTGCAAGATACTCTTTGCTTATATTGCCATTCAAGTTGTGCTGACAATTCAAATATTTCACTAAGAACATCTGTGTTATCCTTACAAGGAGAAGGACCTAGTAAAGTTAGAAAGCCATGAGCAGATGCTCTCTGGAAAAAAAGTGGACTGCTTCATCAAAGCTGAACTGATTTCTGTTTTATTTGCTTGTTAGAAGTATTGGTTGATCATAACATTGATCCATGTTGACACCAGTATCCTCAACACAAATGGTTTCTTTGAGGGGAGAGCAGCACAGCAACATTAACTTTTTAATCTTACTATAGAGTTTGGGAACCTGATAGAACTGAAGTATCTTATTTCATTTATGCTCTTCATTAGTGAAATACTAATTTTGTTTCAAGTCTCATATTCCACTCTGTGAAGCCTGAAAATAACTTTGGTATTATAGGTGATAAATACTAAATATTTTGCTGTAATACAGAAGAATACTTTAGATTGTGGGCGCAAGTATCTTATGCCACTGTTCCTGAGAAATTAATCTAAGCTAATGTTGACCACAAATCAATTGCCAAAATGGCTGGGGATATTCCCACTTTTCCACACTTAAACAACTTCTGTTGTTGTTGTGAAAATGTAGGATTCATGAGCTGAATATAAACCTGTAAGAGAGCTGCTGGATGTAGACAGAGTCGCTCATGCATTTGACAAAGTTTAGTTGAAAAAACTGTCCCAAGCCTAAATTTGTTTCCAAACAACTGGAATTTAATAACCAGTCTGGTCTCAGAGGAGACGTGCACAGGGGCTGCCAGAGCAGATTCAAGGTAAGACACTGGAAAATGACTACTTTTGGCAGTAGCATGTATTTAACCCTTATTACCAATCTGGGGTAGAACACCTGAGCACACATGATTTGGGCATTGGAAAGATGATCTCTAAAATGTTACAGAAAACACACATTAAAATTAAGGGTATTTAGAGCGAACAACCCATGAGAGAAGGTGCAAAATATATTGAACTGGCTTCAGAGGGAAAGCAGTATTATTGCTGATCTGAAGTCTTGCAGTATTCTCTAGCTTACGTATTACAAAAGTCTCAAATTGGTTGTTAACAAAAAGTGGCTTCCTGGAAAAAAAGGCCTTTACTTTTTACATTTATGGGGAGGGAGGGGAAGAAATCCTACAGACCTATGTATTTGTGCTTGACAATTACCTTTACTTTATGAGAAGATGCTCCTATGAGAGACTAGCTCATGCACATCAAATAATTTTTGCTGTAGACAGTTCAACTGGCTGAGTAATATCTGAGAAGAGACTGCAGTTTACTGAGCATGTGTTTAAGTACTTTTCACTAAATGTTAGGTTTAATCATGTAATCTCTTATTGCCATAATTCCCTGTCTAAACAGCTGGTGGAAATAATGTAAAAACCTCCTTAAAACCACTACTGCAAAATCAGTCAGACCATGGTCCGTATTCAGCACTTTCCAACTCCAGAATGACTCCACTGAAGTTGTCATTACTGATAAATCTGATAAATAGAAACCTGACAACATGTATATTTGCATTTCTAGAAACCACCCCTAAAATCATCAGATACTTGAAATCGAAAGAGACATGGCAAAATAGTTAATACAATTTGTATTCTTGGGTACTCCTACATTTAGGTAATGGTATTGTGCACCTCTGATAGTAGAAACTGACTATATCTACACTGCTGAACAGAAGATCTGTTTGCACGTTCTGGCTCATGTCCTTAAGTCTGGCCCCTTCTAGAGCAGTTTTGGCCTGGAAAGAGTCAGCTTAAGTCAGCCAGGGCTTCAAGTAGCATCTGACAGTGAGGATAGTGAGGGTCAAGGCTTGTTACTCAGCCCCCTTTTTGTTGGTCTTGCCCATCTCTAGAAGTAGTAGTGTTACAGTGTGTGGTTTTACAATAGCTATGCTATATCGATATTTTGGTTTATGGGGATAATTAATTGAAAAAAGAGGTGTTTTATGGGAGGACAGCTTAGAAAACATGTTTTTCCAGAGTAGCAGTGAAACATAGTAGGTTAGCAACAAAGCATGTACTTGGTAACCCACATAAAAGCTTGACATCTCTGGCCTTACCTGATACAGCTCTTTCATTTGGTTCCTCACCTTTCTTTTCTTTCACTTGTTTCCCTACTAATCCCTTTCCCTTCAGCTCATCTAAGATAGTATTAAGGTGATTCTGCTATTGCATCTAACTAATCCGAATCATCCTTGATGCACCTATGCAGACAAATGCACATACTAAAGTGTAGGTTGGCACTGAACTTGGGACTTATTTGGACCCAGTGATGCTCTTTCCCACACAAACCTTTTGTTTCTGCTGAAGGAATTAGCTTAACAGAAGACAACAGCAATGATTTTTCATGGGCTTAAATCCAAATGTAGATTTCTTTTCTCTGTCACTTGTACTCTTTTTTTTTTTGAACCCTTTTTTGTGCATCTGTGCATTACTGTATGGCTTTAGAAATTCCAGTTTTATCTATATTACAAATATTTGTGTCAGTCAATATAATGATACATGGTATAAGAAGTGTAGAAGCTTTAACTTAGACATAGTCACTTGGCAAAGCCATTTTCTGGTGGTTTTACGTACAAACAGTGAAGGTGCTGCTTGTTTTTCTCTGCCTTTTGGGACTTTATTTCAAAGCAATAGGGCTTGAGACACGGAGAAACTCATATTCTGACAGCAGAAATCCTAGATGCATTACACCATCACAATTCCCACATCCAGATCAAGAATTAGAAAGGGAGGCAATTCATAACATGGTTATTATGTAAAATATATGCACAAACCAAGGCATTGTGTACATTAGCGTAATTATCCACTGCTGACAATGGATATGCTGGTGCGGAATGTGATTAACCTGTAAGCGCAGCCAAGAACTATTCTTGTTTCAGAAAGCCCATGTGAAACCTGCCTGCTTGTGAAACCATGTTCAGTGTTGCTTTAATTGCACACATTGCTGACACACATTGTCAATAACAAGCATCTTTGCCGCTGTAGACAAGGGGAAAATGTAAGGATGTTGCAGTGAGCCAAAGCTTGAAAGCTTTCACTTAGCTTGTATGGACAGGATTTAAACTACTGTGGAAACTTTATGTCTCTGGCTATTTATTATTGCATACAACATGTTCTTGGAAGCTGCTCCACATTGAACAGCAGTTAAACCCATCTGCTGCTCCTGAATTTTCATTTCATTCACAAGCGTGTTTTAAAAGTATTTTTGGACTTATCACCAATGTGCTATCAACTCTTTATTATTCTGTTGTAATCTGGTAAGAAGAATGATTCAAATTTTAAAAAGAAATTGTAGCCTCCTATGGAATCCAGAGCTTTTCACCGAAACTTGCCTTCCCCTCATTGTCTGATGTAATTGAAATTTTTAGTTTAAAAGCAATTATTTCCACAAAATTTCATCACCTCACGCTAAATACCAATTTTAGTGACTAGTAATTGCATACATGTAAATTCTGCAGAATTCATCTAGTAATTACATCATTGGCATGAAGAACAGGCTGAAACTTAGCATTGTGATCACAGATACTGTTCAGTACATTGAAGTTCCTGTAAGTGCAACAGTTTTTTCACTGCTTTATTTAAAACCACTATTGCAATTTTCTTTACACTTCTCTTCTCCCTATGTTCATGTTTCCTTACTGTTACTTGGCATAGCAGTACTTCAATGCCCTCTACATAAGATTAACAGGAACTTTGTAGATCCTTGAGATTTTCATGAGATTTTCTTCACCCTCTGAAGACTTTTTTTAAACAGAAACCTTCATTTCCTCAGTTTTCTCTGTGTGGCTGACTCTTATGATACTGTAAGATGTTCTTGTATGAGGGTAATTTTTGTTGGACCAAGAGACTTCCGAGTATTTAATACCTGCTAATTCTTTTTCCATGGCACTAAGCTGATCCTTCCCTAATGCACAGATTATCAAGGCTTTCCATATTATATGTGTATTTAAACCCTTCTAGAAGTGGAATACTTAGAAACCAAAACTTGTTGTCTCTAGGCCTTGTGTAAAACTTAGACTGGATTTTTAAAAGTGAGTTTTCTCAAGGGATCACAACTGTGATAGTGCATAACACCTAAGGTAGCTTGAAACTTATATTATTTAATTCAAGAGCAGGAGATTTTTATTTTCTATGCAATAAACCCCCTAAATCTATATTTAAACTACATATTTATACTCAGTTATAACTAGTATCAATGATAATGTCTCTTAACAAATAGAAGACCTCCTTAAAAAAAAAAAAAAGAAGGCTCTGGGGTGAGATTCAGTTGTCTAAGATAGGCATCTAGTGCTATTTTAGATGTCCTGCAAGATCTGAGATGTGCATGTGGGTGTCAGATATGACAGAAGGAAACCCCTACCATTCTGAAGCAGCAGCTGGTGACAGAGTGATACCTTAGTGCAACTAATGACACAAGACAGCTTTATTCGGGAAACTCAATCACCTTCAGGGTTGTCACATTATTAACATACACTATGATGCCTAGGAAGAATGCTGTTTACAAATGCTACATCATTTGCATTTGAGTAGAGTTTATTCAAAAGCCTAGTTTTACAAGAGGATTACATCTCTGAATTGTATATCCACTTAATGCCATTCATAAAATCTTATTTTGACAGCAAGTATATATATATTTAAATAGCAGAAAGGAATGTGCCTGTTCTGTTAGCTGACTATTAATCATCTGGTTCCCAATTAATATTGCTGAAACTACTAGGGAATAAACTTCTCATGTATGAAAGCTATAGAATCATAGCATTTAGGACTGGAAAGGATTTGTTTTGATGTTTCAGCACCCTAGCAGTTTCATTGGATTCTGTTCTCAATGGAGACAACTGATCACTGTCCCCATTTAATTTCCTGTTTTCAGTTCTTCCTGGGTTGTGATTTCTGAATCTTTCATCACTCTTTTTCCTCTCTTGTAGATTTCCTTTCTCTTTTTCAGTACCTATATTAAAACACTGTGACTCTAGAATGATACAGTTATGTGGGTGTCTCATCATCAATGATTAGGTCACAATAGTTATAACCCATGTCCTTAAACACAGCAATCATTCATATTTTTCCCACATGACATCCTTGTCTCTAAGTTGGAGAGATGTGGATGATTTCTTGTTAGAGAATGGACATATGCCTGCTCTGAATGAAAGCAACTACATGCAGCTGGCCGTGTAGCAGGGGTAACTCCTGGTTACCTCTGTGCAGCCGACGGTGGAAAAGAAGTAACTCCCGGATAGCTAATGAAACAAGAATGCAGGTCTAGAAGATAAGAAGGAGCTAAGATAAGGAGGTTGCTAAATTGGACTGTAAATCTTGATTGCTTACAAAAACCACACTTCAGGTTCTCGCGAAACATGTTAACCAATAGTATGCCTGTTGCTAAGTATATGTAACCAATAGTAGAACGACATGTAATGTTAGAGCTGTAAGCCTAAAGCACATAAACTATAACTGCACCATCAGTAAACAGGCTTTAGTCTAATATTGATTCCTGACTGAGCCCTCATGGCAGAGAGACATCAGTTTGATAGGTGGACCACTTGGTGGATAAAGAACTGGCTAGATGGCAGAGCGCAAAGAGTTGTGCTCGATGGCTCAATATCCAGCTGGAGACCAGTAACGAGTGCTGTCCCTAAGGGCTTGGTCTTGGGACAGGTCTTGTTCAACGTCTTTGTCGGTGACAGGGACAGTGGTATTGAGCACGCCCTCAGCAAGTTTGCCGATGACACCAAGCTGTGTGGTTTGGTTGATACGCTGGAGGGAAGGAATGCCATGCAGAGGGACCTTGACACGCTTGTGAGGTGGGCTAATGCCAACCTGATGAAGTTTAACCATGCCAAGTGCAAGGTCCTCCACCTGGGTGGGAGCAATCCCAGGCACAGCTCCAGGTTGGGCAGAGAAGAGATTCAGAGCAGCCCTGCAGAGAAGGACTTGGGGGTGTTGGTCGATGAGAAAATGAACATGAGCCGGCAGTGTGCGCTTGCAGCCCAGAAAGCCAACTGTCTCCTGGGCTGCATCAAAAAGAGCATGACCAGCAGGTTGAAGGAGCTGATCCTGCCCCTCTACTCTGCTCTCGTGAGACCTCACTTGGAGTATTGTGTGCAGTTCTGGTGTCCTCAACACCAAAAGGACGTGGAACTGTTGGAACAAGTCCAAAGGAGGTCCATGAGGATGATCAGGGGACTGGAGCACCTCCCATATGAAGATAGGCTGAGAAAGTTGGGGCTGTTGAGCCTGGAGAAGGGAAGGCTGTGTGGTGACCTCATAGCATCCTTCCAATATCTGAAGGGGGCCTATAGGGATGCAGAGGAGTGACTCTTTGTTAGGGACTGTAGTGAGAGGACAAGGGGCAACAGGCTCAAACTTAAACAGGGGAAGTTTAGATTGGACATGAGGAAGAAATTCTTTACTGTTAGGGTGGTGAGGCACTGGAATGGGTTGCCCAGGGAAGTTGAATGCTCCATCGCTGGTGGTGTTCAAGGCCAGGTTGGACATATGCTTGGGTTGCATGTTTTAGTGGGAGGTGTCCCTGCCCGTGGCACGGGGGGTTGGAACTTGATGATCTTGGGGTCCTTTCCAACCCTATCTATTCTATGATTCTATGATTCTATATTTTGAAAGAAGAACAACTTGCAACAGAACCTCACTCCTGGCTCTTCCTTGGTGAATCATCTTCCCATAGATTTCCCTTACTCTGCATTTTTGCATTTCCTGTTTCCTCTGTCAGAGCCACGCTTACTGTTGTGTAAGCATTTCTTCTATCTGTTTATGAACCTACACTTTTCTTTTCAAAAGTCTCCACAACTAAATTCACGAACTGAACTACATATACAGAAGAAGCTTGCTGTGGTCAAAATGCATCAGCCTCAGTGGACTTATCTGTTAAGTGCCTTTCAATTGGCTTGGTCCGGATGTATGGGAATCCATGGCCACTCATTACACAGTAATGGGAATCCATGGCCACTCATTACACAGTAATCTAGATTTTGCACTCTTAAAAATCCCACCTGTGTGAGCTTGGCTGAATATTCAGGCCTCAATTCATCCCAATTCACTGAGGTGGGAATGCATCCTCCAAAGAATGACTCAGTGCATTTAAGCCCTGAACCATTCTCAGGAGTTTCCCATGTCTCAAAGCTCTCATAGCTCCTAGCTAACACGTCAAAATGCCTGAAGTTTGACAGCATCAGTATAAACCCCAGTTCTTAAGAATACTGTTGCATGACAGCAGTAATCCATTGAAGTGGAGCTAGAAGTCCCTTTTCCTTAAACTGTTCTTAAAACTAAAAAATGTTATTCCCTGATTTTTTGACAATTATTAGTAGCCATTCTTTATACCACCAGTGTTTCAAGACTTCCCTGAATCACTTGTTAGCCTAGTGGTTTTATGTTTGTTGTTTAAAAAATGACTTAATCTTGCAGATGAGAGTGAAAAGTTATTTTTTTTGTTCTTCTTGTTTTTAAAAAGTTATGTTCTTTAGTAATATAGAAACAAAAAGACTCCTAAGTAATACACTGCAAGGTGAGGGTTAGTATTACAGAAGCATCATAATGAAAATGGCCTTTGTAAAAATGTTTTTCAGTACCTTAGGTATCAAACATTCTGTTAAAAAAAGCTATTGGATACATAAGTACAGACAAGGTAGAATTGCTATTAACCAAAATTGTAATCCTTGTGACATGAGCCTCCCTTTTGATTGACAGGGCTCTTCCATATTGTTGCAGTTTGTTAAGAACTCATGTGTTTTCTACAACAGCATTGACTAATGCCTGGGTGGGAACCTGAATTCATTGCACATTTCCCATTTCACAAAAAAATAAATTGTGCTCATTAAAAGCAAATGTATAGTCTCCTGCTGTTAAAACTTCACAAATTCATAGTGTTAATTAAAGAGGGGTTTAAAATTTAGAAGCAACAGTTATTTCTAATTTCAGCTAGAAAGAGGTGGACTGTCAAGAGAATGTTTATTTATTCCTATAGCCTTTTTGCTTGATTCGCTAATAATTAGTATTGAAATTGGTAGATGCTGCATACTAAAAATAAACTGAAATACAGTAGTAGTGTTAATTCTTTTAAAATATATACCCTTTGTTTGTTCTCCCTTAAAGGATAAATAACTGCTCAATAGGCGCTTATAATCAATAATACATGCTCACATTTTTAATATTATATAATATAATGCCACTTCATTTTTGTCAAAAAGTCTCTGGGCAATTCAACATGTATTAACACCAATTTGTATCTTGAAGTGAATAGATGGCATGCCAGATTATTTCCTAAAGCAGTTATAGAAAAAATGAGCTCCTAGCCCCAACAAAACAACCTGGAAAGCAAACCACACAACTAAGCATGGTATGCAAACACGATGAAAAATCTGAGTTTGGAACATATCCTGAGTAGATGTCTCTATGTACTTCCAGAAAGGCCAAGAGGAAGAAAATCCCACAGGTAGAGGCCTTCAGCTGGGACCCTTTCCTGAAATGGAATGGACTAATGCACAGGTGAGAGTAGTGAATTTAGCTGTCAGAAATAAGCAAGGAAAGGAAATAGTTTCTGGATTGATGCTTCATAGTTTTGCAATTGTTTTCCTCACCAATGCTCCCCCAGACCACAAGGTACCTGTTTCCAGTTAAAAAAATATTGAATGCTCCAATAACTGCCAAGATGCTGTTGCATATAAAAAGCCTCAGCTACAAACTGATCAAACTGAAAACGATTTGGGCTCTTAGGAAAACAATTTGGATTCACCTGACTTTTGGAGGAAGTCCACATTGCCATGGTAATCAATGGAGAGACTTTTCCTTAATGCTGTTCTTCTAACCTGTTTTGGATGTGTCCTGTAGATGGAGGTGGATCTTGCCCTGAAAATTATTGTCTCTCCATTGTCTAGACATTCTTAATGATCAAATAATTTAGATGTAAATGTTTAAAGTTTTGATATCTCATGTGGTCAGGAAAATTTCATTGTTATGCTTTTGAAATTTCTTTTTATCATTTGTTGGCCTTGTAGAGATGCAATCAGTCTCTGAGGTGTAACAGGCAGCACCAACCTGGGATATAGGACAGGAAGACTAAGTATATTTATGTTCAATAGTGCTGCTATCACGGACCTGAAGAGACAGATAGATGAGAAGAGCACTGTTGAAATTGTTTGTTTGATTGTTGTTTTTTTTAATCAGAGAAATTTTCAATAGAGGAGTTGTCATTGAAACCAGTAGTACAAAAAACGCCAAACAGAAGTGCCAGTGACTGTTGCACCAGGATACTAACCTTGATAAACTTCTGTTATCAAAATATTCAGTTTAGTTGATGCTGCATTTGTGTTCTCAGTTTTCAGTGTATGACCTCCTGCCATTATGATAATAGATGTGTGAGAAACTTGATATTTTGGTTGTTTGCCAGCTGGGTCCTTTGCAATCTCAGGAGGAAAAGAATGCAGTTTAAGATAGCAGGATAATGCACACTAATGGGATATTTCTGGTAAAAGTAGTCTAAAGTGATGTATTGCTCATGTCCAAATGGCTATCCTTTGATTTCAGAGTTAATAAGACACTGGGATAAATAGGGCAGACGGAGATTCTGAGTGACCCTTGCACAGCTCTCTGCCAGCTGGACATCCATTTATAATGGCTAAAGATGTCTAGGTTATTTTCTTAAATATAAGGGCCAAAAATATGTGGTACTTAAGGTGGTAACCCAGGAGGAATTCAGTGGCAAGTATAATGGAAAAGAACTCTTTACAGTATGTATCTGAACATATGAATTCTGCCTCCTAAGACTCCGAGTAAGGTTTAGTAAAGCTTATTTCTTGATTTATTCTGGACGCATATAATTAATTTTTGCTGCCTATTTTTTTTTTTGTAACACCAAAAAGAAGAAATGAAGCTAGTCAATCACTGTCACAATTAATCATGTCATTTATTCATGCAAAGATGAACAAAAGCTCTGAAACCTCTTCACTACTGAGTGGCACACAGTAGGAGGAAAGTGCTGTTTGCTCCTTAAGAAGCCCATATGGTGGTAGGAGATCCAGTGTCCCTACTATGTGAACAGCACTGAATCTTTAAAAGCATGTTAAACAACATCTGCCACTGATAAAATAAGTAAAGCTGAAGGCTCATTAGTTGATAACTTTCACCTTAGAGCCTGAAGAAAGGAGGCTGAAAAGATCTGTTGGAATATTAATTTCTAGGAGGTGGAGTGTGAGTATCATATTATTATTTTTACCTTTGTTTTTTCAAATAATGCTGCACAGCATGTTAGCTGTATGACAGCCTTGGAAAAAATATTGGGAAGATCAATGAGGATTTAGCTAAGAAAGTAAGAATAAATTAATGGTAGGAGTAAATTCATGGTAGTCAGCATAGTTCTAAAACAAAGCAATTATGTTAGATAAACTTTGTTTCAGAATGTGAATTAACTTGATGAATGGTCCTGTGTTGTTTAGGTTTTTGTAAACCATATGATTTAATTTTACTTTGTATCTAGTATAAATAAATCACAGTATAATTTATCACAACAATATTCCTTCAGGACTGACTTAAATACTAGTCAATGAGAAATGACCTTGTTACACAGAATTTTTGAGGGATAGTCTTCCACAACTTAGAATTGGATGAGGACAACATATTTTAATACTTCCACAAGTAATTCGGAAGGCAGCATGGTAAAATTTGCAAATGATGCAAAGATTGAAAAAGCAGGAAAAAAGAAGACACAGTAGTTGGACAGATAAATCCAATTACAGTTCAGCTTCATAAACAGAGGTCACTCAAACAAAATTACTATTACCTAGTAGAGAAGTGTTACATAGCCAGAAGGAAGCAGTGCCAGCCATGCATACACAGAGGGGACCCCTACAGTGGAAATAAGCGACATTAAGAATGTTCCAGAGGAAAGAATAGACAACTCAGCACAGCTTGTACTATGAACTTTGAATGTTAAAGAAAAAGACTAAAAGTCAAGCATAAGGAGGTGGTTTAATTTGTATGTGCAGTGAGGTTAAAGCAATAATATTGTGCCAGGTTTGGGATTCTATGCTTTTAAAATATATTAAATATATATCAAGAGAGAGAAAAGAGACTAGAGTGGAAAAAAAAATTCTTCCAGAGAGAGATAGGACTTAATGACAGTGTATTCCTTTGGGGAGATTGGTAATAAGAGGATTCTTCAGAGTAGCAAAGAAAAGCAGAATATGTATGTACAAGGGTGAAAGCAAACAAATGCTGGCCAGGCATTTTTTAACAGTGAGAATATAGGACAAATTATCAAGGGAAGTGGTAGATAGCAATCTTGTTACGTTTTCCAGATTAGATGGTTTTCTGAAATTGATAGCACACTTAAATTTAAGACAAGTTGCTGTTGTTAGTGTTAATGCTTTGCAGTACGTTAGGCTAACCTTAATGATCTAATGATACTTTCTACCTGAAACCCTGAACATTTTAGGTGCCTGTTCCTTGCTCCAGCAGAATCAGAAAAAACTACTTCAGCACAGGAATGTAGAATTAGATGATACGGTAGAGGGAGATTCATCTCATATAAGTAATGCAGTTTATTATCTTCTTCCCCAACCGCTAGTTCAAATGAAGAAATGTGGAGCTGTATTACTTGGTCTAATCAGAGCATTTGCTTCCTTTTTACTTCCTTCCTATGTATGAATGGAGGCTAGCACTGCTTTTCTCATTTTATGTTTTCCTTGAGATTAAAATGAAAGCTGAGATTTGCAGCTTGCGTTTTAATGCAATTACGAATCAATCAGACTCTACAGAAGCTAGAAGGCATGCTACATGCAGCTAACTTTTGCAGTTTTGCTGTTGGCCTCTTACTTGAAGAGTCTTCTCATAATAAATGACACTTGTATTCCTTGTCATCCACTCTTCTGTTGTAATGCTCCAGGGAAAAAAGTCACAATATGTTATGAGGTCCTTAGGTTTTCCCTGTTGTTCTTTTGTTGGAGATCTGTCTTTTTATTTTATTTTATTTTTTTAACTACATAATACCCCAGACCACATAAAAAGCTCAGTACAGCCATCTCCCGGCATACGTGTGGAGTATGAAGTTTGAATCCTTCCAAGATCATTGATTTCTGAATTAATTTTCCTTCATTAATTTGTAATCTGGAGTAGCTAAATTTTGATTAAAAATGCAAGGTTTGGTTGAGAAGGCTTTATGTCCTTTCAGTGCTGTGTGACTGTCTGCCATCTACATTTCAGTGGAGCTAAAATAAACCTTTGCTTATTCCCATCTTACTTACCCTTTATTATTCACTGGGAGAAAGTGACTTTCCTCTCCTGCTTGGCAAAGATGGAAGGGTCCATTTTTCATTTGTGAAGTCTTCTAAAGAAACATGCTCATGCTTTTTAGTTCAATTCACCAGCAAAGTCTGTCTTTATTTTAATGTAAAAAAAAGAACAATAAAAGTCAATGGCTAGGTACTTAGGGGTCTAAGACTTTAGCCAAGTCCTGATGAGAACTGTTAAGCTATGGTTTATTGTCTGTTGTATCTTGTTTTACACTCAGATTGGAAAATCTCTGAATTTAACAATGCCATTCTTTCCTTCTGGATTTGCTGAAAACTTTCAACACTGGAATTCCAGTCCTTAACACTGATGCTGAGATGTTATAGCAATAGATACAGGACTAATCAGAAGTTAACATTCTTTGTGTAATCTTAACTTTTCAACTGGGAAAAAGGAACTGAGCTCCTTTACTCCTTATTGTAATGTGAAAAACTCAGTAGAGGACATAGGCAGACTTTGATTCTCAATCCCTAATTGCATTAAAGTGGAATTTCTCTGATGTACAGATCCACTTCCTTTGTGTACTCAGGGAAATATTTATTAACATAACTATCTTTATCTCCTGGTGAGATTTTAGAAATGAGTCTTTGCTTTTGCCTATATACCCCTATAGAACTATGAAGTCATTTCTCTGTGAAGAATTTTTGTGCTGAAAATATTTCATGGTTATCAGGAAGTCAAATCTTGCCAGCAGTACCTTTTCATTATTTATGATTACTCATAAGTAGTAGAAGAGTTGGAGGTGCACTTTACAAATTTATTATCCCTTTCCTCCTGGTGTCAGTTGATGTTCCCTTGTGAGCTCTCCCATGGATTTTGTCAGATATATTAGAAAGAAACACTATTTGTGGACAATCTTTCAAAGTAAAAATCATCATTGATATTTCATATAATATTCAAGAAGTAATTATGTGAATTGTCTGTAGTGGCCCCTGCGACACATTTTATCTGAAATGATTTCTTTCTATATCCCACTTTTCTGCATAGAACTGTGTTTACTAGACCTTCCAGTTACCAAAACTGAACCCTGGAATCTTAAACAATCTTACATATTCTTTGCAGTCAACAGCAAAGGTAATTGCTGGGTTTAATCCTCAATTAAGTAATTCTTAGATACTTTCCTGCAGAGGTCTAGTACTTATATCCAGATAATGTAAAAGAAAATCAAATCTACAGTAATGGTTTTGCTTAATAAAGCTGAGGAAAGTAGTGGTAACATCAGTATTCTGTACTGCTTGCCTGTGTTATATGGGGTAAAGTGAGTGCTGAGCTTGAAATTAGTTTTTAAACTAGTTATTCTTTACTTTTTTCACTCCTGCAGTATAATGCAGAATGCATTGTTTAATTTACAGCCACAGAACAGTTTGGGGTTAAATATTACAGAGGCAGTGAAGAGGTTGTTCTACTTTTAATTGATACTGTGACCTACATTGTTCCCCAAGGCACCACAGACATTTTTCAGAAGAGTCTCCTGTTAATTAGAATTGTACTCTGTGGTGCTGGGTCAGTTGTTATTTCCATTATATGAACTTTAAAAACTATAGGTGGTTAGCTCACATTAGGTAAAGATTTGCCATGGAGGCTGGTAGCTCATAAATGACTGTTTTCTGAGACGACAGTGGCTTCAGTCTCATGGTCCCTTCTGTACAAAACCCAGTAAAGTCTGAGGGTTCCAAGAGGTACCTGCGTAGCTGTGCAGTTGCTGAAGGCACTTCATGCATTCTTCAGAAATGAAACCAAAAAGAGCTGATTATTTGTGTCAGTTTAAATTCCCATAGCCTCCTATAGAGCAAATGTGTGGTCCTGACCCTCCACTAACCCTGGTTTCTGGGATAAACCCCAACCTCACTGCACTGATGAATATACTCTGTATTTTCTCCCAGAGGAGACCACATCCATTAATGTGTCCTGTGGTCCCTAGACCATCTGTCTCACGGTAACAGTGAGATGTATATTGGTAACTTGGATGAAAGATAGCTTACATTACTGTAAAGAAGTCAGCCCTTTTTAAGAAAGAAGAAATTTATTTCTCATCCCTAGCCAATAAAACTTAAGAATTCCTAGTTTTAATTATAGACCTTCTGCATTCCCTTTCTTTCAGAGAAGCTTATGTGATCAATTTGTAATATTAGACTGTTCTTAACTTCCTTGAGAAGTTTTTGGTTTTATTTTTTCCCCCACGACAGACAAGATATTTATTTATTTTTTGTTTATTTTTTTAACATCAGCTCAAATTGTAACTCTATTATTCCAGCTGTCTGGAATTTCTGGATCATCTGGTTATAAAGCCAGTTGAGGTTGGATAGGCAGCTGGCTATCATGACAGCTACAAGTGCTTCCCAACTCTGAAAGACTGACCCAGAGCTTCCAAGGCTTAAGAAATTAAAAAAAGCAGCAATCTTTCTAATCTTGCAAGTTATTAGACAATCTTTAAATTATTGCTTGAAGTCATCATTACACAGCAGTAAGGAGCTGAGAAACAGCTTCTGAAAACTTCAGGAGCCTGAAGTCATAATCTGAATTCACTACCTTTTCAGATCTTTTCAGTTTTGCAGCTAAGGGTAGTTTTCCTTAAGAAACATAAATAAAATGTTTTTATTGCTTCTGGACACAACATCCCTACTAAATACTTTAAAATGTTATTTATTAAAGTTAGAAAGTTGGGATATCTCTGATCATTGGGAATGATTCATGTAATTCTTTTAGATCTAAGTGTAAGTTCAGTAATGCGTCATAATTCAACATGTAGCTTAAGATAAAATAGTTATTGCAATGGTAAAATCTTTCTGGAAAAGAAGCACGTGATATCTTAAAGTGTGCTTCTGTGTGCATTTACATTGATGCCTGCTGCCTATTAAAAACTCCTATTTAATTGGGATTAAAAAGGATTGAAGCGATTTCTCTCTTTGCTTCAGACTTGCAAATCTTTAATTCAGAAAAGCACAAAGAAATTGTGAAATATGAGCTATATAAAGAGTGCCTTTACTTTTATTAGTAACTCATGCTCTTGCTGTGGATAACTCAAAGCCCTTTGATTGCTTATATAAACTGTTTATAGGTTTACAGCTACAAGTAGAGTTCTTCTCATATGTTGTTTGAAAAAGTATTTCCCAGGTTAAAAGTGATCATGATAAAATTATATCTTTAAAGTGCAGCATTGTATTTCCAGGAATCTCATATCAAATTCTGCTTTTTCCTTATTGGTGCAATAGAGAAATGTAGAACTTCCCATAGCATCAAGTGACTATGTCTCTGAAAACAAGATATTTGGTTTAAACATTTCTTGATATTGGAATCCAGTTTAAAACATTTTTATTCTGACCCTTTATTCAGTGAAGTACTTAAAAGATACATAGGAATTAGTAGATAATTTGGAGAATTTTAGAGAACAAAACCAAACAGGTTAAAATAAAGAGCAAACTGATTAACTCACCTGACCTCAGCTTCTACCATAGGAAACTTTTATTCTACAATGCTTTTGCATTCACCCTCAATTGCAAAAAAGCAGCGCTTTTGTTGGGAAAAAAATATTGTCCTTGTTACCAAAAAACATTGTTACTGATTGTATTACAGATGAGAAATGACTGAGTTTAATTTAATCTATACCTAAAGCCTGTAGAAATTTTAGATGTCAAGAAGCAGTTGAATCACATGAACCATGGAAAATTACAATACCTTTGCTCGTTCAGCATCCTAGCATGAGCCAAACATGAGCCAAAGAGGCCCTTTATTCAACTCTGTTTAATAAAAATTGTTACTCAACTGTCTAATTCAAACAGAGAAAACCCGGAGAATTAAGAAAATTATACTTTTACTATGGTTTGGTTTTCTACAAGTCTGAGTATATTGTTGAGACATGGAATATGTATAGCTTCTTTACTATGCAAGCCTTCAGTACTGCTGCAGGTTTTAATTATCATTGAATGAGTTGGCTTAGATCTTCCCCCACGCACACGTATACTTGTAATGAATTCTAGTTATCTAAGCACAGTTATGTCTCACTTTGTCCATAGGTATTTGAAAATTGCATGTTTTGTTTTGACAGATGGCATTTCTCACAGTTACATCTTTATAACCTTACAGATAGAAGCAAAATATAGCTCACTCTTAATTTCTGCCCTATATTCAAAGTGTTTCTACCCCTTCTACTGACCTCTGAAAGCCTCTATCCCATATAGAAATAAGCAATTCAGCTCATTGGACTATATTTCAAATGCCCAGATTCTTCCACTTTGCTTAGAAGTTCTGTCAAAAGAATTGACCTTTTCTTAGCTTAAATTGTTCATTTTAAACTCCACAGAACTTCTAGATCCCAAATTTTCAAAGCTCCCTTTGAAGGTTTCTAAAATAATAAGGGCCTGAAATTATTACTAAAATAATACAGGCCCTGAGTCACCTGCTTTAACGCTGAAATTAGTTCTACTTTGAGAGGGAGTTGAATTACATGACACAGGTCACTTCCAGCTCAAATTGTAATTCTATAACTTTATGATACTGTGACTTGCACTAAAATTAATTAGGGATTGATTTTGAAGGGAGAAATTATGGACTAAGAACTAGACACTGTAGGCATCCAAATTTAGAAATCCCATCCCCTGTTTCTTAGCCACACCTCTGTCACTCTTAATGTTTAGTACATCTTTTCCTTTTCTCTCCTCTTCACTCCTATAGCACTGAGCTATTTTTTCTGCTAACTTTGCAGTATTTGGCCATTTCGTCTTGGTTTTGACTTCTCTTCCCCTGACCTTGCCAAGCCTCTATTTGCAATAACACGCTATAACCTTTTTATATTATAGTTAGCTCACTGATGGTGCAACTTTCAGATATTTTTTATGCAATGAAAAAGAAGAATTAGTGAAGTATGTTTTCTGATATAATCTGCATTTACACTTCATGTAAATGCATCCTTTTGTGAAATTGGAGTCTTATCATCTAAGCCAGAATGTCAAAAAAGAACCCATAAAATCTTCTTTTTCAAGCAGTTAATGCACTTTTCATTAATGAGAGCAAGCAAAGTGTGCAAAATCAACTGCTTGCAGAGAATTTTTTCCTGCTATCTTTATAGCTGTTGTGAAAACTTGGAACTAGAGCATAAGGCAGTAGGGCTATAGGAGCACAGAATAAAAAGGCAGACCTTTTCCCAAATAGCTTCTGAATTATGTAGAAGAAAAATGAAAAATAAGCAATGTAGGACAGAGGAGGTACAAAGCATATTAAGAAAACAGCAACAAACCCTGATATTTTTAATTAATTATTACTAAAAACACCTGATGATAATAAAGGAGTGGCTTTGTGGGATTTTGTGTTTTGCTGTCAGCTTTTAAATACTGTTCCTGGGAAGCCAGTGGGAAACTGAGCTTGCACAAGATCCAGTTTTACTTTTGTTTTGGGAGATCTCTGAACTTTGTAACACCTGAAAAAAGAGTAGCTGCTCACTTACAAAACGGGTCCAAAAATACTTACTGGAAGTGGCCGCAAGGACATTTTCACATGTTCTTAGTGTACCAGATGCTTGACAAAAGGGACAAAACTTCTTCCCTGTCCATTCTGAAGAATGTCAACACCATCCTACCTCAGTATCACATGTTTATAGGGGAAAAATGTTTCCACTGAGATGGATGTAGCTTATACTCCCTGGGCCAAGAGGTGGCACACCAGCCTGAAAGCGTGCTAACCACACATAGAATCATAGGATCATAGAAGAGTTAGGGTTGGAAAGGACCTTAAGATAATCCAGTTCCAAATCCCCCTGCCAGGGGCCAGGACACCTCCCACTAAAACATGCCACCCAAGGCTCTGTCCAGCCTGGACTTGAATACAGCCAGCAATGGAGCATTCACAACTTCCCTGGGCAACCCATTCCACTGCCTCACCACCCTTACAGTAAAGAATTTCTTCCTCATATCCAATCTAAACTTTCCCTGTTTAAGTCTGAACCCAGTACCCCTTGATCTATCACTACAGTTCCTAATGAATAATCCATCCCCAGCATCCCTATAGGCCCCCTTCAGATACTGGAAGGCTGCTATGAGGTCTCCACCCAGCCTTCTCTTCTCCAGGTTGAACAGCCCCAACTTTCTCAGCCTGTCTTCATACGGGAGATGCTCCAGTCCCCTGATCATCCTCATGGACCTCCTTTGGACTTGTTCCAACAGTTCCATGTCCTTTTTATGTTGAGGACCTCAGAACTGCACACAGTCCTCCAAGTGAGGTCTCACAATAGCAGAGTAGAGGGGCAGGATCAGCTCCTTCAACTTGCTGGTCATGCTCCTTTTGATGCAGCCCAGGAGACAGTTGGCTTTCTGGGCTGTGAGTGCATGTTCTAGGTTCTCATATTTCTGGCAATAACTGGTTTTCATTTCTTATGCAGATGAATTAACAGGGCATTCGCAAGGCTATTTCAAGCAATAATGGGGTCAAAAATCTAATTCCATAATAAATGGCTAAATCTTACTCACTTTTCCCCAGTGTAACTGAAGGAAAAGAGATCTGTGTTTTATAGGTGGTTGGAGCCTGGTATCAGCAGGTAGAAATTTCACCTACATTTATATTGTATAAAAAACTTCCCATGACTTTTGAAACAACCGGATGACTTCTTGAGTTCTGAGTCAAGATATTTCTTTAAAATCTTTTGAGGGTTTAATATTTGCTGCCCTTCTTCCTAGTAATTCAGCAATTTTTATTAGGTAATTGCTGAGCAAATTCCAAAGTTGTTCTGTGAATGTCAGCACTTGTCTTCTGTAGCTGCTGGGAGATAGGTAGCTTTTGAATAAGTGGCTGATCAAAAAGAGTGAAACCTCTCTTCTTAGATTAGCTTTCTAATTGCACTGCTAGCTTTTTCTCCCAGGTGCGTATATCTGTTGATAAAAAGGATGACTTGGGGTAGGAGAGACAGTGACGGTGGGTATATTGGGGCAGAAGAAAATGAGAGCTTGTTGGCAAATTAGAAAAACGTAAGTGAAAAGGCTCTATAGAGAGGCACCATATAGGGAAGGGTGAGTCTGACAAATGTGAAAAAGGTATGGGAATGGAGGAAAAGCAGGAAGAAAAAGTCTTTAATAAGTGCCTATGGAATAAGTGTCTGCAGTTTGCTCAGTAGAGGATATATAACATTAACTGGTTAAAGGTCCTTTCCTCTTTCTTTGTTTCATGTTTGATATATTTCATAGAAATGCAACAACAATCTGCAGCAAGGTTAAGACTGAACCACATCTATTTGTTCTTTAACATGAGAAAAATCTCTAAAGAAAGAGGACTGAATTTTGTTACTGTTTTAGATCAGTCAAAACCAGCAAATTCCCATAAGATTCAGGTTTTAAAAGTCAAATATTATATTTTCTAGTCATAGAATCACAGGGTGGTTTGGGTTGGAAGGGACCTTAAAGCTCATCCAGTTCCAATCACTTGCCATGAGCAGGGACACCTTCCACTAGAGCAGATTGCTCCAAGCTCCGTCCAGCCTGGCCTTGAACACTGCCAGGGATGGGGCTGCCACAGCTTCTCTGGCGCCTTCAGAATTAGTTAACAGTATGAAGACTTTGAGTTTAAAACTTAAGTCACATCCAACTATTGTACATAAGCACATTGCTGTTTTGGTGCTAGAAATTAGTTAGTTGATATGGCACAAAGAGGCCCCACAAACAACAGTAAAACATATATATATATTTTTATCTTGACTTAATTTTTAGCTTAATTGGCAAGCAGAAATCCTCCATGCCCTAGAGTTGTGTGTGTTGTGTAACTTGTCCTTCATAGCGATTTGTCTTTATAGGATGTAAGTTACTTTGTTGGTCTTTTTGAATAATGAATTACTCAAGAAGAAAGTAGGCTTCATAAGTGGGGGTTCACCAGGTTCATGCAAATGGACTGTTCCTGAAAAATCAATATATGGTACATTCTTACTGTTCCTGCTGTTCTATGAATTTTCAGATCTCATAAAACAGAGTGCCTTCTAAAGGTAAACATGACCCGGCATCTCATATTCTAGTTAAATAACCCAAAGAATTCATTATCCAAGCAACCGTTTGTGGTTCTTCAGTAACAATGGATTGAAGAACTCAAAACTGACCTAATCCCTATTTTTAGAAGTACATGAGAACTCATGCCCTAGACATCAACTTTTTTCTTTTCAATGGGATTGGTTTTGATGCACAGGCTACACCAATGTAAGGAAACAGGCTATTGCAATGTATTCTTAGATTGCTACAAATAAATATGTTTTCACTTTTTAAAGCTAATTCTAGGACAAAAGAGCATGAAGCCCTCTATTTGTCATTTCCTTTGTGAAACGAATATTTAAAATAAGTCACAGCTTTAGAATAGTACTCCATATTACACTGTCCTGCAGGCATTTCTAGGAAGTTAAGAGGTGTCACATAAATAACACCAGAATCTCTTGTATTTAATGTTATTGAAGGGGCTGGAATATTACTTATTAAAAACAGTGGGTTTCTAGCTGTATTTTATATTCAGAAATGAGCTAAATTATTTGCTCATAATTATTTGATTAGCTGCCTCTGTTTTCTTAAGTTTAAACATTTTAATAGAGGTGCATGTGACTTTCCAAGTGCAAGTTAGGCCAAAGTTCTTTCGGAGCGGAGAAATATGTCTCCTCATAAGCTTGCAGATGTGGTTCAGAGACAATCCCTAAGTTAGGCTGTCAGTTTCTGTTGATTATGTAGAGACTGGCTGTTTCTGTAAGACAAATCAGTATGTGACCTTATATTCGTAAAGGATTTGCTTATGTCAGTATATTTACTGCGCTGTGAGAGGGCAACCTTGAAGTTCAGTCCTCTATTTTATTTACTTGAGACAGTCTTATAATGAAAGGAGAAATAATGTAGAATAATTTAGAGCCATTTACTATGAATTTTCTGTTAAAAAAAAGCAAACAAAATTATTTCTTTTGAAAACTGTAACACTGTGACCTGAACTTTATCTAGTAACCAGGCTTCTTGCGTCTGAAACTGGCAACCTGTGTGATTACAGGCTCGATCTTATTAGAACCTAACTAATGTAAATCATCTAATCTGATGCCTGAAACATTTGTCTTGTGCTTGTCGTACATCCTTATTACAGGGTTATATTACAGAAATTTTCCACCACTGTATGCACTTCATTTACAAGTCAGAGAATTTGAATCGAACAGTTACGTGGAAATGGAAATGATGGGCAAAGATGTGATGGTCTAGATTTCTTGAGCTGCCATCTTAAGCTAAACGAAGCTCACATTCCGCTTCCTGGTGGCAGAGAAAATGATCATTCACTTACCTAAATGTAGCTGTTGACCAACTGTCCTAATCATAGTGAAACCTCTTTTCAGGCATTTCATATCATTTCCTTCCAGGTCAGGGGAGTTGGAACTAGATGATCTTAAGGCCCTTTCCAACCCTAACTATTCTACGATTCTATGATTTTGTGACTTGCTGAGCACAAAATGACATTATGTGTACACAAACCATCTGTTTATTTTGGCTGAGTACCATAAATATGTATGGTACTGTATATCTCTAACACACCTGGTTGTCTGTAGATCTGATGGCATAGGACAGTACATGATTCAGAGGAGGGAGCTTCAGAAGTAACTTAGGAAAAAAAGAAGGGTCAACTTTATCATAAAGACATGGATTTTCTATTATTTTTTAACTTTGTGCTTTTGTGTTTCTTAGATTTTTTTTTTTTTTTTTTTTGGAAGGGAATATAGATACTTTTCTTACCGTAGTGAGAAATGTAAAGAGACAAAGTTTAGACGGACTTACCTATTGTGCTGTAATTTGAGGTTTTAAGTGTCTACGGCCTCTGTAGGCTGGGATACTAGGTATGTGAAATAAGCTGTCTCCAGGGAATAAAGGGTGACAATGACTGATTAAATACAAAAGCCTGTTTGTAGGAGACACATTGTGAAGACCGTGTTTGAATTCTCTTGCAATTCATCATGATGAAAAGTAGAGTCTAAGGATTTGGAGAAGTGTTGTCTCATTCTTTTAAAAGGGAATTCAGTTTTAATTCCATTTAAGTCTTTTAACCTTTGGCTTAAAATCCAAATTTAAAATCCAGTGACAAGTGTACTTTTAGCTGTAGGAGGGTCCCAGAGGTTAAAAGCAATATCTGTATGGGTCCTTGAGTGTTTAATGTGAACGAAGTATAAACAGATTTGTGGAGTAAGCACAAATTTTGCGAGGTGTGTTAAACTAGGTTCAGTGGAGTGTTGTTGAATACTGCAGCTTTGCTAGGTTAGCAGTGAACGGTTCACTTGAAATTTGTCATTGATGTCACAAAGCTTAGGGTTTTCATGTTATATGATGTAGAGAGAGATTAAGACTTTCCAATTGATGACTAAGTCGAGTTTGGTCATTTATTTTCATCTTGTTATTAATATGCTGACATTAGTTGTTCTAAAAAGAGTAGAGAATCGCACTGACTTCAGTATTTACTTAATGAATGCTGAACCTCTGTTTCTGTACACATTGCCTTATCAGTTGCTAGGAAGAATATTTTGTGTTTAAAAAGAATATTCAGAACATGGTACAATGTTAAATATCCCATTCCCAGAAGTTACCTCGAGGGAATAGTGTGTCTGTACCAGAGCCAAAGAGGAGGACAATGCCAAGTACAGCACAACTCTGTAATAGTGTTGCACTGTCACTGAGATAAGTGAGCCAGTTCCCCTCTTCCACCACTGATCTGGACAAATTGATTCCCCATGGTTTTTCCTTGCCCACTCATATATTTCATTTCATTTCCTGAAACACAAGAGGATTCTTGAGTTATTTTATCTTTGCCACTGTTCAACACAGTAAACAAAATATATATTTCACTCTGGCGAGGTGATCAAGCAAACCTGAGTGAAAGCATATTGTGAAAGGGAAAAGGTTAAAAAAAAAATCAGTGCTAATTCTAACATCAAATTATATACTGACGCACAAAATGAATCAGGGTAAACCATTTCTAGCACTCAAAAGCATGCTGATTGATATAGGGACTGCTAATTAAAATTGGTCTAATAATTTGAAATGCATGCATATCAAATACACATAAGCCATACACTAAAATATTTTGTGTAAGGTGAACTTCTATTGGTAATTCTAATCAATGTCTTTTTAAACATGTTACATTTTCAGTTAGATGAACACTTTTTAATCTATTCCACTGCTCCACTGGTGGACAACGATTGAGGTTTTCATGCTCCTTGCAAATTAAGCTTTAGATTTTGATGAAGGTGTCTGCCCAAATTAAGTATATTGGTTGCCCGTCTATTTATTTCTCTTGAGAGCAAATCGATTCTCATTTAATTGCATTTGGGCATTGTGACATAGTTTAGTTTCACACACTATAATTAAAATAAAAATGGACATTGATTATGACAGACTTATGACTAAAACTTCTGACAAAATCTTACTTATCCCTTTTCTGCTTACTCAGGTAACTGGTGTCATTCTGCCTAAATCCTGGTACTTACAAGTTTCTTCTCAGATGAATAACACTTAATTTTTACATTGGTTATAGCTGTATGGATGCCCAGAAGATTGAACTTTTACCAGCATATTCTTATATTCTTCGATACCCTTGCATATACTATAAAATTTGGGGGGTGGGGGTGGGGATGGTGTCCAAATTTGTCACAGAATACACATTTAATATGCATTAAAATGTTCAAAGAGCAACATTCATCTTAGTCTCTACATTTAGGAGATATCAAAGAAGCTCAGCACTGTGTCATAAGCAGCTAATGGAAAATTTCTGCTTGCTGTTTGTGTCATTCTGTCCTTTGAGTGAGATTTTGATCAACTACAAAATGTCACCCAGACTCACTATTTCTATGTAATCCTGGGAAGAGCTCAGGATGCATCACTTCATTTTGTGAATAGTGTCTGCGCATAGTGAAGTAGTTCGTAAAAACCACACAGTAGCAATTCCCCAAAGGAAAGTCAATTAAAGTATTTCCAATTTACTGCTGTTGTATGTATTGCATAAACTGAAAAAGAGAAATTATTTAATATTCATATTAGTGAGGATTCAAGAATAAATTAAAATGCAGTTTCTCATTCTAGTGGCTAGACCAATTTATATAATGTACCCAAAATTACGTTTGGTTCCCTATTCCAAGACATGGGAATAAAGTGTTTAACCTTTTCAGATTATTTTCATGAACAAGATATTTTCTAACAGCAACTTCCATCCAGCCTTCAGCCTGTCTAGGCCATTGGTCACCTCAGGGTGAAATACTGGATTCTTCTTTCAGTGCCTCTGCCAGAAAAAATGGGACTGCTAAGGCACTTAATACTCAGAAACAACTGTGGCAATTATTAAAACCAAACTGTCTCATAATTTAGCGTAGTTTACATGCAATTATTCCATGGACCAAAAGAAATCCAAATATTGAGTCTGATACCCTGAGAATATCAGTGGAAATGGACAAAATGTCTTTTCATTTGGTATGTCCTCTTTATTTCAGTGGTATTTCTGGCATCATCTTTTATCTGTGTGAAACACTTTCAGGAGACACTAGTGAGAGGAGCTTTCTAATATGCTAGTCAGAGAGAAAGGGCTGCATCACAAGTGTGATCAGCAGGTTGAGGGAGGTGATTCTGCCCCTCAACTCCACTCTTGTGAGACCCCCCCTTGCTGTCCTGTGTTCAACTCTGGGGCCCCCAACATAAGAAAGACTTGGACCTCTTGGAGCAAGTCTGGAGGAGGCCACAAAGACGATTAGAGGGATGGAGCAGCTCTGCTCTGGAAAGAGGCTGAGAGAGCTGGGCTGGTTCAGCCTGGAGAAGTCTCTGGGGAGACCTTAGAGCAGCTTCCAGTGCCTGAAGGGGCTACAAGAAGTCTGGAGAAGGACTTTTTACAAGGGACAGGACAAGGGGAAATTACTTTAAACTGACAGAGGGGAGACTGAGATGAGCTGTTAGGCAGAAGTTCTTCCCTGTGAGGGTGCTGAGGCACTGGCACAGGGTGCCCAGAGAAGCTGTGGCTGCCCCATCCCTGGCAGTGTTCAAGGCCAGGTTGAATGGATCTTGGATCAAGCTGCCCTAGCGGAAGGTGTCCCTGCTTGTGGCAGGAGGCTGGAACTGGATGAGTGTTAAGGTCACTTCCAACCCAAACCATTCTGTGATTCTGAGAAAGGACATGATGCTACTGAAAGGAAATAAAATGGTACAAGTGACTGGAAAAGTGGGGAATAACATGGAAATTAGAAACCAACCTTAACTACAGAAGTCTTCATTATACTAGCTATGATATATTATGTATAATTATAATTGGGAACATGTATTCCTTCAGACTCTTGTTTGCTTTTGCTGGTGTCAAACATTATCCAGATGGTATAGTGCATCTTCTGTAATCACCTCCTTTTTATCTCATGCTTTTCCTGATCTGCATTCTTTACAATGCTTTTTATTTTTCTTTCCTTTTTTTTTCCTCCTTATAAAATATATTATAATGTTCTTCATTCTTATCCTATTGCCATACTTTTCTTTCCATTGGAACCATTTATTTGTTCATAAAATTAATGTAACCTTTTTTCTTAAGCATGCATTTTAAATCTGCAGACTTTAGATTTAATGGCCAGAGTGCTTTAGAAGCAATATTATTTGTAAAGAATATTGCCTATTATTATCATTTTCAGATCCTGTAACAGTAAGGATTGTATGCATAAGATATATATATTTCCCACATATAAGTCTGAGGTTCCATGCTATGAACCAACACATTCTTTATGGCAGCCTGAGAAGCATTAAATTATCTACATGCAGCCTGAAGGAGTGATTTTCTCAGAATCAGTGGAAAACCACCCCCCTTTCTAATGAGACTTGATAAGCTACAAATGAAGAAACTGGTTCCTGTCCTCTTAGTGAGCATCTCAGGCAGTCAGTGCAGAGGAATGTGTGTCTTGGGTAACAGAGTGGGTATTGACATCAGCTGGGGGAAAGGGTGTTGAGTTTTCCTCCTGAAATGACTTCTCTTTGGAAGCACAGATTGGAGAGCCATGAGCTCGGTCTTTATATTCAGCCTCCTGCCTTTGCAGTCTTTCCTTTTTGGTATCCACAGAAATAGCATAACTCTTTGTATTTACATTTCAGGATTCCCATTAGCCAATCTTTGTAATGAATACACAACAGAAAAGAATCAACATAGAAAGATACATAAGTATGCAACTAATCTTATGCATTAACTTTTGTTATTATTTCCATTAAAATGAAATTTTTTTATATCATGTGGAATTTAAATCACATTTCTTTGTGCCTAGCTATCTCCTAGAAGATAACAATGTAATTTAAATATCCCTCTGTCTCTGTCAGTTAATACATACTAACAGGTAATGTCATCATCGAAGAACTTAAAGAGACATAAGTATATATAAAAAACTTTTCCAGGCGCTGAAATGCATTTGATAGCTCTCTGAGACAGAATCAAACAGCTATTTGAACAGTGGATGTAACTCATAGGAAGAAGTAAAATAAGTGAAAGTGCCAGGAAAATCAACTGATGAAATTTAAATTTTAAATCAGTATTACCCAGGGCCCTGGGATTAAAATGACAAACCTTTCAGAAAACGCTATTCATTTCCTTTCAGCAATGCTAGTGTCCAGAATTACGATGCTATCCTTAACATCACATCCAATGCCAGTGGAGTACTGATGGCGGGAGTGAAAGGCTCCTGCTGTTTCCATGGCAGTTCTTGCAAATCACCTTGGTCTGATGATCTAACAGGTTTGCTCAGATGCAAACACAGGGGTTTTCCCACTTGTCACTGTTCCAGGTGCTCCTTTGTGTAGAGAATCACATAACCTAACGCTTCTTGTATACCCATCTATATACTTCATTGCAGCTTCTCGCTCTGCTTTTGTCACATGCTGCTAAAGCACCAGTTTGTCGGAGGGCTTGTTTAAATGTTTTTGGAAAGAAATGTGTTCACATGTAAAGTAAGGGACTTGGTGCCTATAGATCTTGTGGCAGAAGCGAAACACAGACAGTACATATGTACTTGCCTGATCCTTGTTCTCCACTCATCAATCCACAGGAAACAAGACTCAGGGAGCTTAAGCCACGAGGTAGGAGGCTGCTCAGAGAGAGATTAGATTTAGTCACATTTCCTTAAGCCTTAACTTGCACTGGACTAAAGAACATTTCTATTTCAAAGACACTGGACTAAAGAACATTTCTATTTCAAAGGCTTCTATCTCCCTGCAGGGCCTCCAGTCTTAAAAGGTATCATGTAACAGAGAAGCCATAACTTCCTTGGACAGTTTGTTTTGATGGTTGCTTTCCCCATTATTAGCCTGTACCACGTTTCCAGTGTAAAGCTGCCTGGCAACACTTTACAGTCAGCGGTTCTTGTTATGGCTTTTTCTAGTATATTAAACACTTCATTCAAATCACTTCTCAGTCACCAGGCAGAAAGTTAAACAGCTTTTTTTTCACTGAAAGAAAATGTTTCTCCATCTTCTGAATAATTTTTTTTATACTCTTTCTTTATGTCTTGTTTTGCAATGTCCTTATTAAAATGTAGACAATGTAATTTTATGCAGTATCCCTGTGCTGGAGTTATGGTGCACTATACTGAAATACGATTGGTTCTGGATTGCCCTTTGCTACTAATTGGGCTGATTGCTTTTCAAATGTATATCAGGGGATTAAGTTATTTTTTCCCAAAATAAGCATAGAATCATAGAATGAGTTGGGTTGAAAGGGACATTTAAAAATGATCTAGGGTCATGCCATTGCTATGGGCAGGGACAATGTTCCACTAGCCCACGTTGCTCAAAGCCCAGTCCAACCTGGCCTTGAACACTGCCAGGGATGGGGTAGCCACAGCTTCTCCAGGCAACTTGTTCCAGTGTCTCACCATTCTCACAGGGAAGAACTTCTTCATTATATCTAACCTGAACTTCCCCTTTTTAAGCTCAAATCCATTACCTCTTGTCCTATCGTAAATAGTACCTGATGTCCCTCTCCAGCATCCTTATTGAAAGTTGAAATGCATCCTTTCAATTAATTTGGAAAATTTGCAATGCCTGAATTTTCTTTAGGATCAGTGGAGATTAGGGTGGTGCTAATCTGAACTATCATAGGCCATAGGCACCTAAAAGTGCCCATTTCTCTCCTTTGACTGCAAATGTAAGTGGCTCTTACAGTGAGGGGACTAGCTCAGGTACCTGCCAAGCAAGAAGGTTTATTTGGTCACATGAATACCATCCCTTCTGGGAGAATGAACCTCTACAGTTCTGTCTTCAGTATTCTCAACCATGCCAATCCTTATGTCATCCAAAATTTTCGTCAGAAGCACTTTTATATATTTCAAACCATTTAATGAAATGGTTCAGTAGTGCAAGACTTACTGCTATAGCTACAATTCTTCATTAGAGAGATTTTCATTCAAATCGTGTTACTCCACTGTTGACTAGTTTTTGTATTTATTGTCTAGTCAGTTCTTTGTCTGGTAAATCTAGGCTTTAATGCTATTTAATAGTGCTAATTTTCTATGTGGTTCTCAGGTAATGGCCTTTCAGAAGTCTGAATATTTTACATTTGACAGCTGTCTTTGTCAGCCAAAGCAGTAAGCTCAACAGAGAATGCAATCAGGCTTAGAAAGACCTGTTTTCTATAAAATCTAGGGCAAACACACATTTTTCTTTAATTTTCATTGAACTGAAAATCTCTGTTTTCTATCTATGATGTGCGTTTTCTAAGTTTCCAAAGGACCAGCTATAACAATATATTTCTTGGGATCCTTCACATGGTTGCTCTGCAGTGTTTTTATATTCCCCTATGAAGTTCCTAATACATTAATCTGAACATCATCTGCAGCCATAATACCATAGAATTTAAAATCAATACGAGAATATTTTATTAGATGATTCATATAAGAATAGATAAAAAACTTTCAATTTTGCTGGAAAGTGTGTATATATGGGGTTTTTAACAGCTGTAACTCTCCATATATTTTTAAAGTATTAATTTTAGAGGTCAATCTGCTTTTTTTTTCCCCCCAGTTTGAAAGGCTGACACATAATAACCATCAATCATACTTCCTATTAAAATCACAGACCAGTTCAGCAGTTCAGCTGTTCAGATAATCTTTTTGACCAAAGCATGTACAAAATTTCTTTTGCTTACTTGAAAAAGTGATTTTTGGAAAGAAAATACATCTCTTAGTCATGACTATGAGGTCTTCCCGATAGAATGGATTATAATGCACAAAACATTGTGTGTGAGCTGCATTAAGATGTGCAACTGCTGCCGTTGCCAATAGTGTTCTTACTCTCGGAGTTCTCTATAAAAGGTTTAGAACCCCTGGTAGATAAAAGTATACATTGTCCTTTTCCTCAGAATTCCCAGGGACAATGATGCATCTTTTTCTATTCTAGTAGTCCAGATGACATTGGACTCAAAGCAGTGACTGGTAACAACTGAATTAAGCCACCCAGAATAGCCAATTCTCCACTTGATTCATCCAGACTTCCAATTTACTCCATTGTGTTTTGTGTTCTGAAAACACCAAACTGTAGTGATTCATTGCTTTCTATGGCTTATGAGCAATACCCTTTATTTTTTGTGGCATCAGTCTTTGTACTTCTGACATCCTCATATAATTTTATGTTTAAGACAAAACTGGTGTTCTTTATTTGCCAGCACAAGTACATCCTGTTGCCCGAAATAGCTGTGCCATGTGCCAGAGAGAGATTACTTAGTAAGTGAAAGATGCCTAAATATTCTTCCAAAGTTGCAGAAACAAGATTTTATGGATAATTTAATTTTGAATTTGTGAAGAGGCTGTGAGTTGGAAAGCTATCCACATCTAAATTCAGCATTATTTTTTTTCTTTAAAAAATAAAATGCTTATTTAATCACTTACTGATCATTAGCTTCATGTTTTGTCTCACTTTATAAGATTTTAGTGGTTATATGGATTTTTTAAAACCAGTAAACACAATGCAGTTATCTTATGAATATATAGGAATTAATTTACCTAAACGCCTACTCCTCAGTCAGCTTCTTGGATATAGGCCTTGGTTTTTTAGTCTTTCTTTCCAGCACAGAGCTCATTTACCATTTCTGAGAAGTGTTTTAGAGGTTGTGACTATAAATACTGCTAGTGCTCTGGTTTTCAAGACAGGCATGTAGCATAAATTTACTTTCTTTCAATATCAAAATTTCAGAATGGTTTTTAGTCTTCACCATCACCGTATGTGTCACAGAAGTGCTAAACTGGAAAGGACCTTGTAAGGTCTCTGTCCCAACCTACTCTTCAAAGCAGGGTCAACACTGAAATCAGAGCAGGCTGCTCAGGATTATCCAGTTACATCCTGAAAACCTCCAAGGACTGCGATCTCACAGCCTCTCTGTAAACCCTTTTCCAGTTTTTCATTATCTTTATAGTAAATTTTTGTTGTTTATGTCCAGATGGAACCTCTCCCAATTCAATTTATAACTGTTGCCTTTTCTTCCACCAAGCATCTGAGTAAAGAGCTTGGCTGTGCTTTCTTGGTTACCTCCTTGAAAATATTGAAAAGCTGCCTCTAAACATTCCCACACTCCTTCTCTTGCTGTTCAGAAGCAGACATATATCATAAATCTACAATTAGTAGACCTTTATCTTCAAGCTTCTTTCATGATAATTAGTAATGCTAGAGAATAGAGTCATTTCTAATACTTTTGGTTTATTAAACTCTCTCTTCATGGAACAGAGGATATTCTAAATGAGAGAAGTTTTTCAGATCCTAAATTTTATTATTCATCCTTTAATACAGTATCTAGTTATCATGTTCTGTTATTCAAATCTTAACTTTGCCTAAATAGCTTAATAGCTTTTGGCAGTAAGATGTTAATTATGCTTTCAATAATTGACCTTCACATCTGTAAGTGCAAGTAGGTGCATATATGTAAATTAAGACTTATAAATGTGATGGAATGCCAGCAGCATTTTGACACCAACTACACATCTCCTGTCTCTCTTTTTGAGTTCTGAGCTAATAAAGCAGCTGCTTGACTTGGGCTCACTTGAGTTACACCATTCAAAATACAAGTCCTTTCTTTTGTTTAATTACGATGAATATATTAAAGCACAAACACTAAAGAAGTCCCTTTTGCCATGTTCCTGAATATTCTGCCTTGAACCTGTACTGTTCCCCTCTTATCCCATAGCAATGACAACTTCTGTATGTTTTATGTACATCCCAAATTATTTTCTGCTGGTTTTTTCCAATTGCCCCATCTAATGGAGATGCATGATGATTTAAGAATCTTTGTTTTCCTTTTAAAAGAGAGTTTCTACTCATCATGACTGCAAGAAAATGAAAGCATGAAACAAAACATCGGTGAACGCTGTTTCCTTTTCATCCCTGTTTTTTGACATTTCTGTCTTGTTACACTTTTTTTAGATGAAGAGATGTTTTTCTAATGTTAACATATTTTTAATAAAAATATCTATTTTATGCATTATTTTTTAAATTTTTTCACTGCAGCATTTAACCCTTAACCTAGATAAAATGGCTTATATTGGGTATTAAGATGGCTGTAGTTGTAAAAAGGGTATTCTGGGTATTAAGCTTTTTTCATGTTTACGTTTTTTGAAATAATGAATGGAACAGATACAGCTAATGTTCTTCCCTGCTGGCTTCTGGAGATATGAAAGTGATTTTCACAGTGTAATGGGCTCCTCCTTCCCACATGGCAGCGCTCCAGGCTTTGCACTGGCAGCAGGCCGAGTGCATGGAAACTGAAGCTAAGAGCCGTGTGGCAGATGGAGCTAAATGTCATCACCTAAGGTATGAATTTGCCCAGTGTGGGGCAAGCATGGTTGGAGCCCTGGGATGTCAGGGGACACCACTGTCCTCTTCTTCCCCCACAGCCTGAGCTTTTGCGGAGGTCATTCCTGCATCACACAGTGCAGTCGTCAGCCAGATCTTCCAGAGGTGCTCCATAAAATTGTCCAGCATAAATGTCATTCCATGCTCGGTGTACAGGGGTCAGACTGCTCTTGGTTTTCTTCCACCATCAGGTGCATTGGGACAGCAAAGCGACAAATGCACATATTTGTTAAAACCTTTCTGCCAACAGCTGAGGCTGTATCCTCTGTAGGTCTTGTAGTGGTTGGCAATAAAATGTCTGCACCAAGGAAAACAGCCTTTGTAATCTTGAAAAGAGAGGATTGGCTGTAGTGCAGGAAATGTTCCTTATTTTTACCACTGGTCACTAATGGTATTTCTGTAGCTCAGCTAAACTCTCTAGCTCCAGGTCAAAAGAGACCACAGGGCTGACATGTTAGATTGCGACTCTGTGGATATGTATTAAGGCTCTTCGATTCTTCATTCCTGTTAGAACATTTATTTTTGTTGTTGATGATTTCTATCTGTAACTTAGTTTTACACAAGCTAATGAGTGCTGATTGTTATGCTAGGGTCTGTATTGTTCATCAGAATTGGTGTTACATTAGCCAACATGTGTGTAGAAAAGTCTCTAGCATCTATAAACTGCATTGAACAGCCTTGAACATAGAAAGGATAATGCAATGTGTACTGGCCAACAGATGAAATAAGCTTCTATAGGTCATGGTAAAGCTCTTCCTTCTACTTCAATTCATGCATGGAAATCTGGATTAGGGCCATCTGGAATTAAGGGAAGCGCCACATCTGCATTACAAGTATTACAGATCTCCATTCTCTGAGGAGATATTGCCTTGCTTGAAAAGCAGTGGTGCAAAACTTGTGGGTTCATTAATTTGCTCTTGTGTTCAGAAATGGAACTCACTCGCTGTTAGAAGAATCTGCAAAACTTTATTCATACAAGCAAGTCTTTCTGCAGGAGCCTGTTTCTTTGGGTTACATACCTCACAGGATATAATTTATGCAAATAATCTTTCACTTTTTCCTGATTTTGGCAGGACTTGGAACATTTGAATGCCACTATTTCCAGTGACTCAGAGACAGGCTCAAAGGGATGAGATTTCAATTTCCCTCCCCCCCCCCCATAATTTTCTTTCATTATAAAATTTTGTACTCTTTATGAATATTTTGCTATGCTATGATGATATCACTACCAGTGATATTATTGTAGAAATATATCTTCAAAGGACATAGGCTCAATGAATGAAAGTTAGAGATATCTTCAGATTTTAGATTTCACTGGCAAAGACTTTTTTTTTCTAGGCTGAATAGGTGATTTTTATAACATTTCCTTGTAAAGGAAAAAAACAACCTACCAAGTCTATTCTTTCAGGCTAAAAAGACAAATTATGATACTTCAATCTGAAAATCGTATAATAATTGAGGTTGAAAGGGATCTCTGGAGGTCGTCTGGTCAAATGCCCAGTCAAAATAGAAAGAATGTTGAATTATGAAGTTACATCCAGCTTCAAAGTTGGATCACGTTGTCCAGAGCCTTGTCTAGTCAAGTACTGTGAAGTCTCCATCCTTGGACATATTCAACACTTGACCCCTCTCAACCTCTCTGTTTAATGTGCTTCAAACCCCTAATCATTTTTTTGGCCTTCCACTAAACTTGTTCCAATATCTTTCTTGTTGTGGGGCACGCAAATCTGGGACACAGTAGCCATTTGAGTCTTATAGTTAATGGGTGGCGGAAGTGGTCAGAAGATTGGTATAAAGTCTACAGAAATGAACGTGAATACCTCAAGGTACTGCTTCAGTTGAGAGATACTTAGTGACATTTTTATTAAAAATACAGTAACCTCTGGATATTTTAGTTCTCTATTAGTTAAATAGATACAGGAAATCCTACACCTGTGGAAACATTTGGTTACTTGTCTGATGATAATAGATAATGTTGATGTCAGCTGTTAAACCTGAATCTTGCGGTTATTTTTCTTTAATTATCATATATAACCATATAAGAACTTCTTTATTGTTTACAGACACAAAGAAAATATTTATTCCCTTATCTCAAAGATAAAAAGATAAACTTTAAAAAGAGTGGGTACAAATTAGTTTACAGGTTTTTCCAAAAAGAAAGATTCCCCCCAAAATCAATGCTATTCTTTCTGTCATGTTTAGTTTAGGCTGTCTCGTGAAATCCTAGGGAAAAATCATGAATGTCATTGGACAGCTATTGATGTGACATCTCTACTACTATTTGATACCATATTATCATCAGTTAATTAGTGCAACTAACTGAAAACCAATGGGATCTACAAATTCTGCTCTCAATTTATCCTAAGAATTATCACAGCAAATACAGATTTGAGGAAGTAATATAATATAAGTAATATAATATAAGTAATATAAGTTGTCCCTGCTCATGGCATGGGGGTTGGAACTAGATGATCTTAAGGTCCTTTCCAACCCTAACTATTCTATGATTTTATGATTCTAAGTTGATATGTTTATAAAATATTGACAGTTGGACACTGGTTTACAGAAACTATTGCTTAGTTTTAATTTGCATCCTAAGGCATCTGTGCAAAGGACTAAATTATTCCTAGTAAACATCTTATAGTTTTTGCTTTCTACCCCTCACAATTGTTTTAATGTCAGTTATCCACAATAAGCTCTGACTGCATTTATTCAATCCCTAGAATTAGAGGAGCTGAATTAGCTCTGCAACAATCAAGCACTTCTAGAAAAGGAGAATCTATGTTGCAGTTTGCACATTAGACTGAAATTACCCTGAGTATAGATTTCAGCTCTATATGAAAGCAATGAGCATTATTTCCAACTGCTGAGCCAACCTGACTGGCTTTGTGCAAATGGTGATTGTAATGAGTTTTCACTCTTTCACACTTTGCACTTTTCACATTGACTCACACAAAGATATGATCATACCTTCCTAGTTAAATAGTCTTTTCCTCTAGAAACATTTTCATGAATTTGTAATCTCATTAATACCTGATGTAGAGTTCCTGCTAATGGCAAAGGAGGCTTGAAAAGACCTGAGATGGAGACTTCAACCTGAGGAACAAGGCTTTGGGGCAAATCTCAGAAGTAATCATACGATGCAGCCTTCCTCTAATATCAACACCAGGTGTGCCCTAAGGTGGACTATGCAAGATGGTTTTGCCACCTCGTGTGAGTGCCAGATATATCTATGTGCAGTCTCTCCTAAGTCTCTGTCACACGATTTTCTTTTTAGCCTTTGGGTGAATTCTCCAACTAAGTAGAGGGTAGCTGATTTTCCCTTAAATATCCCAAGAACACAGTGACACCTTCATCTCAAGCATAAGACTAGACACTATGAAAGGCAAAACATTAAGTCAGGAACCCAATGAATTATATCTTTTGACCTGGCTGCTGAGTCACCTCTCTCTCAAAGCTGAGAGACTGATGCTGCTAGAGGTCCTGGAGCAATACATCTGTAAAGTCATTATGATCACAGACACATTAAACAGTGAAAATTGGAACAATAAGTAGTCAATCTGCAACTAACTCTACTTCCAGAAGACTTCCTAAATTGCCTAATTTGTTAAAGCAGCAATAACAATGAAATTTTCTTGACTATAATTTCCAGGAATGACAACATCTGTTGGAAAGCACTTGAGAAAACTTTTGTTAAGATAAGTTTGAGTATTACATTATCCATTAAGGACACCATAAACTCAGAAGTCTCTTTCTCCACAAGTAAAGAATTTGGCTGCCCCAACCACGTCAACCTTTCTCAGTTACATATCTCTTCTCATTTTCCTTCTTCTAACACAAAAATGTTTCATCAATAGTTTATTGTTAGAATCATTCTATTTTTCTCTATTTTATCTTTCTCTTTATCATATAATGATTAATATTTACAAAAATAAAGCATCAATTTGCCCACACTGAGAAATCAAACAATATTTCTACCTACTGGAAACACTTGGCAATACTATGTAGTTTATTTGCTGCATGTAAAGAAGTTAGAGTTGAATTAGAGTATTCCTTAACTTCAAGCTAATTCTTCTGTGATCTAGTCTAGTTGCTAACAATGAGTAGTGTTCTTACTAAACTCAAAGGCACAGCTACAGGTTGGACAGAGAAGAGTTTCAGAGCAGCCCTGCACAGAAGGACTTGGGAGTGTTGGTCGATGAGAAAATGAACATCAGCCAGCAGTGTGCGCTTGCAGCCCAGAAAGCCAACTGTCTCCTGGGCTGCATCAAAAGGAGCGTGACCAGCAGGTCGAGGGAGGTGATCCTGCCCCTCTACTCTGCTCTTGTGAGACCTCACTTGGAGTACTGTGTGCAGTTCTGATGTCCTCAACCTAAAAAGGACACAGAACTGTTGGAACAAATCCAAAGGAGGGCCACGAGGATGATCAGGGGACTGGTACATCTCCCGTAAGAAGACAGGGTGAGAAAGTTGGGTCTGTTCAGCCTGGAGAAGAGAAGGCTGCGTGGAGACCTCCTAGCAGCCTTCCAATATCTGAAGGGGGCCTATAGGGATGCTGGGGAGGCACTCTTCATGAAGAACTGTAGTGAGGGGACAAGGAATAACAGGTTCAAACTTAAACAGGGGAAGTTTAGATTGGATATGAGGAAGAAATTCTTTACTGTAAGGGTGGTGAGGCACTGGAATGGGTTGCCCAGGGAAGTTGTGAATGCTCCATCTCTGGCAGTGTTCAAGGCTGGATTGGACAGATCCTTGGGTGGCATGGTGTAGTGGGAGGTGTCCCTGCCCATGGCAGGGGGGGTGGAACTTGATAATCTTAAGGTCCTTTCCAACTCTAACTATTCTATGATTCTATGATAACATGCAATCATGCACCATTAATTACTAATAAAATTAATAATAAAAAGCATGTGTATTATCTCATTTTGTTAAGATAGTGAAAATATAATTAATAAAGTGACCAGTAACCAACCCTCTGTTATTTCTTATATAAACTCATAATGAGGTTTGGACTTGAAACCCAGTAAAAGTAGCTAATGAAAAAGAAAAATTTACAGGGTTTTTTTTCTGTTTCTCTTACTTAGACAATGAAAGTTATTGAAATTTGGTTTATTTCTAGATCCATATTGTTTAAAATACTTGATTTCCAACTATTTTCATCTGAAGAAAGTGCTTGTCTATGAATATTCATATAAATTTCAGAAACAAAATCTGTTATTTGTCTGTTGTTTGTGTGGGGTTTTTTTTTCCTAGAAGTTATGAATATTTCATTCAACCTATTCCAACCTACATTGGCTATTTGGATATAATAATAACTATAATTATAATGATGATGGTAATAATCATCATCATCATCATCTAAACCAGACAGACCTGTGATTTTGGGGTGATTTTATTAAGAAATTAAAATAGACTTTTTAATTACCTCAGAAGTAACTTAGCCAGTGTGTGGGGTTACATGCCTTGATTGACCAACTATCATGTGCAAATTTCTTTTCATATGAAATATTTTGCTTTCCTCCAATGCTACTAAGAAAAAAAAAATAAAACAGTGAGCAGGTTGTGAGATGTCTGAGTCTTTATAATGGCCTTCACTTGGGCCATGGGTTGTAGGTTGGCCATCCTTGAATTGGTTGGTCATCCTTGTCTAATTGTACTCTTTGTATAATTGACTTGTGCTTAACAGGCCTATAGGACGTGTGAAGGTATTTGTAATTGTAAAATCTGAAAAGCAACCCAAGATTCCTGAATCTTACCATCTTTTTTGTCTCAATGTGCCTAAGTTTAATGGCCTTATGCCACAGTAGTGCTGATTCATGTAATGCATAATAATCTGCTAATTCTATCAGCTCTTCTATTAATTCAAGAAGAAAAAGTCCAAAAGTGTCCAGTGCTCTAAATAAAAGAGACTTTAAAATGTGGGATATTAAACTAAAGTGATAGCTCATTTTTCTTTTCTCTATTTTTATACTGTAAAATACAGTCAGATAGAGGTTTGGTAAGCAAAATTCTCACTTTTGTAATTCTGGAAAGAGTTTTTTATACACATTGTATTGCTTTTCATTATGAAAAGTTAAAAAATTGTGATTCTTTAGTGTACTTATTTTTCCTGTCTTTCTCACTCATTTTCCTGTAAGAAAACCACCAGTATTTCTTACATACGGATGTAATCTTAAGACATTACATGGAGTGCTCCAGTCCATTCGGACAAAATAAATGACTCATGGAACAAGAGTTATTACTATTAGTGACATCTCTCTATGGAATTAGGGAGAGAATAGATACAAGGGAGATACCATCTCGCTTGCTTTTACATGTGTTTTGCATTCTCTCTTCCTCTTTGGAGATTGTGATTAAAAGTTGACATAAACCCCGTTGATTTATATTTTCATATACTTGCTCTTCCTTTGGGACATTTTGGGTTTCAGAACTACCAAAGCTTCAAAGCCTGAAAAAGATAGAAGGAAGAAAAAACCCACAGTGTACAGTTAACAGCTCCAAGCAGTTACACACTGTGCTTGAGCACGAGGAGAGAAAATTTTATCAAATATACAGATGTTTAAGTTCAGTAAGTTGAGATGTGGAGAGTCAGTGGCATTTCCTGGGATTTTAGCAAAGACAAGCTATAGTGTATCCTCTCCAGCAGAACCAGCATCTCTTTGGGCACTCAGCTATGATGTCAAGTAATTTGGCAGGAATATGATGTTTCTCAGACAAAATTAAATGGAAGACAAGAGAAGCAAATGCAGCAGTGGAACTCTGGAAATAGTGGTCATGGGCAGTGAGAGGCAGATGGGGAAGCAAATTTCAGCCTACAGAGGGGAAGAGAAACAGTGACTGTTGCAATGAAGCTATCACAGAACATTGCTTAGCATTAACAAAAATGAACATGCATTAACACAGATCAGGTATTAATGACTATTTCTGTGCTCATGTGTGGACATAGCCTTGGTCATTGCCTGGCTGACCCACTGTCTATTTATTCTTTTTGCTACAACTGAAATTCAATCCATGTTACATTCAATGAGGGGGCTACTCCAGATTTTAATCAGCCCAATCAGCCCCAGTGAGGGGCCTAGTGTTAGCCTGGTGAAAGTTCCTATGGACTTCAACAATAAAGCTGACAGGATAATTGTTTGGGTTTTTTTAATGATCTTTGAAATATGAGATACATTGCAATTTTGTCTGCAACAGCCTCCTCAAAATGTAATGTACTTATTCAGACATTCAATAACTTATTGGTAAAGCATGAAATTTTGATTTACTTGTTGATTTAATACACACCATTTTAAGAAGGTGGATGGCATTGCAACCTTACTGCTTTCTTTTTCAAAAGTTAGGTAGACTACATACACTCTAAATATGTATTAAAAAGGAAAAAAAAAAAAGAAGAGAAGGTTTTTATCTCTTGTATAAACCTCTTAAGGGACAGACTTCACTTGATCAAATGTGAATAGAAAGAAGTTAGGAATGTAATTTCAAGGTGGATGTTTGAACGTGCCTTAGTCAATGTACAGTAGTGAATCTGAAATCTGTAGAGTTATGATTTGTGTAACAGTCAACAAAGCTAAGTTTTTACCAGGACCTTTTTCCATCACTGGTATTTTGGAAGTTATCGTATTTGTGACCAGTCTGCATGACCATGTACTGCACATCAAAATGTCTCCCAAATGGTTGAGAGACATATGATGTATACCTGCCTCTAGGCAGCTGGTGGGCACAAGGGCTCTGCAAGAGGGTACAAGGCAGGAAGTGGCAACTGCAGGATATGTCTGGGTTGGGTGAAAAAAGGTATCACCCTCTACTGGGGTTAAGGTTGAAGATCAGTCCAGTATCAGCACAATTTCTTGGCTGATTGTGACACAGCCTCACCATATTTGCAACATAGGTGACCAAAAATACCATTGCACCTTACGCAGCACAGATGACCAAAAAACCAGTGTACCTAATACAATAGTTGTTCCTGTCCCTGTTTAAACTGTGCCCACAACAGTCAGTGATTGTAGAGATAGAAGAGTTCTAATATCCATATTCTACTCCCACAATAATTTAATTTCACAGAAATTTATTTTCACCCTATTGATGATATGCGGATTGGCCTGGAACACTACATTTTCCATACGCATCTCTATACTTCTGTGTGTATAAATATATGCACTTATACATGTCAGAACTTTCACATTCCTCAGAAAATTAATAAGCTCCTCCAATTTTTCTTGCCTACAACTTCTAGTAATGCTTTAGCTTCTTCAAGTCTTTTTCCATCCCACATAATGCTATTTTCATAGGATGCTGTGATGAGTAGACAAATAAGAAAGAATTGTAGACAAACCATCTTTATCTTTTCAGACTTCATATATTCTTATTGAAACAATTCATGGCAGTCCATTTTTTCTAGCAAGTCTGATCGGGACATAATTAGTTCCACTATTAGCAATAATTTTAGTTACTAGTCTTATAGCATCTTAAGGCATGTTTTAAACAGGAAATTAGTTGCCTTTTTTTATGTGTGGCTTAGGATAAATAATTGATCCTTCCACTGAAAATTTCTTATTTTTCTTCTTGACTTATATTCTTTTTCCCTGTGTGACATTAATTCTTAGTTCTTTACAACAGTGCAATCAAATACAAGTTTTCATTCTATTCTATTTCATTCTATAGATCTAAGGTGCAAGTAATGCACCACAGTTTTCCCTGTTAAGAAAAGAAAAATGGAAAAATCAGGGTAACAGTTGAAAGAAAAATTGCAACAATTCCTTGCTATATGCTGCGGAATAATTTCCGTATCACACATCTCTATAAATTGAACATCAACGTGATGGAAGGTGCAGTTATTCTTTCCTATATCAGCATGTTTACAATGGAGTTCTTTTTATAGTTAAATCACTATGTTCTATAAAAATTCTTTTTTCAAGGACAAGCTGTACACAGTAAATGATGACCTTTGCCTCTCAGTATTGGATAAGCACGTTCGACTCTATTTTTCTTTATTTTCCCCAATCTCTTACATCTTTTCAACACTCCAGCTTTATTTGTTTAAATCTAAAATTATGCCTCCCGTGTACTACTTTCATAAGAGCACTTGAGCTTATGACTTTAGAATACTCAGAGGATAAGGTATTGAATCAGAATCATGAATTCCATGACAATCAGACCTGTCCTTTAACTCTTTTAGGCTGATAGTAGTGAAAGAACTGAACTTATAGCACTGTCACTTCATGTCCAATTCAGAGCATAGATTGCCATAAGCCTTTGGAGTACTTAACTACAGTCGCTTGAAAGCTGTGATGTTGCAGTAGCAAATCAGCAACAGTGTTTGCCCTCATTAAATTAATACTCACGACTCTTAAGAGTGACTACCCTCAACTGACTCATCCAGGATAAAGTTAATACAACTGAAATCAGACTCCAGGAATGGTGCCAGTACCATTAGGAACTGACAGCCTGTCACCACCCCTGTTAACAGCTTTGCACTGTTAAGATAAGTCACTACCATGCTCCTATAAAATTCAGAACTGGTACAAATAGAGTGCAAAGGAATACCGTGAATTTTAAAGAGTGACTTGCTGAAAGGATTTTTGAAGATCCATTCATGTAAGGATTATATATTGCAAACCTCAAAGAGGACAGATGAAAGGAAAACCAGTGTACTTGATTTAAATACTTGAGTTAACAAAGTTCCATGTTCTTACCCTAAATGTGTTTCTTAGTATATTCCATTAACAATGGAAAAAGCTTGTGCTAATTTTATCTATCCAGTGCACTTTTTAACACATACATTATCTGTCAAAGCTTCATCTTAATTTGATTTCTGATATCTACGTTTTTACAGACGTTGCCCAGAGAAGCTGTGGCTACCCCATCCCTGACAGTGTTCAAGGCCAGACTGGACAGGGCTTGGAGCAACCTGCTCTAGTGGAAGGTGCTCCTGCCCGTCGCAGGAGGGTTGGAAGCGGATGAGCTTTAAGGTCCTTTCCAACACAAACCAGTCTGGGATTCTATGCTTCTATATTATTTGGGAGACAAAATAGAAATATTTTTACCAGGGGATGTCTGGTTTTGCTTGGTCCATGAAGCCATTTACCTGAGATTTTTCTAATGCGACTCTGTTGTGATTTTAGAATAAGCTGATTAGATTTTGTAAGTAACCGTATTAGATTTTGGACACTTCTCTGGGATCCGCAAACCCTTTCTCTTGCCTTTAACTCTGTCTGTGTATATGTTCCCTCTAGGATTAATTTAAACATGATTCTGGAGGAGGTTTGTGTTTCCAAAAGTAAAACTTAAATATGGCTGCATTTTCATTGTTCTCAAACTTTGAATAATTTTGCATTTTATTCTTTTCCTTAGCTTTTTACTATAATTGAAGAAGGGATAACAAATATACCAATTCTTATAGGGTAGTGGTGACGTACCCTTCCAAAAGGCAAAGTACAAAAAGACTGTTAAATAGTTAAAATTCTGACTCTACTTAAGTAATACATAAGTACTGTGTAATTTACTGTGGAGCTTCTCTATTGAAATAAAATTATCCTTAGGCTAGCAAGCTGCTTGTCTAAATATTCCTTTTTTAGGGTTTAAATTTCTTGCAATTCTGCAAGTGAATCCTTTACTGTGTTGTGCAACTACATTCAGCTTTAAAGTGCAAATCAATATTCAAAACCAGACATAAGCAATAAGAGAAACCAAAAAACCACTGATAAAATCATATGCTGTAATAATTTGGGGGCAATATTTGAATCTAATAGGTAGTTTGGACTTCCAATCTATTTTTTTTATTGTGCTGACTCTATGAACCCATACATCAGAATGCAGTTTAGAGTTCAGTTCCAGTGATTCCTAGTCTCATGTTTTATGCATTAGTTTTGTCAGTGAATGTTTATGCACTTGATTTAAAACCTAATCTACTACGACATAACGATTCAGCCTTCTTGCTGAGCTTTAAAGATTGGCAAGTAAAGAGCGATTAGAAACAAATTTTATGTTATGCCTTCTATCCCTTAAAATTCCCATTGTATAAACAGTATGCACACATCAAATTTCCATTTTAGCTGGCTTGCCTTGTATAACCTTGAAAGAAATGGAATACTATTTATCTACTTTAGTATATTAAAATATGGTCTTCCCTAGATCAGGCTTTATAAGAAAATAACAAGGTTTTATCAGCTCACATACCTAAAATTTTGCCCTGGACAATCTTGTATCCTGTATGAATAAATTGTTTTAATATATTTTATTGACTTTGTAGACTATGCATCTTCCCATTTTAACAGAGAGGAGTGTAGATACCTTCCACTGTAATTTATATATTTTAAGTCTGCAATTTATGATGTGCTTGATTGGTTTTGTTAGGTTTTAAACTCAATCACCATATTTTCTATTTTAGGCCTTTAATTGGGATGATTTTAAAAATAGCTTTCAGTACGTCTGTTGTTGCTGTTTAAAAGGCAGAATTTCTTAGTGTTTTGCTGCCATGGTGAAGACAGAGGATTCAAAGATCCCAGGATAGGTTGCTGCCTGTGGAAGATGCATGCCCTATCTCACACCTGTTTCTCTTTGGCAGCATGTGATATAGCACCCAGGATAGACCTGAGTTAATGAGGGAGTGGAAAAAGCCTTTTTAAAGCTGTTCCAACAGTCACAGCTTCTTTCATAGTTTCCAATACAGAATATGATATGATGAGAACAGGTTTTTAATGCTGAGCCACATTCTCTTTAGTTTGCACTCTTTGTCATTCATTTCTTTTGCACAACATGCCCATTGTGCTTTTGGTGTCGGGTGAATATGCTATGACCATCAGTTTTAATCTCAGGAAAATAAACTTTTCTTTAATTCCAAGATTTATCATAGATAATAATGCATTCCACTTCAGTGTAACACTTCTCTTACAAGTCTATAAGTCTGTATATACACTTACAGCTTCAATTGCCATTAGTTTGATTTGGGAAGCATTAGAAGGTGATCGGCAGAGCTCAAAAGTATGTGAGCATCTGTTGAGAAGCAACTGTAGGCAAACAAAAATTGTTTATCAGCTCTCTGCTGAGAGGAGTTTTATTAGCAAGAAATAAGAGCCCAAGCTAAAGCAGATGGACACTTAATTTCATTTTACTGCCAAGGAATTGTGGCTCATAGGTACATAATTTCACACAGATCTGAACAGAACCAAAACATAACAGTCTGAATCAAGCTTAAAGAAAGAGTTTAACCTTGGATAACTTTGAATCTTCCAACTTTTTTATTACAACTTTATATTTCATGGAAAGAGTTGGCAGCTAGCTTATTCTTCTACAACTTTGATGATGTCTTTTTGTCACTCTCTCTGTGTATACCATATGAGTATCTGTCCTTACTGGTTTCAGTTTGCTAGAGGAGTGAACCCAAGTAGTCTTCCAGAGGCAGAGATGAGTAAGCCTGTAACTATCCAGCCAGTGCATATAGTCATGTCACATATCCAGGAAAAGTGAGGTAGATGAGAGCAGGCATTCCCAAATAACCTTGAAAAGCTTCACATTTAGTAGATGAATAGCCTTGTTAAGCTAATCAACTTACTAATCATTTGAGCAATCGCAAATTGTTTTGCTATAAAGCTGGCATTTACAAATTCTAGTTGGCAATTTATCCTCATAAATTGCAATTTATTATTTGTACTGGCCATAGTGCCTCTATACCCTGAATTATGCAAGACTCTAAGCTACATGCAGAGATCTGCATTCAGTCCTAACCCTGCTATTGTCTAGGGAGCAAATCCAGCCCATCTGCCATAAATCTGTGTTACAGCTTTCCCACCTGAATATCTCTTTTATTCTACCCAATTATTGTGTATATATAATCCAATTATTGTCTGACTTTTTCATCACTACTCATTTTTTTTATATAGTCTTCTAGACTTGATACAATGATAATGATGTAGGAAGGCTTCCAGTCCTAGTCCAGTTATGTCACTTGTAAATTATGCTCCTTTATAACCTTTTTAGTCTTCCTAATTCCGTAGCAAATGGTCTTTATACTCATCACACCTGAATTTCGTGAGTCAGTGCTTCGATAGATCAAGTGTGTGTAGTGAACCAGAACAAGTGTAGCAGCTCCAAGTTATAACTTTCAAGGTCACTAATATATGACATGAAAAACATTCCTAAATTTTCAGTCATTTAATCATTAAGAAATCTATATTTGTCATTGCTATTACCCTTCCATTTCCTTCTGAAGTCATAAATGTTTCTTTTAGATCCAAACCCCTTGAAAATCAAGGAGATAAACCCCCGTCACTGTTAGAATAGGGTCAGTTTCTGCACGTAGTCCTGCACCTCAAAGCTAGTGGAAAGTTTAGGATGTTTAATGAGAGCAACAGTTTATAAATAAATCTGTAATCAGCAGAAAATAATTATGTAGTGTTGGGTCATGAAAGAAAATGAAGCAACTTATATTCAAAGTATTTAATACCTCATGTTTCTGATGATCCTACAATGAAAACTAATCTGTGACCCTTCCTGGTTGTAATGTCTGTGCATTAAAGTCATAACTGTTTTAGGAATTATGAATAAATGTCTATAAATAGCACTTCGCTTTTGCTACAATGAAGAAATGGGAAAGAATCCCATTATATGAAAACACTTGTGGTCTTGGCCAATATTAATAAAAACGTATTTTATTTTAACTTCAGGGAAAAAAGAACAACATAAGAATTTTATAAACATGTCAAAATGAGATGCATCTTAACATGTTTTACACAAATTCTTACTCTTTAGTAATAAGGGAAAAGTGTGGTTTTCCTAAGCAAGGAGTATTTGAAAGATTTAGGTAAGCTTCTTCATTTCAGTTACATGTAAAATTTAAAAGGTTTTAAAAAAAATCCATACATTTTATAAATACTTATGGCTGGCTTTAGCCTTGAATATGAGCAACGACTCATATTTCGTAAGAATCGCATACATGTAAAGCTTTCAAAAGTTATAATCCACATGATAGATTGCAGTCTGTTTCTGTAAAATGAAAAGGTATTACCTGCCACTGTTAGCTATTTTTATTTCAAGAGCACTACTTCTACTTCGGGAAATAATTTTAGGAGGAAAATTAAAAATATTACCCTTTATATTATTTTATTATACAAGTGTTAAATTGTCTTAATATGATATTGCATTCAGAACCTAAACACATACAGTTAGCCTGTAACATAGAGTATAAAAAGAGGAACAATGAAAAAAAAGATCAACCTAGAGATTAAAGAATAAAATATATTCACATTTACTCTTTTTTGAAGCATGTCAGAGTTATTTCAAGTAAGGAGAATCTTATGTGATAAAGCAGCTGGGGCCTGGAGACCTGGCCACACAGGTGTCCACAGGAGGAGGAGCACAACAAAACTGTGACTAACCCAGAGGTATTATTCTGCTCCAGCACAAAGTAGGGCCAACAATGCCTTCCTTAATGCTTCCATTCTCGCTAGAGCAAATAGTGATTTGTTAACCCATGGTGACAGATAGTATATGGGTGGTAAACAGCGAGAACCCAATTTCAGCACCAAGAAATCATAGAATAATAGAATCACAAAATGGTTTGGGTTGGAAGGGACTTAAACACATCCAGTTCCAACCCTCTACCACAAACAGAGACACCTTCCACTGGACCAGGTTGCTCCAAGTCCAACCTGGCCTTGAGCACTGCCAGGGATGGGATAGCCACAGCTTCTCTGGGCACCCTGTGCCAGCACCTCACCACCCTCACAGGGAAGAATTTTTGTCTTGAGATAGACAGTATAAGCAATTTTGCACAATACTGCTTATACTCTCTGCTAAGTAGTAGAAAAATTAAGACTACGTCAGTATGTGGTGATAGGTTCAGGAGGCTGTGATATCCATGGGAGTTATTAAAACAACAAGGTTTTGAAATCACTGTCTTTCCTGGGCACTCTGCTGTGCTAGGGTAAACATTCATAGTGAAAAGTGATCAAATTCTGGAATTTATAGTTTCAGGACACAAAGCATGTGAAGGTCCCGCAGCAAGGTGTGACAATTGTCACAGTCTGTACTGCAATCTTCTGAATGTTTCTATTTGACTGATAGTCATTTTTCATTCTAAAATATGAGTGCAGTCATGTTTTGTAGGGGAAGTGCCTAAAACTCATGCAGATATGAGATCCCTACATATTTTGTAAACTACTGACTAGGGATTTATACTTTTCAGCTCTAGAAACCTTCTAACAGACTCTTGAGACAAACCCAGTCTCCAAAAATAATCCATTTCTAACACATCCTGCTTACCTCAGGTGGAAGCAGATCCACTTAAGGTAGAAGCAAATCCATTTAATATAATATTGTGCTTTTAAGCACAGCGTACTTTATTATTTACCAATTTAATAAATTCTAAGTCATTGCCTGGTAAACTGAAAGCATTTAATGTATGCATGCTAATGCACATGGATGTCAGGAAAATTATAATCTTGAATACATTTAAGTACCGGATATATTAAAAACATCTTGCACAGGTAAGAGGATGGAACACCAGACCTGTGAGGTCTTCCTCATTGGCATTTTCCAGTTATTTCTTATATAACTTTGAAACAATGCAATATATCACAATAAATTAGGGGTGAGATTCATCCTTTAATTACTGGCTGCTGTTAACTGGTGTCAAACTCACATACCATGTTTAATTTCCAGCTAATTGCTTATCTGTGAAAACTGTCCCTACCTAACAGAAACAAGTTGGTGCTGAAGAAGAACTGAGTGAAGAAACGCTGTATAAATTAGGGTTGATGCAGTACCTGTTAGCATGATGTCAGCATGTAATGCAACATTTCTGGTAGATTTCTGCCTTCCAGACTTTTCAAATGAAAGGAAAACATGAAGTAAGTAGAGCTGCTTCCATCCTCAGGCAGATAAATATTTGTTATAAATCTTTGTCTCTAGGAAGCTTAAAAAGTACCAAATCACCTTCGTGCATACAAGCCCAATGCTGGCTGCATAGGATATGGAAATTTCTGTTACTGAGGTAAAAATTCATGTACCAAAATTTGTCCTATACTCATGCTGCTTCATGACAACTGTGCATACACTGATAGAGGGACTACACGTAAATTTGTTGTGTGGAGACCTCATAGCAGCCTTCAGTATTGTCCTGGGTTCAGCAGTAGCACTCATTTTTCTCCTTCTTAGTAGCTGGCGCCATGCTGTGGTTTTGACTTTTGGCCTGGGAACAGTGCTGGTAACACTGATGTTTTCAGGTGCTGCTCAGTAATGTTTAGACTGACCAAGGACTTTCTGAGTCTCATGCTCTGCCAGGGAGGAGGGGAAGCCGGGAGGAAGCAGAGACAGGACACCTGACCCAAACTGACCAAAGAGGTATTGCATCCCACAGCACATCATGCCCAGTATATAAACTGGGGGCAGTTTCCTGGCAGGGTTATATCACTGCTCGGGTTGGGCTGGGTGTCAGTTGGTGGGTGGTGAGCAGTTGTATTCTCTTCCCTTGTTATTTCCCTTATCATTATTATTATTGGTGGTAGCAGCAGTGGTTTGTGTTATACCTTAGTTACTGGACTGTTCTTATCTCAACCCATGGGAGTTACATTCTTTCAGTTCTCCTCCCCATCCCTCCAGGAGCGGGAGGGACGGAGGGGAGGGAGTGAGCGAGCGGCTGCATGGTCCTGAGTTACCAGCTGGGCTTAAACCATGACAAGTATCTAGTGGGGGCCTACAAGAATGCTGGAGAGTGACTCTTCATTAGGGACTGTAGTGATAGGAAAAGGGCTAATGGGTTCAAACTTAAACAGGGAAAGTTTAGGTTAGATATAAGGAAGATGTTCTTTGCTAAGAGGGTGCTGAGGCTCTGGAATGGGTTGCCCAGGGAAGTTGTTAATGCTCCATCCCTGGTGGTGTTCAAGGCCAGGTTGGACGGATGTTTGGGTGACGTGGTCTAGTGTGAGGTGACCCTGCCCATGGCAGGGGGTTAGAACTAGATGATTTTAAGGTCCTTTCCGACCCTAACTATTCTATGATTCTATGAAATTACTCATTGAAGTAAAAACATCGTGGCTCCAAAATATATTTGCAGTGTTGTTTAAGCCTCCAAATTAAGGAAACATTTGCCTAAATAGAGTAAACTTCTGTGACATGACTTGGCCACTAGGAAGAACTGTAACTACTCTGGATCTCTTTTGTGTAACTAGTATATTTGTAGAAAGATGCAGAGCCTTGGGCAATTCTTGATCATTTCCTCCCCATCCACATGAAACATAGTGTAACTAAAACACACTGCTGAGGCTCCCCAGTATCACTCGACAATAGAAAATAGTTATAATTATCTTTCAACATAATGCATTCTGATTACCTATGTGCAGCAATTATAGAAAATAGCAGAGCTGTTAACGTGCTATCACTGAGCCGCAGAACTCATGTGAATAATTTGTGTAGAATGAAGTAGGAAAAGGCCTTCTTTTAATTAAAGGTAAATTCTAGAACATCCTCAGTGTGTAAGTCCAAGGATTAAAGAAAATACCTAGTGATTTCTTCTTTTAAATATATACAGAACTATGGCTTTTCCCTTCTTTTAGGGGCTTCTGAACATGAGGTTCTTGTCTTTCTCTCTTTGAAGATAATCATGCATATGGCTTTTTATACACCCTAAAGTATTTGTTTTGTTTTGCTGGATTATATATTTTTATTATTTCAAAATGACACATAGGCTAGTTTGAAATAGATTCCAGATTTTACAGGAATTATTCAAATGTCTTATCAGCCTCCTTCATTTGAGGAAACCATTGGACAAATTTATTTTCCTCTTGTGAAAGGCAAATCTATTGTGCTAGAAATGTACTGTTTTTTTTTTTTTCTGTCAGTCACCTCTGTCTTAGAGGTTTAAGCTGTTTTCTCATTTTAACAGGTCCAGATCAATAAAAGCTTTAAAGATAGGGGCTAAGATGTTGAGATGCTTGTCTGTAGGTTGTGGTGTTGAATAATTGTGACATGTTCTCAAAGCTTTTATTATCTGAATCCAGGTGGTTTTAGGTACTGATTTTGCAAGGCATTTCTGAAGAATTCTGTTTTTAAGCCCTTGTCAACTCCATTTCTCAAGTACCATTACTGAAAAGGCAAAAAAAGGTACTTTATGTACTTCTGCCCCCTGCTTTAGCATAGCCAGTCCACTAGCACTGTTTGTTCTTTGCTTAAAATTCAGGAGTCTAGTCTTTCAAGCAAAGTGTGAAGTCTGAATGAAACCCCAACCAAATGAAAGTCCTTTCAGTGCTTCCACTGATTTGAATATCTTTTAGGTTGTTTCAGAAGTGCTTGATATTCTTTTGATTTGAAAGAGGACTAGTACTTCCAGCAGTACATCATGATAGAAATTAAGTCCCAGGTTTATGAATGATCATAGGCTAAGTTAAAATGATCTGATTTGTCAGAGTTTAGAAAACTAGTGTGCTAAGAACAAGTAGCTCTTTCTTGCAAGTAACAGTGCAAATGTAAATATGTTTTTCTAAATATTGTATCAATGCTGAACAGCAAAAGCTTTGCAATTCAAATACAGTCTTAGATCTGGCTGCCTATTCCCTTTTCCTTTTAAATGCAATTTCATTGAGACTACAGCATTTTACAAGAACGTACCATTTTAGTTACGTTTTCCCTCAGGGCATGATCACATTAAGTTTTTACTTTAGTTTCTTATCGTGATTTACTTAGTTGTGCTAACAATTTTAACCTGTTAATATATTTTCTATTTAACAGTTTGTGTTCTAATATATCAGTATTGTAAAATATGCTTCTGGATAATTTATTTCAGACTTTATTCAGTGAAAAACTTTTCATTTCCTTCTTTCTTTCCATTCTGAAATGCAGAGTAATGTAAAGAGAATTTTGACCTTTAAGCATTCAGACTCATTTGTTACATCCAAAGTAAAAATAATAAAACAATTTTTAAAACCCCCTAGATTTAGGGGAGGGAAAAAAATTAACATCATTCTCTGAGCATTTTAAATTCACATTTTGAAGTTTAGCTCACTATACTATATTAAATTGGATATTAGTGATATTATGTTATTAGTGATATTGATAGTGATTACTGATATTTATGTAATGGCACTGTAGGCACATGAGTTAAGTTTTGCCACTTTGAGAAAACAGTCTTCTTTTTAACTTGCTTATACCTTGTAGGTGAACATGAGCCACGTAGTTTGCCATATGTTTATTATCCCTCACAAAATAAGTTTGTACAACTGACCTCTAAAATTAAGTCCTTTTAGCTAGATTAATGAAATGACTACATAAGAGGTTTAAAAATATTTGAATTTCTGTCTCTTTTATTATTTATTGATTCAGATGTTAATATAGATCCTTTAAGTCCTTTCCATCCCTAGCTATTCTATGAGTCTATGTTTTCAGTAACAACAGCAAAATTCATAGGACCTGACATAACTAGGTTCACCCTGCAGTAACTGCTAGTCTAAAGCAGACTCATTAGAGCTACAAAAGTTCATAGGCATTTCATCAAAATCACAACCAGAGCTGTCTATTATTGTCTCAGCATTGCATTTCTAAATATTGTGGGTGCTCAGTGGTTAAAACCCACATTATAATTGACAATCTCTCTTTCAGGTTTTGTTGAGATTCTTTAAATAGCAGTGAGAAGAGGCAGGTTTTATGGAGTTCGGTTATATGCAGATACTTTCCAAAATGGCTTTTACAGACCAAGACTTAGTGAAAGCTCATTTGCAGTGTAATGCTTCCTGTACCTTGCAGAACTGTCTGTGGGAGAAAGGAAATAAAAAAAGGAATGTGCTCCCTGCAGGAAGTGTGTTAGAAACCCTTCACAGACGACAAAGCTTCCATCCTTATTTATTTTATACTTGACCTCATTCTTGTGTGCATTAAGACTCTTAAACCTACCTTAGCCACCCAAAAAGGGTTGCTAAGTTAGGTGAAATCTGTGCATTTGCTCCCAGTTAAAAACCTCCTTACTCTGATCTGTGGAGTATGCAGCCTTCACACAAATGGGAATCAAGTTAATGAAAATATTGCTATCACTATCTTTCTTTTTTCCTCCTTTCTTTTAACATACAGTTAATAAGTTGAGACCATTAAGTTTCACCTGCTAGGAACTGATTTCAAGCCAATAACATCCAAAAGATAGATTAGCTTTTTGAAAACTCATGAGTGAAACCTACTTCAAACAATCCTTCCTTCCACATATTTAAATGCAGTCAAAATACATTGCTTTCGCAGCATTGGTAATAGCGTTTGAAATTATAAGATGATTGCAGTCCCACAGGAGGCAGCAAATAGTTAGTTACTTGTATACTGTTTTTAAAGAGCAATCTTGGGAACGTCCAGCAGCACAATTTTCTATCATTAGCCCTGTGGCTGCCTTATGGAAAACCTCTGTTCCCACCTACACGTATCTAAGATTGCTACTAACATCCCACTGACATGCTCGAGTGCCAAATTCACACTGTTAGGTTTTCACATCTTGAAACAACTGGTAGATGTTTTCTTTTCACTTTGTGCTTTCAGAGTAGTGCAGAAAGATGGCAAAACGTGGTTTGTAAGAGCAAGAACATCACACCAAGGACAAAAGTATCTGCTCATAATGCTCAGCAAGATGTCTGCCTGCCTATACCTCCTCCAAGGAAATGTTCTTTCTCCCCACAGTTAGCATGTCCTAGGAATCCCATGTGACTGTGCAAAATGCTCTTTCATGCTCCCGATTTCTCTATTTTTATTGGGTCCACAGGTCTCTGTGGTCCTAAAACATCACAGCCCATTACTACGGGTGAATTTTAAGGCCCTTCTCTGCGCACAGATTTCCTTTTAAATAAGGAAAGAGATGTGCAAAAAGTTCTGCTGCTTATTTCTTCAAGTCTTCTTTTACCTGGTGATTTTTAATAATGAAGCTGTTTTCTGTTTCCAATAGCAAAACATTAGGTATTACCATGAAAAATATTTCATTGTGGAGTTGAATTGTTTCTTCAGGTTTTAAATGCAGTTTCTTAGAGTCCCTTTTTTACAATTTTATTTTAAGTAAACTGTAACTCACCTGTGTTCCCTTTACTAATAATGTCCTTGTTCTCATTCTAAATTGCAGCATAGTGCCAGTGATTATATCCCCAGTCAGAATCCTGTCAAACTCAAGTGTAAATAGACCTTGAAGAAAAGAGAATGCATTGACCAGAACTTAAAATGTCAGTTTCACTTTGTGTGCAGATGGTGATGGATTTCTTTTGTAATACCACATTGCCAGTTCTCTGTTGTGTAGTGGATGGACTACTCTTTTGCATGCAGATGCTATTCTGTTGTATCTACAGGTATAGACTGGCCAGCCATTAAAACAATCTAAAATTTCAAGAACTATTCATCATAGTACCTTCGATTTCTTTTATCACTTTCTCTTTCCTCCTGAAAAAAATCTGTAACTACATTTGTATTTTCAGCAAGTTGGGGCTGAGACACATGCATGGCATTGGGGTTTTCACTACTAGAGGCTTTATTTCTCTCCTCCCAAGAGCCTGGGAGAATTTTTGTATGATAGTGTATTAGTGTGAGATTTGGATACTTGGTTTCAAGTCTTTGCATTGCCATAGATTTTTCAGTTAATGATTGCAGGAGCATGAGGTGTTACAGCGTGCGGCTGTAGGAAGTTATTGGGAATTTCTAGGGGCTGCAGTTTTGGACCTTTCGTTTTAATTTGCTGAGCAGAAGTGAGAGTTTTCAACCTTCATGAGATGCTGGAAAATAGCTTGCTATCTGGAGATAACGAGAACTGAAGGATGTTAGAGAAGAATGGAGTGTCGTAGTAATCTTGTTCTGGGACTTGCTGCCTCCAAAAGCTTTACATTTGGATTGAAAAGTTCTGTTTCTCTTCTCTTTCATATTTTGGAATATGGTTAGCTTAGGATATAAATAAAGTTAATGTATAGAAAACAAGATCATAAGTTAAACTTAGTTATGGAAAGCAAGTGCTCATATATACCCCACGTTTGTTCCCAGGTTTGCAACCATTAATGCTTATGTCACTATCAGATGGAAAGTGAGTAAATAATCCAGACTGATCCCTAAATAATATCTATTTTTGCCATACTGGAAATCATAACCAGATGAGCCAAGGTAACAGACAGAAAAAAGATGCCAGTTTGTAATCTCTCATTTCATGTTAAGAAATTTGTTTACAAAATCATTGGAGCTTATACTCTTGGTAATTCTTATCATCGTCAAACTGATAAGGGAGCTTGTCATTCTGAAGTGAAATATTTTTCTATATGAATAAAGTTACTGCATTTGGTCATTACTATCCTACAGAGCTAGTAGGAATCTTTGAATGAACCAGATATTCTGTGCTTTAACTTTTGCAATTAACAGCAGTCTTCTTCCCCCTAAATAACACTTTAAAAGTTTTTGATATGACTCTCTGCCTGAGAAAATATAAAGCATCAAGAAAGACAGAAAAATTACCTCTGACATTCCCAATGACTTTTCATTTCAAATTCAGTAAGATAAATTTACTAAAACCCCTTTAAAGCCTTTTTTATGCTGTTTAGTGCTGATATCCATACAGATGTTTCAGTTCAAGCTGAGACTGACAACTTTGCTTACATTATATAATATTGTGCACATATGTTTGTGCGTATGCACCTTCTAACAACAGTTCTGTTGTAAAACTTCTCTATGTCAGAGCCATTGCACTTCCTTAAAAAGTGGCAGTCTATTCCTATTTTGGCAATATTATATACACTGATCATGGACTTTTCTGACTATGTCTGTTTCTATCAGTGATCATTTTTATATCTATCTCCCCACTTCTACACTTGACAAAGGAATTTTTAACATTACCAGTTTCATTTCCTTCTGTTCCTATGTCTGCATACAGTGTTGACATATTTCAGTTCTTCAAGCCCTTGCTTTCCTTCTGCAGCTCACCAGCATCCTTTGAGTTTGTCACTACAATTATTTATGTCGGCATTCCCAAAAGCTGCAAATTCCTCCATCTAGCCACCAAATCATGAGTTGTTTATGAAAGACTCTATTGAATAAAAGGGATTTTAGTTTTAGCTAGTTTTTTTTCACTTCTGAACTCTTTTTAGCCACTCATGTCTTTGTGAAACTTCTGCCTGGTTTTGCTAGCTGTCTGATGATTTTCTTCCCTAACACTTCGGGTATTCTGTGCTGTTAATGCAGAACACAAAAATGTTCAACCCCCAATTTCCTCATTTATTTGCAGGGAGGGATGGATCTTTCATTCCCACTCCTTTTCTAGGTCTGCTTCTTCCTAGTGATCTCTGCATCTCTTAGAGGCATCTCAGGCAGTGCTGCAGGGCTGGATCAGGGCAGAAAACAGCATAGGTCATCTGTGAATTTAAGAGGTCTGAGAGCACAGGAAACCTCCCTCCATTATCAGGGATCAGTCATTCAAATGACATTGATCATAAATGGGCATACTTGCTGGACACAGCACTATCTGGAGATTTTCTAATGAACCTCAGGAAATTAAGACCATATTTTACACAGAAGAAGGAAGTTCTGCATTCAGTTTTCTGCATATCTGGAGAAAAAGATCTGCCTTCAATATTCACCTCACCACATGTGATATTAGTGCTCAGTTAAAATGGCCATTTTACAGGGAAAGAGAATTGGGTTCACTAAATATTTCATGTTATTCGAATGAATTGTCACTGTGATGGCTTTTGCAAAGCATCTCACACGAAGGGATGAATGCAAGCTCTTAACTGTTAAGCCTATGCCTCTTATTTTAGATGTGTCAAATTGTGAAGTGAATTTCACTGAAAGTGATAAGGCTAAAGAAATAGAATGGTTCTTCAGACCACTTGTGTGTGCTAAATTTCTCCACTTAATGAGTTGTAGGTGGTTTAACTAGCTTAGGAATAATTTAGCCACTCATTAAAATTCTTTCAAAACTTGGAAATGTAAGGGATTGCAGAAGAGATCAGAGAGAGATTCAAGAAACTCTGCAATAAGCAATAGGCAATCTCACTTTAGGATACCTGTGAATGAATGCATTCGTCCTTGAGGGAAATGCAAGTTTTAACACAATTCATCAGCTCCTGTATTTATTTTGTTTTATTGCTAATTCTCTCTTTGGAACTTAATTGGCAAATGGATTAGGATTGTCTAAAGATAGAAACAAATTTAATTTGATAGTAGAGACTATGTGCCCAAATGTTTGCCCATTTTTTTCAGCTATATGAAAGCTCTAATAAACTATTTTGTCACCCCTTCTTGACCTTCGAGTCTAATGAATGGCATTATTTTCTGTTCTAAACCTTCTTTTTCTATGATTTTAATATACAGAAATCTAAAATAAGTACATTAAAGGGATTTTAGGTGAAAATATTCAGAAAACAAATGCTTGTTTGGGGACAGGGAATAAATTAACATAAAATGAAATGTGTGGAAAAACAAAGCAAACAAAATATTATATTTCAAATCTTCATTTTCATTTTGTTTTGCATTATGTGTTAGCTTGTAATATCATTTTTAAAACTGGCAATCCAATTGAAGTACAGCAGTTGACTGATATGTTGATTTTCCTTTGCCTGTTTTTTTTTTGAGGGAATTCCTGATTTGATTCACTATGAAAGCAGATTAAGCCGTTTTGAAATAGTAGAATGTAATGTTAAACCCCTGTGTTTAGTGATATAAATAAACACGGATATTAGCAACAATTCCACCGGGGATATTTTGGGGGGGGGGGGTTGTCCTTTTCCTGTTCTTTTGGGACTTTTCTGATTACATTTTCTTTTTCACAAGTAATATTAATTGTATATACTGCTAATGAGGACCAGATACTGATATCTGATATATCATAAAAACCCAGAAAACTTATAAAAATAAACATGATAGGAAACACATTTTAAGTATTGATGTTCTGAAGGAAATGGCTGCCTTTTTTTCTTTGATTTATTTAAAAATAAATTTAAAGCTGAAACCTGGCAATGGCACCTTTCACAACTTCAGATTTATTAGGACACAAAAAAGGGTCTCCATGTTTTTGGTATAGAACTGTAAATATGTGCCATATATAGGCTTTTCAAAGCCGGTACTTTTTACATAAAAGTACTTCTGGGAAATAGGAAGCATTCAGAAGCCACAACAAGGAGTAGAATGGGTCCAGAATATCTGATTAACCACTTATGCGTATGGCACTAGCTAGTTCAGCTTGGCAATGCATATCTAAAGTGCAGGTGTTCAAATTATTTCCCAGGCAGGTCAACTCTGATAGCAGGCAGTGACTTGTCAGGAGGTATGCAAGGGTGTTGGAAAATGCAAATATGTGACCTATTTCCAGGTGAGTGCTGAACACTTGCAAATGAGCAGCACTGATGTGCGAAAGCTAGAGAGGTGGGAGGAACTGGAGAACTGAAGATACTCACACAATCAGCATAGTAACCAAAACATTTCAGAAACTTTGGTACAACAACTGAATGCACTTCACTTGGAAAATACTGGCTCCAACAAAGTACTTCAGCAGCTTTGAGAATAGACATCCTGTTAATGTCATGTGTTTTGGGGTCTGATTCATCAAGCTTTTTAAGACATCAATTTGTACTAAATTTTGTAGTAAATACAGTGAAATAAAAAATTAAGGAAACATTTTCACAGTGGTTCCATGACAGTTCTATTTGTTGGAAAGTTCAAGGAGAGAAACTGTTAAGATCCTATGTTTCACTACTGTAATAATATCAAAAAAAGAAAAAAAAATGAGGGCAGGCAGTACAAAAATGAGATATCATCCTGCATTTGTTCAGACAACTAGAGCGCATCTCATAACACTGGCTAATCATCTGTAAAAGAAACTCTTCAAAACATTTTCTGTTATACCATTTAATCATCATTTTAGTGGTTTAAAAAGCTAATAAGGCCACACTTTTAATAAACAAATAAAGCTGAAAAGTATCTACGACAACATGGACGTATATGGCCAAAGTGTTATTGGCAGTTGGGATTTGACTAATGCTATGTTCAACATTGAGTGTAATCATTTGCATGGTAGCAAGGGAAATTAAATGACACAGTCCTTCCCAAGGGAGCTGAGGAAGAACCAGCCTAATTTAACACCACCTGGAGATTATCATCTTTCCAAAATACAGATGTACGTTCACAGGTTGTGGAAATTCCTACATAGGCAGTTTTTACTCCTGTTTAGTCAGGTTGCAATTAGGACAAATTGCCAAGTAACAATGCCCGAAAATAAACACACTTCCCAATAGGGAGCACTCGTCCACTGTTCATCTCAAGGCCTAAGAGCCAGTAAGGTTCATCTGTGCCAATATCTCAGGTTTTGGGTAGTTAGTGTCAAGCATATGACACCATTAAAGGGCAGTCCATCCTTTCCTAGCAGCAGAGATGAGATGAATCACTCACAAAAGAGCATTTTCCTTGGTGTCGATAATCATTCACACAGTTGTGATTAATGTTTGCAGAAGTTTGCTCATGCAGAGATGTTTTATAAATAGTAAAATGTGTTTTTCCCACACTATACATGATAGTTTGATGTGAATAATGTTATATATATAGCCACTGACTTTTAGATCAGTGATCCAACTGCAGCAAAGGTCAATGACAAGTTAAAATCATGCTCACTTTCTCATTGTCAACACAAAAATGAGCTGTAGCTCTCAGTTTGTTTCCCAGAGAACATTTCCTCAGCAGAAAATCACAGCTCCAGACTCAATAAATTGTTTTCCTTGTTGGTATTATCAGCTGAGTAGCACAGGATTGAGAGAAAATACAGCACTAGTGACTTGTCTGCTATGTAAAGGTGGTTTATGCAGGGAAAAAGATGTGGGTTTTTTATTTTTTTTCAAAAGAACCTTTATTTTGGGGACTTTACATTGCTACTGCATCAGAAAACGTACAGTGATGTGGGTCTTTGGCTATCCATCTAGCACTTTATCAAGTACTAAAAAAGACAGAAAATGAATAATCAAATGGCTCTAAATAGGCCATATTCCCAGCTGGATGTTGCTGAGCTGAGGATTTGGCCTATTACACATAAAAAACTCTGGAAAATATTTATTTATATAATCAATCAATCCATTTGTTGGGTCAGGACTTAAAAAACCCTCTCCGCCTAATAATAAAACTGCTGTGTCTAGACCAAGCTATTTGCTTGAGATTGTCTGTGAATTTTGTTCTGTGTATCATTTCATAATAATGTCTTTCATTTCAAAGTTAACAGAGTCTCATGATTGCCTTATGATCTGGGCTGCATCTAATTTTAACCAGGATGGGTTTTGCTTTGTCCTCATTTTCTAATAATTAAGAACAACAGAAAATGTACCATGACATTGTTATTCAGCTGACAGTCATCTATGCAGACTTCCTGAAGGCTAGTCATTAAGACCAAAAGAATTTAGATTTTGTTTTCTTCATGATAATGTCTTTTGTACAAGACATTAACTTCCCTCAGTAGAAAATGTAAAGATTGAAAAACTTTCGCTACAATATCTAGACTTCTTCAAATAGAGATTCTTATTGACCACAGTAGGGATTTAACCTTTTAATTAAGCTTACATTATTGCAAGAAGGGTGGCTTTGACCATTGGTAATGTCAGTCTGCAAGAAATTTGTTACTGCTTCAGAGAGAGCTTTACTAGCTTCTAAAGTTTCAAATTTCCCCTTTGTTTTCCTCTGCTTTCTACAACTATAATAGCTACCAAAAACCCTCATCAAGAAGAAAAGAGTAAAATACAGTAGAATTCAGCACAAATATAGGCAGACACAACCATGAGACAGACGTATCCAACAGAACAGACAGGCAGTATCTTTCAAAAGCAATGAAGTTTGAGGTATTCTGGTTAGGACATGTAGAATCTTGATTTTCTAGAAAATCAAATTGGCTGGTATTAAATTTCCATCTAAACCACTGTCTGGTGCCCAGAGAGTCTTCTCTGCCATATAATATAAATTTGAATTTTTATAGCGTTTTTCAGCTCCAAAGAACTTTTCAGACATTACTAACCCTGCCAGACATACATATAACATGACAGAAAGCGAATGCCTGATCATTTGGGCATGGAGTCTAGCTTATATTTGCAGGGACTGGGAGCCCAGTTAGCTTATTCCAAAACTGAGAGCTAAGATCACTTCAAAATAAAAAAAAATATGCCTATTTTTCCAAAATGACTGCAGAAAGAGATCCCAAAATTGCAACAGCCCCAACAGAAAATCATTCTCTCCATCCGACAGAGTAATTACTGGCTGATTTCCACATTTAAGTTGAAATGTGACAATTTCTTACCTGTCCAAATAAGAAAAAGGCAATTTTTAGGTGCCTGGTTCTAAAAGCAGCTCTACAGATAGTAGAAAACTGTGCATATACCCCTTTGTTTCCTGCAATTTTGCTAGTTATCTGCAGTTCTATTCACCATGACCCACTCATTGCCTTGGTTCGGGCTAAGCCCTATGGGACTTTAAGATCTAACAAAGGCTGTGCTTATCTCTTCAGAAAATGCAGGTGTCCAACTTCTATTAGTTTATTTTTAAATGGAATAAATTGAGATGTTGATAAGCCATTCCCTCTTCATTTCAGGTAAGAGACCTGAAGGAGCTTCCCCTAGAACCATGAATTCCTTGGTTCAGAATTAGGCTGATTGTGAACAGGTGAAAAGGAGGAAATACTGATTTTTATGATAGCTTAGTAAAGCAATTCATATAACAGCTTGATGCTTCTCTGTATTCTGTTTATAATGACAGCTACTCTGTCTGCTTGTGCTGTAACCAGGCTTTTTTAGAGTACCTGAAAGCGCAAATTATTTTGCTACAATTATGCTGTACAGAAATGCTGTAGAAGGATTAAGACCCAAAGGTCCAAAGCTGTTTTTTTGGTAAGTGCCCTGCTTTAGAAATGTTGAACTCCACTCTCAACAGATGTCAAGCACTTGCAAATTCACCTGACACAAACGTGTTCCACTGACCTGTTCAACACCTAGTTGTGCTAAATCCATCTTTTTGTTGTTAAAACATTATAGTTTTTGCAAGGGGAGACTGATAAAAACAGCAGATATTTGAGACTTGAAATAAGTTTTTCACCACCAACAGAACTTCGTTTGGTACAAAAAGAATGTTATCTTCAGAGCTAATGGTCTGGGTTCTTTAGAGTGACATCAGCAAGACTACTTTTCAGGTTTATGCACACAGAGCATTTGTATTTTCATTTAGGATGAGCCATTTTTCCACAAATGCTGAAAAAATCAGTACTTATCTCTATACCTTCTTCACAGTAAAAGAAGCAGGAATGCTATTAAAGTCTATGAGGCTTTTTTATATGTGCATACATTGTGTTTAAAGAACAGTTATGGGATGGCAGGGTTATAAAGTTAACCACTCAGATTTAGAAAATGCAAGAATTAAAATGGTCTACGCAATTTTATTGTGGGCCCTCTGTGGCCATATATTGTAATGTAGTGTAATATAACTCAAACCTATTTGTAATTACAGTTATAGAATCATAGAATCAGAGAATAGTTAGGGTTGGAAAGGACCTTAAGGTCATCTTGTTCCAACCCCCCTGCCAGGGGCAGGGACACCTCCCACTATCTTTGTTTTCACAGGCCCTCTGTTTCTTTCAGTCACATGGAGTGATATTTTATATGGCATTTAACATTCAGCATATGTCTCCATGCATTATTTAATGCATGCAGTCCAAACTGTACTCATTTTTAATTGATTTTACTGTTATAATGAGCCTAATCACAATATCCAATCATGCCATTAAAATTAATGAATTTATTTTCACAATAATTTTCACTCATGTGATTAGAACTTTTATTCATTTAACAAAAGAATTAAGGTCAAATGAATCAACTAGTTTCTTTGTCCAGTTTGCAATATCAAGAATTAACTTCATCTCATTCAAAATGCTTAAATCCTAAACTGTCTTCAGTCCAAGTTAGAAAAGAAGAGAGAAAAACTACCTTGAGTGAGCAGTTCTTTGATAAATATATATAGTTATATATTATATAAATAATAATTATATTGCGATGTTCCAGTTATTAGCAAGGGATCCTGGTTAACCTGCTTATGCCAGAAGTTTTGGGCTTAGGTGGCCGATGTCAGCTATGCCAATTCCACCTTATACTGACTTCTTGGAAGGCACAGGATTCCATTGCATTTTTAATGTACAAAGCCCGGTTCCCCCTGATTTCAGCTGAAGCTGCTGATGCTCAGCACTTCTGCAAAAACTGACCATCTGTGTCCACCAAAATCTTACAAAGTGAGGAATATCTCGGTTCTACATCTGTGGAAAGTAAGGTCTTGTGAAATGCAAAGCGTTGTATGAGACATCTGTGGCAAAAGAAAGAAGAGAAGGTTATCTGCAAAAACATTCATCAGTCTTAGCCTGAGGGCATCCTTTTGCCTCATGTAGCCTTTGTCCAGAATTGTCCAATTTCTGGAAGAAATGATACTGGAATCCCACAGACACACAATTCCTGTGTCCTTCAATACGCAATTAATTCCCAAAGAACTGCTGATTGCACAGTGAATGTGATAGAGTTCATGAGGAAATCATGCTTCCTTGACTGCTGAGCACTTTACTAAGACGACTTACCTTTCAAACTATGAATTGAGTCCTAATTTAAGATATAGAGAGTTTAGTTTTCCCCATTTCATTTAGATGTGGGATTGCAGGAAAAGCAAGGGTTTCAATGGGAACACTCATGGGAAAGAGGACTGTATGACCCCTGGGTAACAGCACTTATCACTGGTTTTAAGACAAATGCTTTTCCCAGGGTTTTCACAAGTATTTTTGAGCATCAGAGTAGTGCAGATGCTGAAGTTCTTTGCCTTTTCTGTTTTTATCACCTGAGCTTTGGTCTTTATCCACATTTGCTCTGATTCCTGCTTTGATGATTTTTCTATTCCTTCTCTTTCCTGGAGAAATGTCTAGTCAGACTTCCTTTCATTTACCATTACACATTAGAGATCCCTTGGCTTACTTTAGCACTGGCAGGAAAAGATCCCTGTATTGGATTATGTATGTGTCCAAGAAAGGAGAGAACTTGGGTGAACATTTTAATCTTTTTCTTATTGGTAATGCTGTCTCAAGGAATTACTCTGCTGAGTAGGTGCTAATGCACCTATTTTTGAAGGCTGAGAGCTCCGTAAGGGCATAATTCAGCTTCAGACACACCTGTAAAAGAATAATCTTGATCAGTGAAGGATCAGTACAAGCAAAGGAGCAGGATAGAAAACCAGGACTTCACAGAGGAGATACTTGGACATAAAGTGAAATCATGGGCATTGTGGGAAAGGCTTCAGCTCTAGAGACTGTCCTTCTCCAGAGATTCCCTTCAGTGGGACCTTTTGGAGAAGCATAACTAACACTGGAATTAGCACAGTCTCACAGCATCCCTTCAGTCTATGGGTTCTACACAGTGACCATGACAGGGCCCTAACACTGCCTGGTGTCCCAAACTAGAATTATGAAGCTGGGCAGGCCTGAGGGCACAAAAAACCCACAACTGCATCTACTCAAGCACCAAAAGGTCTATGAGTTAGGGGACAACTTTGATTGTCCTCTGGAGTAACTCAGTAGGTGCTATCCTATTCACTGGTTCTCAGAAGGGCATTGGGAAATAATGTAATGAAAATACAAAGTTATAGCTTTAAATCAGTAGTTAGATGCAAAACTAATGAATACAAATCACATGCATTTTTTGTTTGCTGCAGTTAGATAACTACAAAGAAGTTACTAGTACTGTGAACTAGGAAGAGGAGTCCTATATTTCATATAAATTCAGTGAAGTAGGGCACCCAAGGGTGAAGACTGGGAAGGTTTCAGGTGCAAAACACAGCTGGACTGCTATGCCATATTCTGAGCAAACCTGGGCTAAATCAAAGTCTGTATTTTGGGTACAGACAACAGTGGTTTGTGTTTGCTTCTCTGTATCATCTGTTTCAGACAACAATAATATATTATTTATTCATTACATTACATGATTACTTTTTAATCTTCTGATACAAAACCAGGGTGTTTGTTTTGCTGCGCTGCTTTCCCACCGCAGGCTTACTGGCAGGGAAGCTGAGACACGGCAATTGGCATTTGCCAGCTCTGTCTCTCCAAATGCTCAGTAGTAACCTCAGCACAGCCACCCCGTGCCAGAATCTGTTTTCACTCCTTCAGGCAAGGGGTGGAAAAGGAGAATTTGTGAGGCTCAGTGCTTCCATGTAGCAGGATTGGAGAGATCAGGGAATGGAAGTGGTGGGGACTTGCGGCATCAGGGGCTGCAGGGGGAAAGGAGGTGTGAAGATGGGAGCTAATGAGGCATGATGACTTCTGTAGTTTTTGTGGAAACATGGAAATATCAGAAAAAAAAAACCCATATTTTGAATGGAAATGTTGAAAACTATAAAAGGGAGTTTGCAGGTGATGTTATTGCAGGACAAGGGAGTAGAGAGGTGGCTGCAGCCTGACGCTTATAAATTGTATGATTTCACCCACATCTTTCCTTTGCTCCTCTTAGGAAAACAATCAGTATTAGGCTGGACTTGTTGGGGTATTTTTTGAAGCTACTGATATTTACAGTCTGCAGCCACATTCACCATTTAATACAAGCAAAGCCGCCCTCTTAAAGTGTCTTTTTTTACACTGGTACTTGGAGTTGAAAATCTATTTTAAATTATTGGATAGCAAGCAGCAACCTCCAGAGGGCTAAACCAATGCTGTTAACAGGTCCAAAATGTGATGCAGCATATGGAGCTGAATACCTCCTGGTACAGATTTGCATGCAGGCGGTTTTAATTAGGATTTAGAATTCCTTGTGGAATGCAACATTCTGGGCTAGTCTCAATCTTGTCAATACATAATGTTTTTGTTCATGCTAATGCCTGCAAAAGCCAATAGATTCCTGCTTGTTTGTATTTTCTGATGCTTGTATGAACTGTTAAAAGTTTTCTTTAGCTGCCAGCTTTGTCTATGATCATTACCTGTTTTTATGTACTTAATCTAAAAGATTCCCGTCTTTTGTTAATAATGTGGTACCATGTCAGTTAGAAGCAAAAATCGTTTAAAGTTTTATGACATTGCATAGCTACTTCTTTTTTCCTGCAGCACTACATAGCACAGTGAGAATATGCCTTAACTCGATGGTTTTTGTGCCATCTTGTGATCGAAAGGTGTAATTACGTTCAGCTAATACAAGAGAGAGTTACTTTGCTTTGGCTAATGTCCATTTCACTACTTCTTCATCATGAAAAGTAAATTATTTAGGGTTTCCAAAACCAGATGAGGATAATAATGTAACACATATTTGTTCTAATGTATTGTACTAGCATTTTTTTTTTCAATAGGCATACCTGGGGCAAAAACCTGCTGATTTCTGTAAAAGGAGAGAAGAAATCACAGCTTTGCCCTCTTTTTCTTTTTTTTTTTTTTTTCCTTCTGAAAAAAGGGAACTTCTTGTTGTTTGGAATGGAAAAGCTTTGAAAATTCTCAGTATTCAGCACTGATACTGTTCCTTCTGTGCAATAATTTGGTTCTGACAGAATACCTCGTTTCCTAAAAGTCACTGCATGTTTCTCAGAGATAGCACAATATAAATTACACAAAGCACTGCTAGCTATTACAGTGACACAAAGAAAAGCTTAATTCTTGACCTTAGAAAGTCTGCTGTCTCCTGGAACATTATTTTTTGGGAAAAAAAAAAATTACAAAGGCAGGAACCAACCTACAACCTTGCATTTAAATAGTAATTATTATTACTGTTAAAGTCAGTGTAGTTGCACTACAGGCTGAGAAGAGCAGGCTGAAAAGCCTCCCAAAGTTCTGCCACTGTTTAATTAAGTGATCCTGTCTGTGACCTTGAGCAAGTTGTATTTCTGTGCCTAATTTTAGCCACCTTTAGATGATGCACATACTTTTTTTCAACAGGATGTTATCAGACTTGACTGCCACTTGTAAAGCTCTTTGGGCTTCTTGGATGAAAGGTATTGCTGTGATACAGTGACAAGCCTGTTAGAAATCTACTTGATAAGCAAAAGAGCAAGTCATTCACAATAAGTATAATTATTCAATGATTTAAGCTTCCTAATCTACTTCCACAGTCTTGGCAAGCAGATTGTGATTTCTTCCATTTTATATAATGAGAAGAGAGGTTGTTTTTTTTCTCTTTTTACTCTATGGATTGATTGCAAATATTCAGAATTCAAGCTGTGTTGCTCATTTGCAATCAGTTGGATGAGTAACATTATTTCTACTCATGTTTGGATGAATGCCCAATGACTTGTATGTGCAAATTGTAAAGTTTGTTTTCTCAAGATACTCGTCTGTATGACATTGAAATTTGCTGCCTTTGGAGAGCAGCACCAGTAAAATTGAACACGTTGAAGACCACTGAAAAAACTGAGCACAAAAATAAGGCAAGAAGACACTAACATTTTTAATGAGACTTTGCAGATTTAATTTTTGTCCAGTCTATTATGGTTTTAGTTTTTGCCTGTTGCTAATACTGTGAACAAATCCAGTGTATTGAATTCTGGACCATGCAAAAGGGGGATGATGTTAAACCTGTTCGGAGGCAGCTCCCATGCCAAGGTTGGAGCAGATGACTAGAAGTGGGGCTGATCTGCATGGGAGTTGCAAAGCACCTCAAATCCTGCATCAAGGGAAAAGGCCATAAAGGACATAGGAGGACCGTAAAGCAGACAGTATTTGAGACTTGATGTGTAACAGCTAAGTAACAGCCTTGGTTTCCTTTGAGAAACCTACTATGCTAGCCAAAGTACTTTCAACAGTCTGGCTTTGAAGAAACACTGGGAGAACGATACACTCATGAACGGGTTACCATAGTATGTGGTGGTACCTTTTCTCCCCACCATTAGTGTCTATCACCTCTACCTACTATAAAGCTTGAACTGAGTGAAAAGCAACATCACTTTTTGGCCTCTGTGTCTTTTGCACATGTCAGGGTGTCTTCTTGCAGGTTAAGATCCTCTTTAGGACCAGAATTCACTGGCTGCTCTTATTTCTCTAATACACTTTCTTCTACCCTTTTGCAGCAGTCCAATTGCAAGCAGAAGTAATGTGTGATGTATTGCAGTGTGGTCCAGCCAAAAACCCACTTAGAGAACAGGAATATGTGCTTTTGAATGGCAACTCTAGCAGGGCCACATTCAGCAGCTTAGGACAAGTCAGCTTGAGTTGACCTAAAATGAAATGCTCTGTTTGCATTTTCTGCAAAGCAAACTGATGGTAACAGCAAAGAAATACTGAGGATTTTTACAAAAAATATTTCTTTTTGACCCAAAATCAAATGACAAATGCCCAACTATCTTAATTCACTGACAATCTGTCGAAGGCAAGTTGCAAGAACATCCGTATTTCCATGCAGGCACAGCAGTCTGGCTATTGTCACTTGTATTGTAACTTTATTTAATGCATTTTATTTTAAATCCTTTCTTATTTACTTTTCCTTGACAACTGGCTTTGTGGAAATTTAAGGCTTTTGACCATTACCTTCTAATTGATTCATATCTTCAGTCCTGTTGATCTGACACCTCTTTGGCAAACACAGCCTTAGAAATGCTACTTTAAACAGTATGATGCAAGGAGCAGTGATGCTGCAATGATCTCACATTGTAGGGAGAATGATCTCTTATAAAAAGGCACGTTCATATTAAAAATTCACAGCAGCACACTTCACTCCCCCATTATAGGTAATTACAGAGGATTTTAAATATCTGATGCTAGTTGGCAGTGTACAATACGGTGTCAGCAGCAGGCACTGATTTGTAATTTAATTATCATAAGACATCCACCTGTTCTTTTGTCAAATGAAGAGGAGCATTTCCGCACAATCATGCTTTTCCCTCCTGAAATTTGAATTAACCCTTAGAGAAATCTCTGATTTCTAGGGAATGGGGTAATTTCAAAGACACTTGAGATCTCCATCAGGACAGAGCAATAGAAACAAATGAGGCATTTCTGCAGGAGAGTCTTGATTCTGGTTTGGTATTTTCAGTCTTACCATTAGTTTTTTACTGTGTCAAGCTGTTTTGGTTCACAGCTGAGAGCATTTCAGTGAAGAGATGCTGTGGGAGGAAAGATGCATGAAAATCAATGGGTTTGGTGCTAAGAACATGAGGCAAACACATAACAGGGCTGACCCAGAAATTCTCTAGGCTCACACTTTGTGAAGAACAAGAAGGCTGGGCTTGGGATAGGAGGGAGATGAAGGCAAACGGAAAAGTGGAAATCTGTTCTGTAAATTTCCCAGTTACGGCACATGAACATGGATATTATTGAATTTGTCAGGGGAATGTGCAGTTATTAGATGAGTGATTGATTTTAATTTTATAATTAAATATAGCATAGGTTTTTATGGGAAAGTCTACCAGTGGCGATCCATGTGAGTTTTCTGCTTTCTGGGAGCAAATGGCTCGGGATGAATCAATTTCCCCTGGGTCTTGGCTCTCATGAAACAGCAACATTGCATTGCTGTGATGAGGAAAGGGCTTACTGATGGTGAAAAAGATATTCTCTCTTCAGTGCCACCTTAGACAGCTTTTTGTGCTGTAAAGCTGCACGAATGATCTGGACAGAATAGTGTAAATATATATATGATGATATATATTGATGATCAGAGGTCGGGAGTGCGTTTCCTATGAAGACAGACTGAGAGATTTTGGAGTTGTTCAGCCTGGAGAAAAGAAGGCTCAGGGAGACCTTAGAATAGCGTCCAGTGCCTAAAGAGGCCTGCATTAGATGTTAGGCAGAACTTCTTCCCTGTGAGGATGCTGAGGTGCTTGCACAGGGTGCCCAGAGAAGCTGTGGCTGCTCCATCCCTGGCAGTGTTCAAGGCCAGGTTGGACACAGGGGCTTGGAGCAACCTACTCCAGTGGAAGGTGTCCCTGCCCATGGCAGGGGGTTGGGACTGGATGAGCTTTAAGGTCCTTTCCAACCCAAACCATTCTGTGATTCTATGATATATAGTATAATATTTGTATTAAAAATGTGGCCAAAAGGACCAGGAAGGAGATTGTCCCTCTGTAAGTGGCACTGGTGAGGCCGCACCTTGAATCCTGCCTTCAGTTCTGGGACCATCACTACAAGAGAGACCTTGAGGTGCTGGAGTGCATCCAGAGAACAGCAATGGAGCTGGTGAAGGGTCTGGAGCACAAGTGTGATGAGGAACGGCTGAGGGAATTGGGTGTGTTCAGCCTTGAAAAAAGGAGGCTCAGAGGGGACCTTATCGCTCTCTACAACTGCCCGAAAGGAGGTTTTAGGGAGGTGGCGGTTGGCCTCGTTTCCCAATCAAAAAGTAATAGGATGAGAGGAAATGGCCTCAGATTGCACCAGGGGAGGTTAAGATTGGATATTAGGACAAATTTCTTCACTGAAAGGTTTGTCAACCATTGGTACAAGCTGCCCAGGGAAGTGGTGGAGTGACCGCTCCTGGAGATATTTAAAAGGCAAGTAGATGTGGCACTTGGGGACATGGTTTAGTGGTGGACTTGGCAGTGCCAGATTAACAGTTGGGCTCGATCTTAAAGATCTTTTCCAACTTAAATGATTCTATGAGAAAGCTTTTTATGGTTTTTGTTACTTCTGTCTCGTCTCTTTAAAAAAGCTGTTGCTGGACATTTAATTTCCCCAGTTCCCTGGAGATGAGATGACTCTGGTACTCTGTAGTTATTTCTCCTAATCATGTTTTAGCAAATGACCCAATTTAAGAGGGTGTCTCTGAGTGGTCATTTCTTTTTTTTGACAGAGTACTCACTGGTTTCAAAAAATAATTGATTGCTTGGGGCTTAAATGATCCATGTGCCAAGCCTTAAATGTGACATTGGTTGGAGTATCATCTATTCGACTGATGGCTTCTTGCCCCTGCCAGTCATTTTATATATCATTAATTATCTGAAAAGTGAGTATGTGAAGGGTTGAAGGCATATCCCAGAAAAGAAGAGAATTAATCATGTCATATGGGTATTCTGAAAATAATTGGCAACTGCTGAAACATTTCCATAGATGAGCGTGAAGGCAGGAATAAATAGGGATGATTTACTTTGGAACAATGAGTGTGGGACTGAAGCACCTTCCCTGTGAAGACAAGATGAGAAAGTTGGGGCTGTTCAGCCTGGAGAAGAGAAGGCTGCATGGAGACCTCATAGCAGCTTCCAGGGTCTAAAGGGGGGATATAGGGATGCTGGGGAGGGACTCTTCATCAGGGACTGTAGCGACAGGACAAGGGGTGATGGGTTTAAACTGAAACAGGGGAAGTTTGGGTTAGATATAAGGAAGTTCTTCCCTGTGAGTGTGGTGAGGCACTGGAACAACTTGCCCAAAGAACTGGCAAATGCTCCATCCCTGGCAGTGTTCAAGGCCAGGTTGGACAGAGCCTCAGGTGACATGGTCTAGTGTAAGGTGTCCCTGCCCATGGCAGGGGGGTTGGAACTGGATGAGCTTAAGGTCCTTTCTAACCCAAACCATTTTGTAATTCTATGATTAAATGAAGTAACATTCCAGAACTGAGTGGTCAAAGTGAAATGTAGAGGTCTGCTTCACAATGTCCTTGTGAGCATACCTGATCGTAAGACTTCTTATTTTTCTTGTATGTCCATCCAAATAAGTCTTAATCTTTGATTTTGTCTTTTCTTTAGTCTTTGATTTTCCTTATTGCAATATTTTAGCACATACCTGTCAGCTGAAAATGGCATTTACAATACTATCTCTCCTACTCATTTCCAGAGACCTATAACGCCTCCTAATTTACACTCCACTTTCGTCCTCCTGATCTCTCCTGTAACATCTCAATATCTCCCACAAATGGATTAGGTCGTGTGAATTTGCTTGATAGTCTTCTTCAGAACAGCAGCGTCTATGTGCATTGGGTGTTAAAAGCAAGGCTTTGACAACAGGGGGTTGCAGGCATCTCTAGAAGAAGTAGGGACTTTCCCTACCAAACACAGCTGGTTCCAGTTCACTCTAATAGCCCTGCCACAAGACACAGCTGGGCCCATCAGCCATGTGGCTGGTGCAATTTTAAAAAGGATTCAAGCTGAAGGACAGATCTGGCAATTTAATTTCATTTTTAGGTTTTTTTTCCTTGTTGTTACAAAGTTTGGTTTGGATCTTGGACAAGTGTCTTACTTTTTGGTTGCCGTGTTGCACCTTTATGGAGCGCAGATCTATAACACCTCACATGCTGATTACTGTTCAGGGTAAGAAGAAAAGTTTGCTGAAGAGTAATTTTCTGCTTGAGTGTGGCTCTCTGGAAGTGCATGTGTGCTCTCCAGCATCAGAATATATGGTGCTAAATGGAAAATGACTCGAATACTTTGTGCAGAAAGGCTGTAGAAGTACAGCTATTAATGTTGGGGGTGTGAAATATGAGCTGACACTACAGCTCAGCTGATAAAAATGTAGTCACTGTCAACCCTTTCTAGTATGTCATTTCAGATGTGGATTTGGGGAAAGTTTTGTGTATCAGTATGATATACCATGTTTTTCTCTGATGAAATGTTAAGAATGAGGTATTCTTTCCAGAATAGATTAGGAAATCCAAGGATTATATTGACTCGTGTCTTATACTTCATCTGCTATCCCATATTTACTTGAATACGTGTCCATCGCTTCCTTAAAGCTAATTTATTCTTCCTTGCTATCTCTTTTTCTCTAGAAATATCGTTATCAAGATGAGGATGCTCCACATGATCATACTTTGCCTCGATTAACCCATGAAGTGAGAGGCCCAGAGCTGGTTCATGTGTCAGAGAAGAACTTGTCTCAAATAGAGAATGTCCATGGATATGTCTTACAGTCGCACATTTCTCCTTTGAAGGTAGGATCATATTCACTGTGGCTTTGGACCTCGAATACGAGAAAACATGCAGCATGAAATACTTGGGAAATTTACTTTGTTATACGAACAGACAAGATGGTTTGTGAAAGGTGTTATTGAAGACTGATTGTCCTGTGATGGATTTTCGAGGCTCGCTGTAGTGTAACAGATGATGGTTTAGTTGGCAAAGCTTTGTTTTGAGGTGTGAGTTTTTTGCTTAAGCAAGAAATTGAGCAGTTCCTGGCAAATGAGCCTGTTTTTCTGTACATTGAGGAAGGAATAATGCAGGTTCTTGGCCTCAATATCACAGTGATTTTGGAACGGAAGACTTCCCTTCCTGACTGTCCTTCTTTAGAAATTGAAAAAAGTTACTGTAAATGTAACCATGTGATGGAATCCTAGTTTTTGCATCTTCCAAAAAGCTATATCAAAGTGATAAGTTGTGCCTAAAAAGGGAGCTCATTTGCCACTATTCAGATCCTTATTACTCGAGTACTTGCTGTTTTCTGTGTGGTTTGTTGCAATTTGGAGCAATGTAGAGGCATCTCTCTGTTACCTAAGGCAACTAATTTATAGAATATAAGAGGTTTTCTGCATGTGTGGCTGGTGTCCTCTGATGTATCTTGCTGGGCAAAAAATGCTTATCTCCATGGTGAACCTACACATTAACCAAAAAGAAATCCATTCCTGAAAATTACATTGCTATTTAATAAGACTGCAGTAACTTGAAGAATTTCTTAGAACTTCTCTAATGAAACAAGCATAGATAGTGATGAGCATGATGGTTTTCCTAATTTATTTTCTGTTGGGTCTGGGAAGGAGAAAAAAATGAATATTTTCACTAGAGGTGGTGATGTTCTGGGTAAGGTTTTCATTCTGGCAACTAAGCAGTAAGCAAGGCAGATGGGCTTTGCTCCTTCTGGTGCTCAAAGCCTATGAAATGGGCATTGCTTGCCTAGCAGAGTGATTACAGTGTAGTTAAAAGTGAAATTAAGTATTTGTTATTAAGGATTGATATGGATGCAGCTGGTGTTCATTAAACCTTCATGGGATAGCCGTGCAAATTAGTCTTTGCCCTCTGTACTTGTTGCTCCTGTGTGTAGTTTGTATGTTGTTTGTCTCTTTATGTTTTAGCAGCTTTCTGGGTTGTTTACATAATTTATACTGTAGAAGCCAATGGTATCAAGCAGTGATATATCTTCTTACACTGGAGTAGATTGGTTTAGTTATTTGGAAGGGATTACCTCCTCTGTGGAACCTCAGGGGGCAATTGCAGACAAAACAGTCCCTTGCCTGGAAGGGAAATGAATGTCTCTCTTCCTCTAGAGATACTTGAGTATTAAGATTACAGTGGTGCTTCTTATTCATGAAAGTCAAAACTAGGTTATTTTCTTCACATTTGGAGACTTTCAAGTAAGGAAGCATGATCCAAGCTGATAATGTAGCAATGATAATAAAAAGCTTATTGTGAAGTGATGTAAAGGGTATCACCAGGCATCCACAGTTGCCTTAAAATTGCTCCCACTTTAAATTGCTCTTGTCACAGTGCAGAGTTGTTGTCGTCTGCAGTTTCCTGAACTGAAGGGAGAAGAGGAGCTATGTAATATTTCCTCTTGGAAATCTGTGTCTTCTGCAAGTTCTATCCTCAGGCTGAGGATTTCTGTCTTTGACTTGGTGTCTTTGAAGTTTCTGCTTGCTTTCTCCTGTAAAGTGTGTCCTGCATTTTAACCTTTGGTAGAGAATTATCTCAGGAGGCTGGAATAAACCTTCTTCTAATGCTCATGGCACTGTGATACCCTTCCTATATAAGATATAGGCTTTGCATTTACTTGTTTCTGGGAATTGACTGAAATACCTGTTTGGAAGGTTGTTGTCATGGAGATTTCCACACAGTTGAGGAATGGTACTCCAGATTTGCCAAAATCCGATCAAAAGTGGTCGTTGTCTTGAAGTATAGCCTTCCTATCCTATAGTCAGATATCATTAATCATTCAGCACTCTTCTTGGCAGTATCATGTAACCATGGCTGCAATGAATAATGGCTAAATCTGAGGTATACTGCTTCTCAACCCATAGCATGCCTTCCTAGGGAAACATAAAACATTATTCTTTTTAAAGATTGGCTGGATAAATATGCCTGCTATTTAAGTATTTCGTTGCCTTGTGTGAGAGGTGAAACTGCTGGAATCCTGCTTTGCGGATATATAACAAATGCCAGGGTACAAATACAGCCTGTCAGCTTCTTAGGAGTGAGGAGGAACTGGCAATTGCAGTGGGATAAAGCTGTCAGGAAACTCCGCTGAGAGCTGTTTGCATTGGAAAGGTTGACTTGTTCTGCCCCAGTTTTCTGAATACAGGTCAAAGAACTTGGTGCAAATGGAATATGCCTGTAAACAAAAGTCTCACAAGTTTGCTTGTATCAAGAGAGGGACTACATCACCTTCTGTGTGTCACTAGGACTGTCTGACCAGCCACCCAGCTGGCAGCATGCTCCATGAGCAGCAGGTGGCTGCCTGGTTGAGTGGGGTTAAGCTGCTGCCTGACTGCATTTCACTGCCTGAAGTTCACTGTGGGGTTTGCAGGGCCAGGGTGCACATCTTGGAGAGCTGTTGAGGCAGTCTTTTGTGTTTAGCAGCAGCACAATGACCTGACGACAGGATCATTTTGCCCGATGTTTTTGTTTGAAGTAGTATCATAAAAGAAAAATGCTTGAGCATAAAAGTAATCAGTTGGGATGTTTTGGAGCTGAAGTGTTATCCTAAGGCTAAGCCACATATCCATCTTAATCACATCACTTTTCTGAAGTAACCTGAGTTTGGCAGAAGAGAGAGTTGCTTGTTTTCATAACTTTGTGTTCATTTAGAAAGAAATCTGCAAAGATCATGCAATCCTATAACTACCCTTTAGGGTATTAGGGTTTCTTGGTTTCTTGGTTCCATCCCCCACACCTGGCCTGTTCTCACAGCCATCTCTGGAGGTCATAGGTGTTACACCTTGCCTGTACAGATAGAATGCTTGGTGCCATTGCCCTGCTTCTGCTCCCAAGTTTCCAATGAGCATCTTGGTTTATATCATAAGCCAGCTCAACAGCTTGAGCGCAGCTTTGCATCATTGCAGTTAAAGAGTTTGTGGGTGGTTGAAGTTCACACAGAGAGACCACAGACCTGTCTGTACCCCTGTGTCCATCTGAAAGTAAAACGTTTCAGGGATTCTTAAAAGATTTTCTAGCAGTCAGGATGGAAGGATTCAGCCCATCTTTTTTTAACCTGTGTTATTCAAAATGCATGGTATGGTCCATACTGTAAAGAACAGAAGAATCTTAAATTTGATATCAAGTTGCTGTGTCCAAGTTGTTCAAGAACTTGGCAATAGTTTCATGTTTCAGTTTATGTGGTTTGATGTAGTCCAGAAATATCCTAGTGGAGCTCATCATTATCGGTTACTTCAGAAGGGTTTTTTTAGATACCAAAATATAAAAAGAATTCTTTAATGGGCTAATGCTAGTTTTGTGTGCTGAGTCATTAGAAATGTGGTCCTTAGACACTCTGAAAGTCTCTTTGAGACACTTGGATACTGATTAGGATAAAAGCTGTTTGGGAATGTGAATAAGATTTGACATTGGCATAAGACATGCCTTGTTACATTTCACGTCCTTAAAATCTAGTGCATATAAGCCAGATTACTGCTTTTCAGGAGACAGTAATGAGCAAAAATAGTTGAACTGAAAACTAGACCCCCTTCTCACTGTGATTTTTACTTTTGCAACTTACAGGTTCCTTTCATTAACTTCACTTTTCTACCGTCCTGTAGCATTTCCTGTATGCTCAACTCAGTTTGGACACTTTAATTTTTAGAAAGCTGAAAACTTCTATTAAAGGTTTATCTACTTATTAGTTTGTAGACAATAAAATTTACAGCATCTTCAACACCTTTGAATACTGAAGTTTAAATGAAGTCTTCAATTACATAGCTCTATTAAGATTTGGGGAAACAAAGCTAACTTTTGAGAAGCTTTGTGAAAGAGAGGTTTTATATTAAGATGATAGATGCTCTTTGTAACTTAAGGAGGTGTCGAAATTGTGTTTTGTTATTCTGTTAAAGGAAAACGTATGTGATGTAACGAAAAGATCGTTTAAGATGTTCTTGTGCTCTCCCTCGCTTGACACTAGATGGTGCGGTAAGCTCAAAATCCTTTGATCTGCGCCTGTAAAACTTTGGTGACATGCTGTGGAGGTTTTTCTTATATGTCATAGAAAGTGCTAATTCAGTAAAAATGCCTTTTTAGAATCTTTGGTGCGTTGAGAAATCTGAATACAACGCAACCGCGCCTAAAATTCTGCAAGTTCTGTCACTAAACCAAGTTTTTCCCTTCCTCCTGGAATAGAGCTAATCAGTGTTCATTAAATGAATGAACTCTGGTTTCTAAATGAACCTTATTAGTGTTTTTGTGGCGTTGGATTTATTTTTAAATGTATTCTGCTTCCTTTAAATAAAAGTCCACGTAAGGGTCTTGCATCTTCTTGGTTGCCTGAACACTTTAAATGTTCATTCCATCTATCTCCTTTTTAATTTCTTGATCTAATGCAAGGTTTGAGTGTAAGCATCAATGACAGCACAAAAGCAAGTAGCCAGGTAAGCTGCTGTTATCTCAGCCTAGGGTATTTTCAAACAAGGAAGCTCAAACCTCAGTTGCCTTCTCTTTGATGACCTTGCGTCCTAGAAGAGAAGGAGCTGCTTTGGATTGTCCTCTTTTGCTTACTGTCTCAGGGCACTGTCCTGTGGCTCAACAGGGTCGCTGAAAGGTTACAGAAAGTCAGGATTGATGGAATGACTTTTGAGCAGAGAGAGGGGGAAAAACCATCTCCACATGGAGCACAGGGGCAATTCATTTGCTGAGTGGTCTTCAAAGTTAGGGTTATACATGGATTGACATTTGTGCAAATTGCTTTCAGAAGATTTGCTTCTTCCATCACAAGAGCACATTGATTCCGTTTGTTATTTTAGCCTGGTGATGGCAAAAGCCCCCTGTCTTACCCATTACTTGAGATTCTCTGTATCTGGGGGGGGGAAGATGCTTTGTTTCTGCTCCAAGCCAGATTTTTTTCCCGACTCCCATCTTCCTGTGAGCGCATATAGTGTTGCGCACCTATCAGTTGTCTTTTTATCCACCTAGGCGCAGGAAGGTCATTCCTGCGAAGGCTCCTGGAGTCTGGCACACCCCCTTCTGTCTTTAATGAAACAGCCTTTTGTCATCTCTGAAGCCTTCCGCGTCCAAGCATGAGTCAGGTCTCACGACAGTAGCTGCTGTGCTTGTGTGGCAAATTAACAGAGATGGGGAAAGAGGTTCTGAGGCTGAGCCTGGATGATTAATTAACCCATGAAAAATGTCTTAGCCTGAGCTTCCTGGAAGCTGTCACAAAGAGTAATTCTTTGTTTCTAAAAACATAGATTAGGTAAGATCTATTTATTTCATTAACATTGACTTCAATAAGAATGAAGTTCTAAAGACAATTTGGACAAATAAGGTCGAAACATTCTGTACTATTTTTGTGGTTTTGATGTTTTGGTTTTTTGGTTACAATAGTTCCCTTAATTTGACAAATTTTTGGACTGGATTTTTATTACTGAACATTCTATTTAGAATAGAATCATAGAATGGCTTGGGTTGGAAAGGACCTTAAGATCACCCAGTTCCAACCCCCTGCTGTGGGCAGGTATGCCTCACCCTAAACTTTGTTGCCCAAGCCTCTGTAAAACCTGGCCTTGAGTACTGCCAGGGATGGAGCATTTGCCACTTCTTTGGGAAACCCATTCCGGCATCTCACCACCCTCACAGTAAATAACTTCTTCCTTATATCTAACCTGAACTTCCCCTGTTTTGAGTTTGAGCCCGTTACCCCTTGTCCTATCACTACAGTCCCTACTGAAAAGTCCCACCCCAACATCTTTATAGGCCCCCTTCAGGTACTGGAAGGCTGCTATTAGGTCTTCACGCAGCCTTCTCTTGTCCAGCCTGAACAGCCCCAACTTTCTCAGCCTGTCTTTATATGGGAGGTGCTCTTGCCCCTGATCATCCTCTTGGCCTTCATCTGGACTTGCTTTTACTCTGCTTATAGGAAGTCATGCACTAGTCACAGGTACTGTGAAAAGAGCGAACTCCAAGGCTCTCATGATGTTGCAATGGATCACTCAAGGTGTTGCTGCACAGAACTGCAAAGCATCATTAGGAAATACATTAAACAGACCTGTTTTAAATGAGCAATTACAGGGAAGTCTTTTCCTCATGCTGTTGTAAGTACCTCTAGCTACCAGGGAACCAGGTTTACAGGAAAAGCAGGTTGCTGCAGCTTTCAGCCTTACCATGCCTGATGTGTAAATATAGTTTCTAGTACTTATAGAGGAATCATCTGTGATAAGAGAGCCCATTTATTTTTCCAGAACTGCTGAACACTGTTAATTCCTATTACTGGGAAGAACCCTATGCTGAAGGTGAATTTCAGATAGGTAAGAGAACAAGATAAGGCTGAATTTGCTTTAATTCCTGTTGTTCAGTTGTGACAAATGTTTGAGGCTGTGCCATAGCACAGGCTGTTCTTGCAGAGCAAAGATGCTGCATTTCAGAGGCTCTTAAGAGCTGTGAAGGACTGAGAGGCTGATGTTTTGTTTGTGGCAGCAACAGAAGTCTGAAGTTTTCTCTTGTAGTTACAAAATTAATTGGGGTTATATAAAGGACATATTAATGTATGCATGCACATATTGGCAAGCCATCTAAAACTTAATCTTGCATCCTTTCCTTTGCTTACACTGACTACACTTCATAAGTATAGCTAATCTGCATGAAGCATTTTTTAGCCTCAGGGTGGCTCAGCTCAGAAGCAATGATCTTATAATAATACTTTTGATCTCTACCCTAGTAGCTTCCTAGCGTTTGTGTTTGGGGGTTGTTGCCTGTCTTTTTTGCCTTCCCCCCCAGTTTTTAATATGCAGTTATTGGCAAAGCCCCATACTGCAGTCAGTCTGTTAGTGAATTCCACTGCATATTCAGTAGGTTGCTTCATTAAGATACAACACTTTTTCCATGTTTAATCATGTGCTGCTTTTCTCTTATCTCCTACTGTAACAGCAGATAAGCATATATCATAGATCTGTATCTGATCTGTGTGTTTTAATATAAAAATGCAATTGGATTAGGAGACAAAGGAGGCACAAGTGTGCCTGTGCTTATTCTTGCTCTTATAGAAGTGGCAAAAGTAGTTCATTATGTTTCAGGGCAAAATAAGCTGCCTATGAATTAGTATTCTGAAGAATATTGTGTCTCAGTTTCATGTAGGCAGGAATGTCTTCCATTTTTCAATCCTTGTCTTACTCTAAAGAAGAAAACCTAAAATGGTGCAAAATTCAAATGTTGCAGTGAAGAATATTTACTAATGAGCCCTTGGTTTTGGATTTTGTCATCAAAGATAAATCCATTGTATTGTGTGCTTGATTTTTGTGTCTGCGATTCCTGACTGATGGCTTTCTATGTGGTTTATGTTGTTGCAGGCAGCATCTTGTTATCCTTAGAACTTCTGACAGAATTAAACAGAAACCAAATAAAATTGCTTCTGTCAGGGGGTAATTTAATTGGAGAAATCTCGGCAACAAAAGTAAACCTGAGGCATTGCAATGCTTTATTTTTGGCAAAATATATGATGGCCTGTGATAGACACAAGCAAAGGAAATTCTGTCAGTATCTCCTGGCCCATTATATGTTGCTAGATTTGCCTGAAGAATAAAGAAAGGAATTTTCAAAGGAATTTGAAAATATTTTCTGGCTATGGACCTTATTTACTTTGTGTGGGCCTCTTAGGTATTGAAGGTCCTTTCAAATGTTAATCTGAATTGCAGTTTCAGGAGACCTTGTGTTCTTGATCTCCTGGATGCTTTACCAATTAGTATTAATTAACTGCTTTATCTTTTTTCTTTTTAGATAGTAAATTTGTCTTCAAGGATAATCTTATTTTTTGAGAGTCTTATTTTTTGATTAAAGTCTGATAAATTGCAAACATTTCTGGCCTTGTCTCTCCATCACTCTCCCATCAAGAAAATGGGAGATTAGAGAAATCCCTTTTTCTCCATGACTTTCTGTAATATTTTGCATAGTAGTAGTTATTCCTTGCTTCCCTGGAATTTACTGATCTGTTTTTTTTAATCTTGATGTATTTACCATATGAAATACTTACAGAATATAAAATATAGGTGTACTATTACAAAGGTACTTTCTTTTTTTTTTTTTTTTCCCCCAACCTAAAATTAATGAAATGTATCCAATAAATCCATGGAATCACTACTAGGTGCAACAAACATCAGATTTGTATGTTCTGTCAATTCCTTTCTTCTGGTCTAGGAGTACAGGACTATCAGTGTATTTGTAAAGGATCTCTAAGATGTTTGCCACTTTTCCAAAGTGTTTTGTGACCTCCTGATGAGAAGTGCAATAAAACGTCTTGGTGTGATTAGTCAGATTGCAACAGGAAGGATTTTCTTCAGAGATGTCAGACAGGTTTAGCACCAGTTGTTTCCCTCAGCACAGCAGCCGAAATGCCCTTCTGTCAGACTTCAGCTGCTGCTGACACTTGGGAATGTACTCTACATTTTAAAGGAAGTATTAAACTGCTGTAATACCTTTCCACTGAGGAATATCCTGATAATTCACTCACTCAGTAGATGATCTACATCCAAGGTTTATACATTCAATGATGTGGCACATCAAAAGCATTCTGGCTTTTGTCAGTATCGTGTGTAAAAGAATACAAAGCATAAGTTTGCAGCTTCAGAAGCTGTGGATGGGTGCAACCTCCAGGACAAAGAGGACAGAATCTGTTTAGTCAGAGCGTATGAAAGAATATCTTGGCAGCCTAAGAAGCATTTAAGCTAATACACATTCTGTTTCCAAGTTTTTCCTTTTTAAACTCCTGTTTCTTGTGCCTTTTGTTTAATCTTGCTGTAATGTGGTTTTGTGGACTGTGGAGCTATAAAAACCCAACAGAATGTTGGTGTTTAAAGGAAAAAGGTCCTTCTAAACTGGCTGTCATTTTCCAACTCTCATCAAGAATCTGGTCTAAAGAGTTTTAAAGATTACGTGACATCTTGGTATCAATAGTTAATTGAGGCTACACAGACTTTTAAATGGAAAGAGCTTTTGCCATTTGGGTCCCTCCAACCTCTCTACTTTGGCAGATCACACTACTTGCTTTCTAATGATCTTTTAAAGGCAATATTGCTACCAAAGCTGATGCAATTGGGGAAAATGTCAAAAAATAGTCAGGAGGCTTGATGACTCAAGTGACTTTTCTAAGATCTGCATTGTTTATTAACTTGATTTCCCATAGTACTTTTTGCTTTCTTTTCCATTCCCATACTCTTGTTTTCCTTTTCTTTAGTTAAACAGTGTACCTTTTTCTGAATTCCAAATTACCCCCAGGATTCATTCCTTATCTCCTCCTTATTTTTCTGTGACATTTATTCCAACAGTTACACATGTATCTTCTTAATACCATGAGCCACCTATGAACTACAATTTTGCACCAGGTAGCTGTTAACATCTAATGCTTGATGCCCTTCTTTTTCAAGCCAATTGCACTCCTCTTCTCTCAAAGCAGCCAGAAAACAAAATGATCAATAAGAGTCATGGTTCTCCCTGTGTCCTCTTTGTTATACCTGGTGTTCATGAAGAGTTATTTTTCTTAGTGCTGGAATGTGGGGATTTTCTTCCCCCCAAGCAAAAGCAATGTGAAATACAGCTGGAAGTTATCAAGTCTAGTGGATCAAAGTTGTCCACTGAAATGTCAGCACTCTGGGCAACTTTTATTCTACTAAGATTTATATAAACCCTGCACAGATGCAGGTGCAACTGATTTTTTCAACCAACAGACTCAAGCACACTGAATTGCAACTCTTATCTTCCAGATGTGAACAGAATGTGTCATAAGAGCTAGAAGTTAGCTTTTTAGGTCCAAGTGTGTAATGCAGAATACAACCATGTTCTCAAAGACAATGTACATAGCTGATGTTTCTCAAAGCCTGCCTTTCACTACAGTTATAATAAACATCTGCCTGGATAGCTGCATTGAGTTGAGTTAACCCTTGGTGATTGAATTTTGTGCTTCCAGTTAAAAAATTAATAACTGAGTTTAATTATTAAAATAAACCTGGTAATTGACTTAATAAAATTATAAGAATTGATAACATGGTATTGGAAAGGCTGAAAAGAGAACTGTGTTTTCAACAAATAAAGGATTTTTTACTTTGAAGTCGGTGTCACAAATTGTGTCTTTGATCAAGAAGATGAGCAAATGCCAAGCAGGGAAATGGAATTTTCAGTGATAGCACACAGAAAGTGAGTATAAAGGCTTATATTAATTGCTGGGAATTGGCCAAGATAGCACAAAGTTGACAACCTTTGTGCTAGGAGTGTTAATGTCATCCTACTTCTAGGCATGTTAATGTCATTAACCAACTTCTGAAGACTACTCTTGCATCTGATTTCACAATCAAATTGCTGCTGTTTTCTCTCTAGTGGTCATTATGTAGTTGGTTTTCTTTACTGGTTTGCAACAGATCTGCACACTGGGCAGATCTGACCTGAGGTAAGTTTCAGCTGAAAGCGGGTTATTTTCCTAATTATGTTCATAATTCCACTTCCATTTTGAACAGGCATTATTTTTTCAGTATCCTGGAGATGCCGATATTTGCTTAAGGAGAATGGAAATGCATCCACCGAAGTGCAGACAGGGTGTTTCTGCATTGCTTATACTTTACTGTAATAGCTGTAATGCAAGAGAATGTCTGAAAAACAGGCTGAAGCAATCTCAGTTAAAATACCAAAGACAAGTTTCCATTTCTGTAAGTGCTATTTACATACTCTCTCCTAAAGGTACTGGTATTAATGAATTTCAATCCTGTCTCTATTTTGAAGTATAAACTAGACCATAAAGACTACTAAATACTTGTTTCTCAAACATTAATAAAGTAGAGCTATACATATAAAGGCAACAATCAGCCAGGCAGAGCACTGCATTGGTATTTATGTTTATAAACAGAAGGAAAAAAAAAAAACCCTGTTGAGTAAAGTGGTAGAGCATCAGTGCATCAGCCTGTTATTGCTACAAAAAGTAAGTGAAGTGTGCGGATTCCTTTGGAAAATTTTGTTTGCTTCACCTATTCTTCAGAATCATAGAATACCAAGCTGGAAGACATCATCTGGTCCAACCTTCCAAAGCAAAGCATGACCCAGCGCCCGGTCCAGCCCAGTCTTAAAGACTGTCCAATAATGGGAAACCCACCATTTCACTGAGGTGATTATTCCAGTGGCTGATAATTCTCAGTGTGGAAACTTTCTCTCCAGTGTCCAAGCAGAATCTCCCCAGGAATAACTTGTGCCCATCACCCCTTGTCTTTTCCATGTGACTCCTTGTAAAAGGGAGTCTCCATCTTCTTTGTAGGCACCCTTTAACTACTGGAGCATGGTGATAAGGTCTCCCCTAAGCAGTCTTTTCTCAAGGCTGAGCAAGCCCTGCACTCCCAGCTTTTCCTCACATGGCTGCCCAATCCTTGGAACATCTTTGTGGCCCTTCTGAGGACCCTCTTCCAGCCTGTCCACATCTGTTCTGCGTAGTGGGGACCAAAACTGACCACAGTATTCCAGGTGTGGCCTCACAAATGCTGAGTAAGATAATGACAACTTTATCTGTGCTGGTGATGCCCTAGTTGATGTAATCCAGCATCCTCTTGGCTTTCTTTGCTGCAGCAGCACACTGTTCAGTCTTATTGAAGCTGGTTGTCCACCAGGACCTCTAGGTCCCTCTCCCCAGAGCTGCTTCCCAGCTAGGTAGATCCCAGCCTGTGCTTCGCTCCTGGATTGTGTTTACTGCAGTGCAGGGCTTTGCAAGTCTTAGTTGAACTCTAAAAGATTCCTGTCAGCCAGTTCTTCCCTTCCAGCTCTAACCATTCTATGATTATATCCAGGTCTTCTTGCAGGGCTGGCTCTCACTTCAAAAGTGTCCACTTCCCCAACTAGTTCTGTATTATTGGCAAATCTCACCAGGGTACACTTGATCACATCATGCAGATTGTTTATGAAGACACTGAACAGTGTTGGGCCAGTATCATTCCACTGGTGACAGGTTGCCAGTTTGAGAAGAAGCCATTTACCACCACCCTCTGGGTGCAGTTGGTCAGCCAGTTCCCCATCCACTGCACGCACCACTAGGAGGTGGCACTAGGAGGAGGTGGAGGGAAACTGTATTGAAAACCTTGGAGAAATCCAGGTAGACAATGTTCAGTGTTCAACACTTCATGTATTGTGAATTTTCATGTTTATGCATTTGGAGGACTGTGCTTAGAGGCCATATCTTTCTCATTTGATGAGCTGTGTAATCTTTTTACAGTGTAGCTGCAGAGAGCCAGGATAGATATGTTTTCCAGTACCTATTTATCTTTCAGACCAAAAGGACTTAGAAACTCTATGTACTCAACTGGACTGTAGAGCCTTTGGAAGAGTATCTATGGCTTTCCATAACTTTTCATACACTGACTTTATCACCACCTCTTTTCTCATGCTTTCTCACTGAAGTGGAATGACTCAGCAGCCAGGTTCCTATGCCAGGTCATTATCTCAAGCCAAGGGGGATCCAAGCCAGTTTGGAGCTACATGAAATGCGGCAGGATAGAGGAATAGCCTGAGGAAAATGCAATCTTGGCTCTGTCCTATTGTTCTCTTCCTCTCTCTCTCTCATGGTCTCTGCAGTACTTTTCCTTTCTTGCTTCTGGTACAAGGTTTCTGTAGGAAAAGTTATTTTACAAATAGCCGAACATGAGGAACGATGAGAATGGAAGTTGGCAATCAGTGACTGAAGTGCACATAGGTATATGCAGCTGTGGGAAAGAGGCACAAACTGTTAAAATTCTAAGGGTTATATCTGAAAACATTTTAAAGCCTACTTTTTGCTACCTGACAGCCTGTTTTGACTTTGTAATTCTTCAACTGATCACACCAGACCATGCTTATATCTGCGTTGTTATTTCTTCTGACAGTATGGTAATATTAGGGGTGAATTAACTAGAGTATCTGCCAGAAACCTGGTATCACAGCATGTGTGGAGATCATCTCACCTTTTCTGGGTTTTAACTCAGTTATAGCTATCTTAATACATATAATTCTAGCAATTGGAACCCAGGTTTTACTCAAGTTATTCAATTAAGTTGAAATTGCCTGTAATGTAGTACCATAATTGTAACAGAGGCATAGTTGGAAGATGGTAAGTAGGTGAGCTACTAATTAAATTCTTCTGAACTTCAGTAATTTAATATTCAAAGGAGGCTGAGCCCATATAGTAGCTGCTTATTGCATTGCCACCGGGAGTTACCGAGGAAGAAACCTTAACAAAAATAGGAGCTTCCAAATTATTTTTGCTGGACTTGACTGAAATTTGGGGTTAGTATTGCTCCACTATTGTAAATACAGCATGGTTGGTCGCATCAGTCTGTGGGTGAGCTCTCTGCAGACTTCAGGAAGATCATATGTGGGTGGATAAGTACAAAATTTTCCCAAACACTGCTAAACCCGGGGATGACGATTGTGTTTATATATAATCTTGAAAAGCCGGATTCTTTTATATTCAGGCTTTTGGGAAAAGTAGGTTTCAGCCTAATTTAAGCAGGAATACAGCTTCCTTTGATTTTCAAAGGGCTGTAAGCTACAAACTCTTTTAAATTCTTTTTTGAGAATCTCATCTGATAATAAAATGAGAGGTGTGGGTGAGGATGAAATTCATCCGATCTTGCAGTCTTGCTTCTGTAGCACAGCTCAAACTGTCTTATCTTTGCCACATCAAGATTATTGACCAGGTTATTAGCATGTCCTTCCAGGCCCCTGAATACATCAAAGCAAATATTCCACTGCTCTTCTTATTATAGCTATCAGTAACGATCTAAGCAAGACTAGCCCAGAGACTCCTCCCCAGATGCATGTTCTTTCCAAGCCTCTTAATTCAATCTGAATGATGATGATGATAATTTAGGTTATAGTATTACCCAGGGGCTATGATTGTAGTGCAGGGTTCCATTGTCCTAAGCACTGTACAGACAAAGAAAAGCTTAGATGTGATACCATCAAGTTGCCTGGGCTGAAACCACTAAAAGTGAACAGAAATTAATAGGAATCCCTGTGTATATTCAAATTGTATCTACTAATCTCTCTACTATAATCTAATTATATCTACTTTTTAACTATCATATAATTCCTTTGTCATTTCTTTAGCTATAAATGTTCATATCTTGAGGCTAAATTATAGACCAGTGCTACCTTTTTACATTTACTGGCTATTTCCCATTAGCACTGTGTTGATGCTTTGCATCTTGCTGAGTGAGAAACACACATACAATTATACATATTTTGGGGGGAAAAAAAAAAACCAAACCAAATAAACAACAAAACACTTGGTGCTAATTGAAAGTAGTTGTGACCGTAGAGTCCCTTTTAATCTAAGGAGACCTAGACAGGAACTGCTGTGGTTACCCAATGTAGAAATTAACCCATTAGCTAACATACCACCACTCAGTGTTTTAATAAATGTCCTTGATTTAATCTCCACACGTTGAACTGAGTTGATGAGTGTTACTATACTTTCAATTAGATGGGGTTTTCAATATAATTTTCACTATAATGGTTAGTATAAATGAGTTTTCTTAATTATGGTAAGGTGAATGCTTCATTAGGAGGCTTGAGACATAGTGTAGTAACGTTTGCACATTCTTGTGGAGGGTCTTTGTTCATAGGGACACTCATTTTCACTCCTCACAAACTCTGCTGATGTTGCTTGGCCTACTTGGTGTGATATTGAAGACCTATGATAGGTAGACAGTCTAATCCAAATTCTCCATGATTTTATTTATTATAGTTAATTTACAGAGTATTATAGTAATTATTTAGTAATGAATTTAGTTTTCTGACACTGTCTTCTAGGAGTGCTGGTGGGGAGCATCAGGGTATACTGTAATTCTGTTCTCTGGCAATGTCTTGGAGGCTGCAGTGGCATTTAAATCTGAGAGAAGATCTTATTAATAAGCTATAAGTTATCAATTTGCTATATAAAATAAAAAGGTCATTAAGGCAACACTTCATGGGATGTCCAAATGCACAATTTACAAAAAGTCCTTATGTTCTGGAAATGTTTTCCTTTTCCCTGGAATTGCCTGTTTGCTTGGGCAGGCAGCATCTTTCACTGGTTCCTTTTCCCTGTGAGATGTGAGGTCAAAGCAGTCATTCAGGAGACATCTATTTGACTGTGGAGAAGAAGATTCATTTCCTGAGAGGCATGGAGGCTGTCTGGGCAGCTGAGTCTTATGGATCAGTCTGGGGCAAGAATAAGGATTTAAGGAAATATTATAAAGATGGAGAAGACAAGAAAGAATATTCTTCATATTTTTGATCCCATGCTTATTCCCAATTTAGCCTTTCTATGCCCCAAGTCTACAGGGCAACCCACACTTCACACTCTTTTTTGCAAATATCACACCACAAGTAAAGATGGGGAAAGTGCTGGGGGCATTGGACAACCCTGTTTTGCATTGCTAAGAGACTGACAAGCGCAGGTGCAGTGCCAGACCATGTTAACCCTGTGTATTCGTGCTGTATTTCATCCAGTCTCATCTATTCTTTTGAAGCCTTAAGGTCATAGAGTAGTACTCTACCACCCACTTGTCCTCATTGTCTTTGCTTAACCTCAGGCTATCAGTGTCAACCACTCATTTGCAGAGTTGGGAGGGTTGCAGAGGACCCAAACACTCATCTCACAGTTCCCAGAACTGTGGATGAACATCTGGGATAAAAACTGGTCCAAGAAGCAAAGCACTTTGTCAGTGGCTGTTTTCCAGAGGTATAAGTAAACTTGAAATTGGTAAAAAGGAAAGTAATTAACATGTGACTTTTAGAAAATAAATAATACCACTAACTTAAAGAGAAGTAGACAAAAATCTTTCTCTCCTACAGGTAGTATTAATTATATAGAATAAGATGGGTGACAGAAAGTTACTAAAATTGTGCAGTATCACAGCTGTTCCATTCAGAGAACTGGATGGCAGCAAATGTTTATCTGTTTTTTAAGAAACACCAAGGATGATCTTGGGAATTACACATCAGAAAATCTTTGCCAGATACTTTTAGTGAGATAAATGCATTGGGATTGCAGCAAACAGGAAGAGCTTTGGTAAAAGCAAAACAGATTTATTTTAACTCGATGGACTCTCTGATAGTGTCAGTAAATGAGTAATAAGTTGGAAAGAGGCTGAATTAATTTATTTGTACTTAATGAATAAATTTGATAAAAGTCCAATCACTCTCAGCCACTAAGGAAAGAAAATATTTCATAAAATAAAATATTAGGGAATGTTAGAATAGGAATTATCAAAACAACTTAGAGAAATGAATGAACTATTTGCAGTATGGCAAAGGGAGTCTAATCATAGAATCATTGAATAGTTAGGGTTGGAAAGGATCCTAAGATAGTCTAGTTCAACCCCATCCCTGCCATGGGCAGGGACACCTCCCACTAAACCATGCCACCCAAAGATCTATCCAACCCAGCCTTGAACACTGCCAGCAATGGAGTATTCATAGCTTCCCTGGGCAGCCCATTCCAGTGCCTCACCACCTTCACAGTAAAGAATTTCTTCCTCACATCCAATCTAAACTTCCCGTTTCAGTTTGAACCCGTTACCCCTTGTCCTCTCACTACAGTCCCTAATGAAGAGTGCCTCCCCTGCATCCCTATAGGCCCCCTTCAGATACTGGAAGGATGCTCTGAGGTCTCCACCCAGCCTTCTCTTCTCCAAGCTGAACAGCCCCAACTTTCTCAGTCTATCTTCATAGGGGAGGTGCTCCAGTCCCCTGATCATCCTCATGGCTTCCTCTGGACTTGTTCCAACAGTTTCATGTCCTTTTTATGTTGACGACACCGGAACTGCACACAATCCTCCAAGTGAGGTCTCACAATAGCAGAGTAGAGGGGCAGGATCACCTCCCTCAACCTGCTGGTCATGCTTCTTTTGATGCAGCCCAGGAGACATGTGGCTTTCTGGGCTGTGAGCGCACACTGCCGGCTCATGTTCAGTTTCTCATCGACCAACACCCCCAAGTCCTTCTGCGCAGGGCTGCTCTGAGTATCTTTTCTCTGCCCAACCTGTAGCTGTGCCTGGGATTGCTCTGACACAGGTGGAGGACCTTGCACTTGGCATGGTTAAACTTCATCAGGTTGGCATCAGCCCACCTCACAAGCGTGTCAAGGTCCCTCTGGATGACATTCCTTCCCTCCAGTGTATCAAACGAACCACACAGCTTGGTGTCATCGGCAAACTTGCTGAGAGCACCCTCAATCCCACTGTCCATGTCAGAGACAAAGATGTTGAACAAGACCGGTCCCAAAACCAATCCATGAGGGACAGCACTCGTTACTGGTCTCCAGCTGGACATTGAGCCATTGAGCACAACTCGTTGCGTGTGGCCATCCAGCCAGTTCTTTATCCACCGAGTGGTCCACCTATCAAATTGATGTCTCTCCAACTTAGAGACAAGGATGTCATGTGAGACAGCGTCAAACGCTTTGCACAAGTCCAGGTTGATGACATCAAGTGCTCTACCTCTGTCCATCAGTTCTGTAGCCCCATCATAGAAGTCCACCAGATTGGTCAGGCAGGATTTCCCCTTAGTGAAGCCATGCTGGCTGTCACCAAGCACCTTGTTGTTTTTCATGTGCCTCAGCATGCCTTCCGGGAGAATCCGCTCCAAGATTTTGCCAGGCACAGAGGTGAGGCTGACTGGTCTGTAGTTCCCTGGCTCATCCATTTTCCCCTTCTTGAAAATGGGTGTTACATTTCTCTTTTTCCAGTCATCGGGAAATTCACCTGACTGCCATGATGTCATGGGTTCAGCAGTAGCAGTCATTTTTCTCCTTCTTGGTAGCTGGTGCAGCACTGTGTTTTTGATTTTGAGCCTGGGAACAGCACTGATAACACCAGTGTTTTGATTACTGCTTAGTGATGTTTTGGTCTGACCAAGGACTTTCTGAGTTTCATGCTCTGACAGGGAGGAGGGGAAGCCGGGAGGAAGCAGAGACAGAACACCTGACCCAAACTGACCAAAGAGGTTATTCCATACCACAGCACATCATGCCCTGGATGTAACGCAGGGAGCAGAGACCAAGAAGGGTGGGGGGTGCACTGCTTGGTCAGGCTGGGTATAGTGGCTAGCGTTTGTATTCTTTCCTTGTGTTTGCCTTGTCATTATTATTATTGGTGGTAGCAGTAGTGGTCTTGTGTTATACTTTAGTTACTAAACTGTTCTTATCTCAACCTGTGGGAGTTGCATTCTTTTGATTCTCCTCCCCATCCACCTGGGAGCTGGGGGAAGAAAGAGAGGGGAGTGAGTGAGAGAGCGAAACTGCGTGAGTTATAGAGGCTTAAACCATGACACATGATTTTTCAAATATGATGGACAGTAGCTTAGCAACTTCATTTGCCAGCTCCTTCAGGACCCACAGATGGATTTCATCACGTCCCATGGACTTGTATACTTTCAGGGTCCTAAGATGGTCTCGAAACAGGTCCTCTCCTACAGTGGGCCCAGGGTCTTCATTCTCACTATCCCTGTGTCTGCTTTCCAAGACTTGGGTTATATGGTCAGAGCCTTTTCCGGTGATGACCGAGTCAAAGAAGTTGTTAAGAACCTCAGCCTTCTCCAAATCCAGGGTAGTCCCTTCTCCCGATAGCTTCTGGAGAGGGCCCATGTTGTCCCTAATCTGAATTTTATTTGCAGTGTACCTTTAGAATCCCTTCCTGTTATCCTTTACATCCCTAGCCAAGTTTAAATCTAAGTGGGCCTTAGCTTTCCTAACCTGGTCCCTAGCTTCCCAGACAACATCCCTGTATTTTTCCCAGGCCGCCTGTCCTTGCTTCCACCTTTTATAAGCCTCTTTTTTCCTTTGAATTTTCCTCAGCAGCTCCTTACCCATCCAAGGAGGTCTCCTGGCTCTCTTACAGCACTTCCTTCTAGTAGGGATGTATTGCTTCTGAGCTTGCAGCAGGTGATCCTTGAATATCAACCAAGAGTCTTGGGCCCCCCTGCCCTCTAGGGCTATATCCCATGGAACCTTACTGAGCAGGTTCCTGAAGAGGCCAAAGTCTGCTCTCTTGAAGTCCAGGGCAGTGAGCTTGCTGCATGCTCTTCTCACTCTCCTGGGATCTCGAATTTGACCATCTCATGATCGCTGCAATTAAGGCTGCCCTGGAGTGTCACATTTCCAACCAGCCCTTCCCTGTTAGTGAGCACGAGGTCAAGCATGGCACCTCTCCTTGTTGGCTCCTCTATTACTTGCAGAAGGAAGCTGTCTTCCACACAATTGAGTAACTTCCTGGATTGCTTGTGCCGGGCCGTGCCATCCCTCCAACAGATATCAGGGTGGTTGAAGTACCCCATGAGGACATGGACCTGCGAGTGTGAGGCTGTTTCTATCTGTCTATAGAGCGCTTCATCCACAGAGTCCTCTTGGTCAGGTGGTCTGTAACAGATCCCCACAATAATGTCTCCCATTGCTGTTCTCCCTTTACCCTGACCCACAGACTCTCTGTCAACTGCTCACCTGTCCCCAGACAGAGTTCCATACTCTCCAGCCTATCCCTAACATAAATAGCAACTCCCCCTCCCCGCCTACCGGGCCTGTCTTTCCTAAAGAGCCTGTAACCTTCCATTCCAGCACACCAGTCATAGGAGCCATCCCACCATGTTTCTGTGATGCCTGTGATATCATACCCTCGTAGATGTGTGAATATCTCTAATTCCTCTTGTTTGTTTCCCATGCTATGGGCGTTTGTATAGAGGCAACTGAGCTGAGCTTCAAGTGAAGCCGGCTCATTGGCTGGAGCAGCTGGAATATCTCTACATTGCTCTGAAAGTTTACTATAGGTGCTGGCAAGTGTCTGGGTGTGTTGGGATGGAATGATGCCCCCCTCCCCAACGCATCTAGTTTAAAGCATCCTTGACCAGTCTGGCAAGCCTCCTACCAAATCCTCTCTTCCCTTTCTTTCTCAGACCAGCTCCACCAGCCCCCAGTAGACCTGGCCTACTAAATTGAGTCCCATGTTCAAGGTATCCAAACCCCTGACTATAGCACCACCCTTCTAACCATTTATTAACCTGGCCAATCCTCCTAGCCTTTTTGAGGTCCTGCCCTGTATCCTGGAGAATTGGCGAAAAGACAATCTGAGCTCCAGAGCCCCTAACCACCTCTCTCAGAGCTCTGTAGTCCTTCTTTATGTTTTCTGGGCTACTGCTATCTATATCAGTAGCACCCACATGGATCACTAGGAGTGGGTAATAGTCAGTGGGACTGACTAGAGCAGGCAGCCTCTCTGCAGCATCCCTGATCCGAGGCCCTGGTAGGCAACACACCTCGCTTGAGCCTGGGTCAGGCCGACAGATGGGTGCCTCTGTTCCTTTCAGAGTACAGTCCCCTTCTACTACGGCCCGCCACTTTTTCCTGGCAGAATGTTCGAAGACAGCCTGGACCAGGGAAAGTCTATCCACATTTTGAAATCTGTCCTAGACTGGGCTATAGAAGTACACATATAGTAATTATTTATGAGGGAAATAGCTAGACAGGCACAGAGCAATTTGCAGGTGACATACAATTACGCTGGATAGAGAAAACAAGACAAAACTGTGAGGCATTTCAGATCTGGAAGAATGGGGAGGTGATAAAAAATGTGATTTTGAAAAATATACACATCTACAGTGGAAAGGGAAATATAAATTACTCATAATACTCTAATCAACTCAGTGTTTTAGAGATGGCTTATCATTTTGTGGACAAAACTTTAAGCCCAGAAGTGTCTGAATTCACTGAGCAAAATGCCTACAAATGAATGGCAAAATTAGCCAGAAGAACTGAAATACTGAAAATGATCTCATTCTTTAAGAAATTTGATAGCATAAAGCTTCTAGAAATGCCAAAAGAAAAGAGGAAATGCATGGATTTCAGTGGGAAAAGAAACTTAAAATATTGTGTTTTCAAAAAAAAAAAAAAAAAAACCTGTATTAGGCCATGATGCTAATTTTTGCCCCCTTCTCTGATTTTTTTTCATCTTTGTTCATTTTCAATCAAATCTGAAAGAAGTCAGTCGTTGAAAAGAAATTCCAGTGCCATCCATAAAATGAGAAAACCAAGTAAAGAAATGATATACCATCAACTTATCTGGTATAAGATACCAGTGAATCAATACAGGTAAGTATGAGAGGCAGCAGAGTGAGAGCAACTATGACGTTTCCACTGCAGCAGGAGCCTCTATTGGAGTTTACATGTTATTAGACATCAGAATTTAACAACACAACCCAAAGCCATAAGAAGGGAGGCAATGTTTATTTTGCTGCTCATGGGTCTATTTGTTTGAAATCTGGGAATATTTAATGAGAAAACAAGAAAAATCAGGACCATTTAGATAGGAGATTAAAAAATCAGAATATATGAATCATATGCAACTATGCAGATGGCTAGGATATTATAATTTAGGAAAGTTTTCAGCTAAACAATAGAGTACAATGTATGTCACTGTCCCATGGATTTCTCCGATATAACAGGTCTTCATTTAGTAGGACATAATAACCTGTTTATACATAACTTTTTCCAGGTTATGCAGATTGGAAAATCCAGAAATTTGCTACTTCAGTGGCAGCTTCTGGAATCTGCAGAAGGAAAAAAACCCACCTGTAGTGTTTGAAATTCCTTTTTAGGAGGTGAATTAGGCACACTACCTAAATGTTCCAAGTTTCTTCAAAGAAATTTTCCTTTTATTTTCTTAAGAGTTTTTTACTTCTAATTTTTCATTCCTGGACTTAAAGGTCTGTTGTAACTGAAACAATGAGAATATGTTACTCTGTAAAAAGACAGATTTTTCCCATAATTACATGCCTGCCATTTACCAGGCTGACAAAAAAATGCATATTTACATCAGTGACAGTGTAGTCTTAAATGCTTCATAGAAGGGAAATATGTATTGTCTACGGTTCTTTACAATTCACATGTGCATGGGAACTTCCACTCTTATTTTGTGGTATGGTTTTGTACTAGACATATATTGCTTATTGTGCATATACTCAAAGTGTTATGCATATCACTTGAAACTTTAATTGTGAATTTTCTGCTGTATTTTACCATGCTCTTGGAAAAAGGTTTTGTTAAGATTTAGTTTTATTAACAAATAGATAATTGAAAAGGAATTGTATTTGGAATATTGCTGTTACTTTTCTGAATCATTGATAAAATCGTACAGGGATTGAGAGAAACAGAACATTTTTTAGTAAGAAGTCTGGTTTTATACTAATTTCATTTAGTAAAAGTTGATGATAATCAATTTAAGTTCAAAGCCCTAAATAAATGGAGTAATTTTCTGATGTCACCTTAGGGGTTGCACAAATTAATGTACAACTTCATTCGCTCCAGTTACTGCTATAGCATAAATAAAATTGTAAGGGCTTTTTTCCAACCAGTTTGCTCATCTCAAGAAAGCCAACTCGCTCCCAAAAGAGCTGATCCTGCAAGATCTTGATACCTTCTTCTGCAATGCTGTGCAATTTGACAAATTATCTTGTTCTAGAAGCAGTCTGCTGAAATTAATAAACATTTTGTGGTCTTTTGAAATATTTCAGGCGATGTTCAAATATGCAGATAAACAGATTTCTTCTGGTTATAACTGAAATGGCTGCAACTACGCTGTATCATTCAGTAAAAAAAAAATCAAGGCATGTATATTTATTGTCAGAAATAATATCTTAAAGCTAAGAATCCAGCTACATGGTGTGTTTACCATGAGCGCAGATGGTGATGTTTTTAATAGTAAATTTGCAACAAAAAGTTACTTAAATCTTACCTTAAAACATTCAAGTAAAAGTCAACAAATAATTTCATCTGAATAAAGGAGAAGTAAAAAATCAGCAATAACAGGGTTTGTACTGATATTTTTTTAATGTAAGGCTTGTTTTGAAAAGTCAAAACATCTTATTTCAAAGCTGGAAAATAATTTTGGACTTTTTTTTTTTAAGCCAGCATTCAAAATGGAAAAAATATCTGAAAGTAAATGTAGCAAAAGAAATAACGTTCATTCTTCCAGATAAAAACTTTTGTGTTGGACTGAATGACGTATTTCAGGTCTACCTGACACGATTTTTATCTTTGTTCATTTATTGAATGAATAATCCATCATATACGCAGCTTTATGGAGCATATGTGACAAAATATGTACAGACTTTCTGAGAACACATGCAGCAAACCTTTTAGTTTTGAATCTTTATTTTGATTTATGAGGATATAGAATAAAAGTTACCTTCATGCCTTAGCTGCAGACAATTTCCACCCTGAGTACTGTGAGCTATAGAATAGCAAACTCTTTCAGTGTATGCAATGAGCCATCTATGGCTGACTTTGGCAAAACATGCAGTTTTGCTTCAGAAATACTGCATTTCCATTCTGCTCTTGGCAGGATATGTTGGGTTATTTGCTAAATGCTTGAGGAATCCTCTCACCCCTCAAAAAAAGAATAAACAGACTCATTTATCACAATCTCACTGACATTTAAACTTTGTTTTGGAAATGTTCATCTGTTTAATTTTGGATATCTATGAGGCTTTTTAAGGGAAAGTCATTAAGTGTCCTTCCAACACCATGGTCCAAATGATAAGGAGAATATGGTTTGGAAGGGATAGATGAAAGGTGATATAAAGTCCAGGATAAGTAGAATAAGTCTCTTGCCTTTGATATCAACATACATAATAAGGCAATATATTTAGCTACTGTGTTTGGGATTGGACTTGAATATTTAGTTTTAAATTGTTATGGCTCAGGTTTTCCTTCCTTAAGTTTTCCAGCTGTGGTAGCTCTGAGGTCACGGTGACACATGTTCAGGCATTGGGAAGGCTGTGCAAAAAAGTCCTTAATGGGTATCATGTAGGGTGTGCTCCACTGTAGCTTGAATCCAAATCTGGGAATTACCAATTCATAGTTCCGTGCTCCTCTGCTACACCAGTCTTTGGTCACAGTCTTTCCCTCTCTTCTTCCACCAACAGAAAGCAAAGAAAGAAGATGGGATTTAAACTAGCTCAGAAAGGTTTTCTAAGATCCAGTCTTCCTTGAATAATACTTGGGTTCTAGTTACAGTAGCATATTAAAACTTCTTATATTTAGAGTCAAAGGAAATTACAGTCTTTATTTTTACATTTATAACATACCTTGTAATTAATTACAGAGGATGTAAAGATTATACTCTGACAAGTACTTAAAAAAAAAAAGTCATTCATAAACTATTTGCCTGAATCATCTTTTGTAGATTTTACCTTCCTAAATAATTTGTTGTTTTTTTTAAAAAAATACTTTTAAAAAAACCCCTATATATGATAATAATTATACATGCCTGGTCTGTCACAGTGTGTTGAATTAACCACAGTAAGGAAAATAATGAGAGTCAGCCAGGCAAAATATAACTCTTGTCAAGTATGAGCATGTTTTTTTGGAATGGGTAGAAAAAGAAGGTCAAATAACAAATTATGAAAGCACCAAACCCAAAGTGTTTAATATTATATTTTGTTGTAACTGTGTGCATACGTAACTGTTACTGGGCATATCAATATTTTGGCAGATGTCCTGATTATAGTCAATGTGGAGTTCAGCTTAAATGCCATGTGATTGTCCTTTACTTGGACTATCATCAAAATTGCATAAACAATATCTTTTTAATTAGGCATTGGGTGTAAAAGAGTTTAAGTGCATTTTACTGATGAATTTCAGATGAAAAAACACTTATGGCACAAGAGACTTAACTGTATGTATAGCGTGTTTTGTTTAGCTACCTCTTATATAGATAAGAGGAAAAAAGAGTTAAAACTGGGATGTCCTGTTAGGAAAGCTTTGGAAGATTCCAGGTGAGGTTGGGGTTTTTTTGGGGTTTATTTTATATGAATGATGTGGGAAAAGGCTGAAGCACCTTCTACTGTTTCAACTATGATTTTTTAAGCATTCTGCACAAGTGGCATTCTGTATTATGTACTTGACATTGCAAATAATTTCTTAAGAATTTCTAATGTATTATAATTTTTTATTTCCGTCTTTGGCAGAGGTCCCTTAATTTGTCTGAAGCTTTCTATCTTATTTCTATCTAGCTTCCTTGGGAAGACAGAAAAACAGTTCACAGTCTTATTTATATATGTGTGAATGTATATGTATTATATAATATGTTTGCAAAGAAGCCTAAAACTCTTGGGTTTTTTAAGAAATGAATCATAAAAAAATTTAAGTTAGGAAAGACCATTAAGATCATAAAGCCCAAACCTAAAACTGGGGCTGTGTATGTTTCTTAAATTCAGTCGTTTAAAATAATCCAGAGTATCTCCTCATTACAGTGCAGCATGTACTTTTAGCTAAAACAGCAAGGTAAGTAACTACTGTGAGGTAGAAAGGAAGGTAATGGATAACCCAAGGTACTGACACTCTTCTACACAGGGGGGTAAAGTCTTTTAAAAACCTTGAACAAGCAGTGCATAAAATGAAAAGAGACTAGGACTGGAACAAGTGAGGAATTTGTAATAAACACTGGGGAGAGGATAAATAAATTATTGTGAAGATGAAGATAGGAGGAAGACAAATGAGAAAAGCAGAACAAAGGAACAAAAAAGATGCCTTGTAACATTCTGTGCTACCAGTTTTACTTCCATCTTTTTTTACTCTTTCCTTCAAAAACCTTTATCTAACATAGTTTTGAACTTGAGTGAGTGTATCTTTTGGTTCAACATCTTAAATAATGTGAAACCAAAAGGAAGTTTGATGTACAATTCCAAATGAAACACATCTTCATAATTTTCTTTTGGGGCATAATCTCATTTAACGCAGTATGATCATAAGGGCTACTCACAGTTCACCAGTGAATTACACTCAAATATGCTTTTGCAGTGCTAGGGCTTCTTGTTTCAGGTGGAACAGGGGAGGACCACATCTATATTTCCACAAACAATATTAATTGATTATTAAATATCAAAAAGGTTAATTGAGAAACTGAACACGAGCCAGCAGTGTGTGCTCACAACCCAGAAAGCCAACTCTATCCTGGGCTGCATCAAAAGGAATGTGACCAGCAGGTCAAAGGAGGTGATCCTGCCCCTATTCTCTGCTCTTGTAAGACCTCACTTGGAGTGTTGTGTGCAGTTCTCTTGTCCTCAACATAAAAAGGACATGAAACTGTTGCAACAAGTCCAGAGGAAGCCATGAGGATGATCAGGGGACTGGAGCACCTCCCGTATGAAGATAGACTGAGAAAGTTGGGGCTGTTCAGCTTGGAGAAGAGAAGGCTGAGTGGAGACCTCATAGCAGCCTTCCAGTATCTGAAGGGCGCTTTATAGGGATGCTGGGGAGGGACTCTTCATTAGAGACTGTAGTGATAGGACAAGGGGTAGTGGGTTCAAACTTAAGCAGGGGTAGTCTAGATTGGATATAAGGAGGAAGAGTTTTTACTGTGAGGGTAGTGAGGCACTGGAATGGGTTGCCCAGGGAAGCTATGAATGCTCCATTGCTGGTGCTGTTGAAGGCCAGGCTGAACAGAGCCTTGGGTGACATGGTTTAGTGTGAGGTGCACCTGCCCACGGCAGGGGGGCTCGAACTTCATGATCTTCAGGTCCTTTCCAGCCCTATTCTATGATTCTATGATATTTCATATCCCTGAATGTTGAAATAGGTAAGTTTACCATCAAGAAGTTTTATAAATTCCTGGACATGGTGAAAGACCATGTAATTTTCTTTGTGTATCAGCTGCCAAGGAAAATTATTCCTCAGATATATAACCTGTTCAACTAGGGGAGTCCAAATTGTCTTGTGCAGGCATCCACAGGAACCTTCTGCTGGTTCTTTGACTCCTTCACTTAGGATGCTATTTTGTGGTAACTGTTAAAAGGTATTATTCACGTTTTATTTTTTCAGATTGAGTATTTTAGGTTAAATTGTTGAGGAAAGCAAAATGAGCAAGAAATACCCTAGATTACAAGAGCAAAAGAATGTGAAGAACAGTCACTGAATGAGAAATATCACTTTAAGAAAAAAGTAAATACATTAAATAACTACATTGATTTACAAAAAGAACCCTTCTGCCTTAATGTACTCCAACTAAGGTTTTTCTAAGAAATACATGAGGAATAAGACACTAGCTGGGTATCTTCAGAAGAGTTTAGTTGCTTTCTTTAAAAGTGATTAGATTAAACTGGAATGAAAGCACTCTTATAAATGCTAAATTAGCTACATCTGGATGCATAAATTTACAGACACTTAATGGGACAATATAACAGAATACATATTTTCTGGCTAACTACTGATAGCCATTAAAATTAATATGCTATGTATCAACTAATCGTAGCACTAGATATTAAGAATATTTTAAAACCACCAATTTTCAAACTTAGTGGATCTCACAACATCCTTTTAAGTCTAATTACATCCTTCTACTAGTGAAATGGTAACTTGGAACAGACATTGAGATCTGAAGCGATTGGTTAATGCTCATGGTAGAATAGGAGGAAGAGTATAAATATAAGATAGCATAAACAGGATAAAGAACAGTTGCAAAAGTTCTTGACCACCATTATAGTTTATACAGTGAGCCAGGCAAGTAGTAGACAGATTTGAAAATAGCATCATACAAAGGTTACTCTCTAATATAGTCGTGTTAGGATAATGACTGCAACTTTCGATTAGGGTAAATCCATTCTTCCCCTTTCAGAGCAGAGGGAGAATTGAGCACAGCACATTAAAAAATTGATTGTCGCTGAAGTACACACTGCTGAGGGACATAGAAACCTTAGAAGGATTTCTTTCTGGTTTTAAAAGATGGTGTTTCTGGTATACATGTTTAGTATGGAAAGCATATTTGCAATTCTGATGTCATTGTATGTTGTAATTTAAGGATTAAACCCCCCTTTTTTTTTTCATAGCGTTATCTCTTTCTTCTGTGAAAGAACTACTGATGCAGCATATCCAGATTAAGATTGATTAACAATTCTGTGAATTTTGCCCAGCAGCTATAACCATTGGTTGCCTTAGCAACTTGTGTCGATTAAATCATAAGCTAAAATCCAGGGGGTTCAATTAAAAATTCTTGTTGAAATTCAAATTCTTTTGAGGATGATATGACCAGTGATTCAATATGCGCTTGAGAATTCTCAGGGTTGGCTCCTTTTTCTTCAGTGCCGTTTATTGGAAATGAGACATTAATATAACATTCAAGAAGTATTTATCTATTACAATTTACTAGTGATGCTAATGCATTAGGAATAATGAAGCTTTGTGGTTTTGTTATGTATCAAGGCACAGGCTAAACTTTATCTTGCTGAAAGCAGAATCTGATTTATCATATTCACTGAGCTATTTTTCCTGGGTTTAATACTGACCAGAATTTATGCCAACATTGGTCCTAGCATTATTCGTTAATGCATTTTTTATTTATTCTGCTATGGCTTTAATTTTGAAATGTGCTCCTGAGGGACTTTGGTTTGAATGCTGAAGCTACCCACTGTTCTGTTTGTGGCTGCAGAGCAGAGCCAAGGTTGTCTGTTTTGTTCCTCCAGCTCCAGTTTGGATGTTTCCAGTGATAATGGGATAAATACCTGGGCCTATTCACTTCCTTTTAGCCATACTGATCTTTCTGCTACGGATTTCCTTGCAACTGTGTTGTCTTTCAGCTCTTCCAGCTCTTTTTCTAGCGTCCAGATGACCCTTTCTTTGGGCAGATGTGCTTTTCCTGCAATGCTGTTGAGGGAAGTCTCATTTATTGCCCATCAGCCTTTCTCAGAAATGTCTTTGCCTCACAAAATGACCTTCAGGCATTCTGATATGGTGCCAAAAAGTAGCAATGCCAAACCATTAACATGTTGATGTTAACCTTGCACAACCCTTGCCTTTTTTCTCTCCCCGTTGAACAAAAGTAGAGATTAGTACATGAGTGCTTTCAACCTTCATTTGCCCGAATGAGAAGTTTTGCTCCCTTATCTTCCATTACTGTGTCCCAGGTCCTATCAAAGACAGACTATCTGTTCATGTACTAAGTGTATTTCACCCCACAGAAGGGAATTCAGAGCCCGTTTTAAGCAACATTTTTGTGTTTTCTTACTTTAATCTTCCTTAAAGAGTTAGCACCACTTTTTCTCCAATATATGCTGCTGATCTCCTTTGTAGACAAGATGAAACAACGAAGATGTGAGAAAATAAGGTGCTTCTTTTGAAAGAATTAAATAAAAAGCAATAGAGTGAAAGATAAATGTTGCTGTATCCTTCCAGATACCGAGACAAAAACAGTATTTACCGCTTACAGTGGTAACAGAGGAAGCCACCCCTTACATTTTCTGTTTAAGTTGCTCTATTTCATTTTTGGATTTTGGTGCATGTGCTACATGTTAGAAATATAAAGGCAAGATTCTAAGCAGCTATTCTGAAATTATCTCAATTGCACCGAATACTGGTGAATTTCATAGATAAAAACTATAGTAATCAGAGAAAGGAAAGTTGATATAAATTTAATACATTGTAAAGATAAAATGCCATCATTTGGCAGCTGAATATAAAGACAAACCTAAACTCCTTTGGGCCCTCTGTCAGCAAGAAATCTTAGCAGATATATTTTAGTCCAAAAATTATTCCTTGAAACCTTTTTAATAATTCCAGCAGTTATAACAAATTATGTTGAATTACACAGTAGGTTTAAAGCATGATCCTAGATGCCTGAAAATTCTGAATCTAGTTTAGGACATAAAAAAGTAGCTCTGGGAGAAAAAAGTATGGAATAAAGTATAGCAATTAAAGTGTAGTAGGATAAAACAGAAGCCTAGTTATTTCACATGCTCTAAGTAGTCTTTTTTTGAGCATGCTAAAACCTTTGTATATATTTTGGCTGGGGGAGAGGAACTTTCTTATCATTAAAAACTAATTAATGAATTTTAATGAAAATGGAAATTCTGCTACCTGTTTTTCTGGAAGGTACTTCCTGGCTCTTCAATGTCAGTTTGATAACCAACATGCACTTGTAATTTGAGAAATCTAATATTTTTGTTTTATTTGATATTTATGATGATGTTTGCAATTCCAGCACAGAAATAATGTGCAGAAGTGCATCCAATAATTGCACTTAAATGTAGCTTTGCTAAACTTTGCTGCTGGGGTTAATGAGAAATCTGTTCTGTTGCTGCGTTACTTACAGAGCTATTCTGCAACTCTACACTGTTCTCAGATTAGTTTCTTTCAAATGAAACTCTTCATTCTGAAATCACAAGTGCAAAGCTCATACTAGCTTCATCTGTGCTCTACCTTCCTTTCTTTTGCAGCAAATTAGTAATTTCAGTTACTAATTTATAATGAATCAACTTGGAGTAGGCCAGAGGGAAACTGACATGGTGAACGAATGGCTCTCTTTTTGTTTTCTTATCCTAAATTAAAAAAGACTAAAGGGATGAGGTGGAGGAGGTTTACAAGAACATACATAAATTCATTTGTAAACTGAAACAGATTTCTGTGCAGTTATACACTATGTCTTTTAGATGTAATGAATAGTAGAAAATCTTACCTTTCCTTCATTGTATCTACCCATAAAGCAGTTTCAATCTGCCTACTTTGAAAGGCTCTATAGAGATCTGTATTACCATTATCTTCCAATTTGGTGACATGAAAGCGCAGAATGGCACAGAGCAACAATTTCATGGCTGAGCCAGCAGCAGTTTCCTGGGTCCCTTCCACTGCCCTAGCTATTCTTTCCCATCACCAATATTCACCATTGTGCATAACAAAAGGATTGTTTTCTTCTATAGTAAAATGCTTGCAAAGAGTCAGAGGTGCTTTAGCAGGACAGCAGGAATTCAAACATGATGGGTGGGTGCTGAAGGACTCACATTACCAGATGCTGATGGAAACTCATCTATCCTAGCAATAGGGATTACATCTTGTCAGAGTGCCTGGTTTAGAAGTTTGTCATTTTATAAATGAAGGCAGACATTTATAAAATAACACCTACAAAGTGCGTGCATTCTTTTAATGCAACGGCGATGTGATGGACTGTAACACTAAGTATTTTCTACTGTGCATGAGGATTTAAATGAGGCAGACTGATGAATTACCCATCTCTTCAGAAGTAACTGAGTAATGGTCATCCAAATTATAGCAGAATATATAACTAGCTGAAGTAGAACCAAGTAGTTTTTCATCTGTGTTCTGTTCTGCAAACCTGTAAGAAAAGCCCTTGTAATCCAAGTAAGCATCATTTCAAAACTTGTGTGTAAACTGTACAATCTATTGGCCAAGCCCTGGTAAGGAGATGTGCTGATGGAAAGGGATTGCTCTTTAAGACAGCTCTCAATGAGAAAGGTGTTAGGAGCAGAGGAAAATGGGTTTGCGTCATGCTGTGGACTTTAACAGATTGCTTTCCAGCTGCCTAGCACTAGCAGAGCAAATGCTGGCATGTAGCATGTAGTGAAGATGGATACATACCACACTGCCTGGCAAGCGTACAAGCAAATAATTGTTATCAGCAAGGCAGAAACATGATGTTGGCCTTTAAAGCAAGGAGGTAAATGAGGAGTTAATTTTAGTTTTTACCTAGGCTGACCTAAAAGAATAGTTCAGTGAATTTTCTACATTTTCTGTATCTTGTCTTGCTACAGCTTTTTAGATATACGTTAAGAAAACAAAATCTTTTGTTAAAATTATTTATTCAGAGAAAAATATTTGGGGTTGGATACTTGCTTTCAATTCTGTTCACAGAATTGGATCAGGCTGACACATTTTTTTCCTGTCAAATCTTTCTCTGATTTCTGCAATTAATATATAACTTCTAGCATTAATGCATAAGAAATTCCTGGCTCTTGCATCTTTCAGATCAAGTTTGTATTTTAATGCAAAAATCGGCGTCTGAATCAATAAAGTGCAGTGGCATACAACTTAACTATTTCATTGCCTTCTGTAGATGCTCCTATTGAAATATTTCAAGCATTAAAATAAGATGAATCAATGCTAATAACCTTCATTAAGATATCTTTAATATATCCTTTAAGATAATATACAACATCATGAAATCTGACATGGCAGAAGAATGTAGTCTGAAGTCCTGATGCTGCAGTAAATTTACTTATTCAAAGTGCGTGTGTGAAATGAATGTTAATGTTGGAAATACATTTAGCATTGGAAGTTTTACTTTTCTTTCCTTGCAGCATACAAGGGGAAGCTCTATGGGCATTATTCAGCTTAGTGAGGAAAAAAAAAAGTCTTATGAAACTTTAAAGTAGTGCATTTAGGAATGGTAGTCAGGCAGCGCATTAATCTTTACAAGGGTTATCTGTCCCTGGTGGAAGACGCATGATAAGCTGCCATCCTTTTAAATCTCCTGGAACTGTGTGGACAAGAAGGATGGTGAATGTTTAAACCTCTAAGTTTATGTAGAACTTCAATTCCTAAATATTGTGACTGAGGACAACTTCAAATGGGTCTATCCGTTGGTTTTGTCAAGCAGTATCTTCAATAATGCGATTACACTTGCAGCCAGAGACTCTGGCTAAGAAATCAAATATACTGTCTGAAACAAACTGTAGGCATGACTTGCTTTAGTAATAAGGAAGGGTTATGTTGATGGCCCTGTACAAGAAAAGCTGGCCCTGCTATAATATGAACAATTGTCCCCCATCATTAACTCTAGTAATTCAGAGCATCCCTCTGAGGGCACCCACGTTCATCTGCTGTGTTTCTCTCTTCTTTAGTCCTCTTTCATTAGGGTCACGGGTAGCATATTAGCTGTATAAAACACAATTTGTAGCTTTCTGCACCAATAGGTTGAGGTGTATTAATTCTCTGACAAACCCAACCATGTAAAACAAACTTGTTGCAAATGTGCAGACTGGGCTATCTTAGATTATATATCTGAAATTGTCAGTGTCCCTCCACACTTTTTCTTATTTATTTTTCATTTATAATGTGTTTCTGCTTGCTACAAACTGGACACAGTGTCATTCCTTTCAGGTTGTTCTCGTTGCCTTTATTCTCCAATTCACTCAAGCACAGATCGCTCACAACAGCGGGCAGAAGATTATCCAGCTTGTCTTTTTTTTCCCCAAACTCCTTTGCCTGTACTTCCAGCCCATAACTTTTAACCAATAATTTATTTTGTGAAATAAAAATTTGGCAACTCACATTCAGAGCAATGTAGAGCTATTCCAGCTGCTCCAGCCAATGAGCCGGCTTCAATTGGAGCTTGGCTCAGTTGCCTCCATACAAACGCCCATAGCATGGGAAACAAACAAGAGGAATTAGAGATGTGTGCACATCTACGGGGGTATGATATCACAGGCATCACAGAAACATGGCGGGATGGCTCCTATGACTGGTGTGCTGGAATGGAAGGTTACAGGCTCTTTAGGAAAGACAGGACTGGTAAGCAGGGAGGGGGAGTTGCTATTTATGTTAGGGATAGGCTGGAGAGTATGGAACTCTGCCTGGGGACAGGTGAGCAGTTGACAGAGAGTCTGTGGGTCAGGGTAAAGGGAGAACAGCGATGGGAGACATTATTGTGGGGATCTGTTACAGACCACCTGACCAAGAGGACTCTGTGGATGAAGCGCTCTATAGACAGATAGGAACAGCCTCACGCTCACAGGCCCTTGTTCTCATGGAGGACTTCAATCACCCTGATATCTGTTGGAGGGATGGCACAGCCTGGCACAAGCAATCCAGGAAGTTCCTCGATTGTGTGGAAGACAGCTTCCTTCTGCAAGTAATAGAGGAGCCGACAAGGAGAGGTGCCATGCTTGACCTCGTGCTCACTAACAGGGAAGGGCTGGTTGGAAATGTGACGCTCCAGGGCAGCCTTGGTTGCAGCAATCATGAGATGGTCGAATTCGAGATCCTTAGGAGAGTGAGAAGAGCATGCAGCAAGCTCACTGCCCTGGACTTTGAGAGCAGACTTTGGCCTCTTCAGGAACCTGCTCAGTAAGATTCCATGGGATATAGCCCTAGAGGGCAGGAAGGGTCCAAGACTGTTGGTCAATATTCAAGGATCACCTGCTGCAAGCTCAGGAGCGATACATCCCTACTAGAAGGAAGTGCTGTAGGAGAGCCAGGAGACCTCCTTGGATGGATAAGGAGCTGCTGAGGAAAATTCAAAGGAAAAAAGAGGCTTATAAAAGGTGGAAGCAAGGGCAGGCGGCCTGGGAAGAATACAGGGATGTTGTCTGGGAAGCTAGGGATCAGGTTAAGAAAGCTAAGGCCCACTTAGAATTAAATTTGGCTGGGGATGTTAAAGATAACTGGAAGGGATTCTATAGGTACACTGCAAATAAAAGTCAGGCTAGGGACAACATGGGCCCTCTCCAGAAGCTATCGGGAGAAGGGACTACCCTGGATTTGGAGAAGGCTGAGGTTCTTAATGACTTCTTTCCCTCAGTCTTCACCAGCAAATGCTCTGACCACACCACCCAAGTCTTGGAAGGCAGACGCAGAGATAGTGAGAATGAAGACCCTGGGCCCACTTTAGGAGAGGATTTGGTTCGAGACCATCTTAGGAACCTGAACGTATACAAGTCCATGGGACCTGATGAAATCCATCCGCGGGTCCTGAAGGAGCTGGCAAATGAAGTTGCTAATCCACTGTCCATCATATATGAAAAATCCTGGTGAAGTTCCCAACGACTGGAAAAAGGGAAATATAACCCCATTTTCAAGAAGGGGAAAATGGATGAGCCGGGGAACTACAGACCAGTCAGCCTCACCTCTGTGCCTGGCAAAATCTTGGAGCGGCTTCTCTCCTGGAAGGCATGCTGAGGCACATGAAAAACAATAAGGTGGTTGGTGACAGCCAGCATGGCTTTGCTAAGGGGAAATCTTGCCTGACCAATCTGGTGGCCTTATATGATGAAACAGGGGAAGTTTAGATTGGATGTGAGGAAGAAATTCTTTACTGTAAGGGTGGTGAGGCACTGGAATGGGTTGCCCAGGGAAGTTTTGACTGCTCCATCACTGGTGGTGCTCAAGGCCGGGCTGGACATAGCCTTGGGTGGCATGGTTTAGTGGGAGGTGTCCCTGCCCCTGGCAGGGGGGTTGGAACTAGATGATCTTAAGGTCCTTTCCAACCCTAACTGTTCTATGATTTTATGATTCTTAAATGTCACAAAGCATCTACAAGCTAAGTTTCAGGGAAAAAAAAATCGGTATGATATCCACAGTTCATTAAAAATCTGTTACTCTTCAAGTGTTTTCTAAGCACCTCCTTTAACCTCAGAGGTTTTCGGTCTGAGATAACTTCTTATGCGTATGATTCAGGGACCAGAGATAGTCTTGCTTCAATATTTCTTCACCGTGACTAAAAGGATTAATCTGAAAGGAAAAGGTGAAGGAACATTCCTTTGTTCTGGTGGTACATTTTGATTATTGACTGCATAGTGTGCATTCTCCTATCAAAAGGAAATGCTCTAAAATAGAATATGTGAAAATATAGGAATTCAAACACAACTGACCTCTGCTGTAATACCTGAGATAAAGCAAAAAAGCTGACAGAAAAAAAGACCCCTCCCAAAACCCCTCATCATGACACCAAATCAGCCAGAAATAAGTTAAAAACTTAAATTTTGAACCTGCTATATGCATATTAATATTTAAAAAATCTTTTATTATAGCCATTTCTCTAGTAATATGCCTGGTCAACTGCTGAATCTCACACACACATTGGTACAGCACCATGTAGGAAAAGAAATCAGTTTTACCAAGTTTGGCACCACTTCCAAACAAAGAAATGTCTGTTTATTATGTTACACTGGCCTTGTTATAGGCACATTTCCTGATGTCTCCCTCCTGTAAAAACTCTTCATTATTTGGGAAGGTCGGTACCTCCTGCTCTGCAGTGCTGTTCAAACACTATGGTAGAGCTGCCACTCAGAGATGAGACCGGGAAAATTGCCATGGCCGGAGAGCTGCTACTTGTTTTCTGTTGTTGTCAGTTTTGTTTTTGAAAGGAGAAACCAGAATAGCTCTTATTTGGCTCTAATTAGTCTGTGCCTGGGTATCTTTACAGTTGTGTTCTCAGTGTAAAAATGATCTCAGTATTACATAGTGTAGATGGAGATTTTAAGCTGTAGCTGCAGTGTTTGGAAATACTTGCAAAACTATTAGCTATCCTAAATCACAATTTACTCGTAGACCAAGATTCGTTGAGGTGCCTTTGCTCCATGAATAAATCAATCCTGTTCTGCTTCAAAGCAGTTAACTCCTTCCAGATGCTATGCTGTGCAGTATATCCTTCCTAATTGCCAGTTTGGGGCCTGATGTGCATCATCCCTAAAAATCCATCGGCACCTACAAGCTTCACTCCAAAGCCCTGTCTCCTACCAATACAAAGCTCCCAGGATTTCTGAGTGTGATTCATCACTTCTCACATAATCTCAGACTAACCATCATACAAAACCAGCAGCACAACGTGCCTACTTTTTGCCACTGACTACCATGGGACCTGTGATGTCAAGCTTGCACTGAGATATGTAACTTTTAGATGTCTAAAAACCAGTCAAATCATGCCTTGATATAGCATTTGTAAACATCCTGTACTACTGAACAGAAAATGTTCACTTGTTATTTTTTCATGAGTTGACAGACAGGAATACGTAATTATATCCCTGCTGTATAGTTAATTATTATAGTTAAGAATAACACTCAGAAGAACATTTGATTTATTAAGATTGGTGACATTCAAAGACATCGTAGTCTCAGTATACTTTTTTGACTCTTATTTCCAATGGCTTTTTAAAAGGTTGGATTGAAAATATTTGGGTTTGTGTTCCAGACACAGATGTTCAGTTTAGTCAAGAGAGGCATAAGGTCATCCCAGTGTACTTTAAATATATGCCAAGTTTACGTTTATGCTATGGAGCTGTGCACTCCTACGCACATCCTCTTCAACAACTTTCTTTGGAATTCTGCTGGAAGCAGCTAGGATTGGGTTAGTAGAATAATGATCTGGCATGAAACATAGGACAAAATAGCAACAATCTATAATATTAATTGGAAAGTTAAGAACAGGGAGATGGAGAAGGAAATAAAGTCACAGAAGCTTGAGACTGTGTCTACAGTCTGATTGTTTGCAGAGTGTAGGTATACACAAAATATTTTGGATTTCAGTATTAAGCATATTCTGAGTGAATGCCAGGTAGAGACCAGTGGTCTTCAGGAAAGGAGTGCCTCTTGGAAAACTTCAAGTATTCTTGAACATTAATAAAAGGATTCTAGTTATTGTCCAGACTGGCACCTTGTATCACTAACACTTCATTCAGACATGGTGTGTGAAGGGTCATGACATCTTTCTTGTGCAATAACTTAGAAAATCAAGTGACTCACAACTGCATATCTGACACACCCCAGTCTTCTGCTTTCTCTCTTTCCACTCCCATTGCCCTAGTTATCTTCCCAGGCTGTCTTTAACTGTGTCCTGGAGACAGATGGCTGTTACGTGTTGGCTCAGCTATTTTATCCTCATTTTCTTTGAATCTTTTTGTCTGAGATGGATATATTCACTCCTGGATGTTGCCAAAGATGAGCATTTGAGAAGCTGATAAAAAGATGTGGCCTAATTATGTATGAGGCTTTTTATCGAATATGACATTTTCAGTCACTTAAATGACGCACACGTAAATAAGCATAAATCCAAGATGCCTAGGCATCTTGGACAGGCAAGATACTTACCTTTCTGATTCCCAAAGCAAAATTGATATTTATTAATCTACCTGCCTGCCTCTATAATAAATTCCTGTAGCTCTCAGTATGTGGCCTCATAAAATGCTTTGTAAAAATATGCTCCTCCCTAAGAGATTCAGACCAGCTGTTAAGCCAGCTAGCTGAACAGCTCTGCTCAGTTGCCATCTAATTAGAGTTATGTGCATTACTGAATCCTTGCTTTTTGAATCTTGTAGATATAATGCTTTAGTTTGCATTAAAAATATGATATGGAATCTGTGTTGCCTCTGCAGAAATGTTCTATCATATGAGTGGATTGAAATTTGGGTTTTTAAAAATTATATTAATGTACATCATAACACAGATGTGGAGAGTTATTTAATCACAAAAAGTAAGTGACTGCTCATGGGAAAAACAGTGTCATTCAGATTATTTAATACCATGGGCTATGATCACAGCTGAAGAAAGGATAAATTGCTCGTTCTTGCATAACTTCTCCTCTTCATGTAGGATAAATTACACCAGAGTTAAGTGCCAGAATCAGTACTTATTTATAAATGAATTCGGGGCTTTTATGGTTGTCGATTTTTATTTTCATTGACCTGCGGGTACACTTCTGAAGTACTTTCACATGTATTGAGAAGCGTAATTAAGTGAAAGATATTACTTTTTGTAGCTTTCCAAAGTCTTTTAGGCTTTCCGCTTGTTAAAGAAAATGCAGTTGGATGAATCAAACGTGTATGACTTTTGCAGCCTATGGTTTGACATTTCTTTCCAATTGAAGAAACACTTGCAGATTATTTGGCTAGTGATGATAATAGCTAGGTATGCTGTAAATGCCTAAACCATTTAGGCAACCTTTAGTTTTTTACCATTGTATGCAATACTGTCTGGAACATAGAAATAGGCAGGCTCCCAGTTCCAAGTGAATATGCAATCTTTTTATAAATTCTTGTATAGTGCCTAAAACTCTGAAATAAAATAAATTGAAGCAGAGAAAGGTTTTGCCAGAGTCATGAGAAAAAGTGTCATTCATTAATCAAAACTCCTATTTAAATCAGTAGAAGAAGAGAATTTAAGACTCGGGAATTATGAAGGGGGTGGCTTGGTTGGTGTTTGTTTGAACTGAAGCATCCTACAGAGCATCTTATATATAGGATCAAAACTGTTATATCTAACTCTGTTTACTTCCCAAAATTATTACTGGAAAAATTTTGGCGTGTAATATGAATCAACTACAACTTCTACAGTAGCAAAAGCCCCATTAGGAGCATACTGAATTTAAAACAATGTTATATATTATGATGGTGGTTTAGAGTCATATTTTACTTACAATCCTGATTTTAAAAGCTGCCCAAGAAGGACACATAAGTAAAACAGGTATTAAAAGTGATATTCAATAACATTTTAAGACTGTATTTGTTGGTTTGACTAGGGCTTATCAATACGCATGAGGAACACAGACTGGATGTTTAAATGTAGCTCAGATTATACTAGCTTTAACAGTCTCCCTCACACTATGCATGGAAAAGCATTGTTAAAAATTACCTCACTTTCTGAAGGCTAGAGCTTTGCAAGTGGTTTGTAATTAATTTTGTTATCTTGGGCTTTCAAAGGTTATACAGTTTCTTGTAATTTTTGACCAGTTTCAACTTCAGTGACTTTATTTACATATATTTCCAGCATGGCTTGAAATTGTTTTGGTTTGTTTTTTTTTTCTTTTCAATCTCTTGAATTTACATTTGTAATGTAGCTTGCCTTGCCACTATATCATGTTCAGTGCTTGTGCAACTTAAAATGCAGGTCTTCCTCAGCAAGACACACTGCACACTCCTAAATGTACAGCTGTGGAGGATGAAACCTAGGCTATGTGCCCTGTGCTAGATACAGCTGAAATTGTGACTTGTGAGGTACTGTCTGGTATTCTTTATCTCTTTGCATGGGCAAAGAAACGCAAGATGTAACATGTAATATATATCCATTATATATTGCTTGGGATATGCATTGAGAGGCAATGAAAGCCAAAGGATTAGTGCGCTCTTTCATATGCTTGTTCTGATGTAAATCCCATAGGTAGGAACAGCATGTTTTGGTACTGAGTTGTTGCCCTGAAGTATACTGAGGTCATGCATTCATATAGCATATTTACGTTGCCATGTTATGTTCTAAGTTTTAATGGTGACTTATTGCTCAAAACAAATAAGGAATATACCTTTTCAGCACTTCAAGCTGAAACCATCTGAGGCTGGAAGATTATGCTGACTGCTTATCTCATCATTAAATCACAACAAATTACCAACACTTTTGTGTAATGTATTTGCAATCCACCATCTCTTTGTTGTCTTCCTACAGCATTACTATAGGCAGAGTATCTTCTCAGGTAAATAGGTATTACTTAATCCATTACTTTTAAGGAACAAAAAAAACCCTAATAGATGTCTATTACATTCTTGTTAGGGAAAGCTTGAAAAGCAGGAAAAAGACATGTCAGAGGGCATTAAAAAAACCATACTTTTGAAGGCGTGATGTGCTTAATCTTAAAATAATGGCTGTGGAAGTGCTATGCATGTTAGTGTGAGGCAGACTGGAAGCATTCCCCTTATTATCCATTGAATGTGGCTTGCTGTAACAAGGATCTAATCTGCATCAGAGCTGGGAGTCACCATAACCCAAACTAGCTGCTATCATTAACTGCAAGACTGGTAGGTTGTGACAACCAGCAGTATCCAGGAGCCTGACCCTGCTAGGATAAGAAGTTGTAGAAGTCTGGGACCTTTTATCACTTTTATCTTCAATGAACCTTTCAAGACTTCTAAATGGCTAAGAGGACAAAAGTGGAGAGAATGTTTCAGTTCAGATCAGAGTGTTCTCCAATGCTGGGAATGGGCTTTTGGCACGCTGCTCATTACTCAATTATCTTGGCTGGAAGCAGAAAGCATTTTTGAGCTTTTGCTTCAGTTTACTATCTAGCTGGCTCTCCTAGAGCCATACAACAAATAACTGGAGATACTTGTTCTGGTGCAGCACATTGTGGAAGGCAAAGATGAGTTGTGAAAATCTGGGTATATTCAATATTTAATGTGTTTAGCTGTGGGGAGTGGTGGAGAAACAGTCCTTCGTTCAACTTTTATTCTGCTTCTGGGAGGTCTAGGCATGAAATATGGTGCTTACCAGTATACATGAAAAATAAGAAGCATATAATTTCTTGCTTTTGTGGTGGTACTTCTCCTTAAGGTGCTTTTCTAAAAGTTCACATAAGTTCATTCTAGCATCTTTAGGGTGTCTGGGTCACATGTGAGAAGATAACTGATGTGCCCAGCTTGGCAGAAATCAATTTGCAGAAAAGTGTGGGAGAATCTTTTGGATTGCAAGATGCATGAATCCAAGGGAAGTATTTCCAGTGAGATGTGCAGAACAGAGATTTTAAATATACCTGTTGACTGGGATCCCGAGGGAAAGCTAAATGTAAATTTAATTTAGACAGCAGAATTGACAGCTCTGGAGAAGGCTGAAATGTTCTCATTTTTGATGGAAAAAGAAAGATAAATATTTTGACGATTTCAAGGAACAGTTTCTAAATTTTCTGCTGGTTAGAGAGCTCAAAAAGTTTCTGTTTTCTTGAAACACTCAGATTAAATCTAAAAACTTCAAAGTGTTTGAAAAGATGCTATTTTTTTTATTGTTGTCCAAAAAAGCTATAACAATTTCTGTGGACCTTTTTTATCAACTCTACTCCATCTGTTATCAAAGTGTATCCCACTACCCATATGGTGCCTCAATTCTTCCTCTGGTTTTCAAAGTGCAAAAATACTTTGCAATGAAAAATTTCCCTCCACAACTGTTTCTTATGCTTGTCATAAGGAATGGGAGTAAAGTGGACTGGAATTGCACTCAAGTAATATTAAGAAAACAGGATGTGACAAATTTCTCTTACTCTTTGTTAGCATATAATGAATTAACTGAAGTGTGTTTTAAACAGGTAACCATACTCTTTATATTTTAATATTTGCTATAGATTTTTCTACTTCTGAAGATCTTCTCATAGGCTTAAGAATAACTTCTTCTTGACCTCATATTCTTTTAGTTTTTTTCCTTTTCCAGTCCAATTGGCTATAACAGCACCATTTATTACTGCTATTGCTAAAATCACCTTTTCATGCATCACATTACAATGAAGCATTTGAGTAATCAGTTTTGTTATGGACTCACACAGACCTTTCAGCAGAGCTCTGTAAGGTTCTGCGTTAACCAGTGTGGGGATAGATGCTCTTTTTTTCTGTAATACTTTCTACCACATTGCTTCACATTTATTAATACTTTTATCTTTAGACTGTCCCTGTGCAATAGAACATTATTCTTTTCATTTTAAGAGTGAGCAGCTGGCTTGAAAAGAATAATTAAGCTCATGCAGAAGAGTTTTAGGAAAATCAGGACAGAAAACCTGGTGTCTGTCTGCTATGGTTTGGGCTGCCCTTTCTCTGTTTTGTTGAGCAACAGGAATGTGGTGAGCTAGTTCATAAGCATGGAGACCTCTTGTTTCTGCCTGTAGGAAACAAGAACTGCAGCCAGTCCTGGATAAAGACTTGTTTAGCTATCCTACTTACTAGTAGACCATCTGATATTTGGAGGGGTTAAGTAGAACACCTTTACCTCCATGTTTCTTCTCTTTCGTATTTTGGCAAGATAATATTTTTTTTAAAATCTGTGTTCAGCTGCTTAAGTGTTGATCTATATTCTTAATGATTTGTCTCTGAAATTACTTAACTTCCCAGCTGATATTGAACTGTTGAACTGTAGGGCCTCTTCCCGTAAGCTGTGAGGCTCGCAGCTTAGGAAAGCTGAGAACAGAGGTAAAAAGGAAGAACTGAAATGAAAGTGGCAGAAGTCATTGCCTGTTGTGTTTGTTTCTTTCCCACATGTCGGTTATGGTTTTAACATGCATTAAAAAGCCAGGTAGAAGCCCCAGGTGGGTAGAGGGTAGTTGGGCCTTCTCAGGTGGGGTATGGCACAGCCAACAGCAAAATAGGGCTGGAGACAGTTGCAGCTGGTAATGGGGGATTGCTGCCCTGGCAGAAGCTTGGGAGAGTGACCAGGGGTAGCCCAGCCTCTGAGATGACAGTGTTTGGTGTGCATGTGCTGCAGGAACTCTGCTGCTGCTTAGAAACGTGCTGGATGGGCTCAGCCCACCCAGGTATGCATACATGTATCTGCCTACAGGGATGTGGTGGCATGTACTTAGTTTATATCTATCCCATTTGATGTCATCACTTGTAATTAATGCTTCATATAAAACCTGATTTCTTGTGCACAAGGGTTTTCTGGAGAGACTGAATAAGGATAAGGGCTAAGCACATTCACCTCAAACCATTAAGTGATCTTAGGTCAAAGGAATCCATGTATTTCACTGATAACTTGCTATAACTTGTGGTGATGCTGCTTAAGCTGACTTAAATGTTGCTCTTGAGGCTGATAAAGTGAAAGTGAGATATAAGAAGGTCTTTGAAAGAAAAGGCAGCTTATAATCAGCCAGGAATAACAATGTTTATGATAAGATGATATTCCCATTCTTGAGCCTTCAATGTTTTTTGTGGGTTCTTCGTGAGATGAACAGCTCATTAACGGCTGCCTCATTTGCTGTTGCTAAAAAAAAGATCATATGGAAAGGATATCTATGTGGTCTTTGCAGGTAGGTAAATGCATGTAAACGGATTTACCTGCTCCGACAGCTTGCCTGCTCTGGACAGACTGGTGCCGAACTGAGTTACAGAGAGGGCGTGCCAACTCTGCTTGTCTTTGGCCATGGCATACCCTGTGGCCACGCAGCTGGGAGGGAGGAGATTTTGCTCCCAGGCACCGTGTGGATTTTCTTATTTCCTTTATGGCTGTTACGAAGTCACTTAGTGCCTTACTTCATCCCCTTCTGAAAGAGAGATAATATTCCATCATCACACAGACTTATTCATAAGTACAAAGAAAATAAAGGTACTTGAACACTACAAGATGGGAGTCATATGCACAGCACTGTAACATAAGTGTTTCTACACTGGATTCAGTTTTGTTCATGATTATATTTGGCAAGTCTCTTGAAAAATGCATTGGTGACACACATAAACACTGCTTGCAATGTGTGGTTCCTTCTTTCTTTTTCCCTCCCAAAGGATAAATTTTGTAGTTTATATTATTTCCTGTGGGAGTACTTGCCATGCAAATACATAACTGTACTACATACACTATGCTTTGATTTGATACAAGAATCTGAGCAGCATAATGGCACATCTGAGTTTTAATGCACCATTTTAGTTGTGATTTCTTAACATAGCATGAAGAGACTTAAAAATTTCTAGCAGAAAGGTAAAGCAGGATCCAGTCTGTGCTGAACTAGGGACAAAAACAAGAATAAAGTGGCATCTTTCAGGTTTTTATTTATTTCTAAAGCTGCTAATGGTTATTATGTTACTTGTGTTACTCACTGGAGTTTCCTATGCACCAGCAAAAACTAGAGTGGGAAATCAATTTCTAAAATCAAAATTAAGTACCATAATTAGGTTTGTCTCCAATCCAAGGCTTAACAAATAAAAGTGGAAAAAGAACTGACTAAATCTAAAACATTCTCTCATGTCATTATATTGTAAAGTGCCACAATGCATCCATGTCTTAGTGTTTAGTATAGGACTTCTTTCATTTCAGTTCCTTGTGCTTCCAAAGTTAAAGCTTTATTTCATGCAGCGATGCAGCAAAGCACATCATCCTCTCTTGTCTTGACCTGTTGCACCACAAGTAGCAGGTTGAGTGCCATCTACCACATCAAATAATAGCAGAATAGAAAAGCAGACGTGATAATTGCATGGAAGAGGACACAGTTTGGGGGGCCTCATGCTTAAAGGTGATGCATGAGTGTAAATGCTTGAATTTTATTTCTTTATTGCTCCGAAATTCTGTAACATTATGTATGAATTCTCCATGCCCTCTGCTAGAAGACAGTTCTGCGATACATCAGAGAAGGTGACACAGATGTCTGCATGCAGTATCTTGTATTTTAAAGGAGAAGTTACACCTGGGGCAAATGTGCAATGTCACAGTTGTGTTTCTGAAAGCATAATTTCTAAAGAGAAAAACCTTGGCACAAGAAATGTTAAGGGAGTACAAAAACTTTAATTGGAAGAGAACAGCACGAACCTCTGCCATCCTTAATACACAGCATTTCATTTTCACTTCTTTTTTTCCCCATTTTTTATCCCATTTTGCTTCATCTTCTGCTTTTTGTTGTTGTGTTGTTTTTCTTTTGTCCCCCTCTACAACATTTCATTGTCAGGATATGTGACTGTTCTCAGAACCACAGTATTCTATTCTGGTCATTGTCTAGATGCTCCAATGGAGCATTTAGGTTTTAGGCAACTCGGGTTTACTCATCTTAAAAATCCAGGCATAACTGATAGAATTTAAAAGAAATGATTAGAGAAAAATAAAATCTGTTACAAAACTTCAAAACTGATAGAAAATGTTATGAGTAGAAACTTAAATGGCACTGGTGAGGCCGTACCTTGAATCCTGTGTTCAGTTCTGGGGCCCTCACTGCAAGAGAGACTTTGAGGTGCTGGAGCAGGCCCAGAGAAGGGCAGCGGAGCTGGTGAAGGGCCTGGAGCACAGTGTGATGAGGAATGGCTGAGGGACCTGGGGGGTTTAGTCTGGAGAAGAGAAGGCTCAGAGGGGACCTGATCGCTCTCTACAACTGCCTGACAGGAGGATGGAGTGAGGAGGGGTCAGTCTTTTCTCCCAAGTAACAAGCAATAGAATAAGAGGAAACAGCCTCAAGCTGCACCAGGGGAGGTTTAGATTGGATATTAGGAGAAATGTTTTCCCCAAAAGGGTTATCAAGCATTGGAACAGGCTGCCCAGGGCAGTGGTGGTGTCACCATCCCTGGAGGGATATAAAAGATGTGTAGATGTGGTGCTTGGGATGCGGTTTAGTGGTGGACTTCGCAGTGCCTCTGTTTATAGCAAAAAATGAAAAATCAGGTCCTTACAAAATCTTGGGACTTCCACCTACTTTAATTGCTGTAAGGTCTGAATGAACAAAATTTGTATCTTCTGGATGGAATAGCAGACATTGATGTTCCTGTTTTTTCTAGTATTCTGGTCGTTAAATAATATGTCTTGGCATCATGCAACTGTGTAAGATAATTAGTTGGGCTGGGGATGGGAAATGATTGCTTGTACAGTCAGCCAGATCAATATCTGTTGCTGCCTAGTACTAAAAAACAAAGCTAGCTACCTTAGTTTCACATCATCAGCTCTGTTCCTGTGTCCACAGCATGCCATTTGCTAACATATAAACCCTGAAGCGAAGACATTGGTTTAAATCTTTGCTATTTCATTTTTAACTTGTCCCATTCCATGTCCATTTCACTGGAAACAGAGTTCTGCAAACCCTGGATGACTAATCTTTTCATCTGTCTGCCCATTCTTACAAGAAAGGCATTATTGATGGCTCACCTTTATTTGTATTTTAAATAGTCCCGTCATCAAATTTTGTGACTACTGTGTTGGTATGTATTCAGAGGTAGGAGAGAAACAGAATCTACAACTAACATCTATCTTCACCACAGGTGTGTAAAGGGGAGGTTGACACCCCATGCGTGCGCTGTGAAAAGTTATTCCTTAAGAGGAGATTAATGCCCTGTCTAAAGCAAAGCTGCACTTCCTCCCATGAGTAGCTTAAGTAAAACAACGGTGTTAAAATTGAAAGAGGACCTTAAGCATCAGAAATACTGGTGATACTCAGTGCATACAAGCAGTTGGCAAGGTGTTTGAAACCACCATCTGTTTCAGTACTGAGCATCAACTGCTGTTGCTTGCAGTGTTGGGGGATCAATGTTATAAAAATCATAAGAATCGACACTGTAGTCGCTTTGTGCTTATCCCATGCATCCACCTGTGGTAAGACCAAATCTTTTGATAGAGGCACAGTAATGTACAGCAGAGGTGTGGTGTGGTTTACTGGAAACCACAGGCTTCTCTGCAGCAAGAAACCCCCCGTAAAATTTGCTCTTAACTGATTATCTGCTGTCTGTGATAGTGTTGCTGTTCAATTGCATGCATCCCTCTGCCCTTGTAACGTAGCACTTCAGTGAGCAAGTTAAAGTACATATTACTCCTGTGAGCAGACAGCAGCTGGGAGCTCCAGTTCTTCTTCTAAAGCAGTTTGGCTTGTAGCACTTCTGTAAAATGCCAGCTCTGTTATGGTTACAGTAAAATATTAATAATCATAAGATCCCTGGGTACCAGTACAGTCCTAATAAACATGCTATTAGCAATGTATGGCACACTGCTGCATGATGGAGCAGAAAAATGGCTTATAGCCTGGCCATTTCTAGGTTGTAGGGTTTGGATGCATCTGCAATTGCATGCAAATAGTTAAAATATACTTCTGATTAGAATCAGAATTAGGTATTTGGTGAGATTTATTCTTCCTGATCTAACGTTTTCAGTGGGTGGAGAAAATTACCTCCCTACTGCTTTGTCATTATTCCTTAAGTGAACAATGTATTCTATTTTTTTTTTCTTTAAGTGAGATGAATAGTGGTTTTTTTATTGCTCTCTATTTTTCCTGAATAAATAGTTCAGTAAAGCTGCTAATGTTGATGATGGAAGTCATAAAAAAGAGGGTTTATTGTTTAATGAGTGTTTCCTTCGATTTTTCTCAGCAGCCTCATACATAAGACTATATAAATAGTTGCTTGAGAAACTGTACTCTTCTTTTTGTTGTAGTGCAATGATGTCAAATTATTCTCTTCATAAAAGCATAGGAGCAGAGTAGGAGAGGTGTTCTACTGTTTATGCAGATAAAACATGAGGTTTATTTTTTTCCTGTTCTTTTTACTTTAACATTTACAGTGTTGGTTAAGCTGTGTAATAATGTGCTGCTTCTTGTCTCTTCTTTTTTTTTTGCCATCCATGTTTTCTTACAGTGATATCCCAGCTAGAAACAAGATCTCTGATTTCTTCCTAAGTTTCTTAGGCCATCTTTCTTCCTTCTCTTCCTTTTCCTCTATTATAGGGCACTCTGTCATCCCACAAATGTGGAGAGTGGTGCAAGTCTACCACATGGCATAATAAAGGGCTTTGCACCTTGGAGAATCCATCTTGCTATCAGCCCAGAGTTCTGAGTGTTGGAGTGGTGTTATGGACAGATAGCTCTTCTATATCAACTGTAGTCCAGATGAGACTATATTTTACTCTGTCTTGCGGTCTGGCTAGTTTCTGACCACCGGGTATAACCAAATGTCCAAATTGGAAGTAATTAGAAAGTATTTTCTTCCCAGAAATACTACCAGTTACCAGATATTTTGTCAGAAGACTTTAGATATTGAACAAAACCCAAACATTCACCTTGGACTTTCCTTGACAAAAAAGTCACTAAGAATTTCAGTTTAAAACCAACTTGCCATCTTAAAATATGTTGAACGAATTCCTTGAACTCTTTATAGTCTTGGTGGAATTGAGCAGTATATGCCTTCAGGCTCACAGCTTGGGCAATGCCATCCAGCGCCACCTATTTAGATGTTCTGTGTAACTTTTAAGTGGGAGTAGAATATTTTGCCTTTTGAATTCGTGCACCCTGGAGAAGACGGTTTCAGCAATTCTCTGAAAACCTTGGGGCAGAAAAAGTTTTTCCTTGGCCCCAAGAGCCCTATATTAGATTGATATGACTTTATTTCCTTTGCCATGGATCTCTTAGCTTTGATTTGCTCTTTACCAAGGAATAGCAGAGCAGAAATTATCCTTTCTGTGTGCATCCTGAGTGCAGTCCTGCACACATGACAGCAGTGGTTCTCCCATATGTTGGTATATCCATAATTGCAGGTGGAAGTGCAATGGGCAGGATTTGGCCTATAATAGAAGGTGTTATCAAATACAATACCTATCTGTGAACCCTGTAAGTTTGCAGCTTTGATACTGGCTCTGGCTGGGAGGAACATCTGGTTAGTCATTTGTTGGCAGCCAAAAGGGGTATGTGTCTGTTTATTGCTTAGAGATTATAACTGAAGAGACGTGCAGGGGTTAAAGCTGAAATATCTGACAAAAGGATATTGGTACGTTGCTGTTTCATTGCAAAAATAGGCATTCATAAGAACTTCTAACTCCTATTATAAAATAACTCGCAAGTAGGGGAAGAGGAAAAGCAAGCTTTGGTAGGGAAGAAGCTACAGATTAAATAAAAAACAACAAAAAAAGGGACATTTTTCCTCTTTCTGGAGCCATTATCAAAGGCAAACAGAGGTCCTTGAGTGAGTCTTAAATCCTTCAGCAAAGCATGTATGACATCAGCAAGTGAACTGAACAGCTATGATGTCTTTCTGTTGTGAACTGAAGCTAGGTAACAAAAATACCTCTGGATAAATCCCAAACCACTAGAAGAAAGTAAAATCCGTTTTTCTTTCACATCTTAATTGCACTGAAGCACATTAAACACCTGTTCCTTCACCTTAATGGTTAATATACAGTTCTATTTTTGGCACTTCTGTACCCCTTTCCTTTCCTGCAGTGCTGTATATCTCAGACTTGAACTGCTGCTGTTTCTGTTGCATGCTGGCAAATCAGAGAGAGAACCAAGGAGTTAAATTTCAGAACAGGAGGAGAGGAGGTGAGCTGTCTGCTACAGTAGTTTACTGCAGCTTCCTTTCATACTGACACATATGTAGTTTGTGGTGACAGTGCTAAAGAACTGCAGACAAGCACTTAGCAGACTGGATGTGAGCTGGATGCAAAGATGCCTCACCCTGGACTTCCTGCTGGCAGTATGTAAATACACCTGCAGACTGGCCACACTGGGTGGTTTGTTTTTGTGTGGAAGGCAGCATGAGAGGACCTGACAGAGCAACAGCATAGTTGAGAGACCTCAACCAGTGTTAGATTTGTATCTCAGCTGTGGGGGAAGTTTTTTTGGCTTTTTCTCGTGCGCTGCATACTCAGACTGAAATCTTCATCACCACAATGTTTGCCTCTATTTGGTATGCCAAGAAGCTGGGACGCAGGTTTGTGCATAACGCCAGGAAAGCAAAATCAGAGAAGGTATGTTCCTAGTGGGAATATAAAGCCTTATGTCTCATGCAAGCTGCCTGCTGGCATCCTGTTGTATGTCTGGTTAGCTTTCTTTAATACCCTGAAAAATGACCTATTGCTATTCATGATTTCACGCAAGAATCCTTGTATACTTTGCATATTATTAAATACCGGGAAAAGATCCTTTTAAAAGTCTTTATGCCCTCTTTCATTTATCTTTTTCTTTCAAGATAAATGGCTGTACATCTGGTACGTTGTGAGATAAGGGAGCACTCCAGTGAACTTGTTGCTGTGCTGCATTATTTTTACTAGTAAAATATTAGGCTCTTAAACATCCACTGATGGTTTGTTGCTTGTATATCCTATTCTAGTGTGGGACCAGTGAGAACATAATAGCATGTCAAGCATTTATAATGTTTGGGAATTTTATGATACTTGTTGAAACTGTGCTGCAGCAGGGGTCCCTTTTATTTCAAAAGATATAGGTATGTAAAAATGGTCAGTACTATCTTTTAGTATTCTTCTTCTCATAAAATTTAACTATGTCTAACCATCTGGTTTTTGGGAGTCCCTGTAGGTTAAGGTTCTTTTGTCCTTTTTTCTCCATGAGCAAAACTTAAATTGGTTTAGAATTTGCAGTAATGATCACGGGGATATCAAGACAATTTCCTTTTGTGCTAAATATAGAAAGCATTTAGTTAGTAGACCTGCATTCCAATAATGTCTAAATTAAGAAAAAAAAAACATTTTGAAAATGGAAGTAATATCTCTGTTATAAACTCATCATTAGATTTGGGAGAAAAAACTTCAATGTTAGGTTAAAGTTACCTCATTAGCCTGGTAATGATGTCTTTCTCTTTTCCTTGCTGTCTTTGATGTAGTCAAAGAATTTATAAATGGGTTGCTTTATTATATCTTTGATATGTCTTGTGCTATGCAATACAGCCACCAAGTCACTAAGTAATTATCCATTGCCCGAATTCCTCTGTACCTGGAAGAGCTCTTCACCTAGAGAAAATTATTATATTAATGGTTGGTGGGGGGAAAGGATGGGCAGAGATTTCCTTTTTCTGCAAAATATTCCCAGTGATTAAAAAGGTTCTGTGTGATAGTATTGAAATTTAAACATCCAAGCCATTGGGAAGTTTATCTGAATAATAGTGATTTATTTATTTCACATCATATGCATCAGGGAAAAGAGAAATTCAGACAGCTATACTTGGGACTGTCGAACTTTCTTTGCCTTTAAAGCAAAGGGGGCATCATATGAACTCTCCTGCTGTTTGCATCTTGCTATGGGAGGAAAAAAAGTTGCAGCCTGGGTCTTCGCTAGTCCCGAGGGGCTCCCTCCAGAGGAACGCTCGCTTTCAGGCTTCCTCCAAGATGACAGAGGCAGGATGAGTGGACACATTCCACTGCTGGCACAGTGGGGCTCACTCAGTAGCTTTATAAATAGATTTAGTCTGGGTTGTTTAAAGCGTGTATGTTTGTAGATTGTTCCAAAAACCTTGAGAATTCTCATAAAACTGTGCCAGAGTATTCACTAAGAGAATATATCGAGACTTGTAGCAGAGACTAAAGCAATGCTTTAAAAAAATTGCCTTTTTTTACCTCTGTCTTACTGTATTTGAAACATTTCTGTATAAATCTATTATAATGCTACTTATTCAGCTCTCTAAGACTATCAAAATAATCAAGATAACTCAGGTCCATTCTATTCAAGCTTTCAAGCCTCATAATTTTTATAGAAAATCTGCTTTTTCAGTGTTATTTGAGCATGCTACTAGCATGTTTGCAAGGGAATTTTATTTTTGTCAGAAGTCAATAGGTATGCAAAACAACACATTGTAAAGTGTTTACTTATTGTCTTATATCAGAAATAAGATTTCTTTCTTGGAGGTTAATTCCATAATCAGGGCTTGGTTTTAATTTTATTTCATTTTTCCATAAATCAATGGTGTTCTCCAATAAAGGCAGAAAAGCCAAATTCCTAGCAGAATGCTATTTCAATAAGTGCTATTGATGATTGGAAGCTGATCAACACTGACATCTTCAGTACAGTACCTCGGTAACTGGAGAGCACAGATATGCAAATAGGTCTATTAAAAGGTACGCTTGAAATACCATTTAAATGCATGGCTTGTTTTGGTTTTGCCTTTTTTATATAATGGTTGAATAATCAAATTATTATGCAGTTTTACCTTACATGCTTTTTTCTGGAAGAATAATTAGCTTTTTCTCTGTGTGCATAATTTGAATTAAACATTGTTTTCCTAATGTGCTTTTGGAGGTAACACATACAACAGTAATTTCTAATAGCCTATGTGCGCACAAAGATTGTCTTGCAGTTAAAAGCATGATAGCAGAGAAGAATATGGCTCCATAACAGATTTTTCTGTGGTGCTTGACTGCTTTGGATGAGTATAAGCCAAGAATTTTTTTTAAGGAGTATTTCCAAGAAACAGAAATTCTGGATAATCCTATTTGTTTTCTTAGGATCAGGAAGAAAATTGGGGAGTGACATGACAGAAGAGGGTTATGACGTGAACTCACGTGCACACGTGCACGTAAACACCCTGATAGTGCACATCCTGATAGTGCGCATCCTGACGGCGCAGCTCTTTAAAATGCTGTGGGCCTGGATTGTGCAGGGAGAGGACTTGAACTGGATCTCCCAGGGGGCTATTTAGGGAAGTAGAGCTTCCAAGGCGCAAAGCAACATGCAGTGCCAGGGGGTGCACACAAAGGCAAGAGGAAGGATGATGGTTTGGGCAGTCCTTTGTAGGATGTGTGAAGGCACTAATGGGACAGGGTGGTGTTCCTCTGTGTGTTCCCATACCTGCATGAGGGTGTCTGGTAATGGTGATGTGGATGTGCTTGGCCCCCACTGTCTCCATAGCTTCCATCTTCTTCCAAAGTTGTAGTTACCATCTCCATACCCCCATCTCCCTGTACCCCTCCAGGTCCTTATCTCCCCATACCTGAATATGGCAGTCCTTGCTTCTGGGAGAGCCGACACACAAATTGCTTTGAAATAAGTGGGACGTGCCTGATCTTGACACTTATGTGCCCTGCAGAATATCTGCCTCAGGATTAGGGGCTCTCAGGAGCCAGGACTTGGCCTGGGCTGCAGAAGCTATTTTGGGACTTGGTGAAAGGGTAAAGGGTACCAGTAAGCGCCACAGAGTTGGGAGATCAAAGAGAGGAGGTGGACCTGTTCTCATTAAGACCTGTGGCAGCTCCTGGGCCGTTTTTCTTATCTCCCTAACCAGTACAATGTAGTCAAGTGCCAGCGCTGCTGCTCCTGGCCTGCATTTCCAGTCCTTGCTTCCTGCTCAGCCTGGCGTCTCCTTAGAGGCTGTGGTCAGATGAGTTGGACAAGCTAGTAGGGCACCATCTCATTGACTCCCACGTAAGATTTAAGGGCTTCCTGGTAGATATTAGGCTTCTAAAACCCAGACATACACTCTTACTGTTAAAGTTTCATCTGGAGAGTAGAGTAGAGTAGACATCTGGGAAGAACTGGATGAATGTCAGCTTTAGGTGTCCTAACCATTATGTTAACCCTTCTTTCAAGTTAAGTAGTGTGCACCAGTATTTTTAAGTCATATTTTTAGAATCATATTTTTATGACATATTGAAAAACCTTATTGTAATTCTGAAACAGAATAAAATATTTGGAAAACAAACAAACAAACAAACAAAAAACCCAAAAAGCTTTGGGAAGTTAAACTCTTTTTTTCCCAACTAGTTCTAGCTAAAATTTCTATCTCTAGAAGTAAAATGGGAGAATGCCTATTAATTGTTCTTCAGGTTCTTATTTTACCATGGAAAGCTCAAGCATGTCCAAGTTTCTTACACGTAACTATCTTTATTAGGCTGGATTAAAGAGTTTACTTTTTCTGGCATATATTTCTGTTACCTACAAATTCTATTGCAATCTGGTTGTCTTGGCTTGATTGCTAGTGTTACTACTGCCTTCAAGTAGTGACATATTTAGTACACAGGAAATGCTGCTACTAATGTTGCGTGAGATCAACCAAACTCCTCTCAAGGCAGCACTGCTCTTACCTATTTTATTAAAGTTATTAAAATGCCTTGAGTTTGCTACATGAGAAGATTATTGTTAGGAGAGCAAACGTGATCATTTGAACATTGGAACTAGAATAACTTAAGGCAAAGATTGATGTCTTAAATTTTTCTCATTAAACCACAATCAAGCAGAAATCAAGAGATGTTAACTGCATGTGGTTATGCTATAAAAATAAGTACTCTAAATGATTGGAAGAGGTACAGAAAAGTAACTGAGCAATTAATCACGTTGATCTGAGAGAGTGAACTAAAGCAGCGTGAAAAAGCTTCTGATAATGCTTCACTATATTTATAGAATTTGGGTTTCAGGATTCAATATCAACAGGGGGAAAGACTTTGCCAAAGTCATCCTGTCATTTATTTTCAATGGGGAAATTGAGTACCACTTTTTCTGCTGGTTCAGATGAACCCATGAGACCCAAATTATAAACACGGTTAGAATTAGTCAAGTTGTTGAGTTTTTACATCTGAAGACAGCACTCGCTTTAAAAGGAGGTTTCTCCTTGTACATTATTTTTGGGAGCAAAACAACAGGCCCACGTAAAGCATTTAAATGAGTTGACTTTCACCATCCTTTTACAGAATAACATTTTTGCCATTCTCTTTCTAGTTTTTAGATACCAAAGTGCTCTCACTGTACTTTCAGATTTAAGAACTAATGTCCTATGTTTGAAAATATATACTTTACCCTAGAAGGTTTAGTTTATCATTCCAGTTTAATTCATTTATTAATTCCATAATTCAAGACAGAAGCAATTCAACTTTTAAAAATAGGTCTATGGTGTATATATGATACAAAAAGCATGCAGTTTCTGGGCTATCAGCTGTAAATAAGTATTAAGATTACCCATAAGCAACATTCATAAACTGAACAGTACCATTTTAAGTGAGTAGATTTAAATGCAATGTTGTGCAGACTAGATAAGTAGAACATAATCCAGCAGTTTTTCATTTGGTGTGCCTGGGTTGAGTTTTAGGCAAATCTTGGTAGTCTGTCAGCCTACAATGAAATCTTTGCAAAAAGGACAGGAAAAACTGCCTTAAGAGGTTAAAAAACCTGTCATGTGTAACCAAAAAAAATACTTGTCAGTAAAGACAGGCATATTTAATGCCTTTTCTGACTGTCCTGGCAACAGAGACAATTAACTCCTCAAGCCAAGATGACGCTTGATATCTAGATCATTCTCATATCTGTATTATAGTATAGCTAATTGCAGAGTAGGCTGTTCTAGGCTATGTAGTCTTGTTTCATTTTTTCTTTGTTTACAAGTAGCTGCCCAGCAGTCTAATTTCAAAGAGATAAGTTCACTTGAAACAGTAATTACTTGCAACATAGAGTAGAAAGTATGTGATTAAGAAATCATGGAACATAACACCAGCTAAACAAATCTTTCCTTACAGTATTTTTAGATATATTTAATTCCAAACAAGAAAAACTCTCTTTCCTTCCATATTTGCCTGTGTATCTGAGATTTCTTAACAAGTTCTCTTTTTCAAACCACAGTTTATCAAACCATTTCCAGTCCACTGGGGTTGAGATGAAGTGATAAAACTTTCAAGTCTAGTTATTGCCTTGGCTAAAAGTGACATGACTACTTTTCTAAGGGACTTCTTATGTATCTGCCACATGATGTAAGGGTGGGTGGAAAAGTTTTATATGTATTTGGGCAAAAGAGGACCCTCGTTGACTAGATTCAATGGGATGGTAAAAGTGCATCACTACTACTACTACTAAGTGTAAAACTACCTGTTTGAACAGATACTGGAGCTATCTCAGACCCCTGGGGGAATCTTTTCAAATGGACTTTGCAAGTGCTCTATTTTACAGTTTTATGGAGAGATCTTATCTTTTCACACATAACTGTGCAGAGAAAAATATGCAAGTGTTCCTCTATCCTGAGCTCATTGTGCCTTTTTTTTTAGCACAGCACAGTTGGAATTCTAAGACATTTTCTTACACTGTGATTTAATCCAGAAACATACATATCTACTCAACCCTTCCCCCCTCCCTTTTTTTGTTTGCAGTTAGTTATAATCCCATATGTGCCATGATTAATATATAACAGTAAGGATAAACTGCTTAAGTAGAGATTTATTGTGCTCATAACTCACATCCATGTCACAATCACCATAACAATAATAATAACCAAATTAATCATGAAAAATGCAAGAGTGATGTTTTAAAGTAAGATGCTGATCAACAGTAAAATACTGAAATTAATCCTTTGCAATCCTTTATTTCAAAGTAATGTTTTGAGTTTTTTTTAATCTGCGAGGGAGTTGCTCTTGTTTTGCTTGCCCATTCCATCGGCCCAGGCCCAACACCTACCTGTAGCTATTACGGAGCAATAAGGGGAACTCCTACTTAAATGAGCTTTTGTTCATTGAAGAAATACCTGTTAATCAGCTATAGGTGAGCTCTTCATAAAGAACAAAATGTACTTTCTCTTTTGTTCCAATTTAGCCTAAGAAGACCCTGAATTAAGTTTAGCTGGCTGCCATACACTGGCGATGCCTCTTCTCTCCCCCATGAGTTGTCATCCTGGTACACACACTGCCTTATGTATTTGCCTGCCAGGTACAACAAAATCATAGTCCATAGGTGTCTGTAGCATGACACCTAAAACCGTTTTTCCTTTGCTGATTTAGCCAGTGTTGAGATCATCTTAAAAACTTGTTAAGTAACTGTTTTCCAGTGAAATTTCACCTTGTTTTCTTACAAGTGAAACAAAGACGGACAGAAAACAACTGCCACATGGATGGTCACGTAATTGCTACTTTGAATGCTCATGCTGTGACTCAAATGGAGTCAGTTTGGACCTGCTTCTAATGAATAAGCGGGTTTATTGTCATTGGCTACAAGCTACTGTGTTTGTGGCTTTGGGTTTTTTTTTTTTTTTTTGTTTGTTTTTTTTGTTTTTTTTTTTTTCAAATGAAAAAAAAATAATCTCAATTTCTTCTTCCTCTTTTAATTCAGTAATTAGTTTATCATTTTCCCCTTGATTTGTTTTATTTTCTAAGAGAGAAAAAGTAGTTTATCCCCCGTATTTGTGTTTTGGTCCACACTGTATATCATGTTCTGTTAAATCCCAGTGTGTAGCCTTGTGAATATAATATTTTATTCATAAGGTGCTTGTTATTTTATTGGAATTGTTTTATTCCTTTGCATTTTTATGCAGTGTTCAAGTATATTATGAAAATGGCTCGTGTGATGTGCAAGTGTGGGGTTTTTGCATTACTTGCCTCTCTGTCCTGAATATGCATTTGAAAACAGTGCATAATAAAATAGCTGCTTGATTTGTGTTCAGAACTGCATTTAGCATCACTCACTATGTTTGCAAATAGAGATCGGTTTGAAACATTGACAAGAAACAATCTGTCCTTTGGCATTAAGAGTCCCTGGAGAAAACAAATGAGAATTCTGTCACTAGTTTCTAAGGTAGATTATCGAACTGTACTTCACATGTTTTTAATACACTATATGGACCACTACAGCTGGTATCTAACTTGTTCCCACCGGAAGGCATCCTGCCAAAGACCTGTGTGTAAACAGCTTTAGTAAAACTCAGAATTATTGTTATGTCATCTGATTCTCAAGACAGATTATTTTAAAGGAGGCACTTTTTTTATGGTACAAAAAAATTTCTCATCCATACACTACTTAAAATGTTGATGCTTGTCAGGGAAAGCTTGGTTATAGTTATAATATATGCTAACAGCTTCAGATGAGCAATTTGAAAGAATCAAGGGATTAGTTAGTACGTGCAGTATGAGGGGTTTTACCACCAGGAAAGAGGCCCAAATGTCATTCATGTGAAGCATTGACAAACTGTTCTAAAGACTGAAGCTCTCTTTTTCACAACAGCTTCCATATACCCCAAGGAGAAAAAAAAAAAAGGGTCCCCACATTTCCAATCCCCCACATTGCAAGTCTGTTTGGAAATGACAGCCTTTAAATACAGAGAAAGTATGGGAAACTATGTACTTTTTACAACTCTTAGCTCTTCTGAGATGACCAGTGATGATATCAGCACTATACTGACTCATGATGTTCAATGACCTTATTAACCAATTAATTAATCTTAGCCAGTATTAACTAATCTGTGTCTATCACTTGCCTTTCATGAAGCACAGCAGTGCAGTAACTTTGCTTTTATTAAACTGGAAATGGTTTTGAAGAGCAAACTGCATGAAAACTCTGTATTCAGTCCTAGACTAAGATTTTCTTTCAATTTATTTCAGTCTGCCTTCCATTAAACTCTTCTTCCATATGCCATGCAGGTAAATAGTTTATCTCATACCTTACCTTGAGAAGCAGGGTCATATCATTAGTAATGAGAAGCATGCTACCAAGTGTATACTTCTTTATTCTGTTTAGAGTCTGGAATAGCTATAGCATGCAGTTTTATAAATCTATGAAATATGCTTTAACCTTGAGACATAAGGAAGATGTAGAAAATTGTGCTCTTCTCATTCTCTAAATGTCATACTGTTTTCCAGTTAGCTGATGAGTTACTTATACATTGTTATGGTTTTCTTAGCTGACAGCTTTTCTAAAGATTTTAGGTAAATTATTTTTGACAGGAATGTCGTGTACTTTTATAAGGTAGAAAAAAGGTCAGGATATCCTATCTTATTAATAAAAACCAGCTTGATAGATAAGAAGCATCAATTTGCTGTTCTGAAATAAATGTTCAAGATCAAAAGTGATGCTGTTGCAAACTCTTTGTTTTCAGGTTTATGCTTATAGGCTGGTCATTGTTTTATTCAGCGTAATATTCTACTGAATGAGCTTTCCTGTTGAAATGGGACATGCTTGTTATTGTTCTTAACTTTCTCCTGCCTGTCTTGTTTTGCTCTCTCCATTCTTTGCATTCATTGTTGTTCATAAGGGTAAACAATGTCCCTGCTTTCCTATTCTGGGAGCTATGTTATTTGAGTCAGTGAGACAATAAGAAGGAATAGAGGGGGTTTTGGTTGGTGTTTTTGTGTTTGGTTTTTTGTTGTTGTTGTTTTAAAAAGTAACAAAACGGAACTCCTCAGAGAATCATAGAACAGTTTGGGTCGGAAGGGACCTCAAATCTCATGTAGTTCCAACCTCTGGGCCCAAGGCAGAAACACCTTCCACTGAACCAGGTTGCTCAAAGCCCCACTGTCCACCTTGCTACACATTTAGCGATTTCTGAAACCTTCAGCAATGTGTTTTGACCTAAGAAAATCTGTTTTAAAAGCTCACATTAAATAAATACACTGCATATCATTATTTGTTGTTAAGTATTCATACTGGGAACTATATATCCATCTTGACATGGCTTTAAAAAAGGTCTGTGTGTAATTTCCTAAATTGCTTATTCTTTTAATGTAAATCTGGATGTATAAATGCAAATGCATTTTAAAAAAATACACCTGGGAAGTCATGAAAACTAAATCTGAAGAAAGATAGATATGCACAAGAATGTTAAAGTACTATTATTTTAATTAGAGATAGTCCTGTTAGCAAGGAAGGCATTGAATCAGGTCTATTACGTTGCAAATGCACAAAATAAACCGCTGTAAAGAATATAATACTTTTTTTCCCTCCAAATTCTATTTATTTTAACTGGCATATGAAGTCTGTTGTGTTTTCAATTCATTTAAAATGCCATTTTAAGATTACTTCTGTTGAAAGTACTTTGGGAAACAAACCTATAAGTAAATAGCAAATTGGGTAGCCAAGTACGTGATTCTTTACTTAATTGGTAAGGCCAAACCCCACAAAAAAAAGCATATTTCCTATTACTTGTTTTAGAAATGTACCATTATCTCCCACAACACAGTTAAGATTTTTAACATTTAAAGGTTGTTTAATTTCAACAGAGCACCTTCAGCTTTGCTACCATTTGCAATTAAATATTTAATTGTGTAGTAAATTAAGAATGTCATGATCTCTGCAAAGTGGTGCTTCGTTTACTGCTGCATAAATGTTTTACAAGCTGCTGTATTGTTTCTAGTAAATTAATAATGAAGATTTAGATTTTAACTGATTAATAACCGAATTTAGTATTTAGGAGAAACCTAATTGAGGACTGGAAACAAAATTGAGGTAAATATCTTTGGCAGTGATCCCAATCCTCCGACAAAGTCACCAAGTGATAAAGGAAAAATGAATCAGAGTAAAAGGAATTAAAAGGCTGGAACTTTTAGAAGACACACTTCACTATAAACACTGAAAATGCTTTCTAAACTGCAGTGTACTTGCACTTGACTTCTGTTGTTGTATCTTAAATTGTAGTGCAAATTTTATATAGCAAATTGGCAGGAATTTACAAGATAAAGAAGTATGAATTTGGCAAAAGTGAAGTATTCCCAAACTGCCTGGCTTAAAGGAAGTTTATGGTGCATTGCAGAAATATTGGAATACTCCCCAGAATATTACTTCTATTTCTGTTGCCCATAGGACAAGAAGTAATATGCTAGGAAACGTTCAGAAGTGGAATGGTCAAAGTAAGTGCGAGGTGGGATAGCAAAAGATCAATACAGCAAAATGAGGGTTGTAAATAGCTGTGCTATCGCAATTAGAGCTCACGAAAATATGGAAATGAGCAAATTATTGAAAACTGCATGCCTTCTAAAACTGGTGAAGTGGCTGAGGCTGGTTAGGTTTCATGTCAAAGAGAGGTACAGTGTGCAGAGGAAGGTTAATTCTCAGAAACAGCTAATAAGAAGAGATGCCTCACATCTTTTCCTTCTATGACCTAAGGGCTTGAAGGTTGGGCTTCTGCAGTTATAGGATCTGAGAGCCTCCTGTTTGATACCTTCGCTATTGCTGTTGAAGTCAACAGCTTTGGTTTTGCTGTACACAGCAGTATCTTCAACACTTAAAGTTCTGACTTGAGTAACTGTAATTCAAGTCAGCACTTACTTCATCTGGTTGCCTCCTGACGTTCACATGAAATTCTTTACCAGAACAACTGGCAGTAACCATGCAGATTTTACTTCTTGTATCCACCATTTTTAATTTAGTACTTTTCAAGGACGTTTTTTTTGTTAGTAGTCATCTTGTGTCAGTTCCTTTTTGCTTTTAGGATGTAGAAGTTTAATCCAAGAACTGAAATACTTAGGTTTAATTTTGGGTGTGTATATGGAATGATATGGTTTGTGTTTTAAAGAATTCCCTGGGTTCATCCAAAAGTCCTTTATGGCCATTCTTCTATTACAATCTCATTTAAAGTCAAAATTTGGCTTTATCACCAATTTTCTAGTAAGAATGTCTGGAGTTAGAAATAGCATGGTTTATCAAGGATTTGAACCTGTCCTGCTGCATTTCTCTGTACAAGAGGTCATATTTGTTGAGTGGAGAGATTATTTTAATTGACATAATTGACTTTTCTCATTATTATCTTAGGCTTGAAAATGCATTTTGCTCTTTCCCAATTACAGCTTTTTCTCTGATAGAGCTTAACATGCTGTGTGTAATAATGAAGGTGGTTTTGGAAGGACTTAATGTATATAATTGGAAACTAAGATTAGGTAGTCTTCTATCAGCAGGAGGGTAGGAGAGCTGGGATGTATAATTGAAGTACAGTGTAATGGGATTACCTACAAATTTTAAACATTGCTTTCATTATGGAAAATAATAAGCATATTTATTAAGTATGATCTCTGCTTGGGACAATATTTGTTGTTATGAAAAAGCTTTTGTAATTAAGCTTGGGTATAAAACTGTATTGAAAATACTACATCAGTCTCTGGAAAATGCTTTTGTGCATAAAATTTTACTGAAATAGAAAGAGCTTTCACAGCAGAGGCAGTTAGCCAGATATTAGTATAGCTCACATCTAGCATTCACTGTAAATTCTTCTATGTGCTTTCAGTTCAGTCAAGGTCAAACCAAAAGAAAAATCATAGTCAAATGCACTTATACGTCTATCTTTTTATGAAACATTTTAATGATTCTACTGCTTTTCATGGTTATCCCCAGTGGAAATAAAGGCTATTTTTTTTTTTTAAGTGTATTTTCCTTCTGTAGCTCCAGAAGTGTGATGTTTTAGGGATTATGGGATGAGTGTCTATGACCTAAATTTTGCAGGCGGCCACATAAAATTCTCCTAGGAGTCGTCCATGTCCTTAAATATGCATCTGTGAAAATTTCCATAATTGTAGAAAGTATTTTCAAATTGTTGAAAACATTTCAAATGAGATTGCTATGTTGGTACTTGGGATATAATACAGTGGCCCCTCAGGATATTCTTTTATTTCTTTCCATTATCACTTTCGAGGATTTCTTTTCAGAAAAGCACTAAATTCAAATGTGCAGCTACTTTCCTTAATCAAAATTTGTACTGAAAAGATCTGCCTTCCACAACTGTTGCCACAACTGCCAGATTACTTTGAGGAGTTCTGTTATGGAAGTGCCTAGGACACATTCTTTGGGTGATAGGATATATCTTTATCTAAAGGATATATATGGTTTGGGATTTGCCTATACTGTGAGTATAGATCTTAGATTAAAAATTTCTTCTATCATACTGTGTATATATATATATATAAATGACATTTGTCTCAATTTATAAAGTTGACAAAAGTATGCTAGTGTACATTAAACCCAAGTGAATAATGAAATGCTAAAACAGAAAAAAAATTCAGAAAAATTCTGAGACACTGCTGTTATAATTTCATTCTTTTACCTTTGAACAAGGTGAATATATACAGGAAAGGGCAATAGCAACAGGAAATGCAGAATAACAGTATGGCTAAGGTTGGAAGGGATCCCTGGAGATAATCTAGCTCAATCATGTGCTCAGAGCAGGTTACACAGGACTGTGTGGCCAGGTTTTTAATACCCCCAGGATGGAGACTCTACAAGCTCTCTGGGTAACCTGTTTCAGTGTTTGACCACCATCACAGTAAAAAGAAATCTTTCCTATGTTCAAGGAGAATTTCCTGCATTTCAGTTTGTTTCCATTGCTTCTTGTCCTGTCAGTGAGATCTAACCAAGCAGACTCCGGCTCTTTTTCCACTGAAGGTGTCTTCCTTGCTCTAGACCTTCCTGTTGTTCTCAGGGACCTTTTAACAGTAAAGAGCAAAGTGAAGAAGGCATTGAATACCTCAGCCATTACCATGTCCGTTATCACCAGCTCCCCTGCCCCATTCAGCAATGGGCTCACAGTTTCCGTTGTCTACCTTTGGCTGATCAAATACCCATAGAAACCTTTCTTGTTGCCTTTTATGTGCCTTGCTGGGTTTAGATCTGAATGGCCTTTGGCTTTCCTACCCTTGTTCGGACAATGTCCCCATATTCCTTCTCCTGCTCTTGCTTTAACCTCTTGTATGTTTCTTTTATACCTGATTTTTGTAGGGAGCTCCTCTTTCAGCCATGCCAGCCTCCTACTTCTCTTGCTTAACCTTCTTCCGCTTAGATAAATCATTCTTGAGCTTGGGGTAGGTGATCTTTGAAAAATAATCAACCTTCTTTCCAGGTCTGTATCACATGGGATTCTTCTAAGCAGATCCTAAGGAAAAAATAGCTGTAGCTTTGGCTTATGCATGGTGCTCATTTTCAAATATTTCATTGCTAGAGGAAAATTCAGGTCCAGTTTCCAGAATCATTTGCCACATCAAGAACTGACAGAATGATGCCAACTCATATAAATCAGTACAAGTTGTTCCTGAGGGAATGTATAAAAATGGAAAAATCTAATCTTGCATACCAGGTAAAAATGTCATCCTTTAATCACAGCTCTACCTGGCTGCTTCTGAGATGCAGATTTTTTTCTTTTTCTTTTTCTTTCCCATTACTGCTTAAGGATTATTCTGTCTCCTGCAAGGAAAAATCTTCTGGAAGCAGGAGGTGAAGAATCCCAAGAAAAAACTTCATGTCGTCTGTGCATAAAAGAGAAATTAAAGGCCATCATGAAAGAGGGAAATACAACATCTGGAATATGTGGTTAAACACAAACTCAGTTTTAACTGCCCTAGCTGCCTTTGCCTCAGGATTGCCTCTTTGCCAAGGCCTCTCACAAAGAGCCTTGCCTTTGTGTAGGTATATTTGTAACTTAAGAGCAATTTACAACCCCATATTCCCCTCCCATTTCCCAGGTGGAAGGTTGTTTAACATTTTCCATCCCAGCTTTCAGCAAGTTCTTCATTATCTTGTGCTTGCCAGTGACATTCCCATGCATCTTTTAAAAGTTTCTTTTACTCCCCTGATACCTTCTTTCCTTTCATTATCCTCACACAAAATTGGCCAGTTGGATCACGTAGTAAAAGTTTCCTATTCTTTTAATTATGGCATGCTGAAGTAATTTCAGGCTCCAATACTGACAACAGAGTGAAGGAGCTTTTTCCTCTATTGAAGATTGTGATGAAGTTCAAACCCATAGTTTAATGAAGAAAACTGCTGCGTTAATTATGACAAAAAATAATGGTCAATTTATTTTACTTTTTTTTTTGAGATAAGTTAAAAGCAAGAAAATGCATTGTTGTTGAGAAGAAAATACAGCGTTTCTGATTCTGGATTGCAGCAAAGTTAATGAGAGCAATAGTTCCATAGTTATTTATATTTTCTGCTTGTCAGTGTTGAAGGCCTAACAATTTTTCATTAGATTCGGTGTCTTAGAAGACAGACCATAAAGATGCCTTGCAGATACCTGGCTGTAGTTTGTTCGCCCAGTTCATCCCTCCTTCCCATTACTGCTAATTCTAATACTTCATTGGCTCTGATTAAAACACTTCCTCCTTCCTCAAAAACACAGATTTGAGAACCTTTTTCAATCACTTAATAGCCCGATTTCTGGGGTCAGATTCTGACTTGACCAGGAATTTTAGAGACCACTTATTACGGTTGTTTTACTTGTCTCCAACTTGAAGATATCTTTTTATGTAACAGGCTGAGTTAGATGTCTTTTGTCCTTGTAGTGTAGGCATCAGTTTCCAACAGGCTGTTGAGTCAGAAGAGTTTGAACGGCTGGTGTTAAGGAAGATGAGATATTATCAGTAATCAGGCTAAGAAAATCAACTCACTGACAAAGTTTGTTTGACAAAGCTTTGGGTATTTTTTTCTAAAATCCTTGCGTATTAACGATGATGAAGAGCTGGAATTGAATAAGAAGCTGACAAGAGGGAAGAAGAGAACACAGAATTAAACTCACTTGAGTGCTTCTTTGGATGGGGAGTTTGGCTTTTAAATTTTCTTTCTTCTGTATGAGAGGGTATTGTGTTCAGGGATGTAAAATATGACTGCCAATTGGACAGATAGTCTCCCCTGTTTTGGGAGAAGTGTGTTGAGACAGTGCAAAGTGGGCTGCATAGTGAAATGCTTTGTTTACAGATAGTACTTGTGTCTTCTGCAAGAGCTGAATTAATATGAGCAAAGTAAAAGACGAGTTAGGAAGAGGAATACTGAGTTCAGCTTTGGTATCATGCCAGCTAAATGCAATTAAATAGATTGGGACCTAAGAAGAAGACACAAAAAGTTTGCTATAGGTGCCAACTGAAAGAACAAGAAAGGGCAAAATTTAACCAGGAAGGATTATACAGAAAAAAAGGAGAAAGAACAACAACATTGGAGTGTGGACAAACCATAGAACTGGCACAGGTGGGCAGTCACTAAGGGAAACTGGAAATCTGCAAGGTGAGAAAGAAATTCATTAAAACATTTCTGAAAATAGAGACTTCATGTAAATGCACTTATATTTATAATGTAGGCACTTGTTAGTAACTTGGGCAAAAGTAAGATCAGCAAAATGAAGGGAATGCAACTCCCAGCCTGGGAAAAGCCAAATTGCGTCTGTCAGAGAGAAAAGTGAGATGCTGAGAATGCACAGCAGGGTGCTGGGTTTTGGAGTTGCCATATGCAATCTCAAATAAAGAACCTGTGAATACTTGTCTTAAAATGTTTTTTTCATTTTTTTTTAAATTGCAACACTAATCTCTTTCATTATGTATTAATATTTTTTTCCTAAATATTTAAAGTATGTCTCAAGAAAAACTTGTACTCCTGAGGAGAGAAATACACGTTAGTAAAATTATAAGTAATAGTAAGTCATTTTCATGAGGTATGGATAACAAAATTACATCATTAAATAGTACTTCATCATATATGACACAATCAGAAACCCCAGTGAGTGAAAGATAATTTACAGTAGTTGTATGACTTTCTTGATTGTTCCTCTTTCCCCTTGATGTTCTGAGTAGATTTAAGTGCTTTGAACTACTTTTGCTCATCGTTTAATGGAACAAGTGTGGTGGAGAGGCTAAGTCTCCTTGTAATGAATCCAGAATATGAGCCTTGAGTTCAGCCTATGCCAAAAGTTGCACCCAGTTTATATCTTTACCCAAATGCTGATGGGTAACTATTCACTTAGGCTGGGCTGCTAAAGAACAAAACAAACCATTGCATAGATATAACCATGAGCACATCTGACAATAAATGCTGGCCTTCATTAGTCATTAGTTGATAGCTTGGGGAAACATCTTTGATGGTTACTTTATAGCTTATTTGTCACTAGAGACTGTTATTGAAAAAGCAGGTATAGTTTCAATATGAGTGTTATGCAGATTTGCAAGGTGCTTGGTAAGCAAAGTTATAATGACTATAAATTGCCATGTGTTTCAACTAGTTCCGTATTCTGATTTGCAGCATTTTCAACAAAGCACTTTTCTATTAGAAAATATCTCCTAGTAATACATTTGATTATTTTTTTAATTGATTTTTCTCTAGCATTAAAAAAAATCATTTATTCAGGCTACTGCTCTGTTGCTGGAAGCACTGTCAAGAGACATTATTCTGTAGTTACTGTGAGAATCGCTGCTATTCACAAAACTTGTGTTTAATTTTTGTCTGGAACAAACCCACACTTGTGAAAAAATGTATTTTGACAGATGGGATTGCTCTGCAGCCAGCTGCATGGAGTAGCAGGATGCCACACAAGTAAATAGCTGGATAGCGCACACTTATGCAGGTCTGCAAGTGGAGTTAATTGATGACGACAAATCAGTCTGACCAAATCTGGTATGCTGCTAGCTTAAGACTCCCAGGCTCCAACAGTATCTGTTTGCTGACAAGGCTTTCTCTCCTGTGTGCAGCATAAGTAAGATGTTATTTCTAAAGTAAAACTTTGACAGTTAGGTAATATTTATGCCTTTATAGATCCTAAAAAATGAAGTCTGGAGAATTTCATTACTCTCTAGGTGTATTCCAGCACTGATAAACACATTTCTGAGATGTCATCCAGAACATACAGGATATTGACTGCCTACTGATATTTTCTTCTAGAATAATTTAGCACCATTCAAGAATAGAATTAGAATAGTTCCAGCTGGAAGGGACCTACGTATCATCTAGCCCCACTGCCTGACTAATTCAGGGCTGTTCAAATGAAGGCATGTTATTAAGGGCATGTTCTAAATGCTTCTTAAACGCTGACAGGCTTGGGGCATCAACCACCTCTCTAGGAAGCCTGTTAACAGTGTTTGACCACCCTCTCAAACAAGAAATGCTTCCTAAAGTCCAGTCTAAACCTCCCTTGCTGTAGTTTTGAACCATTCGCACACACCCTATCGCTGGATACCAGGGAGAAGAGATTGGTAATAACAGTTTGATGATCACTCCCCATCACCCATTTCTGACTTTATGGGACTGGGGCAGTAACAGTGTAAAATTCTTTTAAAAGCCTTATCTGGTAGTTTCTAAACTGAGTAAAAGTCCTGACCCCCTGCTTTTTAGGATATTATCCTGAAACACTAAAGTATCGACTTTTCAGAAAGACAGATCCTTTGATGTCTTTTATAAGACATCTTGCATTACAAAACATAAAAGCCAAAAGATTTTATCCCTATTGGAGCAGGTCAGGCTAAGTAAGACTTATGAGCTGTACTCCGATGTGAAAAGGAAGTGGAATGAGTGGTTGCAGCTTTTCTTTTGAGTTCTTGTATGATGACAATCTGCGTCATAAACACTGTTTGGAGAATATTTTTCTAGTAGTGCTTTGTGAACCTGTGAACCTTTGAACCTTTATGCATCTTTCTCTCTGATGGTTGTTATGTGATTTCCACCATGCTTCATTTGAGTTACCATAGAAGTTTGCTGAGGCTGTCCCAGGCTTCCTTTTTTTGGATTTCAAATCATGTTTCATATTATGCATAGCAGGGATTTTGGTTTTGCAGGTAATAGAAGGATCTTCATACAGTCTTGAAAAACACTAAAAATATGGCAAGGTGAATACAGCTGTCTTATTGTGATTAATCAAAATCCAATTGGCATCAAACTGTTTTCTTAATTGCTAATAAAAGGAACGTTATCACCACTATCAAATCATGCATATATAGGTTAACATTCTTAGACTGTTAAGTTGTGAGCAAAACCTAAGTTTGTTTCATTGATACTACAATAGTTCAAATCTGTTAAAAATAGTTACCATGGGATGGGTCTTTTTAATGTACATGCATATTTTTCATATATTATTATACAGAGGTAAAAATAAATCTGTGACATGGATCATTCATTACTCGTCATTGTATTCATATTGTCACCATTTAAACGTTCTCTTTGCAGAGCAGATAATAGGCAATCAGTCGTTAATTTAGGATTGCTTCTGTCCCAATTAATCAAAATTTCACATAGATGTTTAAGACATTTTTCTTAAAAAAACCCTGGTGGAATATAAATTTTCACATCTCTTAGATAACAGGAACCAAAATACATGGAACTCAGAATAAATCTTAATTAAAAATCTGAATTGAAAGTAATTTGATGAAGTATGGTTATTAACCAGGCAAATATACTGTAGATTGAAAGAAAACTTACACTTGGAAAGAATATATATATAAAAATATTCAAATCCCTTTCAGGTTCTTTTTTTTCATTTAAGTTTTTTGTTAATTTTAATCTCCCTGTAAAGATATCATTAAAAAATCCCCTTAATATGAGCTTTGCCATATATAATGAGTTCAGCAGACAGACTTCACTGAATTTAATCTGGGAAATACTTGTCAGCATGCAATGTATATGTGCTCATAGATGTGAAATGACAAATCGCAACATGTGCTAAAAGACTTAACCTGTTATTTGCCCAGAGTGAGAGAAAGGCACTAAGGATACTTGACTATATAAGCCTCACTAAATTGTTTTATACAGCCATGCTATATAGTCTGTATAATGAAAAATTTGAGAGATACACAGTTCTCTGTGTGTGATTTTTGGCACAGAGCACAAGGAGTTCAAATTTTGTATTTGTGAACTTGATGTATGCTGGAGAAGCAGTTGGTGAATGAGGACATCTTTTTGTTTCAGCCTCCTCTTCAGGTTATTTTCCATTTCCTCTTTTACTTCTGAGTTGTCGTTGAGGCTGCCAGCTCTTCATGGCTGGAAGTTGTCTCTTTGTACACTCTTTGTAATGTGGGGCCTCATGATCTGTTGGATGACTCTACAGCTGCAGCTCTGAGTGGTTACAGATGGAATATGTATTGGGGTAAAGACACTTTCATGTCATAAACAGTCATAATTATTTAACTAGTTAGGTTTAAATATTCTATGGTCATAGGAGGAAAAAGTCGCACACATGCTCACTGACTTGGTAAGACCTGCATAGCTCAATTTTTAGCCAGAGACAGCAGCATATTCTTAGGTCTGGGTTCACCTCCCTCAGCCTTAAGGTAGGAGCAGAGTCATATTACACCAATCATTGCAGAAGGTCATATTCAGATGTCATTTATATTCACTTATGCTGAATTGCTCCCTGGAAATACTTTTTCATCATATGGGGAGACAAAGTTGACAAGGCTTCTAACACAATGTCATGGTTTAAGCCGTAAATCACGCAGCCCATTCTCTCACTCACTCCCCTTCTTTCTTACCCCTGCTCCCAGGTGGATGGGGAGGAGAATCAAAAGAATGCAACTCCCACAGGTTGAGATAAGAGCAGTTTAGTAACTAAAGTATAACACAAGACCACTACTGCTACTACCTATAATAATAATGACAAGGCAGATACAAGGAAAGAATACAATCGCTCACCACCTATACCCAGCCCAACCAAGCAGTGCACCCCCACCCTTCCGGGTCTCTGCCCTCCGTTTTACCTCCTGGGCATGACGTGCTGTGGCATGGAATACCTCCTTGGTCAGTTTGGGTCAGGTGTCCTGTCTCTGCTTCCTCCCGGCTTCCCCTCCTCCCTGGCAGAGCATGACACTCAGAAAGTCCTTGGCCAGACCAAAACATTACCAAGCAGTAACTGAAAACACTGGTGTTATCAGCGCTGCTCCCAGGCCAAAAGTCAAAAACACAGCGCTGCACCAGCTACCAAGAAGGAGAAAAATGACTGCTACTACTGAACCCAGGACACACAGGCAATTAAAATTAGCTGAAATTTCTCCAGGTCCTACTGTACACATCTACTCCTCTTTCACCTCTTTTTCTCTTCCTTTCTCACAAAGATGAGACTGCTATAGGGAACACTGTGCTCCTCTATAGTATTTAGCATAATACCTGCTGAGCAAACTTCCACCCTTCATAAGGGTTTCCTTTCTGAAGCCTTCTCTAAAATCACACGGTACTTTTAAGTCCCTGTATGACTAGTCCTAGCATACACGTGGTAGTAGATCTTTATCGTAAACAATGAGAACCATCTTGCAAACTCTGGATTTCCTGGGGAACAAACCTTATGTCAGTAGTTTTCTCACTGCCTTTTCCTAAAATTAAGCAAGGAAAACTCAGCAACTGGTTGGCAGAAAGTCAAAATGCTGATAGAAAATGATTTAGCTCTAGTAGAAAGCATAGGGACATCTTGAATATGATGCTTCATTTCCTATAGTATCCACAGTAGATGAGATCAGAAAAAAATGTTTTGAATTACAGATTAAGATAATAAACCTCAAGCACTGCATTCAGTGCTTCATCAGCAGTTCAGAAATAGGAATCCTTAGTTGTGAGCCAAGAGTCTGTGTTTAATGCAAAATTTATTCCACATCTTAGATGGTTATATATGACTGAACTATTGATTTTTAATTGTATCTGTCAGAATTTAGCTGCTCACTCACACATGTGATATACCTCAATCATTTGTAGGCAGGCATATGCCTCTTTAAGACTTGTTTCCTGTGTAGATAATATGCTGCAGTTCCCTGGAGACCTTATAAGCATATCACAAAAGCCAGCACAAACAGAAGGCTTGCTAATACCAAAACAAGTGATTAATATTAATTCCTATACTCCACTTCTGTCAAAGGCTTTGGAATCAGCAATTTCTTTTTGTCCTGGGAGAACATAAAATAGGAATACAAATTCTCAGGTGCCTATGTAGCCGTCTGCTTTTATGTCAGAGGTTGCTATTTTTCAACTTGCATAATAAAAATGGTATGTCAACAGGGTTTCTTTACCCTTGTTTTACTCTAAACAGGTTTTTTCTTCATATTTTTTCTTTAAGAAGTAAAAAAAAAATATATGGCATTCCATAGTCACTACAGATAAGTGACAATAGCTATTCCAGTACTTTTTAAACAATATATATTACAGGTGATCAAGAAAAATATGGTCCTGACCATACTTTAATAGTAAAACTAATCAGGTTCCAAGACCACTCATGCCCTATCTCCTGGGCTTTATCTTGTTTCCTTTTTCCTTTTTTGGAAGCGTTATCAGCATGTGACTGAGACGAAGAAAGATAATATAAACTTGGTACATTATGATAAAGGGTTTGTACTACTGTAGAAGCTTTTCAAGAAATAACTAGAATAAAGAAGCTGATCTTTGCTAAAAAGAACATCTTTAAATGGTCCAGTGAGAAGTTAGGTTATGCTTACCGAATGACCATCTGGAAGACTTCCTGAGCAGCACAATGCAGTATTAAGATAAGGATTTCTTGTCCTTATGATTTTTAAAACAAATAAATAAGCTATTCTCTCCCATCTCAAAAAAGCTACTTCCTGGTTTTCAGCTTGTTAATGGGTTATCTTGTAAGCTCAGTATAAATGGCAGAATCAACAACAGTGAAAACTAGAGTTTGCTCCAGTGAAGATCTGTTTATTCTACATATTCTAATGTTACTATCTAGTGATTTTTTGATTTTTTTAAAGTAAATTTAGTGATTTAGAATTACCTTTTTATAAACTGCTAAACAGTTTTATATCCATTTATGATCATGTTTAGCTTTTGAGGTCTGGGAACAGCACTGCTGTACTCTTCAGACTTTTCATAGTTCTATATTTAAATGTGTTTTTTCCAGGAGATTCTCACTAATGGAAGTTTTCAGATAAATTTCTGTTTCTATGAAGTGTTACCTTTCAGCAATTAATTTGAAGGGGGGGAAAAAGCCAAGCACATAAGGCATTGCATTTATCTTATGTGAATAAAGCCACATCTGACTTTGAGTTGAAAAATCTGGTCCTCTGTTCACATAGAATCACAGAATGGCTTGGGTTGGAAAGGACCTCAAGATCATCCAGTTCCAACCCTCCTGCCAAGGGCAGGGATGTGTCACCCTTCTTTTTAGATGCTATTTTAGCAATGACCGACTTGCATGATATATCTACTTATGCTTTTCTTCCTCATTAATTTTTGTTAAAAAGATCAAAGAGTGTGTGTTCTGTGATCATGGAGTACTTTTCATACAGATGACTTCCATAAGGTATCTGATACAAAGTACTTCAAAACACTCTGTAACATTTAATTAATTAATTTAAAACATGTATAAATTTTAAGAAAGGTCATGTGTTCATTAATTAAAAGTAATGCTTTAATGCAGACAGAGTTTAAGTCAATATTGGATTCTGCAGTCTTCAGGGCTCAGTTGTACAGGCAGCTGTAAGATTATAAGGGGAAATCCTTAATTCTACTCTCTCAATTGTGAATTAGTCCCACTTCAACCTACTTTCTTACTTCAGGATTTCTCAACTGGCATTAGCTGACAAGATAGGTCAAAGTACACACTGCTGCCTTTAAGATCACAAAGGCTTTCCTGAGAATTATGTGGGCATAGAGAATAGAGATTAAACTTTCATAAGAAACTTTCATAAGAAGACTGCACTTGTTAACAGTTAAAACAAACTTTTTATGTATGGTGATGGAATAAACATGGAAATTGAAAAGGGAGATTGAATGCTGAATAAGAAGAAATGTAATTTTTAGTGGTTTTTTTTCCCTAAAGTATAAACATACTAAATTATTCACACTATAATAAGGGGAGGTAGCATATGAAATTATACCTCTAAATCCATCCATACTGTAGTTGTATGGAAGATATAAAAGCTGAAAGCAAAACCCATTAAAACTGTATATTGAATGCATTATAATATTTGTTAATCTATGGTTTGTTTTACTTTATATTCTTTTGTTCTTTTTCTTCCCACTGTTAGATAGCAGAAAAAAAGGCATTACAAATGTTTTTATAATGTATTTGCATTACAACATCTAGACAAGTAGCTTAATTTTGCGTGGTTTAAAACAGATTCAGTCACCTGACAACCTGTACTTTCCAGATTATTCTTCTATTTAGGGCAATGAATAAGCGGTAAACTTCAGGTAATGACATGACAACTTCTTGACTGGTATATTCTATAGTCTACTGCCCTGTTGCCAGATTTTTTTGTCCCAACCATAAAGCCTGAAAGGAAACTTGACTACAACTACACTAATGACACAGTGCAGGACTGAATGTAGTATAGAAGTCTCCTTCCTGGCCTGACACAGAAGATAGTAACTGCCATGTTTGCAAACCCATCTTACTAAATCTCTTCTGAGCACTACATGTTTTCAAAATAACTATGTGTCATGGGTTCAGCAGTAGCAGTCATTTTTCTCCTTCTTGGTAGCTGGTGCAGCGCTGTGTTTTTGACTTTCGGCCTGGGAGCAGTGCTGATAACACCAGCGTTTTCAGTTACTGCTTGGTAATGTTTTGGTCTGTCCAAGGACTTTCTGAGTGTCATGCTCTGCCAGGGAGGAGGGGAAGCCGGGAGGAAGCAAAGACAGGACACCTGACCCAAACTGACCAAGGAGGTATTCCATACCACAGCACGTCATACCCAGGAGGTAAAAACAGAGAGCAGAGACCCGGAAGGGTGGGGGTGCACTGCTTGGTTGGGCTGGGTATAGGTGGTGAGCGATTGTATTCTTTCCTTGTCATTATTATTTGCCTTGTCATTATTATTATTGGTGGTAGCAGCAGTGATCTTGTGTTATACTTTAGTTACTAAACTGTTCTTATCTCAACCTGTGGGAGTTGCATTCTTTTGATTCTCCTCCCCATCCACCTGGGAGCGGGGGTAAGAAAGAGAGGGGAGTGAGTGAGAGAATGGGCTGTGTGATTTACGGCTTAAGCCATGACACTATGAAATTTCATTGTAATATAGCTGCATTTCAGCTTTTTCTTTTTTTCACATTCCTTTTAGAATGTCATTATTGTTATAGTCCTTGGTTTATAACTTAACCTGTTTTGTAAATGCAATCCCAATTCCAGATGGTAAATTGGTTGTCAGAGAATTCAATGATGAAATTGATGTCCTACAACTGGGTGCTACAACTGGAAATAGTTAGTGAGGGAATCTTACTATGTTTTGTTTTGCTATCACAACACAACTTAAGGAAGAAAAAATATGCCTGACATTTTGTTGCATTTAAAGGTATATGACTTTCTGGCAGTTGATGCACCACCTAAATGTGTATGAATCTGCCTTATGTCCGCTTAATGTATTTTTCTTTTGATTCTTGATGTTTCCTGATCTCATAAGAATTCCACAAATCATTACAGTATCATTCTCTGAGTGTGGCTACATAGGTTTGGTTTGAAAATGTATTCACCATGGTGCAAAACTATGGACAGTGGTTATTAAGTTGGTAAAGCATAACATTTCCATGATGCTGAAGGTTACCTTGCTGACCAGAATCATCACTTGCTTGTCAGAGGCCTGTGATGTCTCCCTGTTTCTTTTCTGAGAGAACCAGAATATTTTTAGAGGTTATATTTTTTGGCTACTGTTATTCTCTTGGATGAGAGTTCTGAAATAATTGTTTTTCAGAACTCATTGTTAATATCTGAACTTTCCCTGAACTTTTAAACCAGGGGTGTAGATTGTGACTCTTGTCCAAATCACGTAATGAAATATCAGGAAGAGGAGTCGGAAGTCTAATCATAAATTACAATTATTCTTTTTCCCCCATAAATCATAGAATCACAGATTGGCTTGTGTTGGAAAGGACCTTAAGATTATCCAGTTCCAACCCCCTGCTGTGGGCAGGGACGCCTCACGCTAGACCATGCCACCCAAGACCCTGTCCAGCCTGGTTTTGAACACTGCCAGGGATAGGGCAGCCACAGCTTCTCTTGGCAACCTGTACCAGTGCCTCACCACACTCACAGTAAAGACCTTCTCATTTATGTCCAACCTGAACTTCCCCTGCTTAAGTTCGAACACATTACCTCTTGTCCTGTCACCAAAATTCCTGAAGAGTCCCTTGAGGCTCCTTGTTTTACCTGAGGAATGCTGTGATTTTATTAAAAATATATTGAATAAAGAACATAGCAGACGGTCAAAAAGTATTCAGCTTCAAAATACTCTCAGAGATGAAGTTTAAAATATAAATGAATCACTGGAGTAGTTTTCAGGTGTTCTTATTCACCTTTAATTCAGAAGTTTTTATATGCTAAGGTTTAATAAAAAAGGGATACTTACAGTAGCTTAGATTCTATTTTTAACAAGTTAGTTACTTTAGTATGTGAAAGAGCATTATCTAATCTAGAACAGGTTATCTCATCTAGGTCATATTAACTTGGTTCTGGTGTTTACAAGAACTCAGTCTTTGCTCAGACTCATTCTACAAATACTTGCCAAATGTAGCTTTTGGTATAGAAAACAAGTGAGGAGGTAAACAGTTTGCATGAATAGGACAGATGCCTCAAATACAGTAGATGAGATACAGGTTGAACCCAGGGAGATATATGAGCTGGGCATATTTTCAGCAGGCGTATGTGTGGCTAAGAGAATTTTTCCTTTTTCACTCATGAGCTCTCCCTAACAACCTGGAATACATCGCTGGAAAAGAAACCGTGGACAGACTTCGTTATGGTTTAGTGCTTGTGTGTGTTAGTGGTGAAATGTATGAAGGCTGGTAAGCAGAAAACACTGATTTTTTTTCTTCCTACTCTATTGAACGCACCTAAATCCTTTCCGTACAGAAATGTTACTTTCTATAATGACTTTCATACTTGCCTTTGCAGTAAATAACCTGTGTCCAAAGAGAGAATTGTCATAAATTGCAGTTTACACTGTAATTCTAATATACACTGTTAGATATCTCTATATAACAGGGAGGAGACATGGGAAATTTCCTATTAACCTTGTGAAGAATGCTCATCTCATCTCCATCTGAAGGCTGCCTTGTTCCAGTTGTCTTTCTGAGCTGATCTTGTCTTTCTGAGCTGATCCTGTCTCCCCACCTTGCCTTTTTACTCTATTCTTGTTTGTACCTAAGGACTTGTAATAAGTACTACAAGAATAAATTTATTAAAGTGTTATTCTACTGCACTGATGGTGAAAGTTAGCTTTCACTACTCCCTGAAGGGGAAAAGCTTGTCAGTAATTGAGGTGTTCCTCTTGCTGTTTCACGAACCTTGCGGTGGTGTATGAAAGACATCTTGAATTATTCAGTGTTCCTTGTTAGTTATGTTTCTCCTTGGCTTCCCTGTGTAGCTGATGTCATTTGTAGAGGTGAGATTTTTTTCATGGTCTAGAGACCAGATTTTTGAAAAATAAGTCCCTTTTTTATTTTTCTTCTAAGAGGTAACATTTAGATGCTGATGTTTTCTATTTGTCCTCCTTTTTGGATATGAAATGTTTGGAAAACTCTAAAAGATTAATATTACTTTTAGACTTCCAAACTGACAGAGAAGAGAACTTCAGAACATTGCAATACTGCTGATGTTTGCAGTCCTTAAGGGTAATTTAATGCTGAGATCACAGAGAATGTTTAGCAGGATAAACATTCCCATTCTGCCATTCTGATTTATTTAAAATGACCTCTGTGTATAGGTACACCTAATTCTGAAATTCCATTCTTCGCATTTCACACTGGAATGCACATCCATAAAGACAACCTTTCTTGAAAGCAGAATGCATGTACATAAGAACCTGTAATTTTTATTTAAAGCTCTTTTTTAGAGTTTCCAGGTTTTTTGTTTGGTTAATTTGAAATTGATGCCAAATTAAAAAGAAAGAAAGAAATAGAGATTTTATAATAGTTATTTGATCCCTCAGCTATCTACTAGCAGGAGCACCAATTGCACCAACACAGATGTGCTCTCTGTAAGTGCTGTAGGACAAGCTGTAAGAACAGCCTATTCTGGTATAAGAGCATTTCGTTATATAAATGTCATGAAAAAGCCTGTAATTTCTGTGAATATTATCTAGGTAGATTTTTTTATCAGTCCTTCAGCTTTGAATTCCCCATCCCACAGGCTAATGAATCCTCTTTCTAAGTTCAGATAGCTATGTAGTGTCTGTATCAGAGACTACATTTAAAATGTTATTTTCTAATATTGCCAATCAGTACCAGTACCACCAAGGTGAGCAGCAATATGGCCCCAAATTGATACTAAGCAACCAGAGATGTACAATTACTTTTGAATTATTGGTTGCCTTGCTTGTGGCTGATCTCATCACCGATGAAGTGAATGCATTTTCCTGCTTTGTCAAGGAAGGAAGGTGTGATCCTATTCTTATAGACCTGAAAGAACCATGAAGGAATATTTTGTTCATCTTTCAGGAATGTCCTTCTATATACTGAGACTTCTTTCACTTCTGCGTAGTTTTCAGAGCACCTGGAAGACAAGGGCAGCTGCACTAGGCTGGCTGAGCCACTGGAATGCATGGCAGAGAAGGTCAAATTTTACCCTTAGACCCACCCTCATATCTTCTTAGAAGACAAGAAGTTATGCTGATCTGAAAGCTGAATATTTCCCAGATGAGGAGGAAAAAAAACCTCTTTTGCCTCTTGGTAGACAAAAATATTTCTTGCAGTATAATTGAACATATTCATCAGTTCATACAAGATTGTTATAATTGAAAGTCTTAATTCTTGCTTTGCAAGGTCACCTTGGTCCCTAACGGAGAATTGCAATGAGAGCCAAGAGACTGAGACACTATTCCAAGATTCTGCCACTGACCTGCTTTTGCAAATTAATTCACATTTTTCTTTATTTCCCTTTTTCATTTGTGTGTGGAAATTTTTGCTGCACACTCTCTAAGAAGGTAGGAATTGCTTGTTTTACTGAACTAACTCCAGGCTTCGTTTGAACTCGTATCCTCTCTGAAGCATCAAATCGGAATAAAAGGGAGAAGAGGTGTTTGCATTTCATATTAATGTTTAATAGGAAAACTTTAATGAAAGAACACAATACATAAAATCCATCAATCTGGTTAAAAATCTCAGCTGTGGTTTAAAGATAAATTCTGCTCAGATAAATGGTGTAAAGTAACTTCTCTTTTTCAGTATTAATATTTTGTAATAGCTGGCGTGAGAAGTTTGATTTTATTTTATTTTTTAACCTTAAATAGCAGGTTTTTTATCATGGTGCCTCTTGTTATCACAGGCTTTATTGTATTCCTAGTGAACTTTCTGCCCAGTTCAAGCTCCAACTAGACCGGTAATTTAACTTCATTGACATGGTAATCATATGAAGTTGATGCAGGGAGCTGTAGGTGTGCCACACATAGTGGTACTAGTGTAAATTGCTTAACTAATGCCCTATATTCAAGGTTGGGAGCGTCCCTCCAGACTTTGAGAACTCACCCAGAACAAATTCTGAATCAAACCCTTTTCATTCTTGCATGGTAAAACAATTCATGATACAAGAGATGTGTAGTAATTCAAAGCTTGAAGAAATCCTTTTATATCTTTTTTAATCAGGAAGAAAAGGAACAGAGCTTTTGGGGCAAAGGCTAATAGAGAACCGAAAACATACACATGTATTTTTTAACCTAAGAAAATAAAAGAGGAAGCTATAACTTTTATCCAGAAAAATGTAGATGAAGTTCTGAACAAAAAAAGCAGCTGGTCCATTGTGTATGTCTCTGCAATTCTATCATACTAATAAGGTTTTATTCTGAAGTCCTTGTTGGAAAGTAAGGGACAAACTTACAAAGGCTCATTCCACGTGAGATGGCTGCATGGACCTCATTCAGTAATTCACAACCTCTCCAATACATGCTGCTTTTTATTTAGCAGGGAACTATCATGACTGCTTTTCCCTTTGGCAGTAGGGTTACAGCTCCTGGTACCTGCCTGACACTGGCATTTTAGATGTTTATCCTAGAGGAAAGATGTATCCCAAAATGTTCCAGTATTGTAACTGCAACTAAATTCTGCTAGGCAGCTTTACAGGAGCCAGGTGCTACTGCAAAAAGAAACAAGACTCTGTAAATTATAGGCTATTTTTATGAAACTAGAAACTAGCTTTCCAATATTTCTGTTTCTCGAAGCCCTGAGGCTGCAGAAAGCATACTACAGTGCTCTCATTTTATAATAGAAATACAAGATAATAAGTTCTAAGAAATTATGGCTTACTGCTCTAGTCTTTTCATTTTTTCTTTTCTAGCTTCAAGATAAAATAAACTTTTTGGGATAAACTATCACTATGTAATCTGCTAAAACAGGTTGATAGGTTTATAACTATTTTTGAGCAAGCATGCTTGATTGCAGATACACTTTTATTCATTCTGCATGCCTAAGAATAACTTGAAATCAGAAGGCAGTTTTTGATTATTGTTTATAGTCTTTTATGAAACCCCTTGGTTTGAAGATCCCCATTGTGATAATTAGCATCATCTCCTTTTGTAAAGCAACTGTGTTAACTGCAGACTTCCTGCACTTCCCATTTTATTCTCACGGCTGTGGGAAATAGAGGAACTCTGGCATTCCTCTCCAACTCTTACTTTTCCAGTCAGGATTTATACTTGTGAACCTACTCAAACCCATATATATATGAGTATTTGCACATAGGTAGCTCAATGCAGAAAATTAGCAAAAAGCTTCTGATTTTAATAATGTTCCCATTTAAATCACAATCGCTTGTAAACAGATAAAGGAAGTAAGGCAGAAGAAGTAGGATTTGAATATGAGCTGGCATTTTGGTTCAAATGAGAATTACTGTGTAAGATTGCTTTGTTAGGAGTCTGATGTACTTAGTAAATCAAAGGAACTTTTGAAGCATGATTTGACAGGAAGAGCAACGTGTTAATATTCTGATTTCACAAAGCACAAAAATGTCAGTTATCAGAATGGTGTTGATTATATTTCACAGCTGTTTATGCTGATTCCAATGAAAAGAGTTGTGGAAAATTATTCCAAGGATAAAACTGGCTGCTTTAGTACCTTTTAAATATTTTAAACCATTACAGACAAAGGGGTTGTCAAGAATAAAAACACTCAGATTGTGAATAATTTGTGGATTGAATATAGATGGATTATTTAAGTTATATTGTGATGCAGATGCTTAATTATGACAACGATGAGCACTGTAAAAAATTCTGAAAACTAATATAATGCACTTGAAATAATAATGTAATTAAAATCTTGTGGAGATGAGGCCATCAATCATGTTCTAGAGATAAAATTTATGCATTTGAAACCCTACATTCTTTCCCAAAGACTTCATTTATATTGTAGTGAAATATTCAGGGGGTCTTGAATCCCTTGCTTCTCTACTGATAACATAATTTCTGTCTGCTTTCCAGAGAATTATAAGGATGACTCAAGGTTTGAATAGCCTTCTCAATGCCATATCTACCAAGTATCTTCATTTCATCACCATGGTGATACATAAATTTCAATGTGAAACAAAAGTTGATGTGTGTATCAGCCAGCAAGCAGCTTACAGTGAATATACTTTTGGGAAGGAGGAAAATAAGAGAAAACATGTTTTCCATCATGGAAATATGAAAATGTAACCATCATAAAAAGCACAGTCTTAATTTTAGGTTGCTCTGACAATGTTCTTTAAAATAACAGTTGAGAAAGACCACTCTTTTTATGTGGTTCTTGAATACTTTGAATACTTAATGTTGGGTTGTTTAAAAAGCATCTATAGGATAAACTCTGGTTTATAGCATCCATGGCACAATTTGTAACTTCATAGATCAAATTATTCAATGAAATTATTAACAGAACTATTCATTCTGTACTCGTCAAATGTTGGAGGAGCCTGCTGATGTGTTGTTTGCTTCTGCCAGGTGTAACTGTATGCATGTAACGGGCCCAAAATTAAAAAGTCAGTTAATCAGCAGCTTAGCTGATCTTTTGGCTCTATTTTTTTACCTCCATTAACCAGAAAATCTCTACTGACAGGAAATAATGGAAACTCTGTTATTATGAACTGAAACTGATAACAGCTCCAGTCACTTATTCAGGTAATGATCTTGCCTAGAGGTTATCAGTAATTTATGTGTTAAGGGAGAGGTAGTTAGTAGATATGAATATATTCGAAGGAATAATGAAGATATTATCATATCTTCTCTTAAAGGTATAGATAAAGTCTGAAAAAAGGAAGTTCTTGCTTGCAGCATCAGGAAGGAAACATTGCATCCAAATTTTAACAACATTACATGAAGACAGGTTGTGAGGCAGGTAGAAAGGAAGGGAAATAGCTCTATTTTCCCTCTTGGCTGTGATCACTGACAAGATGAAATAGTGGGTAATATTGTGATGAAAGTCTACATGTGGGATGTGAAAAAGCTCCAGAGCAACTCTGAAAAATAACATAAACATTCTAAAAATGTTTTTTACTTTGGAAAGTTTTCTCTTTGGTCCTCTGAGAGCAAAAGAGGAGAGTCTGAAAAGCGAAGACAGAATTCCTGCCTGTGCTCTGAGGAGAGTAGACAGACAAACTGAAAGAGCAGTTATGTCTGGCCTATTATGTGAGGCTCTTCTGCCTTATATATTTTTTGTGTTCATCTTTTATTTTACAAAGTAAGGAAGGATGATGTTCGCTATACCCAGAATTTGTTACTCCTATTTGAATTAATTAGAAGAATAGCTATGCTAGAACTGCCCAAGGGCTCCATCTTGTTCAGTGTCCTACCAAGCAACTGGGAATTGTACCAGAACTGAGAACACATGTGTAATAGTATTGCCCCAGTCTCCAGTTTTTCAACTAGGGGAATTACTCTGGTTAAAAGCAATTATTCTATTCAATTTTTATTTAATTTTATTTCTCTTTTACATCTTTTTTTAATTATTTACATACTACCATCTCTATATTAAGATTTCCTAGAGTCTTGCTTTTATTCAGCTCTTCAATGGCATCTTCCACTTTATGCCTCTCTCTATTTTTCCTATCTCTGCTTCCATTATATTGATTACTTTTTTTCTAAATTAGGCAGACATTAGCATACTTACTGTAGCTGGATTTTATTTACATTTCTTTGATCTTCAGGCTTTCTTGAAAACCTGGTAGAAACTGGTTTCCAGTTAGTATTGGAAGGTGAATTTATTACTTTGCTCATTAGGTTCAAGAGGAGCTTCTCTTTTATCTATCCTTTTATTCCCCCCTCTTTTGTTCCCTTTGCTTATTTTCATATTACTAGGCATTTGAAATTTCTGGTGACATTAACCTCCATAAAAGTGATTTCTGTTACTAATATTTCAGCTCATTCTGCTTTCACAGGGACTCAGAAGCTCACTAAGGAATATGTCAGTTCTTTTTGCTTGTTGCAAAGGTTTCTGTGCAAATTAATGAGTTTAACACAATTATGGGGCTGTAATACACAAGCAGACATAAACTGCTTAAGGGATCTCAGAACATAATTGGCACAATTTAGGTGCCTAGGCATCCATCTCATGCTTTTTAGATACCTTAGAGATTCTGAGACATCTGCATGAAGTGGCAGATATGACACAGGATCTTTAGAAATCTGACCTTTCCTGTAGTGGCAGCTCTGGGCTTGTCAGGATACCTCGGGGCATTGAAAATGTTACTAGTCTCATATCCATAGCCAGCTAAATTCCACCCGAGAGCTTTTATTTCATGTTCTTAACACGCTGTAACACTTTGATGTACAGTCATGCTTATCTGCAGTGTTTGCAGTGCTGTGCATCAAACCCTACATTTTGGGAAATACTCTCTTGTGTTTTGCCAGCATCTCCCAACACCTCAGAGCTGGGGTTATGTTGAAAGGTCCTGTTTGCTTTAGGTATGACTTTTGTGGCCTCTGTGGTGTATATATTTATAAATATATATATATACATTGTCTCAACCATTTCCAGGAAGACGCATGATACTACAAGATGTCTTAAAAAAAAAAAGTGATTAATAGTAATTCCGCTGTTTTCAAATTCCTATTGTGTATACAGTGTTAGGCACACTGAACATCTGTGTCTTTCTGCCTTTGGAGTTAATTAAGGAAGTAGATCGTAGGACCTATTTTGGAAAATGAGTGAGATTTTAGTCTCTGCATTGCTTTTCTAAACTGCCTTAAGTCTGCTGTTAATTTCTGGTTGGAGGAGTGGGGAGACAGGATTTTAGTTATTTCTTTTTAAGAAAATACAAATTTTGATTTTTTTAAAGTAAGAGATTTCCTGATGTTGGAGGGTGGGGGGTATATTTTCATATTTGTATTACACTTTAAAGTGTCAGGGAATTTATGTGCAAAATTTGAAACGTTCATTCCAAATAACTAATAACGGTTTTTTTTTTGTTTGGTTATTTTAGATATTAAGGGGGAGGTTCTTTAAAGCTTCTCTGACCTGTTCAGCATTAAAACTAGAGGCTAAAGATCCTTGATTTCCTGTATTCCCTGAGTAAGTCACTAATAAAGAGAAATTAAAGGAACTTAGGTGGTAATAAGAAAAAAAGGGTCACTTTAACCACACCCCTGATTCAAGAGGAGACCTGCTCTTTCCTGCTGGCATGTATGCCCCCCCACTTTCTTTTTTGCTTGCGTTGTCCCCAGCCACCTGACCTGCAAAAGTATCACGTTAAATGTTGTCTAAATGTCTAGAGAAAGTTTATTAGACTTCTTTTTCGTTACATTTGTTGGTAGTGTTGGGAAAGGAGAAACGGAAGGAAATGCAATCCATTCAGGTCTGATTCTGACTGAAATGGTCCACTGATGATTTCATCCATGACCTCCTTTTGTGCTCTACAGTGAAAATATGATTTATTTTTTTTTTTATCCTAATGCTGGAGAAATGATAGAATTTTCTTAATGACACAGTATTTGACAACTGGCATGTGAATTTATTGCTAAAACTCAGCAGAAAATTATTTTAGAGATTTTAACAAAAAATCAATCATGCAAGTGTTGAGAATAATGAAGGTGATAAAACACTTTAATCGAGCCCAGTGCTATGCAAGTCATGGCAAAATTAGCTAAGCCACAAAATTAGTTTTCCCTTAGACTGTTTTACTTCCCTTTTGATAATAATGATAAAGTCAGTTTGTGCTACTTGACAGTCATTTCTTTTTATCTGTCTAAATGCAACAGAGGGCTTCCCACTGAAAATTGTGTTTTGCTTTGAGGGCTGAGTAGAATCTTTCTGGTTTGCTTGCAGTTTCATTTCTAATAGTTTGGTGGGAGGATGTTTCTTGTATTGCTCTGGAGCAAATGGTACTCAGATGTGACAGTCCCCTATGGGGTGTGTGTCCTTCGCAACCCTCCATTCCCCCCATGCTCTTTTGGTGCTTCAGTTGTGTACATTAAATATCTACTAGTGGTACTGCTGTATTGGTTTCCTTTCTGGTACTCCTAATAATAGAAAATAAGTACAAGCAATTGCTTCTATCTCTTAATTTGGTTCTAAATGTATTGAGTACATGCTGCCATTGTAATTTTACCCCTAGCTTTCTTACTTCCTGGTGGATGATCTATTGCTTGAAAATGTAAAATTGCTGCAGCCTTTCCTTCACTGGAAGCAATATTATGTTCTCTTCCTTTCAAGTTTCTTACTGTTCCCATGCAAATTCCCAGGAACTATGAGAACTGTTCAGACTTGTTCAGAGATGTCCCAGTAATTATTGAATTCATTGCTCAGTAACACCAGCAGACAGCTAGATGTTTGGACACTGAGTTTTTCAAGTCATGCCTCCAAAAAAAGAAAGGTGAGGGCGGCAAAATAAGTTTTTCTGTTCACTGATATTCTATTTCATGTTAATTCTTGTAAAAAACTTGTTTCTCAAATGTTACCTGAAATGATGACAACTGTGTGATAGTAGCAAGAACGTCTTGTGATTAATGGCAAATATGTCTGTTTGGCTGCTAGAAAATGAAGTCAGAAGCTGCAAAATTTGCAGACAATTCTTTTTATTTCCAATGTGTTTCAGGAGGGGGGAAGAGGAGGCGGAGGGAAAGGTCAGGCAGCTTTTTCACAATTGCAGCTTTGCTAGCTATAGCTTCTGCTTGAGGCATTATTTTCCTATTATTGTTTTGGTGTAGAGAGATGTGTGTGTCCTTACATAGGCCCAGGCTTCCATGACTGATTTAATAAAAACGATAAAAAGAAGAACCAGTTCAGCTCATCCAGCAGAATTTGCAGCCCTCTGGCATTTAATTATGTGGCTCTGCATATTATATTCAGGAAGCTTTTTATTTTTCCTGGTGTTTTTTTTTTTTTCACAGGCTTTTCATAAGGCTGCTACGTCTTTAGTGGCTACATTGAATATGTGTCAATAGAGATGTTTTTCATGCTGCTTGAGTGCACCGTTGCTGTGATCTGCTTTTGGCAACTATAAAATAGAAAACAGTGACACTAGTACAATAGAGGAGGAACAGCGCAGGACACACAAGTGAGAGACAACAGCTACTGAGTAGCCTGACTTGTCTAAGAGTTGTTAATAATGGCTTAGAATCCTCTGAGGCTCTGAGATAGGTCAGGTTAAAATAATAACCAGTTTTGTGGCACGTGCATGACAAACTCAGTTTGGGATTGCACAATTAGTAGCATCAAATACTGTAAATTACAGAAAAATTTCTGGGTTTATAATTTAGGGTCTGGAAGGCTGTTGTATATAGAAAACATAAACTGTTTCATGAGTCTTTGAAACAGATGTGTAAGGGAAACTTTTCTAATATAGTGGAGGATTTTTGAGTGAGAAAGCAGTTGTCAGAGGACTGGGGTGAAAAATGAACTATCTAGCGGTAAATACCTCAGCCTTGACAAATCACAGAGGAAGTGTACCTAGTGTGAAAGCAGCACCTCATGAGGTTTTGTGCCCACATTACCAAAAGAGGTGTTCTTTGGATGGGCAGAAAAGAAAAACCCAAGAGTCAAGCCAGCTGAAGTGGCCATCTCTTCTTACTATTTTTAAATGGAGACAAAGTTTGGAAGAGCGCCTACTGAAGAAGCACAAAACTAAACTGAATTGTTTTCAGGTAACACGTCAGTCACAGAATATCTTGGCTGTTGTAAGTAATATGATTAAACATAATCAGCTGCTGCATGTGGTTGTGTCTTAGAGATTAACATTAGATATGTATGTGCTATAAGTGCGCGGTCAAGTAATGATGTATAAAAAGTCTAAGTCAGTTCTTACTGACTCTTTCTGAAGTGTCAGCAAATATCATTTTGTAGGTTTTGCAGAAGATCATGGATTCTTCTTTGCAACATTTTAGGTGAGAGTTCTGAAGTAAGGAATAATTAATTTTGAATATAAATATGGATATATTTTTCAGTGCATATAATGAGTATTATGTAACATTATATTTCAGAGATTGCAAATGCAGTCTTATTTGCTCTGCATTAATTTCTTTCTTTTCCTTCTTGGATTAAAAGCAAATTGAAAATAAAAATGTTTATAATAAATATAACAATTCTGAGAGAAAAATGTTGACACTCACTGTAAAGTTTGCAAGAGTGTACGAGTTCTCACCACACTTCAACTTCACAGTTTGAAATCCCTCATTAAACTGCATGCCATGAATATACATTTGGAAAAGTTAAAAATACAATAGAAATGATATCTCAGTATGGCTCGGTAAGAAATTGGTTAAGTTCAAAGTCTTTGGCTGACTTCAGTGCAAGCAGAATTTCTATAATAATCTTTAAATGCAACACTGGACTATTTATTACTAGTAGTGTTAGATTAATATATATATTGTATATAATGCTATGTATTTCTGTTTTCAGGATATTTGTATAGTTTCTCCTATTATGTAACTACTCTGATTTAACAAATTTATACTTGTAAAGGATGGTACCTGTAAATGAACCGTTATAATTCATGGATATAATGATATCTTGTTCTAAGTTAACCTTCAAGCAGAAATCCCTTTAAACTTCAGAAGGCAAAACTTAACTGTACAAAAGAGTATAAAGCATTTTTTAATGAGGAATGGATTATTATAGTTCTGGAAGAAGAATTATCATTTAAGTGATTATAGTGAGTGGGTCATAACAATCACTTAGAATTCCATTCTTTTCAGAAGCTCATCTTTTCAAAATTAAATGTATTGCAGGCTCAAATACAGGATTATTTTAAAGAATTCTTGTACTGTTCATATTCAGAATTATCAATTACAAAATGAACTGCTTTGTACTCAATTGACACTGTTAGGCAGCAAAAAAAAAAAAAACAGAAAATGCTTTTTTTACTACTTTTTCTTGCACCTCTCTTTACAAATAATGCCAAAATCAACAAATTCTGAAATCATATATTTCAAAATATACTTGTTACGTTCTCATGAAATAAATCAGAATTCTGTTTAAATATTCCATAATGCACAAGACTCTGATTAAAACAAATATGCATTTTTTTTTAATCTTCTCATCATGAGTATGTACTAGTAGAGGCAAAAATTGTTGAAGGCTACTTTGTGTAAATCTAAAATATCAGGCTTAACATAGAAAAGTCTATAGATACTACAATACAGGTAAATTTGTCATTACAAGCTAAACAAGACAAACTCTATGATGCTATGTGAATTTCCTTATCATAATATGTGTGAAATGATTTGCAAAATCTCTTTAGCAGCTTGGTATTGACTTTGAACATAGATAATGGAGGAGAAAAAAGAGCAAATTAGGTTGGGTTCACATATTCCCTATTCTGAGTCTTGGATGAGTACTCAAGAATTGTATTTATTAGATGATGATAAATTGCAAGTTTAGGTAGTAAAGGCAGTCTGGATGATGAATTGCAAAAGGATCTTAAAAGATCACGAGATAAAATGGCTGAAGTTTGGTATGAATGACTGTAAAGCACTGCACATGGTGGTGGAGACTGGGTGAACAGTTTTAACAAGGTGGGCTCTGGGGACCTTGGACAGATCTACGAGTCATGATAATTGCCAGACAAGGTCACTTCAGTAATCCTAAAAAAAAAAAAATCAAAAAAACCCTAAAACCAAACTCCCAAACAGATCTCTTATACTAGAAATGAATAGAAAAAGAATAGAATACAGGAAAAGTACATGACCAGAATGAAGAAAACCTGCATCCACTCTCCTTTCTGCTATTACAGGAGAGTGGGAAATGAGCTCCTAGAGCAGGAGTCAGCATATTCAGATACAGAAACTGGGTGGGAATTGCCCTTTTTCCTCTTCTGGGTACAGTGGGACACAGGATACTGGGGAGGTGATCACTTGATTGAACCAGTATTGCTGTTCTTACGTTTGGTTGGGAGGTAGCATCTTTGACAGATTCTTGGCGGTTTTCATTTGTACTGGTTTTGTCTAGAGTAGAGTTTTTTTTTTTTTCTTAGTAGCTGGTATGGGGATATGTTTTGGATTTGTGCTGGAAACAGCATTGATAATTCATGGGTGTTTCAGTTACTGCTGAGCAGTGCTTATACAGAGTCAGGGCCTTTTCTGCTCCTCACACTACCCCACCAGCGAGTGGGTTGGGGGTACACAAGGAGCTGGGAGGGAACACAGCCAGGACAGCTGATCCCAACTGACCAAAGGGATATTCCAGACAATAGGATGTCCTGCTCAGCATATAAAGCTGAGGGAAGGAGAATGAAGCGGGTGCCATTCAGAACAATATTTTTTGTCTTCCCAAGATAGCAACACCAATAGAAAGTGGTGAGTGAATTTCTTGTTTTGCTTTGTTCATACAAACAGCTTTTGCTTTACTTAGTAAACTGTCTTTATCCCAACCCATGAGTATTCTCACTTTTGCATTTCTGATCTAACTGTGGGGGGAGTGCGTGAGCAGCTGCTGACCAGGGTTAAACCACAAATGTTTTTCTAGCAGATCATGGATTTTATTATGACTCATAATATCTGAGGATGGAAATTAAGTTTATCGTAGCTTAAGTAAATTTTTATTAAAAATAATATTATTCAGTTTGCAGAACAGTCTGGAGAGTCTGAGAGCAAAGGTGAAAAAAATTGTGAAAATGTCAGGTGAAAACAGAAACTGTCAGACAAAAGCAGGCTCATCATGCCTTAGAGGAGGTACACACAGAGCCAGACTATCCCTTTTTACGGTTTTCTACTTAAGTTTTGTTTGGGAATGGCAGGTGATTGGATTTACTGCTTTGGGAAGCTTGGTGAAAGAGTGAAGAATCAAATTGTCTTCTCACGGTGAAGTTCAGTCTACTGAGATCTACTTTCTGCTGCTTGTCATGCCTTGCAAATTTGGATTAGCACCAGGGACTCATGAAACAGCACAAGTGGTTTCTGTAATCTCCAACTAACCTCAGCAGGTATTTTACCTGTCATACAGCGTGCTTTAATAGGTGGAAGTTCAGACTGAAAACTGCCTTTAGGTGCCCTCTTCCTTTGATATTTAGTTTGCCTCTGAGAAAGAGGAATTGCTATATTATTGACAGTTAAATGAGACTGCCTTTAATTGTGCTTCCTAATGAGCTTGGAGCCCTTTTCACCTTATCTCCCTATGCCTTCATCACTGCGTATAGAATCATAGAATAGTTAGGGTTGGAAAGAACCTTAAGCTCATCCAGTTCCAGCACACCTGCCATGGCCAGGGACACCTCACACTAAAACACTAAACCATGCCACCCAGGGCTATGTCCAATCCAGCCTTGAACACTGCCAGGGATGGAGCATTCACAGTTTCCCTGGGAAACCCATTCCAGTGCCTCACCACCCTAACAGTGAAGAACTTCCTCCTCATATCCAATCTAAACTTCCCCTGTTTAAGTTTGAACCCATTGCCCCTTGTCCTATCACTACAGTCCCTAATGAAGAGTCCCTCCCCCGCATCCCTATAGTCCCCCTTCAGATACAAATCTGATGTTTGAAATTCCTTGAAGTCTGAGAACTCAGTAGTCCTTCATTGACTAAATAAGGTCTCTCCTGAAACCTTTTAGTGGTGAGCACAGGTTCTGCTTTCACAGATGCTAACATAAGAGCAGCAACTTTGACTTAGACTTGGAGATGACATATGCCATGTGCATGTCATATTTTATGTTCCATTTCCCAGTCTTATCTCCCCTGAGAAGTCAGCACTCACCATGGAAAATGCCATGTACTTAAGCATTAACCTAAACCAAGTGCCTGCCATAAAGATTGTTCAGGGTGGTTTTTAACATGGTGGGGGGAGGAAATTGAACATTTTCCTTTTCATAACTTGCAATTGGTTGCATGCAGCATGCTGGGCCACCAGTTGTGTGCAAAAAATCTCTGGTGTTTTGAGGCTAGTTCGTATGAGTTATGTTTGAAAGCAGACTGATATAGTAGGTTTTTTCCTTCTAGTTATTGCAATTTGTTGAACGCTAGTGTCCCTTATTACAGAATTGAATGGAATAAAAACTGTATTCAATTTCTTAATGTAATTTTACTGTAATTAGATAGGGAAAGGGAACCACTATCTGTAATTGGTTTACTGCATAAATCTTTTAAGGCCATAACAAATCCTTGTGGAGAGAAATAGTCTTCCCCTGCTGTCATCATCTTCATCTTGCCTTCTGGTTTTGTTTTTTGAAGTGCCGAAGTAGAGAGTTTCAAAAGCAAAGAATGAGAGACAATAAAAGCATGGTTCTTTTGTTTCAGGCACACAAAGCTGTTGCCTTCTGGAGGCAGAAACAAGAAGTCACTTAATAACTGGTCTTAATGTATTGAGGTGATTAGTCATATAGATATTTCTGGACCATTTCTACACTAAATGCACATTGGTCAATATTACAAGAGAAGTGGGATGGCACCATTAACAATGATATGAAACATTTGGTAATTATACATAGTGTGCACTAAATTAATTCCTAAATACTGAGTTTCTGTACCACTTCATCACTGCTGACTTTAAGAATTGATTCTAGAAAGCAGTATAGTAAAGGTAAGAACTTGTAGCTGTGCCCTGTCCTTTTAAGGTGCAAAATTTCTGTTGAAGAGATCAGAAGGGGTAGGGCTGAAGAACAGTATTTCATCTCATGAAGCTCTTCTCTAGCGCTTGACTGGAGTCTGACTGGTATAAAACAAATTTAGCTTTTTAGATTGCTAGGTTTAATGAAATCCAAACCAGAGAAATATTCCCAGACTGGAAAGAAAACATGATATAATTTTACACAAGCTTAGGAGCATCAATAAGCAGTAGATGGGACTGCTGTGGATTGAATTGGAAACTGTCTTTCAGAATCCTGTCGCTGTGGTAGATAAGAACCACATACAATGTAGCTTTAATATTTGAAACCTAGAAACATTACAGCTCAAAGACTTTTTATTAAGGGAGCTGGAGTATTGCTTTGCTAGCTCACTTGAAAGGGGTTTATAGATAAATTTCATAATTATATGCTTTGTGTTAAAAGTGAAATTAGGTTGCAAAACTCTCAGAGACATTTGGAGTTTTATAGACAATGTTTATTTATCTGAAAGTGTCCTGCTGGATGTCCTGGTCTAGTGTGAACTGTGGCAGAAGAAAAGCTGGTGTTTACTTTTAAGTTTCTCATATCTGTCAGGACATAGTATCCAGTGTGTGAAACTTGTCCAACTGTGATACCAAGCCACTGTGTGATGCCAGAAAGTATGTATAAGAAAGCTGAAGGAGGAGTTCATACCAAGAATGGCAAAAAGGGTCATAGAGATATACCAAAGCAGGAAGCAGTCACTGTCCTGCTTCCACCCCTGGCCCTGGTTCAGGGATGTCCATTTCATTCCAATACAAAATAAAATCCTAGATCAAACCCTGAAAGCTGTCATGAAGCATAATTACTTGTGATTATCTCAAATGCTGAATGGGATTTGGAAATGGGGTCATAAGAATGAGCATGACTGTCTTTCCTCCTATAAGGCTTCCATGGAGTTCTTTGTGCCACTTGTTGTATTTTAGGTTATTTCCATGGAGAAGAAAACATGTTCACAGTGTGGACATCAACGGTGCTGTAGTAATGGTGCAGGTGTGTAGGATGCCTAAATATTGCCTGAGTGGTGAATGCATTTGACAAACGAATTTGAGGAATTGGAAGCAAGTTATATACTAAATTCACTGGGATTTGTATGCTGTGCTAATGTTTTGATCATTCAGGTAGTCTTCAAATCTGTTTTGTTTAATGTGGTCAGCTTTTACTAGCCAAAATACATCTGTGAACACACTGCTGCAGGCTTTTAGGTAAAAGCAGTAATATTTCACTGCCGTAGTATGTATATATTTTCTGGAGGTAGGATTGATGCCCTTGAATTATGTATTTTTTTCCCCTGAAACTCCAATAGTTGCTGCAATTAAAATAGTCATTGCACTCAGAGGAAAGTTTTTGTTGTTAGAAAGATAATGGGGCTAATAAAGCTGCAGCAATTCATCCTGCTTATTCCTCACACAATCTTTTGTTTATGCTGTGAGAAAGAGGGAATAAACAACGTGCCATCTTGTGGCTTCTTTAGCCACTGCAGTTAGTTTAATGGAGAATGGTCAAGTGTCAGCTGAAACGCATTACACGCCCTTTCTTTCTAACTGCTGGATTGCTTAAAAGCTCTAGTTGAGAGAAGTGGGAAATGGGAGAATTTTTGGAGAGGAAGAATGTTGTAGGCTGCTGGAAATGTATCGAGGTGTAGCACAGGAACTGGGATATTGTCTGGTTTCCCCTTGCCCCTATATTCCCACCAGATAATGTCGTTGTTGAAACAATTTGCTGTAATTGTTCTTCACTCATCTAAATGTAATGCCTTTTGCAATGGTGATGTCGGCTTCTGTTTGTGTATTCTACTCCTACTTTATAATTAAAACAATTAACATGCAGGCTGCTGTGTCTTTTAGATGGAAGCTTTCAGCAGTATATAAAGAGAAGGTCACAGCTTAACTAGGTGCATTGTTTTACATGACTAGCTTCAACATAGGCAATCAAATATTTTCTCTATTGCAAACAACATGGCAGTGTTCAGGTTTTACCTGGATCAGAGAAAAAGGCAATGCAGTAACACCCTGAAAAATATAATCAATTATTTTGCAGCCCTAGGTCTTATTTTCAAGAAAATCTTTGTCTTTTGATTAATTTCTGTGGCATACACTGATAGTTTACCTATGCAAAACTGTTAAACAGAATCTTTCAAGAAGAATTAAATGTCTCTTTAAACAGAGACATCAAGTTATAGCCAGTAAGGCTCTACTGCAGCATCAGGAAGGATATCTCTGAGCCACAGCAGCAGAAAATGTGTCAAATAATGGGTTATTTGTGTGGCAGGAGTTAACTGACAGATCAATTCATGTATTAGAAAACATGCCAGACCATTTTCTGCAGTGACCTGCTGTTTCCAGGAGAAGACATGAGAGGGGAGGGCTCCCTTTGCTGTGATACCATCTGCAGTGGGAGTGAGTATTGTAAAAAGCGCAGAAGTAACAGTTTACAAAAGCAAAAGAGGGTGGTAGATCTATGGAAGGAAGCAAAGCATGTGCCTTTCCAGATTTTTTGTTCCATACAAGTGGTGTATCTGAAACTGGCATTTATTTTCCCTTTTGAGCTGAGTAAAACCAGCATGCATCAGATATCTGAAGGATAACAGTGCCAAAGTCACAGACCACACTGATAACTGTGGCTTGGTAATGTAGGTAATATATTCATGTATTTTGTACAGCACCTGCAAATTTCCGGTACATACAATCTTACTTCAGGTTTCACCCGTACAGATTAGATTTATTCACAGGTGAGCAATGTAAACCAGCTTTGACCAGGTTTGTTCAGTGCCTGCATCCATTCTTCAGTGTAAAAATTAACAGATAGCATAGGAGGAAGTAAAATAACTGCATTATGAACAGGCACTGGGACTTCAGAACTCCAGCACAAACTATAGGTCTATTAACCCTTGTAATATCTTCAACTGCCAGTGACTTATTTTCCTATCAAGGTTTCTTTGTATCTTACGTCATTTATAGAATGCATTTAATGGTAACTTTTCCTTTGTATTAAAACATCAGATTTGTCCAGATTTGACAGTATGATAAAACCTTATGAAAAAGGGTCAGGGCTTGACCTCTTTAAATTTTATCCAGGTGAAGTCATTAACATTCCTGTTCACTAAAAGCTACTTCCCAACTTGTTTCAGTGTTTGGGAAAGTTTGAAATTCACAGTTTAACTACCCTTCTTGAGGAAACCCTATTGGAACGCAGACTTCCACTACCTTGCTAAATATTTACCTACTTCTGAATTTCTATTTATGAAGAGGCTGTCTGACAGGTTTATGATGGAGCATTTGTGGCAGGATATGGAGAATTCCTGCTCCAATTTATAGAGTTTCATTGCTTAAAATACATACGAAATGTTGAATAAGAAATGCATATTTAAACATATTCATACTTCTGGGAATGATCCTGTTGTCAGTTCAGAAGAATGAAAAAGCAGAATAAAGAAATGTTTTCCTCTCTATCTGCACAAATACTTTTCAGAACTCTGTCTCATATTTGAAGAAAAAGCATGTTGCACATTTCCAGTTATTCAGACTATTGTGCAAGCACTGGCCAAGTCAGAGCACAGTTGGATCGATCTTCATTTGAGCCAGAATTTGGCACTGAGATTACTTGACTCTGTCTGATGCTTTGACACCTTCGTGTGACTCATTCTTTCAGCCAGATTATTTTTGCACGTGTTTCTAATCAGATCACTTTATTATTGCTGAAAAGAAGGTTGTGAGCCTTTAGTTATTACCCTTAGAAAACCAGCAGCATGATTTGCCCTTTATGAGTAAATGTAATTTCTCTTTAATCTCTGTATTGAAATGAAGCAGAGAGATTATTTGCAACACATGCTTCAGTGTGATAGTGTGATACTTAATATTTGAAAAAATATTCTGTCCCAGTGGTCATAACTTCATGTTTGAAACTTTAAAAGGGGGTCATGCAACTACTGGGCAAACTTTCTCATACCAAAATCTAATTAGAAAGTATTTGAGATTGAGTCCAGGAACTTGGAGTCCAGATCAGCCTCATAAAATGGAAAGAAAGTAGAAGGACAAATATCTCTGTGAGTGCACAGCATTGGATGAAAAAAGGGTAAGGGGAAAGAAAAAGAAAAGCAGCAAGCTGCGTGGAGGGTATTTTAATAGACGTACTATGTATGCATGTATTCTACAGAAAACATTTCTGATATCTTAAATATTCTATATAGATAAATGTATAAAGGTTTCAAACATATATTGGTATTTAAGATTCATTGGATGTATACCCTGTTGTTTAGATTTTAGAGCCCTCCTTGTGGGGACTGTCATCCACACTCCTGCTCAAAGCTGGGTCAGTATTGGCTTCATAGACGGTTGTGGGATTTGTCCAACCTGTTCTTGGAAATCTCCAGGGATGGAGACTACACTACCTCTCTGGTCAACCTGTTCTAGTGCTTAAATGCTTGTAGTAGTTGTCAAGATGTCAGCTGTGTGGTTTTCCTTCTGGTTTTTTCCTTTACAATTGAGTCTCTAACTTGGTTCAGTTGGCCTTAGTTGAGCCCAAGAACGGAGAAAATCATTGTGAGATTGATAGTGAAACAAGTCTCCAAAAAGACATAATTGCTCTATCACTTAACATCTTATTTATTTTATTCAGTTTTTCTATCAATTTTTAGGCCACTTATTGTCATTGTTATCTTTTTTTTTTTTTTTTTAATTTATCTGGCCTTGCTTTTTTCTCTGCTGTTAATAAGAGGGAGCAGATTACATCCTTCCTTGTCCCGATCCACAAGACAATATATATGAAACTCTGCTTAATATATATTTGGTTACTCTGTGCCAGGATTTTTCCCTTGTTCCTGAAGATACTGTGTAATTGCAGGTTACATTGAGCTCTCTTCCACACTTTCTTCAATCACATTTTTTCAGTCACATACCTGATCTCAACAACTAATTTCTGAAAACTTCCATTTTTGGTTTAATTCTTGCAGTTTGTGGAGGAATAGGAAGTGAATATCCTAAAGTATAGACAATGTTGAAGCCAAGCAAGGAAATGTAGGAAGCAAATTTATTATTACCTTGTTTATTTTATATTATATGGATTTCTATATTTCTTAAGTTTTTAAAAACGTAGCAATTTTGCAGCCAAGCGTAATCCAAGGCCAAGTGTGCTGCATTGAAAAATACAAGTTGGTTTTACTTAATTTTTGAAAAAAATTTTTTTTTTTGTGATTCTTGTAATGCTGTCTAGTCTGTACAGAGACCTTCTCATGTATGCAGTCACTTGAAAATATATCTTAATAATGTGTCTGGTTTGGTCTGGGTTGAGCATCTGTACAATCCCTGAACATTAACTAAGAGGACACAAGCTGGAATATGCAGGTAGTTATATGCAAAATTAAATAGATAAAAATGTTTTATTTTCAATGTCGTTTTTGAAACCTGTGAAGTTTCTATCTCAAGAACGTTCTGTGTATTCATAGAAGCTGTTTCAGGAGACTGATAGACTAGTATGAATTAAACATTCACATGTGTTGGCACTTAGGAGCAACACTCTAAAGAAGTCTTCAGAAGAGGAGGGAAAGACGGTTCAATCATTAAAGTAACATTTAAAATTAATTTATAACAAGATATTATTTACTAAAACCATTTTATAAACTGTCTGTTTTTTTATTTTTAATCATTTTAAAATGTTCTTAATGAACCATCTTTTTTGTTAGTACTCTTGCAAAATCTATACAGGTATTTTTTTTTTATCTATTATTTGGAGAACTACTTCAAGGCTGCCTTTTTACGATGCATTTGCTCAGAACAGAAATTAATAAGGAATTTTAAAATTGGTTATATTAGCATTAAATATAATCAGTTTCATTTAAATCAGGCTAATTTAAATGTAAATGCACTTTGTGTAAATAGAACTGTTAATAATCTGCCATAATTTGTTGACTGGGATCAAAAGAATTTAAAAATGGCTTTCACATCAGGTGTTAACTGTTAGTAAGGAAAAAAAAACTTTATTTGAGAGTTCTGGACTTCAAAGTATTCTTAAATTTTCCTTTGTGTAAAAAGCTTGCTTGATTATCATGGGGAAACTAAGTTTTTGTACTACAAGTACAGCAGATGAGATTTTCCATTTGGATTTTATATCCCATGGCTCTGGGTTGACAAGTAACTCTCAGAACATTAAAAATAAGGTAGAACTGATAAAAAAAATTAGAACTGATAACACTATTATTAAAAGTGCTTGATTCTACCTATACAAAACTCCACATCACTTGCAGGAGGGATAGGCTTCCATTGAACAGGGAAGTCTGTGAGAAACTAGTGTTTTGGATGCTTGCAAATGCTGTCATAAGGTATCTTGCTGCAAGCAGGGCTGCTGGAAAGACTGGTGTGTTAAAGAATGTTCTCATACACATGGCATAGCTGTGGGGTTCATGTATTGTGTGCAGTGTCACCATCCAAAGGCAGGCAGGGATATCACTGCAAGAGGCAAAGATTTATCCTGTAGCAATGGCTCTGGTATGAGAGCGATTAAATTTGTCTGAAGCTACACCTCAGGCTTATGGATTGTATCTCACAGAACTGGGAAACAGCCCATAGTAGCTCCTGCGGACTGCTTGGCTCCTTCATGAACAACGTCATGCCCCCTTCCCAATGCCTTTCTGCAGTTTCCCCTAGGCAGCAGGATTTAACCTGGTTGCACAGAGGCGCTCAGGGCAGAAAAACACAAGGAACCAGTGCCAGGCAATTATCGTGCTTCAGATTTAGACCAGTAGCTCCTTTTAATGATGCTTGCGCTATGCAGACAATCTCTCAGAGGAAAAGCATAGACTTTCATCTCTTGTTTTGTTCTGTATTTGCTGAAATTCAGCTCTTAACGCCAACTACAGCAGAGACTTTTCCAGTACAGACTCACTAAATGAAACAGCTTTTTGTTTGGTAACTTATATTCCCTTGTTTATTGTTTTTATTAGTTACTAACAGAACAATAAAATGAAATCTGATGTTGTCATTATGAATATTCAGTAGGGAGAAAATTATCATCAGTCAAGTGTACCAGTTACCATAACATAGATTCATCTGTTTGTCTTTGAATAACAAATGAGTTATATCGCCATCATTCTGCTCAATGTCAGTAATTGGCTGGAGTGCACAGAGCTCTGCATGGGCATGGATGAGGAGCTGACCAGGAGCTTATGGATCAGATTTAAAGAGAGGGTAGGGAGAGGTTACATTTATAGCAGGGGTAGACCCTTCTAGTAAGACCAAGCGGATGAGGCACTCTATAGACACGTAGGAACAGCCTCACATTCACAAGCCCTGGTCCTCATGGGGGACTTCACCCACCCCAATATCTGTTGGAGAGACAGCATAGCAGGGCATAAGCAATCCAGCAGGTTCCTGAAATGTGTTGATGATAACTTCCTTCTCCAAGTGATAGAGAGGACAATGAGGATAGGTGATGTGCTGGACTTTATTATCACCAACAGGGAGGGTCTGGGGAGGAGCATGAAGCTCGAGGCCAGCCTTGGCTCAGGGAAGACATTAAGCATCCTTCCAATATCTAAAAGGGCTTACAAGAAATCTGGAGAAGGAATTTTGGCAAGAGCATGTAGCGATGGGAAAAGGGGGAATGGCTTTAAACTGAAGGAGCGAAGATTTAGATTAGACATTAGGCAGAAGTTCTTTCCTGTGAGGGTGTGAGGCACTGGTACAGGTTGTCCAGAGAAGCTGCGGCTGCCCCATCCTTGGCCGTATTCAAGACCAGGTTGGACGGGGCTTGGAGCAATCTGGATTAATGGAAGGCATCCTTGCCCATGGCAGTGTGGTTGGAGCTAGTGAGTGTTTAAGGTCACTTCCATCCCCAACCAGCCTATGATTCTAAGGGTGATCGATAATGTGTGTTCAACAGTAACCATTCTTTGCCTATATTCTGTTATCTTTCAAAAGAGTTATAAAATACTCTAAAGACTCTGAAAGAAGTAATGTCTTTTATGTCTAACCCATTTGTTGTTTTCATTATTATGCACTTTATCTCTTTACTTTTAATATCAACATGAGTATAGTAAATGAAAGTGTGCATGCTATCATTAAGATACTTAGACTCTGGGCTGCCGCAGGACAAGGATGGGAAGTAAAATCCAAGGTCTATTAACTTGCAAATCATAGCTTCGTTAATGAAGTACAGAAATTCATTAACTTGATTTTGCTAGATCCAGTCATAGATACACTGGTGACTGGGGTGTGGTTTCCCCTTTACAGCACCTTCCAGGCGAAGCATCTTGTAACAGAAGTGCTAACTTAGTTTTCATTAGAGAATCACTTGCTGAAGGTATGACAATATATTTCTTAGTATCTTCAATGTTATCTAAATGTGAACAAGAAGGAGGCTTGGGATATGCCTCTCCCTTCAGACAGAAATAGGTATAACAGTAGAAACACAATAAGATGCGAGTGTCAAGATGTCTGAGCCAGGGGAGTGGGAGTGTAATCAGACACTTGAGGAACGGAGGCTGAAACGAGTTGATGTGGAAAGTGAAGGAGGGGGGAAAGGTGGAGGTGGGGGAGAGCAGTATCCAAATCAAGTGGACTTAGAAAAAAGTCAACATTTCCTTTTATATTACTGATGCTAAAACAAACAAATTGTATATTATAAATGTATGTTAAGGAAAAAGCTTGATTAGGGTAAATTATAGATTTAGTCCAAAGCAAAGTTACATAAGTGTAGAAAGTCATTAAAATAACTCTATCATAGGTATCACAACTCAGTGTGATATTGTCATAGTTTAACCACAGGTTGCAGGTAGCCCCCTCACGGCAGCGAGCTCACACCCTCCCTCCTCAGTGCTATGGGATAGACTCAGAAGGGTAAAAGTGAGCTAGAAAGTTTAACGGGTAAAGCAAAAGCCAAATGCAGAAGCAAAGCAAAACAAGGAATTCATTCACCATTTCACATCTCAGGCAAGTGTTCAGCTGTCTCCAGGACAGCACGTAATGGTGAGCTGGGAAGGCAAACTCCATCACTCCAAACATCCCCCCCTTCCTTCTTCCCCTAGATTTATGTTCTGAGCAGGACATCATAGGCTCTGGAATACTCCTTGGGTCAGGTGGGGTCCCTTCCTAATGGCTTGTGCACCTCCAGCACACGCATTGGTGGGGTGGTGTGAGAAGCAGAAAAGGCCTTAACTGTGTAAGTACTTCTCAGCAATAGTAAAACATCACCGTTTCCATCATTAATCCAAAATATTGCTCCATCATAGCTTCTATGAAGAAATTTAACTCTATCCCTGTCAAAACCAGCACAGGTATGCAGAACTGATGGCACCTACTGCTGCTAGAATTGCTTGATTCTACCTACACAATCACTTTTCAGTCTGTAACTTTGGCAAAGTTTGCACCTTAAGCTAAAATTTTCCATGCTATGTTTCTGTGTCTCAGGCTAATTGATTTGTTTCTGTTTTGTCACAATTTTAGCTACAATGATTTAGTCATTTATGGACTGATATGAGGGAGTGAAAATACCTGTTTTCAAAAATAACTAAGTCTGAAATTCTTTTCTGTATTCCTGATATTCCAGCACTTCTAGAAGAGCCAGATGACTTCCATTAAGGGCAGTCCTGAAAATGGAAACAAATTTGACTGAGTTATATTCCAGACTTCACACAGGCTCTCTATATATTTGATAGAGATAATAATTAAGTCTTCAAAGAGCTAATTTTTCTTTCACGTGCTGACCAAGGCACATGGATACTGTTTTCCCAGTGATTAAGTGTTATTAGCTCCAAGATGAAGTGTAACAGCAAGAGGTTGACGTACTTCATCCTTGGATATCTTTGTGCACTGGAGTTGAAACCACAGAGTCTTTCTTTTTTTATACCCCAAAATATTAAGGCAAACTGAGAAACAGACTTTATTAGCTTGGGAACAGCACTGTCTTAACACAGATACATTTTGTGCCCAAATAGCTTAGAAACTGAGAGTTAGTGGTTATATGAATCCATCTGTCTAGATGGATTCTGGGAAATAAAAGGTAGGGAGTGGACAGCTGGGAACCAGTATGGGAGAGGGGGAAATACGATCACTTGGGTAATTAACTCTAGGGCAAACTAGAGCACAAAGAAATAACAAACCAACGAAAGAAAAACAAACCTAAAACCTAAACTCATCTTCACACTAGTCTTGGATGATTGGTTTATTTACACTTGATAATTCAGGATTTGCTCAGCTTTATAAAGCACATGATGTATGTAAGAAAATTCAAATTGACGTCAGCTACATTTTTTGATACTTTTTTTGTATTTTGCTGCAAATTAGAACCGATGCTGTTAAATTGAATAGTGAGAAAATTAAGCATATGCAATAACCACATATGATAATGTTGTTTTAAATGGTTTCCTCAGAGAAGCATAGAAACACTTTGCAGAAGAGGGGGTTGAAGCCATCAGAAAAGGGAATTATTTAGTTATTTTAACTGTAAGATCTTGATTATCTGCACACACTCTGTTCTTGTGCAGATGAGACAGAGGTCTTGAAAACAGTTTTTTTCAGATAACCCTAATTTATTTGCAAAGGGGAGTGGATAAAATAAACTTCAACTTTCCAGGATTTCCATAGCTGTTACAGATAATATATTTTCTTCAGACCAAGAAATGTAGTTTGCCCAGCTAAACGGTAAGTAAGTATGATGTTCCATATGGGTAAGTGACTTTAATGACCATTCTGGAAAGCATAATCAGATGGTAAATATAACATCTGTTTACGTATCTCCATTACAGATAACTAACGTTCTTTTCAAAGTCACCCTCCGGGTCTTGGGAGATAATCTCATGGGATAACTCAGTGGTTCATTACTGGAAGAACTGAGGATTATTCTTTTTGTATTTAACATCAATAACTACAGAACTGCAAAAGGTCTTGTAAAATATGGAAATTGCCATAATCAGAATGATTTAGACTCTGATGAGATCTGGCTCTTTAAGCAGAAATGTGAATGTAATGAAGATGGAAATACTAAGAACCAGATTCTGAATTTCTCTTGACTGTTTAAATATGGTGTTTATTTGCACACGGGGAGAGACAGACCTTTAATTCCCTGTATCTTATTAGTTGTACCATGTGCAGTGCATATATTCTAAGGTATAATTGAGTGCATTATTTAGTGCCCAGCCCAGATTTGTTCTGGTTATGGTGTCACTCAGTCATTTGTGAGGTAGAGTTACAAGAGTGGGGGAGATCAATGTGAAACGTGCTCAAGTTTCATTTAGAAGTGACCAGGACCATCAAGTCTGGATTTGAGGATTTTTTTATGTATTTAGTTATTTTCAGAGAGCTCTGGTATCATGTATCTGCTCTTTTCCACGCCGTGTTTTATTTTAGAGTCATAAACAATTCAATCCCTACTGAGCAACTAATTCTTATAGACAGAATGAAGCTAGATCAAGTTTAGGGAATAAGCACCTGATTGCTAGGCAATTGCTATCACTCCTAAACTATCTAAAACCAGCTCTGGCTGAGATGAGCTCAGGCAAGACACCCTGCACTGTCAGGTTTTTCCTGCTAATGGTGCGATCATATTTTCTTCTAGCTGTCTCTATCCACTACTCTTTGGAAACAGGCATCCCAGCACAGAGGGTCTCATCAGTGTTGGCTGAGTTCATCTGTTTTTTTCTGGATGATTTGAGCAGGATCCTGAACTGAGATATTCTCAGGAGTGCAAAGACTTGGTTTTAGGTCAACATAAATCTGTTGAGTCACATCTAGAGTACGTTCAAGGATCTCTGCTAGGCTCCATGGCAACCTTGTTTTGGGTGAGTGTCTCTGTACATGAGTTCTTGGGGAAAATGAGGTCATGCTTCCCAGTAGTTTTCCAAATACAGTTTTTATTTTGCTTTCCTTTTTTGCAGAGGTAAATACAATCTGAGTCATAGTGTGTTGTGTTAGTTGAAGCAGAAGGCTGCTTATTTAAGTGCAAAATATTAACTTCTAATATTGATTTAGTATGAAACTGTTTTAATTGGTTAGGTAATTTGAATTGGCAAATGCAGACACATTGGCAAAACACTGCTTACAGATCTTTGCAAACACCTTCTGTCCAGAGAAAAGTGAATCTCAAATGTATTAGAAGAGAAAAATAATGAAGATGAATGAAGGTCATAGAAGGCATTCAATAGAGAACTTATTTGCATGGGTTTATGTAGATAATTGTTTTTCAAGTTTTGCTGCCAAAATTCCAGCTACACATAAATGATTTTATGCCTGTAAAAGTTTTGTAAATTATTTGGCTGTGAGGAGATAGAAGTCTCCAAATATTTTCTAAATCTGCACTTGTGACTTTCAACTCATAACACAAGCAAAATTTGTAATACAAAAGTATGCGTGTACATCCTCAAATACCACAGAATACATGGGAGGAGGTTCTGTAGGTTCCCCAGGGACTGTATTTATGCATTTTATTCCCTGATTCCTCAAATTAATAGTTCATGATCATGAACACACAAAAAAATTCATATTAATACAACTGTTTATCAGGGCATTGCGTAGACCAGAAATTCTCTGGAGGATGGGAGCTGCAGCGACTTCCCCAGGGACAGCAGACCAAGGTGTCCCACCACTGGAACCAGGAGACAGGCAACTGGGGGCTGCCCTAACCGTGGGCATCAGGGGTCTTCATGGAGTAGAGTGTGGTGGAGATGTAGACCCCATCCTATAGGGCAGTCCAGGGGGCTGGGACTAATGGCCTGAGGCTGGGCTGAGATAGGGTCCTGGGCAGTGGCCAGGGTATGGGGAGACCTTGGGGAAGGTGGGCAGGGACAGTCAGGTCTCATGGCCCTCAGAGCCATGCCGTAGCTGTCTTCAGGTTGTTGGTTATAGGTACGCTGTCCTGCAAACCACTCTGCAAAGAATAAAGGATCTAGAAGACAAAAGATATGCAATTAAGCTTTCATACACTATTCTGTGAAACACTTAATCAACAAACTTCAAAAATCTAATCTCCAACAGTCTTTTAATAGCTGTCAAGAAATGTTTATGAAAAATACAGTATTTCTGTTCTAAAAGAGAACAGACTATTCTCCAGTATTTAATGCAGACTAACGTCCTTTTATGCCATGTAGAATGTCTTTGGCTAATTAAGAAGGCTGATTTATTTTGGAGGGTTTTAATAGTTTCTTCAGTTTTCTGACATTCTTTCAGCCTATTGGCAGTTCCACAGTAATAGTTTTCCAGACTGAAACAGTTTTTCTTCACCTGCCAACATCTACAATCAGTATTTAAAAATGAAAAGTGTTTGGGAGGAAAGAAAGAGGTAAATGAGGCTGAGCTGACTCTTGCCAACGACTTGGTTTTGGAAATATGAAACAATTGTCACTTTTATCAAATAATAGGCTTAATATACATTAAGGTAACTTTATAATGTATTTTATACTAGCTGAGTGTCTTAAACACTAAAGATTGACTCACTAGTCAAACATCAAAAGATGTGCCCTATACTAGGGGGCATTTGTTGAGTAAACATTGCATTTGCAACACTTGTATAAGCGTTAGTGGGTTTTATATTCTCGGCAACCTGTTCCTGTGCTTGATCATATTCATAGGGGTTGTTTTTTTTCTTGTCTCCTGACATCTAATCACTTTTTGCTTATTTGTTTGTTTTGGTTTTGCTGCAGCTTGTGTTAATCATAGAATAGTTAGGGTTGGAAAGGACCTTAAGATCATCCAGTTCCAACCGCCACTTTATTTTCAGAGTTGCTTTTTTCTGTGCAACTCTGAAAAGAGTCTGTCTCTGACTTTTGTGTAGCCATCTATTTATGATGATGGTCATCTAGATTTGCCCCTTAGCACCTTGCCTTCTTTGAACTTCATTGACTTTCTTTAGGTGTGATTCTCCATTCTGTTGTGATTCCTGTGAATCACAACCGTGCCTATTGGTGAATCCCTCCGATTTTTGAACTGTGAACTTTATTTTGGTTTTCACTTGTTCTATAAACTTCCCATGGACTGACATTAGGAAGACTGCGCTGAGGCTCCCCAGATCTAACTCTTGCCCCTCTTAGAGATGGATGTGATGTTTTTCTTCTCTCATATACCAAGACTTCTCTTGACACCACAGCCTTTCAAAGATGAGAGAAGTCTCACTACATTGGCAAGCTTCCTAGGTGCTTTTGGATGCATCCCATCCATGGAGCTGTATGCATCCCATGTAGTTAAGTGGTCTCTAGTTTTATGTTCCTGTATTGTAGCTAACAGTTCCACCGCTGGACTCTACTACTCATTTTAGGACTGGGGGAGGCCAGAGAGCAGACCTTGTCTATAAACATTGAGGAAGCAAAGTCACTTCACAACAAAGGCTTTTCCATGCCTTTGTAATTATGCCTCTGCATTTTCCTTGATTTTCCTTCTGTTGCTGGTATGCCTATAGAAACATTTGTTCCCCTACATGGTCATCTCAAATTTTAACTCCAGCTGAACAGTAATAGCTCTCTTTCTGAAGAATTTAAATAACAAAGACAAAAAATCCTGCAGAAGTATCTTTACAAATAACACTATTTCATCAGTTTCACTATTCCAAAATATTTGCTGAGAAGTACTAATTATTAGCAATTTAAATTATTTTTTTCTTTTGTTTTTCCCCTATTGTCAATTTTTTTATCGAACTCTTCCTCCAAGACATTCTGTATTTCCTTCACAAGTCAATCTATACATGGGCTGAAGGGAATCTGGAACATCGTTAGTGATACAGGCTCCCTTTTTCCTGCTGTTATTTTTTGCAGTCACTGCATCTATTTAAGATCATATTTAGAAATTGTTATTTTGACACAAAAGCAATTCACTAATCAGTTATTAGTCATGAGGGAAAAAAAATATAATTGATTGATATGGTAGATCACATTTCATCACATTTTGCTCTGTACTAGTTAAAAATATACTTTCACATTTGCACAAAGTTTACTTTGTGTAGTTTCAGATTTGCTATTTAATAAAAACTAATGCTCTCTCTTTGGTGGTAGAGAGGCAGAAATTCAGGAAAAGTGTAGTCTACTTTTCCAGAGTTATCTGTCAGTAGCACTGTTTATTTTTCTTGGACTGGCCAGTTAATATCTACTTATTTATTTTCATGTCCTGGATTTTAATTATATATATATATTATAAAATAATTATAGCCATAGCTTTTACCAAGACTGTAAACTTAGTTTTAATTTAATCTACAATTATTTCCATGAGCTAACAATGTATTTTAGAGGAGCATTTCCTTCCAGCTATATTTAATTGTTTACCATATTTATTTCCATATCTGTGTTTGGTCTTTGAGATAAGTAATTTATTCTGTTTATAGAGATCAAGTAACATGTAAATATAAATTATTTGTGTGGATAAACTAGAATCTTTTGTATAAGTGAAAACACTAGTGCACCATACTTCTAAGGAACATAGTAGAAAGAAGAAAATCCATGGGATGCTGCCGTAATCTGCAAAGGAATAACATAATATTAGGGAAAGAAAGCTGAATACAAAGTAGTTAATGTATTAAAATTAGGTAAGAAATTTTGTACCATGGCATGGTGTTAAAGCTGTTCCATTAATTGAATAGTAAAAAAGTTGTGGTTTTATGTGCAACAAGTGATGTAAAACAATAAAAATACTGCAAAGTCTCTCTTGAATTAGTGCTGATCAATGTATGGGATGCAGAAATCATAACATTACACCTTATATCCTTCTAAGAGCGGGAAGAAAAAAAACCCCAGAAATATTAAAGTTAAAGAAATAAAATGAATACAAATCAAGAAACAAGTTTCATAGGTTTGGGTTTTTTAAGCATTAAAAGAGCAAAATTTTTTATTGCAATAAGTTATCATTGTTTCCAAGCAAGAAACTTGCAAATCTTCATAAACTCTGACAATTTAAATGGAGCGCTATGGTAATATCTGCTGCAGGTTTTAATGGAGAGAAGAGAGTATTTTCTTAGCACTTCCAGAGAAACTGTAAGGAATTAATCTATGAGCAAAATACAAAAAAAAAAAAAAAAAGGGGCCCTGAAAAAATATTTTTAATATCTAATTAATTGCTTGCTTCACTTTCCATTGTACAGAAATGTTGGAAGATTTATAATTTTTTCTTCTCTGCAGGGGAGAAGTCAGGGAAACTGTCTAAAAAGAAAGCGTAATAAAAGAGGAATTTTATGAAATTAATATTTGCATATTGCTGGGACCATGAGGTTTTAGCTCAGGAAGAGAGAATTAAAATTATCAAAATACTAAGCCAATGGGTATTCTATCAAGTAAGATGCTTTTCAAAATACAAAGATTGAAGATGAAAATCTCACATTTCTTAAACTAGATTTTAAAGATGATTCAGAGAATTATAGACCAGGAAGTCTGTCTTACACTGCCTAAAATGGTTGCAAATATAGTCCATTGTCCAAAAGGAAGAGTCAAAATAGCTGTTTTAAAGGGAAGGCTCTGGCAAACAGCTGTTTTAATTGTTTGGAAGAGCAACTGAGTGTGTGCAGAGAGGAGATATGTAGAATCATAGAACCATAGAATAGTTAGGGTTGGAAAGGACCTTAAGATCATCCAGTTCCAACCACCCTGCCATGGGCAGGGACACCTCACACTAAACCATCTCACCCAAGGCTCTGTCCAGCCTGGCCTTGAACACCACCAGCAATGGAGCATTCACAACTTCCTTGGGCAACCCATTCCAGTGCCTCACCACCCTTACAGGAAAGAACTTCCTCCTTATATCCAATCTAAACTTCACCTGTTTAAGTTTTAACCCATTAGGCCTTGTCCTATCATTACAGTCCTTAATGAAGAGTCTATCCCCAGCATCATAATAGGCCCCTTCATACATACAATGTAATAGTATTTTAAAAAACTTTTAAGAAAGTTCAGAAAAATATGTCTGGATGAAATTAGAGTAAACTGTAGAAGATGAACAGAGGGTCTGTTCCAGAGTTCTGATAGCTTAAAATGTAAGAAAACAGGAAAGGCAATGAAATAGGAGAGTGCAAAACTACCTAAAATTAACCTAGACTGCAGCTAACTGTGAAGTTGCAGAAGCAGCTACGGATTCAGGTGACCAGCCCAAAAGTCTGAAATGCTTGATTCTTAGTCTTCCTAAAATACACAAACTATCATTTAACTTGAAGTATTTACATATGTTAAGATCAGTAATAGGTAGACTGTTTTACTGGCATGTTTGAAGTCAAGTCAGGATTTACTGTCTATATGTCTGTCTGTCTATCTATCTATCTATCTATCTATCTATCTATCTAGAAACACAACTTTTTGAAGGATGCATTGCCCATGAAAGACTCCCAATAATCACCACTGAGCATATGAGGAGCTCTTTAATCTTAGATTGTTCTCTAGATAAACATAGCTCCTGTTGAATTAGATGGGTTTTCTTCAATACTTTAGATCCTTTGTAAATTGAGCTTTGAACTCTTAGATTTCTCATGTTTTTCAATAAATTATGATGGTTTATATAGTTCACACAACTGTTATACTACTTGATTTTGCTTACCTGAAGACAACATTCCATCAAATGGTAAAAATGGTTTATAGAGATTAAGGAACTAAACATGGGTGCCAGTAACATAAACATCATCCTGTGAGTTTGACATGCAAAGTTCCTTGTGTCAATGGAGAGGCAAATGCAGCATTATGACATTCTTAATGTGGTCTTATAACATTAATGAGTGGTACTTTGTTCAGAAGGTGTCCATTCTTGTCTATGCTCTAGGCATTTGAGTGACATTGGCACTAGCTTGAGTGTTCAAAATTTCATGTTCAAACTTTGTTTCAAAGCATTAAAGTGGAATCTAATTAATGGAAGTTACAACCAAAAAGGTTTTTTGGCATCATCAAAGAAGAATTGAAAATATTGCATTTGAAACATTAGGGACAAGATTTCTGAAGGAAACAAAAAAAAAATCAACATTTTTGGATCTTGGAGGGGGTTTTTGGTTTATGTAAACACTTTTAGGTAAGATTCTTTTGAATAGAAAGTAGCTGGTTTTGGAGAAGAAAGAGTAGTGGTTAACATGTTGATAATAAATCAACTCTGTTTTTAAATAATGCACCTTATTTTAATAGTATTGACTGTATTGGTTTGAGACAGTTTTTTCTATGCATCATTCTTTCAGTATCTCGATATTATGCTGTATTTGTACACATACTCGGGATATTATGGCAATAAATGCAGTTTGCCAAGAACTGTCTTGGAAGGACTCCCCAAGTATGTGGACTCTTTTTATAAACTTGGTTTATCAATATTCCAGGGGCTGTTCATTTTTGTTTGTTTGTTTTTCATTGGGTTCACTAACCTGTCACTAACAGCTAGCTATCACATAAAGCTGCAAAGGTGTACTCCTCTTTAGACTGGATAAAGAAAACTATAAAAGGCTTATAGGATGCAGCTGACTTATGAGGAACTAGTTAACACACTGGATAAGCAGACTAACAAGCCATGAGAACTTTACTGATCTTTTCATTTGAAAGTAACGATTACTGAGAGAGATAAAGAATTATTTTAAGTAACATTGGAGACCAAAAAAAAAATTGATTAAAACAAGGAAATGCAAGTTGAAAGTTACTCAGGAAATTGTTCCTCAGAGTGAGAGCTATTTGACTGAAGAGAAGCTTTCCTAGCTAAATATTGGGGTTTGTTTCAATAAATGATGCAGAGCAAAACAGAAAACTTGCAATGCATATAATTACCTACTTTTCAGTATATGAGTCTTCAACTGTTCTTTAATGTGCTTTGATGTTGCCTTCAGGACTGTAGACAGTAGTTCTATGAAATCAAAAGATTGTTGTGGTTTCAGTGTCAGGCTGCGTATTTTTTTTGACTTTTATTCTTCCAATACTGTTTGCCATCACACGTTAGAAAAGTAAAATGCAAGAGATTTCTACCAAAAGGAGGAAGAGGGCAGACTTGACTGAATCATCAACATTTATTCAGGTGCTTGACAATATGTATCATCTCTATTTCCTTCACAAGCTAATGTGCTTTTAATGTGATTCTGTTATACAGACCAATTCTTTTTCCTAATATAGCAAGAGGTTCCAAGAGAGGCTGTGCATTTTGCTGCTGAGGGTTTACTTTCCTGGATGTTTTATAAAAACAAAAGCCATTTTCACAATTTAAAGGAAGAAAAGTGCTCTCCTATATCACCATGTTTCCTCTTGCTTTAACTGACGTAGCTGTAGATAGCTCAGGCATGCGGCTGGTCCCTCACCTTCTGTATCCCAGAGATCTTCTTCCAAGACTTATTCTGGGAAGCATGTTTAATTTTGTCTTCTCTTTCTAAAACCTTGTAGCTATGATTAGCAGGCTGCTTTGACATCCACTAATACAGAGAAACTACTTTTTATCCTAGCTATCAGTTTTTCTTTCATTCATATTTACAGTGTTAGAGATGATTGTGATTTATCTGGTTTAACCAGATAATGTTATAGGTGACCCAAATAATGCTAACAGATTGTTTTTACTCTTCAAAGTAATGAAGACAGATATGAAGAAAAAAAACCCAAATGCATACAAACCTTTTAAGTCTACAGCAGCTGTGTTTATGGGTAAAGGTCTTTTCAGTATAAAGCCATCAATGGTTCATTTTGCTTCTGTAAGTCCCTTTCTTGATTCAGGTTACTATCCTTATATAAACACACAGCACATGGATCTGTATGCAATTACTTTACAAAAACGTGCTAGGATATTTGTTTGGGAAATCTTTTTGGGCATTGTTTTTAACTGAAATGGAATCTCAGGGCAGGGCGGGTATAGATTGAGGATTAAAAAAGACAGATTTTTATTCTTTTAAATTTGAATCAGGTTATGTTTCAGCCAAATGGTTTTTCTTTTGTTGTGAAATTTGTTAGTCACTTAAACCAGGTCATTATCATTTCAAAGGCTGAAGAAAGAGCTTAACTAAAACTGTTGGTAGTGTATGCTATAAACCTTGTCAGCTTGCCAGTGCTGTGTGATCACATCTCTCTGATTTCCATTCATCTCCAGTGAAAGCTTGTAACTGGACCGTAATAAGACAGTGCCAGAACTGTGCCAAACTCTTTAAAGCTGTTGTGCATTATGAATATAAAACAAAGAGCTTCATAGGGAAGGAACAATTTCTCATTGTCCGCTAATAGATTTGAATGAAGTTCTTTCGAAGTAACTTTAATGGGAAGCAATCGGTAGGAAAAAGTATGTTGTTACAGGCATTACACCTAGAAAAGACTGAGTTGGCTAATTGGCATTATTCATTTGTTATGTGGATTGCCAGCATTGGAACAAAAATTCTAGCTTGGTTATATTGTCCTCTTTCTTTGTGCACTGCATGCAGTACATATATCTTTATGCAGTGTGACTGTTGTAAAACTCCTGATTAATTTATTCTATGGATATCTTCTCTGTATTTGTTATACTTTTATTGCTTAGGTTAATATCTGGATGGAGACTCAAAGTAGATCGATGTATTTTTCCAAATCAAAAATCACCCATCATAAATAACATGTTGTTTTATTCTTAATTTAACAGAGAGACAAATAAGAATAGTTTAAGATACTGAATATCCTCATAAAACTGAACTTGGGGATATGAATTTTAAATAACTATTAGCCATGAACATTTCTTTTTATCTTTATATCCTTTTTTATTACATGAAAAACAGTGTTGAGGTACCTGGGCTGATACTGAATTTCTGAAATGTAATTCTTACTTAGAAATGCAGCATCACATCTTTAAGAAGCTGACTTAAACTTGCCCATGCACTAGTATTAGTCTCTGTAAACTGAAGGGTTATTAAAGGGGTTAAAGTCCTGGGACTCATGAGGGCTTATCACAAACTAGCTGGCCAAAGTTACTCAGGCAAAGGACTTCTGTTTCTCATGATGGTGGGTGGAAGTTCGAAGTTATATGTAAGTATTTTGGGAAAATCTAGAACCCTCTTTGTCCCTGACAGCATGTGGAAAAGAGGTGTCAGTATTCCCCACATAGTGAAAACGATGGTTGCAGCAACTTTTGCAGCTCCATCTAAGTAATTTTGCCCACTGGCTTTTTATGAATCTAGTTTAAGGTGAGCTAAAGTACTAAAATAAAGTACACAGAATTCTCCAGAGGAGAGAACTCCACAAACTATTGCACACGTCTAGCTGAAAATAGTAGGTCCTATAAGGTCCTGTAAGTTTTTGCATTGGCTTGGAAATGCTTTTGTATTTCAGTCTTTCCACTGCAATTTTGTTATTCTTTGATTCACTTGGATGTGAAATTGGTAAACCTGCTGCTCTGTTCTCCACCAGCTTTGACATGATTGACTTTGACTTAATATTCCCAGCTGAGAGTTATTTTCTTCTGTTGATATAGTTCGCTTCCAAACCCTTGTCATTTTTCTTTTTCATTGTATCTTGATTTCTAAATTATTGTCCTTATGTCAACCCTAGGACATGCAGCTAACACGGGGAATGGATATATTCATGTTTGTAATTCCATAAGCTTTTCTACCCTCTCATAAAAACCAAACGAACATGCAGGCAGATATGTTTTGCAGGAAGCTGTCTCAGTGGTGTGCTGATATTTGTATATAAAACTTCAAAGCTTGAGGCTCATCCTTTTGTTTAAAGGATATGGGGATCATACAGCTTTTTAAAGCAAACAAAACATTACTTTTAAAGACCATTGACAGAATTCCAATGAAATTTCCTTAATGGTGAAATTTTAAAATAACCAGCGTTTATTATATTTTATCTTTTTCTACTTTTTTATTTTTGGTGGTGTATTCCTGCATGCCTTTCTTGTCTTGTACACCTGGAGGTGGGGAGGAGTAGGGAGGCCTGAAATAGAAGCTGAGCTGTTTTATTTCAGCTGTGTCCTTCCCCACCCCTCATGTTCCAGTTTCATTAAAGGAACATGTGGGATAGTCATGGAAATTGTGTAACTTGACCAAGATTTCTGAGATACCCTGTGACAGCAATGAGTTATGCCAGCTCAATTGGCTCCTGGCCTAATCTTGGACTAAGCACAACAATTCCTTATATCCTATGTCACCACTAAGACTATTATTTTGATACGAGCATAATTGCTTCTCACTAAACAAATAGTTGCAAAGAAATTGCATTTGACGTATTTATTTGTATATGTTAATTGTTCTCGTTATTTTTCTTTCTAGAAAAACATTTGTAGAAATGTTAGGACCCCTAAAGAAGCTGGTTCACTCCAGTTTTATCACTCTTCTGTAGTTTTTATGGTTGCATAACATTGCATTCTTGGTTGGAGGGAAAAATCTGTTACTACATCTAAATCGTCTTTTCCTGTGCTTCTAGCTTCCCTTTCAGAACTCTATTAATATTTTTTGTTTCCCATATGCACTTTTGGTTTCCCATATGGACATTTTTGCCCGAAGCAAACTCTCTTCAGTGTTTATTTTTGGTGTATGTCCAACATTACTGTAATCCAGTTACAGTTATTTGTGCTGGTAGAATATCAGCTAAATCTATTTGCTCCGTTTTGTCATGCCTACCTAATATATTAAAAACAGAATTAGTGAGGTTTTTCCACAACATAATCGGGTCAAACACAGTTCATGTAGTGTACGGTACAATAGTCAGTTTTGCTTTGTGCACCAGTTATTATCAAATTAGGATGAAATTTGGCCATGTGTTAATCCAAGTTAGAAGTGCATGCCACCCTATCCAGTACCATGGTTCAATTACAGCTGATGAAATTGCATTATCTTTTGAATACATCTCACCATGTTGTCTGGCAATTAGGTGCACATACCCATCCCATATTGAAGTGGGTTTCCCACTATTTCAAATACAGTGTTTTAACAGTGTATAGAAAAATGTTACAGTCAAGAGGATGCCTTTGTGTTCTGCATTGTTCTGGTTGTGGTGTAGTAAGGTTGTTAAAAGGACACTGCTCTACACTACAGTACTATGGGGTTTGTGATAGACATATTAGTGTCCTGGTAAAGATGGCTTTACCCAATACTTCTAGTGTAGATGTGTGTGTGGTCATGGAATGTGTAGATTCTTTCCACACCACAACTAAAAAAGCTGATGGTCTTAGGCTGATGGGTACTGCTAAAAAGGTCTATAATGATGAAAATGAAAGCTGAATTTGGCCTTGTTAGTGTTTTGTTTTTAGATACATGCCTATGGTATATAATTTTTATTATTTTATGTATATGATTTATAACATCAATTAATGGTAATATACATATTTATTACACAGAGATAGTCCTTCTGGAAATGATGCAGTAATGATTTGGATTCTCTTCTGGTAGACAGGTTTTTAGGTGCTCAGGGTTGAGTTACGCTTCAGCACTAGAGGAAAGCAGTTTTCTGTGCAGTTTGCGCACCTTCACTCCTTATGCTTGAGTAAAATTGCCAAAACATGGATTCAGTCCTATATATCTTTACATTTATATTACATATAGCAATGATTGCCTCATAGACTCCCTTAGCATGGATTTTTAAGCGCTGTCTTATCTGCACCTGCAATTCAGAAGTGTATTAATAGTTTTCTTTCAAACATGAAATGACCATAACTGTATGCAAAGCTATGAGAGTTCTTGCGGTTGGACACTTGTTATGTAAGAGGTGTATGATTTTGGTTTTCTAGCAAAGTTCTAAATAAACCTTGCATTATAATACCATTGTAGCATAGCCTGAGACAAGCACGTTAGTGAAAATACAGTTAAATCTGGTGTTAGTTTCACATCCAACAATTCAAATTACAATGTTGTCAAAATATTTCCTCCACTGTTAGAGCATTGCCATAATTTTTCATGAATGACAGTTTTCATAATTATTTTCAAAATGTCAGTTTGTATTGTAATATATTTCAGCAATGTCTAAGCTTTGAGAAATTTTAGCTTAGCAATTTAGGAGAAATTAAATAATTCAATCAAGTCTTATTACACCAAAGCATTTGTAAAAGCTAATTTGTCTCATTTGAAAGTATATATGCAGATAGTCAGAGTTGTCTCTTTGAAGTCTTTAAAGCGAAGTTCCTTTAGTCTTTGCAATGGTAAAACTATGCACATCACTTATGAAGTCCATTTCATTTTTGTATATTTAAATCCTAGTTGAATACCAAGACATAAAAGGATTCTGTCACGCAGTCCTGTATTTTTTATTAAATCAATTGGTTACTTCCTATGGTTAAAAGTACCTGAGACACTCTAAGGTAAATGAAAACCTCCAAAAAATGTAGATATATAGGGGTCAAAGATCCAGTGAGTCTTCAGGTGCTTTGTCACCTGAGACTGGAGTGTATCCCTGCACTTTCCCAGATGCAGGAAACAATCAGCCCAGTTTTTATGCACTTTACACCCCCGTCACTTCTGTGAGAAGAAAGAAAATAAATCAAACTTGCAAATAAAGATTGCAGGAAAATGCAAGGAAAAGGGATTGTCGTAAGAAAAACTCAAGAGGGGATATAGAGAAAACTTTGTGCAGAAGGTTATTGGCAAGCACCAAAGAATTTGTAAAAGGTGGAAAAAAGATGAGAAAATGATACATCAATTATAATCTTGAAGATATTTGTTTGCAAAAATAAAGACATTCATATTTATACATATAAGCTGCTGGAGATTTGATAATTTTTTGCACATCTTTTCTAGGTGGCTTTATTTTTGAACTCAGCTTCTTGCTCTCTTTGCACTGTTTATGTAAAAAGTGTAAGTGGCACATGTTCACGCTTAAGCCCCAGTTTAGCATTTAGGGCAGATAGTATTCTTCCAAAACCTTGTCATTTGCATCTTTTGATGCAATTTTGTTGACAAGGTCTTTCCAGGCATGCAGGGGAAAAAAAACCCTACTCCCCCATCTGTCTTGATTACTGGCAAAAGGGTATCTTTTCCAGTAGTTTGACTAGATGCTATTTCCACAAGAAAGCACTTTGCCTGCAAAGCTTGTACATATCAATGTGCTTCAGCAGGGTGCCTGCAAGTCGTGTCAGGGTCAGCTAAAAAACAAAACCCTACAGCTCCCTGAAAATTGCAGGAGTGCTTTTTTTGTTTGTTTTTCTCTCTTTTCTTCCTCTCATGGTTTGTCATTCAGAAAGGGATGCAGGCGCGCATCCCAGCCACACAGAGCATTGATTGCTTCTGCCTGCAGCGGGGATGCTGTCAAGTCGCTGCGCGAGTGGAGTCCGGTATTGACACAGAGCTGCTGGCCAACAGCTCCTGCTGCGCCTCGCTCCCGCCATGCTCTGCCACTAGCTGCTGCCAAGGGGGCTGGAGAGGCCCCGGCAAAGGACCTCACGTCTGGGAGGAGAAGCGCTTGGATACGAAGTGGCCAAAGGAAGCCCTGGGTGCGCCATGCAGGCGCACCTTCCCAGGCAGCACAGCTGTGGGAGGGGGTCTGAGGGGTCGGATGCTGGCAGAAATGTGCCTCCGGTAGCAAGGGATGCTCACTGTGCCTGCCGTTGGCATCAGCATCCTCCAGGGCTCCAGTGTAGCTCTCAGGCACTTCCCTCCTGGGGACCTGGGGGTGCCAGCCAGAGCAGGAGCAAGTTTGTCCCTTTGTGGGACACTGTGCGGAAGAGCCCCAATAAATCCCCATCCAAGCCACAGGGCAGCCAGGGGCAGCAGTGGTCAGAGTGCTCCTGTGCCCACGGCTGGTCCCTCCCGGTGCAGGTGAGCCAATTCTTCACTCTCCAAGCGACTTAAGAGGATGCTGCAGGGAAAGGAAGTGAGGTTTGGTGGTGTGAGGTTTGGTGGTGTTGGCAACTTTTTGTGCTGTGTCTTGATTTGTGTTTAGTGGTGCCTTCTAGTAAAATTATATGCAAGGGTGAGCTGTCAGTTGGCAATGTCTGTTGTTTGAATATTGCTTCTCTGTGGCCTGGGGAAACTGTGGGGTCCTTTTGAAAGGGTTTTCTTGTTAAAATGATTTGGTTTCTACCTCCAGGTTCTACAGGCTTGGTATTTCTTTGTGTTGTACAAAGAAATGATGTGTTTATCCTCTCCTCCCCCCCCCCATGTAATGGATTGTGCCTGTTTCTGTAAACAGTTTGTTTTTAAATATTGCATGTAGTTAATAAGAATATTTTAAACAGAGAATGAGGGGTGGTGGTGTTAGATTTATTAATATGAGAAAGTGTGACCTGTTTTTCCTCTTTTGAACCTCCATTGTGATTGAAATCTTTAATATAAAATAGCTCTTTAACACTCACAAATCTATAGATTTTTATTGAATGGCAAGGCAGTGTATTTTAAAATATAAACCAGCCAGGCTCTAGGATGTGTACAGATACCTGTAAGCAATTAGACTGAGAGATGTCACACACCAGATAACCCAGCACTGTGAAATAAAAATCACAGTGACACTCATATGATGGTTGATATTAAAAAGCATTAATACTTTCTCCCCTGATGCATGTTTTCATTTTTCCCTTAGAAAAGTTGAAGCTCATTCCAAAGCTTCGTATTATGTCAACATCAAACCCTTTTGTTATAATTTCACACTAAAAAGCAGAATGTAATGTAGAAATAGGTTTTTGGGATATATGTTTACTGAGTGAAATAGTATACACTAGAGTTTAACCAACCTTAGCCCACACTGGGCATGTGCACTCTCTCTAGAGACTAAATCAATTCTTTGATGGAAATGGTTTTAATATATTTTCACTGAACAGAAATGCCATAAGACAAAGGATTGTCAGGTAGTGTAGCTGTACTTTGTCTTGTCCTATGGTCTAAAAATGGGATGCTCTGTTGACTGAAAGTGGTTGCTTTATAGGAAATGCTTTATTTTCTGATCCAAATCTATTATCAAGTGGAAAAACTAAGTTTTCTGATATATTTTTGAGTGACCAAAATATTGCATGTGACTACAGTTAATACTATATGTTTTCTGTTATATACAAATCATATACAACTGTTTGTGCTAAAATAAAGCCAAAGATAAAATATTATATAAAATGTAAAACTAGTCTTTTTTCTAATTTTAATTAGGAAAAGATCTAAACCTTTTCTTAGGCTCTGAAGAGTTTTGTTTTGGAAAAATCTTGAAGGAAAAAAATGCTGTAAAAGAAAGAGTTCCTTAGTTAAAAAGAGAAAATTGAGTTATTTTAATAATAATAATCATAATAATCGGCAACTTATAAGTCTAGTTCAATATCTAAGTTATAGATGCATTGTAAAGTTACTTCAGTATTTTTAATGCCTTTGTAACCACATGCACTTCTGCTTATAGAGTGTGAAATTGTTCAGGTGTATGTACTTTCTTATATATCAGTTTGAACTCTGTACTGTAAACTTTCTTTACTGTGCATTCCTAATGCCAGCTAACTTATTCTGTTTAGGAAAGTCCCTTTATGGGCTTCTGCCTATAATGAACCAATCCATCACCATTCAATCTGATGTTGTGTGCCTGGGGATGGACTGATATACTTACTTTAGGAAATACTTGGTATTTTTAGGTCATAGAGTTGTGAGATTATTTCAAATAATAATCTATCTTATTTTTTTTCTCTGTGCAAAATAACCATTGTACAAGCTATGGGAAGGGAAGAGTGTGTATATATGTGTGTGTTCATTGTTGTGTGTACATTGTTGTTGTACATACACTTAGAGAATCAATTTATCAATTATTGCATAGATGCAATACGGGAAAAAATTATAAAGCTGCCCTTAATTGACCTTATTTTGGGGATACAAGCTGAAGTCAGTGATGGTTTTTGAGGGCTAGGTTGACTGGGAAAGCTGTCATCTTTCTTGCTAAAATAAGAGTGATTTATATTTGCTGGCCTAACAAAGGGAAAATTTATTTGAAATTTCTATATTACGTTTAAATGTTATAACAAATATGCTAGTGACAGCTTCAAAGGTGGGGTTCTTTGTACAATTCCAAGCAGATTTTTCATCTGCTTGACATTTTTGGAAGAGACTATATTCTTCAAGTAGAGTAAAGCCATAACACCTTGGAAAAGCTGATTCTTGATTAGTACTGTAGTACCAAACGTAATTCCTAGAGTGTGAATTAGACAGCTGTTCCTAATGTGTCCTTTGTCATCCTGATCCTGGTAAAAAGGTTGATTTTTATTGCTGAGGGCATGGCTCCATTTTCTTTAGTAGTTCCTCCTTCTTAAGTATGTCAGAGCAAAGAATGGCACTCTGGTATTATTAATATTTTATCCTAGATATTCTTCTTTGCTTGCTTGTATATTTGTGTTTGCTTGTAGTTTTATGTTGAGTTGTGGGTAGCAAAATGCTCTCTACAGCTCCAAACAGGAATTCATTTGGAATTGAAAAAAAAAAATCCAAAACAAAGCACTAAACTCTTAATTTCGAAAGTGCACTGAAATAAAATTTAGATGGAAAATTGATTCCAAGACTTAATTCGGTTTTTGCTTCCAGTCATTTCTGACAAACACACAGTTTCGTTTCCTTTATTTAAAGGAGAAAATAAAAGATAGCAAAGAAGAAAAGTAACTTAATAGTCAAGTTTTTATATGTCATTGTTGCCTGGAAATATTTCTTGCTTCTCTAAAGTGCACTGGTGCCTCTATCAGTGTCATGGAGTCATATAATTTGTGAGATATGGTCAGTGATTTCATATCTAAGGTCAGTGTTACTCTGACTCTGTGAGACATCTGAGTGAAACTGGGGATGGGGAAGGCAGAGGCAAGGAAGTGACCTGATATTTTCCGTGGGTCATTCTAACATTGGATGTAGTTTGTAACATTGGATGTACTTTCCTTGCTGGCACGTGTAATCTACCAATTAATCAAGTTAGAAATATACGATACTGGGTGTAGGTGAAGGTGTGCAATGAACTCCTACTTTTTGTGCGGAAGCAATGGAAGGGTAGGATTCCCTATTGCTCTGATTGTAGGTTGAAGAAGAAATTGAAGAGATTGACCTTCTGTGCTTTTAAGGCCACAGTATAGATTTTATTACATGCGGTTCCTATGAAAGAGGGCCTCTTACAAACACCTTTCCAAGGTGTGTAAATGCATGTTTTCAGTTTCCTAGAGCTCAATATTTTTCTGTCAAAGGGGGAGGAAGATGTAGAAGTGGATTCCCATCTTCGACTGTTTCCCAGTTTAGAAGACAATATTGAACTACAACTAACTCCATGTGCTATTAAGTTTTTGGCCCTTTGTTTTGACATGCTCTTATGGATGTGACATCTGAAAAAACGAAAACATATTTGGTTTTGAAAAGATAGATAGAAGTGTAAATTATGATATATATATAAACAGCTTACTGTCAATGTCAGCTTTGATGAATTTGTAGGTTTGTGGATTTTTTTTCCAGCAATATAAAAAAAAAAAAAGGGTTTCTTGCAATTAGTGTCTTTTAAAAGAAATATCATCATGGAGCTGTTTTGTTACCTGGCAGAGAGGTTTGTGAGCTAAACACTAGCTCATAAATGTGGCATGACTTAATGAAGGCAGTGAGTAGCCAAACTGTGAAGTATCAGCTGAGAATGGTCTTTTGTCTTTGAAGGCCCCTGGCACTAGTGCAGGAATTTCAGGATATCATTTGAAAGCTCTTTGCATGGTGAGCTGAGATGAGAGCTAGCTTCAAGCCATTCTGCTACAATACTAAAGCAGAAGGTCTATACCAACAGATACTGGCTCTCCTAACAATATAAAGAAATGATTTGTCATCGGTTGTTTTTGAAAGCTTAGATTAGTCTTTTCAAGTCCGTAGATTCCTGTATGCAGCTGGCCGTGCTTCTGTCAAGTCACTCCTGGCAGTGGAAGTTCATAGAGCAATTTTAGTTAGCTGAGGGAGGTCTTTTCACTCTAATTTAGTACTTTCGATTGCCAGTAAAAGAGTAGCTAAAGGAGAGTCAAACAATGTTGTTTATTTGGCTTTTTAAACTTTTGGGGGGTTTTTAGTCTTCAAGGCTATTGAAAGCCAGGTGTTTCTATCAGTCCCACTGTCTGACAGAGGACTTTCAGCAGTCTACGGAATTCTGGGTGACATTTATATCTGACACTCTCCCAGGACAGCTGCTTTAGAAAACTTTATGCATTTACATTCTTGTTTTACGTACTTATTCTACAAAACCCAAGAAAGCATTGTTAATACTGACATCATAGCATTTAGGTTATGTTTGGCAAAAGAAGGGGGTCAAAGATTAGCCTTTGAGTCCCTGGTGTTGAGGCCAGCAATCTCATTAGTGATATAGGGAATGGTTCTAGTCAGAAGTAGAATGAAATGTGGCATAATACTTCTTTGGAATTCATAAAATTATAGGATGATTTGGGTTGGAAAGGGCCTTAAAGCTCATCCAGCTCCAACCCCCTGCCATGGGCTGGGACACCTTCCACTAGAGCAGCCACAGCTTCTCTGGGCAACCTGTGTCAGAAGGGGTCATCCAATTCAGTCACCACTTTCTGATAATGTAGCATTGCTTTCCAAAAGGCCATTGGGAGTTAAAGATTATATACTTTTTTTTTGTTGCACAGTGTTCTGTCTCCTTTTATTACTGTATCAGGTCTTTCTTCCATGTTCATACCTTTGATAATGCATAATTTTAAGTGACAGCAAAGACAATTAAGACATAGGCATAGTTACACAGATCATGAAAGTATTTATGTGCAAGGTGTTCCATGTGTCTTCATTTAAATACTGAAAAAGATAAATATATTCTATGTACTGTACTAACCAATGATTGTAATGATTTATAGTTTATCTACACATATTTTGGCTCCTGCTGATTATTCGGTCATAAATATGTTAATGCTTAATTTGCATGATTTGTTGCACCGTATTTAGATTTGCATTTAATTAATCCCATGTTTCAAAGTTTCTCCTCTTAGATGCCTCAAGAAGCCAAGAACATTTTCTCCCCTTGACATATAATTTGGCTTCTGGGGTTTTCAGGGAGGATGAATGAGGGCATGGGAAGGGAATTGTAGAATTTGGAAGGGAATTGTTAGTAGCATTGCTAATTGGCCAAAACTGCACAAGTGCTCTGATAGTCCTCCTGCCATTGATGAATTTCTCTGATACTTGGCATCATTATGCACCCATGGATAAATTTTTCATCACTTTTTCTGTAGTCTGCAATCCACTCTTAGGAATATTTTCACCTAACCTAGGGACGGAATATTTTTACCTAACACGCTCCTTACCATCACAGGAATTTATGACACATGAAAGTCTTGATCTATACTGTATTACTCTGATGGCACATGACCCACAATAGGATTTTGCCTTCCTGACTCATAAGGTTGTATGTTGCTGGAACTGTTTTCTGATATTGCCCTGGGTTCAGCAGTAGCAGTCATTTTTCTCCTTTGTAGTAGCTGGTGCAGTGCTGCATTTTTGACTTTCAGCCTGGGAGCAGCACTGATAACACTGATGTTTTTAGCTGCTGCTCAGTAATGTTTACTCTGACCAAGGACTTTCTGAGCCTCATGCTCTTCCAGGGAGGAGGGGAAGCTGGGAGGAAGCAGAGACAGGACACCTGACCCAAACTGACCAAAGAGGTATTCCATACCACAGCACATCATGCCCACTATATAAACTGGGGGCAGTTACCCGGAAGGGTTAGATCACTGCTTGGGTAGGGCTGGGTATCGATCGGAGGGTGGTGAGCGGTTGTGTCCTCTTCCCTTGTATCTCCCTGGTCATTGTTATTATTGATGGTAGCAGCAGTGGTTTGTGTTATACCTTAGTTACTGGACTGTTCTTATCTCAACCCGTGGGAGTTGCATTCTTTTGATTCTTCCCCCTATCCCTTCAGAAGAGGGGGGGAGGAAGGGGGAGGGTAGGAGTGAGCGAGCTGCTGCGTGGATCTGGGTTGCTGGCTGGGCTTGAACCACGACAGGTATGTAAACAGGACTGGTAGTCTGGATACTCTCTGAACTAAAAGCAAAAAAAGAATGATTTCCTCGTGGCTTCCTTAAGATGATAAAAATAAGACTTGATAACCCTGGTTGTGCTTTCGGTCTAATGTTTCACTGCATTTGAATTAGGCATTCAAAGATGCAAAAGCTTTGCAGCAACTTAACAAGATGCTTTTGGCCTAAGCAAACAAAATAAGTGAAAGATGATCTGCGACAGATTATAGCTGGATGCTGAGCAATGGCAAAGACTGAGGTAGAATTTATCTCAGCCATTTTGGCATGACTTGAAGACACACCCTGAACATTGATTTCTCTTTTGGAAAAGGCTATCTCTACTGTCTTGGGCTATTTGAATCAAGTGTGAAAATGTCAGAGTTCCCTACAAAAAACCCTGAAGAGTTTCTGGTTATGCTAATGACAGAATTGACAGAGTTTGCTAATTTAGCTCTCTGTTTTCTCATGTCTGCATGTGGGTTTTGGATGAAGGATCATTAAAATAAAGCCAAAAAAAGAAACCCATGGATTAAACTTCTCTAATGAACTCTGTTTGCTTTTAAGTAATCTATAGATTTTTAAAATAGAGTTTATAAATTCAGAAACTTATATTCACTTACTTTTTTGCATAAGTATTCTTTTATCAGTTAATCAAATTAATCAGCTCAGCAGTCACCTACTTTCAAAAGCTCCCATTGTTTTAGAGTTAGAAATACCAGGATCAAAAAGGACTTCTTTATGTATTCAAAATAGGGGTTCTGTAATATCTGAAATGAACATCAGGAAAACAAACAGAATAATCCTTTTTGTAAATTCCAATTCTGATGTGAGCTTTTTTTAAGTCACAGGAGCCAGCTATGTATTCAGTACAAAATCCAACTTAGCAAAATAACATCTGGTTTTGTTTTAGATATATTGTACTTTTAATATGGACTTTTACCTTTCCGATTAAGTATTTGTGCAAGAGAAGCAGGGTACTTCAGAAGCTGAAATTGCTTATATAATTGGTCAAACAAAACATCAGACAAATGAGTTTCGCTATGCATTTCAAATGAGAGTGGAATGGTGGTGTGCCATAGGCTTCCAGTTACTGACATTATAGAACAGCTCTGCTGCACTTAGGTCTGAAAATAGTTAAACAGCCTTTTAGGATTCCTTTTGCTTACATTTGGTTTTCTTTTAAATTCTGATAAACACTTCCACCATACTGAACTGGCGTTTGTTGCATTCACAATCACAGAAATTTCTGCTATTTATCTGTGTGCTGGTTTGACCAAGTTTTTGTCTTACAGTCATTCCTCATCTGATAGCGATAGCTGAGCACATTAAATATTTATTGATGTGAGTAAAGTCTTTTTTACTTCATTTTGTAAGGTCTATTTTATGAAATATATGATTTTGACAGCTTTGTGAAGGAAAAATGCAGATGTGATCCCCTTAGGAGTGGCTGCCGGAGGAGCAGGGTCCTGGCGCTACGCTTTGCTTTATTCATTGTGCTGCTTTGTATGATTGCATGCTGAGCTCAGGGAACTGGTATGTCAGAAAGTTAAACTGGAAAAAAACCCACAAAGGTGTCTGAGAGACCTATTTCATGGCCCCACTTGATGTCCACTAGCACAGCTTGAAGTGCCAGCGCAAGGCTGAGAGCAGAAGCGTGTGACAAGGAACATGTCTTGGAAGATAGCATGCAGCAGCTTCTTTCAAGGGTAGTCACACTTAACGTGCAACCTGACGTGTGTTTCCACTTTGACAACACCACAGTGCTCGGGGGCCCTCTCCGTGCTAAGTGCAGAAACTTGTTTCGAGCTCTTTGCTACCTCCAAGAACTCATGAAAAATGTGCTTAGGAAATGGAGAGTTTCGGGGACACCTTGTTCCCTTTCCCTTTCTGTTCTCACTTTCTGTCCAGCAGACACATCTGGGTACTCTCAAGTGTATGCATCTTGTAGTCATTAGTGTATAGATGTTGCTTGTCACAGCTCTGTGAGGCAGCAGTCAGGCAGACAGACTCAGAAAGGCAAATGATATTTTGCAAGAAACCCCAAAAAAATCTTATCTAGGTATTCAAATCAGAAGGCAGTAAAAAAATCAGGGCCCTGGTCTCATGCTCTCTTTGGGGCTAATGCTGTCACATTTGATACTATGTTCTGAGTGGTCTTTGGCCTTTGTACGCCGCTAGGTTGCTCAAGCACAGATTTAGAAGCAAGTGCTTGAAGCCTCTATTGTTTTATTTTCCAACACTTCTCAAACACAGCTTTTTTTTATGCAGTGTTAGTAAGAAATAGTTATGTAGTACTGAAATATACATCTTCCATGAACAAGGCTGTGGCTCTGTGCAGCAGTTTTCTTCACTACATCATGGTATTTCTGCTCTATTAGTAAAATATCTTCTATGACATGAACTCTTTTCCATTTTTTAATTGCATGTGTAAAAATGGAAAAAGGTCAACATTGAGTATGCACATTTATGGTGCACAAAACCTTTATACATTCATGTTTTAGTACATGTAATGTTTTAATACATTTACAGGTAAATGATAAAGTTTTATGCAGCTATGCACAAACCAAAGCAGGATGGATGTTCAGGTCATTTTTAATAATGATGGATAAAGTAAGGATTGTTGGGTTTAATTCCTGGGATATGGAGTTACTTAAACATAAAAGGTCTAACTAGTTTGATCATCATAGTTTCCCTCATTAGACACATACCTCTCTAGCTTAACAGAACCTAGCACCCAGCTCCTGATTTCAGACTTGAAGAGATTACAGTACCTTCCTCAGCACTTCTTTCTGACTTGCAGAAAACACGCATGCGGAAGTAAACCCAAACTCTTTAACATGAGAACCCATAAGATGTGTGGATGAAATCCAGGTTCCACTGCCGCTTATTAATAGTTTTCTGGTAACTCATCCTGCTAATGCGCATTCATTTGTACATGAAATACATAAAAACTTTTGCTTAATGGTATTCAGTAATTGATGGCTCTATATCCTCAGTGCCCATTGACTTAACTTTTCAGAAACAGTGCCAGGGGACTAACTATGGGTAGAAGCTGTGTGTAGGGGAATAACCAGTAACAACTGGCTAGAGATGTTGTCATGCAAAATCTGGGAAGGAGATTAGAAAGTGATGGGAGAAGGGGGTGTCACATCTTTGTACTTTCAAGGAGTCTAATTTTTAGAAATAGTTAGGCATAGGTTGCTATGATTAGCATGTAGATGTATTCTATGTAATAAGCAAGGTTATGATATACTGCAGGTGCCTCTGGGCCAGTTAGTTATTAGCTTGCTCAACTGTTGCAAGTATAAAAGTGGGAGCAATATGATCACTTGTGCAGGCATAAATCTGCAAAAATCCTCCCTTTGTAATTCTTTTTTTCTTTGAGTTGTCATGGCAGTATTCTCAGTGGATCTTCTGGGTTTACTGAGACACATTTAAGTCTGCATAGTCAGCACAAACTTAGAACTCATACATTACTCTCTAAATGATTTGTGCTGAAACTTGAGGTTATCACTCCTAGATTTTTTGGTTTTAAGCACTGGTTACTGTCTATCAGCTAAACTTGTCTGTGTACCAAGATATAAAAATATTTTGTTATCATCTGGAGAATACAGAAAGAATGAACCAGCTCTTTGTAGTGAATAAAAATGCAGAATTGCAGAAATATTTTGCTGGATGGTCAAAAACCTAAAAGCTCTTCAAATTCATAATTCTTGGGTCTTTGTGTCTTCTGATGGTGACTCTTGTCATGTGTAACCAAAAGGTTGCCTTTTGCTCATTTTGTGTAACATCCTTTCAAAACATGTTTCAGTACTGGGGAAATTAAAACTCAATTAAATTCCTTCTCACCTTTGCCTCTTTCTTCTTTTTGAAGAGCCCCATTACTTCTACATAATTTTTTTTTTCCATACCTCATCTATATTTTCCCATTTCTGAATCGCTGCCAAAACAGTAGTGGAATTACTGGGTTTACCTGTATGCTCTTTGTCATGTTTCCAGATGGAAGTCTTTTTCCTCGTGGTTCACTTGACAGGATTTGTCCTCAGGTGATAACAACTTTAATGCACTTTCTGCCAGTTTCTGTTTCATCATGTTACCTCATGCACTTGAGGGTTCAGCAAATCTGACAAGACGGCAAAATGCAAAAGGGAATAGAATTGCCACATCAAAGACATTTTGGTGGCAGAAGGATGAAGGGTAAAGTAGCTTGGTTTTCTTTTTATTAATAACGATAGCGATAATAAAACCACGAGAAATCCTTTTGAAATCTGAAGTATTAGGTGGTGCTTAGCAAACAGCTGTGGGCAGCAGGAAAGGTGATCAAGGCAAAATTGATGCTGTTTGTGTTTTCTTCAGATGTCATATGCCTGATGTCTTGACATTTCTTAAAGTGCCTCAGAAAGAACAGCTATATGATTCTTTTGGTCTTTTGTTTTCTAATACTTTTGTGAGCTCAACATTCATTCAATTTCCAACTGAAAATGCTGAGCCAGGGTTTTTGTACATTGTACATAAAACTTGGTTTATTGTACATAAAGCAGAGGGGGAACTTTGTATTTTCAGCCTCTTTATCATAGCTTAGTCCTATAGGCAACAACGAGACTGGACCGACCTGTACTATTTGTTGAAGTCCTCTAATTTTTAGCTGGTTTATGCTGATTTTTGGCTGACCCATCTATGGGAAAGGTATCTGGAATCTGTTCTCCATTGGACCTTCAAAGGCCTTTGCTGCTTGTGGCAGCCATAGAGGTGTGGTATCATGGCCAGTCTCCTTGCAGGGAATCTCAGTGACTTCCCGGATCCATGAGCCTATGTTGATAAGATTTCCATGTTTTCTAGGGTAGTGGTTCTACATGTTCCTGAAGAAAGCTTTGCAGTGGGTAATAAGGTCTTTGCTGAAGTGGATCACTTTGCATCAGCTCACACAATCTATGAGAAATTTCAGCTAAAGGAAGTGCTGTACTCCTGGGGTGATGGACATAGTAGCTTGGAGGTACAAAGCAGTTACTCAATCAACACTACTTCTTCAAGCGTTTCCATCAATACAGGATGGTCAACTCACAGTTTGAGCTAACCTTGTTGTTGGGATATTGTGCTGATCTGGACAAATCAGTTTAATCAGTTCTTGCACTACTAAGTCAGTAAAATTGGAATAAGAGGAGAAAATAATGAAAATGGAAGAATGAAACAATGACAAGAAGTCATTAAAGAGCTGAAACTTCTTAAACAATATTTCTCTTCAGGAACAAAAAAAACAGAAGCTCAAAAAGAAGCCATGCCAGTAGAGAGGAAAGTAAAAACTTTGTGGACCACTGTTCAGCACAGTGCTTAACAGTGTTCCTTAAGCACACTGAAACAGTCTATGTCAGTGGGATTGCATTACTGGCAATACCTTGAATACTGAAATTAATCTAAAAGTTAAGCACCCTGCTGGACTGGGATCAATGTAACAGTAAAAGTCTAACCCGTAACTAGATTGACTGATTAGATGGGGATTTTAGTTCGTGTTATTGTCTTTTCCATTTCTACGAAAAAGTAAAGAAAAAGAAGGGGAAAAAAAATCATCCCATGTGTAAATTGTTAGGATTGGAAAAATAAAGAAGATGTTTTCAAAGTTGAATGTATCAAATGCACAGAAAGTGCTGCTTGAATTTAATTATAATTGAAATTACAGTAATAAAATTGGCAGACAAGAGGAGGAAAGAAAATTATATTTCTGTAGACTTCTTGCACTCAGGTTCAGTTTGAAGACCACAGAAGTCAATTTTAATTGCTGCAATTACTGATCTTTAACTACTGAAGCACTAGTGGGAGAAGTTAGTGAAGCAGAATTTCAGCTGATCTGAAAGCATTATGAAGCGGTATTACTGCTTGTGATTATGGCATGCAAAAGTTCAGGTATCACGATGCAAGAGTTCTGGGCTGCAACTTATCAATCACTATACTATTCTTACTTCCCTTTGGTTGAAAAGTCCATAAGAACAACCACCAAAACCCTGCAGATTTACACAGCACACACATTTCTGCAACCAGAAATAAATACATCTGTATGTAAAATTGCATGGCTATATTAATTCTTCTAATGTAAAATCCTTACAAAGTGAACCACATATTTATCGATCATTTGTTCTTAATGTCTTAGATGCTTGTAAAAAAACCATTGGCAACACTCCAATGGAGCTTTATAGAAGCTATTCTCTACTGAAATTTACTTTAAAAATGAAACATTTTAATGTTTCATAGGAAGGCATTAATCCAGTTGGAGAGATGTAAAAGGCGAGGTATAGTTAAGTAATTTCTAAAATCCTTTGCTGGAGACATACTGGTGTATTCCCAGCTGATCTGTTATATCAAACTGAATCTTAGAATACCAGGTTGAAAGAGTTCTCAAGGGTCATCTGTTACAAACTTTCTTGGCAAAAGCACAGTGTAGAGAAGATGTCCCACCATTTCTCAAAGATTATTGAGAGCAGCCTTGCACCAATGTTAGCCAGTTGTCCTAACACCCTTGGGTGGATATTTTCAGGGCCCATTTATCTGTAGAGTATAGAAGTCAGAAACACTGGTTTTAACTCTGAGGTGCGTGCCCACTATTATCCTGCTAGAGAGCTTCCCTGGGCTGTGGATCTACAAGCGGGTACAGGCTCCTTCCTGCATGCTTCTGGTCGCTTACACTCTTTAGGGGCATTTATATCTCTTACACTTGCCCCGGCAGTGCCCAAGCTCCATCAGCCAGGTAAATTATAAAAGATAATCTTGCTGGTTGAATTATTGAACATTTACTTGATTTACTATAGCAGTACTCATTTTCATAGAAATAAATATGTATTATAAATGGTATTACGCGTATAAGGCATAAAGGACCCTGGAATGCTATCTTTCCTATAAAATATAGCTTAGTATGAGCTTATATGTATGAGCTTTTATTTGATGCTGTTGCATCAGCTGTTGTGATACTTCGATCTTTATTCATTCTGAGTTCTCTGTTTATGTTTTGTCATCACTGTCTTGACCTGAGGTATTACATGTCTGTAGTGGTTTTTCAGAGATACTGGAAAACCTGTAAGTGTTCTATGAGACTGCTTTTTAAATATGAAAGTCTCCTGAAATGTGTGCTTTAATTGGAGGTATGGTACATCAAGTTGTGGTGAGTTGGCCCCAGATGGCAGCCAAGCAGCCACAGGACCACATGCTCCCTGCCCATGCAGCAGGGCTGAGGGGAAAATAGGAAGAATGGGAGTGAGAAAGCTTATGAGCTGAAATAAAAATAGGAAAGTTGCTCACCAATTACTGTCACAGGCAAAACAGACTCAACTTTGGGAATTCAACTTAATAGATTAACAATTAACATAAATATTTAATTACTGAATTAGGTATTGCAAGAGAAAAAAGGGGACAAAACCTCTCTTCCTGCGTTCCCAGGCTCAGCTTCACTTCAGACACTTCTATTCCCTCCTTGATATCGCTGCAGGTTACACTCAGTCCCTTTGGTGAGGTGGTACAGAAGGTTGGGGTCAGGACAAAGCAGCTTTTTCTCTACTGCTTCTCTCTTCTCATGCTTTTCTTCTACTGTTGCTTCCTTCTTACTCATTTCCTCCTCACCTGTGTGGGTCCTCCATGGCCGTAGTCCCTCAGGGGTAGTACCTATTTGAGCATGAGCTTATCCATCAGCTACAGTGTCTTTGGAGGGGTGCCTTCTCTGCCATGCAGTACCTCCTACTGCTCTGGTCTTCTTGTTTTCTCATTCTCTCCTTCTCAGCATTCTCCTTCCTTTATTAAATATATTTTCATAGAGGTGCCACCAACTTGGCTGATGGCCTCAGCTGTGTCTGTCATGGTCTGTTTGGATCTCTCGAATTTATAGGACAAGTTACTCTGTAAATTAAACCTTACTTATGGGCTCATTGAGAAATACAACAAACTACTTGTGTGAGTTTTCAAAGCAAGAAATCCATTTTATGTCCTAAAAAGTAACAACTTCATCTTTAGCTACTTGAATTTATGAAGAAATTGCTAATTATTTACGGTCCTACTTTTAAGTCTTCCATTTTTCTGAGCAGCAAATGGTACTGATCACGTTCTGAGTGATATAACTGTACTGGATAAAACTGAAGGTCTATTCAAGCCATTGAATACTAAATGATGTACTAAATGTTTCTGGAAGGAGTTTTAAAAGAAAGGAAGTTACCTGCTCCTTGGTATATGCAGTTGACATATTTCAGAATTTCCACTTAATTAACATATTCATTTGGTTAGTGAGGTATTTTCTCAACTATGCTTTGCAGGTTTATTGCATTTTAGTTAATACTGAAGTATTTTTGCACCATTCAAATTAGTGTAGAATTTTCTCATTAACCAAAGCAATAGTAGGTGCAGGGGTGGAGGAGAGAAGCAGCTCTCAATCTCCCTTTCTTCATCTCCTCTGCCAAACTACAATGGTTTTGTTGCAAGATCTTCTTTGGGTCTTTTCAGAAATAGGTTTACTTGGGGAAAAATATGCAGTTTTTACCTTAGGCTGTCTACCTTTTTCTTTGAAAACTTTCTGAAGAAACAGCTCATCAAAAATGTACTTTGTACAAATGCTACATTGTGAAAGGCTTTCATGTTTGTTTGAAATAAAATATTTTGCTCTGAATCAGGCAAAGCTTTAGGATTTTTTGATGTTTCTTCTTATTTATTTTTTTATCAGTATAGTTGCCGAGCATTACTTGATTTTTCAAATATTTGTGATCCTCTGATATTATTTTTCAGTGAACTCTGATCATGAATATTTGGAGTCCTAAAATGTACTGTTACTAGTAGACAAAAACAAAAGGTTTAATACCCAGGGAAGGACATAATGTTTAAGGTCACTTATTTCCTACTCTTGTCCCTGGTACTACATAGTTTTCAATGTCTCTCCTCTCATACCTTCTTCTCTTCACAAATAATTACTTCCTACTTCCTTTTGGAAATCTGTTTTTATGAGAAGTTGAGGAATTGGGGAATATAAAAATTATTTCCAGTATTTCAACTTTCATACCTGATATTTCCATTTCAACTCTGACATTTGGATTTACTGTAGAGCTTTGGCATAGGGTGATATCTAGTTCCAGAAAATCTGTGTAACACCAGTCTTTGTGTAACACCAGTCTTTGTGTAAATTGTCTGAGCAGACAGCCCACATATATGCTCTACCCTCCTCCCAAAATGCATCATCACTACAATGCCGAACTTATGGAAATCTTCAAGATTTCTGTGGGCTTTGAATTTTACTATAGGTAAAACAAACACTCTTCACAGATGGATGGGAGTCTTGTCATTTCTTCAGTATGATAATGCTACCCATAAGTTCAGGGAAAATAAAACTTAACAGGTATAGAGAGTTGTGCAATATCCCTTTGGCAATGGAGGCCAGAATAGCATTCTTTGGGAGAGATAAGAAATTATCTTTCACTATCCTGTGGTTGTTAGGGTAGTTTTCTCAGATTTAGTCACATTAAACAAATCTTTGTAGGTTGATCCTTACATTTGTCACTGAAAGTCCTTGCAACACTTTTTCTCATGGCATTTCTGTATTCAGTACCTTTCCAATTTTCACTTTTTTCATGATTATAATTTGGCTGTGGTTTTAAGGGTGTCTGAGAGGTAGGTGCTTGCTGCATTGGAATGTAAATATAGGGAGATCTCCTGACTTGCACTTAGAAAAAACAGCTGTGAATAATTTAGTCCTAAGTAACATAAAGGGATTATTTTAATTTTCACACAACTATTTTCACTTCTGAACAGTGGAAGACCATCTAGTTCGACAGTTGCACAATTATCCCTAAGTGAAACAGCTGTCTCAGCTCTAATCTTCCTCTTCTATCCTTCCAATGAGGCTTTTTGATTGACTTTTTATTCTTAGGATAGTAATTTGTAGCAAGGATCTAATTAAGAACTTTATGTAACACAGCCAAAGTCCTCCTTTTGCAAGTCTGTCTCACCTCAGTCCTACTAATCTTGCAGCTTTCAGTATGGAGCATTCTGAAATGTCTGATATTTCAAGTTATCTCTACTGGTTGAAAACAATTTCAGCTATTGAGAATCGGGAACAAGATTCATTTGATTCTTTTGTCCTGGTAAGGAAAATTGTAACAACTCTGAAAGAAGGAATGCTTTTAAAATTTAAATTCTGAGGATTTTTTCTTTAAGGAGAGTAGAGGGAAATGACTTAAACCATATTTCTCTGTTGAGCTGTATGAGTTTGGACCTCTTGCCGTAGATGATCTATGTTTCTTACTGATGAAGGGATAAGTGGGTGATTTCTGGATAGAAAATGCATAGTTCTGTATATCTGAAATTAAAAGATAGTGCCGCCATTTCTACTTATGAATAATGACAAAGGAAAGAGATAGTTACATATTATTCTTATTTCCAGAAAACTGTATAATTGAGATATGACATTTAAATGAAGGAGTGTTTATCAACTTTATTTCATAATTATAAGTTCAATATCTGGGTATTACTGCTTATCACCAAATCCCATGCATCAATATGATGTTTATTGTGTATAAAATAAAGCAGTTAATTTGACTTATGTCTTCTATGTTTGCATCAATATGTTACTAATTTTAATACTATTTTAAGTATTTTTAAAACCATTTTATTTATATTAGTGTCATGTGTGCTGTAAATATTTATTTTCCCATATGCAGTAGCAGATGCAGGATGATGCTTTTGGTGACCAGGTTAGGTAAGATAGTCAGAGTGTGCTTGAGAGGAAAGAAAAGAGTATATTGCTTTCTTCCATGCATCTTCATTTCATATGAAATATAATTTGACAGGGTATCTTTAAATGCAAATACACTGATATTTGAAGGTACAAAAGGGACATATATCTGAATTGATAAGTGCATTATTAACAATCTGGAGAAATATTACTTAGGTACTAACTATATCAACACGGTATTGACCTAACAAGTGAGCAAAACTAAGTGCCTTCAATACCAGATAGGCTGATAGCAAAAGATGCTTGGGTGCTTGTTTGTGTGTGAGTAGAGACCTTATACTATAATTAAAGAAGATATTTCAAAATGTGTCACAAAACATATAGTAGGATGTGAAGGATGGACTGACTTTAACTTGATTTCTCCTTGTTATAGCTGCCCTAAAAAACCTGGTACTTCCCGCAGATTCTGTGTTCTTCTTGCTGTAATATTTTCTATGTCATTTTTCTCCCATTCCTCTGAAGCACACGATGTTCCCATTTCTTGTCCTCCAGCCAAACATTTATTTAGTATCAGGGTCAGGTCTGCGGTGGGGTTTTTATGTGTTAGTGCTCAGAATTGGTGCACCTGCCTGTGAAGTTGGTTAGCTTTTGGAAAGGACCGACAGATTAAGTGTTAATTTTCCCCAGACGTCCTATGGCGAAAGTCAAGATTTACAACAGGAGAATGGTAAAAGTCATATTTCTACCAGGCATCATGATTTAGCGGATGAGGGGGATATGTTGAAAATTGTTCATTTCATTTGGAGAGTGGAATTAGTGCCTTAAAAACAGGGTAGGGGGAGAATGGACCTGTCCAAAGGGCTCTTTGGTAAAGGTTACCTCGTGTCAATGTCAATTGCATGAGATAGATGTTGAGTTGTTTTTAGAGGTTGAAGCACTGTTGTACAGGTGCAAGGGAAATCTGAGTTCCTAAAGCTGAATGTTTTCAGGACTGATTCTTTGATTCCTACTCTGTGTCCTATAATCTACCTACATCCTGCCTTAAGCAGCCAGCTCCGTTTGTGTTACTAAATGCTATGCTTAGTCCTTTTCCTGGTGTTCTCTCCTAGCACGTGATATAAAGTGCATAACTTCCAGTCCTTGCTTCGTCAGGAAATGTTTTCTTTTTCTTTCCTAACAATGATCAAAGCTTATTTCTGAAAGTCCTCTTCTGGAACTCTTCCATTTAAATCAGAGAAATAAAACACTCTCATATCAAAGACAGACATCCAGGAGCTGATTATTATTACTGTTGTTATTATTATAGAGAGGCTGCTTGACATTACGAACCATTTAATGTTCCAGTGTTTTGGGGGATCATGTAAGTGCATGAAAGGTTGTTGTGACATTTGAAATACCCCCAATTGATTTGCAAACCCATCTTCTCGGTCTTGATAGATCAGTTCTGACAGTTTTTAGGTTTTATGTCTCTGTGATTATTACATTCGTTGTTCAATACAGTGACAGTGAGAGGTCAGTGTTGTCTCTGTGTACAAGGAAGGTTGTTTCATTTTGTGAGATAAGTTATACAGATTCACACAGTAAATCTGCAGAGACCAGAACTTAGTTCTGCCCAGGTCACGGTTATTAGAGTATACAAATGGTAACATCCTAAATATTTGTGTTTTACCAGCTGAAAATGCGTCTTGAAACCAGTAACTGAAAGATATCCTATAATGTAAGAATGATTTTATTTCAAAGTGGTACTTTGTGTTACATTTTGTGGCTCAGTAAAAGTGCTATGTTGCTTCCTGCTAGATAAGTCACTGTTAAAATTACCTCCATCTATTTCAATTCAGTTTAAGATAATAATTTTTTACTCAGTGTTTCTGCATCCTTTTCTAGCAAAAACTACACTGTTTAGAAATGACAGAATGCTAAAATATAAAGATGGGGAATGACCTCACAGGTCATGTTGCCCATCTGCCAGAATGTTGGTACTGCCTTCAGTATGTAGTTTAGTGCTTAGTTTAAGTGTATACAAAGAGTTTTAGGCAGCAAGACTTCTGTCGCTCCTCTAGGGAGATTATACTGTAGTTTGATGAATTCGACACACAGTTTTAGCAGTGTATAAAATGTGTTTGCCTGCCCTTGGCATGAAATGTAAAAATATTCCCATGTTAAAAATAGCAAAATATTTATTGAAAAACGGGCCAAGTCTGATTTTACTGATCTGAAGGTTTCTCAGCATCCTTCCTAGCATCAAAAATATTTTTCTGACATTTCTTCCTTTCTCTTTTTAATCCAGCTTCTGAACTCTGTCTTTTTAGCATTGATACACCTATTTCACCCCTAATCTAAATTTGTTAGGTTCACAAGGATGCCATTCCCTTGATTATTCCTTGACAGGAATTGCCTTAATTTCTTTGAGGCCCTAATTTTGATTTAAGGTGCATTTTTAAGGTCCTCTACAAGTTCCCTGGGAGATTGTCAATGTTACTGTACCCTCCAGTCATGTTTGTGCTTCTTGGATTTATAATGGCCTCAGGCACTTTCTTTACTTAAGCAATGGTATATTGTAGATCTGTTTTTATGGTGCTGTTGCTACTCGTCTCAGGTTCAGCCCCTTTACATGGTTTCGTTATTATACAAGCCTGTAGTACCATATTGTTCTTTGTGTTTTGATACTTTTTTGTAAGTGCTATTTCTAAGAGTTAAGAAGTTGACAGCATCTTAATGGATTATATGCTAGAAGAAGAAGGCATAGCTTTGATTCTCTGTGGAAAGCTCCTCAATGAACAATAATCAGTTGTCGCTTTATGTGTTTCCATTTTTACACAATAATGTAATTTTACTTGTGGCTGCAGCACTGCTTCCACTTTCTCTTTGTTACTTCTGCTACTCAAGTTGACATTTTCTTTTTTAACCAAAGACCTTGCTCTTTTACTTTCTTCTGCTGCTCCAGACTCACCTCCAATAAATGATTTGTAGATTTATCAGAAAATAGGATGAGTGAATAAAAGATACTGAACAAATATCTGTTCTGCAGTGAAATTTCAGAGGAGCAGTGGTGCTGCATGCAAAGCAGACTTTAACTGTATTGCCAGTTAAGATTTTGCTTTCTGTAACTACCTGAATGGAGGATGGAGCCAGGAGGTGGTTGGTCTCCTCTCTCAAGTCACAAGTGATAGGAACAAGAGGAAACAGCCTCAAGCTGCACCAGGGGAGGTTTAGATTGGAGATTAGGAACAATTCCTTCTGCAGAGTGTGCTCAGACATTGGAACAGGCTACCGAGGCAGTGCTGGAGTCACCATCCCTGGAAGCATTCACACCCGGTGTAGATGAGCCCCTCAGTGACATGGGTTAGTGGTGGCCTTGGCAGTTGGGGAACGACTGGACTTGATGATCTTAAAGGACTTTTCCAACCCAGCTGATGCTATGATTCATTCTTTGTGATATCATTTAATTATTGAGTTGGGTATTGAGTAGCAAAGATGACAGTGGGTTAAACATTTAGGGAAAACAACGCTTTGCCAGGCTGAGATTCCCTCCAGACTCCTGGTGACTGCTTCAGGTCACACTCAGTCCCTGCAGTGAGGTGAGGGCGGCACAGAGGGTTGGCTTCAGGGTGTGGTGTTTTCTTTCTGTTGCTCCTTTTTCCTCACTCTTTCCTTCCTTATTAACTGCTTGTTCTGCTCCAGCGCAGCTCCTCTACAGGCTGTGGTGCCTTCAGGGTGTTCCTTGCTCCTCCACTGAGCACCAGGGCATGCCTTTTCACAGGGACCTTGCTGGTCCAGAGGCACCACCAGCTTTGCTGATGGGCTGTGTCCTGTGGTGGGTCTGACTTTGAGATGGCTGGAATCTGCTCTGTCCGTCACACAGCAGCCCCGACCTCTCCTCACAGACCTGCCCCTGCAACCCCTGCTGCCAAAACTTCAATGTTTGTGACAACTATGAGGAGGAAGACAGGCGGGTATAATGGAGCGTGTTCAGCTCTGGGGCAGCAATGTAAGAGGTACATGGAGCTGCTGGAATGAGTCCAGAGAAAGCCACGGAGATGCTGCGAGGGCTGGAGCGGCTCTGCTCTGGAGCCAGGCTGAGAGAGCTGGGCTGGTTCAGCCTGGGAAAGAGAAGGCTCCTTAAGAAGGGGGGACCTTAGGGCAGCTCCAGTGCCTAAAGGGGCCAACAAGGAACCTGGAAGGGGGTTTGGACAAGGGGAATGGCTTTAACCTGCCAGAGGGGAGACTGAGATGAGCTCTTAGGCAGACGCTCTTCCCTGTGAGGGTGCTGAGGCGCTGGCACAGGGTGCCCAGAGAAGCTGTGGCTGCCCCATCCCTGGAAGTGATCAAGGCCAGGTTGGATGGGGCTTTGAGCAAGTTGCTCTAGTGGAAGGTGTCCCTGCCCATGGCAGGGGTTAGAGCTGGATGAGCTTTAGGGACCCTTCCAACACAAACCTGCCTGTTATTCTATAATAATACAAGCTTCATTTTTCAGTAAGGCATATTCCTTAAAAGAGGCATGAACGTAGCAGATTAAGGAATGACAATGTACAAAGTCAAGATGTTGGACTGTTTTTATTTCCCTATACAAATTTTTAAAGTACAAGGGAAATCAGTCCTAAAACCAAAAAGAAAATGACATGTGTGTATTTCCACCACGTAGCCTAAACCAAGATTGCATCATCCTAAAGGGAGCATTCTCTTTCTTTTAGTAACAGCCTGATGGCATTACACACATGCACGAGTCCTTGCTAAGCTCGGCAGCCTGTGATGTTCCTGCTGGGTGCTACAGCCTGTAAAATTACAGAAATAGTGGCAGTTCTGGCACGCATTGTCCTGCAAGTCCCCCACAGAGCGCTCAGCCTCTCAGGCAGAAGGACGTCAGTGAGAAAACAGAGATTAAATGCTTGGCAAGCCCTGTAGTAAAATACCAAATAGTTTTACATAACAGTGCATCTCCATTGAGAAATGCATTTCATGCCACGTGAGGCAAAACCTTGTAAAATGCCTCACTTGCACTAAACCCGGGATAACTTCACTTCACACACTTGTATGTTTCGAAATGATGTACTGTGAGTGCAGTGGTCCTGCAGTGATTTAGGGTTTGAAGCAATCTGTCAGCAAGTGATATATTTGGAATTATTCTGTTTTTATTCATCAAGTAGTGATTCTGGGACATGAAGGGACCCTCTGGGACATCAATTAAAACTTTTCCAGGGGACATAAGTTTTGAAGTTTACTTCTACTGATATAAAAATCAAAACCCTCTTTGCTCCAGCACGGGCCACTTTGAGTCTATTGCAGATATCCAAAATCAAAAGTTTAATTACGTAAAATTGATATACATTCATTAAGTCAAGCATTTGGCAAAGTAGCTTTGCTCCTACTTAGCCAGAATCACTGAATTAAAAGCTGTGGCATTTTATGGACCACAGTCACCACCAGCTCTTCGGGCAACTTCTGTGCTGAAACAGAAGGGTGATATTGCTACTTCTGTTATGCCTGAAAACCTTCCTAAAACTCAAGATGCTTTCTTCTGTATTTCCCATTCTTTCCTCCATATGGAGAGGTTTGAGCTGTAGCACCAATAAGTCTTGGTCTCTTCTGCTCTTGCCAAACAGAGAGGTGTGTGCTCTTTAGCACTAATTCCATTATTTCTGGGCTGCTGGATGCAGTGCTTGATGTAATTGATTAGTTCCTAAAAGCAGTTTAAATCTTTGGAATTTATGTTCTGATAAACCTCTTCAATAGATAATGAATTATGTTAAAATAATTTCCCTATTTCACATTTAGGCTTACATTCACTTTTTTTGTTGTTGTCTTCATCTGCATTGTAATTTTTAGTCCACTGAGATTACTTTCCTTTTTTTTTTTGTTGCACAGCTCTTCTTGGGGTTTGCATCTGTACCAGTCCGTGGTTAATAAAGCTAATGCTTGGGCAAACTGTAGGAAGGTTAAGCAGTTAAAGTTTAATCAAACATGGGAATGCTCAAGTCAATGAGACGTTTGCCCTTGTTAACAAGTCTGTGGATAACCTAAGCATTTTATATTAATGTTTTTTTCCCCCCTGGATTTTTAAGTTCTGGATATTCAATAATGTGATTTAAAATAAGATACAAAATAATTCCAAAGACAAATATTAATTTGTTTAATTTGTTCTAAATTCTTTTTGCTTATCATTGCTTTCATGAACCAGCTGGCTAAATGCATTCACACTCTACAAATCCTGCCAGGAGATAAAAAGCCCTAATATTGAGTAGAAACATATTACCTTAAGTTTTGACTCTGTTGAAAGCAGATCAATGTTTTTCCATTAACTTCAGTTATGCAGAGACTTTCACCCAGAAATTTTTAGGTCTGATAGATGCAGCAGAATGTCATTGATGTTTAAAATGGAAGATGTAACTTGTGTTGTTAATTTCATAGTATAAAGTAAGTTAGCTTAGCTCTTAGGTTTTCAGTAACATCCCTCCATTGTAATTTATCTTTCCACCAATATTGACTGTAATGGCAAGATTTCATAAATCTCTCATCTTTTTATAAAATTGTTATGAATTGCATCAAAACTGAAAAATAAATTATTCAAATCAGATGTCAGTTTTGAAGATAATACACTTATAAAGGCACCATATGGAATGTATTTCTATTTTTGTTCTTGTTTCTAAAGTTTCCGTATCCACATTTAAGAGCATACCAGAAACTGTCATTGCCTGGATTGTTTAAACTGTTATTTTCTTAAGAGATGTGCTTTGACACAGGCTTTGGGGAAAGTTCTGGAGCAGAGTGGAGATGAGATCAGAGCAGAGATATGTGTAATAAATGAATGTTATGGCCCATTCACTTTCAAAAGGCCATGAACATGCGCTGAAGCAGTAAACCTAGAAACAGGATCTAGGCCTAAATTTCTGTTCAAAGCTAGAGCACTGCTGTATGACAATTGGCGTCAATTTCTTTCGTGAGTCAGTAGAGATCTGGTAATGGGACCGCTGTGTGAGTCTTAGTATGGCATTTGGCATCTTAGAATGAGACAGATGGATCCACCCTGCCTAGTGGTAAGAAGGTTATCACCTCAAAATTTAATGAGTAATAACGTTTAGTTGAGTAATATCTTCACTGGAAATTCAGATGTACCCTAATTATCCCTTATTCTCTGTAAAGCTTTTCCCATTGACATTTCTGTGTCCTTCACTAGATCTGGTATTGGGCAAAAAGTTACCATTATGTTAATCATTGATAATTCAAACAGCTAACAGGCAGTATCAGCATAGGTGAAACTTCGACGGTTTTAAGGCAGGTGCTTTCTTGCCATTCCCATTGTCCACCTGTGGATCTACACAGAAATGTTGGGTTTTCCTGAAGTCTAAAATCCTTTTTGTTTAAATAATGTCACAGTTAATACAATTTTAAATAGAAAATTCTTCTTTCAGATTAAATAAAAAACAGCACAAAATCCCAAGCTCAAAAATAAGGCCATGTTCTTTGAAAAGCACTATTTATTTTTCAATTAAATGGCTTTATATGAGGTTGCATTATACACATAGTGAAAGATCCTGAGTATTTCTTGAGCCATTTTTCCTCTATTCCTGACAGCTACAACCTGCAAGCAAAGCTGCTTTTGACCTCTGTTTTATGTCTCTGAGCAGAGGTAGGATTGTTTGCTGAAAAATCATTCTTTAGATGTTCAAAGAGACTCCCTTTCTTTCATATATTCTGTTTAATAACAAGCAAATGACTTTTTTGCCTTCTTGGTCCTGTAGTCTGTAATTCAGTGGTAAACACGATGAAAGGTTCTGCATGTCCTGTGATCTTGAGGCCTTATAGCATCACAGAGAATTTTGACATCTAAATTATCATTTAATCTTTCACGCCATTGTGTGTCAATGTAAATTTCTTTCTTGCAGTTGTGAAAAGCTTTTGAAAATAGGCAATGAATTTGAATTAATTCAGTGTTACCATTTTAAGGCCTCAAGCAGTCTGACAGGTTATATCTGAGAGAGGCAGCGTGCCCTATCCCTTTGCAAATGTAGCGGCCACTCCACTTCATATTATTAAGACACAAAATGCTAACATTTTATAGTAAAATAAAGCTGCAACTGAGTATTCCAGAGAGTGTTTTAGAATTTAGGGATGTCTGCCTGGAAGGATGAGCCCTTAACTCTGACATTCAGTCCACAGGGTCAGGTCTGATGTTCAATCCACAGGGTCAGGTCTGCAAAAGATGGTAATAAGGCACTGACAGCTCAACCTACTTTTTAAATGGTAATGCATACACTCTATTTCACTACCTCTTTACTTAGAGTTTACTTAAACGTAATAATGTAGATAATGATGGTGATTGCTTAGCAAGAAAACAAGAAATTGAGATTTCTGAGTCAAAATCGCAGCTAGGATTAAATATAGGTGTATAGTTTCCAAATGATCACATACTTGTTTTAGCATTTTCTGGTTAAGAAGTAATGTGCTCTTTATTTATATAATAGTCACCATATACCTATGCAAGTGGTTTGATGGTCTGGTGTTGAATACAGCACTGCATAGAAGAAACAGTTAAAACAAGGAGTAATGAATACTCCAGAAAGAATGAAATTCAGTACAATATGGATAGTCTATAAAAACTGTGCATGCTCTAAGTAAAAGGATGATGGTAGCACTCGTGGTAGAGGGAAAGTTCATCTTGTCTGAGAGGTATGAGTCATGTCAGACACTTGCAGAGAATTTGATAGCTGAGTAAATGTTCATGAGCTAGACTGTGTGCCTTTTTGTTCTCTTTCTACTGGCTTCAAGTGCTTTCACTGTATCTTGCAACTAGAAAAGCCACTAGACTGTCTGACTCACTGCAAGCAGAACAATCTCATATATATATATATTTGTGGAAACAAAGTCTGTTGTGCTCAACTGCTTTAAGAAGAAAAAAAACCACAAAAAACTCCTATTTTTTTCCCCCATAGCTATTCAAGCTTTGTCTCAGCTCTGCCAATCTGTCACTGCAGCTGTCAGTATGATCCTTTTTCTTCAAAGTACAGAGATGGTTCCGCTGAAAGCACTGCTTCTAGTCATGGGCAGGAAAAAGGTCTTTGCAGGGAGTGGTACTTATAACACTGACAGCCTGCATGGTACATTGTCAGCATAATATAATACTTGAGGTATAGGTAAGGATTTGGGCAGAAAGGAAAGTGCATGAGGAATGGGGAAAACAAGCTCACTTGGTTCACTGCACTCAGTACAATCCCTTCTTTTGGTGATTGGTTTGGATTTATTTTGCAGCTGCAGAATCAGGACAGTGTTCACAAAGGCCTTTTCCTATCTTTAAAATGTGATTGCAAAGTCTGGGAGTCCTCACTATTCTACCTGACTTAAAAGAGGACTGTCTTTCCTGAATTAATTAGCACTGATTTGAATTCATCCTGCAAGTTCGGCAATTAGACATGTAGAATTTTAAACCTCCCTACACAGAGATAGATTATTTAGTTCTCGCCAACCAACATCTCTCTTAAAACTCTGACCAAATTAAGCCAGTTTTGCTAGAGTTATTAAGTATCTTGGTTAAGACTGCAGAGCAGGTCAAAGGGCAGAGCTAGGAATAAAGTCATTATCTTTGTCTTCCAGAAAGCCATTTATTCTTCTGACCCAGTCTCAAACATAAATAGATAGTTTATATATGTGGGGGTATATAGATTGTGGGTATTACAGATCAGATGCAGTGCTGTCTCAAAGACACAGAGGGCAGAGATTCTCGAGGGAATCTAAATATTTTTTTGCATGCTTTTGTGAATTTATGTACAACTGGAAATATTCCTGATGAGCTGATGACCTGTGGTGATGGATTTGTCAGTGTTCTGTATAAGAAGTGTGCAGATATATGGGCATCCTTTTTTGAGAATTTGGTGAATCTGCATGGGCAGAGAAGAGAATCAGAGCAGCCCTGCAGAGAAGGACTTGGGAGTGTTGGTTGATGAGAAAATGAGCATGAGCCAGCACTGTGTACTTGCAGCCCAGAAAGCCAACTGTATCCTGGGCTGCATCAAAAGAAGCGTGACCAGCAGGTCAAAGGAGGTGGTCCTGCCCCTCTACTCTGCTCTCGTGAGACCTCACTTGGAGGATTGTGTGCAGTTCTGGTGTCCTCAACCAAAAAAGGGCACGGAACTGTTGGAACAAGTCCAGAGGAAGCCACGAGGATGATCAGGGGACTGGAGCACCTCCTGTATGAAGATAGGATGAGAAAGTTGGGGCTGTTCATCCTGGAGAAGAGAAGGCTGCGTGGAGACCTCAGAGCAGCCTTCCAGTATCTGAAGGAGGCCTATAGGGATGCTGGGGATGGACTCTTCATTAGGGACTGTAGTGATAGGACAAGGGGTGATGGGTTCAAATTTAAACAGAGAAGTTTAGATTGGATGTGAGGAAGAAATTCTTTACTGTAAGGGTGGTGAGGCACTGGAATGGGTTGCCCAGGCGAGCTGTGAATGCTCCATTGCTGGCAGTGTTCAAGGTCGGGGTGGACATAGCCTTGGGTGGCATGGTTTAGTGTGAGGTGTCCCTGCCCCTGGCAGGGGGGTTGGAACTAGATGATCTTCAGGTCCTTTCTAACCCTAACTATTCTATGATTCTGTTCTATGTGATGTGTTTTTAAGTCAGCATAGACACATCATCCTGGAAGGTAAAATCCTTCTGACTCCTTGTTGCTACTGATCTTTTCTTGACCTATCCACCGAGTAATTTCACTGTGACTGCGGGGCTATTTTGATATTACTGTGTACTGCATGGCTAGCACTATATTTAGTGCTTTTTCCAGTAACTGATAACTGTCTTCTTAACTCTGCATGATTAAAGCCTCCTACTTTTCTTTAAAGCATGAGCAACAAGAAGGACATAACTAACAAAATAATGTCAGTTTCCTGCACTTAAATGCAGTGTTGTAGCTCGGGAGGTCAATGTTCTTCAAATTACCGTATGTTAAAGAGACTGGAGCAAAATGTTTCAATTAAGTCAGTTTTCCCAGGAAAAAAAAAAACCAAACAAAACCAACAAATCACCACACAGACATGCACACATAGGAATAGGAGGAACACAGAAAAGGAAAATGAACTGATGATATTAGTTGTGAGTGAATGGTTGTAGTCACTCTATCCATCTGAAACAATCAGTCTATAAATCTCATGACCATCTGCCTGATCAGAATGAGTGCTTCAGTAACAGAAAATTGTCAGTTTGATTGTTAAGTTCAACTCTTCAAATCAGTAGCATACAATAAGCACTGTGTTTAAATGAAACCCGAAAGATATTTGAGCTTGAAAGCCAATTCTTTAAAGGCTCTGTCAGAAATCTATGCAAGGAAGCATCACCCTATTCAAAGGAACAACTGAAGTGCTCAGACTTTTTCTGTAGAAGGGATGATGGGCCAACTGAGAAGCTGGGGGTCAGGATTAGGTAGAAGCTAGCTAATGGAAACATCCCAGTAGATGCCTTCAGGAAGCCTTGTCAAGGCTCATGGAGGACAGAGGGAGGTGATTACAGAGAAGCAGGTCAATTTACAAAGGGTAAAATTGTGCCTTGCCAACCTGACAACCTTCAGTGTTGTGATGACTATTTCTGCAGATGATGGGAAACCAGTAGGTGTAATTTGCCTTGATTTTAGCAATGTTTTCAGTACAAATTCTGTTTTGCAGCCAAATGAGAGAGACAGTGAATGGATGGATGTACTAGAAGGTGAGGGATGCTGTCTAGGCCAACCAGACCCAAGGGGTGGTAGTCAGCAATACAAAGTCCAGTAGTAACTGATGGCACATTACTTATGGTGTTTTTACAGGGTTGATACTGATGCTAATGATATTTAGCATCTTAATTAATAATCAGACTGATTAGGTAGAATGCACTGTCAACAAAGTTTTAGATAACACCAGACTGGGCAGAGCAGATGATACACTGGGCAGTTGCTGTTCAGAAGGATCTCAATAGGCAGGAGAAGTGGGCTGAGAGTAGCCACACAGAGTTCCTGCACTGGGACAGAACAAAAGATGCAGCAGCCCCAGCCAGGCATAGTACAGCTAGGCAGCAGCTTTGCAGAGTGGAGAGTAAGTTGCACATGAGCTAACAATGTGCCCTTGCTGTGTTGAAGGCTAACAGCAAACTGGGCTGCACTAATAGCAGCCTAGACAGCAGTCTGAGGGACATCTACTCATCACCTGTGAGTCTGCATTGGGAGTACTGTGTCCAGTTCTAGGTTCCCCAATATGCCAAAGTGTATTTGGTGGAAGATAACACTGACTGGGTCTGGTAGACAGAGCATTCAGGAAAACAGAGAGCTTAATTTGTTCAGCTTGGAGACGAAGCAGCTATGGGAAGAATCTAATTGCTGTCTTCAGCCATCTAAGGGACTGTTAGAAAGGGCACAAAGCGAAACTCCTCTTGGAGATGCACAGAAGTATGAGGCAATAGACACAGATGAATTAAGGGAATTCTGATGAGATATAAGAGAAACCTTATCTCAGTGAGAGTTGTATAGCACTGGAACAGGGATCCAGCAAGGCTATGAATGTCCTGAAAGCAATTGCAACGGATAGTGTGAAAGTTGTGTGGGTTCTGCTTGTGCTTGTACGAGGAAGAAAAGGAGTAACTGAGTCTTCAAAAGAAATTCCAAATTCCTTAAATATGATTTTTTACAGTGTTAACACGATTACTGGTTTCTGATCAAGAAATCTCTTTATCTTTACTTCAGGAAAACCTGATATGGATATAAGGCTTTGCTCCTCAATGGGTTAGAAGTCATTGGTGATAATATGAGAATGCTTTGGAAAATGGCTACAGAAAGACATTTGTAATTTTTATAGATACTGTTTTGTAAAGCAGTGGGAAGATGCTTGCATTCTGAGGATGGCAAGCTTTGTTTATATTTGGCGCTAGAACTTCTCACAGTAGGAAAAAAAAAAGATTAAATATTGTGAAAAAACAAAAAGAAAACACTTTCTTCCTATAGCAAAGTCTTTAGGTGTATGGAGCTATATATTAATGCAAGTAAAAACTACAATTCCGAAAGGAAATCCTTTGCTTAACCTTCAGTGATAATACAGTTATAAATTATTCCATATGCTTAAAGCTAAAAATATTAAGATCATATGGCTTTCAGCTTTTATCTATCACTCCAAAGTGTTCAGTGTTATGGGGCATAATGAGAATAAACGGGTATGGGTGTATAATATATTTTCAGATACTAATCATTTTAATATTAAACTATACCTTACTGTGATAAAAGGTGCATGCCATGAATTGTATACACGCTGAATTGTATGTATTTCATGTTTAGCTTTTTTTCACGGGTTACACAGTTGTGTAGATATAACGGCATTAATCATCAGTAGCTGTTGTAACATACGGTTTCTTTGAACACAGAATTGTCTTTCAATAACTTCACCAAAACTGGAAAGAAACTGTGATTTTCTGAAAGTATTTGAATTGTTGCAATAATGTTACATTTTTAATTTGGGTTGTGTTAACACGCGTTTTGAACTCCTGCAGTGAATACTTGACAATAGAAATATGATCAGTGCTTTTGGTAGGGCTGTAATCATGAGTACCATGCACAAAGAGACTCTGTAGTCTATACAAGTTTAAAGTACAGACAGTAACTCATTGGCAAATATACAATGTAGATAAATAGAACTAATGAGCTACTCATCAGCTTGATAGAATGGCTGAAGAGTGTTTCTTTAGTCAGGCAAATGAAGTGCCTTCCATCACTTTTTGTACTACACTGACTGCATGTCGAACCTTCTCCTCCTGAGTCCTTGAACTGTTAATAATCCCATCTCAGCAGTCTTGCCCCTGACATTTTACTCATGGTGCATGGCTCTACAATTTCTCACAGCTCTATGGTTTTCTCCAGTGTCTGAGCCAAGATTTTGAGCTGGGTCAAATCAGAGCTCAGATTCACTACTGAATCTCAGAGTAGAAAGAGGAAGAGGTTAGGTCATTTCAGGTGTCTGGAAACTAGTCTCAATATGGGTTTCATCAATAAGTTAAAGGTCATATTGGGCAGCTTTACAGACTCACAAATCTTTTTAAACCATCTCTATATTTCAAACTTAACATGAGCTGAGTGCATATGGACCTTGAGAATAAATAGCTTTGACATAAATATCCTAGTATGCGTAAAGTGTACATTTACTACATACCTGTATAATACTGATAAGCTGCATAAGCATAAAATTCTGATGTTTATCCTCTGTAAAGATCAGGTTATTACCTTGGTTTTGCTTAAACACAAAAAGTGCACTTGTAAGGCGAGGGAAGCTGAAACCCTCACCCCAAGGCCGCCTAATTGTAAGCTGAATGCATCATGTTTTTTATAGTTCTACTAAAAAATTAATTATTAGTAGTTATATATTCAGCCTGTGAGCCAAAGCCTAATGAAATTGAAAGAAAAACCATAGTGAGAAGTGGTTTGGTGTCTGAGGACCTATTTCCTTCATCCTTAATTGATTGAACAGTACCTAAAGTTATGTACTGTTGTATGGTGTGAATTCAGTGGGAAGACAGGCTTTCAGCCTTTTAATTTAATGTATCATAATTGACATTTCAATATTAATGCATTTCAGATTTTTTAATTTCTTTTCTCTTACTCTTTTTCCTTTTAGGCAAGCCCTGCCCCTATAATTGTCAACACAGACACCTTGGACACAATCCCTTATGTAAGTATTAATTTTTTCATAACTATATAGAATTTGGTTATTTTTCCTCAGAAATTGTACTCAGTATTGCATAGAAGTTATAAAAAAAATCTTTTAATTAAGCGTGTCCTTTACAGTTACAGAGTTAATTCTTTTCTAGAATGTATCAGGAATGATAATTTCACTTAGATGAGTTACAGCATACAGTATACACATAATTTGTAGTTTAGACTTCAACACATAAACTGTAACTTACTAAAATTAGCCTTTCTTTAAAGAAAATGTGATTTCATTAAGCCTGTCTTCCTTACAGGAGCAGAAAGAATAAATAGCTCCTGTTAAACATCATGCACCCTCCTAGTTTATTAAGACAATACCAAGATGCACTCTGTAATATTAAAATGGTACAAACAGCTCTTCATTTATCTGTCTGCATTCCTGTTGTAGATGAAAGCTCTTCATGATGAATAACAGCACAAACTAGATGACCTCATGTTTTCTTACTAATGTCTCTTCCTTTATATGTCTTCTAGAAAAAAATTGTCCTATAATAATTAATGTTTTTTATTAGAGTTTTAAAAATCTGCTTTTCTATAAGCACTTGATATCATTGTTATTTTAGACTGTAAATGCAACTATAGTTGAAGATAAAGGACACAGAGAAAGACAAAGTGAATACATAATAAAGAGAGTAGCAGGCTTAAATGATTGGAGGCAAGAAAAGCAAGTAGTACGAAGCTAACTAGACAGTATCTGATCTTTCTCCTTCCATCCTCTTAGTTATCTTTCTAAAGCTTCTAATTAATGTCTCTCATCTGTCATGTTTTGTCCTCGTCTGTTTCTTGTGATACCAATGCATAAGCCTAATTATTTATTCACCTACACCCATCATATTGCTGGGTTCTGTCTTTTAGAAGAATATTGATGAGGAAGTTTAATAGGGATTGTCCTGGCCAGCTTGTTTGTTTCTGACAATTCATAAAACTTGAAAATTAATGTGCAGAACACATATAAGGATCACAGCCAGGAGCAATTTAGAAGAATGACACTGCTGAAAAGCAGAAGAGAAATTCCTTGTTGGGAATTTCAACCATTGGGAAGGGTGGAAAAATAAAAATTCCCCTGTTCATTTGCATCTATTTTTCTTAACAAGCTTCCTATAATTTCTGAGTCTCAGTTTTCCTTACCAACATCAGAACCATCCTCTAAGGTCTCATTTTCAATAGGTCTGGCTTTTCTGTTTTAATGAGACATTTTTTACTTAGTGTTCTCTAGATTTACGAAAAGGAACATTGTGAGTCCCAGTTCTCATTTCCAGCACTGGATCTGTGCCCAGGATACTCTGCAGCTATGGTGGAAGAATTCCTAAATACAGATGCAATTACACTAGTGACAAGATGTTCAATCATTATGATTTATTCCCATAACGCAGTCTATCAATACTTATACACTTTCATTGAGCTTTCATACTTGTGTTCCTTTCTCTTCGGGGAAAAAAAATAAAAAAAAAAAGGAGAAATGACCAAACATATTGAAAAGAAATATTGACAATAGACTGAAAAGTGCTTGTGGGCTGTTTCAGTCTCCAACACGGTGTGAACTAGATAAATTAAATAGAAGGCGCTTGTAAAAATAGACAATTCTGAACCAGTCACCTTGCTCTTATCCAGTGCATGGGAAGAATTATGTCCCTTGGATATGGAACACAGCAGCACTACCAAAGTGGGGCTTATTTAGACTAGCCAATAAAGAAATGTCAAGATGAAGCATATCTGCTTGAGCCCAGGCCACCACAGTACCGCACAGAACATAGGGCCTTGGCTATAAATAGACATTTCTTTCTGATCAGGATTTGTATGCTTGAATTCTATCGAGAATGAGACAGAAAGACAAACACATGGACAAATGACCTCTCCCTCCAACTTGGTATTTGGGATAGTGGGCTGTGGGGTTTTTTTGGGAGACTTGTGTTTTCCTTCTTCCTCCCAGGACTAGTTCAGTTAAGTTCCGTTTGGTTTCATTCTGTGGCATTTTGTCTGCTAAGAAGGTGCTGTAGCCACTAGGCCAGGTGCGTGTTTGCTTATGTGTGAACCTGGGCCAGTGAACCTTTCAAGAACAGGTTTATGGTCAGCATGTGGTGGGTTGGCTGTGGCTAGCAGCCAAGCGCTCTTTTCACTCTCCTCTCCTGTGGGTCAAGGAGAAAATGGAAAGCAAAAAGAGTTATATATTGAGATAATGACAATTAAATAGGGAAAGCAAAAGCTGCATGAGCAGGCAAAGCAAATTAAGGAATTCATTTACTACTTCCCATTTGCAGGCAGATGTTTAGCCATTTCCTGGAAAGCAAGGCTTCATCACATGGAGCAGTTACTTGGGAAGACAAACGCCAGAGCGGTGAATGACTGCCCCCTTCCTCCTCCTTTCCCTGAGCTTTTATTGCCTTGATGCTGTGCAAGCTCTGTTCAGCAACAACCAAAACACTGGTGTGTTATGAACGTTGTTTCAGCTGCAAATTGAGGCATGGATCTATTTGGGCTACTATGAAGAAAATTAACTCCCTCCCAGCCAGACCCAGTACAGCCTAGAATATGGTGTGAGGCCTGTAACACCATGAGATGTTATGAGAGCTTCGCCCCTCTCTTGAATATTTGGAAAGGTGGAGAAAAATCTTCTCAAACTGAGTAAGCTGATGCAGCCTTCATCATATAATTAATTTTACAGAAAATATAACTTAGCTAATATGCCCTAAAATATTTTGTTCTGGACAGGTCAGTTCAGAGAGATAAAATAAATCAAGATTAATGATTATTTTGAAACATGAACATGAGTCAAGCACCTGCCTTTTCAGCACTGTCAGGACTTCCTGACATGCCTGGAAGAAGACTGCTCAGGGACATCTTTGGTGAATGTTTAAGCATCCTTAGAGTTAGTTGTCTCATTGTGAAAGCTTTGGAAAGGTGTCATTCTCTTTTAGTTACCACAGAAAAACACATCTAATTTGTCCCCTAATAAAGACAAATAATTTTACAGATCAGAGAGTCCAAGTTAAATTACATTATTTGGAACTAGATTATCTTAAGGTCCTTTCCAACCCGAACTATGCTATGATTGTCTGTCCAAAGCTAAGAGCAGCCATGATGTAAGTGGGCATAGAGTAGCTGATCCTCTCTCCTACCTGCAGCATGTCTAAAACACCCAGAAGTGCTGATCTAGATTCATTTTAGATCCCTGCTGTTCAGCTCCTATTGTTAAGACTCAAAGCACATTCAGGAGTCCAAGGAGCTTCCTATGGGAGGAAAAGGCAGAAATTTTTAGATCTTACCAATTGAACCATATTTCCTATTATCATGTTCTTTTTCTCATATCCTGCTTTTCTCCAATCTCAGATGCTTGCCCTTTAATTCTTTCATTTGAACGTGCATTCCCCATATCTCTGTACCATTTCTAACTTAACTTGTTAAATAAAATTAAAAGGCAAGTGGATATATATATATCTGCAAGTGATACATCTCATGGAATTTTTTGACATATTAGTTTTTGATTTCTGAATGTTGGGGGTTTTTAAGATGCTTTCCATGACAACTGCTTGATGCTGTCCACTTATGCTTTTGCAAAAAATAATGCTTCTTAAAATATATATATAATTTTTCTATTAAAATCTATTTTTTCTTAAATAACAAGGTTTTATTATGTTAATCATAACAAAGGTAACTAATCCATTTTATGTCATGTAGAACCTATTTTCAAATTTTAAACACAGGAATAAACATGGACTTGCAAATTTTGGTGAACCAAAGTGGTCTGATGTTACTAGCCACAACTGATCACCTGATAGATCCCTCACAAGGTCAGGCTATTTTTAGTGTTCTGACACAACAGGCGGAGACTTCTCATGATTTTGTTTAGCTGTTGGCTCAACAGCATAAGAAGCCTGTCTCATAGTTTCATTTTACCCAATGTGCCTTCAATGCATTTCAGTTACAACAGCTCTGCTCATCCTCTCTGCCACCTTCCTCCAGACATTCCTGTTTTCAGAAGTAAGGGGCCACACAGCAATGGTTACCATTCACAGAGCACTTTCAAATGTAATGTTTCCACTAGCCCACAGAGAGAAATTTCTTTTTTCCAGCTGGTATGCAACTGGCAAGCTGTGTTTTTTGTCTCATTAACATTCTGATGACTTAAACTCCTGTGCTTAAACTTTTTGGTACTGTTGATGTTCTTCAAAACTTCAGCTCAATAGTTTGAAAGGAAAAGTGAGGGACTGTTTTTGGTCAGTATTCTTTTCTTAAATGGAGTAAAAGAAAAGGCCTTATTCTATTATACTATATTTTATTCCCTATAATTTGGTCCTGCAGTGAATAACAGAAGAAACAGTTAATAAGCTTTGTTTCTAGGTTCAGTGGCTCGAAAACTTTGGCTCACCAAGCTTTGGACGTGGGAATAAATTTGACAGAAAGCTTCGGTGGTACAAAGCGAATGATTCTGTGGCATTTTAAGCACAATTAAACATTTGTGGGAGTTTGTTTGTTCTCTATTCTTTGGCTGTAAATTTTAGATCTTTTTTGTATGATGAGAAGAAGCATTCATTTAATAACATATGAATCATCTCACTTTCTCTCTTGCACAGAATAAGCCTTACTTACTTCTTTTTTAGTTTCCATAATGCTGTATGGTTAAGTTAAAAGTAGCTGCAAGGATGGCTTTGCTGCATCACTTTCAGAAATAGGTGGGAACCTTCCTATTTATTTTATGATGGAATTTAATTTTCCTTTCAGTTAAGTAAACACTTATGTAAGTTCACTCAGGTACCATGGTAGTTACTTTCATCCCCCTGTCTTTTAACAGTGATAAGATCTAAGGAATACGTACTTCATTCTCCTTTAGGTCCTAATGAATTCCTTGTATTTCTTCAGTTTCCCATTGCTCTCCCAAATTATTATTTTTGTTGTTATTATTACTATCATTATTATGATTTATTGTTATTGCTATTTTGTTACTGGTTTGCTTTGCTAATTGTGCTGCCTATGTTCTGTGCAGGAACACACACAGTTCTTTCCTAAAGAGGTGATTTTTATACTACTCAGGTTATGTTTCCATGAGCTGTAATCAAATATTTAGATTGTTTTACACTTGCCTGAGCGTGGCCATGCAGATGGCTGTGCAGCTGTTCTGGTGCATCTCTGCTTAGGGACACTGGGAACTCAGACCCCTTCTGGAGTGTGGCAGTTGCTTCGTCACAACTCCTGCATAGGCAAGCACGCGGCTGTGGTGATGCCTCCTCCTAGAGAAATTGTTACGTTATAGTCTTGACGAGTGGTCTGTGCAATGGATGGGAAACTGGCTGGTCCTCTGCACCCAGAGGGTCGTGGTAAATAGTTCCTTTTCCATCTGATTACCTGTCACCTGTGGTGTCCCCCAAGGATCGATACTAGGCCCTATGCCATTTATTATCTTCATAAGAGATCTGGAAGATGGGATCAAGCCGTCCCTGATCAAGTTTGCTAACAATACCAAACTGAGTGGGGAAGTGGACACTTAGAAGGGAGGCCCACCCTGCAGGATGAGCTGGACAAGCTGGAAAAATGGGCTAACAAGAACCTTATGAAGTTCAACAAAAGCAAGGGTAAGGTCTTACACCTGGGTAAGCACAGTCCAACAGTGGAGCACAGGATGGGATCTACTCATCTGAGGAGCAACTCTGTGGAAAGGAACCTGGGGGTCCTGGCGGACACAAGCTCAATAGGAGTGACCAGTGTGCTGCTGCAGCAAAGAAAGCCAAGAGGATGCTGGGCTACACCAACAAGGACATCAGCAGCACAGATAAAGTCATCATCCCACTCTACTCACAGTAGAGTTTCAGGCCACAGCAGGAATACTGTGTCCAGTTTTGTGCCCACTATACAGAAAAGACATGAACAGGCTGGAGGGAGTCCAGAGAAGTATCACAAAGATGATCCAGGGACTGGGAAGCCTCAGAAAAGGCTGAAAGAGTTGGGTTTGTTCAGCCAGGAGAAAAGAAGGATCAGGAGAGACTTTATCACTGTGTTCCGGTAGTTAAAGGGTGACTACAGAGAAGGTGGAGACTCCTTTTCTGCAGAGGGTCACATGGAAAAGACAAGAGGTGATGGACACAAGGTACTCCTGCAGAGATTCCGACTGGACACAAGAGGAAAATACTTCCCAACAAGAACAATCAGATCTCCCCAGGGAAGTGGTAGATTCCCCAACAACGGACATTTTTAAGCTTCACTTGGACTAGGTGCTGGGACACCTAGTCCAGACTGTGATTTTCCCAAGAAAGTTTGAGTGGACGATCCTTGAGGTCTCTTCCAACCTGGTATTCAGTGATTCTATGAATCAGCTTTCTCCTCTGTGATCCTACTCTGCCAGTGTACCTGGATTTAGTATGGTATAAGGAAGTTCATAAAGGTTTAAACAAAAGCTGCATGGAAAAGTAAATTCTTTCTATTCCGCTCTCTCAGATGGAGTCATGCACTGTAGTTGCATCTGACTGTTAAAGAGAATGGGGAAAACTTGCCAGTCAGTACTCTGAAGGCTTTTACTGGATAATATGAATGTAGGTGCAGCCTATTTTCCCATTTGTTTATCTTCAGAATAAATGTGTTCCTTCTTTCTTGATTAGTTTCATCACAATCTTGAAAGACGGCTTGCACATCTTATTATCTTGAATGACTCTTACGTTTTCCAGGCTGTTAACCACCAGGTTTGATTCTTTGTACTTTATACTCATCTTTCAGTCAGTTAACGTGGTCTACAATGGGAAAGCTAAATCTTATAGAGCTCTAGTGCTGGCTTTTAAAAGCTGCGTTGGCTTGGCTTGGCTTCTTAGTTTTGGCCCTTGAATTGTATCACAGTGATGTTGTTTTCCATGGCAATCACTGCTGTGTTCTGCTGCATGTCATTGTTTCTGCACTGGAAACAATGATATATTTTATATATATATATATATAATAGCAATATTGACAAAATTGATTTAAATCATGTTTATAAAATATTTTCAGACCATTAGTGATGTCAGAAAAAAATTCCCCTTAAACATACAGAAATAGAAAACGCTTCATCCTGCCATCTGATGATTTAAATGGATTTTAGTATGATGGATAGCAGAAAAATACATTGTTACTGTTCAAAACACAAAGGAAAAGTACAGAATGGATATTATGAATCTAATTTATTTTGCCTCTATTTCATATCCATTTTTATTCTACCTGAAAATCAATATACTTCAAACCTCTTCTTTTAAAATATACTGTTTTAGAAAGGAACAGCTTTACAAAAGAGGCCAAAGTGATTTTGATGTAAAATTTCAATTGTTTTTACTGGATTTATCTGTTAAATTTTGGATGCAATTTTGAATATTGAAGCATCATGAAAGACATCATTTTTAAGTAGGGGAAAATGCAACTCTTTAAAGTAAAACAACTTCATATTTGGGGGATTACTTTTATTTTGCTCAGGAGTGAGCACTGCTTTCCATATTTGAGTGCTACATATCATATTACATAGAATCATAGAATCATTACACAATAAAACGGAAGAAAACCTTCAGCACGTCTGGATGTAAGTAGAAACATCAATATCCTGTCAGTCCGACAAGTAAAGGCATCTGTTGGTCACTTATTTAATTACTCCTTCACATTTCTATTCTGCAAATCTATAATACTTTCCATTTTCAGTTGCTTGGGAATAACCCTGGCCTTTAAATTCAATCAAGCAGTTCTTTCTGTGGATGTTTGTTTGAAACACTGCCATTAGCAGAGTGGGAGAGAGGAGTTTATTGAACTATAATGAGGGCACATCCTATATTTGTCTGTGTCCCTCTACTTCAGGTGGACACAGCATAGGAAATGTGTAATGCCTCATGCTTTTTGGATTTGGACTACTACAGTGCATGTACTTTAGCATTTTAATTGAGATCATGGGTGTGCTTGAGAAGCAAATTCCCCACATTTAGCAATCTTTAATTCACACACATAAATCCCCTGAAAGAGGTATTTTGTGCTTTGCTTTTGCAAAATCTGTTACTGTTGGGCCACTCTTCTTATCCTTGTAGCTTCTACTGCGGAGAAGGCACTGCTTTATCAGTTATTTTTATCACGCTGAGAAAAATCATGCATTTTGGATGTGTGTGTGGTGGGGGGGTGTGTGTGCATACCCTTCCTCTATGCCCAGGTATACTTCATTTTTAATACATCCAAGATAATTTGTCCATGAGGTTGGTATGTGCTGCAGAATGCAGAGCACGTCTGTTAGAGTTGCTTGAAGCACTTGGATATTTCAGTCAGTATAGAATTGTATTGCCCAAATTGAATTAAATTAAATGTACTTTGAATTTGAGTTTGTCTTGCTATCCCTAGCCTTGAATTAGCTTTTCCTTTTGTTTTTGTGTCATTTTTGATATAGTACACCACAGACCCACAGTTAACATTACTGAATTTTGTATCAATAAGCTAAAATCAGCAGGGTCTCTGTGTTTGCAAGGACACAGTGGCAAATATAACCTCTTGAAGTTATGCTTTTATAGTATAATCCATGGCCTTAAGCCATCAAAACCACTGTCTTCCATAAATATTTCTGTTCAGTTTAGGTTTTATTCTGTTGCATAAAATGCTTAATTAGGATATATAATTAAGAAGTTGATAAAGCTTTTCAAGTACACAACTATTTTTGCATTATGGTAATTTTATTCTGAATTACTTTGTTGCAGTTCTGAACTAAATAGGGAAGCACAGCATAAAGAGTGCAAGTGAATAATTGCTTATCTGTAGAATTCATTTCTTTGTGATTTGAGACAGGGCACTTGTAGGTAGATTTCATTGTTTTAGGTAGGTGTAGATCTTAACTGAAAGCTGCTGTCAGAAGTGAAAGAAGAGTTAGCACAAATGTCATTCTATTAATAGTTTTAAGTATACAAAAGGCAGAAAGAGTTTTCCTGTTCCTTAAGACCTCGTTTTGGAGGACATCAGACATAAAAAGAACATGAAACTATTGGAACAAGTCCAGAGGAGGGCCACGAGGATGATCAGGGGACTGGAGCAGCTCCCGTATGAAGATAGGCTGAGAAAGTTAGGGCTGTTCAGCCTGGAGAAGAGAAGGCTGCATGGAGACCTCAGAGCAGCCTTCCAGTATCTGAAGGGGGGCTATAGGGATGCTGGGGATGGACTCTTCATGAGGGACTGCAGAGTCAGAACAAAGGATAACGGGTTCAAATTTAGACAGGGGAAGTTTAGACTGGATATGAGGAAGAAATTCTTTACTGTAAGGGTGGTGAGGCACTGGAATGGGTTGCCCAGGGAAGTTGCGAATGCTCCATTGCTGGTGGTGTTCAAGGCCAGGTTGGACAAAGCCTTGGGTGACATGGTTTAGTGTGAGGTGACCCTGCCCATGACAGGGGGGTTGGACCTAGATGATCTTCTGGTCCTTTTCAACCCCAACTATTCTATGATTCTACGATTAGTTAGGCAAAATTTAGAGTGCTCTTGTCAAAGATGGACATATTCCTTTGACCTTGGATAACCTAAGAAGGAAAGAGAGAGTAAGCATGTGGTATTAAAGAGAAAACTAATTTTGATGAAAAGTGGAAAAGAAAAATATTGGGTTTATGTCCTATTGGAAATGGAAGGGCTTAATTTCTCTGATGCTTCAGTCTTTTCAGATGAGCTATATCTGAAATTCATTTTATGAGAACCCTCATTTGTAATTTTAAGAGTATATATATTTTTATGTCTAGAATTGATTGATGCTTTGCTTTGCTTTGCTAGCTACCTTTTAAAGTTCAGCCAAGGCAAGGTTGTTATCCTGGCAGTACATAATGCAACGTTAGTAATAACATTGGAAAGAAAAGATTTCTTTCCCTCATAAACTTTTATACATTGCTCTTAGCATTATCCATTGTGTTTTTTATAGGAGCGGTTCTTCACAGTATTTGTGTTAAATCCTAGAATAGCGGCAGTGTGTTCTTACTCTTTTCCTACAGCATTATAAATAAATCTTGCTTTAATAAAAATGCAAAATCAACTACTTAAATTCTTACATTTCTCGCTATCGTTAGCCAGGGTTTAGCTGATCCATGCTGTAAATTTAACATACATTCAGCACAGTTTCAGGAATATTCAGCAGGGACTGTAGTGATATGACAAGGGATAATGGGTTCAGACTGAAACAGGAGAAGTTCAGGTTACATATACAGAAGAAGTTCTTTACTGTGAGGGTGGTGAGGCAGTGGAATGAGTTGCCCAAGGGAGCAGTAAATGCTCCATCGCTGGCAGAGTTCAAGGCCAGGTTGGGTATAGTCTTGGGTGACATGGTCTAGTGTGAGATGTCCCTGCCCATGGCAGGGGGGTTGGAACTAGATGATCTTAAGGTCCTTTCCAACCCTAACTATTCTATGAGTCTATGATATTCTGAAGCAAAGTCCCCACTGTTGCAAGCTGTGAGTGTTTTGGAATGTGACTCATTTCTAACCCACACTTTACATAGCAAAAACCCATACTACTTTTAATACAGTGATCTGGTGGATCAGCCTCAATGGTAAATTAAGTTTTTAACCAGTGTTTAGATTACCTATATTTCTCCATATAGTAACAAACCCAAATATACCACAGATACCTGTTTTTCTGATCTTAAAAATCCCACCTTTCATAATTTTCTGTACAGGACTGGCTTAATTTAAGGGTAATAGAAATTAAGGAAGCCTACATGAGATAAATTTTTATTCTGTGGAGATTATTAATAAAAAGAAATGACAACTGAAATGCTTTTTCTTTTTCTATATCTTGCATTAACACATTCAATCATCTGTCAAGTGATTTGTGCCTGTAAATAGTTCTGCATAAAGATGGCAACAGTTTGAAATTTTGGATTCTTTTTAGTCATAAATTATGATGAATATGTGATGGTTTATGTTACCTGGGCAAAAAACTTCACTGGATTTTGGCAAGTGCAATTGTTTCATTCTTTACCCAGCTTAATTGGGCAGTAGTGTGATCATAACAAAACTAATCTTGTATGATGTTCAAATTCAAGACTTAGACTTTGCAAAAGGTGACAGAAAGTTGAGCATAGCACATTGGTTTATCTTGAAACTATTGAGCTATCATAACTTTTCAAACAACATGCAGAGTACAAGGTTGATTAATCGCTTTGATTTCACCATCATCTTTCTCTTTAGTAGAAGCAGATTGTTGTTATCTTAATAGTGCTCTTTGTTACTCTATAAATTGGAAAAGTTTCCAACTGTCCATATGACATCGTGTTATTCCCCCAGAGGACAAATGTAATTCGAAGCTGGTGTTTTCAATACTGTTTCATTTCTTTTCATAGGCATTGTGTATTACTTTGAGGTTTGTTTGCAAAATAAGTCAGAGAAGTGCTCCTTTTTCTTTCTCCAGGCATTTGATTTTCATGTAGAAGGAGACAGATATATTCTAGTTTATGAAACATTTTCTATTATATCTTGACATTGTTGAAAGATGTCCATCTTTCTTTCAAAATAGGGACCAATCTCCAGGAGCCATTCTCATGACTTAAGGAGCCTGATCTCATCAGTGACACAGGTTGGTCTTTAGTCAGGACTGAACACCTCCATTCCAATTACATGTCTCAATGAACCTTATTTCTATATGCAGACCTATTAAAGGAAAACAAATTATATTTGATTTTCTACCCAGTTCTTGAATCACATCTCTTTTATTTTTGGCTGTACCTAAAACCTAGTTAATTTATATTTTGTAGGCATTCCTCTGCTTTACTGAAGTTAAAGCTTTAATGTTTTATAGCTTGCCATCATATACACTTTGAACACAGTTTCTTATTTCCAATTCTCTTTCTAGACATTGCTCGTTCCCTGCCAATTCTTGGTGAAGAACGACTCAAAAAGATTATGAGCCTGTCACATTTTTAATCTTTCTGCTTTGGTGGAAATATGAACATAAGCCTGCAAAGCTGAACCATTTTTTTTCTCAGTTTCACCTTGCATTGTGTTGTAGTCTGTGGTAGCAAAACCCAGTATATTTGCAATACCTGTGCATGAATTATTACAAGATGTTAAAGGGTTGGTGAATAGAGGTAAGCTATTGATACCTGATAGAGGTAAGGCTGCTGCAACTCCATGCTGCAATGTCCAACCAGTAGCTGCTCCTGTATTCCCAGTAAGCTTATAAAGAAACAGGATAGATACACAAGTGTACACATGGCTGAACAAAACCATGCAGACACAATCAGCACTCACACAAAAGTACTACCAGTGGCCTCATCGTGTCCCCCTGACTCATCTATATGTATACATACATATGTATAGTGTGAAAATTGCCAGTAGCTGGATTTAGGCATTTAGTCAACTCATTGAAGCTGGCCCTGTATCCTTGCTGTCCCAAATGTTGGCACCTGGGTGTGCATATCCTTGATCTGCAACCCTTCTCCAGCTGCTGGTACAGACCCCTATGCACTCACCAACACACACACTGATGGCTCCTGTGACAAGCCTGGGAGCAGCCAGGCAGTGTGTTATTTGGGCTCCTTCACCTGCCATTGACTCTTTATGTTCTTTTCTGGGGGTGCAGATGAGCTTTTGTTACAGACCCCAATAGAGACTCCAAATACAGGAAGAGGCAGAAAAAAGCTTAACCCTGAAAATTAACACTTCTGTGGAGCGAGCATGTGCAGTGAAGTAAAGCCCAGGAGTGCCTATTTACTAGATATTAGAGAATTTGATGTCCAGGGCATATACACAAATCCACCTATAATGATCGTTGACCACAAACTTTATTGCATGTTGTTGAAGTAAGAACCAGAATATTTTCCACACCTCTGCTGCCAAATAGTTTACAGTTTAGATGCTGGAATCACAGATTTGATCATGTCAGGATACCTGTGGAGACCATACTAAAGAGACTTCATATAACTGGTAAATTATGCTCTACTTTTGAAAGTTGATGCCATACTTGACATTTTAAAGAAGTATTGCATAGCATTAAACATTTACAAACGATTTCTGTTTTGCAGTTGTGCATTTTGGTGTATTAAAAATATGCTTAGAATATTTTCCTGCCATAGGTTTTCTCCCAGGACTACTTTCTTCGTCTGTGGGAGCTTATTGTGCAGTGCAAGCTTTTTGTGCATGCTCTGAAGAGCATAATGCATCAGCACTTTTCTCCAGCTTCCTTTTGCCTTTTTCCTTAGTGCTTCACTGAAGCAGCTCTGCTGTTTCCTGCAGTCATTAACAGATAACTTTAAAAGCACATATCTTTTTTTTTTTTAGAATACTAAGGCAGTGAATAAAGGTTATTTCAAAGGTAACATTCAGGTTCACCTTTCAAAATCGCATCTTTGTATCAGAAATGAAACTGAAGGTGGTTAAAAATCATTTTTCTCTCCTTAGATCTAAGTTGAAAATTTTTTATGAAAAAAAATAGAAATTTCTTTCAAACTGATGCAAAAACCAGGTTTTACTACCAAGAAACCTGAGAGCATTTGGGACAATTTGCTGAATTTTGGCTAGGCTTAATCCATGACTGGTGATGATCAATGGTGCTGTATTAGCTGCTCCTCAGGGTGTGCGCTGTTAATCCCTGTGAACAACAGCTACATCAATTTTCTTTCCCTGAGCTTGTGAGGAGGAGCAGAAGCCATTTTGGTTTTGTTTTAGCCATTCAGATAGTCTTTCTTTTTTTTTGCTGCAGCAAAATTAATTAGGCATGAGGGAGCTATTCTGCTATGCTTTTAGCTGTAGAGCGCAGAGGACTGTGGCTCCCTGCCCATACATACACTAGAGTCTTCCAAGACTTTAAAAGAAATAGAGAACCTTTCTGCTGCAGTAAAAACACTTGCAAAGCAAGTGATTCATGCGTGAAAAGCTTTTTCTGTGCAATACATGGACATTTGTCTATAAATTTACCTATACTTTATTATGTGGATATTCCTGATTACTCATTTTTATCATTCGTGCAAGTATTTTCTTTACCTTTTCAGATCTGCTCCTCCTGCAGGTTTAAGGACATCCACAGATGAAAAAATGTAACATCAGTTACACTAGTACAAGCCCAGTGACATCGATAGGGTTGCACCAGTGTTATTGAGAATACAGTTTAGTCTTCAGTACTTGTGCTTGTTAACACGTAAGAAAAGATCCCAAGAGAATTCATTGATTGTGGTTTATTCAAAAGCATTGTGGCCAGAAAGCAGTGAATGGAGAAGGTAAACAAAAGTAAACAAAGCTACTGGGAGATAATTTTAGGCACAAAAGTATGTCAGAGTACATTGTCATTTAACAAACTGCAAGAGAACAGTGTTGCTTCTATATTTAGCTATTGAAGAAAAGGGGAATGCTTTTTATGGATGTTATATATATTTCATTATATGATTGCTACATAAACATGTCAGAGATATCAAAGAATGAAGTAAATTATTTCTATTATTTGCTTGCCTAAAACGTTGCCAGTTGGTATGCTATTGCTTTTTCCATAGAACTGGGAAAAAAATTTATCTTAAGTGTTTAAATGAATCAAACAACCCAGTTATGCATTAATGTCTGCCTTTTAAACACTCTAACTGCAGTTATCAACCTTTTAAATAAAATTATGCAAATTACAGCATTAAACATTATTAAAATAACCTTGTAAGTCCCAAGTTACAAGTACTTTATAATCTTTGTTGATGAAATAAGGTCAGTCAAGCAACAGCAGTTTTCCATTTTTATGTATCTTGTGCACTGAATGAAATATTGCCCAGGAAAATCATTTCCAGAAATGGATGGACTGTTCAGACTGCTGAAAAGTTTGATAGATTTTCTTCTACAACTGAAATGTGCCAGAGATATAGGAACCTGACAAATGGAGTGTTTATGATAACTCATATGTTAGGGTGTCAGCAGCGGCAGAAACACAGAAGAAAATGAAAGGCACAGTGACTGCAGACGTCTGCAGCTATATAGTAAATGACCCGAATTGCACAAGAAAGAATGCAATTTAGTGAAAAAAAATGTCTGTTTCTATTTTTCTGGAATGCACTGTTTCAAATTCCTGCACTGATCTAGATTTAAGATACAGGAATATAATGACTTTTACATTTTTCAAAAATTTTTTTTTAAGGATTCAAATCCTAAAAGTCAAAGTATCTCTATTTAATCAGTGGGCCAACAGGTACTTTGAATGGCAATTCAAACTGAAGACTAAGACACACAGCATAAATCAGTCCCTTCTGATGCCTGAAAAAAAAGCCTCGTTGACTACTTAATTTAGTTTCCTACTTGTTAGAAAGCTAATATGGTGGCATATGAATTTCTCTTAGTGCAAGATACAAAGCTGTTAGCACAAAAGCTGAAATTTGCATTCTTCTTCTTTTGTTGATACTAATTTTGTACATCTTGGAGGTGCTAGCCTAAACAGAATTCATGCATTGATGTCATTTCATTTCCACTTACTGTGAACCTCATTTGAAATCGTGATCTCTGTTTTAATCTGCACAATGGATTATGCTTCTGAAAGTGGGAGTTTTGTGATGGGTTTGAATTAAATATATCATGTTCTTACAGTTGCAAACAGGCACTTTGTTATGGGGTGTATATGGAAGATCATGTTAAAAGTTTAGCTGGAAAAAATGACAAGCTGGAAAGCTAATAATAATCCTTTAGATGAAGTGGGATTAGATTAAGTGCTCAATCTGGTATGTACATATCTGCATCTGATTGTGAGAGAAAAAGAACAGATTTGGAGGTAGCAAGAAGGAAGAAACAAAAACCATGAAAAGAATGGAAATCAGAGAAATCAGTGAAGGCTGGAAGTTGTGATTAGAGGTAGGGGATGGTGATTGACAATAGATACAGAAATCATTATTTTGTTCTGAACAAGATTTGAGATATGAGGTAAGGTAAAATAAAATTAGGGATCTGGGAGTCAATCAGAGAACAGTAATAATAGTTACTTGCTAAATGAGTATGTCTCCAAGAGAATGAAAGCGAGAAAACCCACAAAGGGGAGAAAAAACAGTGAGAGAGGGAAAAAGAGAGGAAAAGATGAGTATGGTACACAAACAGTGAAAAAGGCTAACTAAAAAGTAAGACCCAGAAAAGGATATAGGAGACATCTAAGACGAAAAATGATCAAAAGAAGTACCTTTTGAGCAGGATACAAGTTGATTTTGAATGTGCTGCAGATCTTTATAGGTATTGACCAACAGCTGGATTTGGCTTCTGGGAGCTCTTCTAATTGTGTGTTGAGGGTGATACTTTCCCTAAAAGGTGTAAAATGGCTGGTGGTTGAGTGCTCTGTAGGCATCTGTGCAAGGGCTCACAAATCAATTGCACACATACTGTAAGACCTATGCCTGATTAAGTATAAATTTCTTTCAAAACCATATGGTCTTTCACTCTGCATTCTTCATACCAGAACAGTGGTATTGTGATGAGAAAGTTTTAGGTTATGGTAATTTTCATTCAAAGAACTTAATATATTGTCCTAGCTTCCTAAAGGCAATATGGATGACAATGAGTGTGCTTAGTTACGCACTGTGATTAAAAATAGATGTGGCATACCTTAAATAAAAGGTCACAAAAGGCACTCACATAGATAAAGAAGATTAGCATGAAAAACTTTCTGTCAGCCTCTTTAGAACAGTTTGAAAACGCAAAGTCATCATATTTGAAATCAGAACTGCAGGAGAATGCTTTCTGTATATTTGTATGCATTTAGAAAGGAAACTTTTAATGCTCTTGGAAAACAGTATCAAAAGGACATCAGCAGGTTTTCTTAGACATTAATGAAGAAATGACCTTAATCTGGAGATGGCAAAGGGCTCAATAAGGATCACTCTTTGGTCCTGCTGATAAAAAAGAAATCATGAAGGGTTATTTAAACCTTATCCTCGTTAAACTACCCAAATGCCCTTGATGTTTCTGAAATGTAAAATGGCCTTAATTATGCAGCCAATTGGAAAGTTCTAAAGGAAAAATACATCCTATGGTTCCGTGTACAACAAGAATTTGGCAATCTTGTATTCTGGTGAGGTTTGGGTGGTTAGGCAACTGGTGAAACCATACAGCCAAAAGAATACAATTTGCCTGTGGACTGAAAATCTGTGGCGGGGTAGCTATCTTCCTATGCATATGATAATAAAAGTAGAAGAAGCAGTTTTCTTTCTTGAATGAAGCTGAAAAACAATATCCGATTCACTATAATTAAAAATGGGTTTTTTTGTAATAAAATCTACAGATGTTGCAATTTTTAGGCAAAACATCCTCTTCTCAAAAATAAGACTAAGCATAACAAACAGCTCTAATGACAAATCTTGTCGGAAATAATAGGTGCAGTGGTTTCAAAATAATACAGTTGTATAAATTGAAGCTCTTTAGATGCCATTGTCACTATTGTAATATAGCTCTTATCATTAAAATTCATATGATGCCATCTTTATCTTATTGAGTGGGTGGATGCAGTTGTAGATATGAAGTACAGCAAGAAAGAATCAGGCAGTGCTTACTTGTTTGAGTGTAAACAGGTCTGCCAAATCAAATAACTGTAGAAGTATGATAAGTATCATATTATTATTATGAGAAAAAAACGTATCTATGAATGTCTTAACAAAGTGACAGAGTATGTGAAAACGCAAAACCCAACAGAATATTTTTCTCCAGGATTTTAGGAATCTATCACATTCAGTAGAACTGATTCTCATTAAGGGGCTACTTCAGCTGCTTATGCCATTGCTGAACTGCACTGAGAGAAACTTCCTGGAAAGTCAAAATAAATTCTCACAGAAAGGAGCAGACAGTTCTGAGTCTGTCAGGTCTCTATTTTGCTGTTATCTGTGCTAAGATTTATTTCAGGTTTTTCACACACAAAAAAAAAAAAAAAAAAAACCTAACCAAAAAAACCCACAAAAGTATATAAAAAACTCTGTTCCTGTTTCTTCTTTCTTGTTCTCCTGAAAGTGTCATCTGAAGATAACTAGCACTTTCATCTCAGAAAGATAAGTGAATTCTAGGAGTAGTAGTAATTCGAGCTTCAGTAGGAAATTTCTCTTGAATGCTGGAGTCCAGATAGTTAGTATACATTATATCTCCTTCTTAAAGGTGGCATGGTTTAGTGGGAGCTGTCCCTGCCCATGGCAGGGGGGGTTGGAACTGGATGATCTTAAGGTCCTTTCCAACCCTAACTATTCTACGATTCTATGAAAGCCCTCCAGTACAGCAGGTACAGCTGTACATGAAAGGCATCTGTTACCCCACATTGGTAAGTAGTTGCTTTAAATATTGGCACTTATTTGAATTTGGTGACTCATTCTACAGAGGCTGTAATTTCATCAGACTCTGGGTAATAAACATATGTCAGGTCAAGAGATGGGGAAGCCCTCTTGCATCTGAAGTGTATGCTGGCGATGCTGCTCCTGAACAACAAGGCAACAAAGGCCCTCAAATTTATCTAAAGATTCAATGCAGGCCTGTTCCTCATGTGGCACTTATGTATATTGTCGTGGTCAACATCATTTCTGTTCCGCTGGAAATAAAACATGTTCCTGGATGAGACAACTTTTGCTTACGGACTTAGAGATCACGTCCTCCCATGGACCTCCTCTTGTGCACTTCTTACCCGCTTCTGCCAGAGTCCTCTGGGCCTATTATTGTCACAGGTGGTGTTGAGCACTCTTTCTCCAGAGAGGTGATATTAGTGTCCCAAGTCACAGAGGGAAACCAACATCAAAGGATCTTGGCTTGAGCTTTTGGAGAAGGGGGGAGACTAACTGGGCTTGTGGGAGCAGGTGCTGGATATGCTGTGCATGTGCTGCCAGTTACAGGTGTAGACAAGCTCAAAAAAGCAATCAGAAAAGCTGCTAAACCAATGTTCTGACCTTTCACTGGTATATAACAATGAAAGACATATGATATCCCTTAAGCAAGAACTTTATTATCAACCTATAGGTAGGAGTAACACAGAGAAAACAGATTTAAGGCAAAAAAACCCCAAACTTTGCACACCATTTTTAAACTCTATTTGTACAGAAAGTGAAAGGAAAACTCAGGGGCACAATTCATCTAACCTACCTGAGATTGCTAGTGTAGAATGAAGTAAGTTAAGACCTAGAAGTGCCTATGTCATCTCACTGAGTATAAAGAGAGCTACCTCTCATTTCAGGATTATAAAAATAAAATTTTGGTAAGATTAAAGGCATTTGTTGTGTCAACCCTTGCACTCCTGAAAGATGCGAGAGAATATTCCCAAACTGACTTCAAAATGCTGACAATTTTTTTGACTGTGGAGAAGAGAAAACCATATGAAAAGGTTTGGAATTTTTCATAGTTATCTGGGATGGTACAGGGCATAGTAAATTTTGCTGTGTTCTTGCTGCAATCTGATATAAAAGCAGAATTCAGAAAACGCGTAGAAATGCAAGAAATGGAAGATTCGCATTCAGACAGCTTGTTTAGGTGCTTTGTCAGGCCAGAGACTGTCAAGCTAAAAGGGACAAAATCAGAGGGTATGTCCATATGCTGCTAAATGAGAGGACCAAGAAGCCAGTTCCGGCACTGGAGCCATGATTCTTCTCCTGCTTAACTGTTGGCTACTCCTGGACTATTTGCTTCCAGCAGGCTCCAGACAGAAACAGCCTTAAGCACTGAGACTTGGCTGAAAATTGACTCTAATTTAGTAGTGTAGGTGCAGCCAAAGAGTCTAAATATGAAATAAAATTGTGCTAGCAATGGATGGTACTGCATACCATACTGCATCATTACACCTGCCTCAAGTAGGTGCAACATCTTATTAGATCCTTTACGAAATAACTGCACTGGTCTTCTGAGCAACCAGCAAGAAAAACGGGGCAATGAATGCATATGTAGATAGATATGCTTAAATAAAAGGAGCTGGAACAAGATCATCTTTATAATTCATATCAACCCTGCTGCTATGGAACCTGGTAATAGATCTCTGCTGCGATTAATGGTGATTTGAACTGAAGACCCTTTTGGAATTGTGACTGTGGATGATAAAAGAAACTCCTCAGATGACCATAATCAACATATAGTTTGTGTGCAACTACAAATTGAGTATTCAGCTTGTGTTTTCCCCTTTCATCTTTATACAGAGGTTGCTCACTTCTCATGTCCTGCTTTTTCCCATTTTGCTGCACTAACGAGTTTTTAATGCAAAGGAAAAGTGATTATAAGCAGTGAAGCAAAGACAGCTTTATAGAGCAAGACTGAGGAATTGAAGACATAGATCAGAGCTATCCACCAACCTAAGATGAAAGAGAAGTTCATGAAAACAGAGACATATAGGTAGCTTTGATTTCATTATCATTAGACAAGAAAGGGCAAGAAATGGATGAGCTATAAAGCTGTTCATACCTAGTAAGTTGCCTGCATTAATAGAAGAGTCCATGCAGAAAGCATTAAAGTGATAACATAAAACAGGAAAATATTCTATAAAATATCCTATAGTAAAACATTTGTTCATACCTGGGTTTAGTGTAGTGTGATTACCAGATTGTAATAATGTAAAAAAACCCAGGTATTATGTATATATTAAATATTTTATTCCATGATGCTATAGTTTTGTTTCACTGTTAAGCATGAGTTATTTCTTTGGACTTCTCTCCTTCTTCCTCTTTCCTTTTGTATACAGTTTCTAGGGATTGTATTTCTATTACTAATTTTGTGGTTTATCAGAACTTGAATTGCAGACAAATTAAATAGTTGGTAGCGTTTATAGGAAGCTTTTTTTTTGGTAGATATATGTACCTAGTTATAATATTCACAAGAGAAGTAGGTAATTACACTTGAAAGGTGCTTGACTAGATAAAGAATGATTTGTGTACTGTGTTTTCTGATTGCAGTTAGAGAGCTAATACAGGAAATTAGTGGCTAGGAGTGGGGAGGAGTAATAAACATTCTTGTTCTGAGGAATAACAGATTTGTCTCTCCAAGTTTTGATCAACCCTAAGGTGTCAGTTTTGCTCTTACAATTCTTAATTTTTTTTATTAAGTATAAATTAAATAAAACAATAAAGCAAAGCTGTTTTCCAGGAAATATCCTATCATCACAAAAACTGAACTGTCATGATTCATAGGCAATAGCTATTATTATCAATTAATCAATATTTTCTTGTCAAATAAAAAAGAATTGCTGCCTAGCTACAGCCAAGGGACACTGGGTTCTTCTCAAGTTTTAATAATAGAAGTGTTTTCATTACTCTGCAGTTTCCTGACAATACAGTCAGCTTTTGTAGCTTTTTCAGATGCAGTACTATGAGAAAGAAATGTGGAAACGAAGGAAGGAATGTTAAGTGAATTGCCTAAAGGGACAGAAAATATCCATGCCAGACTGGAACAAGGTTTCTTGGAATGATACTGCTTAAATCAGTGTCATGTCTTGAGCTGATAGATTTCTTGTCCAGTGCAATTCATTTTGGTGCTCTACATTTTGTAGTTTAATTTATTTTGACACTGAAACTCAGTGTAAGAATTGCATTAACATTCTGTGCCTTTTTGCCATTCAGCTGTGTATTGCAAAGGTCCTCTGTCATGTTCTTGCACCAGGTTAATATAGTAAACAAGATGTATTTCAGTGTATGTGAAATGTATGTGTGAGTGATTTTTACCTAAGTACTATGAATTTCCTGTCTGGTTTTGTAGTACAAGGTAAATTGGAGCTCATAAGGCAATGAATAATTAATCTTTCTTCCATTTGTGGGAACAATTTTTAGAAGCAGGTCTTCTATTTTTGACATGAAACTATTACCTTGGAAACTATTTAAACATTTGTACCAAGTCCACCAACACACTGTATCAAATATCAGTCTAATCATGTGAGTGACTTGGCATTTCACACCTACAGAACTGTTACTGTTTTCAAGTTCATAGGCTTGATTACATGCCATTCACGACAAACAAGAGCTAAGTAGGCTATAATTTAGATAGCCTCACCTGGTCATACTGGAATAGCTGCACAATATCCCTACCAAATTACTTTCCATGTGCACTTAAGGAATTTTCTGTTTTCATTTTCTGTAGGTCAATGGAACAGAAATTGAATATGAATTTGAAGAAATTACTTTGGAGAGGGTAAGTATAAGTTTTTCTTCCCTTATAGGAAAAAAATAATCTATAATTAAAAATAATGCAATTATTTATGAAATGGCTAAGAATAAAATTATTTGCATTTTGATTAAAGATGTCCACTCTTTATTCTAAACAATAAAAATGTGAGTGGTACAACAGGATAAGCATTTCATGGTTTTAAGAAGTTTCAGATGTAGCTACTTTCAGACCAGTATCCAGGCTCTTTTTCCTCATAACTATATCAACGCTTAACTAGGTATTTGATAATTGGGAAGAGCCCACGTGACTTAGCTTGTGACATGGAATTGTGGTGTCTTTTCTATTTTAATCTCCTTGATTTCCTTGCATGTCTGCAGAATGGAAGACATCTATTTACTATAGAACAAAAAATGCAAAAGCGTTTTTTGTTGTCTATAGGCCATATCTACGTGTAACAAATATGTTTATGGACATCTAAATTACGTGAGCTATAATCAGAGCTGGCAGTGAAGACTTTGTTGGTAGTGTGGTTTAAAAGTGTCACAAAAAGAAGTAGTTGAACTTTGGGCTGCATCCCATCTTCCTGGATTTGGTGGGTTTTCCTTGGCTTTTGGTTATGTAATTTTCCCTGGACTGCAGACTTTTTTTTGCCACAAGATCAAAACCAGATGGGTCGTATATTGTGTAAAAGAGAAGGCCTAAGCTTTGTCATACATCATAGTGCTTACAGAGATTTCTAATGGATGCAAGATTGTCATTGCTGAATTCCTCCAATATTCTACCAACATTCTGGTAATATGAAGTTTTGCCATCTTGAAGCAAACACGGTTAAGCTTCTTTCTACATAAAATGTTTTAATACAAGGCTGAATTTACCAAGATGCGGCTGATGCCATATGAACAAATGCCTGTAAGGTAGTAAAATACCATTAAATTAGATACTTAGATTATACAATTCATTGCATGTTTTCTCCATGTTATATTTTAATTGTCCAGGATAATAAATTCCATAACCATTCAATTTAAAGTGATACAAGTTTATGTTCTCATTGATTTTCTCTCTCAGACAGATTATGAAACAGCAATATATCTTTTTGCCACAGCTATCTTTGTAACAGATAACATGTAAGGTTATAGGCACTTTTTATCTACTGCATCTCAACTTAGTTGTGCATCACTAGTTATTCATTGGACTAGAGTTTCCAAAGGTCACTGAACAGAACAGAATGCCTCCTAGGTGATATTGTGAAAACCACTTTATTTTTAACAGATGTGTAAGTTATTAGTGTACATACTGGAGAATGAATGTGATTCTCATCTCCTATACCTGTCTGGTGCAGATAATTAGTTATTCACAACATAGTACAGCACAATATCCGTAAAAAGACTGAACAACAATAGCAGAAAATGGAGGATATTTCAGTTGTTTTTGCTGGATGCTGCTGAATCTCTGGTTTATGATTGTTACTGCTTGAAATGTTCTCTCACATGTATCAGTGTTTTGTCTCAAAGGCAGGGTACTGTGTCTGCTGTTTTTTGTGTGAGATATAAAACACAAGTGATTGCCTTTAAATAGCTGTCATTTATATTAGACTAAAAGCATTTTCAGAAGAAAGGCATTCTCCATGTTGATTACCCATTTTCTTCCACAGAACTGGTTTTAGAAATTCGATGGAAAAATCATCTCTCTGTACTTAATGGCAAAGCTGCAAAATATATTAAGGTTCCTGCTGTTGAGAGATAAAAAAGTAGGTTGCCCATATTAAACAGTTTGTAATAAACTTTCCATTTTAGTCCAGTTATCCAAGTTACAGATTTCTGCATCCCAAAACCATCAGATATTTTTCTCTTGTCATTTATCCCCATTTTTAAAAAGTCAGTATAATTTAAAGGATATTACAATGTAAAAGATAAATTAGTTGAAGATGTATTAGGGCTTTTGCACTCTTTCCTGCTTCTTTTTATATAGCAGAATGAAAGGAAAGGTGGTAAAGGACTGATTACTTCAGTGTCTATAGACTTAGCAAGGACACCATAAATTTAATTGCAGGAGGTCACTTTCATCAATAGGTGACATGAATCTGTGGGATGTATCCCTGAGGAATTACTGCCTTTGGTATGAACTTTGCCCCAGGATGAAGAGATGGTTCCATCCCTTGGGGTAACATAAGACAACTGTGTGAATGATGGCAGAATGTGCCCCATGTGGAGCTCAGGAACAGATCAGCAGGGTCTCAGAAATGCCCAAAGGAAACTCTGGTAAGGGACTGGCGGGATGGATAGTGCAGAGCTTGCTGAGCATCACTGAGCTGCCCGAGACCCAGCTGGCATACCAAGAAATGACTGCAAGGATGCAGTCAGCTTGTGTAGAAAGCTTTATTTTTACTCTGACATAATGTTGTTCAATTGTTTCTATTTAAAATGTTGTGTCCTAGTTTACAGTTTAACAAGACTTGGGGATTTGAGCTTAAAAGGCTTCAGTGAGAACTCACAAAAATGATGAATTTGAGGCAGATCCACCTTAAAGCTGTGATTAGTGCTGTTCCAGGAGGTAAAGAAGTTTTAAGTACCCCCTTTGCCAGCTTCCTCCTTTGAGGCATGCTCTTATCTTTTCACTTTTCTTTAGTTGTGCCAGCCACTTATCAGCTACCATCACTAATCCCTGATCCCCACAAGGATCACCGTTAAATAAGTGCTCCTCATTTAGAGGTCTCGAACCTACTTGAGTAACACAGTTAAGGGAAATCAAACACATTCTCTTCTCAAAATAATATTAAAAAATACAGTTTTAATTCCTTCAGCTACCTCAGAGAGTGTGTGAGTTTCTCTGTCTTGCAGGCATAAAATGCAGATCCAGGTGTAGACAAGACTTGGCGATTTCTAATAAACTACAATGCCCAAATGTGCACTTAGAAAAAATTCCTTAAAATAAGCCATTACCTTGCTCCAGCTTGAATATTAAAGACACTATGTAAAGGAAATTCTACATAAAATGACTCATATAAGTGCAATGATGTTAGTCTTCCATTACTTCAGGACTTGGAAAATATATCCAGTGCTATCAAGACTAATATGCGCTTTTATACATCAGTGGTCAGTGTAAGAGGAAACTGAATAGAGTCTGTGACAAAGCCTAGCCTAACTTCTCTAAGCTGGAGAAAAGTTCAAATTGACTGACTCCTTGGCACAGCGCTGTGCTTGGAAGGGTTATGCTGAAGAGAGGATTCTAACAGAAGTTGATGGAATATCAGCCAACATCAGCAGTTACCTTGAAGAAGGATAAAGACAGACAATAGGTCACTTAACGGTTTGTGTCCTGTTCATGCCAAGTTCAACATCTGAGTTCAGTTCTCAGTCCTTTTTTGCTCATCTAACCTTTTCTCTTCTTCAGATGTTAGAGAAAAATTGGTCGTTGTGATTAGTAAAGCTGTTTTCACAGAATCTTTTGATGCTTCAGCACAGATTTTCATTATCTGTATAAAATCATATTATTTTTTGTGGAATAGATTGCGTAGAAAGATTAAATTCTATCAACACTGGAATTAAAGACATCTAGATCGCAGTGCATTGTCATCATGAGATTGACTGACCTTTGTATCTGAACAGGTCAAGCTCTGACTGAGAATTTTTCCAAGGCTGAGACATACACAAAGTGTCTCTTTTTCTTTTATACTCCTGTGGATTGTCTGGCCTATGATAACAATTCAGGTTACACTGCAGAATGTCCCTGTTTTAAATGAACCGTGTAGTTTTACAAAGTTTTTAGGAACTTGTTTTGCTTCCTCCTCACTTTTTGAGATTTGGTTGCAATTGGCTATTGGGCTTGCTACAGTTGAAGACAGGCATGAATGCTCACATGGCATAATGATTTCCTTAGAAAATTGGGTTAAAGATATTCCACAAGAGTAAATCATGAATGATAATGATTTACCATCTGGGAGTCTGCTGTGGCAACTCTGATACATTTTACTCTCTATCTATCACATGCTCTGTTGAGTGAAGAGAGAGATCTACTCTCTCCCTCTTCTTTCATTTGATTTGATATTTCAATGACAGCAAGTACCATGAGATTTTATTATTCTAGTTCAAGATTATTATTCTGTAAAGGTTGGATTTCCACATTTCCACTACATTCCAGGGTCTATTCAAACCTCAATGAGGAAGGCTGGAACTGTAATCAGAAATTAACTTATAGCATAGAATTTGAAAATCCTGAGGAATCAATGGAAAAAGCAATCCTTGTACATTTTGTAGAGTAAGGAATTTATTTCAGGCCTGGGCTTTTATTTTCTTTGATACCTTGTAAACCTAAGAGTTATTACTACTATAATAGGAACTATTAATTATGGTGTTTTCATCAATAATTTCTTTTGTGAAAATGCAGAAGTTTGCACAAATATAATGAGGTGCATTCCACTGAATACTGAAGAGCAGTGGGAATTGGACTGCATTCAATGACACAAGGATTTTAATTCCGATCAATGTAATATTTTTTATATCTATGTATCTTGTTTTAACAGAGACCATAGAATCATAGAAACAAAGAATCATAGAATAGTTTGGGTTGGAAGTGACCATTAAAGCACATCTAGACCAAACCCCTTTCAATAAGCAGCGATGTCTTCCAGGTTGCTCAGAGACCCGTCCAACTTGGCCTGGAATGTTTCCAGGGACGGGACGCCTACCTCTCTGGGCAACCTGGACCAGTGTTTCTATACCCTCATTAGAAAAGCTTACTTTTTTATATCTAGTCTGAATCCTCTTTTAGTTTGTCATGGGTTCAGCAGCAGCAGTCATTTTTCTCCTTCATAGTAGCTGGTGCAACACTGTGTTTTCGACTTTTAGCCTGGGAGCAGAGTTGATAACACCGATGTTTATAATTACGGCTTAGAATGTTTTGGTCTGACCAAGGACTTTCTGAGTTTCATGCTCTGCAGGGAGGAGGGGAAGCTGGGAGGAAGCAGAAACAGGACACCTGACCCAAACTGACCATGGAGGTATTCCATACCACAGCACGTCATGCCCAGGATGTAAAACTGGGGGCAGGAACCAGGAAGAGTTTAGTTCACGGCTCGGTCGTCGGGTGGTGAGCAGTTGTATCCTCTTCCCTTGTACCTCCCTGGTCATTATTATTATTGGTGGTAGCAGTAGTGGTTTGTGTTATACTTTAGTTACTAAACTGTTCTTATCTCAACCCGTGGGAGTTACATTCTTTTGATTCTTCTCTCCATTTCCCCACCCCCCTTGGCGTGGGGGAGGAAGAAAGAGGGGGGAGTGAGTGAATGGGCTGCGTGATTTACAGCTTAAGCCATGACGAGTTTCAAATCATTACCCCTTCTCCTGCTGCAACAGGTCCTGCTAAACAGTCACTCCCCATCTTTCTTGTAGGCCCCTGTTAAAGTACTGAAAGAGTACAGTAAGGTCTGCCCTTAAGGAGCCTTCTCTTTTCCAGGCTGAACCAGCCCAACTCTCGCAGCCTGGCTCCAGAGCAGAGCGGCTTCAGCCCTTGCAGCATCTCCGTGGCCTCCTCTGGACTCACTCCAACAGCTCCACATCCCTCGTGTTGTTGCCTCAGAGCTGGACACAGGACTGCGGGGGGGTCTCACCAGAGCCCAGCAAAGGGGAAGCATCATCTCCTTGAATCTGCTGGCCATGCTTCTTGTGATGCAGTACAGGGCTTTCTGGGCTGTGAATGCACATTGCTGGCACATCTTCAGCTTTTTATCCGCTGTTTGCTTGTATGTCTGGGAAATAAGTTTTTCACTTTTAGAGTAGTGTATCTGCTTTCTATCTTTTTGTAAGGTGTTAGACTCCAATTGTTCATGCATCAATAAGCTTTGAACTCTCAAGAATATGATGGTAGGGCATTGCAGTGCCAGGAAAGTCCTCCTTTATATGGTTCAGAAATAAAAGAGTGGAGGTGAGTGGTCAAGAAATGGCCACTAGAAAAAGGTATGTTCAGTGCTTAAAAGCTTATTCTGTAGATCTGTGCATTTTGAGAATCCAGAGTACACAAATCAATATCCAACCATCAACAGCCCCAGTGGAGTGGTCTGACATCTTCCAACAGGAGAAAGTAAATCTTTTAAAGTGAGTGTCCCTCAGGTACCTGCCGAGCTCCTCCAGACACAGTCTTGTGCTCTGAGTGTTCATTTCTGCAGAACTGTATATATTCACTGTTGAAAGCTTTCTGACTGGGTGCCCCTGTTATGTCTTCTTTGCTAGGTTCTGCCTGCTTCCTAAGTGAGCGTAAGTGGTGGTTATTCTTGCAGCCTCAGACTGAAATGAATTATAATTCAAAGGCAGAATCCTTCTTACTGACTAGCTTGTAGCAGGTTTGTAGTAGAATAGTGACCTATGGGTGTTTATGGCAATAAGGTAATATCCACAGGGTTCTTCCTGGATGGGGCCACAATCTGCCCGCAAGAAGAGGCAGAAGTATCTATGTTGGGAGCAGAGTTATCAGCAAACAGAAAACATGAATCTCATCTTTTTTGTTCTTGTGCAGCTAGTTTGAAAAACTGATCTCTTGGGTATCTATAAAAAGTCTTTGCCCTTTATGTGCCGCACATAGTTCTGTCAAATGAAAAGCAAAAATAAGAAACATTCTTGGAAATACAAATGTAGTGCATGCAATCACTGTGCGGGAAATTCTCTTATGCTTTCTAATTCCAACTACATCTTAGCTTAAAGTTGACACTGATAGGCAATTGTGTCAGTGGCTGTGGTTTACATTCAGAGAGGTTGTAAGGATTGGAAAGGGCAGACTTTCTGGTCTCTGGATGCAATTAAGACCTGTGTTCTCCTTTTGTCTCTTGTACCTTACCAGATTTTGATTTGACCTCTGGCTGTACAGGAGAAAGCTGATGAAAGAAGCTGAAGGATCCTGGTGTGCAGTCCTGCTAATGCTGCACTGAAATAGCAGGTCAACCTTTTCCAAAGCAACTGCAGAATTTGGTTGGTTTAGTTCATTGACCTAAATTAAGGTTCCTTGGAACAGTCTGATTTTCTTGCAATGTTACTCACACAAAGCATGTGACTTTGTCACCTCAGAGCAGCCCTAATTTGTCACCCAAAATATAACTAATCACTGGAAAACTTTGTTCTTTGTTCTTATTCTGTCAGAGAGTCATTATATGGTGAAACTATTCCTGGTTGTAGAGATCTGTGTGTCTTATGGGGACCTGTTTCAGCTGTGTTTGGAAGAGGTCTGAAATGTGCCAAACTGGAGCACATGTGGAAAGTCAGGAGAGGTGGGACAGGGAGGTCTGTATCTTTTTAAGGGAGAGAAGCTCCTGCTGAATGTTGCTAACTGTCATTCTCCACACTCAGTGAGTGGCACTGGAAACTCAGTAAACCCATGTAACTATCTTACTGATGATTATTGGCTAAAGAAGTGAAGGAACAACTTTCTACTATTATATCCTTCTTGGAGATGTGAACAAAACATTTTTATTTATTCCTATTGCTATTGACAGTTGCATTGCTACAGGTTAGAGGGTGCGATCAAGAATAGGTGAGCTGCCCATAGCTGTCCCAAAAGCAATAATAGGACTAGGAGGACTCATCTGTTTAACATCCTCTACAGAGGGGGATGATCTGGACTGCTTCAGAATATGCAGTGCCAGAAGAATTTGAGCTATCCAGAGCAAACAGTAAAAAGCACGTCTTTTTTTTACCTCTTTTTATGAGGAAGACTTGCCCTACAATTCATCATTGCTACAGCTGTGCAGAGGGTGAATCCTTTCCCAGCTGTGGCATGGCAGCACTTCTCATCCCTGTAGTCACAATAGAAAAGCTACAAAGCTACAAAAGAGAGAGATGAAGGAGAGGGGAAAGCTATAAGTGACTAGGGGAAAAAAATTAACTGCTACACTGTGATTAGGAAAAGAAGATGGAATAATACTATACATTTAGCTCCCTCTGGGTGCCTATCAAAGAAATTCATATCTTCGTACAGTTATCTTAGAATTTTGCTTTAAATCTCAGTGCCTGAAAAACAACGTATGGATGCTAGCTCAGTTAAATCAGAATAGTGTATTTCCTTGGATTTATCACTGTGATGTCATTTAAACTCCTCTGAGGGCATTATCTCAGAGAAGGATGTCCCTTCCCTTGCATGTGGGCTATCTTTATATTTCAGACAGAGAAAAAAAACCCATAATTTGGATCTACAGTCGATAATTCAAGCTTTCCAAGGCAAAGAATATCACTGTGAATTAGGCTTTTATTCATTTATATATTCATTTTTTAATGTCTATGTATTCACTGGTTTTAGTAACCCATAATGGGGTTTCTGGGTATTTCACAGAATCATGGAATAGTTAGGGTTGGAAAGGACCTTAAGATCATCTAGTTCCAACCCCCCCTGCTGTGGGCAGGGACACCTCACACTAAATCATGCCACCCAAGGCTCTGTCCAACCTGGCCTTGAACACCACCAGGGATGGAACATTCACAACTTCCTTGGGCAACCCATTCCACTGCCTCACCACCCTCACAGTAAAGAACTTCTTCCTTATATCCAATCTAAACTTGCCCTGTTTCAGTTTGAACCCATCACCCCTTGTCCTATCACTACACCCCCTAATGAAGAGTCCAGCCCCAGCATCCTTATAAGCCCCCTTCAGATACTGGAATGCTGCTATGAGGTCTCCACTCAGCCTTCTCTTCTCCAGGCTGAACAGCCCCAACTTTTTCAGCCTATCTTCATACAGGAGGTGCTCCCGTCCCCTGATCATCCTCATGGCCCTCCTCTGGACTTGTTCCAACTGTTCCTTGTCCTTTTGATGTTGAGGACACCAGAACTGCACACAATACTCTTAGTGAGCTCCTTGGATGAAGGTTTCACAATTTGTTTCAGTGAGTCCTCAGGTCCAGGGAAGTTGAGAAGAGTTTTTCTGTTGTATGAGAATTTTAAATTACTGAATATTTGGTTATGAAATCTCACTGTGTTTTCAAAATAATTTGAAGCTTTGAAGGATGCTCAAGAAGAAGAAGAAAACTGGGGATTGCTTGATATATTCTTTTTAAATTCAATAAGAGTCACTCGACACACTGAACCATTTTGTTCCCAAAGGAGCAAAAGAAATTTCATTGTCCAATACACTAGATCACAAGCTTGAAGTTACTTACGTTCTCTGCAGTGAAAACTTCAGGGAATTTGTTCAGGGAAAACATGTCAGTAGAAAATACAGATACTAGAAAGAGGGCACTGACACCACACTAGGAAGTATTCTAAAAGTGATCAAAACAAAAATCAACTGCAGGAAAAATGTTGTATATTCTATATCAAATATGAAGAAAAGTTGAGAAGTTAAACAGCATTTAAGAATTCAAAACCTATCTCTGTGAGTCCAGGTAAAAGAATTATTCCATGTCTACTTAAAAGCTATACCTTTAATTTTGCCAAGATCACTGAGACCTTGAGATACTTGTTACGTGAAAAATTATTTTATGCAAGTCATAGCTGCCTAGAGGCAGCATTCGGCTGCTGTTTCTTTTAAATTATTATATTGACATTTGATTTTTCAGGTAATACCATTTATTTATTGCCTTCCTCTCATTTCCAAACTCACTTGTTCTCACCAGATAATTTGCAGTGAGTAATTCTGCTGCATTTTTTTATTATTTATGGCTTTACATGAAAATTGCCTTTACTTTAGATGTAGCTCTTTAGGATGTGGCCTTTCAGCTTATTTACTCTATTATCCTTAGATGATGAAGTCCAAGCTTTATCTCACTCCAGTCTGGTGACTGGAATGTGAGCATCTAATGCAGACTGTCTGTGGAGCTGCCTTGGCAGGGAAAGGAGAGCCAAAAGCATTGTGCCATCCCAGGATAGCAGTATAATACAGGCAGATTGAAACTCTCTTTGCAGGTGCAAATCACAGTGGCTTGCAGAGATTTTAGGTTACAACTTGCAGAATATTGCCATTTCTGAAAGGGATACTGAAGTGGTATTAAGTATTATGAAGTAGGTAATGTTTTTGTAATGAAAAAAAAACTTTTTGTGAAGCAGTGCAGCTTTTTGGAGCTGCATCCTCATCCTCCAGGCTGATGCAGGAGAGCAGACCTTTTCCCTCCAGCTTAGCATTTCTGCAATCATTTGACAATTATTTCATCTGGAAATAACTTTGCAAGTATAAATCCTTTATTGATTTGAGAGTTCAAAAGAGATTTAGGGGTGTTCTGAGGGCTTGGATAGCATCCTAATTTTCAGGAAGTGCAAACAAATGGGTACACTGCTCCACACAGTTCTGCTTTTCCAAACTGGCACAAAAAGCCTAATTGCAGAAATCAGTCTGAGTATTATTACCAAAGCAAACCTGAAGTGTCCTGCCCTGCGATGCTTCGGATCAATCAACGCTAGTCACTAATGAGCAGAGCTGCAAGTGTGAATTCCGAATAAACATATCACTTCTGAATAAAAGCTTCTGGAGCACTAATAGGAGGGTATGTGTACACTAAAAAGGAGTAATATGTGTGTCTGGCATTGTCTTTTCCAAGAAAGAATGTAGGGATCTTCTTGCAAAAAGATCGAGAAAGCAACACAGAAAAAATATGGCAAAATAAAGAGCTACAAAGCAGTGATTTGACTCAGTTTTCACTTAGTTTTGCAATTGACACTGGCAAATAATATGTGGATTTAAAATGAAATGTACATCTAAATAAATGGGAATGATGAATCTCAATTTGCTAGTAGAAAATGACTCATTCTGGAAATGATAGTGATCATCTTGCAGCAAAGATGATCATTTTCAAGGCAGGACTTTTTAAAAGGCATCTTTGAGATACTGGATTTGTCTTTTCAGAAATGCAATGTTTTGCATTGCAGAAAGTTGCCCTTCATTTTTGTTATTAATTTAGAATCAATTGTAATGCATAAATTACGGCCACTCAACCTTGAGGAATCAGTATGCCACTTGGGTAGGGAATGACACAGCAAAAATGAAGATAAATAAGCAGGAAAAAAGGAGGAAATAATCTGCTGGCTTACCTAGACTGAATTCCACAATTGTCCTTGCTGTGCGTTACAACATAGTAGTACAGTATCACAATACAAATTTCTAATCTGCTTTTTGGATGCAGCATTGCAGTTATTTTCTAATCTTATGCAGTTATATTTGAAGCAGTCAGAAGACCATTTGTCTTTCACTTACAACTATCATCCAGCTGCTCTCTGAGTGTAAAGGGAAGGAAAGCTCTTTCTCATCAAATGAGGGTTGAGAATTGATCTGGTATCCTTTTTTTGCAAAGTATTTTGCAGGAACAATGGACCACTTTGTAATACGTAGAATTATATGATATAGACCATTTCCTCTCAAATTTGTTCCCATGTTTAAAACAGCAAGTAAATGTCAAATGGGCAAGGTAATTCCAGGTATGCTGAAGCTGTAAGTAGTTGAAAAGCAATTCTATGCTTCTTAGGCATGTTTTATGCCATGTTGCCCTAAGAATTTGACCTAGCTGGTGAATCTCAAGCATAGCTTGAAATTCACCTCATGCAGCTTAATGAATTCTGACTGAATTCTATGAATAATTCATATTTTTGTTGTGGTTTTTACTTTTGCAGAATTCAACACGTTGCACTTTGAGCACAATGCGCGTTTCCTATTCCTCACCTACAAAGCAGAAGAGAGATCCTGTAGCATACTTTCACTGTGAAAGTTTAATATATAGGTTGTCATTAACAGGAATTAAACTGTATAGGGAAGAAAAAAAGATATAAAAGAAACTAAAAGAAACTATGAGCTTGTAACTGTAATCTTTTCTGACATTAAATAATGCTTTAATGTGCAAATATTTTTATTGACAGTGATGATGACGATGTTCCTATTTTCATTATATTTCACAATGGGGAAACTTGAAATACAGAAAGGCAGGCCAGTTGTAAAAAGGCCAGCATGAAAATATACACATCCTAATCCTAATCTGTAGTCTAGCAGCCTCCTTTTTGAAGTCCACTTTGAAGAGTACACAGGGAAAAATACCTATTCCATTCATATCAAAGGTCTTACTAGCAGTGTAACCTTTAGAGAAGTTTAGGAAAAGTGGGAAAGAAGAGCAATTTTATATTCTTTAAATGTCCCTTGAATTTTTAGAAATGGAAAAATATGTGCATCCAATAAGTATTTAGGAATTAGAAATGCAATACAAATAGTTAGCTTACACAAAACATTGGCAACTGTTGTTATAAACTAAATACTTGACAAATAAACATTTATAGTATATTTCCAAAGCAGAAATAGGGCTGCATTACACAGTGAGGTACTTATACATGTTTTTGTCAACAAACATATAACTAAACCACTGAAAATTGAAATCATAATTGGATTTTTAAGCAGAGAGACATGCTATACCTATGCAACTTACACTATAATGAATATGCTTAGAGATTTCATAGTAAGCTTTCCCAGGGGAAATCTAGAGATCTACTAGGAATACCTTTCTGAGAGAGCTTAGAAAAAGAATATGACATTTCTAGGTATATTCATTATAATGTGACTTAGGGAGAAATGAGTGAGTCAAATGTGTATGTAGACCTACAGTAAAAAGAAATTGTAACTGCTCTGAGCTATAAATTTTGAGTTAAAGTAACAAAAGCCGTTAAAATAAATAGCTACCCTGATTTTCCACCTTCAAACAATGCCATTACTCATCTCTCCCAGCAGCAGAGAAATACCTATTGAAAAGGGCTGAGGAAAACTATGTTCTTCATGAAGCTTCAGTGTTAGTTTAACTGGGTAGAAGGCAATCAGGTTAATCAAAATGTAGTGAGAACTTAAGAGTCTAATGCAAGTCTATTTGAATAAAGCCCCAAACTACCTTTAATTATGAGAATGAGCTAGGGCCTTGATTTTCCAATCTGATTTCTAAAGGAGTTAGTTGAATAGTGTCTGCATCTGTCATGCTGAGTTTTCAAAAGCTCTTTGAGTACTGAATAAATTTCAGTGTACTGAAAGAGAGCTAACGCTGTGGTGATGCTTAAAAAGGGTAAATAGGATGGTGTGAGTCATCATGGTATCTGTGTAGGCCAGACTGTTCTGGGTAAAACAGTGTCAGGTATTATAAACTGGCCAACTCTGAAGTCATATGTCAAGAAAGAGAATACAGCCTGTGGCTGAAATCAAGAATTCCCACCTGGAAAGCATTGAATCTGCAAGAAGTCCTGGTCCTCCTTGGATGGTAAGCAGCCAAACACAAATATTCAGATCGGTGTCACAGCCAAAGTAAAGTGTAGCCAAAGTGAAGACATTAGCTGCATAACTGAGGACTGTAGAGTTAGAACGCGTTCTGGGATGTGGAATACAAGAGGATCTGGGACCTGATGTGTAACATTTATCTTGCTTAATTCTACTTGGAAAAGATGCTGATAAGTGCCTTTAGGGGAGGCCTTGAGGGTTGTTGTGAGTTTGGAAAATGCACCCTCTTAGTGAGAGAAAGATCAAGCCTCTTTGGGAGGCAGTAGGGAAGGTTAAAGGGTGTCTTAGTCAGAGAAAATATGCATTTAAATGAGAAATAACCTTTAAGAGAGTATACCTCCTCCTACCTGGGGGGGAGACAAGGGTGGTTTGACGTTTAGACAGGTCGAGACTGTTGATAGGCTATATGTTGATAGGTTAGCAATGACAAATGACAAGGACTGGATGAAAGTTTTAGGAATAGCAAAAGGGTGTTAGGGAGCAAAAAACAGTAGCTGATAGAAAAAAAAGGGGGGGAGCATAATATAAGTACTAAGAAGGAGACAATATTAATGAATGCAAAAAGGGCTGTCAAATACTGACTGATCTGATAAAGAGCTAAAATGGACATTTTGAGGAGGATAAGGGACGAGCAGGATGTTGATGTTTAAGATCAGGTTGCATGTGACACATAGCTGCATATGCAGCTGTCCTGGGTTCAGCAGTAGCAGTCATTTTTCTCCTTCTTAGTAGCTGATGCAGTGCTGTGGTTTTGACTTTCAGCCAGGGAACAGCACTGATAACACCAAAGTTTTCAATTGCTGCTCAGTAATGTTTACTGTGACCTAGGGCTTTCTGAGTCTCACGCTCTGCTAGGGAGGAGGGGAAGCCAAGAGGAAGCAGAGACAGGACACCTGACCCAAACTGACCAACGAGGTATTCCATTCCACAGCACGTCATGCGCAAGGTATAAACTGGGTGCAGTTACTCAGAAGGGCTAGATCACTGGTCAGGTCAGGCTGGGTATCGGTTGGTGGGTGGTGAGTAGTTATATTCTCTTCCCTAGTTATTTCCCTTATCATTGTTATTATTGGTGGTAGCAGCAGTGGTTTGTGTTATACCTTAGTTACTGGACTGTTCTTATCTCAACCTGTGGAAGTTACATTCTTTCGATTCTCCTCTCCATCCCTCCTGGAGTGGGGTGAAGAAGAGGTGAAGTGAGAGAGCGGCTGTGTGGTACTGAGTTACCAGCTGGGCTTAAACCACAACAGCAGCATATGTTTGAGACATCAGCAAACAGTATGTTCAGAAGCAACATATCATCCTTCACTGGCACCCTTCCTCCTGAAACGAGGAAGACATAAAATGAAGGCACTAAAGCTATGGATTTATTTGAAAAGAAAAGCTCTCAGGGAATACAGGGAGAGATGTGTGCTCAGTTTCTGTAAGACGTGGGAAACTACAAGGCCTATCCTGGCTTTTCTCTCCTTTTTGCAGTCACTACTCTGCCTCAGGAAAAGACATTATGGAACTAAGTGATATTTTTCTCCAGAGATGGTTTAAGTAGGTCCTACAGCCTATATTAGGCAGAAGTTCAAGGTAAATTATAGAGTTCTGTCCTCTGTCTTAGATTAACTCTGAGGCATTGATACCTACTTGGACATAATTAAAAAGGTGACATTTTCCCAAAACTGTATTTGTAAATGAAATATTTTTATCTCCTTGTTATGAGAACAGGGTATTTGAGGTGCTATAGCATCATGACTGTTGTTAGATGCTATCATTTTAATGGTGACCAGTGTCATCAGAGATCAACCGCGCAAGTTCTTAGTGTTTACCAGATGATATATCTGAGTTCCTTCACTGGGAATCAGTCTTCCATAAACAGAGACTGAACTCTGTATAGACAAAGTGATTTTTTAATAGGATTTTTGAAACCTTCAGGAAAAACAGTCTTGTACAAATTTGCTTATAATATCCTGGAGAAAAGATGGAGAAAAACCTCAGTAAAAAAAAAAAAAAAGTAATGTATATATGGAAAATACATGCTCATTGAAAACAACTGCTAAGAAAAAATGGTTGAAATAACAAACACTTGAAATAAACAGAAACTTAAAATAAGAATATACCTGGGATAAAAGCAGCCTACCTGAAGAGAAAATAAAAACAATAACATCTGTTATGGGATACAAATGTGTGCTTTGGAACTTGTCAGATTCTCATTCCTGTTATTCTGCTATGCTTAACAAGCATGTTGCTTGCATTCTATTTTCTCAGGCAAATCTACTCTCTCAACACCATGGCTAACTTGCAAAAGTGATTTATAGATACAAAAGCTCTTGGTTCACTGGAAAACAGAGTGTATGTAAGCAAAATGCGTGTCTAAGTGAATAATGAAGCACAGTGCAGCAATGAAGCTGGATCCTGGAGGCCAGTTGCACTAAAGAAAGCACAACCACATTAATTATTTCTCAACAGAGACATGTGCAACAATACACCACAGGACTGTGTTACTAAACAGAGTCAATATACTCCACTGTACACCGCAGAGTATACTTTACTTTGAGGCTCTTTGCATAACAATGCATTCGAAGTACAAGTATGTCCAAAAACCCCCAGAAAAAGCCCTGCTGTGCAGTGAAAAACTAAGTCCTGAAGAGGTTGATAGGAACTTGAAAATGGTGGAGGAAAAACAAGGTGGGTTTAGCTGCATGTCAATTTTAGACTGCACAGAGATCCAGCCTAGGAGAGACAAAAGTTTTGTAGTAAAACTGGATGGCAAAGCAACATTTTTGAAGCTTAAGTGGAAAATGGAACTAGAACTGTAAACATTACCATGATGTTTATCAAAATCTCAGTGGTTCCAGATCCTCTCTCCTTCATGAAAATGTAGGATAACAAAAAAGTAGCGACAATGTGCAAACAGGGATATCCTGGAAAATGCCACCAAAAAGCAAGTGCAACATTTTCATGTATTTCCTCAACTTCCAGTTAGTGTGTTTGTTTGAGTTTGGTTTATCTTATTGATATCTTATCAAGAGGTCTTTAAAATCTGGGACAATTGCTTGCTTTCTTTCTTACGTTCATATATTTTTTGAAGATGCCATGGTATAAAAATTGGATATACAAACAGTGTTAATAATAAGTAAAGAGCAAAGTTATGCATCCATGAAGATACCTGGCAAATTGATTCCCAGGATTAGTGTGTGTTGGTTCCTTCAATTAGGTTTTCCATAAAAATAAAGGATATCAGATCACCTGTTTATCCTGCGTATGCTTGCCTTGTATATAACTAGCAAAGCCATATTACCAGAAAAGCTGTTACTGCTCTGAACAAAAACTAATGGTAAGAATCATAGTTAGATATAAAGCATCTCAAAGTTTTGCCTTAGAGAATACTGTTTGTGTGGATGGGATATTTAACAAGTCAGTGATTCACCCGGATAATACAATAACGCATTTGTCTTCTCCATGTTTGGGACAAATGGAGCTGCACCTTTTTCAAGTCCTGCTGGTAACTTGGCACCACATAGCCACTCGATTCCCCGCCACCCTGGGAGGGATGGGGAGGAGAAATAGAAAGAGTGCAAACCCCACGGGCCGAGATAAGAGTGGTCCAATAACTAAAGTACAATACAAAACTACAGCTGCTACCATTAATAATGATAAGGAGGATAATAAGGTGAGAGAATATAAAACTAAAACGGGAAAGGAAAAAAGAACGCTAAACACAAGTGATGCACAATACAACCCCTCACCACCCACTGACCAATACCCAGCCTGACCCGAGCAGCAATCGTCCCTTCTGGGTGATTCTCCGCAGTTTCTGTACTGGGCATGATCTGCTGTGCTATGTAATACCCCTTTGGCTAGTTTGGGTCCAGTGTCCTGTCTGCTTCCTCCCGGCTTCCCCTCCTCCCTGGCAGAGTAGGAGAGACTGAAAAGTCCTCAATTAGGGTAAGTAGGTGCTACTGAAGTAACCCATCGGTGTGTTATTAGCATTGTTCTCAGGCTAAAGCCAAAACACAGCGCTGCACCAGATACTAGGGAAGGGAAAAAATAACTGTTACAGCTGAAACCAGAACAAGGTTGTATTTGTGACTCAGGTTTGCAAAGGGACTTAGATGGCCAAAACAGCCGCATAGATGAAATGCAGGCTTCCAACCTTTAAACGCCCTGCATAACAATTCAGGTACCACAGGGTCCCTGTGCATTTCAGAATGTGCTGCCTTTGATGCTGGTGCACTTAATTCTACTCTTGTGCATTCCTGGGAGTGCTGCTGCTCATAGATCACCACTTGTCTTTCAGCTGGCACCATAGGAAATTCATGAACACGATGTCACTGGGTCAGAGTCACTTAAGTAGTCTGGTTTTCCAGAGGCACTCTGAGCCTGCTCATTTAGCATGGAGGAAAAAAAAAAGACAAGTGGTAGCTGCCTGTCTGTTCCTCCCTCACCATTCCGGAGGAGACATGGGTGATTAAGATCACCTTCACCTGGGGAGCTATGAATAAAGTTTCCTAAGAAAGTACTTTAGTCCCCAGGCAATTTGCATCCATGCGATATGGAGGTGCTTGAGCCTTCCTTTCAAAGGAGCAAGAGGAAAGAAAAGCAACTGTGGAGTCAAGAATTCATGGTTATCAGGAAGGCAACAGTTAAGAGGGAACTTGTTTCTGAAGCCCAAGGGTGTTTATCTTTCCCAGGGACACTGACAATTGTTTTAAGGGATTGCTAGGACATTGTGCATTTTAAAAGGTTCTAATCTAAAATCCAGATACATTAGGTGTGAGCTCAGTAAGTGGGTAGAAAACTGTATCTCAGGTTTCCTTCTATTTCCAGCTGCAATGGATTGCATCTTTCTGAAGCACTGTGCTTTTAGTACTCCAAAGATTTCCTAAACTTGTTATTCAGGATGCTTTTTATGATACTTAGTTTACTGAATCCTGGTCTGATGTGGAGTAAGGAATATGTCTGTATTTTCATTGCTAAATAAGAGAATCCTCATTTGCATCATTGCTAGGATACAGTAGTACTGATTGGCCTGATCTTTCTGGAAAGTTTAACACATGAATTTAGGTCTTTCTTGTTGACATTTCTAGCTTAAACACATCTGGGAGATGGTGCAGATTAATTGTCAGTTTCTGTCAATATCTAAAGCACTTTCAGGAAATTATACGAGTTGTTGCATTGGTGAGAGCAACCGATCCAAACGTCTCCTGCAAGAGAGATTTCTGTTAAAACTGCATTGCAAAGCATTTCAGGGATTTGAAGGTCACAGCGTTTGCATCAGAGACAATGATGTATGCTTCAAAGCAAAAGTGCTGCAAGGAAGGCATACATAAGAGTTCTCTTTGGAAGTAAGAAAGGGCAGCATATCCCCATCACACAACATTGAGCATGTCTAGCGTTTATACTGTGGAAACCACAGTCATTACATATTTCTCATGTAATTGATCAGTGGCAAGAATGATGTCAACATGAATTTGAAGAGACAACTGCAGAAAACTGGAGCTGATTTTACAAGTTCTTGTGTTTTTTGAGTGGACATCTGTGTGCTGCAAGGTAGAGTCTAGGAACAAAGTTGCAAAGCATTAAATACAGGCAAGACTGAGTGAAAAAGTCACTCCTAAGTTATGTTGTTGTTGTAGCACTAAATTGTTTGAGAAAACAGGTCATTGTTGTGGAGATATTGAGAAAGTAGACATTTACCCAGTGCATAATCTAAAGCAGTACGCAAACTTAAATGGATGGAGAACCCATTCTTTCTAATTATTTTGTTCTAGTGTCATAAAGCATAAACAAGCCTTTCCTTTCTTCTTTTTCAATTTATTTTCTCTCCTTTAAATAGTAAAGCACTTAGTTCCAGTCAAATAATAAAGCACTTAGTAATGAAGTTTCCTTGAGAAAAGCTTACTGAGGCAGCAGTTATTGTTTAGAATAAAATTAAATTGCACTTCTGTTAAAACTTGCAAACCGACAAAATTCAGCCAACTGTCTTTTGTTGTTGTTTTTATGCTAACCAAAACCAGTGTCCTCTCATATCTGTGGCATAGTTGTAGGAGAGAAGAGGTTGCTGTTTGCTTCATCTCATATAGAAGCATGTCATCATTTAAGAAACAAAAAGGAATCCAGCTATAACCTGAAAGTATAATGAAAAGGAGAGGAATGGCAACATCCTGTAGCCAGGGAAAAAGAAAATGCAAAAACTGAAAAAAGGAAAAGACACCCACAAGAAATTATGAAGGAATGGGTAGAGAATAGAAATCAGACCATCAGAGAAAACAGGTGGCACGTTCATCTTGCTTTAGGCATGCACTCAGAAACTGATCCAAAACCTCACAAAGTCAATAGGAGGCTCTTCATAGTCACTCATAGATTTTGGATCTGGCCCGAATGAAGAGGGTCATAGAGCCTAATTGCCTTACTTTGTCTGCTGATAGAGCTGAGAAGTGTAGTTTCATAAATGCAAACAAGTGAAAAAGATGCTTAGAATCCTTTAGCCTCATCTCTAGAGGGTGAAGAGCTCACAGAATCAATGGCAGGCAGAGGATTTGTTCTCTATTGATTTTGTATTCCAATCAACAGGATCATTACTTGTGTATTTTCATGTTTCTATGCAAATATCTTATAAATATTAAATTTGATGATTTTGTACATGTGCAATGAGGAAAATGGCCTATGGGTTATTTAGCTGTTATGCACTCATTTTGGCCTGTTTCTAGTGTGTTATTGATCTTTAAAAATACACAGACTAATGCTAGTATAGTAATAATTTTCTCATCTGTATCAGAATGACTTTGCTTATTAATATTCCCTTATTCTAGCTGAATTTGGTAATGGTTGTTTCAATTTTAGTATTTCCGGTTACTGAGAGAAGTAATGCTGGGGATTATACAATTACGAGACGTAGCTTCTCTACCTGGAGACCATGTGGTGCTAATACCAGATGCTACGCATGCCTGCATTTCAAAGCCAGTGTATTTCACCAGACAGTGACTGAAACAGAAAGAAATGGTAATTAATATTTTAGCTGTCACTAATAAAGATCTCATGGAAGATCTGAATTTAGTGAAAAACTTGGGACCAAGTTCAATCAAATCAATTGTTTAAATTAAAAGAAAATGTTTTCATTGAAGTTCGCAGTATATACAGGGAGAACTCTAGGAAAACAAAGGAACCAGTTATTGAGCTATTGCACAGATAAATACTGGAACTGGAGAAGAATAGGAAAGACTTTGAATCAGTTTTGCAACTGAGTGTGGAAGGATCCTGGGCCTTAAATGTTGGAAAAGATACTTTTGAAAGAATAGTAAGAGCAGAAAAAAGGATTGATCTGTGGCAAAAAAAGTACATCTGAAATGTCAATATTTAACAAAGAAGTGAGACTTGGCAAAAGTCAAGCTTAAATAGACCTTGCTAAAAGATTAAAAGGAAATTGTTACAAGTTTCTTTTCTAAATAGAAAATGAAGAGGGAAGTAAGTTTTGGAGCACTGTATAGTGAGATAAAACAGTGATTGTTTTTGTGCCGTCTTTGACTCCATGTTTCTTAAGGACCACCATTTTGAATATGGATGAAAGGCGAAAGAGCAAATTGTTTAGAAATAAAATGCATGAGCAAGCAAAACTTCAAGAACCCAAAATGCATTTAAGTTGTGGGACGGCAGGTGGTTTTCTTTCTAGAGCTTTAAATAAACCAAATAAAGTCTTTAACACATCCATAAAGTCAGTGGTCACACATTTGAAGAGGGATATAGCAAGTTCAAGCAATGGTAAAGGAGAAAATATGTCGTAACCCATAGTTTCAGCTAAATAGCGTGCTAAACTTAGAACAGCTTTGAGTGTTCTTTCATGTTTAAGGCATGGGGGAAAAAAAGGGAAATTTTATAAAATTCAACATAATTTAGCAAAACTAGATTGTACCACACTTCCTAGGAAAAGAAAATCTGTGTTCCCTTTCCCAACTGAAACATAGTATGCCTTATGTTGGAGAATGTGGAGATCACTAAAAAAGCTGTGAAATGGGTCGTACCAGTTTTCATGGGAGATGACAGGGATTGGTCTGAAAAGGTATCTGGCAGCTTGGAAGAGTATTAGATGAATCCTCTGGAATGGTTCTTCAGATGCATTCTGTTTAGTAATGATCAAAGAACAAATTGTTTCTACTGGGCTACTCTGTATATCAGGGGAATTACCTGGAGGAGAGTTTCCATTATGGGGAATATGTAGGTATACTAAAGAGATCAGTGGGTAATCTCAAGAACTGATGTAAAAGAAAGGTAATTAAATTTAATCATACCAACTGGTATAATAAGTACTTGCAACTAAGAGCAAGAACTTATGCTATATAACTAAAGCTCATTAACTGACAGGGGTGAAAAAGATTTTCATGAAGTAGTTTTGTACAAGTAAATTAATGTAAAAAAAGACAAACTGAAAGAGATGTGCAGTTCTAGCAATATTACAGGAGGTATTTCCTGTAGATATGAAGAGATATTAAAGCTATATGCCAACGTATGATTAGGTATATTGGAATATTACATTTGTTTCTGGTTTCCTGTGTTAAGCAAAATGAATTTAAATGAAGATAGGTACAGGATATGGCTGCTAGAATAACATGGGTAATAGGCTGGCTTCTGAGAAGACACTAAAAGACTTGTTCCATTACATCTAGAAAAGCAAAGACTGAGAGGAGAGATGATTGCCAACTGTTAATACATTTGGGCTTATAAACCACGTTGGGATGATAACTAGGTATATCAAAGGAAATTGCTGATAGAATAACAAATGAGTCTGAATTGGCCATGTATAAATTTAGGCTGAAAGCTGAATAAAGTTACTATCCTTCTAAGCCATTAAGCATCCCTCCTAACACTGCCTTTGTGGTATAGCCTTACACTAAAAATAATTTTTGAAGTAAAGCTTGACCACTTTATAGGTGGGATAACTTTATACCAGCATCTGCAGCAGCCACAGGGCCCAACTCAGAAACCCAGTACCTCTTTTCCTGTGATTATGAGGAATGTGCTTATAGGCAACACTGTAAGATTCCTGATTTTAAACCCTATCTAGACAAGTAAACAGGACAGATCAAATCCTCATTTGCATGCAGAATGCATCATATAGTAGTAAATTGGTGCTCCAGGGCTAGGCTGTGATTTTGAGTCTACACCTGCTCCAGATGCATTAAAGCATCCTCTACATTTCTCCTCAGGCTATGTGGAACCACAATCATGCGCTCTGCCACCTAAGCAGGTGGTTGGATTGCATTTATAACAAGCTGCTCTTGCCCATACAGCACAACTGAACTGACAAGGCAATATAATTTACCAGAAATGCTGAAGTAAGGAGAGGAGCAAGTTTGCGGTGCAGAGGACCATTCATGAGTGTTGTGGTTAACACCCCCACCAGCTCAGGACTGGGCTGAAAGGCAGCGTAGGTGTATTGAGCTGTTGCTGTACGTGTTTCCCAAAGTTCTATTATGCTACTCTCAGCACCTTGTAAGTCTCATCTTGTTCTGTGTGCTAGGATAATGAAGTTCTGCTTCTTGACCTGCGTTCCTGGACTTAGCACAATACAACTGATAAATGAGTAAATTTTTACCCGTTCAGTTGGAATAAAGTACTCCAGAAACCCTTTTAAGACTGGATTCATTTAAATAGAGTTGACTAGATATCACTACAGTGACTACAGTTTTGCAGTTTCGCTATTGTTGCGCTGTTGTTCTGATTCTGCTGCTGTTTCTTAAGTTGGAAAAGACATGACAACTCCTATCAAACTAGTTTTCTTTATGGCATGCAGGTACTAGATTTGGACTTTTCAATTCATGTTATTTTTCTAAATAGTTATTAATGGACTTGTGGGAAATTTATCCCTGAACTAGATTTAAAAGTAATGAAAACGAATGTCCTTTGCCAAGTATACCTGAGGAGATCATCAGGAGGTGATGCTTCTTCATTCAAATGCTGGAATGGACAGAAACAGGATTTCTTTTTCATTTGTGTGTGTTTAGCTACAATTGAAGAATTCACTTACATTCTCTTCAGTCTCCATCTGGACTGAGGACAAGGGATCTAATCCATCTTTGCCATTGATCATTCAATCTGGAATTGGCTTCAATCCTGAAAGGGGATTAGGAAACTGATAGTTTGAATTGTACTTCTGCAACTACATATTAGTTTTCTTTTTTGAGGCATATTTCACTCCTCTCACTGTGCACTCTGTGCCAGGGATTTGTCCTTGACGTAGCTTATTTTTGCCAGAGATAAAGCTTTTGTCCCATTGCTGTTTTCCTTCTTGTCCTTAATTGCAAATCTTAATTCTTCTTCCATTCATTGTATCGCACTTTGCCACCATCTCCTATGCTACAAAATAATGGAAATCTTCTGTATAACCAGAATTTCATTAAAATAGTTGGAAACATATTGAATTTCAGATGGAGTAAGGCAGCTTTCTGCAGTTCCCATGCTCTTGACTTCATTTAAATTCTGCTTCATGTAAGTAGGATGTAATTTAACTTCAATTGATCTATGTGTTCGTGCATAGAGCTTTTTGGTCAATCTGATTTGATTTTTTTTCTCTCCCCCCCACCAATTCCAAGAGGATAAACCATCAAATGTAAAACTGGAAATCCCTAGCCTGAACAAATCCTTATAGGTTCATTACAGTATCCTGGGCTGCTTCAAAAGGAGCATGACAAGCAGATCAAAGGAGAGCTCTACTCTGCTCTCGTGAGACCTCACTTGGAGTATTGTGTGCAGTTCTGGTGTCCTCAACATCAAAAGGACGTGAAGCTGTTGAAACAAGTCCAAAGGAGGGCCACGAGGATGATCAGGGGACTGGCGCACCTCCCGTATGAAGACAGGCTGAGAAAGTTGGGGCTGTTGAGCCTGGAGAAGAGAAGGCTGTGTGGAGACCTCAGAGCAGCCTTCCAAAATCTGAAGGGGGCCTATAGGGATGCTGGGAAGGGACTCTTCAGTAAGGATTGCAGTGATAGGGCAAGTGGTAACAGGTTCAAAATCAAACAGGAAATTTAGATTGGATATGAGGAAGAAATTCTTTACTGTAAGGGTGGTGAGGCACTGGAATGGGTTGCCCAAGGAAGTTGTGAATGCTCCATCGCTGGTGGTGTTCAAGGCCAGGTTGGACAGAGCCTTGGGTGACATGGTTTAGTGTGAGGTGTTCCTGGACATGGCGGGGGGGGTTGGAACTAGATGATCTTCAGGTCCTTTCCAACCCCAACTATTCTATGATTCTATGATTAATAATATGAAGTTATGTGGTTTTAACATGCAGCTCACACTGTGAGCCCACTACATTGTCGGAGACCAGGGTGCTCAATGTGCCCCAAGCAAGGCTGGAAGAGGACAGGGTTAAAGCTCGCATCTGCTGATTTGTGTGGGGTGAATATTTCATTCTGGATGTTTTCATCCATCAGGAGAGGATGTCTGTGAAGAAATGACATAAAAAATGGTTCAATATTTATAAGAACAAGTTGGTTGCTCCAGAAATTACCGATATGGAGATTACTGACAGCTCTTTTCACCACTTGTACCAAAACAGAGCTGTGTCATTGTGCTCTTCCATCTTCTTCTTTCACATCACTTGCTAAGTAACACATCCCACTGGTTCCTTGTGTTCGCTCATCTTGTTTATTTGTATTGCATATTCTGTGCATCTTCTTACACTTAGATTGTAAACTTCTAGGTTGTTTGGGATATGTGTTTGCGCAGCACATAACGGAACAAACTACATTTAAATTTGGGAGTGCAGGAAAGTTCCCCACTGTGTCTGGTCGCATCCCAGCTCTATAACCCTTCCTTTTTCCTTCCTCAAAGAGCCTTTCCATGCAGTGATGTTACAAAATGAAGGAAAGCAGGAAATACAGATGACATCATGGAAGGCTGAAAGAACCTCAGTTTAGGCAAAAAGTGTTCAGGGACCCTGTGCCTTTCAGTGCTCCGGGGACAGATTTACAGAATCATGGAATCGTAGAGTCATGGGCAACCTGTGCCAGTGCCTCACCATCCTCACAGGATAGAACTTCTTAATATTTGATCTCAATCTGCCCTCTGTCAAGTTAAATCCATTCTGCCTTGTCCTGTCCCTATAGACTCTTGTCCAAAGCTCCTCTCCAGATTGCTTTAGGCACTGGAGATGCTCTAAGGTCTCCCGGAGTTTTTTCTTCACTATGCTGAACAAGCCAAAGTCTCTCAGCCTTTCCTTGTAGAAGGGCTGCTCAAGGCCTCTGATAATCTTTCTAGGCCTCCTCTGGACTCTCTCCAGTAGGTCCACGTCCTTCTTATATTTGGAGACCCAGAGCTGGACACAAGACTGCAGGTTAGTATCTCATGAAGGCAGAAAGGGAGCAATCCCCTCCCTCAACCTGCTGGCCACACTCCTTTTGATGCAGCCCTGCACAGAGTTGGGTTTCTGGGGTGCAAACAAACATTGCCGGGTCATGTTAGGTGTCTTGTGAACCAGCACTCCCAGTCCTGCTCCCCAGTGCTGTTCTCAATCCATTCTCTGCCCAGCCTGTGTTTGTGCTTTGGATTGCCCTGACCGAGGTGCAGAATCTTGCACTTGGCCTTATTGAACTTCATGAGGTTTGCATTGACCCACCTCGCAAGCATGTCAAGTTCCCTCTGGATCCCATCCGTTCCCTGCAGTGCATGAACTGCACCACACAGCTTGGTGTCATTGGCAAACTTGCTGAGGATGAACTCAGCCCCACTGTCCATGCACCTCTTCCAGTAATGATCCCTGAGCGTATCCATATTCTCCATGACTCATGGCTTTTAGTACTTGTTGCAGTATATGATACAACTGTAACTAAAACAGTGGAGCAACAACATTGGGGACACTATGAAACAGAAAAGACAATAGCAGAATTGCCCATACAGAACAGTTTTATCTGAGAGCTATAGCACAATCCATGGAGGTACAATGCTAAGCATTCCCTTAAGTAGAACTCTCTTCAGATGAAAAATGTAGTCAATAAGTAATGAAAGAAAAGTCTTCAACTTGCCAATTCACAGCTTCAAATTCTGCATATTTTATGAAATTCTGAAAACATTGGTACACATGCAGCAGCAAGTGTGCTTTATTTTATTAAATTAATGATGGCTTCAGGGGAAGAGCAGTTTGGCTGGCATTTAATGGCATGTTTATTTTGTTATATAAATATATTGCAAGTCATTTTTACACAAACAAGTTTTTATAGGTTTGAGTGTATGCATTTTCATTTGCCAACTGCATTCCTAAGTTTCCTAAGTTTTACTCCTCTTTCTGCTGAGTAATGGTTGAAATGAAAGGAGTTCCTGATGTAACAAGTTAACAAAGACAAGACCATATATTCCTATGCACTTAAACAAGAGATCTCTTAGATGCTTTTGTAAAAGTAGTTTTTCAAAGGGAATTTTTTCATAAAACTTTATCTATGATACCTCCTACAAGAATTGTTTAAATTAATTTTGTTTGCTGTTTTTTTATATTAAAAAAATAAATGCTGATTTAATGTAAAAGCAATTTTAGAATCATATAACGGTTTGGGTTGGAAAAGACCTTAAGATCATCCAATTCCAACCCCCTGCCATGGGCAGGGACACCTCACACTAAATCATGTCACCCAAAGCTTTGTCCAGCCTGGCCTTGAACACCACCAGGGATGGAACATTCACAGCTTCCTTGGGCAACCCATTCCAGTGCCTCACCACCCTCACAGTAAAGAAATTCTTCCTTATATGTAGCCTGAACTGCCCCCGTTTCAGCTTGAATGTCCCCTCTTTAAGTTTACATTTTCTTAGATAGTAGCATTTCCCCTTGACCATAAGTTTCAAATTTTAACAATTCGAATATTTGCTGAATCTTGTCAAAAGGCTTTTCCAAAACTGATTGTAGCCTAATGCCAGCCTAGTAAAGTTAAAAAGAAAAACTTAACTCTTTAACTTCTTGTTTATCGGTGTTTACTATCTCATATATATACTGTATATATCATAGCTATACTGTATATATCATACTGTATATATCTTAGCTATTCTGTATATATCATAGCTCAAGAAATGGTTTTGACTCCAGCCGGTGGTAAGAATACTAGGCAGTTCTTTCTTCACATTTCAGCTGTTTCCTGAGCTCTTTTATCCTTGCTTTAGAATTGCTGAACTCCTGTAGACAGTATTTTTCTGTCTCTTACCATCTCATCATAGGTGTCAAACAGAAGGGAAATACTGCCTTTATTTCTCTTCCAATTTGTTTTATTTCATACGATTTAAATGCTGCTGTCACGTTACTGTGTTCCTCCATTAAAAAAAGACACCAAAACAAAGCAATACCAGCACAAGTTTTCAGGATTGCTTCAGTTTTTTCTTCATCAATATGGCACTGCTGTTTAGGGGTCAGCTTGGATAAGTGGAGCTGATGTGGTTTCCAGGGGAGGATATTTCTTGGCTTGTACGTTGTTCCACCAAGTTAACACTTATTATTGACTATCGTGTTAAAGTCATTAATGCTTATAGCATCACCCAGAAGCCTCAAATAGCCTAGAATCATAGAATAGTTAGGGTTGGGAAGGACCTTAAGATCATCTAGTTCCAACCCCCCTGCCATGGGCAGGGACACCTCCCACTAAACCATGCCACTCAAGACTCTGTCCAACCTGGCCTTGAACACCGCCAGCAATGGAGCATTCACAACTTCCCTGGGCAACCCATTCCAGTGCCTCACCACCTTTGCAGTAAAGAATTTCTTCCTCCTATCCAATCTAAATTTCCCCTGTTTGAGTTTGAACCTGTTACCACTTGTCCTGTCACTACAGTTCCTCAAGAAGAGTCCCTCCCCAGCATCCCTATAGGCCCCCTTCAGATACTGGAAGGCTGCTATGAGGTCTCCATGCAGCCTTCTCTTCTCCAGGCTGAACAGCCCCAACTTTCTCAGCATATCTTCATGCGGGAGGTGCTCCAGTCCCCTCATCATCCTCGTGGCCTCCTCTGGACTTCTTCCAGCAGTTCCATGTCCTTTTTATGTTGAGGACACCAGAACTGCACACAATACTCCAAGTGAGGTCTCACGAGAGCAGAGTAGAGGGGCAGGATCACCTCCCTCGAGCTGCTGGCCACGCTCCTTTTGATGCAGCCCAGGATACGGTTGGCTTTCTGGGCTGCAAGCACACACTGCTGGCTCATATTAATTTTTTCATCGACCACACCCCCAACTCCTTGTCTGCAGGGCTGCTCTGGATCTCTTCTCTGCCCAATCTGTAGCTGTGCCTGGGATTGCTCCCACCCAGGTGGAGGACCTTGTACTTGGCATGGTTAAACTTCATCAGGTTGGCATCAGCCCACCTCACAAGCAGGTCAAGGTCCCTCTAGATGCCATTCCTTCCCTCCAACGTATCAACCAAACCACACAGCTTGGTGTCATCGGCAAACTTGCTGAGGGTGCACTCAGTCCCACTGTCCATGTCACCGACAAAGATGTTGAACAAGACCGGTCCCAACACCGATCCCTGAGGGACACCTCTCGTTACTGGTCTCCAGCTGGACATTGAGCCATTGAGCACAACTCTATGCGCGTGACCATCAGCCAGTTCTTTATCATCTTGTGCCTGAGGTACCGCCTCTCTGGTGCTCCAGCACTCCCGTTGTTAGCTTCTTCATCCGCTGCTGGAAAAAAAATCAAAGGATAGGAACAGATCTCACAACCTACTTTTGAGCTGTGAAAGCAGAATATGATGCAGCATTTTGGATAATGAAAACAGGGCATGTATAACAGGAAAAAGTAACAGTCCTGGTAAAAGGGAGGCAGAGAATGCTGTGATATATCCTAAGTTACCAGCTGTCCTCCATCAGGGAGATTCCACTGGAATGCTTCTAAAAGCTGCTCTACCTTCTGCTGAAGAGAAGTTGAGCAAAGGGGAAGGTTTTCTGAGAAGGTAAGCTCACACTGAACAGTCTTAGATGTATATGATGCAGTCTGATGTCAGTCTGGTACCATCTGGAAGAATGACTGCCTTATATTTTAATTATAGCCACTATGAGTTTTCTGAACTTTAAGTGGAAAATCATTCTGTTTTCTTGGTTTTTTTGGTCAGAAGACTGATTTATTCTTCAACAACAGTACTCTACAGTGTTTTAACTGTAGGATAAATGCACCAATGCTAATGCAAAAAGAGCCCTGTGAAGACAGCCTGTCTTTCTAGGTATTACTTGAAGTACAAATCTAAAATCTGAAATGCTAAATTACTTCTAAAGGTTGTCAGATAAGATTTTTATGAGACTTCATATATGGAAAAAAAGCTGAAGGAAATGGAATCTTAGCTTCTATCTAAATAAAATGGAAAATAGAATCATAGAATCATAGAATAGTTAGGGTTGGAAAGGACCTTAAGAATATCTAGTTCCAACCCCCCTGTCAGGGGCAGGGACACCTCACACTAAACCATGCCACCCAAGGCCATGTCCAATCCAGCCTTGAACACTGCCAGTGATGGAGCATTCACAACTTCCCTGGGCAACCCATTCCAGTGCCTCACCACCCTTACAGTAAAGAATTTCTTCCTCATATCCAATCTAAACTTCCCCTGTTTAAGTTTGAACCTGTTACCACTTGTCCTCTCACTACAGTTCCTCATGAAGAGTCCCTCCCCAGCATCCCTATAGGCCCCCTTCAGGCTGGAAGGCTGCTATGGGGTCTCCACGCAGCCTTCTCTTCTCCAGGCTGTTTACAGGAAAAAGGACTAGAAAATAATCCATGAAAGTGTTCTGAGAATAGCTGTAATAGGAGCAAGCTCAGATGAGCTAATTTTCTGATTTTTGGTGTTAGAACTATTATGTAGACATCAATCACTCATGCTACAAAGCAGAAATACTTGCAGCATGATGAGGAAGAATGGACTGACTAAGACAACACAGTAGTCCTACTAATCACTGGGAAGAGGGTAAAAATTTTGTGATGACCTTATTAAGAATAAGGAAACAGAGCTGAAGACTAAGTGTACACTGATCAATACTGACCAATCTGGAGTTTGTCCTCCTGAGAGAGTAGAATAGGATGCTGTGTATGTGAATGATATTCAGTAGGATCCTGATCCAGAATCTTTTTACTTGTGTAAAATCAATGTGATTATTCTTGACAGAAGAAGTAAATGTGGAATAAGTATGTACGGGATTCACCCCACAAGTTGGAAGAGCTTTAAGCAGTTTCACTTAAGATTCAGCTACGGAAGCCGCTATATCTCTGAAAATGCTGGTCTTTTGCTTTTTGCAGTACGATATTCCCTGGCCACATTTCTGCTGTGAAACACTTTCTGCTAATGATTTAAGCATTCTCATGAGCTTATAAATTTCAGACTGGCTCCTTTGAAAGCTGGTTTACTGGATCTTCAGTGGGTGGGCAAGGGGTAGGCTCTATGGAATATAACATTAATGCTGAACCAGTAAAAATCACAAGTTTAAATTGATTTCTTTTCAGTAAAGAGTCAATTTTCTGTCCACTTTAATTTTTTATAATGGTCAAAGCTGATAAACAGGGCTATTCTCTTTATCTGTTTGTAGTGACTGAGCTTGATATGAAATCTGGAGGAAATCTTGTGTGTTCACTGGGGTATCATTCTTTGAGGTAATTAGGGGCCTTATCATGTTTCCATCTTTCAATTTTATTTACCCCAAAAAAATAACCCTCCTTCCAATTCAATGCCCTGTTTGGAGAAGTCAGCAGTTAAATGAAGACACATGTCCCCTTTTGTACCATTTCATAAGTTAATGCAGTAAGTTTAAATTTGAAAACTTCTGTGAAATACAGTTATGGGAATCTTGAACCACAGATGGTTGATAAAAACCATACACTTTGAAATTTGGTATTCATAGCACTTGTTCTGTCTGTGCTGTTGGTTCACCCTCTGTGAATGACTCACACGCAAATATGCATTCACAGATAATGCAGAGCAAACTTAAGTTTGGATTTGAAATTTTCTTGCTTTCCTGGCTGTGTTGTCTCAATGCTACTGATGAAGCAATCTGACTTGCTACTCTGTGTATGCCATGCTGTTGTGTTGAAAGGAAGATGATGTTGTTATCTGTCATAATGATTTTCATCTTGTGCCGGCAGCTTAAAAAATAAAATAGAAAAATAGGAAAGAACTTTTTTAAATTAATTGAAATGTCCATTGCAGACACATTTAAATTTAAATGAAACAAAGCTCTGAAAGCATCTTGTCTCAAAACGAATATTGAGCACTTTGGGAGAGCAGAGGGTGGGAGGTAATGCCATATGTATCCCATTCTCTCTTCAGTGTTGGCCCACATCATGGTGGTGTAGGCTTAAAGACGGGGCATTTGTAAAATTGGTCTTGTTAGAAAGGGCCAAGTCAAATAGTTTTTACCTAAGTGCTCAAGCATTCAGTTTGTTTAATATTGACTTACATGTAAAATTGTATCTCTAAAATCCCACATTGTGTTGCAGCTTTTGGCACAGATCTAACAGTTTCTTGAGGCTTAAGTTGAAATCTTCTCCAGCAGAGTTACCTGCAAAGCTTTTAATTCACTATCAAAAGCTTCAGAAGTTCATCTTCTATTATTCCATATCCTAGGGGTTTTTTTACGTTTGTTGCTTTGGTAGCATATTTTGAATTCTATGACCAAGAGAACTTCCTTGTAGCTACTTGTTGCAATAATTGTAACGCACATTGCGCCATATTAGTATTTTTGTAAATGAATTCAACATTGAGTAACTAAAGTTTCTGCATCACTGAACTCAATTGTTAAGCAGAATTAAAACTTACTCTGTATAACAACATAATTATAAAATAATTTCTTTTTCTAGTTTTATATTTCTGTGGTTTAAAAGAGTTAGATGATTAAATGCATTGGCGTCTATTATCCCCTTTCTACTGATGCATATAGCTGTAATAACTCAAAATAGGCAAAACTCATGACGTGTTTCTGAATCTTGAATAAGTGATGGGGACAGGCTAATACTTGCCCATCATTATGTTGTCGTGTTGTGCTATCTCAGTGTTGTAAGAGGAGGCATGAAGATAGGCTGAGAAAATTGGGGCTGTTCAGCCTGGAGAAGAGAAGGCTGCATGGGGGCCTCAGAGCAGCCTTCCAATACCAGAAGAGGGCCTATAGGGATGCTGAGAAGGGACTCTTCATGAGGGACTGTAGTGAGAGGACAAGGGGTAACGGGCTCAAACTTAAGCAGGGGAAGTTTAGATTGGATACGAGGAAGAAATTCTTTACTGTAAGGGTGGTGAGGCACTGGAATGGGTTGCCCAAGGAAGTTGTGAATGCTCCATCGCTGGTGGTATTCAAGGCTGGATTGGACATAGCCTTGGGTGACATGGTTTAGTGTGAGGTGTCCCTGCCCCTGGAAGGGGGGTTGGAACTAGATGATCTTAAGGTCCTTTCCAACTCTAACTATTCTATGATTCTATGGCTCTATGTTTTTAAACTTTATAAATCCTTACGCATGGAAGTGACTGCAGGAGTGAAAGATCTGGGGGAGATTCACATGCATCAGGATTATTCTGTAAATTGATACTGGCTGTATTACCAAATATCCCACCTGAATTTACATTTTTAAAGAATCAAGAAGAAAAGGGTGAGGACATGTTACTGACCTCCCATATTTCCAAATTTCTCATCATTGGAAAAGCCTTTGCGAGAAATTAAATATTTCATATTACTTTATTGAAATCTTGTCTATACTTGATGGGCACCACAGCTATCATTTCAGATGTTGTTAAGGCAGTGACTTGCTCTATAGAGAAAGCTGGGATTAGCGTTGTGATGGATGTAGAATTGATAGATGTAGAACACCATCCTCTCTTTCCCTGTTCATGTATCCCACCACATCTGATTACTGAGAAAATAAATATTTAACAAGGTTTTTTCCCTTAAGACCAGCCTTTAATGGCCATTTCCTTTGTCTGTTTAGAAGCTGTTTGTTAACTGACTGTCACTTTTATTCATAAACTAAATCCTTCCTTTGGTGTCAGCTTTGGCATGAAACAAGGGTATACACACCCTGGATATTTTGGCCACTTCCTATGTTATCGTCTATGACAACATCCCACAGGCTTCCAGGGTGTGAAGTGCTGTTCAGTGGATAGATTCTTTTGATTATGTCTCCCTCTGGTTTCTCAATGACAAATATTTGTCTTTAACATTTTCATGGAATACTTTTTTTCCCTGGATAACTTTGGAGACAATGAGAAACTTTAATAGACTTTAAAAATTAATTCTGTGTGACACATAGTTTTTCTTTGATGGATTTTTACTTTTCACTTACCTTTGCTAACAAGTAGATTACATAACAATGAAAATGTACACTTCTTTTTCTAGCTATATAATTTTATTTACAAACCTCATTTCAGCTGGAAAATTCAGTCACCTCCTTGCTTTTATAAGAACATTGCCATTATTAGCAGTAGATTTATACAAGTATACTTAGGCATACACCATAAAATTCTGATGTGGAATGGAGTCTGGATTTTACTAAGTATAAGGACAATGTACTCTAGAAGATGTATATGGAATAATACATGTTTAACTTTAGATTAAGTTGATGCATGTCATGGGAATGGGGAGATGTTTAACGCTTAAAATGGCCGTTGAATGGGATTTTAAATCAGAAAAGAGAAAAATAAATACTTAATATGTATTAATACAAATAATATAGGTTCCTGGTGGGAAATATTTTGGGTTAACACCTACTATCCCTGCAGTGAATTACTAGGAGTCTTAAGAAAAACCAGCAAAGGTTTTTGGGTTAACACCTACTATCCCTGCAGTGAATTACCAGGAGTCTTAAGAAAAACCAACAAAGGTACCAACCATGATTTCTCCTAATTGCTTCTACCCTTGGCTGCATAGCACTAATGGCAGGTTGAGGGTTGGATGTGAAATGGAATGTCACCAACATTTTTGGAGGTATCTTTTTCCTCTGCTGCACACTGGTAGATACCTTTTACGAGTTTGCTTGAGGGAAATATGTAATGTGAAAGGAAAAGGATTCACAATCATCATAAAAATACTTATGTAGGGTGTGGGAAAATCAGATTGACATGGGATTTGGACAGGGATTTGTCCATGATGAATGCCTAGCTTTGCTGAGGTGTGTCTTTCTCCTGTTGTACCTGTTCCACTTTGAATATAAAATTGTATATTCATTAGATCAGAGATAGTGTGCCTGGTGATTAAGGCTCTCTTTTGAAATGAAAACCCCAGTGGTGCCTGTTCCAGAGCAGTAGCTTGGTTTAGGTTTTGCAGCACAGATGAGTTCCTCAGCACCAGCCTGCTGGTTATTCTGATCTCGTTCTCTCTTTCTTGCTTTTTAACACCCTTTCTTACCTCAATTTTCTCCCTCATTTTAGAGTACAAATTGCATACCAGGACTAAGAAACTATTAAATGAAGGTTGATTGCAACTGATAAATGTATGGGAAACATTTTGACTTGCTCCAATTTGCATGTTGATGAATTGCAATGCACAAGCGTCTCTTTCTGTACAGTATATATAGAGGGTACATAGCATGCCTAGCCTAATTAAAGGTGTTCTGCTGAACATATTTTAAAAGCCAGGTAAAATTTATGCCACCTATTTTGTACAAGAATGTGCAATCATCCAAAAAAGATACGTTTATCTTTCCTAATTTTTACAGCTGCATATATTCTGCTGATGTTATGCATCAGGATTTTAGGGGTGTTATTCATGAGGATTTTAGGATGTCAGTAGAGTAATGTTCAGTGCCCTGCTTCAAAGCCCACCACAGTTCCTTAGCTCTGAAGGGGGTGCGAGAATTCTCTCTCGTGTAGGAGGAGGGTATGAGAATTAAAAGGTCTTGAAGTGTCAATAGTTAATATGCTTGTTAATGAGTAAAACAGAAGGAATGGTTCACTACTAGGGGTACCCACAAATGCTGAGTTAACTATATTTTTCCTTCCTACTGAAACTGCTTCCTTCTCTGAATTTATCCAATACTGAGAAGTTAGCGTAGGAGGACGTAGTATCAGGAGCACATTGCTTATTTTTCTGTGACTATTTTATGAGTAAAACTTCAAATCCATTTGCATTGCTGAAGTATAGACACAGAGTCTTTTCCACTTTCTGAAAGGTTGTTTCTTCCAGGTTTTATTTTGCATTGTTAGTTTACTGTGTGTGGCAGTGAATGCGGAATACATTACAGGAACACATTAGAAGTAGACTCATGGGTTTGGATGCTACCAATAACAGGAATTTCAGCCTTATTCCTGAGAGATGAATGAAAATGAATCAAAAATAAAGGTCTTTGGTGACACAAAAGCTACTGCTAATACTAAGAAAAGTAGATCTGAAATTGTAGGAATTTGGATAAAAGACTGGATTTTTGAAAGCATTTACTTGTAGCATGCCTGTTTGTGGGGTTTTTTTAAGTAGGTGGTAATTCTGTCAGACATCAATAGGAATAGGTTCATACTTCTGAAAATTCCACTCAACAGACTTACTGCTGTACTTATGCTTATCTGTGTGAGCAGCATCTGCGTTTGACCCAGAGGCATCTTGGGCTGTGATCTTTCCATAGAGAGTGTGAGATCAGGTGAAAATATCTTTGTTGGCTTTTGCTTTTTCTTCTTAAAAAGTGTACATTGTTCAACTTCCAGTATAACTTCCATTCTTCTGGTAGGAATCTTGGCTTAGCCTCCATCTGTTCCCCCGCCTATCTTCCTGCCACCTCCAAAAAGGCAAAAGTGGCATCTGTACAGCAGGGGAGGAAAGGACTTTCTTTTTGTATGAATCACAAGACCATTATTCTTTGCCAATGAATCACTGACAGCCATCTTTAAAATAATGTTGCTAAACTTCAAAATTGCTATTAACTTATCTTAGATATTTCTAATATGATTCATTATGATTCGCTACCATGACACATATCTGAAGCAGGACGTGGGAATTCAGAATTCCTTTGACTTTCCAACAAAAAAATAATATCTGATATTATATGTTGTTATTATATGGATATTGTTGGGACTGGTGGTGTAGTTCTGTTGCTTAGTGTTCTCTGTATGTATTTGTTTATGTATGTGCATAGTGTATTCAGAACTCTACCAAACGTTTTACAAGCATTGATTTAAGCAAAGGAACATCGCATCTCATCTCAACCAGTTTCTACAGGGGCAGGAAAATATTGCCTAAGGACTGTTTTTAACCAAGTTTGGCAAATATACACCTGGTTAAAGATTCCTTTTCACTTTTTCCTCGAAGAAGGACACCTGCAAAATTGCTTTTTCTAATGTAAAGGAGCTGTGCATTTCCCATGTGATAAAAATTAATTTGTTTTAGTTTCAGAGAACTGTGTTAAAGTTGCACAAGTTGTGCAAATCTTGGGAAACAAAGTTTTGTGGGGACCTACCCATGTCAAACGTTTCAGTATCACTATAAAATTCAGAAGGGAAGTTTTTAGGGACTGAACTATTCCTAGGCTGGCAGCAGAATTTGAAACTTGTTTTGTGTTTGTGACACTGGTATTTCATATAAGCGGAGAATAATTCAGTTTGGAAGGAATTTATGGAGGCTGTCTAGTCCAAGCTTCTGCTCAGAGAACAGACAGCTTTAGAGCCATGTCAGACTGCTCAGGATCATAGCTAGTTAGGTTTACTAAGATTAAGAAACAAAATGGACACTGAAATGAAATGTTACACTAAAATAGGGTCAGCAGAAATTTGGGAAAAATTATTGGGTTTAGATGTGTGCTTGTGAAAAACAAAAAAGAATGAATTGCATTTTGTGTTATTTATCCTTCTTTGTATCTGTTCTCAGTGAAACCTAGAGTGGAGCATCAAGGGGCCTGAAAGAAAAGGTCTAAGTGTTATTCAGTATAAGAAAGTGTTTCAAAAGCTTGCTTTAATTCATACTGAAAGAGAAAGTAGTGCTAAACTCTGCATGCTTAGCCACTAGAGTAGTGCAGTGATGGGAGGATAGGTCATGTAATAGCAAGAATACTCAGTCGTTTGCCTTAAGGATTTCTGCTAGAACTTGAAAGCCTTAGGGCCTTTTAGTTCATTAATAGTTTAGCTTTATCTTCCAGATTATATGCCCCAAAGATCATGGTTTTGAGTAAGGCAGCAAATTAAGAGCTCTACTCATGCATTTCCTTTGATGCAGGATGGAATAAGAGTTGGAAAGAAAATGCTATCAAAATGTTATAATAGATGTAAACATTCCAGAATTTCAATCTAAATTATTAAGCATATGTGTATTTCAATAAAAAAAACATAGCACAAGAAGTTGTTGGGTTATAATGTGTTAAGAATATGCTAAAAACCCCAAATCACAAGATGAGAACAGCTAAATATTCTCATTTCCTATCTGTTAATGTGATAGTCAAATGGAAAACAATAGCTCAGACAGTAGCTTAGAATTTGGGCTTATTCCAGCACTTTTAATACTATAGGTATCTCAAATTCCCCCAAGTGCTTTAGAAAGCAATGCTCTAGTGATTGTGTGATCCTTCCAAATAAACCCATTTATGCGCAGCAGTTTTTCAATGCAAAGACATAGAGCTGCAAACTGGTTTAAGCAAGGAGTTCCCACATAGTCTCAAGACACTCATTGGGGTTTTCATAGCACTGGAATGTCAGCTGAAAGGGATGAGAGGTGTCATCCTGATGGCTGAAGTCATCAGTAGGAGTTTTTATTATTTGATTGCTAGCACTGTGTGGTGAAGCCCTGTTATTTTCCATAGCTTCAGTAAAACCGAGTCTGTTCCCTAAGTCCTTGTATGGAACGTGACTGTCTACTTCTGTCAGAGAGAAGATAGATATATTTAAACATTTCTTAATTTCCTCAGTGTTTGCAGCTGATGGCATTGTGAAAGCTTCACTGATGATCATGTCAAAGTCTTGAAAGTACCCTGTCTCTTGAATAAGGTTTGTTATTCTTTTAGTCCTGTTAGTGCTTTACTGCCAATTCTTCCCCACCCTCTTTAGTCTGGTTACTATTGCCACTTAGTGGGTGCTTTTCTTTCTTTGATCTATTTTTTTCACTTTTGATTGTGTCGTCCTGGGAGTTCATGAAGCTCTCGGGGTCTGGTTGATGAGAAGTCTGGTGCTAGCCTGACACAATATGACATAGAAAGATTTTTTTCAAGCATTTCCCTTCGCCGGTGAATATGCATCTGTCTTTGGATGAAACATTTTGGATATTTAGTTTTCTCCCATACTACTTTTCAGCTACTCATCAGACTGTGTTTTCTGTGACATTTGTTTGCCTCCATTGTATGTAGCTAACTGAAAGAGGATATATGTTGCCTGACTTTTCTGTATGAGATAGAATAGTCAAGGTCATGTGCTCCCATGATCATAGAATCATAGAATATTTAGGGGTGGAAAGGACCTTAAGATCATCCAGTTCCAACCCCCCTGCCATGGCCAGGGACACCTCCCACTAAACCATGCCACCCAAGGCTCTGTCCAACCTGGCCTTGAACACCACCAGCGATGGAGCATTTACTGCTCCCTTGGGCAACCCATTCCAGTGCCTCACCACTCTCACAGTAAAGAACTTCTTCCTTATATCTAACGTGAACTTCCCCTGTTGAAGTTTGAACCCATTACCCTTGTCCTATCACTACAGTCCCTCATGAAGAGTCCCTCTCCAGCATTCTTATAGGCCCCCTTCAGATACTGGAAGACTGCTCTGAGTTCTCCACGCAGCCTTCTCTTCTCCAGGCTGAACAGCCCCAACTTTTTCAGCCTATCTTCATACAGGAGGTGCTCCAGTCCCCTGATCATCCTCGTGGCCCTCCTCTGGACTTGGTCCAACAGCTCCATGTCCTTCTTATGTTGAGGACACCAATATGGTGCTGGGAAAGATTCTCCGTACAGATAGTACTGAAGTAGGACAAGAGACACATTGAAGAGAAAGCATGCATGGATGCAGCTCAGAAGCTGTTACTGTCAGCTTAACAGGGATACAATAGTGAAAACCAAATATGAAAAAAGCTCACATCCGTTCTTTTCCGTAAATCTCTATACAGGTAGAGGATGTAGAACATTTTTCAAGGGATTGCTTCACTTTGGTTGCAGTTTCATTCCTCATCTAGGTCTGCTGTTTTTCAGTGTTGCAAATCTCACGTGCATTATGTAAAACCAAATCTGTTGGATAATATTTTAAAATTCTCCTTCTTGAATGCTGTTCATCTGGCAGAGCTGTGACAACAATATCCATCTACAGATAACCAGTGAGAGTAAGCATACGAAACAGTTGTAGTCGTGCGTATTGTGGTTTTGTAATGAATGTGCTGAACCTGATAAGGGGTTTGAAAACAACAAATGGCACAGTGAGAGAGAGAAATCTGTACCATATGGAGCATAATGTAACCATAGAGTCTCAAAACTGTGACTCTGGGGAGCATGCCAGTGTACGTGGGAGAAGTGAGAATTTCATGAATCATGTTACTCCTGAGTAGATCTGAAAGTACAAAAGAGTTCAGCAGCACTATGATAAATATGTAAATGTCCTTGTTCTCTGAATGAGACAGAAATGTTGCTTTGATATTCAGGCTTTTGTAACTTGAGCCCTGGATAAAACACAATAGAAGAACAGTACAAATAGTATAGCACGCACAAATACCTCAACACATTGCTGGAATGATTTCATTCTAAAGATAGGATTAGATGTAACAGGATTAGAAAGGTCTAGTATTAGAGGGGGAGATGGCCAAGGAACCCCATACTCTATGGCAGGAAATGGCTTGGTTATTTAGTATGTATTACTTATTAGAATATAAAAACAATGCTATTATAAATGCCTGATTGTGAAAGAATTGCAAAGCAGAATCCTGTCCTAAAGAGCTTAGAGCCTTGAATTGAACAAACCCTAAGGTTTGTTAAACCTTAGGGTTTAACAAACATATCCTATCAAAATCCTGAATTAAGTGGAAGTGTTTTGCATATTATCAAATCACCTGTTCATTCCAGTGGGATGAAGCATTAACTTGTTAAGCTGTTGTTTGAAATGTGGTTGTGTGAACTGGGCACTCTTGAGTGATGGGTCAAACACCCCCAATACACATATACTGTTAAACTCATTATGGCTGAGTGAAGGGTAGAAAACCTCTTGCATTCCTTCATTGTCAAGTGAATAAAGGAGAGTTGTATATTTCAGGTAGTAAGTACTTTGTGGAGAAAAATATTATTGAATGAAGTCTGCAGAAGTACCTAGCACATGCTGATCTTTCCAGCAATCTCATCTTCTTTGGCTTGATATGTCTAGAGGTATTCCCTCAATATAACCATCTTAGCTGCCAAACTAAGTAATCTTATCTGCTTTAGCACAGAGAAAAAGAATAAGAAAGAGCTTGTGAAAAACTATTTGAGAGCAGCAGCAAATCCTGGTCTGTGTCTAATCCTCCCATGACTGTCAATTAGGGCCAGAGTTTTCAGTCTTTTGTCTCATTTGTAGACTATGTTACTTGTTTCACTCTACTTGCCCCACAGCCCTTAGTGGTGGTTTCTTTTCTCCTGTCTCTTGCCAAACAAATTAATTCCCCACAGTTTTCTAAGCTTGACTCATTCTCAGCTTTCACTTTCTCATGCTGTTGAGTAGTTCTTGGAGAAACCTAATATTGTAGAACAAGGGTAAATGTGGTTTATGGAAGGAGATGGTGATGGCATTTGTCTCATTGGAGAAATGGCTGTGGTTTCTTAATCTGAAATGGAAGTATCCTGAGAGAAGAACCCTAAGGGCAGCCCAAGGTAGTAGCAGCCTTAGCCAGGACTCAGGTACTGCTGTTTTGTAAAACAGTTTATGTTATTAAAAGCATACCCTGTGAGGTATTAATTTTGGACATAACTAAAATGTGCTGAGTATTCCAGCCAAGCTGTTTTAAATATCTGTAGAAAACAAGTGATACAAAAAGCTTATTCAAATCTGTTTAAAAGTCAAGTTTCAAATGACGTGTCTCAGAGTTTATTTCATAGTTTAAGTAAGGGAGGTGTTTTCCACCATCTGAAATAAACTCAACAGTAGTTCAAGAATTAACATTTCCTCACAGCAACATTTACTTACAGGAAGGTGCTGCATTAGAAGAATTGAAAAGAAAAAACCTGTCAATCTACTTTTTAACAAAAATAGCATAATTCCTAAACCAATACCACCATTAGAAAAGTGCTCATTCCTTACACAGAGTGAGAAAGTGCCCTACCTGTAGCAGCCAAAGCTGAAAAGCTTTGGGATTTTGATGCAGGTATGTCAAATTCTGAAATTCTATCAAATGCAACCCAGGTCTTCAGGGGATTTATTTACCTTTGTATTAAATTTTGTTGAAGGTTTGTATAAGCAAGAGAAAGCCAGTGTTGCTTAGATTAAGAAAGGTTAGGATTTACTGAACCTACAGATCATTAGTTCTCTTAAAAAGCTGAAGCATAATTCCCATTGTGAAATCGCCAGACAGTTTTGTGAAGAGTATCAGGTGGCAAAGTTGATAGGGTCTTTGAAAGTTGCAGTACAGGAAGACAGGAAATATTGTATTTAGGAATGAGTCAGCTATCATGCTGTGATCTTTCTCTTGACTAAACTTGCTCTGACAAAAACTGCAAGTTTAGGCACCGATTCGTACATTAAAGCCATCTGTAAAAGATGTGGAAGAGAAAAGCATTCCACAAATCTGGTGGTAAAGACCAGAGAAGAGGTAGGAAGCCTACAGGGAAAAAGAACCAGCCTTGAGATCAGATTTTAAGTATCTTAGGTACACTATCAAGAATAAAGAACACAGGCAGTGTTTTCTGTTTGTGTTTTCTCTAATACATAAAATTGTGCTTCTTATAAGCATGTGGTTTAGCAAGAGATTTTTTTTTAAATTCTCGAAATTCTGGAGGGTAACAGAATTATCTCAAGATTACAAATCATAGATTAATTAATTTATTATCTAATTAACTATTTTCCCCATCATTTCTGTTCAAGAGTTCGCAGTACTTTGCTGATGCATAGTGTTACGGCCCTTTCCCTTTCTTCTCTCTTCACCAAGCCCTAAAACTTCCAGCAAAGAAGTAGCAACAAGTGCAAGCTTACAAAGGCAGTGAGGGTCAGGAAGTTAAATCCTCTTTAACATGATCTCATGAATGGACTTGAATGCTTCATCCACAAAAAGGTTCTGTGATGACTCTTCTCTTGTATTTACTGATAAGCAGCATTTCTTAGGGCCTAATGGAAGAGTTGTACATTTCTGTGGTACTGTGTTTGAAGTTTACTGTGGAGCAGGAAAACAATTTAATGTGATGGAAACTTGATGTTCTTACTTGGACAAAACCCTTTAATTCATTGGAAAGCACTGTAGGCTTGACTTAGGTCAGTGGTTTTATTTACATTCTACTATTTGTTTATTATTTGCATAGTTCAGAACGTTACAGCTTTATTAACACTAATTTATATTCCTAAACAGCTAATCAAAAGAGTTGCATTAAACCTGTAAGTAAAAAGCCTATAAACACAAAAATTATTTCAGTAATAGAGGCTGTGGGAGTGTGTGTTGCACCTGAAACAGCTTTCAACCTCTGGAAACCATTCTGTGAAATACAGTTCCTCATTCTGTCTTGTTTTCTGACTGAGGCACTGTAAAACAGGATTCCTGGAACTCTGCCATGACAGGGTGAGGTTGCAGCAATAGGTGAATTCTGTGCAGTTCATGTATTTATTTTTTTCCTAATTTAAGTGCCAGAAAGCTTCAAAATCTTGTCATTTCAGAAGATAATCAGAAATTCTTTTAGGAGCACTGGAGTAATTAAGTCATTCAAAAGCATCTATGTGAGTTCTGCTGTCACCTTATTGGTTAGAATAAAATAAAAAAGAAGTAAATGGAAAACAACTTCTATGCGATTGTGGTATATCTATTATGGTAAAGTACAAATCACTTGGCCCTTATACAGGGAAGAACTCAGTCTGCTCTTGATGGGAATTTCTGATCTCATTTCTTCTTCTTGGACTTCTTCCATGATTTTGGTAAAGACTGAATGACTTCACATCATTTGTAATCAAAATCTGTTCTGAAGCAAAATACAGCTCTTGAGCAGAGAAAAAGAAAAAAATGAGGCACAATAAGGAGGAAATCAGTTGTAGAAGCGCATGGAGAGCTGTCATCCATAGAAAGTCATCATGGGAAAACTTCAGAAGTTCTCCCTGTCAACTAAACTCTGTTTCCATGGAAGTCAGTGTGGAGCACTCCTGGGAAAATAAAAATGCTGCAACCTATGAAGATGCAAACTGTTGTATGTTATAATAGTGTGTGAAAGGAGAGGAATGCAAGATGGAAGGCTAAATAAGAAAGATGGCTCTCATAGCCTTCTGGCTACCCAAAACTATTACCTGTTGGGGATTCTTACTTTATTTTTGTGATCTTTATGTTGGCAGTATAACAAGTCTTGAGGGAAGAGATTCAAACTGGCCAGCACTTGCAAGTTTTACTTTCTTTCCCTGGCATGTGAATCACCCACCATCTTTTTCTGACCCTAAGTGTTGTGTTTCAGTGTTGGCAGAAGGTAGAACACCATTTATCTGAAGTAATACTATGTCTCTGTTGGAGGTTGTCTGCCCCTCCAGAGACAAAGGAATTACAGCCTGGCCTCTTCCATGCTTATTAGGCTGAGCTATAAAGAACTCAGCTGATTCTTGTGGAGGTGCAAAGTCATGTCTGAAAAATGCATAAAGGGGGCAGGCAGGTGTAGTAACCCTTAGGTACCAACCTTCCCTTCAGAGGAGAGCAGGAACGAGACTTTGGGGCTGGCCAGGGAGAAATTACTTTGATTTGGTAGTCTGACCTAAGTCTCTCTGCTTGAAAAGTAAGGCTGTGCTAAGAGAGCAATTTGAGCTTGCTGGTAGATCCCCAAGAAACATGAGATATGCAGCATGAGTAGAAGGAAACTGAGGCAACTTGGTTTAAAGCCAAATTGGGCATGGTTTATTATGCTAAGCCTTTTGTCAGGCTGGGTGCATGACTGAAGCCTTGCAACAAAAGGCGGGGAAGCTAGTAAGAAGCTAAACTACCAATTAAAAAACATATCTAATACATCATGCACCTATTGCTGAGTTATTTTATGCTAATCTTCCCTGTATAGTCAGTAACTAGTATGAGATTTATACTAGTAGCAATTGAGAACTTGGATAAAGAGATGGAAAGATTTAGGTCAAGAGATAATTTAGCTAACATGAATTGAACATAAAAGTATTTAAATCTAGGCCCTTATATATTTGGACATGCAAATAATGATGTTTGAGCATGTCATTAAAGTTAGTAAGTCTGAGACTTGTTCAGAGGGTTTTGTCCCTTACATATGTGTTAGGATTTTTGCCTCAATCTCTTCTACTGAAGAATCCTGAAACAAAGCAGGCAAGCGTATTTAGGCCTAAATATGAACCTCAATTAAAAAGTATCAGTGGAGTATCCCAAAGGAAAAAGACTTCTGTTGCTTTACACCTCTGCTCCTCTGTATCAGCTGCTATTAGTTCTTATTAAGCATTTATCTGCATTGTCACCAGGCCTCTGAGCTCATTGTTAACTTGCTTTGTAAGCATCCAAGAGAAGTAAGGCTTGGAATTGAAAGAGGACAGTGAATTAACTTGATATTTATGGGGAACCACTCCCAAACATGAGAGTCAGCATGCAAGAAAGCATGAATGTTCCACCTTGGAAAATGCAGTGGCTAAGTGATGGTTCAGCTGTTGTTTTGGGCTGAGGGAAGGCAGACATTTCCATTGGCTAACATGAAATGACAGGGAAGCAAGTGATAATGTCAAGAAAAGCCGTGAAGGTAATTAACACCCTCTTTTTTTTTTCCAGAATGGTGACAAAGGAGTTGCAAAAAGTAAAGGGTGGAGAGCTAACCCCAGCAGAAAGGTTCAGGAAGCCTTATGCTAGTAGACAGTAGTTGATTGGAACTTGAAGTTACAGCTTGTCAACTACAGTGAGGTTTTAATATAACAACCATATGTTGATGAACCTGTGCACTAGTAAGCATGAGGGTAGAAAAGAGATCTGTACATCAGTATTGCTGCTCAGAACTGAAATACAGCAGCTGTTAGCCATGATGCTCCCATTGCATCATTTTTCACCCCAAGTCTCTTAAAAGGCCAGTTACCCATGGGTACCTGTGCTTTTAGCATTGTTGGCCAGGAGCTGAAATACAGAGAGGGGATATTTTTCCATGTAGCCAATGCAGACCCTTCAAGAACCACAGTGAAAAATACTGCTTTTACCTTTTTACGGCACAGTTCTTGTGCAGGAAAGCCTTGCAGGGACATACCTACCTGCCGAGGCAGCTAGTGTCTGACAGCTTGTAGATCCTGTTGATCAAGTCAAGGACTGCAGCCAGAATAATGACTTGAAATTTTCTGTATACAAAAGTGCCAGTTGGGAATGCTGCCCTGTGCTTTTACAAGGTTATTCCTAAGGGAATTGTCTTGCTGTATAACAGATGTATGTTTATGGATAAAAGTTCAAGGGCTAGCACTGATTCTTCTGACAAGTCTGTAGCAGTTTTACCACATCACTGCTTACAGTCAGCATTGCTATATTTTTTAGCTCTAAAAAGTTAATGGAAAAAGTATGGCAGGAGGAAAAGAGAGCAGGAAAGCATGAAACCTTTGCAGAAATAATTTTGTGCTAAAAAATCTGATGAACTTTGAGTGAATAATTGTAACAGGTAAGCACATGCCACAGAACAGGCAGGATTTTATAGTTTTTAAAGCTCTTCAGTCACGCTCTTTTGTTATGACATAGCTGTTGTGTTCCCTAACCAACTAAGAATTATGTCCAGATTTCTCCTTGCTACCCTGCTCTTCCTCTTTCCCTATTAAGAGAAGGTTTGAGGGATTTTGAGATCCACCTCGATTAAAAAATGCAGATTATTGCATATTTTTCAAATTCCTTTGGAATTAAGAATAAAACCAACAATGTAAATTTCGTGGTTAGAGCTGGGGCTTTTATATCCTTAAAAATCAAGTATTACTTTCTTAAACTTTCTGGAAATTTGCTCGTGGCTTTAGTAGAGGTTTAAGGCTGCTGTTCCAGGCTTCCTGAAATGCGTGTAAGTCCACATTTTTCCATTTTTTTGTGTTGGAAGATTAGAAAACCTTACACTGTTAGAATTAGAAATTGTTGGAATATAGAAAACCTTACAGGAAAATACTCTTACTGTATCTTTAAAGTGCATGTTGGTGCAGAGTACACTGTATAATTCAGCATGTGTTAAAATATTGGGAAAATAGCCTGAATCTGAGATGATCCTAATGAAGATGTCTTGTCGCTGGCGGTGTTCAAGGCCAGGCTGGACGGGGCTTGGAGCAACCTGGTCTAGTGGAAGGGGATTGGAACTGAATTAACTCTGAGGTCCATTCCAACACAAACCAGTCTGTGATTCTTTGATTCCATGAAACGGAGATTAAATCAAAGATTTGTAATGCTGGCCTGAAGATGTTTATTAACTTTACAGAGAATATATACAGAGTATTTCAGTATTATAATGTTTTTCATATTATAGCTAGCTGGGAAGCATTAAGATATGTGTAGTCCTAAATCTTTCTCCTTGGATTATAAATCAGTTCAGTACTGAAAATTTCTTCACAATTATATGCTGATAGCAGAGCTGCAGATTCCATGTGCATCTCTTGAGTAATAGGAACTGCATCGCTTGCGAATGTAGAATACTGATAACAGAATGGGGAATTTGACATGCTGCAGGCAGCCAACATGCAGGCTTTCACACACAAAATGCACTTTATGCCTGACCTACTAATTGAAATACAGTTCCAAAATGCAGAAATGAGGTTTGATTTAAATTTTAAAATAATAATGATAATAATAATGAAGACATAGAGATGTCATTTCTATTAGTAACTCTGCTCACGAGAACTGAGCTGGATACCTGTTCGCAAGCCGCAGTGAAGAAAAGAAACTCCCAGTAGTCTGAGAAGTTCATGAAATGATAAAAGCATTTTTAACGCCCTGAACATATTTCATTCACAGTAGTGTACAAATTCTGCAGTATCAGTAACACTATATCACTCTGTTAAGCCTAATTATAAAAATACTTTGGGGTGAGAGAGACTTTAAAGATCAAGTACTGCACTGAATTTTAAGGCCCCCACCTATGCATGAAGGGGTCTTAAACCTGCATCTACATTTCTGCAAATAAGACAGAATCCCTTGCAAAACATTATGTCAGTTTATACAGAAAAGGGTAATAACTAATATATACTTCCAAAGCAGTGTTTGAATTGTGGGGTTGAATTGTAGGTGAAAAAACAGTGACTTAATTTGCAAGCATATGTATGTATGTCATGCCTATTTATCTTTCATGATATTCTCACAAACATGGAAGCAATAAGTAGGATTATTAAGTAGACGCTCATAATATCTCTTTCAAACCTTTCATTCGAGCAAATCAGTAAGATGAAAGAAAGTCTTGTGCAGAGCTGGGTTTTTTAAAAGCATGTGAATTCGAGCAGTGATCACTTTTCAACAGAATGTGCACTAAAATACTTCAGAGCTAAATTTTATTCACTGCTTCTGTTCATAAATAGCAATGGTTTTTAAAGTCTTTTTTCAAAGCTGTGGAGTGTTTTTAGCCTCTAGCTCTCATTGACTTGGATAAATTTATATTTGAGTTCAGATGCTAATTTATGTGACTGCTTTTGAAAACAAATTTAGGTCAAATCCTGTTTCTGTGGGAGCATCCATTAACTCTGCCATTAACTCTGGGAAATCTTTGTGTTCACAGCCTCTGTTCTTTACCTGACAATTAATTATTTCTGACTGAGTCAGCTGCCTTCAAGTTTGGAGCTGTCAAATCAAGCGCTTTCTCCAGGAAGCAACGATACTGTGCTTGTGCACCGCAAACAAGTGCTGTTGAAATCTAGCATCTTCTGATGCATTTACTTTCTTTCATTTTTCCAGGGGAATTCTGGCCTGGGGTTCAGTATTGCTGGAGGAACAGATAACCCACACATTGGGGATGATCCTGGGATATTCATTACTAAGATTATACCAGGCGGAGCTGCAGCAGAAGATGGAAGACTCAGGTAAAAACTCATTATGTATGTTTGGAAAGAAAATGTATGATTGCTATAAATAATGCCAACTGGGTTTTTCAAGGAGTCAGGGGAAGTAAAGCATGAGATAGAGTATCCTTTCTGCTAAGATAGGAGAGCTAACTAAAGTAGCTTAGAGCAATTCAATGAGATTAAGTCCTGTATAAAGAAAGCGGCATTTGCTGGTGCCACCTTCATCCTTGTACCAGTCATTTTATTTATTACAAAAGGCAAGATGGGAACTGGAGGAGGAAACAGGCATATTAGCATGGAAGTCTTCTTTGCTTGATCTTTGTATGTTCATGGCTGAAAAACTATGCTTGGTGATATAGAATCATAGAATAGTTACGGTTGGAAAGGACTTTAAGATCAAATAGTTCCAACCCCCTGCCATGGGCAAGGACACCTCCCACTAAACCATGCCACCCAAGGCTATGTCCAACCTGGCCTTGAACACCGCCAGCAATGGAGCATTCACAGCTTCCCTGGGCAACCCATTCCAGTGCCTCACCACCCTTGCAGTAAAGAACTTCTTCCTTATATCCAATCTAAATTTCCGTCTTTTAAGTTTGAACCCATTACCCCTTGTCCTATCACTACAGCCACTAATGAAAAGTCCCTCCCCAGCATCCTTATACTTTAAGGCTATCAAGACTTCCCAAACTACAGTGCTATTGCGAAGTAGTCAGTAGGTATTTGGAGATGCTTCCTGTTATTTGACTGCAGTAGTGAGGTGTGCTTACTGCTGTTTCCAAACATTTTTTTGCTCTGTGAGGATATGATGTCTATGCTCTATGTTCTGATTACTTCCAGGGCAGTCTATCACTGAGATGGGCACACAGGTCACTTGTGTTTCTCAATACATGGTAGCACATCTCTTAAACAAGAGGAACCACAGAAGTGCTTGTGCTTCTCTTTCCTTATGGACTGCATGCAGAAGGGGTTCCATCTATCCCAGAGGCTGCCATCCATCTGTCAGTCATGAAGCCTGCTGGTGCTCTAAAAGGCCATTTAGCTGGAAAGACTTGGGATAAAATTCTGAAGCTTTCATGATCTCAGCACTGGAATCTAAGCTCTGGGAGACTTTGCCGAAAAGCAGATGGTCTAAAATTCATGAAATATGACCAGATGGTCACAATAACTTTTTTCCCAAAGCTGTTTCCTTTAATTCAGAGTTTAAAGTAGGGGGAGTTTTCCAGTTTTTAGAGAAAATTTTGGATATTTGTTATGCTAGGTTAGTAATTTGATTTTGGAAACATTTCTTATTTTTACTGTTATAGTGATAAGGAGTCATGGTAGTTGGCAGTGCCTGAAGGATTCACCTTCTAAATAAGATTATAGAGCAAAGGAGTAGGAATAATCTCACATAACTTTGTGACTGAAATGCAGCTGTCTACCCCTAAGCTAGTCATCTTAGAGAACCCCGGTGAAGAAAAACCTAGGCATTTCTACGTTGTGATTCATCCCATCCTAAAGTCAGTGTCTAAAATAGAACAGAAAGAATCACATCTTAAAAGGCCCTGCCTTTTCACTGATGACTCAAATGAAAAGGGGTTTCTTCAATCAGTTCAGCTGTAGTGAACTGTACCATAAATGTCTGCCTTGAGCCAGATGGGGTTCATGCAGCAGAGTGTAAGGAAATGGCAGTATTTTGAAATCATGCTATGAAATTTGATGTGATGAGCAGCATAGGAGGGTCTTAAGCTTATATCTAGCTTTCTATAAATAAGAAAGGATCCCTTGCAAAAAAATAATATCTTTTAAGTAGAGTTTTTAATTAGTTTTGAGAACTTTCTCTAAGCTATTAAGAAGACAAAAGCCATTGCAGTGTTTTGTTGTGCTATCTTTGTATGAAATTAAATATTTCATAACTCATTTCTATACTAATTAACTCCTGAAAGTTTAACTCTTTAATAATTACTGTGTTGGAAAGGTCACAGAAAGACCTTCTAAGCTCACAAAAAATAGCATGCTAGTGCAATTCATGAATCTGTTAAGATTAGACCTGGCAAACTTTGTATTTTGTAAGAAGAATTTAGTAGTACAAGTATGGTTGTCTTACTACTAAGATAATATTCTTAGAGTATTGTATTTGTTAGTATAATGTTATAATTGATAAGCATCTATTTGGCTTGGCTGTTTTTCCTTTTCTCATTTGTAAACATGGGTTTTACAAAGATTCGTTATTTCCTTGTTTTATCTGGTAAGTGGATTTCACTTTGCTACAATGCTAGCAAAGACACAAGGCTGTCATGTTTTAGGAGCACCTGAAAATGTAGTTGTCAGTGATCATTACTGATATGCCACTGAAGAGAAGAGCTACCCTGGGGCAGTCTCCGCTGATTTGTATAGTAATTAATTTTGCATAACACAGTTTATCAGCTAAGGCCACTCTATAGGAACACAAGCTCAACATTGTGCAGTAACTTGTGCCAAGAATAGCAATAACCTGGGTTCCTAGCAAAAGCCCAATTTTGAACTACCTGAGAATAGAAGATTGGTGTTTATGAACAGAAATGCTATATCCTTTCTTGTGTCCATTTTTGCCTGAGACTTTGCCTGAAGTTACTCTTTATCATATAGCTGTGTGGACTGTCTGAACTGGCTTCCATATCTACTGTCTGCTTTTAAATCATAAAAGCCCATAAAATCACTTCTGCTGCATTTTACATGAAGTCCCTTTGATCTAACTTAGCTGAGTGAAGTTCTTCAAATAACGAGACTGTGAGAGCGATCTGCTAGAGGTGGACTTAATGCTACAGACGCTTACGAGTCTTTTATGTGTATATATGGTTTGACAAGTGGAGGAGTAGGTCAAGTGGAGTTTCATGAAAGTCCAACCAAAGCAAATACAACTTCCTGCACCTGGGAAGGAATAAACTCTCCAGTGCACAATTTATAAGTACATAAATATCAGGTATAAATACCTGATGGGAGGGAATGAAGACAAAGGAGCCATACTTACATCAGTAGTGATCAGCGGCAGGGCAAGAAGCAATGGAAACAAAACACATAGAATTCCTTCTGAACATCAGGAAATACTTTTTTGTTGTGAGGGTGGCTGACTCTGCTGCAGGTTGCCCAAAGAGGTTGTGGCATCTCCATCCTTAGAAGTACTCAAAACCTGACCAGACATGTTCCTGGACAACCTGTTCTAGCTAACCTTGCTTCAGCAAGGAGTGTTTGACAAGGTGATCTCAAGAGGTGCTTTTCAACCTAGATGGTACTATGATTCTGTAATTTGCACCTGAGTGAGCAGTGTGCCCTGGCAGCGATGAAGGACAGAGATTAAGGTCAGCAGAGATGCACAGAGAAAGGACTGGAGGCAACAGTCACATTTGCAACAGGGGAAATTGCAGTTGGGTCTGAAGAAAAAAATCTTTTAAATGCTGTTAGTGAGGCCACTGTAACTGGTGACTCAGAGAGATTATGGGACCTTTGTCTTCAGAGGGACTCAGAGTTCATCTGGATAAAGTCTCGAGCAATGTGACTGAGCTGCTTTGAGCATGAGGCTGGACTAGACTACCTCCAGAGGTCCCTTACAACCTGGACCCTGGATTGTTTTCAGATTATATAGATTATTCTTATGTATAAAACATATTTGTGAGACTGAAACAAAGGTGGTTAAATTCATGTGGGGTTTTTTTGTCCTTTAGTGAACTATACTTTTATTGATAGTAAATACAGTGCTTAGTGTAGGTTTGTGTCACTTCATGGCCCACTTCTACACTTAAGAGTACAAGTTATGAGTCACTATAGACTGCATTCCTTTTAATAAAAATTCCTGGGTTTGGGAGACTTCTTGAACTTTCAAATATTAATCATAAAGGACAGAATCAGAGAATATCTCAACTTGGAAGGGACCCGTAAGGGTCATTGAGTCCAATTCCCTGCCCCTCACAGGACTACCTAAGGCAGTACAACTAAGAGCATTGCCCAGATGCTCCTTGGACAGACTTGGCTCCATGACTACCTCCCTGGGGAGCTTGGTCCAGTGACCAACCACCCTCTCAGTGAAGAGCCTTTTCCTTACGTCCTAATGTCCAATCTGAGCTTCCCTGGATGCAGCTTTGTTCTATTTCCTTGTGTCCTGTTGATAGTCCCCCTCCCTCTACTGCCTCCTTTAAGGAAGTAACAATTATTATGTTTACATGCTACACTCCCTAAAATACACTGATTTATTGAACTCTTCTTGACTAGTACAAGAACCAATACACTGCAAGATTTAGATTTTAGAAGACATTCTAGGTAAGCACATAACTCCTAATCTTGCAAAATAAAGGAAGCTGTCCAATCTTCTATGATGCCTTATAATATATATCAAATCATTTCATGGCATAAAACATAATTAGATTTGATTACTTTAGCTGAATGTGACTAAAATAAGCTTGGGAATAACTGAAAATTAGGTTGGTTTTTTTTTTTTTTTTCTGAATGCTGCATACCGTGTCTCTTTGAAGCTTTGAGTTTCAAGTCAGTGACAGGGAATATCAAAAATTGCCAAAAGTAGCAACCATTCCCACTGAGTTGAAGGAGAATTTCTCTCAACGGTTTGATCTTTTAAGACTTTTGATGCATAAAAACTTCTGCTTCTGTCTCACAACTGTCAGTTGTCCATGGGCAAACATCTGCTTTTTAATAAAGAAGCTGTGAACGTAGACTTCTTTTACTCTTTGGAAGAAAGCGAATCCCAGTCATTTATGTGTCAGTGCCTCTTTTTGTTTTATTTGAGTTTGTGTCAGAGAGAAAACTGCAGTGGTTGCCTCAATTGCTTAGATAAAGCAAAGAACTTCGATATACTATCTCAGCAGTTCTTTCTATTGTCACTTATTGATCATAAGTGAAATTGTGGCTCCTAAAAGATTCATCATACTCTGGAAAACAAGAGTTATCAGTTCATGGGAGTAGAAGCACAGCGTAGTTGTATAACTCGATTGAAAACAAAAACATTGGTAAAAGAATAATGGAAAGCTTTCTATTCTGACCAAGTTTAAAAGAGCAGAAACTCCTAAAATGCAAATTCAAAACCAAAACTGGTTTGTGTCAAGTATTATTCTTTCTGTTTATAGCTTCTCATAGTCAAATTCCAATCTGATGGCGGAGGTATTTTTCTCAAAACTCTGGCTACAGGAATGAGTGGGTTGTACGAGTTCCTTGTCTGTTGCTATCAGAAAAGATGTCTTTCTTTTTTATGATGGCAAGTTTGAAAATGTGAATTTTAAAAAGTTCTTGGGATATAAAATGCAAATAAGAGTCTTGGATAGAACAAGGATTCAAATCTTATGTTTTATGCCAATCCCATGGTCATAGGACTGTTACAGGACCTCTGATTCAAAAATCAGTTACTCCATACATGACTGTATATATATGACGACTTTATTCCCAGGACTGAGACAGATATGAGCAGCCTTGAGCTTGAATTTCAAGGGTTAGTGTTGTACCAAAGGTTATTTTGGTGTTTGAACCTGAGCTGTACTCAGGAGGAAAGAGGGTTGATGTGAAGAGTGAGTCAAAGGGAAGAAAGTGGTTGTGCCTGGAGGCACATTACCCTGGTAAGCTGCCAGGACCTGAACTTATTTCATTCATTCTTTCTTCTAGGAAACTGGTTTCCATTTGTGAACCTAGCGTTTTAGCTTTTTTCCTTAGAAGTGTACATATTTGTAAGAAGAACTTAAACACATTGAGAAAAGTAGATCGATGGAGAGTTTGGCAGACTAATTAGGAACAGCACACTTAACCACAGCTATCTAAACCCCAGAGGTTAAAAAGAACTAAGGCTGTGCAGTGTTTGTCTTTCCTTTGTAAATGTGTCTTGCCTGATACTGTTTTAATTAGTGATTGGCAGGAGGTTTAGGATTGTGAAACTGCAGCACTTTTAAGGCATGCTGTGTTATTCTCCCATCACCATAATAGTTAGCCCCATTAGATGTTTCTTTCCCCCAGCTCTCAAAGTGATTTAGTGTGGGGAAAGGAGCATAATACACATGCTATAGGGAGGAGGCAGGAACCGAAATAACTTGCCCTCAGTCATCTAGTAAATCAAGGAGAAAGCTTGGAATGGAATAGTGATTCCTTCTCTCATATTTCTGTGCCTTACAGGCTTCAGTTCAATGCCTACCAGCGAAGGTTTTAAACAAATGAAGTTTGTGTTCCCTTCCGTTGCCAAGTAATCCACTGTGGTGTGTCAAAGGATTATTAATTTAGCTAGGTGCATGCAGCAAGAGAGGGACTCTGAAGATAATACCCTTTCTCATGCATATTTTGTTAATAAAAAATAAATTAAGAAAATAAATTTAAAGATTGCATTCTTGTAAGATTTTAAAAAAAATATTTCTGTGTTTCACTTAAGATGAACCAAAAAAGAAATATTACAATTCCATGTTGTTCACTCAAAGCATGAAAACTGGAAATAAGAAACACGCTGGTGTAACTGCTGTGTGCAATTTACTTGAGAAACACGAAGGAAAGAAGGAATGGAGGAGAGAAAACAGAAGCAAGTCCCCAGTTGGCAGTTGGCTACATAAAAGACCCCCTTCAGACTTTGCCTCATGGGCTGTGCTGACAGTGCTTTGCCTCTGATGAAAAGTCTGAAACCTAAATCCCTTCAGCAGCAGCAGGAACACGATTTTTGCCTGTTGGTATCTGTTTGTAGTCTATATTGCTTAATAAGAAGTGAATTGGCAGTGATAATAGTAATAAACTAGGGGCTTTTTCAGATTAATGTGAAGAGCTATTCCCAGCAGCGGTGATGTTCTTGATACATGTGTCATTGTGTCTCTAATCCCGCTTGGGCAACTGGCTTCATTTCACCATCATTATATATCAAAACAGAAGTGTGTCTGCTTTGTGATTCACTGCCTGAGTCTCTGTTTGCTAACTTTTGGTCTTGTATTAAGCCTATCAGTACCAGGTCTGTGTGCGTTGCAATGGCATACAGCTTGTTCAGGATGCTATTATAAGCGCTGCCACAAAACACTGATTCATATCTGCATTGTTTACAGGCCTCCGACAATGCTATTAGTTCAGTACCTAATTTAGTAGTAAGTTAATAAAGAGACATTCACCCCATTAGGTAAAACATGCTTGCTTTGCAAACAGTCATAAATTAGATCATGAATTATTGACTGCTCACACTGTCCTGGTTTGTGTTAGGAAGTTTGATCTTATTAACTCTGTTTGCCTGTGTATTTGTGTGTATCATTTCGAGCTACTGTGGAATTAAGAAAAAAGATAGAATTACCACAGGGGATCTAATTAAAAAAAGATCACAAAATCAAATCCGATTTTCATGCATTATTTTTACAGTTGAAACTGTCTCACCACAGCTCAAGTTTTAAATTAGCAACACATACATCTTTTCATCAATGGAATGTTACATGTAATTCTCTGTTGCTTTCACCACTTTTCCTTAGCTGAATCCTTTTTCTCTTCTTTCTTATGTGAAGTTTGCATTTCTTGTTTGGTATTGCAGAGCCCCAGCATGTCTTTGAATTTGATTGTATTTCTGCTTTTCCCATTTTGAAATTAAATTGGTAGCTTGTGAAAGTTCTCTTATGCACTGCAAGAAAAGAAAGGGAAATTATGTTTTAGCATCTGAATTCTGAGTTAAAGAGAACATAATTTCATGACAAATAGAAGGTACCCCTCTGGCTTGTGGTATTTGAAAGTGGGGCCTCTATGCAGGGATGGACATGGTTGTTTTCTTTTGTAACATGAAGTATCACTTTCTTCCTCCTGTGAGATTCTGACATGTTTTCTACTACTGGAAACAGCTGCTTGTGAATGTTTTTAATATTATTAATAATGTTATTAATGTTATTATTAATATTATTGTTAATAACATGCCAGTTAAGCAATGTAGCATGCCATTAGGACTTTAGGTACACGGTAGTTGTATAATGCCCATTGCACTAGCTATTTCCTGCAGTGGTACTGAACTGGTTAACAGGGCTCTCTCCCAAGAGTTCCTTTAGTGCCTGTCCTACCTGAAATTACAATTGCCCCAGAGTGCTGCAGCAACAGAGCAGTGCCATGCAGCCAAATCCAAGCTATAATTTCATCAGCATGTTTACACTGCTGCTGTAGTTAGGAATTTAAATAGCTCAGTGACAATTTATCTGGAGTAAGAAGCCTTCTGTTGTTATGCACCTTAGGAATCATCAGCTCTCTACGGAGCCTAGTGTTAGTCAAGGAAAAAATATTTCACATCTGTACCCTCTAGGGTACTGCTGAATTCTTCATTAATTCCCCACCAAACCTGAATACAAGATTTTGGATTGAAAGGAAACTGATTTAAGCTATCATACAATCATAGAATACTTAGGGTTGGAAAGGACCTTAAGATCATCCAGTTCCAACCTGCCTGCCATGGGCAGGGACACCTCGCACTAAACCATGTCACCCAAGCACTAAACTATGTCATCCAAAAATTATCATTAATAAATAAATAAATACATAAAAGTTAAGTTCCTTATTATCAGCAAAGATCTAATTGCAAAATTTTTACAGAAAACTTGGACAACTTTTTTGCTTCTTACAGCCAAAACCACCAATACACAGTGAGTATGAACCTAGCTTGTTCAAACCCCGTCAGAACTCCAGGCTGTGGTTTAATCAACACTTTGGACTTTCAGATTTTAGCCAAACTGTATTTTGTGACAATGCCTCATCACTGTTGTCACATTCCTTATTCCATTTTTACTACAGATGCTAGAGCAGGGGTTTTAAATTTATTTCCCCGTGGCATACTTTAATATTAAATTTGCAAGATGTGCAAGTACTTTGGATGTGTTGCTTCCATCGCGCCATTCTACATTTACTGTTAAACAAACCATCACAAAAAAGCAAGTTTTGTGGGCTTTTTTTTCCCTACTTACCTATCTGCATTCTCCTCAAAGCTGCAGCTCACTCTATGTTAAGTGTGCAGCCTAATGGTACTGATGCTCTGAAGCTACTGAAGTTTCTTACTAAACTTGAACTACACGTTTTCTCCTCCATTATTTTAATGCTACACCTTTGTTTGGAATAGCTACTCTCAATCAAACCAGAGCGGAAGGGAGGGTTTTCTACTTGTTAGTGCAAGCGCCTGGGAGGCAGGACTGCTCAGTTTTGTTCTCAACTTGCTACGCTTGATCTGCGGCAGCACTTTTCTTCTTTTATGCTGAAGTTCCCCCATTTGTAAAATGGGGATAGTGATCATTATCTTTGCCTCACGGGGGTTGTTGGGAAGCTTAAACGAGTTCATATTTGCAAAGTGCTTTGAAAGCCCCAAGATGAAAAGTGCTTGCAAAAAAATACCGAATCCGGAATTGCCTTCTGGGTTATCTGTTGCAACTGGTTTTCCTGCACAAACCTGAAAGCGCTTCAGACAGTGCTGGTGTTAGCTGGGAGGATTTTAACCACGGGTTAAGAACAACCCTGTGGTTCCGTGTATTTAGTAGGCAAAGCGTATCTGGGTCCCAAGGAAGCACCTCATCCTTCCCCAGTGGAACTTGCTGAGGCCAAGCCAAGGAAGCTTCTCTTCCCCAAGCCTAGGGGCCTCAAAGCCCCTGCATGGTGCTGGAGCCAGATAAACCGGAGGGCTCAGAGGGTAAGTCAGGGCTGCAAAGCCATCCCTACCCTGTACCACACCTACGGAGCCTGGCCTGGGGCATCTTCCACTACCTGCAGAGCAGCCCTGCAGCTGGGAGGAGCTTCTCAGCTTCCTGGTGCCTTCATTCATCTCAGACTTTACAGAGTTTTGTTTTTCTTTCTCTTCTTCTTATGCCTGCACCTTCCTCTCACAGCACCCCACAGCTACACACACTTCCTTTTTCTCTTTGCCTCTCCGCTGTCCCACTTTGGCCTCCAGCTTTGAAGGGCAGACACAAATACCTGTTCCATGAGCTGAAGTTTTCCTTCTGGCCACCATTAGAGGCTGCTGCCTCTGCCGGCTGCCAGAGCCACCCAGATCAAGCCAAGCTGCCACAGAGTTTGGATGCGCTGGGAGTTTCAGAGCTCGGTTACTAGTGGGAGTAGTTTCAGAAGGAAAGCATCGTACATGGCAGTGGCAGGAGACGAGACGCAGAGAGACTGAGGATAACTGGGGAGGTAGAGAACGGACGGAGGAATGGAAAAATGTGGTAAGAGCAAAGGGTATCGAAGAATGGAGAAATGCAGATGAAGGAGAAATGCAGGGTGGGAGAAACAAATCAATTGGGGGTGGGAGGATAGAGAAAGAAAATAGCAGCTCCTGTAGACCTCACAATGAGGTTAATAAGAAAACCTGACCCAAGTTTAAGAGCCCATGTCAGTCCCAGCATTCTGCCCACCCTCTGCAATCCCCCTCCCCTTCCTGCCCTCTCCTGCCTACACTTGATGCCTGCTTCTGCTGCCTTCCGCTCGCTATCAAGAGCTTGGAATCAAACCCAAGCATTTTAACAAACCCCTAGTCTCATGGCCTGCCAGCTGATCGATTGCTAACCGAGCGTTCAGCCAGTGGCTGGCTTCACTGGCCTGAATCACCTCATGCTTGTGCCTGTTCTGCAAATCTGTTCGTTTTAGTAAAGTCATACTTGATTTACTGCAAGTTAAGGTGGGAATCTCAGGTCTGATAAGTACAAAATGGTCTTTTATGGGTGGAGAATTGTTTTGTTTTGTGCTTTATACCAGTGTGTCTTGCAAAGGAAAGGGCTCAACCCCCGACCCAGCAGCTTCACTTTTGTGTATCAGTCACTAACTTGAAGAATTAGGACCATCCCTTGAAAAGATGTGACTTATGCTGGGAGAGAGGAGTCTGTCTTATGCAGGATGCATTTTAAAAGCAATAATGTGTAAAGTGAAAGATCATAAACTCTGTGCAAATTTACTATAGGTGTGGCTTACCGAGCAAAAGAGTTAATTTGCCTTGAGTTATGCTAGCTAAGCAATAACTAAAGACTTGATGTCACAGAAAATCAGTTCATTCTAAATGGTTTGGAATAAGCATGATACAGCAACAGGATAGCATTCTGCTTTCAGGATGTTTTGAAGGAAAAAGAAAAAGGAGAGGTCCTCCTGTTGTAGATGCATTTAGACTTGACTTTTCTAAAAGCTTATGCTTGAGTCTGTGTGCAATTTGAATGGGTGTCAGCTACTCCTCCCTCAACCCCATATAGCTACACCCTGTGAGGTGAGCTGCTATTAAGTAGTAACTACTTCCCACTCTCAAAGTGTGTGTAAAGAGATGTGGCTCTTCTGGAAGACATTAAACCAAGAGGGGTTTTGCTTGTGTCCTTTCTCTGCATTGTTTGGTCTGAAGCATCCTTAACCTCTGAATTTTATCAGACACAAAAAGAATGGCACTTTTTTGTAGTGCTGTTCTTGGTTCAGCCTTCAAGTAAATATGTGAGAAATTTTAACTGCTTAGTTTTGGGGTTTTTTTTCCTCAGATGAGGACGTAGAGGATGATATTTGAGGTTGATGTGGAATTTACCACCATTTTTAGCTTCTGGGTATTACTGACCATGTTGCATGATGTCATCATCAGTCTGTTTTAGAGTAACACCAACTCAGTACCATGCAGTGAGCATGTGTACAGTTTATGAAACTTCAGCTTTTACGTAGCTAATATTATTAATAATAATAATGTCAAGTTATGTTTTTTTTGTGAAATTAATATTAGTTTTGATATTTTGATAACAAATTAACTCCTACAGCTGAAAATTGTCTCATGATTAACTGCTTACCAAGTATTTTTGGAAATCAGTAAGATAAAATACAAATGCTTAGTGCATTTGCCGCATCTAAACTTTTAAAAACTTTCAATCTATGTGGCAATTTATTTAAATTATACGATTTCTTTATTTTGCTTGTAATTGTTTAAATAAGCTATTATTTAATCTGCCTTGCCCTGTGAGCATTTCTCAGTGGAGTGCTGGCAGCATCACTGCATAAGAACTTGCTATCTACAAACTTCAGGCCTAAAACCACTTCAGAATGTTAAGCTAAAGCTGAGCAAACATTTTGTCATCCCAAGAGAAGGCCCAATTCTTTTTCAGTGCAAAGGGAAAAGAGTAAATCCAGGGCTTCCATCATGCTTGAAAACAGTGGCAACATCACCTTTCAGCTCATCTCTGAAGGGAAACATGTATTCACCGTCCTTCTTCCTCTGGAGAACACGAGCCCACATCTTCCAGAGGAGTAATCAGACCATTAAACTGGCAGGGGTATGAAATCAATGTATTTTATTCTTTTCTTCCAAAGTTGTTTCACTTCCTCAAAGGCAAGTAAAGGTTAATTGGGCCAGAGCAGCCTTGTAGTGAGCAGGCTGTTCTGAGAGGCACATAGAGGTTGTGGACTGTGGTCTCCTCTTTATGGATGTCCTAAGCACTCCCCAGCAGCAACCTCACAAGCACCTGCATTAGTTTCTGTTGTTGGTACAATTTCTGTAATGAATCTAAAGATTTCATCAAACCAAAGCAAGAATCCGAATTTCTTTCTAGTCTTGTTATTGAGGATGCTTTCCTGAATAATGGGAGATTTTTACTCCAATTTAAGAAGATCATCACATTATCCAAAGCATAACAGCCTCAGTGATGGAAGAAAAGATAGTTAAAGTGTTTTTCTAGGAGATGATATGAGATAATAAGACAGCACATCGTTGTTTTGCTTTTTGTTTCCCTGTCTAACCTTTTGTTTATTCAATTTTACTTCAATTCAATGAGTATTAGGATTAAATTTATTTTTGGTTTGACTGGAATATTTATTCAGCATAAAACAATGTCATTTTTGTCAAGGAAATAAAACATAATGAAAGCAACTAGTGGAAGGTGTCCCTGCCCATGGCAGGGGGGCTTGGAACTGCATGATCTTAAGGTTGTTTCCAACCCAAACCATTCTATGATTCTATGATTCTATAACTTTTCAGAGTTCAGTTTTAAACCTGTAAGTGCTACACCCAAGAGGCATTCAGATAAATAGAAAGATGGGTGGTGGTGTTTCCATCTCTGAAATTTAATTAGTGTTACCAGTAGTTTAGCTCTATGCCTTTGGCTTGAAGAGTTTGTCTAGCAGGGCCTTTTTTCTTAGGAGGAAGAATCAGTTATAAGATGTAAGAGATTATGTTCTGTTTCCTAACTACAGGAGAGAAACAGAATGACCAGGGAGCAAAGTTTTCTGTCTCTTCTAATGAAAGGATTTGGAGGCATCAAATGAAACTAATAAGCAGCAGGTTGAACTACCCATAAAGTGATATTTATTTAGCTGGTAGCAATGCTGTGGAATTCATTGACAGAGAATATTGTGGATGTAAAAGTTTATATGGGTTTTGAAAGCTGTTAAATTTGTGGAAGAAGAATCTATCCAGGGTTATTAAATGAAAAAGAAAGAAAAAGGTTTCTCTGACTTAGGGAAGTCCAGAGTTATCAGCAGCTGAAAATGTATTCTGGGAGCATATTGTGTTAACGCTTCTCCTTTACCATCTGGTTGGAAAGAAACAGCAGGCTGGATGGACCCCTGGTCCGGGTTAACACTTCATATAGTTTTTATATTTTAGGTGAGCAAACACTGCTCCACACATTTCACCTCTGAACTTCCTTACAGCATGAACCTTCAGGTGTTTTCACTAGTCAAAGGGTATTATTTCTGGGTGAGCCATGGGGACATGGACAGTGAGGTGCATCTGGGTGACTCCAGTGCAGACTGGCTGATGGCTGTCATGCCTTGCTGCCTAGCTATGCATCCCTGCAGCAATCCTGCGGCCAGGGGCCAAGGTCTCTTATTTCAATCTATTGGAGAGGATTTTGCACTGCAGGGTTTTGACTGTTCTTTTCTCTTTTCTGTTTCTATTCATGTTAGTAGCCATTAATGGGCCCCCTCTTGAAATCAGTCACTGCCTGGCAAGTTGTGCAGGCACTCAAGTTAGTGCTAAATGAGCTCAGCATTGCAGAGCTGCATTAATATGGCCTTTTACCATCGGTAATTGGCTGTAGACATATGGAAAATACTGATCCAGGTGGATTTCCATGCTAGGTCAACTCTGTCAGTGGCTGAGCTGTTTTGGATATCTCTGCATGGGATTTCGCTGTGCCAATTTGATGTAATATGAGCTGCCTTTGGGGTCAATCTGTCTTGGATTCTAGATATTAGCTGGGTGGATATTTTCAACCAAGAGGTGTATAGAAACACACACAGACACCATGTGATAAACGCTGCTGTGACACCCTGCTGCCTAAAAGCATAAAAGGATCTGTTGAGTGTGGCAGAAAGGGTTAACTGAAGGAGAGCTCTGCCTTGCCCCAAGAAATTTTCAGAACTGGACTAGAATGAAGAAATGATCCAAAGTATTTTAAACAACAGATAAACTGCTTTTTAGCCACATCAGTGCCTGGAGAGAGGTCTTACAGCTGAACTTAAGACCTTAAAAAAAAAAGGGCAAAAAAACCCTCAAAACCAAACCAAATGCTGATGTGTTCTCTATTGAAACTGTGTGAATAGGAACATATTCAAGCTTCTAAATATATTTTTTGGTAACAGTCTAAAGGCTGCAGGGACTTATCCATTCCTAATTATATAGTGCTGTATGCTGTCTGTTTCTGACTTGCAACTTCAAAAATAGATATTAGAGTCTAAATGAAACATAGGGAGAGGTGTAAAGAGATGCTGTTTATGATGAGGAGCTGCTCTGCTTATGTTCTTCCTGATATTGTTACCTGCCACTTGTGTTTTAAATTCAATTGCAATCGTGCAGACCCTTTAATACATTGACATTTCATTAAAATAGCTGTTGTTAAAAAATATATCTATGGGTAGCTAAAGCAGTAGTGAAGGACAATAAATATAAATGTCTTGTGGCAGTTCAGTAGCTGCTGTGTCTCAGGTCTCAGCAAGGTCACGTCATTAACAGGATGTGGAAACACAGTCATTTCAGGCAGTACCGCATTCTGACATTCAGAAGTATGCTCTGAAATATGAATTATTCCCTGACAATTTGGTCTCCAGCTTCTGTTCTAGAAGTGAAATAAAGCTCAAAGTCCTGCGGTAGCGTGCCTGCAAGTCTCGCTGCTGTGACCTTAAGCCCTCCTGGATATGATCTGAAATTTCTGACTGCATTACAGTAGGCATTTTCACCTCCTAAGCTATCACTGTGTTCCAGGTATGTAAAGGTAGAGTTTCCTTTGTCCTTTTAGCATTCTCATGCAACCTTCTGGAGGACAAGGACTAAGACTTTGTGCTAGTGGGTCCTGGACTGGGAATTAGAAGTGACTGAGATGCTGCACCGATCCAGAGGGCAGGAGCTGGATTTGCGTGCACAGACTTTTTCTGCTGCTCCTCTGCTTCTTTTGCATTCTATCATTTAGGCAGGAGGACACTAGAGATTGACTTTCAGCTGGAAAGATAGGTAGCTCTTTTCTATTCCAAAACCACTGCAAAAAGTCAAAGGAGTAACAGTGAGCTGTGTGGGTAACTAACACAACTTCAGGTCGCCCTCCAAAACCTCATGCCAGCAGCTGCAGGCTGAAGGCTGTGATATGCAGAAGGACAGGCTGGGTTTCAATTAGGTAGTAGTATAATCTACACATATACTTATATCAGAAACATTTGTAAGATTCTTTTCCTTCGGTCTCTGGGCTGAACATCATTCCAGTTGCTGGTATGAATTGCGAAGCTGCAGGAGCACAGCACTGCCCTTAAACAAGCACACCCTGCTTTTTGGCAAGACTAGTTAGCTCAGCCATGCTCTAGCCTTCAGGCTTCCCACAGCCAACACACAGAAACTGGTTTGCCAGTGCAGGTGGAGAAAGCATCATCCATCTGGGTGTATGTCATTACAGGAATGCTGTGCAAGAGTTTAGTTCCCGCCTTCATACACACACAAGCATACACAGAGTGCATGGTGCAAGTGTTTGCCCTTCATCTCTCACTTCTGAGGACTGGTTATGAGAGTGAACACAGCAGGGAAAAGGCAGGGAGCTGCTTTTGCTGGTTATCTATTATCTATGCTGAGTATGCCTAGAGGCTGCACTGAGGGTTAGTCCTTGTTTGAGATGAGCCAAGAAGGTGTAGACTCTCCTCTGGAAAGTTTGTTCAGACTGTAAACAGGAGACAAAGGAAGTGGGATGCAGGTGGGTTTTTAGTCTTCTATTTGAAGATTATGGATAAAAGAAGTTAAATTACCTGCTCAAGGTTGCACAGGAAGTGTTGAGGTGGTACCTGGCCAGCATTCTGGGGAGAAAGATTATATATTTTTCAGTTTATTCCATCACAACAGATTAGTGCAACTTGCTAATGAATTCAGAGCACTGAAGGATTATTTTTATTCTCTCACATAGTGAGTTTAGTCCTTATTTTCTTTCCTCAAAACCAAACCCAATTCTACTCTTCCTAAAGCATAGGTTAGATTCGATACTCCAAATAGTGTCTTCATATTAAATACAGCTGAGTTACCATTTTATTGCACCAATATTTCCACATATATTTAAAGCAGAATCACTCGTAGGAATTCGGATTTTTAAGTTCAGCTCAAATTCTGCTGCTTCATTCACAAATTACTCCCTTCCACCCCAAATCATAGCTTTTATCAAGTATTATTTTCCATTAGTAACCATTCTATGAGATAATTTAAATTTCGTTATAAAGCACGTAAGTGACAAATTTTGAGATAGGATTGAGCTGGTACCTTCATCAGACATTTCCACAAGCACTCTTCGGCTTCCAGGAATAGGCAGAATTTTGTTCTACTGGTGAGTTTTATCTCTGTATTTTTAGAGTAGACATAGCAGTAGTTTTATACTGCTTTAAAATGTCACGAAGGGGCCTGAGGGTGTATGTGAATTTGCTACAGAAATTGGATCATGTGTCTCAGGATCGTTATACCTAAGGAAACAGTATGCCCTGTGGTATATACATATCATTGGCATTTAGTTTTGGCAAGACAGATCTGAAGGCTGCTGTAGTAAATTTGAGATCCTTTATTCTGAATTCTTATTTGAAATATTAAAAAAACCAATAATTTATTCCTCTTAGAAATAATTACATGGGCCAGTACAAATAATTATATTTTTTACCCCTATATGCTGTGTTTTACTTAATATGGGATAGGAAGGCTGCAAACAGAATTAAAAAAGAAGAAAAAGGTAGGGGACAGAGAGTCAGTCTTCTCTAACTAGAAGAACTAGAATAGTCTAGACTGGCTTTCCTATGGTCAGGGTCAGGCAATATATTTACGTCATTATTCGCTGCTCTCTTGAAGAAAGGAGAATAGTCCTTTCAGCTCATCACTTGTAATCCTGTGTTCCTGCTTAAAGCTCTGCGTTCTTTAACTTCTCAAAGAAAGAAAGTATCAACTCTTTTGAAGGGAAACTTTGGCTGAAAAGGTTAGGCAAAGCACGAGCAAAGAAACAAAGTGGAAGTTTAGTCTTCTCTCTCTTTTGTTGCCTACCTGATACCTCCATACTCATATATAGAGGTATATATCTGCCCAACGCATTCCATAGCTTTACACTGATTCTCATTTAATAACAGTTTTTTCACCTTGATTTCTAAGCTTTGAGTGAAGAATAAATAAAGTCGGTATCAATCTAAGCTTTTCTGAGAAGGCACATGGAAAAAATAAAGTTAGATATCCTTAGAAATAATCTATTAATCTTGGGCATTCAGCAATAGAAAGCATGAAAGAAAGAAATGCTTCCTTGTGAGGGTGCTGCAGCGCTGGCACAGGGTGCCCAGGGAAGCTGCGGCTGCCCCATCCCTGGCAGTGTTCAAGGCCAGGTTGGATGGGGCTTGGAGCGACCTGCTGTAGTGGAAGATGTCCCTGCCCGTGGCAGGGGATTGGAACTAGATGAGCTTTAAGGTCCCTTCCAACCCGAACCAGTCTGTGATTCCATGATTCTATGATCACGTCTGTGAGAAGCAGTCCCATTAATAGATTGCCAATATGACTGGCAGTGTCTGTCTAAGACCCATGGATTACTGCAGCATTTACTGTCATGGTGTTGTCCTATGGAGCACAAATCATTCCTTCGTTCCTGAGTCAATAGTTGGTCCCAACTAGCTCCTTTACGGAGCTGCGAGTTGGCTAATATGTCTTGGCAGGACCATCTGATCTTTGGGGGCTCTTTGCTGCCACGCTAGGCTGATTTGGTTTTCTCTTCAGGGCACCATATTGCACTGAACAAGTGAACAGAATAGTCATTACCAGTTGTCACCTACTATATTTCTAGTAAGTGCCTAAGGATTGCCCTTGTCTTGTTTACTTACAACTTGACTGAAGCAATTATTAGCTTTTCAAGGATGTCTGCACAGTTCCTAGAAAAGAGTAAACATAAAATTCAGATGAAGGTGGTCAGGTTGAGAACACACTTGGAATAAGCACATAAAGAATAGTATTCTTCCTCAATCCAAGCCCTTATCTGCTTTGAAGACAGAAACAATTATTGGTAACTCTCCGTATGCCTGACATTCCTCCTTAGTGGCAAAATCTCATATTTCTTGTATCAGTTGTAACTGCCTTGGCATGATTATAGCATGTGTTCTATATTTTACCTTCCACAGTCCTTCATATATGAATTATATCACAAAAGCCTTTAGCATATATCTATTTTGTTAAAGTATTTAGATGAGCCACACCATGGATGAGCTGCCTAACTCATTTTAACTCAGCCATTATCAGTATGGGTGAGTCTTAGACTTGAATAAATATATGTATAATGCTAAGTCCCTGCTTGAGTATTTTGGCTAAAATAGAAATAGGATTACTTATACCTCAAAAATTAATCGGAGACTCGTATGCTGTGCTGAATTGAGATATGAGGGTGGTGAGGCACTGGAATGGGTTGCCCAAGGAAGCTGTGAATGCTCCATCCCTGGTGGTGTTCAAGGCCAGGTTGAACAGAGCCTTGGGTGACATGGTTTAGTGGGAGGTGTCCCTGGCCATGGCACAGGGGTTGGAACTAGATTATCTTAAGGTACTTTCCAACCCAAACTATTCTATGATCCTATGAAGTCCCTCTTTTTCCAAGGAAACAATAGCACGAGCATTTGCTTTAAAGCTAATGTTCTTTTAAAATATGGTTAGAACATACTTTCATTAATTTTTTTTCAGCATGACACAATGTATTCTCCAAAATACTTCTAATTGCATGTTTTTTTCATTAAAACATGGGGGAATTTAGTCAAGAACTCTGTGAACCTTTATCAGCAGATGCTGATACTATATTGTTAAATCTTAGCAACTGAAGTTCTACATCTTAATAATTTTAAGAGTTCTTTTCCCATGCAGTCAGAGAAAATCAAATTCCATCTGCTTTCTTAATTTTTGCAAAATTCATTAGCTATAGCTTAAAATACTTAAAAACTTTTCTGCTTTCTCACTCATTAGAAAATTTGTCAATTTTTGCAATCTTAAAAAATCAGTGTATGAATAGGTCTCACTTAAGTACACGGCATTAAGGCTTACGAGGAGAATAGCAATAATTTAAAAGTGCTGACACTGTTAAAGAAATGGTTAAATATTAAAAAAATATATTTATGGTTGTTGTCACAGCTTCTGTCTTTAGATACTAACAACTATGCCAAGTACTGGCCCTGAAAAAACCTTCTCCATAGATTTAAGGAGAAAAATGTGACATTCCAGTCTGTGTGTTGTGTCTGCTTCAGCTTTCTTCCTTTATTTTCTTCTCTGAAGTTGCATTTTTTAATGAATAATGATTTGTGTTTATCTTCCAAATGCTCCATGTTTCTGAACTTAAAAAATATTCTGGAGTTTCTAGGTTAATGATAAAAAAAGATTCATTTAGCTGTTAAGGTTGGAGTCATCTCACCAGCTTATGTCATATATTTCATTGCACCATGAACTGCTGCTTTAGAGGTCTAAATATTCTCAACGTGTATTTGTAGACCTCTGAGATCATTACGTTCTGTTGCTCAAGTACAGGGTCAGCATGCCCTCCAACAGATTGTGTCAAAACCCACAGAACTCGATAGGTACATATGTTTATGCACATTCTTATGCATGTGCGTTTGTGTATTTATTTTATTTATGAGAACTAAACACCTCATATTTTTTCTATGTGAGGGAGGAAAAAAAACTACTGGTTTGGAAAGGTATAGCTGGTCATCTAGCAGCGGGTGTGTTTGTCACAGCAGGCTGGATAGAGTAATAATTGGCTAATTCTGCACTGACAAATTTTGTACTTGTATACAAATAAATACTTTGCATGAAAGTATTTTGGATCAACTTTGTATTCTCTCAGTCTATTAATCCTACAGCATTAATCTGTCTATGTTTTATTAAGGATAGTCTTACTGTTTTAAGCAACTTGAAAACTTTAAAAGCCAAATTTTAGCCACTAAGGTGAGATTTCTGTTGGAGTATAAATATCCTTTTCCAAAGGGTCTTGCTTTTTCAGTGAGTGGAGGTGTGTGGCTTACTGATTTTTGCAAGTTAATTCCATGTTGTTTATTAACCTTCTCCAAAAGACATGCTTTTTCCCTTAATAGGAGCCTTTATGAGCTTTAATACTATTGATTTTATGGGAGGTTTTATGTAGATAGAATCCAGTGATATCAGTATTCATCAGTGCAGGGCACAGAGTATATGAAAATAAAATAAATATAATCCTCCTTTTTACTGTTTTTATAATCTTTTTCCATGTTTTTATCTTCATAACCATCCAATAGTTAGGCTCCTACAGTTTATTCACTAAGCATGGTGTAGCCAACTGTATTTCCTATATGGCAAAAGTAAGTCATAAATTTGACAAGAATCAAGTATATAGTAATATTGATAGAATAGCAGCTTAGACTTAATTACTGTCTTTCTGAGTGGGAAGAACTAGCTGGATACATTCTAAAGAATGAAGCAGTTTAGAGCACTTATTAATTTGATATCCAAACCACACAACTAAATGCTTTGAAAAGTAATACTCCTAGCATTGAAGGAAAGCACCAAAACTAACCATTGAATAAAAACTGTAAACTTTGCAATACAGTACTTTTTATCAGAAGGGACATATCAATTTTGTGTCCCTTCCAAGTTCAACCAACTGTCAGATAAAAGCTGCTATCACCATTTTCCCCTGTAAATATCCTTCCAAAAGGGTGATAACACAGAAGGTCCTTGGTTTCAAATAGTTGTGGTCATTCTATTGTTTTTCCTTTAAACAAAAACAGCAGCACAAGAACATAACAAAAATCCATCCTAAACTCTCAGAGTTCAGATATACTTTTGATAAAGCTTATTCTTTCATGTGCTAAGACTTCTGAGCAATGCCCAGCTCAAGGGTTCTTTTGCTGCAAAAAGGACACATTTAATAGTCGATCTTTATGTATAGAAACATAGCGGAAATGGGAATATTTTTAGCAACCAATATTTTCTTTGCTGATTGTCCTTTCAGATGGGCAGAAGAACACATGAATTTACATATGCCTTTTTCTTCTGTAAGCAAAATACTTAGAGGTCTCTTCATCATAAATGTACTTCACAAGAACAATGGCATCTCATTTCATCTAGTTCTTCAGAATTTGCTCTTCTTAGTTACCCTCATTTGCAGAGAAAGGATGGCCGAGCAGTTAAGTCATTAGCCTGCTGCTTTGGAGATGGATTTTACTGCTCTCAATGTAGATTTGCTTTCCAACTTGGACATATCTTTCAGACAATGAGAATAATGCTCCATTTAACCAGGACATTTTTGAGGGTGAATGTATTAGTTCATCCTTAGATAATATAGTAAATTCCCCACGTAAGAATATGAGGGAATTTTATGAGTATTCTATGAAAAATAGATGCTATTACCACACGGCAGATCCTGGAGTCTATAGTTAGTGGCGAAAACATAAAAGATGACATTTACTGAAATTATTTAGCATGACACATCCTCTTTTAAATTGTCTGCTTTTTGTAGGACAGCTTTTTTTCTTTGACAACTTAGAATTCTTTGGTTCTGATGAAGAAATATGAGAGATTTAAGGAGGTATTGGAACAATTACTGATCTCGCTGTATTAAATTAAAAGAACTTATTTCCTTTAGGAGTAACTGCAGTAGTAATAGCATGCAGCATGAAGCTTGTAACTTAATTCTATTGTTAAGAAAAAAAAGTTTTTTTTAATGAAGCCTGTAAAGACAAGTTGTTTATTACTCATTTCTATCACTGTAGAAGATCCAACCCCAATTTATGAAGGAGGATGGTAGGTGTGGGTAATTAGGTAGAGTTCAGATTGAATCAGGTATGTTTTTTGGAGGGACTAAGTGTTCTGGTTCTATCTCATTGCTGATGTAGCACATTGCATCAAGTCTGGCAGCTGGCAGGCTTCTCAATGGAGTGTGCTCTGTTTTACAGCAGTAGTGACAAAAACCTGTGTTTGGTCCAAAATAGCAGCTGAAGCATTTAGTACCTATGGTCCTTTGCTTTTCTTGTAGGGTCAACGATTGCATCTTGCGAGTGAATGAGGTTGACGTGTCAGAAGTCTCACACAGCAAAGCTGTGGAGGCCCTAAAAGAGGCTGGCTCCATAGTGCGACTGTACGTTCGTCGAAGAAGGCCTATTCTGGAGACCGTGGTAGAGATCAAGTTGTTCAAAGGACCTAAAGGTAAATGTGAAAATTAAAAGACATCCATTTTAAACATAATACTTAACCTCTCTTCAGCTCCACTAGCATCTGGATTTGTTGATTTGTTAACTAGTTAGCCTGTCAAATACTGCAGTTCATTTAGGCTTGTAGAACTAGAATTTATGGTTGCATGTCTCTTCCTGAAATATAAAGGAATTCAAGGAGTTGTGGTTTCTTTCATTTGATTTTTGTTGTGGAAATGGCTCATTATCTCCTGAAGGAATGCAAGATGAAGAGATGCTATGCTTTGCATTGGCTGCACACATACTTCCTCTAAAGTTCCTCTTCTGAGACCTCTGACTTTCATTTAAGGTGCTGTTCAATACACAGTTCCCCAATTCTCTCTTTTTTCAATAGGCTTTATGATTATCCAATTTATCCTTTCTATTTCATGTTGTTGGTTTCTTGTACAGTTTTCTTAGGAACAAGAAGACAGGAATACTAACTTATGCGTTATGTAGGAGAATTTTACATGGAAGTCTAGCATGAAACCTTCACGGGTCTAAATCAGCTTTATAATTTCCAGCAGAACCTTCTGGTTACAGAAAAAAAACCAATCAAACAACAAACCAACCCAAATTCGTTTCTAGAACCATTAGTACAAATGATGAATATTAGATTTTCACCTTTCCTTTTGAAAAAGGAAAGTTTTTATTTGCAGAATGTTATGTTTGACAAATGTAATTTTATTGTTTTTCCTACCTGAAATTTCCCTCTGGCTGCTGTATTTTTATTCATCGCTAACTTCTGGGCAAAGAAAATGGTTATTTTCACAGGGCTGTATTCATTCTATCTGAATAGAATGAACAGCAGTAGATTTTTGTATCCATACTGATTATTTCATAAGTAAGTCTTTAAATTAAAGTTGTATACATTAGATGGGGACATCTGTATGTCTCAGTCTATGCCATACCCATGAGATTATTCAACCTGTTTTATCAACAGTGATTAATCTGTAGCTGTTTCAGTGGTTTCCCTTGCTTCTCATCTCATGTGAATATTACAGGATGCTTCTGCATACTTTTTATACCAGTAATTGAGTATATTTATTTCTAATACTCATGGAACGGTTGAGATTATCTATTCATCATAAGCAAAGATAGTGCAGTGCTTTCAGTATTGCTCTGTACCTCTTCTATGTACATATATCATGGTTATTTGGCACAGCAGTGTATTCATCATCCTCTGCTCTTTGCAAATAGTAGATTTAAACATGTATCTGAGGGTAAACCCCCAGAAGTATGGATCCTCATGGTCAATTACAGTGTTAAATTGACTTTCTAATAGAGATATGTTGTACCTGTAGGAACCCAGACAGGCAGCAGTGTTTTTAGAGCTTTGGAATTAAACTCAGTGTGTGCTGTGATAGTCATTTGAGTAACCTAAGGCTAAAGAAACTAAACTTAACATATCCTTTCAGGTTGTGATGAAACAGTAAAAGTTAGTCACTGTGACCAAATTTTTGCTGCATCGTGGAAATGGACAAGGGGCAAACATTATCTAATAATGGGTTTGCATCATGTTTGTTTTCACTGTATGCCTGAAACTGCTTATTTTTACATTTATTTCCATAAAAGAGAATGAGAAACAAGAAAAGTACCTTTTATGACAAGCTAAAGAAGCTTTGCCACTTAGTGCTACAAATGTTGTTACATAGCTATATTCTTACATGAAGTTTGCTACAGATATTTGCCACAGTGAATTTTATTGTTAAGCTGAATAGCTTTTTTAAAATTTTCACTTCAGTATTATAGAAATAAGTTAACTTGGAACTTGGATGAAAAAAAAAAGCTGATGGTCTAGTTCTTAGTAAAAGCCAGGTGTTCTACCTATAGTTTAGGCAGCAAGGAAGCATACCCTTATATGCTTTCTATATTCCATAGATTTTAAAAAACAGAATGAAAGAAAATAGGCTACAGAATGGTTGGAAATCTTCCCAATACTCATTTTAATGTCTATAGCAGTTTTCCCTTGAATTCTTCAAAATCATGAATTAAAAATAAACTATCTATTGAGAGGCATCAAACTCATGGCTGAAGTTGAGAATAAAACCTGTGAATCTTGGCTGTGGGTTTCAGTGTGTGGTGGGTTCAGCAGCAGCAGTCATTTTTCTCCTCCTTGGTAGCTGGTGTAGCGCTGTGTTTTTGATTTTGGGCCTGGGAACAGCGCTGATAACACCAGTGTTTCGGTTACTGCTTAGTGATGTTTTGGTCTGACCAAGGACTTTCTGAGTTTCATGCTCTGCCAGGGAGGAGGGGAAGCCGGGAGGAAGCAGAGACAGGACACCTGACCCAAACTGACCAAAGAGGTTATTCCATACCACAGCACGTCATGCCCAGGATGGAGAGCAGAGAGCAGAGACCCAGAAGGGTGGGGGTGCACTGCGTGGTCGGGCTTGGTTTTAGGTGGTGAGAAATTGTATTCTTTCCTTGTAATTTCTCTTGTCATTATTATTATTGGTGGTAGCAGTAGTGATTTGTGTTACACTTTAGTTACTAAACTGTTCTTATCTCAACCCATGGGAGTTGCATTCTTTTGATTCTCCTCCCCATCCCTCCGGGAGCAGAGGGTAAGAAAGAGAGGGGAGTGAGTGAGAGAGCGAAATTGCGTGGCTGACTGGACTTAAACCACGACACAGTGCTAGTCACTCCTGTGATGCTTATTTACCCATATTTCAGGTGATTTATCTGTGAACTGCTTTTTCACACTGTTACTACACAGTGCAAGAACAACTTAGTATTTATATACACAGTGTTTCTTATTTCTCAGCATGAAATTGGGATGTTTTGGTGTCCAGAGCAGGACATAGTAGTTCCCACACCTTTTCTTCTTTCCTGCTGACAAGGTGAATAAAGAAAGTGAGTCTGGTTTTTTAGACAAGAAGGCTGTTCCATACTAAACTTGGAGAACCAATTACTTTTTCGGTTGATTCTTTTCCTGTCTGCCTCTGTCAGCATATAACTCAGTATATAATGAGTTCATTCCTGGCTGTGTTGAGAATTTACAGCATGAAAGCCAGTCTTGGCTTCCATAATACCATGTAACTTCCGAGATCACTGCTTGCCTGTGTATGCATAGTACATCGTATGTTTCAGCACTTAAAGGTGATAAAGAAGTAAATTTGCAAGGCTTTTTCTATAAATATTCATTCAATTTCATCTGAGGTATTCAGAATGAAATTGAATATAAAGTTTAGAATACAAGTTTTGAGTCCATAAAGGTTTGATTTTTCTTAGCAGGATGTTAATTTTTCTGGCTAGCCACCACCGTATAAAAGACATAGGTTAATTTTGCAAATCTTTTCGGAACAGAAGTATGCATTGTGTAGCAATGGCTTTGAGCATATGACAGGGATAAGGCCATGTAAATGTGCTGCCAAGTGGTCCCTTTTGAATGCAGAGCCCTGTTCAATTGTTCCTGCTACTTTATATAAAACTGTCCTAGCATCATATGTGCTAGAAGGTCATATAACCCTTTAAGGTGACTTTTGGGGAAAAGAGGTAAACAAAGAAATAAGTTGTGTAATAGAACAGTCAAGGGTTCGGAGAACTGCGGCTGTGCATTTAATGCTGTGCCTTCATCACTTTGCCACACTTGATTGATCATGTTGGCTGATATCTACAGTCTGTGTCTTGAAGGTAATCGCTAACTGGGATCACTGCAGGAACTTCCTCTTTCACGTGCTCAGGAGATTGTCTTTTGTATCATCTTGTATGCCTCTATAATCAGACTTACAGTTGTAGTGATTCACTGTTTGGTTTTGCTTAGTATTTAGTAGTAAACATTAGGTGTTTTATTTCAGGCACTCAGAACGCTGCAGGTTTTCGCAGCCAGTGCCTCTGCAGTAGCTGAGGGCTATAACAGAGGAAGGATATACAGTGGAGCTTTCTTACTGGAAATCAATCGGATTTAGACACTACTGAAATCCTGTCCTTAAGTGATATGCTTTTCCTGCTCTGTATTGAAACATAACAAGACTATCAGTAATGAGAATGGATTGTGCACACTGCAGTATTTATTCCTGGGGAACAAACATGCAGGCATTCAAAACAAAGCAATTTAATGGTGGTGCTTGGCTGTGTAATATAACTTCTGTATTGGCTTCTTTCTGCAAAGAACTGTGTATGAGCAGTGAATTGCAAACTCCAGTCACTATCAGAGACTACAGTGCTTAAACCCATTCTATTGCCTTTGACTGCAGCTTTCTAAACCAAAGGAATTCCACTGCCCTCTGGGATTTTAATGCTGTCCTATCACACTGCAAATCTACTTTTTCCAAAACCAGAAGTATAGAGTAGTATCCTTGATGAAAATTTAGTTATAGAAATGAAACTTTATTGGTTTTAATTTTAACTTTTTAAAGAATCAGGCAGAAAAACGGTTTTCTATTATTCTGGCTGTCAGAAACTTAGTTAAATTCAGAGATTGTGTAATATTTTACCTGCCAATACCTAACTGATAATTTAAGCTCTGATATTATATACCAGAAAAAAAAAGAGGCAGAAAATAATTATTCCAGTAATTACAGCAGTGTTGGATCACATAAACTTCTGACCTCAACTCTATAGGCAATGTAATGTCTGCAGAAATGAAGTTTAGGGTGTATGAGGCAGAACAGCTGAGTGCCAAGAAACATGAGAGGAGATATGGCAGACTTTAAAACACCCCAAAAAAGGCACAATATAAAGGACAGATATTCTATCTGGATACTCTGGTGGCTTAAATTAGAAAGAAACAGGATTAATTTCCCACACCTTTCATGGTAGTTCAATCATGACTATCATTACAATGTTGAACTGTGTTGGAATCTTGCAGTGATGGCTAGAAACTGCCCTTTTGCTCACTGTATTTTAGGCAGAAAGGCTCTGGACAAATCAGCAGCTATGTCATTCGTGGTGAATCCAAGCAGTGACACATTCAGATCAGGTTCACCCCACCCACCTCTGGGCACTTAAGATATTAGGGAGCACTTACTCCTCTACTCTTTCCTGCACTCAGAATTAGGGCTATGGTCCTGATATGTCAGGACTTTCCATTTAATCCATTTGGACTGTTATTGTGTTTGGGGTCTCTGAGCTAGAAATAGATGCATTGCTCAGCCCAAATTTGTATCACTCAGAATAATTTTCTTCTCCTTCAGCAAAGATTAAGCTCCTAAATGGGGCATCTCAGTAAAACACTCCAAAATAAGATGGGATGAATACAAAGGGTGTAACACATGTTTATTTTCTTTATTATGTATATCCATCTAAATGTTAGATGAAGTCATTGGGCATAACCAGTTCCAGAGTTTCCATTTCACTGTTTTCTGTGCTGGACTGAAGCGACCATACAGCACGTGGTAGATTTCCTGTTGATGTAACTATTTGTTTTTTTCTTGATGACACTGAATAAAGTCACTGGGTAGTAACGAAGCTTTCTTACTATACTGAGAAAAGAATCAGTATGGTTTAAGTACAATATTTTTTTCCCTATTAGTTAGCTATGGAATTTTCTTGGGAAGATGCAGAGATTCTCATCATCAATATAAGGTATTATTTCATTATAGACTTACCTTGAATTGTTACTAGAATGTTCTATGCTCTCTTATTGTCTATAGTTTCATAGAAGTTCATACTTTTGTTTCATGGAAGTTGACACATTTTAGTTTGGATTGATGGGTTTATTGGAAAAATCTTTTGTTCTGTTACATAGATAGCACCCAGCTTGCAGTGACAACTGAAACTGTCAAAAAAGTACAGTGGAACTATGTATATTTTTAAATGTCTGCCAAGAAAAAAGAAAGTGTTCAATTCAGAATAGCAGAGTGGGGGTGGGGTTGATTTTTACAAGTGCTGCTCCCAACAAGGAAAGGAGAAATCTTGCCATCTTTACCTGCTACAGCAAAGCCAAAGGTTATCTTTTTATCTCAGGTAATAGCTGCAGAACTTAAAACGAAAGAGGGAGGTTTTGCAAACAAAGAACCCCACTTATTTCTTTCTCAATTTCAGGGAACACTGAGAGCTTTCAGATCTTGCTGTTTGAGAACTGATTGCAAATGCTTGCCTAAGACTGATGTATTTTTTTATCAATATAACTATCACTGCTACTACTATGCCTACCTATTTAACCTAAGGAACACTAAATACTTCATAGCAAACTTTAGTGCTTGGGGAAAAGGGGGTTTTATTGGCAAGTTAGGCAGATGTTTTGTTAATTTAGGATCACTTGAAACCTTCAAAACATATTTGTATTTCATGTTGAGAAATGTTTATTTATAGTTCCAAAGTGTCTCCAGCAAAATTGTGTTTTCACAGTTTGAACAAAACATTAAACCTTTTCTTATGGTCTTTTAAGATTTTCAGTCTTATGATCTCGTCAGCAATGAACATATTTCTGTTTTTCAGTGTTCTCCTTCTGTACTGTGAACTATGCTATGAATCCTGATCTAAAACAGAGCAAAATGGGGCAACTTAAAAAAAAGCTGTAGAAAAATGAGGAAGCCAGCCAACTTTCCCAAACCTAGGTTTAACAAATTATATAGGTTCTGAACTGTAATTTAAGTGCTTCACTTCCTATGACTGTAGCACACTATCACTTACTACAGGTAAAAATAGAAAACCACCACAACTGAAACTATAATACCATTTTTTTGTGAGATGCCTTTGCTTGAAGGGAACTCACTTTTCATCCAATTAGCAGGAAGTGCTCTATCAAGCACTAATACTTAGTTTTCCAATTTTAAGATAGTGATTCAAAACCATCATTTTTAAGTTAACATCACTAAAAGCATGGCTTCCCTGAAGGGAAGTTTAATGTAAGAATATATGAGCATCTGCATAGTTTGTGGCATGAAAATTGTACTCTCTGGAAACACATAAAATGAGAAAGCTCTGTGACAGTGCTTTTAAAGCCTTTACTGTTTTTCAGAGGTATTTTGACATATCAGAGTTGCCAATACCTGATGGAGAAAAAGTGGTGGGTTATAGCTGCACCTTCATATTTCACAGACTGAGGAACTTGTTCTTTAATATAAGTGATGATATCTGCATGCAGCTGCTATTTTAATATTCTGCCTTATGGCACAAATAAAACATTAAATGTTTTATCTATCTTTGGTCACTGCAGACTTGCCATCATATTCTTATAAATTACGACATACGAAATATTCCTTAAAAACCACTCAGTCTGTAGAGTAGTTCCTTCCATTCCTGAAGAAAAGCAGGACTCATTTGTTGTAATCTCACACAATAACAGTTATTGTTCTTAGAGTGGCACTTCAGTTGTAGTATTTCAGGCTTTGGCTATTATCTTTTTGTTTTTAGTGGAGAAATAAAGTAAATCTTGGGGTTTGTTACAATTGCAGTTAAATAGCAGGAGGTTGTAGTATCAAATTGTTGTTGTATCAGACCAAAGTCAACCTCTTTTGGAGATAATTAGGCAATTGATAAAGTAATGATTTTCCAGATCAACAAGGACCATTTCAATTGAAACTCAGAAGCTGTCCACCTGGTCGGTTGTCTCACCTAAAACTAGAGCTGTCCTGTGAGCTGCAGGATATCACTTGATTGAAGTCTTATATTTTCATGATAATTCTAACTTCCCTCTTTTCATTGTCATTTCCATTAGCAGTAAAGGAATAAACAAAATTACTTGGAAGACTGTGCAGAAATTTTATATACATTTATTTTGTTTGTTTTGGCTTTCCCTCGAAACCATTCAGTTCTTAAGAACTCTCCAAGCAGTTCTAAGAACTCTGGGTTAATACGCAAAATGAACATCTAATCTCATAGTAGATTTTAAGTATCAGTTTCCAGAAGTCATTCACAAAGGGTGAGGTTTTTACTGAAATGAGCAGTGCTTTCTGCAACTCCATCATGCTAACTATTTCTGAAGTGGTGCAGTTGCAGTTTCCAAGTGCAGTGTTGTATTTTAATAGCCAATTGAGATGGCTATAAAAATCCAGCACTGCACATTAAGATCATTATCAAATTGCTTCAGCAATACTTACTGATGAGGCAGCTTCAGCAGAACATGATTCATCTCAATGAACTGTGGCTGCAATAGGGAAAAGCAGCAGCACAAGGAAAGATGTGCAGGTAGGTTTGGATGCCAAAAAGCTTAAGATTTTGCTCAAGAAAAATAAGTTTTGGGTAGTTTCTTTTTCTCTTCAGTGGAGGAAGTAAGTGAATCTGTCATCTTTGTTACAATTGCAGTTAAATAGCAGAAGGTGGTAGTATGAAATCTTTGTCATGTCAGACCAAATTCAGCCATCTTTGGAGCTAAGTAGACCATTGACATTTCAATTGACAAAATCTTTTGTGCTTGTTCTTTCTGAATTAGGTAGGAAATTCGTATTCTTATGCAGTTGCCTAGATAGTTTCATCTCTGACTAGAGACAGCAAGTGATATGGTGTACCAGTGTGACCCTGTTTTCTATCATTCACTCTCATAAGTTGTCAATCCTTTTGCTGTGTTCAAAGTTACTTCTGTGACTTTTGCTGGGAAACAAGAGCAGTTAGAGTGATTCACTAGATTACATTTTCTTTCCTTTGTCCGCTTCTACCCATACAGAGGGAAAGGGCTTTTAATATCTATGCTCAGCTGTTGGATAAGTCATGTATGCATCTCCAGGTTTGGCTCATCTGGCTTGCTTCTGGGTGGGAATAAAATAAGACCATTTAAAAACTCTATATTTGATTTATCCCATTCTTGTGGAAATGCTTCCATGGAAGTTACTTACTAAATGGATTTCCCAGCTGCATAATGATCTCTGGAGCACTGCCGAAAAGTTTCTTGGAATATCTTTTGTCTTGGGCTCATAAGAACTATGATGTCTTTGCTTTAGGATGCCATTTTACTCTGCTGCCTTTTTTTATGGCATTTTTTAAAATCCCAAAGACATGTCTCCACCACACTTGGTCTATGACAAGTGTTGCACAAATTCCCAGTGAATCTCGGCCAACTTCTTTTCCAACACTAATTTTTTCTCCTGACCAAATATAATTACAGTAAGTCTCATAATTTTGTTATTATAACATGCCTTTGTACTCCTTTTGTTTCCTTTAGATTATGAATTTCTGGGTCAGGGATAGTTTCATTGTTTCCCTCCCCATGTAGTGCTGTGTAAAAGTTAAAGGGGAGTTGCAGGAGATCCCTTTCATTATGTTTGCCATTGCTGTTTTCATCAGGCCAACACAAGAGAAGGAGGAGATGCCTCAGACAGTGTAGCAGAGTGTTGTCTCATCAGTATTTCCAGATACACAATAAATCAAAAGACAAGGAAGGAGAATGGCGTCATTTGCTAAACTACTGGCCTGAATGTGGAAAGAACTCCTTCTGTAGACCAGAGGCCAATAAGTTTTTGTCTGTTTTCTCAGTGGAGGAGTGAGAATTTCCTAGGGAGTGGCAGTTTTATTGTCCTTTTTTCTCTACCTGTATGTTCCTTGCTTTAAATTCCTCAGGTGCATTTTGGGGAATGATTATGCTTGATCTTTCACCACTTAAATAAATAATTATGCAACAGCAATTGCTGTGAGCCTGATGTGACATCCTGATTCAACAGAAGAAAATATTAAGGATTTGGCATCCTATGTAGAATACGTTCATCGACACGATATGTCATTGGCAACTAATTTAAAAATCCTTATACTCGTTTCTTTGCAGAGCTTTATCCTTTTTCAAATATCGATGTGCAAATTAACCAGGTGAAAACAGAGAGAAGTAATTTCATCCTTTATTGTTCAGTTAATTATCTACATAGCAAGTTCGGTCTTCTTGATAGTTTTTTACATGTCCAGATCTTTCTTAAGAAATCTGCTGTCTCCCTCATCAGCAAAATATTGCTGTGCCATGAAAAGCACCTTTCAAAGAATAAATTGTATTTAATTAAGTTTTATAGCTTGGGGAGCTGTAGCTGTTAATGTTTTCCTGTGGTTTTGTCTCATTTTTTTTTCTGTAATCCTAAAACCAGGCAGACAATATTTCAAGTCTTCTGAGGAAGGCATTAGAAATTCTGATCATGGTGGAGTGACAAAGCTGGATGAAGCTTTAAACATTTAGGTAATATGGTAAATAAAATGTCAGCTCACAGCCTATTTAAAAATATATTTTCAATAGTCAATATTAATCCTTTGTTTCCACTAACAAGAAAAGAGGAAGGAGTTACATTAAAGCATCTCTGAACGTTTAAAGGGAATAGCTGTCATAGTCAGAAGACAGACACCAAAGTGATTAATTGCAACTAGTCATTCATCTGACTATTTCCAATACTATATTCTGGTCCTTTTTGCAGGTCTCTCACCCTCATTTTGCTTTCAGAATTCAGAATTCTAGCTAAAATCGCAGTTACCTTTAATGAAAACAAAAGAAACAACACAACTTGAGTTCTTTTTTGGCAACAGCTAAAGGTGGTAACCAGATCTCAGCACTTGACAAAAATAAGTATTTTGGTTTTAACTTAACCATTTCTTATTTTAGGCCATTTGTCCAAAAGCTTTGAAAAACTGCTTTTCCTTCATCAGTTAGGATTTGTCTTTTTCTGTATGTGTTTTTTAAGTATGATATTAGTATTCCTAGAAATGGCAACCTTTCTTTTGCAGTTTAGATGGAAAGAGGTGTCCTTTGCCGTTTGCTGTGAAACACATGGTCTGTGCAGATGACCCTACTTTCCAATTTTGTATCTTAAGATATGAGACCAAGGAGTCCCAGCTCTGGGACTCCAGTGCACAAACACTCTGGTACTGCATGTGTCAGATCAGTGCCAAATACAAAGAAAGCTGTTTTGACATGTATCAGAGATTCCTATATTGCAGACACAGTGAGATCAAGCTACTTGCAGAAGCAGAATACAGCCTTGCTCTGCCAAAGACTTGTGCTCTTTGACACATAGACAGCTGCTCTTCAACTCTTCTTCTTTTGAGTCAGCAGTGAAGCCCTGTGATTTGTGAGAGGGTGTCACTTCTTTTCCTTTTCTCGCAGAGACTCATTTAGGATGTTTTCATGCAGAAGTTCCGCCACTTGGGACAACGGCAAGCAGATTTGTTTTTCTCAACATGAGCATTTGGTGTGATTGGTAGATGGAAAAAAAATCCTGTGACCTTTTCCAGGTTACATTTTAGCTGATTTTATATGATAAAGGCAAGGAGATAGCTTCATGCTGATGTCTTTAGTGGCTCATTTCCTATGAAACCAGGAACACTAGCTAATATATCCAGTGTATTCCAAGAGCACAAAGCTCTGTGTTCATTACACGGGATGTTCTGAATTTTGAGTAGTGATTTATAGGAACAAATAAGAAGCCTGCTCTTAGATTGTTTAGAAAGAATTTTGTCCAGTCATTATCTTTGATAGGAGAAACAGTTGCAGAGCAAGATCTTAGAGCTGAATGAGCATAAAAAGGGATATAATGACACAAAAAGTCTTTAGGATATGATAAAAGATATGTTGCATAAGCTAGAAGAACAATATCAAGGCATGTTTGACCTTTTTTTTTTTTTTTTAAGTGATATTTGCAAATAAGGATTTGCAAGTAGTTTCCCCCCTACCTCCCAAACTGTGTTTTTTGGGTTTTGTTTGTTTTGTTTCTTATGCAAAACAATGTGTAGGATGTCTTATGACATTAATGGAAACACATACTAACTATTCCAGCAGAGATGCCTGAAATGAGGAAACATAAAGTTGCAGCAAATAATTTAGTCAAGTTGTTTAGTGGTGGCACATTTGCATTTTATATACTGTAGCTGAACAAATAACACAGGTAAACTGTAGGCCAGGGGTAAATCTTATCCATAGTCTGTAGGTCAGATGTGTCTTATTTCTAAATTCTAATGATTATCGAATACCATAGCCAAATTTTCTAAGAGTTATTTTTAAATAATGCTTTTAAATGATGCTACAGCAAATCACATCCTTCTGTAATGCAGTGGAGTAATTGTAGCTTAGAGATGTACTTTGTAGTTACAGAGAGATGTTGAGATGATAGGTGCTTTCAAGCCAAGATATAAAAAAATGCCAATCCTTTTGCTGGCATCAGTGTTAACAGAAAGGTCATCTGTGATAAGGTTGCTGCCATGATTAAATCCAGCAACAGAGGGACAAGACCTCGGCCTGGAATGAAGAAGGAACAGGCCTGGTAGCATGTAAGGAAGTTAGATATTTTATACTTGCATGACCTGATGGTCTTGATCCCAGACCAACAAAATTTAGCTGATGAAATCTGACCGCTGACAATGTTTGGTTTTGAACATCTGTGTGGAGAATGTGAAATGAGAAACTGGAAAGGGTAAGCAGAAAACTCATCCATACTGAAGTGAACAAGAGGAGCTAAGGGACTATAAGGCAATCAGTTTGCTTTCAGAACCCTGAAGGAATACTGGAACAAGTAGGAAATCTCTTTTTGAGCACCTAGAAAAACTCTGAAGAGTAATGATTACCACAGGATGCCACACTCCTCTTTTGCAACTCTTTCTCACATTTTTCTCAAGTGACACCATATGCTGAGAGGGTTTAACATTGAAAGTGGTCTGAAAGAGAGGTGTAATTCCGCAGGGACAGCTGCCAAGTACTTTCAGCAGAAATAATGAAGCAATCTACTAAATAGTGCTTATGGGAAAAGAATCCCAAAGAAGAGCATCTAGAACTTTGTTAGCTGAAGCTTCTTATCTTTTACACATCATACTGTGATGAAGCATTCGATAGTATATTGGGATTTATAAATTGAGGCATGGTTTATAAGACATATGAGCAATCCTTTCATCCTTCACAGGTAAAACTTTGAGCTTTCCACTTCAAGAAGGGTATAGGCCCGTTGGAGGGACTCAAGGGGAAAACAGTAAAAATGATGAAAGATTTAGAAAGCCAATCCTTAGAGGAAAGAGTGAGTGATCTAAAATACCAAAGACTTAAAGGGGGGTTATGGGCACCTGGTAAAAGTCTTCTTGCCTTGGAGCACATCTTTGAAAAGTGAGTTTGCTCTGTGTTCTCCTTAGGGAGGGTGAGAAACCAAATTTAATAGATAAATTATGATAAACAAGATTGGGATTGGATTTAGAATAAATGAGGATCATGATTTGATTGATTACCAGGCAGGTCATCAGCTCTGTAGCATGGGAAATATCCAGGGGTGCAAGACAGTCATTTGTTAGCCATGATGCAACTACAGTTTGTTCTGCCTCAGGTCAAGAAGATGCAGTGACTGATCCGTTAAGTTTCTTCCTGTCCCAAGATTCAGTGATCATAACAAAATTTTCTCATTTCACTGCAGTATGAACAAAACCAGGAGGTATAGAGCTATTTAAATCCTGCACCTGCAGAAATAGAGACATATTTTTTCTTCCAGACAAAAACCACATTTCCTTTGCTTGTCCTCAACAGTAATTTAGTGGGTTTTATTTCTTTTTTTTTTTTTTTGCTTTAGCTGTGGCTGCGAGTGATAAAACTGTTTTAGAAACAAAACTTCTCACATGTGAAAAAATGAATAAATACTAGGATAAATAAACTGCAGTCTCAGTCTGCATTTGTTTACTCACAGGTAGCTAGGATTTCTCTGACTTTTCAACTTTTCTGTTGCCCAAACCAGGATTGTGCTCCTTAGGAGCAGTCTGGTTAGATGGGTGGCTGGTTCTTCACCAAAAGCTGCTGTCACATCAGGTTTCAGTGTTTGGACTGCACCAAATCTTTAATGTTAAATCATGACTTTTTATAAAATTCTTTTGTCCAGTTCTAGGCAGGACTGGGTTTCTTTGCACCTAAAATCAGTCTTGTAGGCTCTGGGTTCTACACTGGTGGGTTTCAGGGGATGAATCCGTTCCTCCAGATAGTTGCCTAAAATTTCCAAGGGGTGTCCCAGAAGTGGCCTGGGAATAAACAAACACTTTAGTACATTCATTCTTTCCCACAGGGTTTCAATTTTCTTTAGGAATACTTTGTACATCATACCTAGAGACGAACTTACATCCTACCTCTGGCATTGCAGGGAAGTTCAGGGATTGTTACTGGTTGAAATAGCTGACAGAAGGGCCATGTTAATAACCCTTCTAGATAGAACCCCTCAAGGGACTAATAGCAGGATCTGGTGTTATATCTCATGAAAAGCCCTGATGAAAAATATCAGAGAAACTTACTTAAAGAAAACCTATAGTGTAACTCAGGCTGAAACAAACACTGTAGTGTTACACTCTGAGTCCCAACACTGCTAAGCACAAGCTATTAGAACGTTTTTCATTATCTGTATTTCTGAACGCAGATTACAAATCTGGGTTCACATTATCTTTGTAGTTATGTATGCTAGAGTACAGTTCCCTTCTGAGAAGTCGTGGAATCACAGAATAGTTTAGGTTGGAAGGGACCCTTAAAGACCATCTAGTCAACCCCCCGGCAGCAAGCGGGGACATCTTCAACCAGATTAGGTTGCTCAGACCCCTGTCCAACCTGACCTTGAATGTTGCCAGGGATGGAGCATCTACCACCTCTGTGGGCAACCTGTGCCAGCCAGCATTTCAACCACCCTCATCATAAAAAATTTCTTCCTTATCTAGTCTAAACCTACCCTCTGTCAGTTTAAAACCATTACCCCTTGTCCTGTCATGAAAGGCCCTACTAAAATGGCTGTCCCCAGCTTGCTTATAGTCACAAGTGTCTGGTTTTATTCATTGTATTCTGTAAGAGTAGAGGGTGCTTCTAACTTGCAAATAAAACATTTTTTGTTTCACTTTACTTCGTAGAGTGGTATTGCCAGAAAGCATCATCAGTAAACTGAACTAAGGGACCAAAGTACAGCTTGAGGGAAACAAAGAGTCAAAGTAAAGTGCAATGACTCCTGAATCCATTTTCAGTGTCTTCACCTCATTACTACAGTTCAGTAAGCACCATCTCTTTCCTTTTCTCCACATCATTTATATACTTGTAAACTTTTAACATCAGGGCTCTGTAAATTGCCTTACATTAAAAAAGAAATTTACTTGTAAATTTGTGTCCTGATTTCTTTCTGTATTTTTTAAAACGGAAGTAACTGAATGGATGACAGGTTATTTATGGGTTGATTGCAAATAGATAAGAGGGTACAAGATGAACTTTGATTTCATTTTATATTTTTAAGCTTCAACATAATTGGCAGAGAGCTTTTCAAGAACGTATTTCTGTTCAGCTTTGCAACAGGGATAGGAAGATAAATGCTAAATTCCCCTCATCAGATGGAGAACGAACAAAAGAAACTGATGAGTACTCTCCCTGACATTTATGGTTGTTAAACAGATCCCAAGCTGACAGACTGCTCTTTCTGTCTCCATTTTATTGGTGAGAAGTTATTAAATATCATCTAAAAGAGCCATAGAACTTCAAAAGCAGTAACCCAGCTGTACTCAAAGATGTATCACCTCATGTTATAAGAAGCAAATAGGATTTTGTCATGACTTAGAATAGTTTTCTCCTGTGTCAAGTCTGTAGGTGTAACAAATGAATCTTGATTGATGAAAATGGCAAGAAAAGCACAGCTTTACATAGTACTTTGACTTAAAAAAATTAACATCTCAGCAAAAGGTAATGACTACTTTAAAACTGATCTTGATATACACATCCACAGGAACAAATGCTTTTCATTTATGTTATTAGGAGGTGAAATAACTTGTGCTGCTGTCAGTAATTACAGTAATTTGTGCATAAAATTACATAGGTTCTATCTGTTAATGATAGGCAAACTGCGATCAACTGTCAGCATAAATTTGGTTCCTATACCTGAAACAACTGGTACCTTGCACATGTAAAGTGAACCATATTTCAGGATCTGAACCCAAGTAAATAGATAACGTAAGAACAATAGTAGATTCTTTGGATCTTCTCACTGAAGTTCTTTGAGGTTTCTGTAACTGCCTGCTTGTCTCTTGACACCGCAGAAGAGCCATGGCATGTTATTTTTGTTTCTTTGTCCTAAATTTACATGTGTGAATTGATGTGGCAAAATATGTATATCTAAATATATTAAATATCAGGGTCAAGTGAAATTTAAGAACACAAGGAGTGGGTGACAGGGAAAAACCCTTCAAGATATTGTTTGAATTGTCTGGTGAAGAGAGAAGACAGGGAAAAGGAATGTCATTTGGGTTTACATCAGTGTGATCTCTGCCATGCTGATCCCATCTGGATCCTATTTCCAGATACTTCTCCTTAAAGAGCTGTCTGATTATCCATTACACACTAAGGGAAAACGGCATTTTTACCTGAAGATGCAGTTAAAATAAATACAGATATAAGAGCATATTTATTTATGGTAATGAAACTAATTGCTTTAAAACATATGTTAGGAAGCAAGGACACTTCTCTGGAAAGTTGAAGTGAATTAAAGGTTTATGATTTGGTTCTCTAATCAGGAAAGGTTCATAGTAGCGGTGTATCTGCCAGCACAAAAACTGGGCAAATATTGAATAAACATAATTATTACACTGTGTTCTTCTGCTATAGCAATATCAGATTTGTCTTAGTTCTCAGGAGCACCACAAACCTGCAATTGCTAACATCTCCTTCTCTCTCTTAAGCTTAGGAGAGCAGTTTTATTACTCCCTTTCCTCCCAGTAGGACTCGTGCTCTAATGGCATATTTTTTCTGATTCAGGTGCATTTCTAGCCAAAATCACCATTTCTGTCCTCCTCACTTCAGCTCCTTGCTTCTGTCCCTGCATCTTTCCTTCTTGCCACATCACCCAGGTTGAGTTTGCTGAACAGCGGTGATAGTATTGCACTGCTCTCCATAGGAGTCACAACTCTATAATAAAGTGCCGTATACAAAACCTTGCTGCCAGCCAAGGGGACATGTGAACCCAACACCATCTTCAGCTGCTGGCTCTTACTACTGCCATCTCTGTAGGCGCTGGTGAATACGCATCTGGTCTGTGATTCACACTGATTTCGTTTGGGTTTTATGCCATTTTCATCTTGCCAATCCATTTGGCTAGAAAATCTTCATGGCTAATACAAGGCAGGCAGTGGGAAAGTGTGGCCAAAGGCAGGGAGCAGAGCAGAGCTATCTCTTTTGGCAGTAGTGAGGCTTTAGTTCAGCATATGGCAATCTTGAAAATGCACCCTGAAACCCCCCACTTGGCTTTTTGCTTCTAATTAGAACAACTTGCTGCTTAGAGTCATGGAATCACAGAATGGATTGGATTGGAAGAGACCTTTAAAGATCATCTGGTCCAACCCCTCTGCCATGGGCAGGGACACCTTCCACTAGACCAGGTTGCTCAATGTCTTGTCCAACCTGGCCCTGAACACTTCCAGGAATATCTTCTCCATCTGTAGTCATGCATAGTCCAGTTGAATTTTGCCCAAGTGAAGGAAAAGGCAGGGATGAGGGTGCTAATGCAGGAAAAGATAGAATGAGGAAAAAAAAAGGTAGTTTTAAAAGTCCAGTCACATTCAACCACACTGTCACTTACACTGTTTAACATTACCTGCAAGATGTGGATGACCCCATTACACAGAGAGCAGCCAGATGATGTCTACCCTCATCAAGGTTTCTGGCTTCTAGTGACTTTGTGTTTAGTGTTTGTCCCTGTGGGTGCACCAAAAATATGCAAACACTTCCTGTGTGAACAGGAAGTCAACGTGCATGAACAGCTTCACTTGCAGGCATATGCAAACCTGGCATGGAAATGAGAGAAAAGACATTCAAAAAACCAAGTTTTAAGCAGTTAATCCTGTTCCTAAGTGGCAGATCTTGGCTTTATCTGCTTTACATCACTAATCTTCACTTCTTTAAAACTATAATTTGACTGGTTTTAACATGAAATGTTTGGACTTGGTGTATCATGTGGCTTTTGCCATTAGAGATGAACTGCTTGCTGCAGTTCTTGGAATGTTAGTATATGTCATAAGCAAAATAATTTTCTCTTCCTTGCACTTACACCAGTACAATTCTGACAGTGTGATTTAATTTGATTTTCAGTGAACTTAAATCCTCATTAATGCATAAAAAATCAGGTTATTGTGAATCATTAGGAATACCAACTTCTCTTTCCAAGACATTTTAAAGTATTCCTGAGCATTTCTATTGTGCAATTAGGCCAGTGCTCATTGTCTGTGTATTCTGGGAAATCTATTCTTAATTAATTTGAATAAATAGGAAAGTATAGAGCAAACACAACTTCTAATGAGGCTCTAAGTATATTTTCCTAGATCGCTGTTTCCTTTCTGTTTTGACTGTATCTGAAGGGAATGTGTCTTTGGGGATAATTATGTGCAGGCCAAAAAAAATCATAATGGGAAGAACATTTAACTGCAAAACTGAATAGAAAAGGAGGGATTGTTTTCATTTAAATGTTAGACAGCTTTTTCTACAAATTTCCACAAATAGCAGTATAATATAACAAGATGTGTTTTCGAGGCATTTTTAAAGGTTACAGAAAGATTAGCTTTACTGTTATGATAATGTAAACCAAATACTTTATCTACTGTATTTAGAGCATGATTGTTTTTAAACATGCGCTCATTGCCTTGCAGTTATGATAATATTGGTGTCGTAATCTTACTTTCCCATCAATTCCTCTCTGGCTGGAAATGTCAACACTTTTTTTTAAGCCAAGGAGTGTAACCCTGTGTCCTGAAAACAGATTGCTTTCTTTCTTGTTGTAACCCAATAAATATGATGGCATTGTTGGATTTTAATGCCCTAAGGAATTAAAAAGTAGTTGGAAAAGAGTTGCAGCATTGAGTGTGCCCTCAGCAAGTTTGCCGATGACACCAAGCTGCGTGGTTTGGTTGATATGTTGGTGGGATGGAATGGCATCCAGAGGGACCTTGACATGCTTGTGAGGTGGGCTGATGCCAACCTGATGAAGTTTAACCATGCCAAGTGCAAGGTCCTATAGCTGGGTGGGAGCAATCCCAGGCACAGCTACAGGTTGGGCAGAGAAGAGATTCAGAGCAGCCCTGTGCAGAAGGACTTGGGGGTGTTGGTCGATGAAAAAATGAACATGAGCCAGCAGTGTGCGCTTGCAGCCCAGAAAGCCAACCATATCCTGGGCTGCATTAAAAGGAGTGGGACCAGCAGGTGGAGGGAGGTGATCCTGCCCCTCTACTCTGCTCTCGTGAAACTTCACTTGGAGTATTGTGTGCAGTTCTGGTGTCCTCAACATCAGAAGGTCATGGAACTGTTGGAACAAGTCCAGAGGAGGGCCACGAGGATGATCAGGGGACTGGAGCACCTCCTGTATGAAGATAGGATGAGAAAGTTGGGGCTGTTCAGGCTGGAGAAGAGAAGGCTGCGTGGTGACCTCAGAGCAGCCTTCCAATATCTGAAGGGGGCCCACAGGGGTGCTGGGAAGGGACTCTTCTTTAGGGATTGTAGTGATAGGACAAGGGGTAATGGGTTCAAACTCAAACAGGGGAAGTTTAGATTGGATATGAGGAAGAACTTCTTTACTGTAAGGGTGGTGAGGCACTGGAATGGGTTGCCCAGGGAAGTTGTGAATGCTCCATCGCTGGCGGTGTTCAAGGCCAGGCTGGACAGAGCCTTGGATGATATGGTTTAGAGGGAGGTGTCCCTGCCCCTGGCAGGGGGGTTGGAACTAGATGATGTTAAGGTCCTTTCTAACCCTAACTATTCTATGGTTCTATGATTTGCTTCTGAGCCCAGAGCAGAGAAACCCAGCAAGAAAACCCCTGAAATATCCAGAAGACATTTTCCCATATTCTTTACTCTTCTACATTTCTGACTTTTGTGAGTCTCAGGTGATGTTGATGAACCCTTTATGTCCAAAGAAAAGATGTAACACAGTGCATTGCCCTAGCTGCAGCAGGAGTGCAAGCTCAGAGAAAGCAATGTTATGCAGGGAGCTCTCTGGGACATCCCAACATGTAGTTGTTTTGGAACAGATATGGGGAGGCATGGATAGAAACACGGCAGCTGAATTTTCAAATTACATATGCTTCCTAATGGTATAGATGGCAGTCTGTGAAATTTGAAATTGAGCTTGCAAATCTGCTTAGGTATTCTCAAACAAAGGTAAGAAAACCAGCCTGCTGTCAAGGCCTATTGGGTCCCCAGACAGCTGCTGCTGCCACAATCTCTCCTCTGCTGAGTTGTAGGTGAGAGCCATTCTTCTGAGCCTTTAGTCAGTTTCACTAAGCTGTTTGGGTTACTATGAATCATAGAATCATAGAACCATGGTTTAGATCGAAAAGGATCTTTAAAGCTCATCCAGTTCCAACTCCCTGCCATGGGCAGTGACTCCTTCTGATAGACCAGGTTGCTCCAAGCCCTGTCCAACCTGGCCTTGAACACTGCCAGAGATGGGGGAGCCACAGCTTCTCTGGGCATCACCACTTTATTGAAGATATTTTCTCTGGTTTGTCTCTCTTATCAAGCAAGCAGCAAGACACAGAACTGCAGATTCCTTCATTTGGCTGTGCAGCTAGATTGTGTTACTATAATGCTTTAAATTTCAATTAAATTTGTCTTTTTAATAAATTCACAATAGTCAAAATTAGAACTATTTTATTAAAATTTATTTTTAAAATTTGAATGTGAAGTGTTTAAAATTGATGCAGATAAAGGCAGATGAAAGATGAAAAATTTCACTGTTTGCATTCTGCTGAAAACTCTGACCAAAATCTGGCTCAATACAGAAAAGCTCTAAGTCCTCTGTCCCTGAGGCTATGGAAAGGTCTGGTCTCTCAGAAAGACATGCCAGTACTGCTGTGTAATCAGGGCTTATTTGCAAGAACAGGATTTTCCTTGCCTGCTATATAATGGCAACTGCCAAACAGTATCCAGTCATAGCATCTCTCGTGAGCATGCTGGCCATACTCATGGAAGGCTTGTATGTGCTCTCCACTTTGATCCTAAGCAGAGGCTGAAATCTGGCATCTCTGTTGGTTCAGTAGTACAGGAAAGTGATGCACTGGCAGCCAGAATGCAGGGATTCATAAAAATAATAACTATAAAAATGGCTGTGGACAAGAACAAAGGAACTGTGGACAAATAGCTGAAGGCTTTAGAATATAATGACAAACAGTGTTAAGGGGACAGTAATTTTCTCATTGTGTAAGGTGGTTTCAGAGGATGTTCTACTTACCTGGTGGCACTGTACATCATTTTTATTCTATATGACATCAACTCAGAAATAACCAAAACCATTAGATATTTCTGGAAAAAATAAGTTTCAAAACAATAAGGAAGATGCTTGAAGTTTTTAACCCCAGGCTGTTAGAAACACTAGATAATGATAGGTTCAGTTAGATTTCTAGGAGCCTTTTTCCCATTTGAGGCTGTTATCAAATTGTTGCTTACAAAAGGAGCCATCTGAAGTGAACTGGGAGCAGGATCTGAAACAGGAATTAACAATAGCAGTGAAAGTAGACAGCTTTTAAGTATGTTATGAATATTTGTTAAAGTTTTATGAATCGTAATGTACTTCAGACTGACTTTTCATCCACAGAACAAAATGTAGTCAAATTTTATTCATGTAAGTCCATCTGGTATAAGCTGTCACATGAGTCAGGAATAGGAATTGTTACAGGAACTCACTCAAATAAATTGATATTCAGATCTATCCCTACAACATACAGGAGATAGATAAAATGATATCATCAAAGCATTTTATATTACCCATGTTCCTTTCCTTCCTTCAAGTGGAATTTGATTAATTAGAAAGATAGATGAGACTGAACTGCTCCAGGCTTGATAATTTTATTGGTGGGTTCATCAGTATGAAGCTGTTCTCCCTTTTAGAGGAAAACAGTGACTATACAAATATAGCTTCTTTAAACTTAAGTTTATTTCCACAATGAAATAACACCGGACAATATTTTTTGTAAATAAGTGCTGTAGAACTGTTTTGAATGGAGCTGTGGTTTTCTTGGATGTACACCAGTATTAAATCCAATTTTCTTTCCTTTTTCCTCTTGGAGTAGTCTTCTTTTCTTCATAGAACCATAAAATAATAGAACAGTTTGGGTTGGAAGGAATCATAAAGACCATATAATCCAGTCATATCTTTCACTGGAAGAGGTTGCTGCAAGCCCTGTCCGACCTGGCCTTGAAAACTGCCAGGGATGGAGCAGCCACAGCTTCTCTGGACAACCTGTGCCAGGGCCTTACCATCTTCGTAGTTAAAATTTCTTCCTTATCTCCACCCTAAATCTGTTGTCCACCTAGTTCCTAATGTGAGAAAACTGGGTGTCCTATCCAAGCTGAGGTGTTGCTGTGAGGCAGATTGCTCATTAGGAAAATAGGAAGTCAGAGGGAGGGGGTTCCTCAAAGCAACTCTTCTTGTTTTGGTGGCAGTGTTTTCCTAACCACAGGAGCGAATAAGTTCTGCAATTATAAATGGCATTTTATTTTGATTTTAATTCAATGCAGCAATGAAAAAGACCAAGTTTAGAAAACGTACGTTGCTCCCAGTGTTCCCAAGTGATTCTGATTATAAAATAGAGTAAGACTCTAACCTGATGTAGCTAGTGACAAGGATCCACACCAGGGACGCACAAACCTTTATGAGGTCTTGAAACAAAACATCAACACTCAGTCTAAATGAAGGTAAGACTCTAACTCAGGTTGTGAACTTTTACAGCACTGATCCTCCCACCCATCTCTTCCCACATCAGCCCCCAGCCATTCAGAAAGCAAGAGTGTGATTCACCTCATCTCTTTCAGATGTCTCTTTGAGATGAGGTGAATCATGGTTTAAAAGCCTTTAATGAATTATCATTGATTATAAAGGTAGCATAAGTGATTAGCATAGCTGTCAGATGTCATTTGGCCATCTGAATCCTACGCAGAAGTTTTATTGTAGTATATTTTCCTAATTCCCTAACAATTAGCAAAAGTCATTTAAGAAAAAGTAAATGTGCCATTTTTCAATTCCTCGTTATTCCCAAGAAGAAAACTTTTAAAGAAGGCAAGTATGATTGGGCAATGAAATGAAATCATTGTTGATAGGACATGGAAAATCTCTCTCTTCCTCAGCACCCCTACCCACTCTTCCCTTTCTTCCTGCAGTATTGCCCCATCTTGTTCTGCTCATTTAAACCTTTTTATACTCAGTGCTGTTTTTTCTGATTCCTGCTTACAAACACAATGTAGGCCCATGTGCTGTAACACAGCTACACGTTATGTAGATGAGAGAAGTAGAAAAAGTTACTCTTTTCAGCATTATTAACTACACTTTTGTAATGGGAGTAGTACGTGTTTGTTCTCTTGGTTTTTTGTGTTTTCATACTTCAGTTATGTTACAACCATGAAAACAAACAGCGAACACCAGCACCCCACTCAGTACTGCAATAAATGGAAGGGATTATCTTTGTGAATGTTAACTTATATTCAGCAGGAGAAGGCTGAATTAGGAACCCCTTTGCATCAAATGCAGAACAGCTATCTGGCCAGAAGTTACCTTGTTCTTTACAAGTATACAGTGTCAATCATCAAATTGGAGAATGGTTAAGCTTAGAAGGGACATAAAAGAGCTGAAGAAAGCTCTCTAGCTGCAGTCTAGCCCACTCATTTGCTCTCATCATCATTCTGGAACCCTCTCAAATCTTCATTTTACTGGTAGAAATGTATGCAAATGTTTTTTGGTTCAAAAGGATGGTAATTATTTCACTAGTGAATATTATTCAATCGTTGTTCATTGTCCACAGCTAATGTAACGAAAATTCCTGTTTCTGATATTTTCTTAGACTATCTCTTTGCTTCTTTGTTTGTAGTCCCAGGATAATAAACAAATTCTTCCATGCTGGAGAAATCATAATCCTTTTATCCTAGTAATTGTCCTGGCAGTAGCACATAAATAGTAACAGTGATCATCAGCTTTAGCTGGAAATTAAATAAAGCTTTTTTCTAATTACATACATCTGAATTAACTTCATGCGTATTGTTAATAGTAATTTAATTAAGCAGTGTTTCAATTTGAGATATAAATTTAGAGGTTTCCTTTTGGTGATTTACTCTTTTGACACTATCCATTAAGTATCCATTATGTTATCAGACTTCACATATTTTTAATACTTAATGATAAAATGAAAGCAATGTGAGGAAAAAAAAGCAAAAACATTAAATCCACTCAAAAAACCTTATCTCTGTACTCATACAGCTGCTAAATAAGCCTGTGTGTATTAAATATACCCGCCCTTAAGTTTTATTGCCCAAGGAGTCAAGCTGGTGAGTTTGTGATAAAATGCCAAATTCCAGGCAACTCTTTTACTATTTCATGTAACTACTTAGGCTGCAGATATTACTATTATATTTGCTTTAAGAATGACTGAACAGCATAGAATTCATAGATAAAACTGTTTATTATTCTCTAAATAAATGTACTTATTTTTCTGTGCATTTAAAAGAGAAATGCCTGGTTGAAGCAATAATCCAAGCTGGTTATTGTCAGTAACAGCTTATTTGTTCAGCTGGAAGTTCACTTTAGCTATATGATCTATGAAAAATTAGCTGCATGAAGTAGATTTTTATGGAAATAAAAGCACAGTGATTTCTGTCTTTTCTCTGATTGAGACATAAAATTTTTGTTACAAATGAAGGCAATTATTTGTCTGCCCATGCAGTGTGCCAGAGGATAGGATAAGAAGGGAAAAGGTAAAACTCTCTTTTATTTCTTCTCCCTTCCTTTTCCTGGATCACATCAGCATGCGCTACTGACACTGTTCCAACGTTTAGCTCTTTGGGTGTTTTTCTAGGAATTTCACACATCACTGAACAGAAGTTATATGTTTCAGAGGCCTATTCTTTCTTATTGTATGTATCCATAGCCAAAGAAATTGTGTCCTAGAAAATATGCGAAGCAAATTTAAATCCAAGTCTTTCACTTTCAGACATGCTACTACAGAAACTTGCAAAATCTTCAGTACACCTCTCCAAGTATTTTTCAAATTGTGTGGGCAATCAGAATAGCTTTAATTTTGTTCTGATAGGCAGTGATGTATTTTACACCAATGTTTAATGAGAAGAACTCCAAGCATCAGAGTTTTATTAGTTGTAATGGCAAGTTGTGCCGTAACTTCTTGGTATAGGCTTCACTGGCATCAGGCAAGTACTAGCCGTGGGTACAGAATCATCAGTGTTTCCCTTCTTTTTGTCTCTACTGCACATGACAAAGGGTTTCCTTGATTTATTTATATCTCTGGTGTTCTAGAGAAAGTGAAAAAGCATTGACCCCACAAATACCTCTTATGTTGTTTGTATTTCTGTAAAAAACCCTGTAATTGTACACTAGATTAAATATATGTTACTCTTGCACACCTCTCTAAAGTTATATATTGTACTGCTAATGTTTTCTTTTCCTTATCTTATCCAGGTCTAGGATTCAGTATTGCAGGAGGGGTTGGAAACCAACACATCCCTGGGGACAACAGCATTTATGTTACCAAGATTATTGATGGAGGAGCTGCGCAAAAGGATGGGAGATTGCAGGTTGGAGATAGACTTCTTATGGTAAGTATGACAGATTTAAATCACATTTTATTTGGCCTAAATTTATTTCACATAAGGACTTTAATTCACCGTACATCTTACTGGAGGTAACCATTCCAACTTCTATAATAATGATGAGTTATGTTTTCATCATCTTCTTTTTTTCCCCATTCTTTATATATATTTCTGAGGTTACAGTTAAAAAAGCATTACTCTGGAAACCCAACAATTTATGAAGAGAAAGCAATGGCTCACATTACTTTGATAAACCTTTAACTGAGAAGAGGATAAATGTATTAGGCACATCAATAGCAAGTCAAAATGCACCAAAACTTTAAAAGAAGATTTCAGACAACTTGTTCATTATAACAGTACTGATTCTACTGCTCATTTTAAGAAAATGGGAAGATGTGAACGTGTGTCACTCTCAGTGGACTGTAACCTACATTTCAGTATATGTAGGAATGCTTTATATATATGTTCCATGTAGATGTTCAAAGAAAATACTTTTCCATCTTTTTTCCTGAGGAAGTGTACTTATTCAAATTTATCTCACTTCAGGAATTCTTCCTAATATTTGCAGTGCTAGTATGTTGCTCTCTGGAGATGATTCTGTCCCACTCAGAAAGTTATTTCATCCTTTGTTGAGAGGGAAATCCTGACCCTGGTGAATCAGCAGAAGTTAATCTATGTCAAGCTGTATTCATGTTGATGCATTTGCAGAGATTTCAGCAGGTAGAGAATGAGTGCCATGAAAAAATGTGCTGCAGTAGCTCTGTTTTGTAGAGTGATATCTAAGCAGCAAAAAATTGCCATGACATTTTTTTGCTGCCTGCAAAACTGTTCCTAATTGAGGTTTTCTTTAGGTGGCTGCGGACACTGTGTTCCAGACATATGTGAAGATAAGCATTCATTTTATACAGGGCATTAAACAGAACTGGAAAGGCACTTGTTTGCTGGGTTGGTGACTTTTAGACTTTTTTTAATTAACCCAAGTGGATAGATGAAACAGATTAAGGATCAAATGGTGTCATAAAAATCAAAGCAAAATGAAACTAGAGCTTAGAATTTCTTTGGCATTTCTTCTTTGCTGTTTCTCTGTACAGTAAAATCCAAGTCACTGCTGTATAATGAAGGTTTGGCTCATTTTGCTATAGAAATGTATATTTGTATTTGCTAAATTTACACCTTATTTTGTTATTTTGCACCTTGTAGCAAATCAGCTTGTTTTCAGCTGTTGTTTTCTTTAGCATTCCTTGCAGCTTTTGTGTCTTCTGTAAGTGGATTTACACACCCTGTATTCATCATCTTCTGCATAATTTAATCAGGGTGAATTTAAATAGAAATATAATTATTTTATACACACTATGTAAAAATTCATTCTTTCCAGATTTTTATAGGATTTATCTGTTAAACACCTCTTCTCAGTCCTGAATCTGTGATTCAGTGCAGTCAGATATACACGTTCTTCATTGTTACAAGTTTGCACTCCTGAATTTGACTTCTGAAAATGAGCAGTCATCATTCTCAGTGTGTGTGCTGTCTTTATACTGCATCCTTTCAGTCTGGACTCATTCTTTGCTTACTGTCATCTTCTTTTATTGCAGCATGTAAAATGAGCAAAGAAAATCAAACAATATTATTCTCCACTAATTATGTACTTCCAGACCAAGGTTCGCTGTTGGATAACAAAATCCTATTGAACTTGCTCTGGGTATATCTTAGTTATTACATTTTGGAGATAAATTTGCAAGATCAGAGTCTATTTCTAAAATCTGTGCAGATTACGGCCATGTTTTCTGGTTCTCTCCAACAAGACACACTGATTTCTTTATCATTTGTGTAGCTTCAGTGTTTTTTCTCTCTTGCATTGTGAACTGTCTGTCAGTTTATGGCATTAACTTCATGATCCTTTGTGAAAAGTGAGTGAAAGAATTAATTACTTTCTTTTGGCAGTGTATCAACACAATATTACCCTTGTCATCTGTACGGTCCTACTTCTGCTTCACTGATTCCTTATTGATTAGATGTTTAAACACTTTTTTTTTTCCTCTTTCCTCAGTAATGAATCCTTGCTTGATCTTTGGGGTTTTTTTCCATCATTTCTCTACAAAATTTACCAGAACTTGTCATCCTTCTGGAATTCTCAGCAGCTTCTAGGGAACTTGTTTCATTTTTGTATCTGTGTATCCTGGGCTGCATCAAAAGGAGCATGACCAGCAGGTCAAGGGAGGTGATCCTGCCCCTCTACTCTGCTCTCATGAGACCCCACTTGCCACACTGTGTGCAGTTCTGGTGTCAAATTAAGAAGGACATGGAACAAGTCCAGAGGAGGGCCACGAGGACGATGAGGGACTGGAGCACCTCCTGTATGAAGATAGGATGAGAAAGTTGGGGCTGTTGAGCCTGGAGAAGAGAAGGCTGCGTGGAGACCTCAGAGCAGCCTTCCAGTATCTGAAGGGGGCCTAAAAGGGTGCTGGGGAGGGACTTTTCATGACAGACTGTAGTGATAGGACAATGGGTAACGGGTTCAAACTTAAACAGCGGAAGTTCAGGTTAGATATAAGGAAGAAGTTCTTTACTGTGAGGGTGGTGAGGCACTGGAATGGGTTGCCCAGGGAAGTTGTGAACGCTCCATCCCTGGCAGCGTTCAAGGCCAGGTTGGACAGACCCTTGGGTGACATGATTTAGTGTGAGGTGTCCCTGCCCACAGCAGGGGGGCTGGAACTAGATGATCTTAAGGTCCTCTCCAACCCAAACCATTCTATAATAAGTTTCTACAAAATGCTTTTAGATCCCAAAGAACATGCAAATCAAATGCATTACAATTTAAGATGCAATAAAAGGGATGCTGCAAAATCAAAACTAATATAGAAATGCAAAAAAATTAGGTGCCATCTGGGCATTTTGCAGCTTGATGACCCTTCAGTTATTAAGTGCAGATTGTTAATAGTGTGTTAGGCACTCAGAAGATGTAGTATGTAAATACTGAGCATAGTGGTTATGTGAAATCTATACATGGGCATGTTATACAGTTATGTTTCTATGGCATGAAGCCTGGACTTAAGGCTTATTATCCCGAGCACTTGCACAAGAAAATGCTGCATTGTAAAGATAATCCTGAGGTACCCATTAGAAAAATTACTGGAGGAAGCATAAGACTGCTTAAGCTGAAGGCTGAACTCAGTGTTTTTTCTAGGTATATGTGAAAGGAACAGGCCAGAGCTCTGCTCAGACGACTTACAGAGAAAAACACTTCCTTACTGTGTTTTGGCGGTGTCCTGGGTTCAGCAGCAGCAGTCATTTTTCTCCTTCTTAGTAGCTGGTGTAGTGCTGTGGTTTTGACTTTCAGCCTGGGAACAGCGCTGATAACGCCAATGGTTTCAGTTGCTGCTCAGTAATGTTTTCTCTGACCAAGGACTTTCTGAGTCTCATGCTCTGCCAGGGAGGAGGGAAAGCTGGGAGGAAGCAGAGACAGGACACCTGACCCAAACTGACCAAAGAGGTATTCCATACCACAGCACGTCATGCCCAGGATGTAAAAAAACAGAGGGCAGGGATCTGGAAGAGGGGGGTTCGCTGCTGGGTCGGACTTGGTATCAGGCGCTGAGGTATTCTCTTCCCTTGTTACTTCCCTTATCATTATTATTATTGGTGGTAGCAGCAGTGGTTTGTGTTATACCTTAGTTACTGGACTGTTCTTATCTCAGCCCGTGGGTGTTACATTCTTTCGATTCTCCTCCCCATCCCTCCAGGAGAGGGGGGAGGAAGAGGGGGGAGTAAATGAGCAAACTGTGTGAGAGGCTTAAACCACGACAGTGATAGTGCTTGGGTGCTGAGACTCCCAGACTGCATTATGTGGGTGTTGAGACTCTCAGACTGCACTATGTGTCTCAGCTAGGTTGCTTCTCTCTGTGTGGAATGGAGCAAAGGGAAATCACAAGGCATCTTAGGCTAACGTGATAACTCAGGGTCAGCTATAGGTTGCTCAGGAATTTATCCAACTAAATCTCAATAATCTCTATGGATGGAGCTTGCACAGCCTCTCCATGAGGCCTGCTCTACTGTTCAGTATTCCTCATGAGGAAAATACTTTTCCATATACTGTTTGATCCTCTCCTGTTTCAACACATGCCTGCTGTCTCCCAACCTGTTACCACATGCCTGTCTGAAAAGCTGAGCTCTGTCTTGATGACCTTCCTATAAGCGCCGAGGGTCTGCTGGTAGTTGTTCCTAGAGGTGCTCCTGCTCTAGTCTGAAAAAGCCCAGTTCTCCCAGCTTCTCCGCACCAGGCCAGTGTTCCGATCTCAACTGTCTTGGTAGCAGTTCCATCAACTTGCTCTGTTTTATTATCTTTCCTATAGTGCAGGGACCAAAACTGAACATGTATCTGGCTACAGTTTAATTAATGGCAACTACTGGGGAATAATCCATTCCTGTATCTCCTGGCTCTGTTCCTGCTCATACAACCTAGGATGCTGTTGACCTCTTTGTTGCCAGGATGCACAACTGTCTGATGCACAGCTTGCAGTTCATCAAAGCCCCAGGCACTTTTCCATGGAAATGTGACCAGCAGCCTAAAGGAGGTGATCCTGCCCCTCTATTCTGCTCTCGTAAGACCTCACTTGGAGCACTGTGTGCAGTTCTGGTGTCCTCAACATCAAAAGGACATGGAACTGTTGGAACAAGTCCAGAGGAGGGCCACGAGGATGATCAGGGGACTGGAGCACCTCCCGTATGAAGATAGGCTGAGAAAGTTGGGACTGTTCAGGCTGGAGAAGAGAAGGCTGCGTGGAGACCTCAGAGCAGCCTTCCAGTATATGAAGGGGGCTTATAAGTATGCTGGGAATGAACAATTCGTTAGGGGCTGTAGTGATAGGACAATGGGTAATGGGTTCAAACTTAAACAGAGGAAGTTTTGATTGGATATAAGGAGGAAGTTCTTTACTGTAAGAGTGGTGAGGTGCTGGCACAGGATGCCCAGAGAAGTTGTGAATGCTCCATCCCTGGCTGTGTTCAAGGCCAGGCTGGACAGAGCCTTGGGCAACATGGTTCAGTATGAGGTGTTGCTGCCCATGGCAGGGGCTGGAACTTGATGATCTTAAGGTCTTTTCCAACCCAAGCCATTCTAATATTCTATGATTCTACTACCAGTCTGTCAGTGACCAGCCTGTGCTATTGAAGAGGGTTAGTCTGTGCCAGGGGCAGGACTTAACTGTTTTTCTCCCTGCTGAACATCCTCAAGTTCTTGTAAGCCCCTTTCTCCTGCTATGCAGTATGGTAGTCCTGCCCTCAAGTATGTGCGCTTACACCCTCACACTGAAGTATCATCTGACAATAAGATGAGAGTGCACTCCTCATCTCTTCCAGGTCATTGGCAATGATGATCAAGAACTGAAAAATGGTTTAGGTTATTATCTGTCAGATAATTATTACTTTCATTTATCTGATACTATCATCTCACTTTGGAAGAGTTTTCTATAGAATGGATAAATGAGAAATCAGTATAAAAATGTTTGGTTTTGCTGAAACAAAAAACCACCAATAGCTTGAAGTAAGTTATTTATCAGAGAAAACTCTAAAATATTAGGCTTTAAAAGAAAATTTAAGCTAAGATTTATCTCTCATAAGTGTTAGCTTTTCAAAAATGTCTTCTGTGCCAAATACCCTTGCATGTTTGGGCCATATCCTGTTGCTTCTTGGCCAGTGTAGCCACAAAGATGAGGCTTTTGTGGAGCTATTTATGCTTATAGGAAAAATGATGCTACCCACACACCAAGAGATTTAATTTGATTGGGATTTTTGCTGAAAACAGAAGAAACGGAAGTCACTTTCTTTTTCAGAAATTTAGGCTTGCTTTTACCTGATTCTGTGCTGAAAATGCATTATTGTTTGGTGGTTTCATAGGTCTGCACAGGGGTTGTAATTACACAATTGTCAATATGTTCTTTGCAGGATCCCTTACTGGTATCTGTTTCTTTCAGATTGTAGGTGGATGCAAGATCATGTTTGTTTTAAAGTAATCACAATGTATAATTTAAGATGCATCTAGATTAGCATTCAGTCCTGATCAGAAGTGGTCTTTAGAAGCGATTTTGCCTGTCTTCTGGGGTGGTCTTTTAGAAAACAATTTGGATTTTTTTCAGTGAAACTCAAACAGATAATGTGATCCAGCAGCATATTTCATTGCAGCTGCAAACAGGCGTTCCAGTCAGCAGGCTAGGTGTAATGCAAGCTAACCCCCTTAAAAGCTGCACGGTATGAGTGTCATATCATCCAGAACCTCTGTTGCTGTGGATCACACCTAGTGCACACATTCTTCACTCAGGTAGGTGCAGCCACAGATCCAGGGTTGTACTGCTATGCCAGTTGATGGAGTGCAGGCACTACCCAGCTAGGCTTAAAGGAATAAAACAGGGTGAGCAGGTAGTACCTGATCTGCAGGCTATACTGGCAACTGCCATAAGGGAAACATGCTAGAAAAATTATACACTAAGGTGGAGAGTGAAATAGTGCTGAACCAACTCAGAGGTTTGGGGGCTGCATCCCTCCTGATGGATGTAAGAACAGTTCTGGGCTCTGAGCGAGATTTACACCGTCACTGGCTCTGGTGTTGCAGCGCTTTACCTAGCCTTCAAACCTAGATTTGCTAAGTTTTTGGATGATAGCCTACCAATAAGCTTCCCAATTTATTCCTTCTGATGATACTCCCATCCAGTTGTTCCTCCGCTGTTGTATTGTTCTCCTGGTTTCATCTGGGATACGGTTAATTTTCTTCCTAGTATCTGGTGCAGTGCTGTGTTTTGGCTTTAGTCTGAGAACAATGCTGATAACACACCGAGTTGTTGCTCAGTAGCACTTACTCTGATCAAGGACTTTTCAGTCTCTCCTGGCAGTGAGGAGGGGCACAAGAAGCCAGGAGGAAGCAGAGACAGGACACCTGACCCAAACTAGCCAAAGGGGTATTCCATACCACAGCACATCATGCCCAGTATATAAACTGGGGGGAGTCACCTAGAAGGCCCAGATCACTTCTCAGGTCAGGCTGGGTATCAGTTGGCGGGTGGTGAGCAATTGTGTTGTACATCACTTGTGTTTATTGTCTTTTTCTCTTTTCCCATCTTAGTTTTATATTGTCTCTCCTTCTTATTTCCCTTATCATTAGTAGTAGCAGTATATCACACTTTAGTTTAATAACTAAACTAAACTGTTCTTATCTCAACCCGTGGGGTTTACATTCTTTCATTTCTCCTCACCATACCACCTGGGTGGGAGGGAACAGGGGGAATGAGTGAGAGGCTGCTTAGTGCTGAGTTAACAGCTGGGTTTAAACCACGACATCCTCATGCCACTTCATTAGCCTAAAAAACACCCTTTTTTAAACTAAAATCATCATCAACTGGGATTGAAAAATGATGGTTCAGAATAGACAGAGTGCCACTTGCACTGTCTATGCACAGCGCTGCTTGAAGCATGAAGCCCACTGCTCAGACTCATGTTTGTCTGTGAAGCAGAATCTCTTGCATTTCTCTGCAAAGATCTGGTTTAGGACACTTAGTCCATAACTGTTAATAATCTAAGCAAGCTAATTTCAGAGAGATAATCACAGTGCAGCACTTGTACAATTAACCCAAGAGTCTATGGTATTATAAGGAACTAGTTAATTTGACCAGATTTACATCCTTACAACAAATGATTGGTCTTCAGCACTGAAACACCTTCCATAGCCTTTTAAATTGTCCTGAGCTTTTAAAAAGGCCATCAGCATTCAAGAGTTACAGCTGGCATGTAGCAGGTGTTCACTGGCAAATATTCACTTAGGCTTCACACAGAAAAATCTGCTTCCTGAATGAAAAGTAGATTATTACACAAAAGCAAACTACCACTGGCAAGGTAAAGATCATCTCTTTGTCTCATTCACTGAGTGAGTGAAATGTCCCTTGCCTTAAATCAGTAGAGGAAAGTAATGAATTCCTTTAAAAAACAAAAAGGAAAATTAAATAAGACAAACTTAACCTCCAGAGCTCTTAATCTGTTATCAGTTTATGCAGTTGTGAATTAAGTTATTCTTTAGAGCACTTGTATAGTCAATTTGGGGATTTTAAGCTACTTCTCTGTGCCTTTGTTTTCCAATATGAATCTAGGAAAACTTCCAAATATGATAATTCTTGCTTAGGTTTACACTTCATTGCCTCAATTATGCTATTTAGGAAAAAAACCCCAAACTATCACAGTCTTTTTATAGGTCTTTTGCAACATTTCTTACTGATTTCCCTCATCACTCAAATAGCTTCTTTGATTAGACTTATATCTTTAATTTCCTTCTCTATTGCTGTATTATTTCTTCCTCTTATTCTTTTCCTGTAATATCAGTATGTCTTTTTATAACATAAACCTTCTGTTTAAAGGAACAGATTTCCTAATTTCTTTTTTACTTCAAGTGCTGTTTGAATTTCTGAATTTTCCGTAAAGTTTCTGTATGGAATTTTCCCATTAGAGAAGCTGCGCTTGCTCCATGCTTTTCCTTCTGACTCCTTTGGCTCCTGTGTCAACATTTTTTTGGCTCTAGCATCTCATTTTGTAACTAAACTGACCACTCAAGTAAATTTCTTTTTTAGCATTTTCCTTAGGCTTTTTTTCTCCCTGAATTCATTGCTACTGAAGTTGGCTTCTTAGAGCCAGCATGTTGGCCTGCATTACCCATTCTACCCACTCAGCTCTGATATGAGCCCTTCTGCATGAGTGTTTCAGCATCTCAGAGGGTTGTATGCCATATACGCTTTGATTCCTTATTTTGTGTGCATCTCCCACTCTTTATCTCCTTTACTGCTAAGATCTAGGTTGTCTTGACAGCTTTGGTGTGAGGCATTGACTATGCCACAACCACTGAAAAAGCCAGATTTAGTAGTTGAAATTCTGTTAAAACAGACATCTTTTATGGAAACAAGAAAAAGCTCGAGGAATAGTCTGACTTGGAGATTCTGAGAGATTCTGCTCTCTCTATAGATCTTACCATAAAAAACAACTACAACATCATATTTCCTAATAATCACCATCTCTGTCATAATGTTTTGAAGGAGGATATCCAGAGACTTTTTTTTATGAAGAAAATTACATACGACAGTAGGGAGCTGAACAGTATAATTCAGTGTATTTGGGTTTTCATTTTTATATATACCAGAATACATACAGATGTCTTTATTTATAATCATTGTTTTATGATCAAAAATTTATTGATACATGCATATATTAGTATTAATTGTAATTTTAAGCCCAAAGCAAGGGCTACCTTCTGAAGGAAACTAGGAAACGCATAGTATATTTTGTATACCAAAATTCTAAATTGGTTTTGGGAATGATCAAAAAAAGAATTTTATTTCCTTCCCAAAAGCTCTCATTGAAAACACACCTTATGAAACTATTGAGAATCTTTGTCTTAATGAATGAATCAACGCGTTTGTTTGTTTGTTTGCTGTTGATGTACATTGAGTCTGTCTTCATTTCTTTTTTTACTGAGAACTGAGCAGTCCAGGACAGAATTAATTAATAGCAAACTTCCTTTCTAGGAGTGCTCTATAGAGATGAGAAACCTCTAATTTTCTGTATATCTGAGGGGAGTTTGAATAACAATTTTGGTATATGTTGCTGGGATGCTTCTTATACAGACCTCTGCTTACTTTGAAGGGTCTTTCCTTCTCTTCAGATTTTCTACCAACATCTTTTCTCTGAAGTTCTCCTTTGTGTCTTGATTTCACTCATGCATTACTTTTCTTCAAGTTCTACCAAGTTCCAGCTCTACATATATCAGTTTTCCACAATATTTTGCACTCTTAAACTTATATGTACTAGGACAGAGGAAAAATAATTGTTGTGCATAAACTTTGCTATGATCTCTAGGATTTTAATGCGTCTAAACAATGCATAACTGCTTAGACACTAATTCTTAGTTTAGAATCACTTGGTCTTTAAATCTTAACTTCAAGATTTGTACAACTTCTGCACAGTGTTGTTATAATGCCTGTCCTGTAAAGCTCTTGCCAGAGAGATAAGAAATAGGACCTGTCAAAGCAAATACAAGTTTATCCTCCAACTACACAACTGTGACATCCAAGTGTGTTGTGATGGAAGTACAAGAGTCCTAACCATGGTTTTTATCAGCTAGATTTCCAGGGGGAAATAAAAAGTTGCAGTGAGTCTATTTGTGTCTTAATTGGTATTATACCCTCCTAAAAAGACCAAAAGTCAAAATCCAGACTGTGCTCTGATATTTCATTCTGTTACATTTTGGTTTTTTTTTCCAAGAACAATTATTTACAGCAGCAGTATAGTGAGAGGTTATTATGTGAGATTTTTACTTCAAAAAGCTTGCAATTAGTATGAGACACAACGTGGTAGATTCAATGTACAGACTGTGTGGGAAGGGGAAAAGGTAAAGTGTGAATCTTCAGTATTTGGCAGTTTTGAAATACATAAACAAGAAAGGCTTAATTTCAGTCACTTCTTGCTATTAGCCCAGTACATTAGAAGGCACTCATTACAAGTACATATGTATGTTACTTCTGTTCATAACAAAGAAAACCAGAGGAATTTATAGAAGTATCAGATTTCAATTTAAATAGAAGACCTGTCAAAATACAGCATGCAGTGTCAACACTCTTCTGAGTGTTAGGTTGTATCATTGCTGTTCACGTCAAATTATCATAACCTGCATGTCATTGCCTCTTTCAAGTAACCTTAAAACCAAACATGACAATTATAGAAGGAACAAAGTTTTAACAGAATCCCTACATATAGCACCCTTTCCAATAGCAGTCATTCTCTCTTGGTGTTGATGAAGTCGTCTAGGTATGAAGAATCCTCCAGTGTTTCATAACAGCTGGATTTCTTTCCGGTTACCAAACCCTTTTCAATAGCTCATTGTCACAGCCAGTCTGATAATTTACTGATACTAAATGCCCTAAATTCTGCAATTTACAGATGTACTATGTTATACTATATTTGAGGAGCTACTTCTTCCATCTTGCATCATTTTTACAAGGAACCTTTGCAGTAACTGTAGAACTTGGAGGATGGCACTTTAAATAACAATGAAGCATTCCATATATAACATTTAGCGTGAAATATAGGTCACTGGAACAGGCTCCCCAGGGAAGTGGTCAAGGCACCAAGCCTGAGTTCAAGGACTGTCTGGACAATGCTCTTAGACATATGATTTAGTTTTAGGTAGTCCTGCAAGAAACAGGGAGTTGGACTGGATGATTCTTATTGGTTCCTTCCAACTTGAGATATTCTGTGATCCTATGATTTCTGTTGACTTATATCACATGTCTGAAATGTGTATCTAACACCCTTCTTTACTTCTTTCCTCTATCCTATAGTTTCTCCATTCAGGATGTATGTTTTCTGGGGTAGGGACTACTCACTATTCTGTTTATAGGAGGACAACTTATTGTTGACTTCTGTGGATATAGTGGATTTATATGTGACTAAATGTTATGTGCCTCTACAATAAACCACTTCTGACAATTTTCTTTTTACTGTCTTTCTATGGGAGTAAAGCATATATAGGGAAAGTTTATTGTCACCATTCCCTTCCCTAATTAATTTGTAGTCCTCTATTATTATACTTGCTTATGTCAAGTACTTTTGTTTTCTGGTAAAGCATAGAACTAGTAATACATTCTCTTATTTTTAACATACTTCCAGAAAACTGACAAACTTTTCATTGAATATCACTTTTACCCATCTGGAAATACACTTTTCATTTCCTGCACCTCATAGGCAGTCCTTTATTCTGTATATCACTTTGTACCTCTTATTATTGTAATGGTAAATGTCATAACAAGGATGGAAAGACTTGGGGTGTTAAGTATTTCTGAGGTCCCGGCCATTCATGCCAAGAGGTGAATTCGGACATTTCATCTTGATATGTCAAATAAGGCAGTTTCTATAAATGATCTGGTATTGTTAAATTATTATTAAATGTAGTTTTATGTTAATGATGATACTGGTAGAAGAATTTCACAAAGGACTTTTCTACTCACAAGACTAAGTACCACCTCGACCCGTTATGATTCTGTCATATTATCAATACTGCTGTGTCACTCTTTGAATATGCATGTACTAAGAAAACTGTACTTTCTCCCTTGCCAAATACTGCTTCTGTAATCTTCAGTGCTCTTTTTCTACAGCCTTTTTCCCAACATTGTGATAACTGCAAGGCTGTGTCATTTTTTGTGTCTGTTTCTGCATTCAAACTCACCTATCTGATTTCTCCTTTAAGGTGAATAATTACAGTTTAGAAGAAGTCACCCATGAAGAGGCAGTAGCGATACTGAAGAACACATCAGATGTAGTGTATCTGAAAGTTGGAAAGCCCACTACCATTTACATGACTGATCCATATGGCCCACCAGATATTACTCACTGTAAGTGACTTCTGCAACTCATTTCATAGGAGGTGATTTGTCAGATGATTGTGGGTTTTTTTCATATCTTGTCCAAAGTACCCCATTAAAGTTCATGAAACAGCTTGGAAGGCTGCAAAAATGAAATGTTTACTGCTACTTAAGTATGCTACACTCATTAAATAGTACAAATAATGTAACTCTGCTACAATATTTTGCATCAAAAGTAACAATGTACCTGATATGCTGCTGTGCTGATTCCAAATTGCCATTGTCCAGGTAATCGGACTGAGCTGTAACTCTTGTGACAATTACAGTAATATGTAAAGGCAAATATATATTTTTAATGTAATTGGATTTGTAGACTGGAATCCTCTGTCCACTGAAAAATTAGAACCAGCAGCAAACTACCTTGTACAAATACAGTGAAAAGCCCGAGGTGATTATACATCATATGTGAAGAAAATATTTAGTTGGAATGTAAAAGTCCTACTTCTTACGTTGACAACCTCCTTGCTGATGTGCTTTTTTACCCATGAGGGTATGACAGCAATTAGGATCTTCAGTCTCTCCCATCTGTCCAACCTACACATGTCTTCAGGATTTATTCAGTTCTCTTTTGTCTCCTTATCTGAGTGTCCTAGGCACTAATTTAGCCTTTATCTCCTGCCTTCATCTCTTAACAGCTTGGCTCTTTGTTTTAGTTTGGGTGTAGGCTGTTCTCACAAGTTATATGTAGTTACGTTGAGTATTGAAGACCTACTGATGAATCTAGGTGTTATTAATACATAACATTCTTATACCCCTCCTCCCAGTCCTCCTGGTGTCCATACCTAGGCATTCCCATTCCCTGTTCATTCACAGCAATCTTAACATTTCAGTTGCAGCTCTCTGTATCAGTGGTGTCTGTTAGTCTAAGCAGTGCATTACTGGAACTACATTCCTTCATTTATGTGTTCATTAAGAAATGTCTACTTTGGGTTCAACTACCAGCAGGGAGCAGCTGCACTGTTTAACAACTGGATGGCAGTTAAAATCTTGACAAGGCCTTCGGCAACTGATTCATACCCATCTTAATCTGCCACTAATGCTAGGGGCACTTAAGGCCAACCAAGGGCTGGGGAAGGCAGGTTTTCCTAGCAAATGACACAGAATTAAATTTTTCCTGCACTTTTGCATAGTGTTGCTACTGTGGTCTGACAAAGCTAATGGAAAAGCTAAATATCCATAATGCTCCTTATTCAGACTGCTCCATAAAAATAGAAGGGAAGGGTTTGTAACTTGCACATCAGGTGGTATACTCAACTGTGTTGAGGATACCTGTTTGGTTAGCGTTAACAATGGGTAGCAATCATGTTGTTCAGTAGCAGTCTGGTCTGGATCTTCGCAAAGCCCAAGAACTAAAAATGCTAAATGTTCCTATGCAATCTCCTGCTTTATAATACTTTCAAACTAATAATTTGGGAGTTCTAAAACAGTGTGTTTTGTTAGGTCAGATTATAGATCAGCAGCATATGAGGAGACAGAAGTAAAGAATATTTTCAGTGGCTCACCCCAGGCTGTTGGTGCATACAGATTCATTTATCCTCAGGGAACCTTTCATTATACCTACACATTCAGAGTATTTCAGAACTGGTAACAGCCTTTCCCTGTAGAGATATTTTGCTTCGAAACATTCTGTATCAGTATCCGAAAGACTGAAACTAATACTAGAAAGTTTAGCTGCCTTCTTCTCATGAGAAGATCAATCATAGCTCATTGCAGAAACACATATTGTTTTTGCCATTTATCATTTCCTTTTCTAGATTAACTAGAGATGGAATATGACTGTTATTACTTATCTCTGGTCATAAATATCCCCAGTAACTTCAAAATAGCAAAAAGCAAGCAAGCAAAGCAAACCCACAGCCCAAGTGTAGATTCAGACAGCACAGTCCTGTAATTTTCATTATTAATCATTAGTGTGTAAGAGATTTGTATCCACTTTCTATTTTAAATATACAGATTTACAACCATCTAAATACCAGCTATGAAATTTCAATTATATTGGGAATTTTGGCACCTTTAGTAGATCACAGCTTTAAATCTTCACCATGCATAATTCTTGCCATACATGAAATTCCTGCTCTTATCTTACATTAAGCCCTTACTATATTACTTCCATTGCTGCATATTGGAGCCAAAAAGAGGAGTGTGCTTTTAATGCAATTTTCTCCTATTTACATTTCCTTGTTCAAGTTAGTCCTAATTGAAGAAAATGTTTCCTGTTTCCCAAACTACTTTTTCTTATTCAGATCTGTAAAGAGTCAATTGCTGCAAATGAGCCATAATAATCATAATTATTATTAGTATTAGTATTATTAACCTTTCAGGAAAAATCCAGCTGTTCATTCTTTCTTGTTACATTTGAAGCTCTCTCAGGCAAAGATTGTCTGTTCTGATGTTATTTATAGCAATGAGCATGTTCTTGGTTCTCTTGATGCTCTTGTGACATCTAATCAAACATGGAAGTGACTAACTAGAAATGCTTATTCTTACCATCAGCTTACTCTCCACCAATGGAAAATCATATACTCTCTTCTGGAAACAATGGCACTTTAGAGTACAAGGCATCCCTGGCCCCTATCTCACCAGGAAGATACTCACCCATTCCAAAGCACATGCTTGTGGAGGATGACTACACCAGGTCAGATGCTTCTCTTTGTTTGTTACTTCTCATTATAATTGCAGGGTACATAGGTAAAGTGTTCAATGCACCTCAAATAGAATATTGCTTAGAGTTATTTCCACTCATGTTCAAGGGAAGATGAACTGAAGCTGTTACAGGTACGAAGACAACTCAGAGGAAGATCACATGAATGAATGCTTACGGGAGGTCTGTGCTGTCTGAGTGCAATCCTGCACTAATTCCTAAACAGGATGGCTGCACTAGAGCAATGTGGCACTGAGAAAAAACTTCTGCTTCTTAACACAGCTAGATCTCAGGATCAGTGACTCATCTGGCTCACTGCATGTATGGGTGGAGGGACTCTATGTGCATTGTACCAGCCCATGACAGTATGCTGGGAAAGGTCCAGGTTGTTTAGGTTAGCAAAAGTGAGGCTGAAATAGCCTGTGATTGCTCTGTGTACACACATTGGAAGATAAATGTTATGGAAAGAAAACACTATGGGAAAAGAAAAATAGTGTATAAACTGGCTGCAAATCAATATTGGAGGGAAACTGGAAAAAGCCTCTTAACCACTACAGCAATCATAATATGAAACAGTTTTCTGTGAGAGCAGAGAGGTTAAAAGGAAACTATATAGTATAGTGGTACTTGATACCTTCATAGAAAAGGAGTTCTTTGATGCGATCATCAGCAAAATGACCCTGGAAATTGTTTCTTATCCCTTTTCATTTTAATCCCAAAAGAATTGTACTACTATATGGAAGTCTGGTAGCAGAATTGTATCTGTGTAGTTGGTTTCCAGGTAGAAGAGGAAATAGGAAAATGCTGGGTGGGTTCTTTTCTGCCTTTTGTTAGATCAACACTGAATGTCACTGATGAGGCAGCGTGTATTTATCTTTTTGTTTGAAGAACACTACCATTCACTTAGGAGACAGCAGCTGTTACATTTGTAAAATGAGCCCCCATTATAATGCCACAGAAAATGAGAAATTAATTCTTTTCCCGTGCTGCAGTATTTATAAAGTCATTGTATTTAAAGCTAGGAGGGAGCCGTTCCCATCATCTGACCTGGCCTCCTGTGTGTATCAAGCCAAAGAATCTCCACTTGTGCATTCATCAGCTTCATAACTTGCTAATTTGCATTTAATTATTTTTGTTGCATATGATTATAATCTCAAGCTGCTGAACTTGTTGGATCAGACAGATTCAGAGTAACTAAATTGGGATAGAGTGTCTGATCAGGACATGAATGCATAGTAACCACACCTTGCTTCCCTGTGTTGGTTAGAAGAATCTCTGTTTTGACTGAGGGTGCAAAGCTTGACATTGCTTTCCTTCAACTTATGAGACATTCAATTAGGATGATTTTTCTCCAAAAGGTTCCATGAAGTTATATTTTTTAATTAATAGTTAAACCATTGATTTCATTAAATTGTGCATCAAGGCTTTACGTGTGTTAACAATGACCTTATAATTTCTAAATACCTGTGTATAGGAAAAGCACCAGTGTAGCTTCTGGGTTACAGTGTTGAAGGCTTTGTTAATAAGCTGAATTCTCTCCTTCTGTAATGAGATGTCAGCAACGTTATTACCCAGAAGGATTTAAAAAAAAGCCTAAAAATGGCAAAAAATTCTATCTTACAAGTAAATAATAGCTAAGGGGATCAAGAAAGACTTCACAGGAAGTGAAGTCTTCCTAAAGAGTGAGAAAACCTCCACTGTGCAATAAAAGACCATTTAAATTGTTAGATGGCCTGTAAGGTAATGAAGAGCTATCTTAAGACAGTTCGGTGTTTCTCTGTGTTCCATGCAGCTGATTTTATCTAATTATTTCTACCAAAAAGAAACCCAAGCAAGTCATATAAGAGAAGGCAATGACAGTCCGAGCCCATTAGTTTGGTAGAAAGAGCACTTGCTCAAAGAGCCATGCAGATTATATATTGAAAGTAATTAGTATATCTTTTTGATCTTTTAAGAAAGAAAGATGTATTTCTATGCTGATATTTTTAGTTTGTTTTTAAACAAGTTAATTCTGCTGGTTTAGCTCCTGACAGTAAAACCAAACACTAGCACAATCTGGTTCTTGACTGAGGTACTCACACCAATGTCCATTTTGTATTATTTGGGAGAAAAAAAATGAATGCCCAGAGAAGCTGTGAAATACTCCTGTGTTCTTGTTCCTATCTGGGCTGATATCCAAAGTCTTCTGTGGCACTGGCACTACTGACAGGAGAGTCTGTCTCTACAAACATTAATTTCTGTGCAAGGCATGTGGCACTAGCAGAAGTAAAGGTGTCAAGTAGTAGGAGCAGAGTGTATCCATGCAAAATGCTCTGAATGCATCAGAGCAAATCAGATGAAAATCTCATACTTCTAAACAAGTATTTACTTTGACCTACGGAAAAGGAGGCTATTATGTACTTAATTATATTAGTGATAAGAGTTTATATGCTACACTGTTACCCAGGATACAAAAGCACAAAGGTAAAATGAATGTAGTCATAGAATCATAGAATAGAATCATAGAATAGTTAGGGTTTGGAAAGGTCCTTAAGATCATCCAGTTCCAACCCGCCTGCCATGGGCAGGGACACCTCACACTAAACTATGTTGCCCAAGGCTCTGTCCAACTTGGTCTTGAACACTGCCAGGGATGGAGCATTCACAGCTTCCCTGGGCAACCCATTCCAGTGCCTCACCACCTTTACAGTAAAGAATTTCTTCCTCATATCCAGTCTAAACTTCCCCTGTTTAAGTTTGAACTCATCACCCCTTGTCCTCTCACTACAGTTCCTCATGAAGAGTCCCTCCCCAGCATCCCTATAGCCCCCCTTCAGATACTGGAAGGCTGCTCTGAGGTCTTCATGCAGCCTTCTCTTCTCCAGGCTCAACAGCCCCAACTTTCTCATCCTATCTTCATACGGGAGGTGCTGCAGTGCCCTGATCATTCTCGTGGCCCTCCTCTGGACTTGTTCCAACAGTTCCATGTCCTTTTGATGCTGAGGACACCAGAACTGCACACAATACTCCAAGTGAGGTCTCACAAGAGCAGAGTAGAGGAGCAGGATCACCTCCCTCGACCTGCTGGTCACGCTCCTTTTGATGCAGCCCAGGATACAGTTGACTTTCTGGGCTGCAAGCACACACTGCCGGCTCATGTTCATTTTCTCATCGACCAACAATCATAACGTAAAGGCAATTCTTGCCGTTGCATTTTCTCACTCAACATATATCATACAGTACTATCTGAGAGACACCCAAACGAGAGCCAGAGACCAGGTTTCTCCTCTGACTACAATGATAACATCTTCAAAGCAGAGCCATTTAACCCTTAAATGATGCTGAGCCTTGTTGTTTGCTTTAAACATCCGTGTAGCTAAGTATTGCCTATTGATTCAAATGGGACTATTAAAAATGCCACAGTTAACTCTCACAGTGATTTTCACAGCTATGCACTGAGAATAGTCAATGTACTTCTTCTGTGCAGTGCCATAGGATTTGCAGATGAGTGCCATTAAAATAAGTAGATATTTGGAACACCTTTGTTGCTGACCTGTTTAGAAAGACTTAAAATCTTTTGGGATGTAACTATCGTGTTGATAATTTTAGTGAAACTTATAGGTTTCCTCACATATTTTGTTATAATTAAGATTTTTGCCAACTCCTTCAGTCCTGTCCATTAAAACGATCTGGTTCATGCTACTAGGGGTTTTCATGGTGATCACATAGGGAAATTATTACCTGTGCAGTCATAATGTGGTGACACTTCTCGCAGGTTTTCATTTGTGCCAGCTGTATTTGGAACAGTAACTTCTCCTCTATAAGAGCTTTTGCAATTTCATCATTCTTTGCACACATGATTTGAGTGAGGCTGATGGCAAGCTTTCTTTTAACTTACTTGCTATAATGAATCTATTGGTAAATCTTAAATGGTTGATTATTCATCTCAATTTGTCCACTTCCTCTTGCTTTTCTTTTTTTCTTTTTCTTGGTGGTTTTTTTTTTTTTTTTTCTCCAGTTTTAAGGGGGTTTTTTTAACAAAATGTTTGTATTTTGGTTAAAAAATGTTTCTGTTAATAAAAACTTAGATTTTTTGATCTGATACTGAATCTGCATCTGAAAAACATCAGGTGAACTCTCACTTAATAAAACAAGGGGAGAAAAAATAAATTAATCCAAGCACAAGGGACAGAAACAACCCAAATCATCTTCAGCCACAAGTTTTAATGAAGCTGGATGTTGTCTTTTAATTACTGAGCTTTTTAAAATTGTGTATATCATTGGTCCAAAATGCTGTCAGTGATGGGCATAATTTACTTTTTGTTTTGTTGGATACATTTTAAATTGTCTGTGGATGGAAGCTTTGCTTTCCTTTATTTTTTTATGAAAATTGCCACCTTTTAAAGTCTAAATGAAATAACAATGTCAGGTTAGTAGAATGTGGGATCAAAAGTAGATAAAACCCAACTCTATCTATACAGTCATCATCATTCTGCAAGTAAGTCTGTATTTGTTTTAATTTCTAGCAAGATTTAAGTGTTGTGCAGGCAATACAGTAGATTCCTTGACTGTTGCTGACAATTTCCTAATGCTGCCATAGGAGAGAAACAGAAATAATTCTCTATTTGACTTGCTGCTTACATAAAGAGAAAAACTAGTGGCAGAGGTGGTGATAAATAACAGCTGGATCAGAGTGACCATGAGCTGTTTCAGTTCATGATTCAAAGGAAGTGTAAGTAGTCAGCAAGTTATGACTGTAGACTTCAGAAGAGCAGACTTCAGCCTTTATGAAGAAGTGCTAAGCAGAATCTCTTGGGATGCTGCCACAGAGACATAGAGTCCATGAAAAATGGATGATTTCTAAATAAAACTTGTTGAGAACTCATGAATGAACCATCCTGTTTAGCAGGAAGGAGGGGGATTCAGCAGAAGGCCTTCTTGGCTGAGCAGACAGCTTTCTGAAGGCCTAAAATGCAAGATACAGGCAAGCATTGCTTGACTGCTTAATGATAAAATTGAAAAGCTGCTTGATTTCAGCAAAGACAAGGGTTATAAAGGAAAATAAAAAGTGATTTTTCAGGTGTACTACTTTCAAGAAATGAAGGTAGGATAAGACAGACTATACAGAAAAAGGTGAAGTACACACCACCATCTTTTAAGGGACCAGAAGGTAATTGAAATAGTCAGCATAGATTTACCCAAAGCAAATTGCGTGCTTGTCCAGCCTGGTTGTCTTTCCTTATAAAAGCTGCGTGGATAAGGGGATAACAGTGGCTGCCCTATACCAACCCGGGCCACAGCACAGGTCCTGCCTTCATCAGGAATGCCTCTTTGCTGGGTGAAAACACAGCTGACTCCAAAGTCATACCTGACCTATGCCATAGCTCCCACAGATGATGTGTGTCTGGGATCTGCTGTGGGACCCATGGAGATTCCTTTTCTCCACTAGCTCCCCTGGGGAGTGGCTGCAAAGGCATTTCTCACACCTATCCTGTGGGCAGGAGACGCTGCAACACAGGGAGCACCCTTTAAAACTCCTCCAACAGCATCTCATCCAAACATGAGGAAGTGTTGGATAAACACATTGAACTAATCAATAGCTGGAAAGAAAATATGCTTTGTAAAGGTCTGGAAACCTTCTGGATACACTTTGAATATCTCTTGGATTATATGATGTCACCTATGCTGCCTTCTCCCAGCATGGCTATGATCATTTGCATGCAAGGGCTGACTTTGGTGAGGCTTTTGATACAGTCTCCCACAGCACTCCCATTTGAAAGCTGAGAAAGAGTGGACTGTAAGAAGAGACTGGGTTGGGAACTGACTGAACCAGTAGGCTGAAAGGGTAATAATTGCTTGATATCTGCCAGGTGGTCAGTGATGAGCAGAGTAGCCCAGGTGGTCAGTGATGAGCAGAGTAGCTCAGGATACTCTGAGCGTCAGTGAATATCTTCATCAATGACCTAGATCATGACACAGAGAGCACCTTCAGCAAATTTGCAGAGGATGATAAATGAAGGGGGAGTGGTTAACATGACAAATGACAGAGCTATATTCCAGAGGGATCTTGATATACTCAAGGACTTGGTGTTGAAAAGCCATATGAAGTTCAGTAGCAAGAAGACTGCATCTCAGTGCTGTGCAACAGCCTCACACGCTTGTATGGGCCATGAAGCAAACATGAAACTGCTGCTTCATTGAAGATGACCTGGAGGCTACAACAGATGCCAGGCTGAACATGGACCCGGGAGTGCCCTCTCATTGCCAGTCAGGTAATCAGCATAGGAGGCTATAATAGAAATATGGGCAGTAGAAAAAGATGAGTTATTTTCTAGAAGGCTGTGATCAATTCCCCTACTTTAACTTCAGAAGTGTTGTGGAAAAACAGGAGGGTTCTCAGGGTCCTAGATTGCCTGGAGATTAGAGGGATATTGAGGGAACAGGGGCTTGTTTAATGTTGTGAAGAAGAGGTTAAGGGGCAATTTAAGAGCACCCTATAAGTACTCAGTAGCAAAGATGATGAAACCAAACTCTTCTCAGTAGAGAAGGACCAATGGCCAGAAGCATTTGATTTGGATGTTCTGATTTCAGTTTAAGAAGAAAATCAATAGACAGTAGGTGGGTGTAGCAGTGCTATAGCAGGTTTCTTAGTAGGGTTGTGAAATATCCACCCTTTGAGATTTTTAGGCTTTGGCTAGATAAAATCATGGCTGATCTGTTATAGTGTTTGCAGTAATCCTCCTTCAAGCACAGGATTGGATGAGATGACCTATACAGATGCATTCCAACCAAATTTTCTATGACAGTAGGAAGAAAAGAAGGGTTTTTTTGTGGTACATTCATTACTAGTACAGCTGAGAGAGAATTACAATTTACTCTTTCGCAGATGTCTGCCTTCCTATTTGCAGAAATGCTGAAATTATAGCCTAAAAATCCTGTGGCTTTTAGCTGTACATTCCTTATGTCTTTAATGAACAACATCAGGAAAGATCCATAAAAACAAAGAACTACAATCTTGAGTTTTTACTTCCTATTTAACTTCAGGAAATGATGACATCAAAATTCTATGCTTCAGCTGATAAAAAATTCACTTTAACATTTAACTCTGGCTGGATAAAAACTCATGGATGGAAAAGCTGAGTTCCTGGTTTTGCTGTGAAAAGCATATTTGATTTTTTTTACATGTATCTTTCCAATATAACATTTTCTGGGTGAGGAGGAGGTGCTGGGAACTGGAAAGGAGAAAAAAGAAAAGCCATGAGTTGAAGTCTCAGGGGATTTTTAACCCATTTTGAAAGTAGCATTCCTTGACTGTTTCTTGTTTACTTATATAAACTTGCTGGCTGAGGATATTTTATGGAAACACCTTTAAGTTTGTATTGATACACAGATTTGATTTTCCAGTATTAAACTATAACAACTAACATTATGGTTTGTGTGTTATAAAAGTGTAAGTAATAGTTTTCTGACATGGTTTTATGAAGTATAATAATAGGAAAAAGGAACTGCAGTTTTTAGTTATGAGTCCTGAACACAGTTCCTTTGGGATCTTTAATAAAGATTTAGTTATCCATTGACAAAATCCATATACTGTAAGTTTTAAAAGTGTATATTTGCTGAAAAGAGTTAGCTGCGTAGTTCTTGTGTGGGAACAGAATTGAAACTCATGTTTCCCAGATGATCTTCAAGTACTGTAGGTAGGACTTTCAAACGGTGATTTTTACACCATGTTTTTGACCCAATGTTACTTTATAAGTGATGAGTAAAAGATACATAGAAGAACAGAGATGCAGTTATACGAATATGGCAGGCAATTGTGAGCTCTCCACAATTTTATCACGGTGCCTAACTCAAACTCATCATGTCAGCTATGCCCTCAAAAGAATAAACTAGTAATATGGGGAGACTGATAATTCCTTTAATTTATTCTTATTAAATTAGTATAACTTGGGCAGATTAAGTTAACATTTTCATGCTCATTTTTTGCCTGGGCTGGATTTGTTTATCAAGGAATAGCAAAGTTTGAATGTTTATATTGATTTAAAATTCAATGTAAATTATATCTATTATATTTAATGTAATTTTAATTAACTACTGGTATTATCAACTTAGAAGATAGACTGAGAAAGTTGGGGCTGTTCAGCCTGGAGAAGAGAAGGCTGTGTGGAGACTTCACAGCAGCCTTCCAGTATCTGAAAGGGGCCTATAGGAATGCTGGGGATGGACTCTTCATGAGGGACTGTAGTGATAGGACAAGGGGTAATGGGTTCAAACTTAAACAGGGAAAGTTTAGATTGGATATGAGGAAGAAATTCTTTACTGTAAGGGTGGTGAGGCACTGGAATGGGTTGCCCAGGGAAGTTGTGAATGCTCCATCGCTGGCGGTGTTCAAGGCCAGATTGGACAGAGCCTTGGGTGGCATGGTTTAGTGTGAGGAGTCCCTGCCCATGGCAGGGGAGTTGGAACTAGATGATCTTAAGGTCCTTTCCAACCCTAACTATTCTATGATTCTATGATTCTAGTTCCAACCATAGCTACTTGGTCATTTAAGGGATGGAGGGAGAATTACATGTCTTAGTTCATGTTCTGTTCTAGTCTAGTCTATGTTAAAAATTGTGGTGATACTGTATATTAAGTACTGCATTATTCCACACATAGCTTCACAGTGTTGAAATATGGGAGAAGATAGAACTTAATCCACATACCATCACCACTGCATTTGTGAAAATCCATCTTAATGCCAAAAAATATTATTCTTTGGAAAATCCACAGTTTATTTGTGTTTAATATTTTTTGCAATAGAACTCTTTCAGATTCCATATTGCACATTGAGGTATATCAAAGCTTCTCACCCTTCTGTAATAGTGACTCGATTATTTAAAAAAGCCAGCATGTTTGAGCACAACATTATATGGCCAAAGATAATTTCTCTCTACTTATTTCTTCCACCCCTTTCTGACGCAGAAACGTAAGCAGGAGTGATTCTGTTTTGTGTTCTGAGTGCTCAGTTCTGTCAGATTTTAACACTGAAGAGACCAGAGGAATAGTGGGAGTGTGTTTGGCAAGGGATTATGGTGCTATTGAATGCTAGCTAAAATGAGGGAAAACTTGCCACTGGTTGTGTGAGAACGGGAATCACAAAAAGGGAAGACTGGTATTTACTGGGTAAGAAAACTTGGATTTGGAAGTGAAATTTAGGAGAAGGAAGAACATAAGTAGAGAAGAATAGTCTGGAGAAGAGCAGCAATGAATTTCAAGGCTGCTAGACCAGCAACTCTCTCACACAGTGAGACATGAGGTTTGGAATAATGAGTAGTTGTGCAAGAAAAGACTGGGGTAAGGAACAGACAGAGAGAGCAGGTAGGAAAAGTTGCTGTTAAGATGCTGGCAGGTTCAGGCTAGGGCCATATCTGTCTAGAAAAATGGGGAGGAATCCAAGGTTTCTGGGGCGTGTGTGATGAGTACATGGTCCCACCTGGCACTCTGTCATGGGAAGTCATCTCCATTGCCTGTCCATCTGGAGGATGACAGCCTGCTGCTGGTACTGGTTATCTCCTGACTCTTAGAAGGCACAATTCTTATGCTCTACCTCTTAAGTTAGAGACCCTGCTGATTATTATATTGAATTCAATATAGTGTCCCATAATAGGATTTCTTTCTTAGGTTAGTCTTCAATTAATCTAAGGAATTATTAAAAAACACTCAAATTTAGAAGAACACTGTTTGAATTACACATTGAATGTTCAGTTAAGAAAATAAAAATCTAAGCTTGTCTGTGTAACCTTAAATTGGACCCTTGGTGAAATATGATAGTACAGTATTTAGTTATCCTCTAAAAATGTCTAATGGTAAAACACCAGTCCACAGCTTTTTAGAAAAAAGGTCACAGCTGTATTTCATAGCAATCATATTATTCATTCCCTTCAATGAGGCATGAAATCACTAAATTGCAAAGCAGCTATTTGATATATATAATGTATTTAATACGTAACTTTTATCTTAAGCTAATAATTTAACTTTACAAATGCATTGTAATTGTCTGCCAATCATAAGATTACATTTTGCTACCCCCAATTTATTTTAAATAGTAAGTCTTAACTTGGTAGAGTAATTTATGTTAAAGTAAAAATATAGTTATTGTCAAGTTACCAAGTAGCCTGCTATGTCCTGAGTAAGCCACACAGATTTAAACAGACCTGTCAGAGATCCCCAAGTAATAGTATTTGACTGTTTCTAATACAGTCAATGGAGCCTACTTATTACTTAACACTTTAAAAAAAAATAATCGAATTCCAGAATCTGCTTTAGCGCTTGTATAGAGATTTTTGAAATGAGCTGGTAGGATTGGCAGTGATAATGCACATGGAAATGGTAAGTAACATTTAATAGTGCACAGAGGAAAAAGATAAACCCAAGTACATACTACGTGTGTCATGGACATGGACTCTTAAGGCAGCTATTACCACTTAAAAAAGACACCTTGGGGTGATTGTGGTTAGTCCTGTGACATTGTCAGCTCAGTACTCAAAAGCAATCAAAAAAGTAATTAAGAATGGAAATAGAATCTGATCGGAAAGGAAACAGTGCAAAATATGTTTTCCTGTATGAATCTATGATGCATCCCAGTCTTGAATACTACATGCAGGCAACTGGTGAGAGCCCAGAGGAGGGTGACAAAGATGATCAGGGGTGTAGCATAGTTTGCAGGTGAAGCTAAATAACAAGTAATTCCTGTATAGAAAAAAGATGTCAGAGAGAGCTTGAAGAGAGCTCTGCAAAAGTACCTGTGGCATAGAAAAGGCAAGAGGCAACTACTATTAGCACTTTCTTACAACTCAGATACTGGGAGTTTACAATGCATTGACAAGTTTAAAATACAGAAAATTTAAGGTTTTGAAATGTTAACGTATATTATCAATGTGCAACCAAGGAACAGGCTTACAGTACACAAAGGTAGAGGTATTTAGGTATCTCACATGATTGGTTTGTGGGACTCATTTCCCCAGGGTGTTATGAAGAACTAAGAATAGAAAAATGTTCAAATATGGATGAGGATAAGTGCTCAAATTCATGGTGCATGGGCATACTGACCACTGTTTGCTTGGATTTAGTTTCTGGTCTGCACGGTCCTTATCTTGCCAATTTGCAGCAGCTGAGCAGGGAAGGGCTATTCTTTACTGGCCCTGTTTCCTACAAAGTCGCTGCAAACGACTAGGGCCTTTGGTCTGATAGTCTCACCATTCGTAAGTGAAACAGCCTTCTTTTCCATTACTGCAGCAGAACATTATTACTGATTTTTTTCAAATTAAGCGGCCATTTCCTTTCTTTATTCCTATTGCCTAAGAATAACAAGTATAGAATTGGGTGTAGAATATTAAAAGTTTTAAATTATGCCTTTTCATAGACCATTTCATCTAAAAACCCTATTAAAATGTTTAAACGGTATGGTTAAGAGGAACAAACCAATTCTTACTCTTCATTACTGTGCTAAAAAGAATTGCCATAATCTAAACACTTGTTTTGCAGTTACAGAAAACTTTAAGGCTCATGAAAATAGCAGCTAATAATGGAAAAGCTGAGAAATCATTGACTATCAAAGGATTTCCAGAAAGAACTCACGTAATGTACTTCAGGTGTTTTCTTCCAGCTCTTCACACCCTTTTCGTGTCTTTTATTTAATGGAAAGAAACATGTCATATAAATGATTGGGTCTTATTTGAATTGCCAGGACACAACATATGTAATAAAATCAACTTTCAATTCTAAATACATCTATAGAATGATAATGTGTTCTAGAAGACTATATGAAGAAGAAACTGAAAGATGTCAAAAGACATGTACAAATCCTTATTAGAATCGTAGAGTAGGATCATAGAATAGTTAGGGTTGGAAAAGACCTTAAGATCAATTAGTTCTAGCCCCCCTGCCATGGGCAGGGATGCCTTGCACTAGACCATGTCACCCAAGGCTCTGTCCAACCTGGCAAAGTGGAAGAGTTCGTTTGTATTAAAATGCTATTGATTTTTGTTTTAAGAGTACTACACTTTTACCTACAGTTCTTTGCACACTTCCCAGCAACACTATATTAGTAATCCTAATGCATTAGTTGTCTTTACTGAACTTGTGTACAATTAAAACTGCTACTAAAAAAATTAAAGTTGGAAACTTGTAGCATTGTGAGATTTATTCTCTCTCAAATTGAATTTAACATTCCCTGGCTATAGCCCTGCATAGTCAATATGCTGTGAGAGCTGAGCTGGTTTCTTTCCATATCATAAAAGCATTTAAAATGTTTTTCAAAATTAAACTGTTAACAGTTATTATGCTGTGTGTTGGCAACTGAATGCTGCCAAATGGGATCCTGCAATAAAAAAAAGTTAAAATTGAATTGAGGACCCTGCATGGCGCTGAGGAGAGAACGGTTTTAATGATGCCATTTTCTTATAACTTCTGTTGTGCAATATAGCCAGCCTGAAACAATAACACAATGATCCAAACAAGGAATAATAAGGACCACAAACAACCAGGAAAATGTCTTTTCTTTACACAACCTGTTATGAAATATATAAAGAAAGCCAGTGTCAGATCAATGTTCTACCTCCCACTGTTACAGTTGTTACAGTTAGCTTTTCCACCAGTTAGTCATATCTTCCTGTGGAAATTGTGCCTCATTGCAGTTAGGTCTATGCTGATTGACAGGCCCAGCTTTCAATATTTTGGGGGGGCTAGAAAAATAGTTTATGACTATCTTCTATTGAGGAGAAATATAAGTGACACGAGAAAATATTGTGTTAGAAGGATCGTTTAATAAATGTTGATATTCTTAAGTTATATTTGGGGGTTTTTTTTTGGGGGGGGGGAATAAGGAGGTGTCTTCCAAAGTAGGTGCATACTAGTTTCCCGTAGGTAAGGTGAAGATTCAGGAGGATATTTGAAGACAGTCTGTTGAAGCGAGTATCTCATATTACTTCTAAAGACTACTGGCCTACATGAAGCACAGTTTGTATGAGAAGGACAATGATGTTCCCAGTGGATATTTTGACATTATTTAGTTTATATTTAATAAATCTAATTGGGAGAGAAAATCAGTTTATACTGATCTGAGCTGGACCCTTGATGTTAGATACTGCTTGTTTTCAAGTTCTTGTTTTTTCTTGCCAATAAAATGTGCAGCCAGGGCCCAGCCATGCAACTTAAGGTATTAGCATGTACCTTTGAGTATTATGAAGGTATCTAAAGAACTAGTTCAGTCCATGGCCTTAATGACCTTCAAGAATGACATCTGATGATAAATAAGTGCCTTTGATGATCTCAGACCAGTTCATAGACCTTACAAGGAGTGCACTCATAACTGGAATTAGCCAATACTCTGAATCCTATTCTAAGCAAGGAGTCCAAGCTTTAAATGGATAAGAAGTTTGGATTCCTTTTCTTAACCTTAAGACCTTGCACTTCTGCTGAATTAGGGAGGGTGTGGTATTAGCTAGGTCACAGTATCACATAATACCAATGAGTAGAGTGCTTTATACACCAATGTAGTGACTTATTCCAATTTTCTAATATCTTACCATCCAGCAAGATTGAGAAGAGTGAAAATGCTACATGTTTTAGAATCTGGTGGGTTTCACAAGACATTTTGTTGGGGCCCCATGTTTCTATTAGAAGGATTAATGTGGTCTCAGTATCTAGGTAGATGTTGAAAGTTTATTTTGCTTTTGGAAGCAGTTTGTAACTCAGTTCACAAAGCAAATACTCATATCTGTCCATCTCTGTGGCATGATTTGTGTCTCAGCACAAGGTTGGATGGTCACTCACTGATGACTCAGTGTAGTTTGAGCATTCACAATATATCCAAAGGGTGGCAACATTCGTATTGTCTGCTACTCAAGAAGACAAGTAACTTGAATATAGGAAGCTAGCAAGTGGTTTATGGACTGGTTAGTGGTTTAACCCATGGAGAAATCTACAATTTTTATTCATCATTCTGCGCTGTGGCAACACTTCAATTTTCACAGCAGGTATCATTTATATTTGATATTTGTGCTGTTCTTTAATATGCTGGCTAAAAGCAAAAGTGATTTCTGAGGGAATGAAAGAAAATATTGGTCTGAAATACAATAATAAAAGTGCTTTTCCTCTGGATTTTTTTGTATTGAAAGCAGCAATTGATTTAGTAAATAAATTACTGCATCCAGCCCTCTGTAACAAGTCTGAAATATGCTGATAAAAAAAGAATTGCTACCTTGAAAATTTGTAAAGGGATTTTACTAAATGCTTGACAGAAAGCTTTATAATAAAATGAGTGGCAGCTTTGCTATTTTGATATTTGTTAATCTTAAAATGCCATTTTTATAACTGTAAAATTTTCCCTGTGAAAGTCAGGCACAAAGACTTCTCAAATCGTTTGTAAAATTGCAATGAATAATGTTATTAGCAACAAGTGAGACCAAGTTTTAAGTAAAGCAGCTACTCCTTTTCCCCCAAAGGACAAAACCAGAAGCTGACAACAAAGGAAAATCTGTTCTCTGCATCTGCCAGTGCATTCATGATCGTAATAACTTCTGGTACCTGTGAAAGTCACAGCAAAAACCGCACCCATGTGAGGCACAGTGCAGCCAGAAGAACAAAAAGAGTTCATTAACTGCTTGACCTCTTGATATTTTCAGGCTTCTGAAATAAGATTTTCATCTAGCTGCTTCTGTATTGCTGTGATTAAAGGCAGTGGCATATCCTGGATCAGCTGGCAGAAGCGAGGATATGACAGCAATTGCATCTTGACATCCTTTAGAGCAGAAACGTCAGGAAATTATAAGTGAAGTTTCATTCTGCCAGTAGTCCCAGAGGTATCCGCTGGGCCAACACTGTAGTTGAAGAAGTTGCATGATGGGAAATGTACTGTACGGTGCTTTTTGCTTTTAAAACTTTGATGGTTTTCTCCTGTGGATCCCTGGCTGATTGGCACTAAAGGCTGCATCCCCTTCTCCCCTCTCCCCAGTTGGCTCCCTGGGAGGTTTGTGGTAAGTATTGCCTCTAGGCATCAGGAAAGAAGTGCTTTAGGGTTAGTGTCAGCTGATCCTAAAATGTCAGCTTTAGGGTCTTACCCTTCTTATCTAGCTTTGCAGACTGCTGTCTGTAACTTGGAGCAGCAGTGCAAGTGCAACTGTAGTAGCCTTGTCAATGAGGTTACCTGCTTCAATTGTGCTCTGCATAATCAGATTTTGAAGTTTGAATCTGAAAAGAGAGCCAAGAACTCTTGAAATGAAATTAATTGCCTGCCAATGAAATTAATTTCTTACAAGGTTTGTTACCATCAGTGTTATTATAGGGTATGGCTCACTTTGACCACAGCTCTACTTGCAGTGTCCCAGCTCATTGGGGCAGGAGTATGTTGTATTAACAAGTAATATGTACTTCATTTAATCTTAAATTAATGGGTAGAAAATGCATCTTTTCAGGTAATAAACATTTTCTTCAATGTAGGGCTCAAAACTAAAATCACAGAAAGCTGTGCAGAAGTAATATTCTTAGATTTTTTTTATATATATATTTAAAGAGAGTATGTGGGAAAATTCATAACTGAGCTTCAGAGATAAGATGTTCCCTTTCAGTGCCACACTTCCCATAAGCCAGTTTTATGGCCCACTTATATTGTGTGTATTGTTATATGCAGTTGCTTGTATACCAAAATAATGTGGTGTCAAATGTTTCCTTTAACAGCACATTTTACTTGTCTGAAAAGCCCTACTGAAAAGGTCTTGACAGAATTGCTATGCATGCTTGTAAAATGACTGCTGTGTTTTCTCTGTATTCTCAGCCACTAATACACACCTGATCTTTTACTCTTGTCTCTGTATCACCAGGCCTCCTGAACCTGTTTACAGCACTGTGAACAAACTGTGTGATAAACCACCTTCTCCTAGGCACTATTCCCCTGTCGAGTGTGACAAAAGCTTCCTTCTTACAGCTCCCTATCCCCACTACCACGTAGGCCTGCTCCCTGACTCTGAGATCACCAGGTACTGCATGCGCTTCTTCCTCACCTCCTTCGTTAGAGTGCATGAACATCACTGGATTTATCGCATAGTTTGCATCTTCACCATAGATCTTTTTCTACAGCTTATGCTTGTTTTTAATCATGCTTTCACATTTGCACCACTGGAAGATATGTGCTACTGCAGTATATAATTTTGGTCATCCAAAATCCAGTGATGAACACAGGCAATGTTTTGATCCATTGGAATGGTGCTCTAAAATAGGTTACATGATATGTATCACATTTTAAAACTGAATTCAGTATTTCTTTCTCTGTGAGAATGAAAAGCGACTAAAGCTTCACTGAAAGCTGCAGCAATTCGGTTTGATTCAGTCATTTTATTTCTGTGTTGTGCATACTTTGATCACTGAGCATCTTTGGGTTTACAGTGTGGCTGCCTATGCCTTACAGATGCAATTCAGGAAAAAATAATCACCTCCCTCACCAAGCTGTGGTTGAGAATAGATCTAAACTTTAGCATTCCCTATGCTAGCTGTGCTAAAACCTAAACTGTAAAACCTAAGTGATGAACATTTCCATAACTGAAGTAATGGAAGATATTTCTACAAAATATTATCAGTGACTGCCTCCTGAGAAATGTTTAATAAAGAACACCCTCCAAAAATGTATCTAGTATAACCCAGCTATTCTTCTGTAGTCTACCGGGAAAGTAGTAAGCTATTTGCAAACAAGACTTGGGAGGCAGAGGAAGTGTATGATACAAGTTTTCAATAAGATTTGAGTGTTTCCTTTGTCAGGTAAAATGCTGTCAACTTTTGCATTCTCGAATGGAAGAAAAATAATTGTATTTGGAGCTTTGATCACAGGCATTTTCTACAGAAAACACTTATCAAAGAAAAGAGTAATGTGGGAAGAGTAAGAGCAGAAGCGTGTAAGTGGAAAGTAAAATGGTAAATTAATGTAAGATGCACTAACAGGAAAGAAACCCCAGGGATTAGAAAAACAGCTGTGAAATGCATTGCAGTGCTATGAAAGAGAAAGCTAAATTAAAAAAGCGATAAGAGAAATGCTACTGAAGAAAGCAGCAGATGTGGTAAGACCATGCAGAAGCTGTTTGTTGATTAGAATGAAAACTGTGTAGCTTCTAGAATTTGTAAATAGTTGCTTAATCACTGGACAGAGGGATTAGTCAAGCTGTTCAGTGCAAGTTTGGGTGAAGACACCGATAAGGGCAATGTTTTATAAAGATATAAATAACTCCAGAGAGGTGCTAGCTTGGAGTATTGTGTGCAGTTCTGGTGTCCTCAACATAAAATGGACATGGAGCTGTTGGAACGAGTCCAGAGGATGGCCACGAGGATGATCATGGGACTGGAGCACCTCCCATATGAAGATAGGCTGAGAAAGTTGGGGCTGTTCAGCCTGGAGAAGAGAAGGCTGCGTGGAGACCTCAGAGCAGCCTTCCAGTATCTGAAACGGGCCTATAGGGATGCTGGGAAGGGACTCTTCATGTGGGACTGCAGTGATAGGACAGTGGGTAAAGGGTTCAAACTTAAACAGGGAAAGTTTAGATTGGATATAAAGAAGAAATTCTTTACTGTGAGGGTGGTGAGGCAGTGGAATGGGTTGCCCAGGGAGTTGTGAATGCTCCATCCCTGGCAGTGTTCAAGACCAAGTTGGACAGAGCCTTGGGTGGCAACATGGTTTAGTGTGAGGTGTCCCTGCCCATGGCAGGGGGGTTGGACCTACATGATCCTAAGGTCCTTTCCAACCCTAACTATTCTATGATTCTATGATTCTAACCATGAGTTGTGTCTTCCCTTATCATTTGTGTTCTTTTGTTGGACTGCTGAATGGCACACAATACTCCAAGTGAGGTCTCACAGGAGCAGAGTAGAGGGCCAGGATCACCTCCCTCGATCTGCTGGTCATGCTCCTTTTGATGCAGCCAAGGATATGGTTGGCTTTCTGGGCTACAAGCACGCACTGAAGCTGGCTCATGTTCATTTTTTCATCAACAAACACCCCCAAGTCCTTCTCCGCAGTACTGCTCTGTATCTCTTCTCTGCCCAACCTGGAGCTGTGCCTGGGATTGCTCCTACCCAGCTGTAGGACCTTGCACTTGGCATGGTTAAACTTCATCAGGTTGGCATCAGCCCACCTCACAAGTATGTCAAGGTCCCTCTGGATGGCATTCCTTCCCTCCAGCATATCAACCGAACAACACAGCTTGGTGTCATTGGCAAACTTGCTGAGGGTGCACTCAATCCCACTCTCCTTGTCACTGACAAAGATATTGAACAAGACCAGTCCCAACACCAATCCCTGAGGAACACCACTCATTATTGGTCTCCAGCCGGATATTGAGCCATTGACCACAAATCTTTGCATGTGGCCATCCAGCCAGTTCTTTATCCACAGAGTGGGATAATGCCCTGCATGATAATGGTTAAATGCTCTGCACTGTGCTCTGCTACATGCTGTGTTAGAGGCTACTGATTGCTACAATTTATGCTTCCTTCCCACTGTGAAATAGTATTCAGATGGAAAATCTGACAGTTTTTGATGTTCTCAAATACTGTCATCATTTCCACAGGATTCTTTCAATAATTGACCATAATATTTCGGCAAATGCCTTCGGTCAGGAAAGTGACAGCTTTACAGCATATACCATGATTTGATTTCCAAATGGACTCAGTATTCACAGTTGGAGAATAGATTCTAGAAAAGTATTAATCCCATTTTAACACTAGTCCAAGTGGCTTTTCTTGCAGAAATGTTCATTGTATGCAGCCCTAAACTTCACAAAGTTGATATGTCTCAGTGATGTATTGTGTCAAATATTTGCAAGAATTAATCTACAAGAAGACCTTGTTCTAAATCCATGGGTGTGATTACTTCCATGTCAGTTGGAAGTTGTATCATAGAGAAAGCCTTCCAAATACCCATCGGCCATTTTGAAAGGTTTCCTTTTACACATCTAAATTCCTCAATTCCTTTTTCCACCACACTATACACTTCCATGGTTTCCAGTCAAGTATAAAAAGATATCTTCCTGTCTTCCTGCAGGCTTCCTATAAAGAGTCTTCCATTGGCATTTGTCAGCCTCAGATTTGGAGAGAATAGGACAGGGATTATTTGCTTGTTTTGGTATCTGTAGTCATTGCCTTATCTCAGTGCTCCAATGTTGAGAACCTGCTGATGAACTGCAAGAAATTTGGTCTGACAGAGAGCTCTTCCAGGGGAAGATAAACATGATGCCATATTCTCCCAATTGAAATGCTTGTAAACCAGCCAGCACCTTTCAAATTGCTGCTCCAGATAATTTGTCAGATACTCCTCAGATGATTGTTTTGTCAAGGCTCATTAACTTAATAGGCAAAGAAGATTCATAGGCCAAAGTCTTATTTGTATATAATAAATTCAAGTTTATAACCCTTGCTGTTATGGTGGCCTGTCAGCTCCTGGGAGGTTTGGAGGTCTAGAACAACATATTGCCATTTTAGGGTATAAGTTATTTGGGGTTTGATTGAATTATCAGTTTCTGTGAATTGATATTAACAGGGGCATGTCAATGTGCAGCAGCTGAAAATCTGTCTCATTGAAGGCAGGAGTGGAGGGAGATTTTTCTAGCTATTAAGTTCCTTTGCGAGCACCACGTGGGAATTGATGCAGAGCATTTGTGTTCTGGCCTCTGTCATTATTGGCAGTTATATGTGCAATTAGATTATTGGCAGCGAAAGGAAATCACAGCTCGTAGATGTAACACTTTTACAAACGGTACGTAACATAAAATGTTGTGTTCTTAGTCTTTGCAATGAGAACTTCATTACATTCACCACTACGTAGACACGCTTAAAAAATGCCTCAGTTTTGACTGGAACTAACTTCCCTGTCTTTACTGAAATCTTAGCACTGTAGTTGCCAGCATTGATTTTGCTAAAGGCAGCCCTGATATTGTTGGTTTGTGTTATTTCTTTCTTTTAATTTTTTTCTATAGGTATTTATTTTTCTCTTAAGCCTTTGATCATGTGATTGCATCAATATTTCTTAATGCACTTAGGGGAAGGTAGGGTTTCAACTTCATACTTATTGGAGAAAAGCTTGGGAATATGACTCCTCCCAGAATATCAAAATAAGTGAAAATTTTGTTCATGTTTTGCCTAGCTTTTGTAAACTTTCAGATCCTTCTTAGGGTGCTTGGGTGCCTGGATTGAAAGTATTTGGCTTGCTTTTAAAATCAAGATTAGTTTCTTAAAGGCAGCAGCAGTTCTGACTGACACTGTGATCTGCAATCTAACACAGACTACTTATTGATATTGTGCTTTGTTTCCCAGTTTCTAAAAGAGGTTGAACAATGGCCTCATAGAACTTCTTTTAAAACTAATTCTGTCCAAGACAATAATATGTTATTATTAATGGCAATTTGTGTTATTATTTAATAACATGAAAATTATTTTAAGGTATTTGATGAATTACATTAATGACATCAAGTTCTTGGGACCACTGCTATATTCCCACCAGCAGGGATTAGGGAGAGAAGAGAGGTTGGAACTAGATGATCTTCAAGGTACCTTCCAACCCAAGCCATTATGCTATTCTAAGATATTAGCGCAGAGCAGAGTCATTTGCAGCAAACAGCCTGCCATTTGCATAGGTATTCAAGGCTAGCTGAGCATTGTGTAACACTAAAGTGCTACGCAAATGACAATGTGCTGAAATGTACGCAGGATATATGAGTAAGGAAACTATAATGTCCAAAATCTTAATGATCGATGGGCAATGCTATTTCCAACACATGGCTGAATTCCCATAGGCACCATGTAAGCACACGGGGAACACTACACTCCAGTAGTCTCTGCAATCAGACTAGCAAGTCTGCAACACTAAGCACATGGCTAACTAAATGATTTTTAGGGATCCCTGGGATCCCTCCATAGGCCGTGAAGGGACAACTGAAAAGGTCCCGATTGCTTTTCGCTGATCCTTGCAGGAAGTTAACTGCACTTGAAAAAGGTGGGCCTCTCTAATACTCACTGCTATAGTGCCCTTTCTCATTTGTTAAAATCTGAGCAGCCTTTTTCTTCACAATAACCATCTGGGAGCGAGCTTATTGTCAAAATGATGCATATAAGTGTACTTGTATGTGGCTGCCTTCCAGGGAGGCTCTTGTCATCTTTATTGAAATACACATTGTACAGGAGTACTCGTCATCCCCTTTTCAATCCCATGTGTTTAATATGGGAATTATATCTCCCAAAACACATCTAGCCCTATTTTGAGCTTTTTGAAATGCCTGGCAACCTGAAAATGGGACCTATCAAACAAGCAGTAAAAAGCAATGGCATTTTGAAATTAAATCCTCAACTTGCCTCACACAACCCAACCATCTTGAATTTAAAATTAACTTTTACTATTTAGTTTTATTAATTTACTTATATTGGGGGGAAAATTACAAATAATATTTATAAGATTTAAAATTATTCTATTTTGTCCAGACAGGTTTAAACACTTTAATGTTTAAAGTCAGAATTGGAGTAGATTTGTAGTTTTTCCTATTTTAACACTTTAGGGTCAACTCTTGGACTGATTTGCATTTTACACAGTCCAGCCACAGACAACAAGTCTTATACCTAGTGAAGTCACACTATTAAATATCACTGCTTGAAGACAGTGGAAGGGAATAAATGCACATTTTTTTCTGTAGATTTTTGAACAGCAAAATAGGCAGTACTGAGGTTCAACTTATTCAGTATCAATGGGAAAAAATAGAATCCTATTGTCACAGAGAAAAAACATCTTTAGAAAGTAAAAGATACCTGGTCAAAATAACTCTCGATAAAGTAACTCCCTAAGGACTTACTTCAAGGTATATTTATACACAGATTCAGGCATTCAGAGGCACAGAGCATATAGCAACCCGTAAGCAATTTAAGAGATTAAACTGGTCATCTCAGAGGCTGCCATGGGTACTGATGTTCGTACTGATGGGAATTGAAACATCTTGTTATTGCTGATTTCAGTGGGAATTAGGTATCTAAGTGCTATGGCCTTCACTCCCAAATCATCTTTTGCAAATCAAGTACTTTAACTCTGACACCTCTAGACCTTTCTAAAAATAGGTTTGGATACCTTGACTCACATGAGGAGCGCACATTGCAGTGATTGACAAGATGCAGCCCAGATGCATGCAACTACAGACCCATTAGGCTTGACTGTGTGCTGCTACTTCTGAAAGCAGCTCCAGAACTGCAATATTTCATAGTTATATATGATAAGGCAAAACAAAATCAGCATAAACTATGTTGATTAACTGTCTGCAACTCAAATGCAGAGCCTCAATGTAGATTGCTCCTGCTTGTGAATCAGACTCCTGAGGCCTTTAAATTATTTAGGATCTTTTGGAGACGATACAAATTAATTGTGGATTTTCCTTATAATTTTCAATTAACAAATTAAAAAGTCTTAACTGGAGCAGGTTCCTGTAATTTCTTTTTCACCCTAACTCAAGTGTTCTCTTAAAGTAAATGATCCAGTAATATATAACTGTTATAGTTAATGAAAGAAAAATGACGCTATCAGTCTCGGCTCTCATGTTTGCATGGATGAATCTCCGACCTTAACAGGAACAAACATTCCTACTGACTTTTATGCTCTTTCCTATTTTTAATGAGAACTCTTCTGGTTTAGACACTATTAATTAAAATTATTAGGAAGATGCACCCTTTAAAAACTCAGATGATTGCCTGTGAAAGCATAAAATCCCTACAGTTCAAGTGTTTAATTATGTAAAGTTACAGAAGCCTTTCAGGTTAAGATGGAATGCTTCAGGTTAGAGCTGCTGGGCTTTATTTCCAGTTGTGCTGCTGACTAAATCTCTATAGTTGAGAAAATAGCTTAATTCTATTTGCTTTGCTTTATCTATCAGTAAAACAATCTTGTAACTCAGTCATACTGAGAAGGATAACTAATGCCTTTAAACAGAATAGAGTTATTTTTTAAAAAGAGAAAAAATAAGGTGTTTTGTCTGTTCCATCATTTGAGAAATGTTTCATATTTTTGGCGTATATGGTTTGATTTTCAGACGTACTGTGCTCTTGAGTGCTACAGATCCTCTTTTGTTCATTTTCTGCATCCATGGAAATTAGACTGTATATTCTTAGCCCATAAAATGGACAGAAATATTAGTTTAGTTAAGTAGCAGTATTTTTCTTACTATGTCTTTAGAGAAGAAAAAAACCATCAGCTTGCAGGAAAAAAACATTTGTAAATCACTAGTATTAAAATCTTCTTGCTGGTATGATTACGAAGAGAGCAACAGAGAGACAGTTGGGAGTAAAGGAAAGATGTCTTCATCCTTTCCACGCCTATAAGCAAGCTCTGAAATTCTGTCTCTAAGAAAGTCACAGGAAACACTCCTGAACTATCAAATGCCAGTTCCTATGTCTTGGATTAATGTTGAAGACTGGAACCAGGAGAATAGAAAAGTTTCAGGACACTTTTAACTGGCTTTTTTTGAAAAGGGCAATCAGTCATCCAGTAAGGGGTGGGTGAGGTAGACCATGACCATCAAAACTGATGTCTGCTTCAGAGGGTAACATTGACCAAATGCTGGCTACAGCAGTTACTGGCTGGATACAAGGCAGGAGTGGTGCTCCAGATTGTCTCATGGAGATCCAGTCAGTCCATAACTAAGTCCATACAATAAGTTTCTTGTCTGAAAGGGTTATTTCTGTGAGACACATTATTGTTTATTTTCAGGATACGTAAGCACCCTCTCAAACATCCTGTTCTGAGTCTGACAATCCCCTTGTAGCAGTTCTTCCAAAATGATAAGAGCACTAAAACTCCAGCCAATGTTCAAATGCTTCTGAGTGTTAGGAGAAATTTACACCCACATTTTTAATATCAGTTTCATATCTGGTTCATGCGCATTCCAAATAGTTGGTAAAAAATCTGACAGCAAGTGTCACTCTGCATAGGAGTGCTATAGTAACAAGCTAATGGAGCCATTCACTAATTCATATCTTGTCCACAGTGACGAAAGTTAATGACAGTTATTACCTGACGACTGTCTGAAGGCCAATATGAGAAATGGGTTTGGAGATTGCAGCTTCATTCCTTTTGACATGTTTCCACATCATAAAAATCATCACTCCATCTGTCACAGTAATTGCTAGGCTCTCAGCTCGTCAGAAAACCCAAGGATAGATTTAACCTGGAGAACAAATTACACTTTTTTTACCCCATGAGAGAGTTCTTTGAGCTTAGAAATGAAATATTACTGTGGAGACAGGGTAAATAAAGCTACCCTGTGGTTACCTGTGCTGTACCTGTTGGGGGAAGAATAATTTCCAGGGTTGTAGCTGTGCACCAAAGGCTCAAGAAAGCTAATAGTTAAAGCAAAGAACTGGGAACAGAGAAATTTGCCTGTTCTATTGACAGCTTGTATGATTTCAGCAATTTAAAGCTTTCCTTCAGTTTTGTCCATTTGTGAAATACATTACATTCATTCACAGACACCACCAGCAGTCCTGGTGAGTTAAAAGATATTTTCAGTAGGTGCAAATGCCCATGATTTTCTGCACTGCATAAAAAAGAATGATCTTTAGTACCAAGTGGAGTGATAGGAGGCCTCATGGAAAGCAGGTGGGGCCTCTAATTATAGCAGTCTAATTTGCCATGGAAATGGGAGAGAATTACCACAGTAATAATGAACTTTCCCCCAGCCCTGTGCTAGTCTTGTTTTATCCACTGGAGTAATGTAGTGCTGACTCAGACCCTGAGTTTGTTTTGTGTTTAATTATCACCATTTATTATTGTTGACATAAGCCCTATATGTAGATACTTGCAAATATATCCATTTCTGTTAGTTTTGCCAAGTAAGGTCTGAGTTTAACAAGGAATGTCTGCAAATATGCTTGTGGTACCGAAATCAGGAGGTAGCACTGTGCTGAGTCTGTGCAAGGCCGATGATACTGCAAGCCTGTTTGAGAACACTGTTGTAGAAGGTGTTCTGAAACTGAATGAGCTGTTTAAACCAGATCCTTGTCTCCGATTTCACAGCAGTGTACTACTTCTGTCTTAAAGTTATAAAATATGAACTAATGGAATAGTCTAAAATGCAGGATTATTGAGATTAAAACAGCCTCCTGCCATGATGGGACCCTCCTCCTGTATCTACTCTAAAATTTCTACATATTTTTGTTTTCCTTTTCAGATTTTTCCCCACTATCAGAACATAGCTCTACCTTTATGGGTCTGTGGGGATAGTACTTATTCCCTGTGGTAAAGGAAAACTGATTTTGGTAGCCAAAGGCAGAAACAGTGGGATCAGATTCTTCTGCCATTTCTGGTCCAGTTAACCATTTTAAATGGATGGGCAAGCATTAGGAAAAAATGTTATCAAATGGTTATATATTTTTCATGTTACTGCAGAAATATTTGTTGATCAATGTATTGATCACTATTGGTTTGAAAAGTAGTACTGGAGGTGAAGTGGACGGAAATAGGAAACAGAGGGCAGAAAGAGGGATGCTTATTTGTTACTCACAAATGCAGGAGAAATGCAAAACCCTGAACCTGAGTTTTTGATAGGAAACATTGAAAAGGACAAGAGAAAGCTGCCGTTGATAAAACATATGTATGTATGCAAAGATATTCAGTGCCAATTTGCAACAGTAGGACAAATTGACATAGCAGTTTATCATAAGCCGTTATAAGCTGCTGTATCAATATGAAGTCACTGGGAAAAGGTTTTTTTTTTTGTTTTACTATAAAGAAAATAAAAAATGCTCATTAGGTGTGCAGAAAGGGTTACAAGAGCTAAACATCCCTGAATTTGGTGAAAGCCTAGTTATACAGCTGACCTTTTTGGGTTGAACCTAACTTTAGCTAAATTGTCATTGTAAATTTGCATGTAGAATGTTTTGGGATCTTAACCAATTTATTCTTTTAAAGGTTTTTATTTGTTTTTAAAGGATATCACTAGAGGAAGCTTATATGAATTTTTTAAATAATGCTTATAATGCATAAGCCCATTACTGGTACTGCAAAAAAAGCAAGGTCGATGGAAGTGACAGGATATTAAAATACATTACTTTAGCTGACAAAGGGAAGAAGAGGAAGACTTAGTTTGACTTTGAAAATTAAAATTTCAATATTGTTAAGGAAATGCCAAAACAGAAACATTCCAATCCCCAGGGAGATGCAGAGACAATTTCTTTTTCCAGAGTATTTCCACACTCCATGAAGAAAATACATCATTTCACACATAATTGGAGTTGCTTGCTCTGTCTTTTGAGGCTCATTATAGTTCTTGCTTTTATGCAGTTGAAATCACTACACTGATGAAGTGGAGAGCAGGAAAAAGAATATAACTCTGAAATGTGAGAGTACACTTGTGTACACAGTCTTGCACATCACAAACTGCTTTTGATTTGATTACACTGATTTCTAACATCTGAATTCTGAATAGCAGTGACTCTATCCATAAGACTACTTTTCTTAAAAAGCAGCATGAAACCATCATAATATATTACACTTTGTAAAGAGAAAACAAATCAACATACACACCTGCAACTCACTGAAGCCTGCCTGAGGGGAGTACACAGTAGGGAAACCAAATGTCTCTTGCTGCTACTCACTGGTAGTAGGGTGCATCTACACAGCCTAATACAAGGGCTACCATTCAGATACTCCTGAGCTGGTTCTAGACAAGATAGGTTAGCTGATGAAGCAGTCTAACCTGCTTCCAATAAATGGCCATGTTTATTAATAGTTGAGTTGGGTATAATCAGGAAAATGTGTAGACAGTTTAGTTGCTGCTCTGTTGAAGATTGCATAAGCTGTAATCAGAACACTTCACCTATTCAGGGTACAGTGACTAAGAGTTGCAGGTAGGAGCACTTATGTAGTATCTGTGGCAAGAGTGTGACTAGAGGCTTGGTTGGAAGCAGAAGTTATACAGGTTTGGCTAGGGTACAAACTCACATAATACTGTCATTGCACCATGCAGAAGGGAATTTGCTTTCGACACCAGATTCAGCAGTATAAGTGAAGGTTGTTAATTTTTCATATCAAGCCTTTACAACCATTTTATATATTATACTACTTCAGTGAAAGTGTATAAAAAGTCCTGTTTAATGAAGGCATCTCAAGTAGACAATGAATTCATGAGTGTCATTAAGTCACAGATGTTCTCTAGCATCCTGATGCTCAAATAATTCAAACTTCTCTGGGTTAGTATGTGCACAGCAATTAGAAAGGGAAGTATGCAAAGAGTGAAACCCACTCCTGATGGAAATTTTAGTATATTTTTCCTATTGGATTTTGTCTGGTTTCCCACATACCTCTTGTAGTCATCACTCAATAATTAGCATTCATGCTGTTATGCTGTGAATTACATAACTGGGTCTTCCAGCTGTGGTACTGGAAGGTTGTGCTTTAGAAGCAGAAATTCTGATCAGAACTTTTTGCAATGGTCAGCCTATTTCTGTTCCTTGTCTTTCCTATTTTTTCCTGATACAATCTTACACAATTCCAGAGTGCTTTGAATTAATTACAGAATGGAGAATTTTCTGTTTGACAGAAGGAAAATTAGGCAGCAGGTGTCCACAAAGGAAGATCAGTACAGTACAAAAAACAAATCACATCTCAATGTAGTCAGAAGGCACATTACATTGACTTTGTTGGAGCTTGGGTAATCTAAGAATAAACAAGAAAACATAATACTATAAGCAGGTTCATACTTTACTGTCAAGGCTAACTTTCAAATAACATGTCTAACCGCATCAAATAATGTACTAACTGCACTTAGTAGCATCTGAAAGATTATTTCTCAAAGTATTTGAATGTACTGCTTGATGTCCTTCATAAAGAATATCATCACATGGAAAATAAGTTCTAACGTGCTTGGAAAATAAATTCATTAAATAAATCAAGCATCATGGGCCATTGCTGAGGGGTAAACCCTAAAATACAATGCTGACAAAAAAAATTGTAGTTATTCGTATTCACCACTACAATGAGGGAAGATTTTTATGGAAGTTAATGTAAATTAGCTCTTCAGTGGGGTAGAATATGCTCTATTTTTTCACATCAAATTTCTATAATTTTGTCCATGTCAACCTTTCATGTTTTCATGTTTAAATTACCCAATTCTGCTACATTACCACTCTACAATTTAAAAAGCCAGCTTAATTAATGTCAAGTAACAAAGGTACAACATTGATGCAACTCGGGAAATGACAGGTTTTCTTCAGCTTCCCCACAGAAGTGGTGAATAGCACAAATTGATTTTAGTCTTGTCTACTTTAATATTGCTCCCATCACTGTAAGAGTCTGGACATCTCATTTATCTTTGTTTTTATAGAGACAGGGAGCTGGCAGAAGGATAGGGTAAATGGCTTTGCTGAAGTCATGTATGCAATCCACAGTGAGACTGAGAAGTTCCAGACTCACTTGCCAAAAGGAACAGTAAAGAAAGCCCACAAATCAAGCATACATTGTGCAAGTTTGAATTTTAGTAGCATACATATAAATTTAAATCAGTGTAATCATCTTTCTGAAGATTTAAGATAGCTTCAATTGACTTTAAAATATATATTTGGAAAAAAGTGGAAGCCAATATTTGACTTGGGAATGTTCATTCACAGGTTGGTTAACCACTATGCAGGAATTTGGTAATATTGTATGTACAAATAAATTCATATTTCTAAGAAGAAACAGCAAAAGTGAATTGAATAGTTCCTGATAAAATTTATTAAAGAGTATTAGCATTTCATTTCTCAAAGGCTTAAACCACTCTCAAAGTAGAGAACAATATGAGATGTGATGTGAGAAAAAATCCTATTTACTTTCGTAAAATGCTGGCTGTTTTACCTCTGTTTTCAATCAGAGGTGTGCACAGTGTAACATTTACTGTAAATATTTGACAGGTCGGGATTACTATCTATGAAAAGCATAAATGGAAATAATTACTGTTTTCTAACACATCATGCATTCTGTATTGACACTGAAAGGAAAGAGTTTATGTTTGGGACTGATGTGTATTAATGTCTGATTTATCTGAATAAACAATTCTGTAGCTGCAGTAGCTATCATAGGTTTAATACTAAGATGCAAACTTAAATTAATTTAGGTGCCTCAAAGGTGTAGAAACTCTCCAGTCTTATGTTTGGGCCAGAAGAAGAAAGCAGCAGTCAAACTGTTCCACTTGGGTACAAAAATCAGTATTTTATATCCAGAAGTAACTGAGGAGTGAAAATAAACTTTTTGGGTTTCTTGATGTATGTTCACCCAACTGTATTTGGAGAATTTCACAGGTTAAAACCATGATTATTTAAACAGATATTTCCTATAGCAGTAGACAACCTTGTTAAGTTGGAAGAGAGGCATAGCGTATGAAATAGCATATCAAAGGAATTCTAAACACAAGAGCCTATTGCTATGGAATTTCCTGCCAATCTTGCAAATGCAAGATTTGAAAATGTGGATGACCATCCAATGCATGGGCTTATCATCTGTCAGTTGTTATATTTCATTTGTGAAGTGTCTCACTGATTGCAGGGAATTCATGGGTTTTCAACAACTGCTTTGTCCTCAAAACTAATGCATGGGGAACTGAAGCAAAAAGCTGCAGTGCTAGCTCAGGTCATATACACAGGACAAATATGTACACAAGATGCCCATCTCCAAAAATAGCTTCTTTGCATGGCTGTTTTTACAGGGCTAAATGACAATGGAATTTTCATTTTAGTCCTAGTTAAGATATAAATCCAACTGTGACCATTTTTATTGATTGATCCATGCTTACGTGTGCTTCTCTGTCTGTTATTCATATGTTTTCTCTTAAAAAGCAATGTTTCTTCTCCCAGTGTACCCAGTGCCAAACCTGGTTCTGGCCAAAACATTTGGGAACAAAAGTAGAAAGGTACTGATTAATTGGAAGCAGCAAAGACAGATGGACTTCCAGAGCTCTTTATCAAATAAATGAAAAGTGAAAGGAGAAGAAACATGGCAGCACCTTCACCCTTCACAGTAAAATAACCTTGAAATAACCCAAGAACCTTGGGTTTGTTGGTTGACTGATGAGAAGATTGTAATTATAAGAAATGATCCCTAACTACATGAAATATTTGAAAAGTTCAGTGAAGAAAACTCAGGCTGTTGTCCAGGACTTACACTATTAAGTATCTTAATGGCATATAATCAGTTCCCAGAAAGATCACAAATTGACTCTTTATCAGCTCAGTCATGTATGCATGCTTGCTAATTTTGTAAATCTTTTAAAACCAATTTCCAATGTTTTCCTCAAATGATTTATCTATTAAGTTTCTATTTAAATAATTCACCTTAATGACTATTACAGGCTTCTTTCCTCTTCATAAATGCCTTTCACTGTTCTTTCCTAAATAGCTATATTTCTCTTCAAAGATTGAATTTAACAAGCATCTTTAAATAGAAGGTGGCTTATATATCGATTTAGGGATATAAGAATTGGCATATTGTAATATATAAGTAATCTCTCTACCCCATAATTCATCTAATGCAATCTGTGGCCTATAATCAAAGACAGTCAAAATTAATTACTGATGTGCATGTACAATATTACAGTGATTTGCTATGGGAAATACTTGTGCTTGAAACTCCCACTGTGACTAACCCCAGAATGAGAAAAATTAATAGATTTTTAAATTGGTTTGTGTATCTAGTTCTAATTTATACTTCATTCTTAGACCTCATTGTGTAACACACTGAACGTTTCCCATGAAATGCTGAGTAACTCAGTACAAGTCATAGTTTGTATAGATTAGATTAGAAACAAAAGAACTTAAGCTGTGGAATTTCTTTACTATTCATCTTTTGTTTTGACAGTGCATTCTTTACACTTCTGCGTTTTCAAATCACCATTCACTGCTGTCTGTGTGTATTCTGTTGGGATGTCATTCATTTGTGCGTTAACGTTGTTTCTACTTTTGCTTTTCTCTGTGTGTATTTCTCTAGGATTTTTGGTTTTCTGTTTGGTATAGCTGCACATGAACATATGCATGCTGGGCTGATTTGAATGACACAAAGTGAGGCTAAATAGCAGCTTCAGCTATTGATGAGGCTCTCACCCATGTTCTGGTAAAAAAGATAGATATTCAACCTGTATTCCTAGCTTGCATAGAGATAATGTATATCCAAAAGGAGGGATAACATTATCAGAAGGTATCACACAAGTGCAGTAAACACTGTGTCGGAGTAACTGCAACATAAAGTATGCTGATCTATTATAGATCCTAATCTAAATTAATGTTCTTTCCATTGTGATCATTCTCTTCATTCTAATGAACCACTACTGTGGAAAATGAAGAGACACCTTTTCTGGCTGTTTCACCTTGACAGTGTGATTCACTGAAATGCACATGTGAGAGCTAATAAGTACAGAGGAAATGAACTTGGTCTTATACAAAGACAATATTAAAACTTAAATTTCCGTAGGAATGTTTTTATTGTGCAAATATAATGATACAGAATCTCATGGGATATAGAAATGTTTGCTAATGGTATGGTATGGTTTGGCATCAGACAATTTTTCATTGCTATTTTAAATCACTTTAATTAACTGTTATTATCCATGTGTTTTATCTTGAATAAGTAAAATTCAGTGCAATGACTCTACCATGAAAATGATTTTATGTGCTTGCTTTTCTTTGGATGGAGATGGATCGAAACTTTGCAAATTAGATTAATGGGCTGCAGTTGTTTGAGCTGGCATTAGACTTATTTATCTATGATTTCCCTACTCTTCAGAGAAAAAACAGATGCAGTATAAAAGTCCCGTTAATTATTTTTCAAGTGACATATTCAGTGCAAAGTCAACCTTCCCTTGAAAAGAGAAAGTAAAGCTAAGATGTTCCAGGCACTAAATGCAGTATTGCGAGATAAGTGTAACCATGAAGACGTAATCTCTGTTAGTTTTTTAATGACAAGATTGCTCTAACAGAGTTCTGTGTTAAAATCATGTTGTACTTGATTTTTTGGGGATCCTGAATTGGAATTAGGTCTCTGATTCCTGGAGAGAATTCTCAACAGTGTTTGTATTGTGCCTATAGGAGTTTTACTAAAACTACTGAGATATTCCTTGATTTCTATCCAAGTTTTATTATTCAAAGTGTCTTAAAAGTGGACCCATTTTTCAAGTCGTTGCTGATGTCTTTTGACTTTCAGTTACACTGAAAAGGGATTTTGGCGCAGATACTTGTGTTGTTACTTGCACAGAAAACTAATAAGCTCTCTGTGTGCAATAAATAATGCTTCATTACAGAAGCAATGCACAGCACTAGAAATACATCAGAAAGGCTGTTGTGGGACAGTGATGAGTGCTGTGTATTGCGGCTGCCACAGAACAGCTGCTGATGGAAGCTGTGCTGCTGATCCTGGTACACTGCACTCAGCCAGCGCCCTGTGGCAGAGGCTCAGCTGTGGTGGCCCTAGGCCTACTCTTAACACTAGATCAGTACCCAAAGAATACATATATGGCTGCATGTATTATTGCTTTCCATTTTTAATAGAAAAATACTGATATTTGAAATTAAGGGTGGCAAATAGTGACTGGTGGGTTGTCCCTGGCTGCACACCAGGTGCCCGCTAAAGCCTCTCTATCACTGCCCTTCTCAGCTGGACAGTGGAGAGGAATACAATGAAAGGCTCATAGATCAAGGTAAGGGCAGGAAGAGATCACTCACCAATTACTGTCATGGGCAAAACTTGGGGAAATTGATTTATCACCAATCAAATCAGAACAGGATAATGACAAATAAACCCAAATCTGAAAAACACCTCCTTCCTTCCTCTCTTCTTCCTGGCCTCAACTTCACTACAGATTTTTCTGACTCCTCCCCGCCAGCAGCACAGGAGTACAGGGAATGAGGGTTGTGGTCAGTTCATCACACACTGTCTCTGTCACTCCTACCTCCTCACACTCTTCCCCTGCTTCAGTGTGGGGTCCCCCCCATGGGAGATAGTCCTTCATGAGCTTCTCCAAAGTGTGTCCTTCTCACGTGCTGCAGTTCTTCATGAACAGCTCCAGTGTGGGTCCCTTCCATGGGGTGCAGTCCTTCAGGAACCGGCTGCTCCAGCAGGGACTCCTCTCTCCACAGGGCCACAGGTCCTGCCAGGAGGCTGCTGCAGCACATGCTTCCCATGGCATCACAACCTTCTTCAGGCATCCGTCTGCTCAGCATAGGGTCCTCCATGGGCTGCAGGTGGAGATCTGCTCCACCATGGACCTTCCTGGGCTGCAGGGGCACAACTGCCTCACCATGGGCTGTACCATGGGTGGCCAGGGAATCTCTGCTCTAGTGCCTGGAGCACCTCCTGCCTCCTATACTCACCATGGTGTCTGCAGAGGGAGATACCAAGGGAGAATTAGGAGTGATAGCAAACAAATGAAGTATGGCACTTGAGTGTAGCAGTGTAGAAAAACGCCTTAGTGATGTTGATTTACGTAAGCAATGTGTCAAAGACTAGATAGGAGGGTCACAGCTTCTTTCTCCATGAGGAATTGGAAACTCAGCATTGTATTAGGCACTAGTACCAGGGTACCAGGAGATTTAGGTAACTGGGAGGCCATGCAGAATGCATCAGAAAGTTTTCTGTCATTCCTAAACAAACTGTCCCTGTTTAAATTCATGAAAGTAGCACTACATTCTCTTACATAACTGTAATTAGAGCCAAACTCAGTTGTTATGTTCATGAACCATTTCAATTTGATACTTCTTAAGCAACTGAGGTGATTTTCTTTGTTCTACCATTCTCCTTTTTTCTTTTTCCTCCTACATACTTACATGTGTTCTTCACTAATTGCAATTATTTTTTATGGGTAAACTTCACTCTTCAGCTGGTATAATTGTCAAACTAATTTAACCAGGGACTATTCCAACTGGGAGGCTGGTAGGAAGAACTGAGAGTTACCTTTTTTAACAGCAACAGAATGTCTTGTAATGTCACAGAGATTTAGGCATCCCATTTCTGAAAACCCCAGTCTGTCCAAAGTATGAGAAGATACGAACAAGGAACATAATGAACTAGAAGAAGGATGGGTTGAAAAGGAGGAACTTAAGCAAAATTAAAAAAAAATAAGTTATAATAGAAATCAGTACCTCATGGTGACATGTAGTACAGAATAACCTCCCAGGAGAACAAGGTAGCACGTCTGAGTCATTAAAAGTGGTCTTTTACTGTGATTCCTAAAATTTGTTCCACTTAATTTTGTATCAGTTTGTCACAGTATATTTTTCTTACGTTTTACACTCAATAAGCCTTGTTTGCTCATTGCTGTGTTCTTCACGGTACTGTGTAAGTCTGTATGTACCCTACATGGGAACATCGGAATGCAGCAGTATGTCATCTCCACTCTACTCCTTTAAATCGCATTCTTAATTTCAGTTCCCCCCACATCATTCCAAACTTCTTAGCTTTTTTAAACGTTATGTTTCAAACTAAAATTACAATTCCTTCTAACATCAATATGCTTTCTATATTTTAAAGCTTATCATTATCACCTGCAATTACCTCAGCTTTAAGGAGGCAGATTTGAAGTCGATGGATGTTTCACCACTTTAAAGATAGGTGCTGACTTAGGCACACTACTAACAAAGGTAGATAATTAGCTTTATTCCAGGAGCTGAAGCATTCCTCTGAGTCAGAGTTTCACCTTGCATTCTTCCTTATTGCTATAGGATGCTAATTTAGGGCTGCAGTAACTCAAATACTTTAGGTTGGAGAATGTGGCTAATCACTCTTTGTGGATGCTGTTTGGGGAAGGGGGTAAGGAGGGCAGGCAGGCACGAAGGCAGGCAGGAAGGAAGGGAAGAAGAGCTCAGAAACCTGTTGACTTTGCTTGTGCAAGAGAATTTACTCCAGAGAACCTGAACAGAGATATAGCGTGATCCTTATTTACATATTTGTAGGTAGAGCCACAGCCTCATAGTGCTTCTTTCCTGTTTCCCACTGGATAGGTATTTAGCCTTGGAATACTATTGGTAAAATATATGTATGGATGCCATTGAAAAAATAAGCTTCAAAAATCCTCACTGCATGTGCCTGTGCATGAAATCTGTGTCACATCTCACTCTGGCTTTGTTGCTTAAGGGTGATCTGAAAGTAGCAGGGTTGAATGTCCTGTTCTCTGAAGCTTCCTATTTACTGGTTAGTTTAACAGTTAGTTACTGGGAGACTGGTTAGTTTGACACTTCCAGTACAGGTTCAATAATTGTCAGTACTGGCTATTATTAATCTGTTTGTTGTGGAGATAAAATTAATAGAAAAAAGCACTTTATGGTCTCCTATTTAATCTCACAGGAGAACAAAAGCTCATTTAAGTTAGAAGTTTAGCTGTTGGCAGCATCAGGAAAGGCTGGTTTCACTTATTAAGCTGAATTAGAAGTCCACATTAATGGAATTAAAGCGTGTTGCCTTCTTAAACTCTTACATTCATCAAAGTAAAAACTTGGAAGCTTTATAAACAACTGCACTGCTATCTTCAATCCTTGCCATAAGAAACAACATGCTGAGAATACATCATAAACTGTTAAGGCTTCCCTTCACTGTTTCCCAGTGGAACTTTCTTGATATTGTATTTATCCATCTTTTTTCCTTTAGTATTGTAGATAACAAAGAATAACTCAGAGCTCTAGTTTGGGGGTGTGGTGGTTGGTTTGTTTGGGGTTTTCTTTCTGCACAGAATGTATTGATAGACAAATGGAGTTTGTATACTTCTGTGTGACAGCTTCAGAATTGGGACTGCAAGAATGCTGCTCCAAAACCAGTGTTCAGGATCTCTATCCAGCCTGTGCCACTAGCTGCAACATGCTTCTTTATGAGAAGATGCAAGTCATTGATTTAGGAAGCATATAATGACTTTTATGCTGTCAGTTTTGGCTTGTCAAAACAAAGATATATGAAAACAAAAAGTTTCCTAAATTAGGGCTATAGCAAATAGAGGACAACTGTTCTTTGTTTCATAGGAGGCGGGTTGGGAGAGGAAACCTCATGGATTTTCTAGTATTCTGTGTGTATAGAAAATATGTATTGGTTTTATATTAACAAAAGAAACCAGGAAAAATTTGAGATCACAACAATCTTCTTTCTTCCACTCTCAATACTATAGGCAGGCTTTGAGATGAACTCTGATTTGACTGTCATGCAGTCTGATCCCTTAATGATGGTTTGTACTTATTTTTAGTTGTCAATGTGCATGATGGATGCTCAAGACACAATAAATATTTCCCTAATGTGATTGTTTCATCCTGGATAAGGATTTCACTGGGATATTGTGTAACTGTGAAGGTGTCATTTGTGAAGGAAAGGCTGTAGTTCATGTGGTCCCTACAGGATAAGAAGGGCTTATGATGCTGCCTCTGGTTTCAGCATCACCCACACAGCAGAAGTGCCTTCAGAGCATCCTTAAGCTAGAACAGAATTAAAACTAAGGAGACTGGCTACTCACCTTCTAATTGCTATAATACTTATCGCTACTATTATTTTAATAAGAAACATAAAAAAAAATCTATTGACAACAGGCTGCTCTGGTTTTAGTAGTTAGGAAAGGCACGTAGTGCCAGACCTTGCCTAAGAAAAGGGTTTAACCCCCCCCCCCCCCCCCCAGTTTAAACCTATTAAAGGTTGGATTCTTTCCTCCCTGTTTTACCTTTATTATTAATTTATAAACTCGTTTTTGTTCCTTCACTCATATGAATTGTCTTACAAGAATAGGATATTTCCATTGTTTCAATGAACTAAAATTAAATGGAATTAAGTTAAAACTGGTATTTTACAGGATGTGAGGTTCATTTCTTCATGGAAAGCCCATCTTGTGTGGCTGTAATATTGAATAGCATATTGAAATATCATTACTTTGTATTATTAAAATTATGGGGATATTCATTCTGTGTCATTTCAGAGACAAGGTATCATTTTTATAAACCTAAATGTCAAACTTTGAATACTTAGATCTGTGAGTGTAAAAATATGCTGCTTAGCTACATGTCTTATAGGGACGTAAGTATCTATGTTTAGATATCCATCACAGAAAATGTTGGTGGCAGTAACTCAGTTTTCTTTTGTGCTACAAAAGGCATGACACTTGCACAACTGTATTAAGCACTTGATGGAAACAGCTTCTTTTGGTTCCATCACTTTGACACAAGTCGCCAGGAGTTTTATCTTCTAAAGAAGTCAGTTCGGAATGACATCAGACTGTTATTTCTGTCTCCAACTGGATAGCCACTTGTGTCAAGCAGTGATTAAATCACAGGTTTGATTTTTAGGAGTCATTTTATTCATGACAATACCTTAGAAGGCATTAGCTTGTATTGAGCATCAAATTTGATTTTTATAATCATCTACAAAAAATGAGTTTTTTATGAATTATTTTAATGAAAAAAGCTAAGGGTTTGTTTGAAGTCTCTGACACAAATACCTAGGGTTGGAAAAGGATTTCTAATGAGTGGAATATTGCCAATAGGAGTGAGTCAGAAGGAGTAAGGTATAAAGTTCCTCACACAGCTTTGCATAACGAGCTAGTCATTCCAGTGAGGGATACCGATGACAACTAGTGCTTCAGTGGTTTCATAACGGTGGGAGATTATTGAATTGAAATCATTGCTTTAATTCATACTTATTATGGGATTACATTACTGAATAGATCATCTCATATTATAGAAAGTAATATTGCCATCCCAGTCTTTTTTTTCCACTCCTTCATTGAAATGTGTTTTGTTTTTCCAAGAATCTGCTCTTCCTTCTGAATATTCTTTTGTCACCCTGTCTGGATAATCCTTTGGTTAATCTGCTGCTTCTTGCACCAGCCATAGCAGTACTGTGTAAGGTTAACTATCAAGCCGATGTGGCACAGCACAATTTCTCAAGTGGCTGAGGACAGTGTTTAGTGAGTTCTGGGTACCTTGCCCTTTGCCGAGATGTTACAATTCTGATTTGCTGAAAGGGATACATATCCTCTCTTGGCAATGCAGGGCTCTGGAGTTGTTTTAGACTCGACATCCAAAATCAAGGAACATGGTGTTCTTAATCACTTCTGCAGGTGCTGTTAGTTCTCATTTCAGTTTCGTGTTTCAACAGTGATTTTCCTTAGAAAGTTCAAAATAGTATTTTCACCAACTTTTCTATATAGGAATGTTTTAAACAATAATAAATTTCATTTAAAAAAATATATCAAATTTTTTTAGCATAGCTGAATAGTGAAATCCAGAAATAACTTTATGAGTGCAGCCAATAGAAGCTTTAGGTCTAGGTTGGTAGGTGTTCAGAAAGGTAATTTGTCCCATATTAAAGGAAAGTGGGTGATATTAAACAGATCTTTTATAAAGTCTAAGAGTTTTTGCTAGTTCTGTAAAGGCCATTATGAACAGTATGGTGACAAAATTCTTAGTCATTTTTCATCCGCTATAGAAAATATTTAGAAATAGAGATGTTATAACCTTAAGGTTTTGCACAAAGTCACCTGTGTTAAGTATCAGTCCTGAAACCCATCAGTTGAATGTACCAGTAAAATGCAGTACTGCTATGGGGCATACTTTTCTTTAAGTGGTAAAATAAGTATAAAATAGATGTGTTGCTCACTAATATCAAATGTTTTAGCTTATGAAAAGTGTGCTTTCTTCTGAACAAACAGCTTGAGTTTTATATGGAGCTTGAAAGCAAGACAAAATGTGCTGTTGGTAGAGTCACAGATATAAAAATTGACCTAAAGATTTAATTTTCATGTGTACCTTGCATTATTAATACTGGGCCTCATTATGTGATGTAACCATTTAAACTAATCAGAACATATATCCACATCTTTCTACATTTTAGAATTTAAAAACACATTGTCTTGGATAAAGAATGTTACTTATTATCACAAAACTGCCTTTCACTGATGCTGTGTTATTGTTGTTTTATATTTACATGAACAGTAATGAAACAATATTATTATATAATAGTACAATGCTGAGGTTAATGTATACTGTCTAATTTATTAGATTTATATAACATAACTATTTTTGAGGTTACTTACTCATGGCAACATGGAATATGAGAAGCCATTAGAACTCAGGATTTTCAATCTAAAAAGATTTTTTTTTTCCAGAGAGTCTGTGTTTTGCTTAGAAAATGTCCTTTTTTCCCTAAATGTGTTTTAGATTGATAAAATTTCATGTGGAAAAACTCAAGATACTCAAAATTTGATAGAAAACTGAATGCTGGTTGGAATTTGTAAAATTCAAAGTTACATTGTAGTGCAATTATAAGCAGTGAATGTTCTATTTTGAGCATTCTACCTGAGTAACACTGAGAATTAGATTGATAACATCATTTACTGTTTACTTTCTGCTCTGAAATTAATCTTCTGGTTTATGGTTAGTATATTTAGCAGAACAGTTAGGATCCAAGTTATTTTAAGTCACTGAACTGTGTGTGTATATATATATTTAAAAACAATGAAAAAGATAAGGGTTGTTACTCTCTGTCTGCTTTTAATGAGGAATGAAACCTGACTTTAAGCAAGAGAGTTTGTAGGGCTGAACCCTTTTTTGAAGTGATGAGCATCACTGAAGTCAAAATGTTTTAGGGACATGTAAAACTATCTGATTATTTCTGATTTAACATTAACTAAACTGCTAGAGTGAATAAGAATGAGAGAAACTTCCATTTCTTTAACAAATGCTTTTCTTTATTCTTCCTTGGTCATACAGTCATTCCCAGCACAGCACTGCAACACGTCCACCCACAGTGAGCTTGCAGCGGACCATTTCTGTGGAAGGGTAAGATGATTCTCTGTTGAAGCTGCCTGTAGAGATCTCAGATACCACTGAGCCAGACACTGAACTACCCACGTACACATAGCTGTTAACTAGATGTGGTTTAAGTCTGTGAAATGAAGAAATAACTACTTTCAAATTAGTACTGATCCTTTCTAGATCCTTACAGTGAAAGGTTTGGTTTTCATGGAGATAAGAGTATGTCATGGAGATATATTAAATGCAGTGTCTTCAATTTATCTCACTTGACTAATGCCAATATTTACATGTGTTAGCTGTAAATATTCCGTTAATCATGGAAATACACAGTGAAGTCTTACTTTGTTTTCTTAATGTATGCATGAGTTCTTTTTGGCAAAGAAGTGTCTGGAACTAAGAATGAAGAAGTACTGGTAGAGAAGAATAATCCTGTGCTGCTGTATATCTTTATTAATTGTAGAAGCACAGCTCTGAGTACTTAGCTGACTCCATTTTAACAAAAACAGTTGGGCAAAGTATGAATCATTCTGAACCACAGTTAATATTCTTGCATCTCTATGGTATTAGAAAAGCTGATGTTTAACACTGAAACTCAGATTTTGGTTGCACCAACTGGCGTAGTTTACAACAAATGTTAGATTTCTTTCTCCCTACCCATGGAAATGTGGAACTGTTTGAAATGTTTTGTTGGCATGGGTAATAACTTGTCATTGACTGCTGTCAGGTGCTGTTTCAGAGCTTTTCTTTCTTGTGATGAAAGTGAGAATCCAAAGTTTCCACAAAGGATAGATATCATCTTGTATGCAGGTTACTGTTACAAACTTACTGTGGTACAGTCAGAAGAAAAAGATATGTGAAATACTCCTTTCCTAAGTGAAGTCTGAAATGTTTTTCTCACAAGACTTAATTTTTTCCTTTCTTATCTAGATCTAAGACCTAAGATTTTAAGCTTTTATTTAAAATGCATAGGACATCTCTAGTAATTACTAATTGAAAGCAAGACTGAATAATAAAATTGCTACTGGAAAGGTACATATGGCTTAAAGGCTGTCATCTGGAAGGTAATCCTATAAATAAAGCCCTAATCATCCAACCTCAAAACAATGCTAATTTCAAGTTAGATCAGTTTGCTCAAGGTTGTCCAGTGTGAAGATTGGACATGTTCTGGACAGCCTTTCTCAGCGCTTAAACACCCTTCTGGATTTCTTTATCTCTCTTTCTCCATAACTAGCATAGGCAGTCACATATTAATTCTCTTCTCTTTTCCTCAAATCAACTCATGAATAAATTGATGTTTGATATAAAACTGAGCTTCAAGCAGAAGTTCCTCAATTAAAATGGTAATTAGATTTAAAAAAGAAAGAAAATAAATAAAAAATTGGTAAATTGAGATTTAAGGAAAGAAATTCTATTATGCTGTCTCTGACTTGGTCCACTGGACTCCATAATTTGGGAGGTATCCTGTAGGTTTAGACTCCTATTGAAATTTGGAAATCAATCTGTCTATGTGAATTTTTAGATAAATTGTAGAATCTGTACCGGCCATGCTAGTCGACTTGCATATATTGTATATGAATCATTAGAGCGCAGGATATTTGCAACTGGTATTACAGGTTTCCTGCTGTTCAGGAGGTAGAAGAGTATCTGGCTTGTAATTATTACTAATCAACTTACACTGAGTCATATTTCATTTTGCATAGGAAAGTGGGACTGTTAGCCTACTACACCGCTGAGCAAAATTAAGTAATCAGCTCAGCCCTAAATATTTCATTACGTTAAAGCTCAATTTATTCTGATGTTTTTGTGAAGTCCATGCTGCTAAGTGTGTTTATAGCTAATACAATTTGAGGTCAAAACAAAGTTATTTCTCTCTTTTAGGAACTAAATTTCCATCAGAGTCCTATATTTATATGACTCATTTTATTGCTTTTGAGATGCACTTAGTGAAAAGCTGCTTTATGCGCAAGGCATCCCTAGCATGCGCTCAGATCTGTGGCCTCCATGCTGGCTCAGTGTGACTGACTGTGTAGTCACTGAAGTAATATAATTATTGGGTCCTCTGAAGGAGAAATGAATTATGGGGGGGTTAAAGAAATACAGGGGGAACTGTATTTGCTGGCATTGATTCGTTTCCACCCTGCTGAACATGTGATAATTGAGCTGGCTAGAATAGATTCTTAAAGAAGTTTAATAGCTTTTTTTCATCTAGGGAATGGATTTATACATAAAAACGGGGTTTTTAGGGAGGGATTTTGTGGACTTCATGGACAGCAAAAAAAAAGAGTAGCAAGGTGAGAAAAATCCAAAGGTCTTTAAAGATTAAATTTCCTTTGTATTCAAGCCATATATTCTTCACAGTGTAATGACTGTACATGAGGCGACCAGATTTATTATGTGTATAAAAGCATAAATTCACAGGTGTTTGATGTTCTCGTTAGTGCAATCTAATCCGTAACTCCCCTAATGGTTTCTTTGCATGGTTTAAAAATAAGAAAACTCTAACATTTGACTTTGAAAATATTGTTGGTTTGAGTTTTTTGAAATGGCTTTAACAAAACTTTTAAAATGGTTTAAATGGTTTTAACGAACAATTTTAACTGTGAGTATCCAAAATAGAAGAATTATTGGATGAAAACTAAAACCTGCTACTTGGAAATTCTGCTGTACTAAGCTATAATGTTAGTGGTGTATGATAGTTATTGTCTCTGCAGTTGACATTCAGACTAAATTGTATTTTATATGCTACCAGTCATCTCTTCTGCTGAGCTGCTTAGAAACTGGGATTTCAACTTACTCGAACAAGAGTGTTTTGGTGGAAGGTTTAAATGAATTTCTCAACGTGACTGAGTATCTCAAATATATATAAATATTTATACATAAATAAACAGCATTTGAACCATGACTAAGGGTAAGAATTTTTATTCTGAACATGGCAGATATTGCTTTGTGTTTCAAAAGTGTCTCATATAGAGTAATTTTGGACACTTGTTACTAATGGGCTGTGTATTGATATTTTGAAACATGGCTTAGAGGCACTGCTATTTTTAGGTATTCTCTTAGCCTTTGAATACTTCCTGTCTCCTGACAGTGCAGTGCAGTTGCCTATCACCATTTCCATCTCATCTAGCTTTGTTTACAAACTGGAAAGCTGGCGCATTCATGCTAAATAAAGTCATCGAATGCTGTAAGTTATATTTAATAGAAAAGTGGTTTCAATATGGAACCAATAGTTTTAAAAAGCAGGAGGTAAAACAAGCTTCCTAGTATGGAGTTGCTATAGCAGGTGCAAGAGATGCAGTTTTCAGGATTTATTTTTATTATTAGCATGTGAATAATGCACCTCCTGGATCAGGGAAGAGAGACAAGTGCTGACATGAGACAAATTATAAACGAATGAACATACTGGAGTAATCATGTCCCTTTTAAAGTTAAAGAACATATTAGCTGTCCTACATTGTCACTCTAGAAAACAATGAGATTTCTCAAATCTAGGAGATATACTCCTGTGTATTTAAATATCAGGTGTCATGGCAAAAATGCAGACCACTTTTTCAAGTAAGAGATTACTCCTGTCCTATGGCAAATTCCATCTTGCCAGCTGTAGCCAGAAAACATTGCCTGCTGTGCTGGCTTTAATTCCTCTACAAAAGACAAAATGAAAAACTGTTAAAGTCCAGAGGCGTTCCCACAAAACAAAGTTGCACAAGTATAAGCCAGTGTACTCATCCATGCATCAGTCAGGCTGAAGTCTGGGTCCCAGTAGGTTCCCTTGTATTAAATATGCTTCAAAGTTTGTGACAAGTTAGACATGCTGTTTGCAGAATAAATGCATTAAAAATGCAATCAGTATTAAAGTTGGGATAAAGTATTGCTGCTACAGTTAATGTCAGCATTCAATCAACAAGAAATGCCAAGGAAAGTGTAGTGAAATAAGCTGGTAAAATACTTGTTTCAAGCAGAATGGGTAACCATAATAAGCAAAATTAAATTTTACAATGTGATATGATAAATGAACATCTCATTAAAGGCTGAATGCTTGGTTTCTAGTATAGAAGCATTTAGTAAAATGAAATACTAAGTCACTAATCAATTGCAAGTAATGAAAATGAACACTCTGCTCATAACTAAAACATTGTCTCTGTTTAAGAAGGCAGTTACCCATCTGCACTGTGATGCTCAATGTGACTTCAATAGATAACTTGAAGGTTTCCTTATTTTTGCTAGTTTCAACCATAATTGAAATCAGGATGATAATAATTAAAGTCACAAATTAGGGATGAGACCTCACTGGGTCTAGTGCAGCGCTGATGGGTAGCGCTGATGGGTAACACTTACGTGTTCAGCTTCTCCTAGGCTCTTAGGAGGTGAAGTACTGGGGACCAGAGAACGGAAGGTTTACCAGCTGCCTACCGCTGCCAGGTTGTGGTGGTTTGGAAACCTCAGAGGAAAGGGAGGTCAGGCGGGGAAGGAAGGCAAGAGGTTGTGCTGTTTCATATCGTGGTGGAAAGATTTTGCCAAGCCTAAGAGGGGAGTAACAAGGGGAAATGCAAAAGCCAAGATGCAACAGAAGTGATACTGCAGTAAAGCAATAGCTGAGGGCACTACAGATGGTAGGTTTTTGTTTAAATTGTTGTGGAGCTGAGTAGTAGACGGTACTAAAATTTAAATAAGCAGAGTAAGTTTGGTTTTGCCTGAACTTCAGTATGTTTTAAAAAGGTGAGTGTGCATGTTCCAGGCCTTAAGACACTTAAGATTTCAGATTCTCTCTGGTGTGATTAATCAGCTTTTAAAACATTATACACACTGGCACATTCTCTGTCCATCCTAGCTCTCTGTGTTAAATGCTGTGAAGAAGAATGCTCAGTCTACTTGAATTACCTTTTTAGGTCCTTCCAGTATGAATGCCCTTTGGCTGTCTGAAATAAAATGCAGTTATCAGAAATTTTTCAAGCATGAGCAGAAAACTGGAAGCATTGTTTTGAGACAGAAATGGCTTGAGTAGCCAACTGACCCTAAACAGGCATATAGCTCAATGCTCACACAGTAAATTGTCAGAAGCCAAACACTGTACTGCTCAAGATAAGGCTGCTTTGATCCCTTAGATTTGTGGGGTTTGTCCCCCTGATGTACCACTAATATGTGACTTTAGCCATCTAATACAATATCTCTCTACTTCAGTTTTCCCTCCTGCTATTTGCTCCTTTAAGTAGCTTGAATGCTTTATGCATTACAGTATGTGGTGCTGTGCACAGAGGATGTTGGGGACTTAGTTGGAGACTGGTACTACCCGTATGCAAACAGTAAGATAAATATTCTTCTGGGCTTTCTATGATATGTGTTACTGTAACACCAGATCAGCATGTGCATGAATAGATGTATGGTTTTAATATCCTTTGTGAAGCAAACAGCATTTTTTGAACCCTCCTCCCCCCAGAAAACCTAAATAACAAAAAATCCCATACAAAAGCATCAAAAAACCTGCAGCCAAAGCAACATCAAAGCCATATTTCTAAGTCCCTGAGGATTTGAGGCACCTCATTGATTATATATAACTGAAGAAGTCTCTAGGGTCTGGTATTTGAAAGCACCCAGTGTGCTTAATATTTCTATAGATGTTCCAAAAAGCTCAGATTCATGTCAACGCCCAATTTTATAGATAGCAGAAAAGACAGAGAAAGATGGAGCTGTGTGAGTGTGAGATGAATACTAAAACTGACTGCGTTCTTTCATGTAGCCAGCAGCACAAAATAAGCAAATTAAAAATGGATTTTCTTTCAGTCAGTTATTATAAGAATTGCTTGTTTTCACAAAGATTTTCCCCTTCGTTTATCAGTCCAGTTTTTATTCTCTTGAATTAGCTCTAGAATTACATGGATTCACAATCTATAGAAGAATAACGGGGATACTCCCTTTTTTTGTCTTGTCATTTTCTTATTGTAAAAGAGTAAACTGATCAAATATGGAGTACAAATGTAGCAGCTATTTTCAATATAATGACCAAATAAGCAAAAGTGCTAAGGAGGAAAAATACCTCACTTTTTGATTCTTGTGTTGGTAATTGCGTTTTATGACAGAAGACGTTTTCTTAAGTGTCAAAGCTTCACCCACTCTGATTTGTTGCTACTTACAGGTTTCAAATATTAATTTCATAACTTTGTTCTTACATCAGGCCTGCAATTTTTAATAAGCTTTACAGAATTTGATCTGATGCATTCCCTGAAGCAAGTAATCAAGTCCATCCAAATTGATTCTCCCATTGATTTCTGAGCCTGTAAATTTGTGTGGATTGCAGCACTTTATTTGCTGCTTTGCTCCTGGCTGCGTTACAGTAAATCTTCCTTTCTTCTTTCTCTGCCTTTTTAGTTCATTCCATGCTCTCCTTCACACATCCGCTGTCTCAATTTATCCTTTTCTCTCTTCTCTTTGCTCTTTTCTTTGCTCTTTTTTCCTCCTTTCTTTCTCTTTTCCCTTCTGCTGCCTTCTGTCAGTCCAGGAATGTTTTCATCTCACACTCCGTTCTAATTTCTGCTTGATTTCCCCTGCTGCACTTCTCTGTTTGTATTTGGTACAAAGCTGCAGGAGGGCATAAAGCATGCACACACACAAAATTACAGTGCTAGTACGCTTTGTTAGCACCTAGAAACTCACCTTCAGCCGTGTTTATCACGGAAGAATTTGTAAATAAGAAAAGTATTTAAAGCTGGAGGCAGAAACGTACATTTCGGAAACACTGGATGTTAAGACAGAGCTTTTTCTTATGTAGCTACAGAGTGCCACCTATTGTCTCCAGACGGAACAGTGATCTTTTAAGATAAGTTACCCTGAAATTGGCTTTCTCTCAGTTGCTGTATTCTGCAGAGAGCAGCACGATTTTACTGAGTGTATTTACTGCAAGAAAACATCATTCACATTAGAGTTGCTTTTCTTTTGCTTTTTACTACCCCATCACCATGTCATCTTGAAGTCTTTGATTCCGTTGCCCCCTTTACAGCATTTATCTGCATTCTGGCTGGAGTTCTTTCATGTGTATCAGAATTACCTTCACAAAGAATTTTAATAGAGGCAAAGGAGCTTTTCCTAATGTTGTTTCCCAGATATTTAGGAAAAAATTGGATAAGCCTTTTCTTAGATCTTATTAATCATTATATTAAAAGAGTTGACTATAAACTTTTATATCAGGCAGATAAATATGTGACATCCTCATCTCCACCTTTATCAAAACTAGCCTTTTTTGTGAGTGCGGCTAAAGCATTGACAGATAACTCATTGCTGCATTACTCTTAGGAGATCAACTGATCAATGTAGTTTATTTGCTTCAGAAATCAGTTTCCTACTTTAATATCATAACATCCTACAAAGTTTTATTATCATTATAAGTGAGTTTTTTTTTCATTTTCATACTAAATACACTATGCAAATGGAAACAATTACTTATATTTTTAAAAATGCATTATATGATGTTGAATTGGCATATGCCTTTACTTCTGTGGTTTTGCAGTTCAGTTGTGGCTGAAGGTTATTTCTACGACGATGACAACAGCATTTGCATCTTCATGAATCTACCTTTCAGATTCTGCAGGATACCCAGTTACAAAAGAAGTATGAAGAGATATTGTGGTTGGTCAGAGTCTATACAGCCAAATTTGAGTCGTTACCAGAATGACCTGCTTAGGCTAAAGAGCAGGAGCCAACCTCATTGTGTTCTAATCATGGATTCAGACATTTCCCTGTTATTGTTTGAACTTCCTCTAACATAATGATCCAAGAGCAGAGCATGAATTTTCCTGTCAAAAGGCCAAAATCACAAAACAGCACTGACAGCGTTTTAGACATAAATCTGCTGACTTGATCAGAGACAGGGCTTAATAACTGGGCCAACTTTTTGTTGAGCTACACAGCTTACTATTCAGTAGATACCCAGTTGTATTGACCTAGTTTTCTCTGTAACACTGGTTTTCAACTCTTTGATCCAAGCTGCCTGTCATATGTGGAAATACTGAGTTTTGTCTTGAACAAGAGCTCTTCTGATTTCTCACCAGCAGCACATGCAGATAGATTTGTTTGACTTTACTACCTCTTTTTCCTCAATATTCAGGTAAATAATAATGGCAGTCTGTCGTGGTTTAAATCCACACTGTGTGTGTAAATCTACATTAACTCTATCACAGCTGAAACCAGGACACAGTCACTCAGCTCTTGGAAAGTGTTTTTGATTGTGTAGGACTTGAAGATGACAAGTGTCACCGTACCATTTTGTGGATGAGGAAATGGAAGCTGGAAGAACAAATGACTTGCCAAGATCACTCAGCAGTACATGAGCTAAGCATGGAGAGGAATCCATGCTTCCAGCTTGCTGTCCTTGTTCTGCTCCAACCTTTAGGCCACCCTTCCTAATTAAAAACCTGTTTAGAATTCTTAGACCTGGATTACCCTATATCTAATTGCATATACTTAGAAGGTGCTAAAAGTCTTGCTAAAAGTCTTGCTAAAAGGCAAATCAACAGCAATGATCTAAAAGAAAAGAAAACCTCCTTTATTTTCTGATCACTTAAAAATGCTTCAAGAATATACAAACTTGAGACGGTACATCTTTTTCTCACAGCTGTATGTTTAAAGGGTTGTTTTGTGACTATACAATGTTAAGACACTGTTATAAGAAGGAAGAACATATGGAGTAGGACTAGTACATTCTCTAAAGGTTACAATCACCTTTAAAAGTACTATAAAAAATGGCTTTAGTTTTGTCTTTCAGAAACATTTAAGCTTCAGATTCAGAAAGTTAAGATGTTATTTAAAGATCATGATCAAGCTGGGGATACAGGTGGAACATTAGCACTGGGCAAAGATGAACACCTACTGATTTCAGAATTGTCCTGTAAAGGCTTAATTCTCCCTGTACAGAGCCATAAGACTTACATCAAATAAAACATCCTTTAATTAGTCACTTCTCTCTCTCCATTCTTATGACATAAAACTGTTATATAGTACAGAGATAAAATTGGATCTTTTCCACCAGAAGAATTCTGGAGCATATTTGGGGGGGCGGGGGCGGGTGTCCTTGCAGTTGTCATTTTGCTGATAACTTATACTTGTAAAAACTGAGAATTAGAAGAACATCTTATTTGTCTGTAAATGTATGGGTTTGTGAGTATTTTCAGGGCTGGGCTTAACATTTAGACAAACTAATGTAACAGCATTTACTCTTCTTCTGAAAAGTAAACTGTTAGGGGCTTTTGAAATGGGGTAAGTACCAATGAATATTGGGGTTGTGTATGTATGTATAGATATGGTTGTGTTTGCTCATGTATCCAAGGGAAAGACAGATCTGAGGCCTACTGTGTGGAGTAAAGATTGGGAACTGGAATACCTGGGACACTTTCTCATGGATGATACCTTGATTGCTTAGGAAAGTCATCTCTTTCTGGACATAGGTTTTTGCATCAGTAAAATGCATGTTATTATGTTTGCATCCTTTAGGGCATATTTCAATTTACAGATGGAAAGTGCTGTAGTAGATGTAACTGTTATTGTTTATTGATTTCCATCATAATGACCAACTTTATAAACCAGTAAGGCAAAAGCAGATATCCTTTGGTCTGCTTCAGTGATAAAACTGCTGTGTGACTTTACAATTGCAAGCTCTTGATAATGTCAAGACAGTATTTTTGTGAGATTCAGCTCTATTAACTTGATCGTAGCAATGTTATTTGCTCCAAATCTGCCAAGATGAAACACACTTGCCATTGATCTGCCTAGAGTTTTGGTTTTCTTCTTTTTTATGTGTTTAAAAAGCAAGACTAGAACTTAAACTAAAAAGGTGCCATGTAAAGATTGATTCTGCTTATATACGTAGAATTCTGATAAATTAGATTATAAAATACCTTCAGTGTGATTTTTCTTTTAATATACCTATCACTTAATGTATTGAAGATAACTCCATTGGGCTGAAATTAATAGAAGTGTTTGAATTCAGCCGTGGGGAAAAAGAAAATAAGGCTGGTTAATAAATTAATAATGCTGAAAATAATAAAAGGTGCTGGTTAATTCCTACCTTATCTTTTTCCACTTAACAGATTTATCTCATTTGTTAAATGGTTTATTTAGGTAATAATGAACCATTGTGTCTGAAGCAAAGTGTAGCACACTTCAGATGCCTTGAAAAATGCATCCACACAGAGAGTTTTGAATGGATAAACATTATCGTTTTGTTTCTATGCAGAGAGCCTCGAAAAATCATCCTGCACAAGGGCTCCACAGGACTTGGTTTTAACATAGTGGGAGGAGAAGACGGGGAAGGCATTTTCGTGTCTTTCATCCTAGCAGGCGGGCCTGCCGATCTCAGTGGAGAACTGCAGCGAGGGGATCAAATCTTGTCTGTAAGTATTTGTGCTGGGCTCTGCTGGCCAACCACTTCATCTTGTTCTTTGTCTGTACTGCAGGGGACACACAAAGAAGGCATTTTTGGTTTCTGTGTTGTGTAATCCAAGCTGGAAACAGTTTATCACTGAGTATTTTGTTTATTTGCTCTTCGGTTTTATGGCATTTGCTAATGGAGTTACTTGCACTTAACTCAGAATGAGACTTTTCTTTGCTTAACGCTATCTACAGTATGGCAACACCACAGGAGGGACCTAAACACAGTGCAGACCTCAGCGTCTCCCAGTGTAGCCCATCATCCAGTTCCATTTTGCCCAAAATGCGTTATTTAGTCCAAAGATGTTTCTCAATTTCATCTTTTCTTTGAGGAGAAAAAGCAGTACATTGAAGTCCTGTAGCCTAGGGGTGCCACCTAGTGTGCATTGAACTGCTTAGCAAATGGCCCACTGCAAGAAGTAGATTAATTAGGTTATGTTAATTGTCTCTGTACCTCTAATGAATTTGATGATCACTCTGAAATTAATTTCCAAATTTTAGAGGATAAAAGGCTTTGTAGCCCGAGGTTATATTTTGCTTACTTAGTCTCAAAAACATCTTTTTAATTTTTCTTTCATGTATATATTGATAGTGCATTTATGTTTTAGGCTCTGTCAAGTAATTGAACGTCTGACTGTAACAATCTGAATGTAAAGGATTCTGAATGTCAATGAAAGCCTTGCAAATGTAGTTAAACATCCATTCACATTATGCTGCCTCACAGTAAAAGGAAACTGTCTCAAACTGATGCAGCCGTGGCTGTTCCATGCAAAATGCAGGCACAGCCTTAAAGCAAAGCTCTGAAACACAGGAATTATTCATCCCAGATGAGTGATGGACACACTAGGCTGCAGTGTCCCCCTCACTCACTCTGTTGTGCTTTCTGTCCCTGTGAATCTTGCATCCTTGGGTGCGCTTTGGTTCGCATTGGGGTGGAAGATGGCTTTAGCCTGGACAGGACACGGTTATGTGGCACTTTCCTTGTCAATATTTAAACCCATGAGGAAGCTGAAATACTTTTCCTACACTGCTAAGGAGTATCTTGGCCACTGTCTTATTCTATGAAAAATTAATTACCTTCCACCTGCCGAAGTTTTGCTATGAAAAGGTGGCTAAGGCTGTTTTGCAATATATATGGAAAATCTGGTGAGTTAGCAGCAAAGGGATGCAGTAACCTGAAGTTGTGAGTATTGTAAGAGTATGTTTTATCTAAACCTGTCCCTTGACAATGCTTTAACAAAAAGGGAGAAAGGGCGAGTAAAGGATGTTTAGGTGCCTTGAAGAGCTCCCTGAGCAGAAAGTTTGTAGGAAACTGCAAGAAAACCAAAATAAACTCTTATAAGGTTGTGAGCATGAAGAGATAAGAAAGCCAAAAGCCTGTGTCAAGAACACCGCAGCCAAGAAACCCAAAGAACAGAAATAGAATTTTTTTCAGGACAATTAGGTAATTTATTTTTCCTTAGCTAGATGCAGCAAAATAAATCTGACTGAAAGAGCACTATGAAATCAAAACCTGTCACAATACATTGTGTTTAGAAATCCAGATACAAATTTGAAAGTCCATCTTCCTTTCTTTTTAAGCAGGGGTACATTTACCACTGTATGATACTGCCAGAGTTGAATTTTTAACACTAATTTTTGTCTGCTTTGTAGCAATGTTTTCCATTAGTTCTAATTACAGTTACCAGTGTTCCTGCAGCAGTTAGTTGTCATGCAAGAGTAGTTTATTTGTTCATTAAGCCGAGAGGAATGGAAATTATTGCCAAATTAGACTGCATGCCTATCCCCAGGCAATCACCAAGTCGGGCACTGCTTACTTATGTAGCCACAAATAATTATTATGGATCCGTTTTTCCATATTCAGACAAAACAAATTTCATGCACAGGCTACTTTTAGAGATGGTTAATCTTAGACCATTGTCTGGTGAAAAGTCCTAGGCACCGTAATTTTAAAAGAGCTGCTGCAAAGTAGGTCTGTTTCCCTCTGTCTATTCTTTCTTGTCTCATCCCTCAGAAACACTTATTTCCCTATAGAAATAGTTTGCTTATTTGTTTCTCAAAACATGACCAATCTGATTCACCAGGAGCAAACAGCACCCTCGATGCTAGTATTTCTAACTCAAGCTTGGTTAAATTGTGGCTGCCCCATTCCTGGCAGTGTTCAAGGCCAGGCTGGACGGGGCTTGGAGCAACCTGCTCTAGTGGAAGGTGTCCCTGCCCTTGGCAGGGGTTGGAGCTGGATGAGCTTTAAGGTCCCTTCCAAGCCAAACCATTCCATGATTATTCTGTGTGAAATTTCTTTCAGACAGGGAGCATAGTAAGTGATTTAAATTTTGCAGATCTGGATTTAATTCTCTGATTTAGCCACTGTCCTTCTGTGTGACCTTAGTCAAGGTGCTTTATTTTACTGCGCCTCAGTCTCCCATGTGGAAGAGGAGGACCAGAGCAGTTTGCTAATTCATGCTTGTGTAGTGAGTACGGCAAAGAGTGATCTAGTTGAAAGATATGTACTCTCACCTTTGGAAAGGAACCTATAAAAATACCTTAAATAGACTGCAAATCCATGAATGAAACCCAACAAAACCAGGACGTCCCTGCCCATGGCAGGAGGGTGGACTAGATGACCTTTAGTTGACTAGATGACCAACCCAAACTAGTCTGATTCTATAAATCTATGAATATGCATTGCATTCGGGTGACACACTGGATGTATACATAGTCCCAGAGTCAGCCCACAAGGCTTGAACAAAACTGATAACCTCTCTAACCTCTCTTTTTGCCTGATGCTATTTTCCCCCTGTACTGGGCACTGGTGAGGCTGCACCTTGAATTCTGTGCTCAGTTCTGGGCCCCTCACTACAAGAGAGACACTGAGATGCTGCAGCAGGGCCAGAGAAGGGCAATGGAGCTGGTGCAGGGCCTGGAGCACAGTGTGATGGGGAAGGCTGAGGGACCTGGGGGGTTCATTCTGGAGAAGAGAAGGCTCAGGGGGGATCTTATCGCTCTCTACAACTGCCCAATAGGAGGATGGAGTGAGGTGGGTTTGGTCTCCGATCCCGAGTAACAAGTGATAGGACAAAAGGAAACAGCCTCAAGCTGCACCAGGGGAGGTTTAGGCTGGACATTGGGAACAATTTCTTCACAGAGAGGGTGCTCAGGCATTGGAACAGGCTGCCCAGGACAGTGGTGGAGTCACCGTCCTTGCAAGTGCTCACACACCGTGTAGACGAGGCCCTCAGTGACATGGGTTAGTGGTGGCCTTCGCAGTGCTGGGGAACGGTTGGACTTGGTCATTTTAGCGGTCTTTTCCAACCCAATTTATTCTATGATAGGGAGGGCGCCAAGCCTACAGCCCTCCAGGGCAGTGTGAAAGATTGTGGCCCAGCCTTGGCCCCATGTGCGAGTGAAAGTTGAGGTTCCTTCTTCCAAATGCCACCAGATGGCATCACAGGATCGGGAATGTCAGAGATCTGCCTTTGGAATCTGACTAAAACCTTAGGAAAGCAGTGGTAGCTGTATCTTTGTTTTCAGTTAATAGACTAAAATGTTTAAGACTTATCTCAGGAAGCAGCTTGGTATTCCCAATTGCTTCTGTACAGAGAGACAAATCCTACTGAACCTTGAAGGCAAATTGAAGAATAATGGAAAATGTTTTGTTTCAAACTGTGGTCCTATTCAAACAAACATTGGCGCATCATTTTCTGCCTTACAATCTCAAACAAAAATTATGATAACATCTGCCTAGCTATTTTAGCTGTCTTAATCTGCATGCTTCAAAGCACTTTCAGTGCCAAGTGAGCAACTTCATCTATAGGTACCATCCCTAAAGCACAGAGTTAGTTTACACGTGCAAGTTGAGCAGCAAATTTCAGATTTACAACTTACAAAGAATGAGTGCATATTGTTCCTTGAATTCCTATGAAGACATTGTTTTTCAGTTTTATAATTTTCCATAAGACTGCATCAAGTTAAAAATGTATAAAAAGGAGAGAATTCAGGTGAATTAATAGCCATAAGGAGGTAACAGTATTAACATTTGGTTTATTACTTTTGAAATTATTGCATTTTGTGTCTTTGGACAAAACTAAACCTCAGATTAAGAACTTAAATTCAGACATCTGAATGCTTGCAGAGTGTCTGCTTGCCATTAAAGTCGATAGAGGCTGGAGGACGATTCAGCTGGGGGACTTTGTGTAGAGCAAGTTGAATTGCTGTGTAAGCTTTATTGCCTGTATTGATCAAGTATCAATCGACTTTAAGACAAATACTTACCGCATCTATATTTAGGGGTATTAAACTGAATCTCATAAATCATGCGCGTTTGCCCATGTATATTATTTTCTTTCAGCAAACATTGTGCTTGATTCATCACAAAGAAATGTGAAATAAAATTGTGGGCCATAAAATCAGGTTTTGTTTCATCTGCCTGTAGAAATGCTTTAGTATCTTGTGGTTCACAAGCACAGGATGAAGTGTGGCTGATAGCCTGAAAGTAGAATCAAGAGAAAAAGGAGACTGCTTGCTCTGGAGCAGAATGGCTGCTCCCAAGAAACACATCCCGCAGGTTACCTTAAGGAAATAAAGCTAGTTTCCTGTGGGATAATTGCTTAACAGCAACAGGAAAAAGAGTAGGAAAAGAACAGGCTGCGCTGTGAAGATCCAGGTAATACTCTTGTAATACTTCCATTTTCTCTCCCATCTGACTTAATCATAGAATCAGATGAATGAATTTAACCAAATTATTTATTTTCCTCTTGACCTACTATAGTATTAGGTTGTATTTGTATATGGGGAAAGATATTCTCTCTTTTCCCCTGCTACTTCCTGAGAATCAAATAACTGTGCATTGAGAAAGTGCTATCAGGGATATTCTATGGGGGTTTCTGTCACTGGTACATGACATTCTATGTGGTTAGTCTTAACACTAGTATGTGAGCATCTCACTTCAGTACTGTCTCTGGTCTGTTATACAAGGCTCTCCCTCACAGAGGAAAAGTGATCTTGGGAGATTTAGGTTGTCTATAATGAAGAAATTCTTCCCAGTGAGGGTGGTGAGGCCTTGGCACAGGTTGGCCAAGACAGTTGTGAATGCTTCATCCCTGGCAGTCCAGGTTGGATGGGGCTTTGAGCAACCTGGTCTACCGGGAGGTGTTCCTTCCCATGGCAGGGGGTTGGAACTGGGTGATCTTAAGGCCCTTTCCAACATAAACCATTCTATGATTCTATCTCTTATATTGATCAGATTTTGTCTTGTGATTGCTCATTGTCCTGCTGTCATTTTCTGTGAGATGTTTGCTTTCACATATAAACAGCCTAAACACTTCTTTCTACTTAGTTCCTCCCACACAACTCCTACCCACCTTATCACTCACATCTGTAGCAAAAATATGATATGCATTTGAGAAAATGTAGCGTTCTCCAATTTCTACTCCAAATGTTGCATAGAGCAGGATACAGTGTAAAGAACTTTGTGCTTATTTATAGCAGATAGTTGTGTTTTATATTTGCTACAGTTAGAATTGACCTTCAGATTAACTTCCCTTACTCTGGTGCAGCTTTTAGAGAAGCTTTCAGCTTTCTAATTTAAAATGGCTTTTTGCTCATTGTAAAAGCAGTAAAACTACTTAGGGCAAAGAGTGCATATTGTTACCTAGTTACAAAACTAAGAAAAATGGCAAATACCATTTGGTTTTCCTTCTCAGGTTTGGGTTGTTTTGGGTTTTTTCTCCCAAATTGCAGCTGGCTTGGAAAGTGTTTGAATCATCTCTGTAGGGCTTGGAGTTTTTTCTCCATGGAGCACCAGGTAGTCACTCTTGTGTAACAGTGTTAGGATAATAACAGATACTCCCTTTGCCATACAAGAACTATTTGCAGAGGCACTGAGTTTAGGATGCTTACTTCCCTGTGGTGGTATGAATGCTATACGACTCTGTCCTCTGTCATGGGAGAGTCTACAAAATTCTGTGGTCTTTAGCTGCAGAGGTATGTAAATACTCCCTTTATGGTTTTAATATTAGTCCTACTTAGCCAATAAGAAAAAAACAACTATGTAAATTTGCTTTGCGGTAATATATAGACTATTGTATGCTATGTGTTGGGAATGTTAGTATATAATCAACGCAATGTCTTAAATGGGGAGATCAGTTCAGATGTTTGGATTATTTTAAAGTAGGACATATTTGAACAATCAAGGGAGATCACATTGCTAAACATATCCAAAGGATCAGTACTGCATGGTAGGTGGTACATGTGATAGACCTGTAAAAATGCCCCATCCCTGGCAATGTTCAAGGCAGGGTTAAGCAGGGCTTGGAGCAACCTGGTCTAGTGGAAGATGTCCCTGCCCATGGCAGGGAGTTGGAACTGGATGAGCTTTAAATTTCCTTCCAACCCAAACCATTCTATGATTCTATGAAAATAGAGCGCAGGTGCTGTCATATGTTAATAGGATCACACCAACTAGAAGGGCAGGTAGATAAAGCTCCTTAAGAGTAAATAGTGGATTAATCTAAATTCAGGCTTTGTTAATGTTGGGAAGCACAGAGCATGTAACCCTTTAGGCATTCTCCATAGTTAACACAAAATGTAGCCGCATCTGGCATACTATTTACCTTGCCCTAAAGTAGACATTCAACGCAGGTCAGATGACCATTGTGCTGTGAAAGTGTGCATTTCTTTTTACAGATTATAGAGACTTTTGGCATAACTTTATTGAACTGGATCTCATCCAAACTGACCAAGCATTCATGAATCTTTTCGGTTGGGGTATATGAAAAAAGCAAGTATAAGTCAGATAATTCCAGATTTTATTCTGACCAGTAAGGAAAAATGGCCTAAAAATGGGAGAATGAAACACAACTTGCCCTTGAGTGAACACAGTGTTGTGGCAGAGTTGGTAAATTTGTGCTGGAAAGGAACAAGGAAGTTCAGAAGAATAAGCAACACGAACTTGAAAACAGCAGTTGCAGTATATGTGGAAAATCCCACAGGGAGCTAGTTTTCAAGTAACAATTAATTCAGAAGTGGTAGCTCTTAGTACTTGAGAGCCTTTTGGTGATATAAAATTCAAGTATGAATAAGTGGAAGCTGAGTCAAGTTCCTGTGGTTACAATGACCTAAAAATGTCTAAATGTTTGGTAAAATTCTGTGATGAAGTCAGAAGGGCAAGATGTAAAATGAGCCATAACTAGCAAGAATAGGAAAAAGCAGCAAGAAAATGCTTGATGAGAAGAGAAAATCAAACAATGGATACAGTTGGAAGAAAGACTACTTAAAAGTGAGACCAAGAGAGTTAGAATGTTTAGTACATTTTTTTTTTTTTGTCTTATCTCTGTTAAGAAATGATCCATACCATCCAGTTAAGACAGTAATGCAGAAACAAAGAGACAAGTCTTTAAACTGGTCTCAGGCAAAACCAAGTTAGAATTTAGATAAATGTGGTCTTAGAAGCCAACTGCAAGTCATTTTTGATTACTTACGGAACTAGTCAATGCAGACCATTCAGAATATTATTCAAGAACTCAAGGAATATTTGGGAATATAGAGAAGCTTGCCTAAATTTCGGTGAAAATTTCTGAAAGAGTAAATCCATTTGCAGATACTTAGAACACAACAGAAGACGGAGTAATAACCGCTATGAATTTTGCAAAACAAATTGTCAAGTGTAGTATCCTTCCTGAAAGAGCAACATCCACAAGGCTGGAGAAGAAGCAATAAATGTCATTTTACCACAGACTTGCTGCCCCTATAAGCTACCTATCAACATGTTAATACATTGGCAGATCAGACACGCATACACACCGTAAAATGACAGAACAACAGAGAAAAGCATAGATGCCATCATGACAAGATCTGAGGCACTTGGTTAATGCAAGCTCAGAAGTTGCCAACAACATTGGGAAATCCTTGGATTTGAGAGAGTTAAAATGGCAGCAGGTCTCTAAGAGTCCTCAACCTCAACTTCTCTGTACAAGAGGAGACTTTTAGAAGTAGAGGAAGCCACTGGACACCCAACCAACAGGAGCTGGATGCAAACACAAACACCAATTTATGCTTTTAAAACCCATCTCTTCTATATATTTCTATAAATGTGTTATTTTAAAAAACAATTAAAACCCCCCCCCCCGAAGCTTTGGAGTTCATATCCTCTCGGGAAAGCCTTAGCATCCTCCTTGACCATAAAAATTCACTTTAATGAAGTATGATCTGTGACAATGTAAGCACTACTGTCTGGAAATACCCTTGGAGAAGAGAGCTGGTAGCAAACTGTTTTTCCATGTTGTTAATAAATATACATGATCTGATGGCTGGAAGTTGAACTTGAGCATATACAGCCTCAAAACTGATGTGCTTGTTTTGTAGTCAGAGTAACTGGGTTTTATTGCCATAGAAGCTCATAGACTTGTCACTTTGAGACTTCAAAATGAAATAGATGACTTTCTGAAATACAAGCTTAATGAAGCTTCTAGGGAAAAAAATAACCACTTGCATATGCTGGAATGCTATACATATTGGTGAATGCAGAGCTTCCTTTTGTCTTTAATTAATCTAAGAATTTGACTTCCATCTGGAATTCTCCTCTCCTCTCTTCACCACCACCACCCTACCCTCACCCCCACCCCCTGCACCGTCCTTCTGCAATGTATAACATACCTTGCAACTGCCTTGATGCAGGAACTCTTTCCTAAATTAACTCTCACTTTTCCAAGCACATGCTCAGAAACTAATGAATTATATTAACAATTGCCATGAATGACGTATGTCGCTTTTGCCAAAAAGAGTTAGCTATCAGACCTGTCAGTTATGTGTCATGTAAAGCCAGTCAGTTGACCTAAACTAGACAATGGGTTTCTTACTGTAATGAAATCATCAGTTGCCTCTAAAACATTCATTTTACAGTTGCCTAATAAGTAGAAACGATCTGGTGCCAGACTGCTTGCTCTTTAGATACTAATAGTTTAAGGAGGAGTTTGCATTCAGTTCATTCTGACATAGCAAATTTAGTTTTAAGACTGTCAAACAGAATTATGTCACATCTGATACACTGAACATTTGGAGCTAGCTTTACACCCCTCAGCGTAGCCTTATTATCAGCCTCACAATGAAAGGAAACTAAAAACACAAATTTGAAAGCCAAACTGCTGCCATTGGACAAAACGGCTACATCCCTAAGCTTTATTCATTCTGAGATTTGCCCCAGGCTGAACTTTTGGCTTGTGCTTAAACAGTCTAGACTCTGGGCATCATTCTGCTCTACTACCCAGTAAGTTTTGGGTTCCTGAGTGATTAAAAAAATTATCATATGACATAAGATGCAAAGTAATAGAAACTGGCCATCCACTAAATAGGCTATTTGAGGAATATCTGCAGTGATTTGTTGGAGGAGATTTTGGAGATCCCTTTGAGAAAAAAAATAAAATAGATATGCCCTTTATCTGAACAAGCAAACCACCAGGAGAGTAACAAAGCAAAACCACTTACAGAGTACAGGAGCTATTTCCTTCCCATTGGTTTTAAAATACATGCTTTATTTGAGAGTACGGAGCATTGTTTACTCAAAGTTCCTGTCTCGTAATTTGTAAAGCCACAGATAAGCTTTCGGTGTCATGATGCAGCTAGTTTTAATATGAAATGTGAGCACTGAACATTTCCTTCCTCTAGAGCTGAAGGTTCCACTTAGACACCCTATAATTCAACCACTGATATATATATGTGAGGCCTCATGGTCACTGGATTCCCCATGACACAGTCGATGGCCATCTTGCATCTCAAAGGCAAGACATAGTGGAAAAACCTACTAAGTAGAGATCAAGACAAGGATTTAATTTTTTGAATTGCCTCTAACTCAGTGCTTGGGGTCAGACAAATCACCGATGTGATTTGTCTTTAAGCAGCCTCTAAAATAGTTTTACCTTTTTATTTCAGTTCCTGAGTACCTGTTGCTTATTGGGTTCAGCATATCATCTTCTAACTCTTATCATCTTGGAGTTACAAGGCACTCATTAAAATGGAAACCTTCATTTCAGAAGCAAGAGAAATTCAATAATTATTTCTGTTTATACCATCCTTTGAAATTCAAATGTGAAACAAGAGCCCTGCAGCGTTATGAGCAAAACTGATCAATGACAGTTTTGTTTTATCCATACACTGGAAGGAAAAAGATCTTTCAGAACTCTGTAGAAGCCAAGGCAGTATATGGAATAAATGCTTCCAATAGGGTAGTGTCTAAATTACCTAGATTGAGAGCAGGAGACAAGGAAACCCAAATGCTGAAAACAGAATTAGGGAGAAAGAGGATGATTTCAGAAAGGCAGGAAAGTGAATAGAAATAAAAGTCATGTGTAAAGTAAAAGCTGTAGGAGGGAGGAGGGTTAGTTTGATGTTTTATCAATTTGGAGTAGAAAGATAGCAGGAACTGCTAAGGAGAGGGAGTGTCTGAAGGCTTGAAAAGATGAGACTGTAGTGAGATCCATGAAATTAGATGGTGGCAGAAATATAAAGGTGTTTGAGTGACCACGCAGAAGTAGGGAAGGTAAAAAAGCAGCAACTAAATGAATTTAAGAGCTAATAATGAGGTTTCCATTTTAACAGAAATTAATATTCTTCTAAGTATTGTGCTTGATGGCTGAGTGTTTTATGTATAAAATTAATGAAAGGCTACTCATATTAATCTAAAAATTAGTTAATTAATATTGGCCTTTTTATTAGCTAGAACAGTACTCATATATATTTCATTGGTAATGCTAATTGTCTTAATATGGAAAGACTGCATGTGTGCCTCTGTCTAGACTTTATCATTTAGCAATGATGCAAAATGCCGTTGATCACCTCACAGTTGCTGAATCACATCCAGTCCAGGCTGGTAATTGAACTAGCTGGTAGCTATTTAGCAACCTGAATGAAATAAGTTTCACGTCCACTCAGGCTCCAATGAGCCTGTGTCTCCTTTACAAAACCTGTTGTTTATTTCAAACAAAGTTTAAATAGGTTTTGAGGAATTCTGATGGAACTGAGGGGAAATGGCTTTTAAACTGTCACTGCAGTAAACTCTTTAGTGAAATTATTTCAGTCTCAAAGTTTGCCAGTCTGGCATCATTCACAAAAGCTACAATCACATGGGAAGCACATCTTCTATCAGAAGAATTCCTGTACAGTTTAGATTAAAAAATAAGTCTTTGCCTATGGTTATAGGCTTAACAGGTATCATTTGGAATGATTCATGTGGTCTGGTGAGTCATAAAGCTTGTTGGCTCCTACTGTGAAAGGCAGTGTGTGCAAGACACCTCTTCAATAACATAATATTAATTTTCCTCTTGCTTCAAAGATATAATGCTTTGATACCTCTTTCAGCTGCTTTAGCTGCCTCATTATACTTCCTGGCCAAAAAAGACATACTAAATGATGCAGCTTGTTCCCCCATAGTGTTTCTTGTTTTCCAGAGAGAGAAGAGTTTGCCTTTAGAATGCCCAGCTCATCACAGCATAAAGACAAGCTCACTAGAGGCATAAGTCATAACTCCAAGGTAGCAAGACAAGGAATATTGAAAAGGTCATTGAGATTGCTGGCCCATAAAAAGAGGAAGGAGGATACTGGGCATGGAAAACAGCAGACATGACATAATAGTAGATTTTCAGTGGAGTTCAGGATGAGACAACTACGCTGCTTATATTTGCTGAACTGTGAGGTTTTCACTAATCAGAAGTGTAGATGCAGAAAAGATTAGAAGTGAGAAAAGTGAGAGAAAAGTAATAATGTGAGCCTGAAAAATTAACAGAAGCTAAGCTGGAGAGTGAAGCATCTTCTCCCTGTGCATTTCTCTGTCTTTTCTATTTCTAAAAGTTTTCTTCACCATTAAGGCCATAATGGTACCTGTACCACCAGTTTGCCTCAGGGTGGTTTCCCACTGCCATGCCCCATGTCTGGTTACTGTAGCTGCAGTGCTCTCTGGAGCCTCAGCAGATGAAGCTTCGCTTAGCAAATGATGTCCTAAGCTGACAAAAATCACTGCTCAAGGGCTGTGCTTTGGTGACATGCAGAAGTTTCCTGGAATTATTGTATTTTTTGCTGGACTGAACCAGTCGTGGGGCTGTTGTATAAAATGACTGTGCCACCTGCATGTGAGGAAAACCTTCCCCAGATATGTTCAGGGCAGATCATCATAGAATCATAGAATAGTTAGGGTTGGAAAGGACCTTAAGATCATCCAGTTCCAACCCCCATGCTATGGGCAGGGACACCTCCCACTGAACCATGCCACCCAAGGCTCTGTCCAGCCTGGCCTTGAACACCGCCAGCGATGGAACATTCACAACTTCCCCCAGCAACCCATTCCAGTGCCTCACCACCCTTACAGTAAAGAATTTCTTCCTCATATCCAATCTAAATTTCCCCTGTTTAAGTTTGAACCCATTACCCCTTGTCCTATCACTACAGTCCCTGATGAGGAGTCCCTCCCCAGCATCCCTATAGCCTCCCTTCAGACACTGGAAGGCTGCTATGAGGTCTCCACTCAGCCTTCTCTTCTCCAGGCTGAACAGTCCCAACTTTCTCATCCTATCTTCATTCAGGAGGTGCTCCAGTCCTCTGATCATCCTTGTGGCCCTCCTCTGGACTTGTTCCAACAGTTCCATATCCTTTTTATGTTGAGAACACCAGAACTGCACACAATACTCCAAGTGAGGTCTCACAAGAGCAGAGTAGGTGGGTAGGATCACCTACTTCGACCTGCTGGTCACACTCCTTTTGATGCAGTCCAGATCATCCAGAGCCACATCATCCCTGATGTGTTTCTTTCCAGTGTTCCCTGTCTTGCTGGAACACCATGCTTCATCACCTAATGGTTGATGCTATATATTCCATTTCTAATGACTAAGCAGGACTGCTAAAGAACATAGCTCAGCTTTTCTCTCATCTCTTATTAATCTGCTTAAGAATACTTAAGTTGACATACCCAAGTTAAGGCAGATAAATAGGGTTCTTTGTATCTTAATGCAAACAATGGCAATTCTGGCTGTCAAGAGTTGTCTTAATTCGGACTTCAGTTTGCTTTTTCAGACACCAAAAGCTCTTATTTTATGAGTTCAACAAATACAAGAATTCAGCCACAACTTGAAAAATCTGCTGTTCTATTTTAAAAAAGTGCCTTTTCCTCACCATTTAATTTACGGTATAAAAGCACTGTATTGTGTCAGTGACAGTTCAAAGAAGAAATGAAAATAAATCCTTTTATGTTTTCAGAGAAGGGATATGTTTTTCCTTTCCCTTCCAATTCAACAAGACATTCCAAGTGTTCATTTATTCACTGTACAAACACAAAATAAGGTGGCTTGAATAAATAAATGGCTGAATTAAGCACATTGTTCTGCTGGCCTTTATTTGAATGACCTACACAAGTCATGCTAAAGCATTCTAACAGAGCGTAACCAGACTGTAGTAAGTCTTTAAGTGGCACTATTCAGAATTGAACCAATTTGTGCTAATATAGTTTCTTAAGATATTTCAAAGGGAATATGACTCTTCCAGTTTTAGAAGAGGTCTGTCTATCCAAAATGTAAATCTTATCTTTCATTTACATTATGATTCAGTATTTAATGAAGTACATCATGCTTTACTTTCAGTCAATACATGCAAAGGCAATTACTGTAATTACTGTGAACTGTAGTTGCGTCTTTCTCTCCATCTCAGTTCAGTTTTGTCTGTAGTTTTCAACTATAATCTTGCATCGCAACACTTCTCTTTGCTTGCAAGCTTTCTAACCTCCACAGCATGCAGAAGAGACAGACGTCTGTATAAGCTGGAGGCTCTTCTTATTTCCATTATGTCAAATTCATTTTGGAGTTAGGCATCAGAAATTGTGCAGTCAAGTTCATTCTGGGCCAGGACGTCAGGATTATGCAGTGAAGCTCACAACAGCAGTGCTGTTTTGCTTGTTGTATAATGCTTCTTGGAGGAAGCCCATTTAATAGTGAAAGAAAAAGCAAATATCAAAACCTCCTTCAGTATGTATTAAACTTTCCTGTACACGCTTGCCATTTCTTTTGTTGTTTTTTTTTCTTGTTCACTTCTTTTACTGATTATCCTTAACATAAACTACCTTAAATTAATTGAAAGCAGAGCCTGAAATCAGATTTAGCAATTTGCAATGAAATTACAGCAGGGAAAAATATCACTGCATACAACTGTCATTACTGAGATATTGTTTGGAGGAAGAGGCAAGAGAGGGTATTTTTTGTCTTATCCTTTCATAAACTCATGTTCATTTCGGACAGAGAGTAATAATTTGATTAAAATGTATAAATTAATGGTGTCTTTCATCAAGATTTAATGTTGGTACATGAATGTGCTGGGTTTCAGCTAGAAGGTTTGGGATTTGATTATGTTTGCTTTTAAATATTAGAAAATAATAGCCATAAATGAATTTAGCATCTGCTTTTCTTGTTCTTTAGAAAGTCAAGCTAGGTTATAAGTCCCTTCTAAATTTAACACCTACTATTCTGCAATGAGATTCTGTCAGCTATCGATGACAGCAAAATAGCGTGCAAACAGCCTTCTACCTACCTATATGGCAATGTTTGGTTTTATTCTGCAGCTGTGTGACAACCTAGTGGTCATTTGCCTGTTCAACATGACTTTGTCTCTTTTGTCTAGCTTGTTTATCATCGTAATAAAAATTACAGAAGATAGAATTGGTGTGTTATTTTCTCTATGACATATCTTTTTCTTGTTCTTTAGATTTCAGCCACTCAGACCTGTAAGTCCTCCTCAAGTGTCCTTCCTTGCCTATATCCTAGCAGAAAAGTGAACTTCATTTCAGAGGCATTCACTCACTATAATGTGTTGTGTTTGCACCTTAGGCAATCATTTCTTCCGGAATGAGCCTGCAAAGGGCAAAAGGAAGTCAACTGCCAGTTCAGTGGCTTCTTGGTGTTCTGTGGAAAAGTGAAAAATGTTTTGTAACTTCACTTTGGTGGAATTCCTGTCATATTCTTGATGCATTCATTGGATCTTAGTTATTAGATCACATACAGATAGACCTATTGTTTTTCAGAGGAGAAGGAGAACAAGCATATGGTTTCTTTATTCTTTCCTACATCCTCTCCTTTTATCTGTAGAGAGATTATTACAATTTATTAATGATTGTTAGGGATTCATGTTCTGTTAACACAACTCTTACAGATCACCACAATGTTTTCCTGTATTGTTTAAGTGAGACCTTCTAACACTGAATGGGTGACATCATTCATTTCCATCTCCCCAACTCAGGAGCTCGGGAATTCAGGAATATTCCTCTAAGCTTTTCTTTAGTTCATTCTATCACTATTTTCTCAAGGACTCCAGTTATAAAAACAAAAAGCATCAATAAGCCATTCTGTCTATTAAAGGAAAGGTGACTTGGCTTCAAAATTTTCTTCTTTGGAGACAATGAATCAAGGCTGAGGTTTCCTTTATGGCATGATACAGGCACTGTGCTGCCTAAACTTAAGGATTCTGCCCGGAACTCCACGATACCAAGGCTATGGCTACAATGCTGAGTTAATGGGTAACTGTAGTGCTGGTACATCTGTGCCTGTGGCAATGCAGCATCAAGTGTCCTAACACCGTCACTGAGTATAAGTAGGGCACAACGCTTATTTCTTCCTCAGCAGTAGCCCAAACTGTGTTCCTTTCAGGAAGCTTATATTCTCCACAGAGGTTGCAGCCAGAGTTCCTGTGGGATCTATGCTCTTTTCCTCCCTCCCCCTTTCTTTTTTAATTTTCTTTTCTTGAGCAGTCAGAAATGGATATATCTCCTGCTGAAGTTTACATGTCAAAGTATCCAGTTCTTCACTGAAACATTATGAAGTAGACACCTGTAGAAGTGAAGGAGAAAGACAAATATATAAACAAATAAGAGATCTCACACACTTCAGTAGAGCCAGGCAGTAACACTCTTACTGCAAAGCAAGACTCATAGGAGCAGTTAATAATTCTGTATATGAATTTTGTCTCTTCCTTGGGTTGCTGCTGACAAAACATTTGCCATCACAAATACAAACTCAAAGAGTTCTGAAACTGCCCCTGAGTTTTATGGGCAGATTCCCCTCTTTGTTCCACTCTGATCCACTTCCACTGCTTATGCAGCAAAAAATAAAGTAAAATGATCCCCATGGAAAGATCAGTTAATGTAAACAGCCAGAGACAATGAAGCTGTGTCTGATAGCAACTCCGTTTCTGTTATGTGCAAGATAGAGGGGTATATCTAGGCAATAGGAGGAGGGGTTGCATGAAAAGAAAATGGTAGATGGGGTTTCTGCTCTGGAAGTTCTCCAGCAAACTGGTTTTGTTAGAGGTTTCCCTGATGCTGCAGACTGGGCTGACAGAGCCTGGCTGAAGGAGCAGTTTCCTTACTTGCAGTATTCTGCAGTGACCTTCAAACACAGCAGAAAATTTATCTTTTTGACCTTATATATTTAATTATATTAATTGATTGATGAAGAGATTACAAAAAATGTAAACTCAGTAGAGCAGGAAACCCCAAAAAGTCAGGGAATATGCATGTAAGCATAGACAGACTATGGGGTGTGGTATTAGTGCAGATCCTCATGGCTTGTCATAGGTAACATCGTCTCTGCCTTCTTGATGTTGTCCTTTCACTTTTGCATCTGGGCGGCCTGACCTTTACATCCATCAGATAAAGAAACAACCCACCTCTGCCTTTCTGTCTAATGTTAAGCTACTCAGATCTGTTATTGTTTGCGTTCCTCCTGCAGGTGAACGGTATTGATCTTCGAGGTGCTACCCATGAGCAGGCTGCAGCTGCGCTGAAGGGGGCAGGGCAGACGGTAACAATCATAGCACAATACCAGCCGGAGGGTAAGCAAAATAATAAACTTAAATCATATGGTAACTATAAGTGCTCTAAAGCCGCCTGTTTAACGGGATGAGGCTGCTGTAGATAGTACTTTTCCCAGTTATCGTCAGAAGTCATCTGGAATGTATATCCAAGAGGCAATTCTATCCCAAGGAAATTGTATTTTTAACACAGACTTGACTTAGAAGTATTTTATGCAGCAGTAAGAACTATCTTTAAATGTGTATATAATAAGTAATCAACAATTAGTTCATCATTTTATTTTCATTATTGCTCATTTTACGTACTTTTCTATTCTCCTTCTGGAGACAGTGCAAAAGATAAGAATGAACAGAAACACCAGGAAGATCTGAAGTTGCTTCAGACTGTCAGATCAGAATCAAAGAAAGATAAATGCTTCCTGCTAAATGCATAGAGCCTCTCATGACTACTTTTGGATGATGGTGTCCTTGTACCTCCAGGGCAATTAGACCCAGATAACAAGTACTTCCTAGAGAAAATGTTGATGCTTTCTGAATAAAAGCATCAACGGGAAACTCAGAAAATATAACACATTCAAGGTGAGATGTATCATATCTAGAATTTGGTGTCTAGTCTTTACCTTTCTAGAGTTTAAGCTTGTTTCACTGAGAATAAGTAGGGGTTGCTTGATTTTGTAAGTCCAGAGTTAAGTGGCTGAGCTCTTTCTCATTGTCCATGAGCTACAACCTGAATAACTCTCTGAGGCTCTCATGGAATTTCTGAAAGGAATATTACTTCCTGATAGAAACTGTGGTTTTCCTCCACAGTCATTACTTTGAAACTCTTTCCAGATGAATTCAGCAACTACAGGTGCCTGTGAAGACTTGCTGACATCATTTTATCAGTTTTCAGTGAACAGTTCTAGCTCAATTCACAAGTCCTGCAATGACCTGTCAACACAACCTGTTGATTCTGCCTCATTGTGCCCAGCCTAGGGCACATGTAGGTCTCAGCTGGAACATGACAACTCTAATAGCAGGTTCAGCTAGTCAGTTTTGTCAGGGACACAGGGAAGATGAATTAGTACTGCCAGAATTTATCCAGCATGAGATCTTTTTTCTTCCACATCCTGATGATAGTACATAAAGAAAAAAACAACTGGTATTTTAGTCAAACTTACAATTGTGCTTCATATCTGGTATCATGCATCAATGTACTGGTGTACCTGCACTTGAACCACCAAACAGAATAAATTGGGCTGTACTAAGAAAGGAGCAGATGAGAGCAAATGCAATTGTAAGTGTCTACCTTTAGTTAAAGAAATGGAACGTATTGATATACAAATGCATAAGTAATAATCAAAGTTGTTTCAAAGAAAAAGTATTGAAAAGTAATTCCATTGCAGATAGCTATCCACTGAGTTCTGAATAAAACCATGTTCCCATTGGGTGGCATGGTTTAGTAGGAGGTGTCCCTGCCCATGGCAGGGGGATTGGAACTAGATGATCTTAAGGTCCTTTCCAACCCTAACTGTTTTATGATTCTATGATTAGTTCCAGCAGTCTTGTTTGCTGTCTGGTGATTTTATACTGCAGTTATCACCATGGTGTCTGAGCACTTGTAGCAATCACTGGCATTTCACAGCTGTTCTATGCCATGGTTAACATGTGGAAAATACATCTCTTGGCAGATTTTTCCTATTATATTTGCACTTGTAGTTGACATATTTTTCCGCTATATTTTACCAGCTCTGTACTATGTCAAATTCTGGTTTAGTGAGCATGCAATTCAAATTATGCTGATGAAATCCATCAAGTATCATATTGCATATTTATTCCATTTTTCCTATAACACCGCTTCATTCACCGAAAACCCTGTTGAGGGCAGACTAGTCCTGACTGCTGAGTTCTTGTCAGTGAAGCACAGCCAGTTTTATGTTTCGTGCAAATAGTTTAAAACACACTGAAGAGAGTGGAGCTGGTGAAGAGAAAAGCCCAAAAGTTAGCCTTTTAATACAAAATGACAATCTTTTAAGGTAGTGAGAGTATTCAGTAGTCGTCCAGCACATGTAGTATTACTGCTGAAGCATTTAGTTTTAGTCTGAGATGCTGGTTAATGCAAACTGTCTAAATACAGACGTGAAATGAAGTATTTCTTTCTTAAAAATGCCGAACAGCAAAGAAAAAAGGACACAGTTTTAAACCAGTTATTTAAATAACCTTGGCAAGGAATTTAAGGATTTACAGGTAACACAGAAAGACAAACACACTCTGTATCAGCAAAAAAACTTATTTTTATTCGAAAGATCCTGCAGAACTCTTTTTGTCCCTTCTCTGCTATTTATATCTGATCTTTTATTTACCATATCTTGATGCCTATATTTGAAAATTGTCATAAAATACAGTCTTAAAACTGTGCTTACCTCAGGGTCTCCTCACTTTAAAATGTTTCCAAAATGTGTAAAGTACATAAGCAAAGTAGTATTATAGCTTGATTTATCCATTTTCATACTGGAAACTCTTGAGTTATTACTGCAACTTAAGGTTTTTTGGGGGGCATCCAAGAATAACCACTGTATATGTTAACCAGTACCATTATTTTATTTTATTTTACTTTATTTTTTTTTATTTTATTTTATTTATCTTTTACAGATTATTAAGCCTTTGATGCTGTTGCAAACAAAAATATTCAGTGAAACCTTTAGTTATTGTTATTTCAGGTATTAAGTGATGTCAATACAAGTGCCAGTTAATACTATAAGCCAGCTGATGATTAGCAATTAAAATGTTTAGTAGGAAAAGCTTATATTCCAATGCTTTTGTTTTTATGCACTAAGGAAAAGCTTACAGCACACTTATCTTGGCAGTGTCTCCAAAACCAAATAATATACCTTGCTGTGGGGAAAAATAGTGAGGTGGATCCTACAGAAACAGCTTTCAAAGTTTAGACTTCCCTTTCCTTGTTTCAGTCAGAAGTTCATCCGAACCTCCTATGAACTCCCCTTACATTTCTGTTTTTAGACTTGGCATCAAATCTCATGAGAATGGCAACTCCTGCAAAAATATCTAGTGCTTGCCATCAGCTTGAATAGCTTTTCCTCTTGATATTAAGACACTTTGTTTTCTCATCCTCTCTGGAACAAACAATTGTAGAGACTAGCTCAGATAGAACAACATCACAGAGCTTTTTGACAGCTGTCAGACTTGTGGTTGGTGATGGTGTTTATCGGAACCACGCTGCCTGTCCCTCAGATGGAAGTCGTCCTGGAGCAAATACTGTGAAGGAACACAGAAACAATGAGCAAAGGGAGAGTGGAACATAGAAGCAGTAATTGCATGAAAAGGAGCTGAAAGGAAATACAAGGGGTGGTATGAAAAATGGAGAGCAACTCCTCAGGTCCTCTGCTTTTCACTCCCTGTTTTCCTCATGTATGTTCACCATCTTTATTTCCTTAATTTCTCTGAGAAATAGAAGAGCAAAAAGAGATATTAAAATCTGAACAGAAATGCAAATTCTGTGAATAAAAATATGAAAATATTATTGGGAGCAAGAGGAAAACAAATAACAGAGATTAAAAAGTCAGAGTTCAACATTAAGAGTATAGATTATAGCTTCAGGAAGAGGAGCCATAACTCTGGGCTTTTTGAATCATTCTTTACTTTTGTTTTAAAAACTGAAGATAACCTGTGTACTGTACCTTATGTATACATATATCATGGAGGTCGTGTAATGTCAAGCATCATGATCTCTAACAGTCACTGTGGATGTAGTTCATACGGAAGTTAATGCATGTGTTCAAAGTATACTAGCCATCCCCAGGCCTCAGAGAGATGACTTTTTATATCCATGGGCAGCTCACATATTCTGCGCATGGCTGAAATTATTAAAGAGAATTTAAAGACCAAAAGCCAGATAGAACAAAATTAGAAGAGGAACCAATTGCTTCTATTTAGCTTTGCTCTCCAATTTTTAATGTTCTTGGAAGCATTTTAACACTCCTCCCAGCTTAGCAACTCCCAGATCACTTAAAACATTGTACAGATATGGAGCTACTGAACAGGACCTTCTTCAAAATAAAAACCTGAGCCTGGACATTATCCTAAGGTGGAACAGTGTGTCCCCATAAAATAATTAATTAGAAATTAAAATGGGAACGTATACCACATAGGGAAACACTTTTTTACTCTTAAAGGCTTTTATGCAGGACATCTTTTGATGTTAATGGCAACTGTTGCAAATTACAGCCCAGTATGGAAGGAATTAGGGAAACAAACAAACAAACAAACATAACATTTTGTCATTGAAACTGAAATGTATTTTCAAAGGAAAATGAACTTTGGTTGAAATAGCGACAATTTGTCCTGAAAGAGCTTGGGAGTGGGGGTAAACAGAATGCTGCACTCATTCATGAAACTGCTAAAAAGCTTTATTGCACGTTTTAGTCTCAAATACCCATGTTCCTTCCCCCTGCAGCAGCATGAAAGGGTAGAACTTAGCCCTAAGAATATTCAATGTCAGTGGTCTGCGAGCTGCCTTGTGCTGCATTGCAGTGCCTCTGCAGCTATTCGCTCACAGCAGCCCCTGGAAAACTTCAGCCACTCAGAACTTTCATATGCTTTAAATCTTTCAAGTCAGCCAATTAATTTGCTTTCTTAACAGCTTGCATATAGGGAAAACATTCATTGATTACAGTTTGATTAGTCCAGCCAACAGTGAAGAGGTCAAAACGTTACAGTTGGAGAATTTCTACTTTATCACCTTTTGAATTAGCTGTTAGCTGCTTGCTCAGTGATTCTTGTGCCTGCTGCGCAGTGAGTAACTGAGGTTTAGTTAGAGCAAGAGCATCAGATGAAGAGAGACTGATAGGCAGTGTCTCTCTTTGCAGACATTAGCTAAGGAAATTACTGGAGAGCTGCACCTACAGTTAAAAGGATCTCAGGGCAGCTACATGCACTCATTAGTTCTTTTGTCCCTGAATTTGGGAGGCATTAGAACAGACCTAACTTTCCAAAAGCATCCTTTTTGTCTTACAAATTCTTTTGACCTGCTAATGCACCAGTTCTGCTTTTTTTATAGTATCAGAGTAAAAATCCAGGGATCACTTTTACAGGTTTCTCCCTGAATAGTCATGGATACTTTTCAGCTCTTTGTTCCATTTTGTTCCCTGTTCCAGCCTCAGAATACAAACACATCTGTTTTGGTACAACAGTTACATATATTCCTGATCGGATATTTAACTTTTCCAAGATGCTGCAGGAATAAGATAGATGCAAAATATATGGGAAGAATAAATTATTCATAGAATCATAGAATCCCAGGTTGGAAAGGAGCTTAGGGATCATCCACTGCAACCTTTCTAGGCAAAGCATGACCTAGACTAGATGTCCCAGCACCCTGTCCAGCCATTGTGTCCAAGTGTCCAATGCTGGGGAATCCACCACTTCCCTGGGGATGTTATTCCAATGGCTGATTGTTCTCAGTTGGAACCTCCCAGTGAGTAACTTGTGCCCATCACCCCTTATCTTTTCCATGTGACTCCCTGTAAAAAGGGATTCTCCATTTATTTTTTAGCCACCCTTAAATACTAGCACAAATTGTTGTATTTATTCATCTTCATCTAGGTCACTTCTATACTTTGAAATGTGAATGCTCATGTTAAAGGCCCCTTTTCCCAGCTGTTGAAAATCAATGTAGCTTAAATACTTGGATAAAGTTGATTAAAGCAGTTGGCTTTCATCTGGAAGCCACTGTATCCAATTGCCGAAGAATGCAAGATATTAAGGTTATATTTCATGCATGTGTATTAAAGAATAAAACATAATCTTGGAATGGCTAAGCTAGACCTGACCAAAAGCCCATTTGCTGGGGATCCTGTTTCCAGCAGTGGTCAACAGCTTAGACAGAGAAGAAAGCACATGACAAGCACATAGTGTAACGTTCACTGAACACTATCCTACTGACCAAAATCATTGAAAAAATCCTTTCCTTGTCCTCGTCAGATCCTAATCTATTGATAGTAGTTGATAGTGCACCAAAGTTCTTCTATGCAGGAGGCAAGGACTGCAGTCTCATTCAGGCAGCAATATCAAAGGCTGCTTTTTCTTCTTTTCCCTTTTTATTCACCCTGTTTTACAGTAGCACCTCCAACTCTACTGTTTCCTTATTTACTGATAAAGGGGGTTCTTACTAAGTTACAGAATAGTAAGTTTTTTTTCTCTAACTGGGTAAATGTTAAGCGTATGCCTCTCTTGCTTGTCCATGATGTGCTGACTGAAGAGAGGTTAGCCTTATTGCAGCTGATGCTGTCAAAGCTAGTTCTGCTGCTTCTGATAATTTTAACATGTTTTGTTTCATCAGAAGCACAGAAGTTCACTAAATAACAAGTTGCTTCTTGTAGAGATTTCTGTATAAATTGGCTAACAGTGCTATGTGGTTGCACTACACAACTCGGTATGTGCTCAAAACTTAGACTCTGGCACTTACCCTTGAGTGCTCTAGGTTATGTCAGCAATACACGGTTAAATATTGAGATTGGTATCTGCTATTTTCTTTCTTTTGATCTAGTAAATGCAGCTTTCACACCCTTAGGACAAACACAGCAGTTGCTAAGGTAATATCCTGCTTCTCTGGGCATGTAAGATCCTTACCTTCGGAGGAGCTTTTGTGCCTCTAGTTGCGGCATACTATTTAAAATATACTGCTTTTATTTTTACATTGTTGGAGCGAAGTCTTCAACTTTATCATTTCATTGCAAATAAAAAAAAAAAGAAAAACCAATAAAGCAAAGCATATTTAAAACTAAAAGGACAGTTTTGAAATCTCCTGATCCACTTTCAAGTTCTTTTCTCTTAACACAGCATTTCCTTTTTGTTTGCCTGAGCTATCCTCACCACAGCTTCCACTCTACTGCAGATTAACTCTAGTACCTAAGAGAGACTCTGCCTCTGTACATGGGCAGCATGGACAGATATTTCTGGGGCTTTTCAGATGCCACAGCTGAAGGAGCACCAGGGATTACAAATGTTCTTTTAAAGTCAAGACTTCGTAGGATTCTCCTAAAATACAAGAGGTTATATTTTAATTCCTTGGCTAAATTTAAAGATCACATTCCCAGTAGGGTTACACAACATTTTCCAACACTGAATATTTTATAAAAAGCAAAATTCTGATGGTATTTTGCTTTGTGTAAAATAGGCAGCACTCACTATGCATGAAACAAGTTATTTGATACATTTTCTTCATGTTTTTGTGCAACTTTGTTTCTGTTGAATGTAGTCATCCCAGTCTGCGGGATTGTACTGACTGTTTTCTTACAGACTCCTGTGCTTTTTCAATTCCCATTTTCACAAATGCTTCCGTTTAAGTGCTTATTTTGTGATTCAGTCATATTTCACTCTTGTTTCTATCACTAGGCTTTAAAATTCCTTAAACAGTATATTTTTCCATAAAGTTGTCAATGTCAACTGTAGGAAATTGTGCAGAGAAAACATGATTTCTTTATAAAACCTGTCTTTTCTTGTTCTCATTTTAAACATGATAGCATGAAGTAATGGGGGGGGGGGGGGGGGGGAAGGGGTCTATATTTCTTTTTTAAAGCTTTCATTATAGTATTTGTTTTTTTGTCGTTCATATACAGCCTTCTCTGCTTAATTATATTTACATATACACAGAAAAAAATCTTAAATCCTCATGCTCAATATTATTAATTTCTTTTCTTTGGCAACTTATTCATTAAAATTTAGTAATTTCCTCTTCTTACTCTTTTGTTAGCATAACCAAGTCTCATTGGGAGCACTAATAAAGAGGTTTTCTTTTTGCAGCAGCTGTTATATTTGCAGCTGCTACTTTAACTGTGAACTATGGGCTACAAATTCTTCCCACTTTTCTTCCCTGTTTTAAAGTTCACTGCATTGAAACCTGTTTCACCTCTGGTTCTGCCCTTCAATGACAGCTCTTTCAGAAAACAAGACCTTCCAACAACATAAAAGACATGTCTGGATCTGTGTATTGGCCTTGTAGTAGTTTCTTGTCAGTAACAGGAATAGCAGTGATGCTACAGGAATAGTTTCTCTTTTTAACTAATACCCTGGGTTTACATCTCTGGCAATAAGGGAACATTCCCAACCACATATCTGTCTCAACATAGTGGAAGGAATGAGAGCTGGAATTGGGGGTGTGCTGCTGAGTTAGCGGGAGGGAGACTAGGGTTCTTTTCTTTAGAACCAGATAAGGGAAAACCTCAAAAGTATTTCTGAGCCTGTTTGAGTATTTCTTTCCTCTCTCCCTCTCTTTCTTTTTTCAATTTCTAGTTGTGCTTTCCTTTCCATCTGGCGGAAAAAAAATACATTCCATGCTAAAGGCATTTTGTATTTATTTTCTTTCTTAATTTTTCAGCAGTAAATTTTACTCTTTTTTTCTATTCTTCCACAGTGACATAATTTCATATACCATGTGACTCCAGAAGCTCATATTTGTTTCCATCTATTCACCTTAAAAGGTGTTTTCTTTTCTTTCTTATGGATTTTTGCACTTTGAAGAGATACAAGTTGGGCTTTTTTGTTGATACCTTAAGTATCAGATTCTTTTCCTTATTTACTTACATTAATGAGGACAGTATAAGTCTGACTTATTTCATTGCTACTGCTTTTCCCAGTCTTCATGATAACTTAGACAACCTCAAGTTTAGAGGCTATTACGTTAACTTGAAACTGGTCCTGGCTGATTGAGCTGTTAAAGATACTAAACTCTTCACAAAAGTGTTTTTTACCTGGACAGTTTAACATGATTTATTTTAATAGAGCTCAGAAGGTCACTAGAAAACTGGTTTTCTCTGCCTTGAAGTGAAGTACTTCATGTAGAGACATGACTGAAAATACAAAACGGTCCATAAACTGGATGAAATTTTGCAATACAGTCAATAACTCTGAACCTGTGTGCTTAAGCTAATGCTAAAATGAAGGTTCTGTACAATCCTTTTGTGTTCAGCTCATGGCCCCAGAGAACGTGAATACTAAAATGCTAGAGAAGAAAGGGCAAAAGTACAACTATAGATCAAGGTCCATGATATGAAGGGATGAAGATTTCCCAAAGGATGTGGGGATTATAGCTTGCTTGAGATCTCATGCTGAGGAAGGATAGCAAGCCTGACATAAAGGGACAGCTGTTACGGTAGCATTGCTAAATATCACAGGGGATAATGCCATATTGGGGATTTTCTTGAACCGGTGCTATGGCTGCTGTCAGCACAAATTGCACAGTGAGGTCGATGCAAGTAAAATGAGCAGTCTTTCATATTTCATCGTTTGAATTTTATAGTTTTTGACACATACAGGGATTTTCTTTTAATTATATTACAGAGCTAGGCAAATACAGACTAAAAAGTAATGTATTTGTTTAATTAAATGGGGCCATTGGCTACGCTGGTTGCCCAAGGTCTCTCAATGGAGAGCTGTAATCTCTGAGCCCATTCAGCTTCTGAGGGTGAGATGAGTCTCTCCTCACTAGCTATAGGGGGAACTTCCATGACTAACTTATGCTGGATGGACAAAGCAAAGGCTGGATGAATTAACCTCTTCGGATGTCTCTGGGAAGTAGCTTCTTGTAAACTGCTATGCAGACAGATAAAGTTGCTTTCTCCAGCCTACCAGGTGAACTGCTAATGAAGCCAGAACTAAATTCTTTGACCCCTATGCCTTTGGTTTAGTCTCTAGACAACATTTTCTCTCAGGAATAATTCTTGAAGCAAGTTAGTACAGCCAATATTTTCATGGAAGGAGCAAAATTGGGAAAAAAAGACAACAGTTGTGATTCAGTAGAAAATTAACTAAATTTAGAATTTCAAGGCAAGATAGGAGATTTATAGATGATTATTTACTTATAACTTGAATTTTAGGAAAGTTCCTTGATTTGAAATTATTGCCAATGGGTGAGAATGATGGCAGAGTGTGAGAAATGAAATAAAAAATAAATCATGCAGTATTGAAATAGAGAAGGACAAAAAGGTAAGGTCTACACTCAGGTGCTCCTGAGCACTTCACTTGCATGCACAGTTTTCTGAAGGATTTCAAATCCAGCAGTGAATAGTTATAGTTCTCTATGTGCCTTCCTAACTCTGATCTTTGCTTGCTGAGAGACACAACATAAGGGATATTTAGTGAAAGTAGAAATACTGATTTCAGGTTCACTTAATGGATAGGTGACCATGTCATTATCATGAAGAACAGAAATGGCATAGACTTTGAGTATGCCAGAAATAGTATTGACTTTTATGCATGTACATACACACAGGACCAATGGAAACTGGAATTTCAGATCCACAGGGACAAATTTTAAGAGCTGCATAGGATGCCTGCAATAGATTTCTTCACAGTTGTCATATGCCAGGCATTTGATTGTAAGTGTGTACAGTGTCACATCACACACTAAGCTGCGCCTGAGATTTTCAGCAAGTCAGTTCATTGCCTCTGCAAATCTTTACTACTGAGCTACTTCTACAATAAATTTCCCTTTTCCATGATTTTGATCAACATCATTCTTTCTTACATCATTTTTCACGGCTGTTAACCTGTCAGTTGACAAGAGAAATAAGATTCAGATTTAGATTTCATTGTCAATCTCAATTCCTCACTACAGACTCATTGAAAGTACTAAATTAACCTCAGAACCATTGAAAGAATGTCATATATCATGTCAGCTTCAAACCCCTCCCTGCTTAATACTAATGTTGAGTAGGAAAACCTTTTACAGGACAGATGAATGCACTGAAGATGCATATCTTTGATTTCAGCCTCTCTCATCTGCATGATGGCTACCTTAGAGACTTTATAGAATCATAGAATAGTTAGGATTGCAAAGGACCTTAAGATCATCCAGTTCCAACCCCCCTACCATGGGTAGGAACACCTCCCACTAAACCATGTCATCCCAAGGGTCTGTCCAACCTGGCCTTGAACACCGCCAGTGATGGAGCATTGTGAAAGCTGAAGTAAATGGACTTTAAAAAATCAAATATTAACCATAGTTCAGTGTGAAGAAGCCTTTAAAGATATAACATTCCATCTAGAATGCAAAAATTTCTATATATTTTAGCGTGAGAATCCATCTTCTTTTAGAAGCTCTGGTATCTATTGAACATAAGTGAATTTTCCCTCTGGTTTCAGGGTTGGAGATGGTTTCAAGGAAACTACAGTTAATATTTTCTAAGCCAGGTGCTCAAAGTTAAACACCAAATAGAAATATCCTGATTTGCTGCTCTGCTCAATTATGTGAATGATCACTTCCCTTAAAATTCAGCTTAATCATCTTTTATAGTTAAACATTGGCTTAGAAGTCTGGCATTAGTCACCTTTTCTGCAAAGTTTGCTACTAAACATCTTGAAGTACTTTCTAGTGACTTTCTCATTCCCCTTGCAGTTTGCAAGGGAAACTTGTGAGACTACTCCAAGTAAGAAGTACTATTTTTAGCACTTAACATACTGCATATTTGCTCTTAAATGGTTTACACACAATAGGTCAGAATTATGCAGAAAATTCAGGGTTTACAAACTTTAAGCAACATTTGCAAATGCTGAGTTTAATTATTGCTTTAGTGCTGTTTGGTGCCCAAATACACAAAGAAATGTGTAACAAATGTGTTAAGTCAGCCAGATTGCTTTAGCTTCAGTTTAATGCGTATGACTCCTAGACATGAATTTTTCCTGGAGAGACTCAGAGGAAGGGTTTTGTTGCTGTTTTTTTGTTTGAGGTTTCCCTCCCCAGGAAATCTGGATCCTGATGTTTGTCTACATTGTGTCATAAAAACTGAGGTCAGACTCATCAGCTGCTTTTGCAAATCTTGCTGTTCATCATTTCAGGATGTCTTTACACGGTGATAAACTACACAATGTCGATCAAGGCTTATCTTACCCTGTGGATAGTGGGCTACATCCTCACCAGAACTTCATAAACCTTGCTAAAATCTTTCTCTGTTGTTCTGTGTCTGCAAGTTTCCATGTGTATGTATATAGCACTTAAGCACAACACGGAGTCCTCATGCATTTGCAGTGCCTGTGTCTTCCTTCCCTCTTGTACCCTGTGTTGACATGTGGGAGCATGTAGAGGGGATGGCTGAGACTGATTGCCCAGAACTGATTTTCTTAGTTTGCTTTTGCACTAGTCTGGCTACCAACACAAACACAAATTGTATGGCATTATATTATAGCCCTCAGTGGAGATTTTGATAGTTTTCCTCTGACAGAGAGACAGACATGGGGCAGTGGGCACTGAGTGTGAAAAAGGGACAAAAAAGAGAGCTTCAAGGACCTGATACTTTGCCTTTTCTGTGATACTGTTTCTGAAATGAGCTCTGAAAGTTTGCTGTACAGCTGGGCACTTCAGTGGTGGTTGTAAGGGTTTTGTGTGTGAGTCCGTACTTCTCAGTATTGCTCTTTAAAACATCTGTTGTGTTGCACCTGTGTATGTGTGTGTTTGTGTAGAATTTTGTGTGGAGACCACTACCACCTAAACCGTTCCTCTGATACAAATTATCAAGGCTAAGTCTGACTAAGGGGGATTTGCCTACGTGGCTTGGAGGGTAACACACAGGTAGGTAGCCTAGCTTGTGTCCCAAGAATAACATAGCTGCATTACTTTTTCCTGCAATTATGTGCCTGCATCTCTGCTAGATGCTCTGAAATGTGCATCTACCTTAGAAATTTAGACCCTTTATAAAGGAAGACAACTAACTCTAAGGTAAGTATCTTCTTTATGTTGGGTTGCCAGTAATCCTTCCCAGCTGTTTATAAAGGTATCTCAGTATTTACTACGAGAAGAAGTTCACATTCTTATCTTTCTTGGGTTGGATTCAGGGGAAATGTAAATGCAGTCTGTGGTTACAAAAGTTCAAAAGCTACTAAATCCTTGCTGTGCATAACTCTCTTCTGATTATTTTGTTAGCCAACGTAGCCGCCCTTAATATACCCTTAATACACCAGAAAAGTGTATTATGGATTAGCTAATAATTGTGTTTTGAAAGTACAAAGACCAATATAAGTGCTAATTATTGTACAGAAACTGTAAGTTTCAATGTTAGGAGTCAATCTGCATTGGAATAAAGACTTCATAAATTAATGCCATTGCTCACCAACTTTATACATTTAGCATTGTCATAAAATAACCCAAATAGAGGAGATGCTTCTGCAGCATAATGAAAATAACTCCTCCAAAGGAAAATTATGAGTATCTTGAGCACAGCAACTGCTTTATTCTGTCTTGTTTGTGCATTCCCCATAAATATTTTAATTAAAATAGAGTAAATTGCCTCAACTATGTCTTATAAGTGATTATATGAAATGAGTTTCAAAGTACTGGGAATGAAGGAAGCATCACTGGTTCTGGGCTGAAGGAGCTATGGTCCAACATGTGGATAGGGGAAGCCTGGGCTGGAGCCTGGGCTCCACCTCCAAGCTGCTTTCAAAACTATTAGAAGCATGGTCATCTGATTTCTGTTTAAATCCTTCCATAATGGAAATTTATGGTGTTTTACTAAATGGATTTTTTCACAAATCCAGCTGGTTTCCATGGAAATTTTCATCTGCCAAATGAAACATTTCACTTCAGAATTGCAGAAATTCAGAAAAAAGACCAACTTATTTCCATTTGAAAGTGCTTTTGTGGCATCTTTTGATTTATACATGTTGGTTTCCTTATCTCCACACTTTCTGCTTCTCTGACTGGTCACTTCTCTCAGGATATACCCCAGAGAGCAGCTTATAAGATGCCTCATTTCTTGGCCTTAAGAGTAGAGTAGAAATGTAGGAGCACAACAGCACTGTTATCCAAATGCGAATATTTTTAGTTAAGTGCCAAAAATATAACCATTTTAGGAGGAGTAAAGGAGAGAAATCAGTTCTGGTAAATTTGCTTTTCTGAAAAAGGGGTACAGATTACTGCCATTGTGAAAAAAGTTCAGCTTATGCTCTTTAAGTTGCATTTAATTTCTGGATGTGCTCCTGTTGGAGATCTTTCTGTGATGTTTCAAAATAAGTCCATAGGTGTTTTAGAGAGGCATGGGAAACCTGAAGGTGCTGAGAAGGCAAACAGTATTACAAGTGTTAGGCTTGACCTAAATTAAAGTATAATTTAAAGATAAAATAAACAATTGCTATTTTTATTTATATGCATTTATTCTCCCTTCCACATAAACAGGAGGAAGTAAAGGTAGCAGCTTTGTTGATGTTACTAAGTCCTCAGAGTGAAAACTGCTAGTAGGGCCTTTCTGCCCTGAGCATCATATAGCATTCACTGCACTAGGATGTTATGCTAGAAGCCCAGATTCAGATGGCTTAAAGCCAGTATGCCTACCAATTCACCAAGTATTATTATTACATTTAATATTATCTCTATGAAGATATCAAGATGCTCAATGGGAAAGGCTGCGCACAGGGATGCTTTGGGCTGTCCAAATCTGGGCTCCAGTAACAGAAGAGTTGATACTTCTCTTGTGTGTGAATAAATGCCCAACTACGAAACTGTGCTGTCCGTTACGACTTAAAGCAAGAGACTGATAAAAAACATCTATCAGAAAGTCAGTATTTACCACTGATGCAATTGCTCTGGCTCTTACAATAGAATTTTAACTTCTGTGAAGAGGTCAGAGTACTGCATTGTCACTGAGGTACATTTTCTGTGACAGTCTACCAGGGATCTCTGGTCTTCTACTTAGAAGAGATTTTGCCTTTGAAATCTCTCAATATAATTCTGACTTAGACAAGAATGGCTGAAAAATAGCTCCCCATGTTTCTCAGCTCCACTTACCACATCCAAGGGAGAGTGTATTGTTCCCTTAGGCACTTCTGGGTCTGGAAAACTATGAGGTGAGATGAGCACTTGCTACTGAGTCCTTAACAAGCAGCCACTGTGTTACAAGTGGTTCATAAAGTGGTCCTTCTACTTTTTCTTTAAATATTAATTCTAATACAAGTGAAAACAATGTCTGCCGATTGCTATTTACACTTACTCTGCATTCTCTCCTAAGTCTCTTTACATTGTTTCTAAATTTGAAAATTCAATCATATTGAAATTGCTTGCATCAGTACAGTAAATAAAATGGCAATTACTGAGCAGTCTGCTTTCTAACACATTGATTTATGGCTGCAGTAGGCAATGTATTAAAATTTGGTCTGTGCAATTAAAAATATAATGGCTGGAAAACCAGCCATGAGCTCAAAGGAAGCTATAAAACTTCCAAATAATTAATGGCTAGCATCAAGGGAGTGGTGGATAATGTTAAAAAGTAAAAGGGTAGGTAAATTTATTCAGAAAGAAAATAGGATTTTGATTGTTTAATGATCTAGAACTTCAAACTGCATAGGAAAGAATGCAGTGTTCAACATTCTGTTCCTATTTCCAGGGAAACTAATAGCCACTTGTCAAGTTAGCCCTAGTGAAACACTGACACGAATGACAATTTTTACCCTGGGCCATGTAAACAAAGTTAAAGCATAGAAAGAGCAGGCAGTGGGCGAGGGCTGCAGAAGGAAAGGGTGGCAAAACCCTTCTGCCTGTTTTGCCTGTGCCAGAGCCTTGGAAAGCCATGCAGGCAGCTGCCTCCAGCCTTGCAGGATGGATCAGTGTTCCTCATCTTATTGGTAGGAGGGGTGAGCCTGGCTCTCTGAGGCTCTCCCTTTCCTCTCCATCCCACTTCTGCCCCTCCTCTCTGTCCCTCTCCTTTTAATTACAGAAGTGGCCTGGCCTTTCATCCTTGAGTCAGAAAAGATCATTTTTTCCTGTACTTCAAAGGAGTCTTGAACTGGCTTTTTGTGTAAGAAGGTGGTCCCTAGTCTTGCAGTGTGATTATCAAAAAGAAGAGTTCTGTGAGGTTTTTTATCCAAGGCCAAAGAGGTGCTTTCTCATATTTTCCTTGTTTCCCCACAGATTTTCACTCTCAGTTCATGGTCTGTTGTGGCAATGACAGCAGAAGAGGGCTTCTTGACCTCGAGGTTAAAGCATAAGATTGACAACCAGGCATCGTGGGTTCTTCTTAACTCTACCACTTACAATTGCATTGCTTATTAAGTTTGGGGGTTTATTTGCCTTTTTGCTCTAGGTTCTTCTGCTGTTATGGTATTTGGTCATTTCTATGGTGTTTGTAAAATGAGGTGTGTCATAGCAAGGGGTAATGGAGCATGATAATAAGAACGTTGTGAAATTGCATGAGAGGCCTGTTCAGCACTTCTTATTCACCAAAGCATCCCTGCTGAGTTCACTGAGTCTTGAAGCAAGGGGGAGTTTTAGTGAGTAATGTGCAAAAACAGGCTCTTTGACTATGGCTTAATCCTGAGATACATTTTGCAACTTCAGCAGAAGCTGTGCATGTCCAACAATTGTCATATCAGTCCATTTTCATCTGTAAAGTACTTGGAGATCTGCTGGGCAATCACACTGTTATTCAAGCTTTAGTATGCACTGCCATGAATGAGCTGCTTTTGTGTTTGAGCATAAGTAATGGTTGTGAGCACCATGGTTAGCAATGTATTTTTGGGCAGGAATCCTGCATTAAGTATAAGAATAATTAATTACTTTAAGGGTTTTTTCATTATGTCCATGCATCCAGTTAATTGTGTTACAATTTAAGAAAATCTATCTATGACTTCAGGAAGATATAGGACGCCTAAGTCTTTTTATTTGATGTGACTTGGGTTCCTAAGTCCTTTAGCTTACATGACAGTTTAGTCCATGTGTTTTCCAGGCAAAAATTAACAAAGCCTGGAAACACAGCTAATGGTTCTATAATGGATTGAGTTTTAATGCCAAAAGCTGGGATTTCGCTTCATTTGTATATCAAGACTGCAATTTATTATTCAAAGTGACATAACTTTCTTTATAAACATTATTTTAAGAGTTCAGAAATAAACATATTTATAAACAAGTTTAATTAATAGGCCTCCTAAATTATTCGATACTTGAAGTAAGATTCTTTGAGTGCCTTCTTCAGTAGAGGTTGCCATATATTTTCCTTCAAGAATTCCATGAAGAATTTTCCTCTTTAGAAAATGGAAGCAATGTTTTCAATAGGTCTGATGCCAAAGGCATGCTGCCTCCTTTTTCACAGTGGCCGTCATATTTCACTGCTCTGAGGCAGCTGTTTTTACATTTCCAGTTCTTAAACACCCTTGGTTTTCTTTTCACTATAATCAGATTTGTAAACTTCCTAGGTTTGTAAATCTTGCTTGGGGCTAAATATATAACCCTGTAATGTATTTTACCTTAAATTATTGATATGTATGTTCAATTGTAACTTTATCTTAATGCAGTTGTTGTCTGGGAATTATATAATGCTATTCAAGAAGTCCTCAATTGCCTTTTGTGTAAGAAATTTAGATATTAAATAGTGAGATAAATTTCTAGAGTATTCTTTGTATTCTTACTGACTGGGGAGATTTGCTTCTTTGTGTCTGTACTAAAGGTTGCTGGGGCTTGTGTAGCTCGCATTTATGGGGCAGTATTTCGTTGAATTTAGCATGCAGTATTTGTACTGCTATAGTCCCTAGAAGGCTGCTTTTGGACATCAGTAAGGCATTGTGAAAACACAGGGTATAAAGATTATGGGTGTCTCTGATAGCTGACAAAAAGCACTAAATAGGTAAAGATAGCCAAGTAGCCAAAGGTAGAAGTGAGTTTATATTGGCCAACATGACAGGGTGGGAGCCCAACTACATCAGCTTTTCTTGCAGGTAGCACAGTTAAGGGATAAAGTTTTGAAGAACAGCAGTGAAAATAGTGTAGGGATATTCCCAAATTGTTCCTTCTGATTGTTAGGGGATCCCTGGGAAGGAAAGTATGAGGGTCCTGTCTGTATGTGTGATAGGTTGTTATCAGACACGCCATGGCACAGGCCAGGTAGTTGGAGAGAGGCTTTCAAATGCTACATGAAGTATCCAGAGGACCGCCTAATTGTAGCTGGGATAGAGGTCTGGTACACCAGGGAGAGGTGTGTATAGGGGAGCTCAGGCTGAGCACCCGCAATCTGTTTCTATTCTTACGCAGTGGTCCAGAGGGATGCAATTGCTTCTGTGGAGGCCATAGGGCAGCAGAGGATTTCAAGCTGCAGGAATGTCACGTGGTGACAAATGTGACAAATGTCACATGGTGAAAGTATGTGTGAAGAATATTGCCAAGTTAACTTCTCCGGGTCAATGACAGTCCTTCACAATGTCCATGGGCACACGAGAAGGGTTAAGTGACTAAATGTGAGACATGATGGCACACACACACATGCACGTAGCTCTTTCCCAGTTCTGATCCCTTGTCTCTCTGTCTGCTTTTTACAGTCTTTTTCCTATAAACTCTTTGATCCAATTTCTTTTTATGATATGGAAACATTGGATCTTTCTAATCTAAATTGCAAAGGTTTTCATTGCAGGATATAAACATCTCACAGCCATGGCTCGTATTTGAATTTCATAACAACAGTGAAGGGAACAAATTGAAAATGAGTCAACAAATATGAACATGAGCTACTTTAACCTAACACAGCGTCCTTCCAGTGTCTCTGCTGGTGTTAACTCCAACCTTACATCTCTTCATTGTTGAGAGCTGACGTACAGATCACTTCTGCAAGCTGCAGTTTGGGGATGTGCCATAAGACTGCAAGGATCTCTTGATGGTGATGCAATTGATGGCTCGTCATGCTTTTGGTCACAGAAAGGTTCTTTAACATGTTAATATAAAGTTTCAATAAATAAATAAGCAATATTAATACATAGCATGAAATTATTGTTTAGGCTTTTTAATAAGTGAAATTAAATCTAGCTTTTCCTCTTAAATAATCTAAATTATTCATAGCATGTTAAATGCATTCACATTTATTTCTTTCTTGGCTGTGAACCTTTTGTGCACAATTATCAATATAAAGTTCAAAGGTGGTATTTTTCTTATCATATTATCCTACAGCATTAGCAATCAACAGGAGCCAGATAAGAAAATATAAAACTTACTTCCCATATCTCATTATTTATACAAAAGCTGTGTAGAAAATCGCTTTATCTATTATTTGTACTGTATTTCAATTAATTTACCCAAATAATTAAAATGCAGTTTCTAACAATAGGACGGTAATGAAAAGCAAATGAAAAGATATGTGTTCATCAATACAAGAACAAGGAAAATATAGAGATAAAATTATTACATTGAGGTTTTGTTTGAAAATAGTGAAGTAAATTATTTTATTCTCAATCCTTCAGTTTCACCAGAACATTCTTTTTCCTTAAGGATCTTCTTGGGTTTATTGTTCCAAAGCACAAAGATTTTCAGCGTGAGCCTGCTTCAGGTTACAGCCTGATCTATTTTGCCCTTCAGATTTCAGTCTGACTAGCTGAGGTACTTAACTGAGATGAAACGAAGAAGAGATGGACAGAAATTTTCAGTGACTCCAGAGAAATCGATTTAGAAGCTTAGCAAAAGGAAAACCTCTTCCACAGTTTGTTTTGACAACTGAAAAGTGCTGCTGAAAAGACATAATTTGATCTGACGTTCTGGGATATTGTGCAACTTCATCCAGAATTATGAGCATTATGTGTCAGCCAAGTATGAATTTTCTTAATATTACTCAGATTTCTGAATAAGTTTCTCTGATCCAGATTTGATTGCTGTGATTTGATTATTTTATTGCATTGGTTAGTGCAAAAAGGCTACCCCACTGTTTGTCTCATCTCCGGCATGCTCCTGGCTTTGTGCTGCTAAAGCTAAGTAGGAAGAATAAATGACCATCTCTGAAAAATGATTACAGACCTGAATTTTAAACACTGAATCCTCTAGGCCTTATGAGAAATTTTTTGTTACACAGTTCCTTACTTTTGTCATTAGATCAGTCAATTTCACAATAGTATGGTTGAATCTTTTGGCTGTCGTTGTTGGTGTCATTTTGCCTTCTGCACAATCATGACCAAAGTATTTCAACCCATACTGGAGGACTGTGACAGTGGTCAGCCTTTGCAAAGCCATCCATAGTTTGTGTCTCTGAATAGCCGTGTTAATCTGGCAAACATCACATTAAGCTTTAGAGAGGAACTTAGAGGAATTTGTTAGCTGACTTTAAAAATACACTTTTTTCTCACTTTGTTGCAAGGAATTTCTAAGACAGTGAATGGAATCTGCAGTCATGGTCTTCATTCCTCTTGCAGAACTTCCAATAAGAGTGTGTGCATACGCACACAACTACATAATATGTGTATGCTTGTGTGAATTTTTAAACCAACACACATGACAAAAGAAAAAGCAAGCTGTTTTGACATCAGCATTAATTACAACAAAGTAGAGATAGAGTAAGACAATGTGTGTCATTTTGTCAGTTAATATAATTAGCGATAAATGAGGAACTTTTCACTGTTTTTACACTCCAGAAAAGAGTTTTTTTTTTTGTTCTGATTAACCTGCCTCATAGAGAAGACAGTATACAAAGAATGGCTTTTGTTAGCTGCAGATCTGCTCTTAATTATATCAATAGCTGCTTCTTGACCCCCTATCCAGAACTACATTCTGACCCATTGATGGCCAGAGGAATTTCCTAGAGAGGAGCAGCCATGATTTTAAGTCAAGTTATGAATTTAAGGCCTCATGCTGCAAGCCTGTGTGCCAACAGGCTCTCAGCTCCTTGCAAGACTAACTTTCACATGGCCATGGGCAGGAGCTCCTGCACTTAGTTGACATAACACTTTGATTGCTTCAATGCAGTTGTGGCAAACATAGCACTCTCTTACCATGTTGAAGTAAGGCACAATTGTAAATTTGAGTGAGGCCTCTAATAGAAAGTCAGCTCTTTATTTTCCTTAAACAATAAAAAGACATTTGCTCTGTGGCAGTTTTCAGCATATCCAGGTGAATTTTAAACATTTTTTAGCATTAACACTGTATAGATGTAATTCTGTATTATTGTAGTCCTAACTACATCTGTGCTAACAATGTATATAGGATATACCAAGTCTTAAACTGAGTGCTTTGGAACTGATTGTTCCTGGTACTCATAGTTCCTGGTACAGTTTTTGGTTTGGAGAAAGAGATACCTTTGCAAACAGATGTTTTTCATAGTTTAGGCATTAGCTCAAACCACATGGCATTGCCATTCAGCATTTTAAGCACAGCCAAACTAGTTAAACTTTACAGAGGTGCATCAGCTGGTCTAAAATCCAGAAAATAGTCCCTGGCCCTGTATCTAGAGTGTATATAGCTATAGAACCCACTCCTAAACACATGGACTTGCACAAGTCATCTTTGTGGCAGTGGTTCGAGTTGCTCTGTCTGTTATCTTTTATTATCTGTTATCTTTTCCTAATAACAGAACAATTGTGTTGTCTACAATTCAAGTTCTGAACCTGAGATTTAAATCAGTATTTACCTCATGGGAACAAACAACAAAAAAGAAGAAACATAACAAAAAAAACAGGTTTGGACAAAAATCTGCTTTCTATAGTTATTTTTATCTCACAACCATTTCTTTTGGTCTCTTTTCTTTACATCCCCCTCTGTCACTAATGTGTTTTTCCTATTTTCAAATTTCTGTTCAATCGCTGACCTATTGTTCTTTTAAAACAATTGCTTCTTAGAGTGCTTCACATTTAAGAAGCAATCACAAAATCGAGACCTAAAAAATAACTTTATTCTAAAGAACACTTTGATTTTTTCAAACCATCATGCTTTACAAAATCCAATTAATTTTCCCAGTGTGATTCCTTTTAGCCAAAGTAAGTGAAGAGAACAGAATAATCATTTTCCTTTATTGACCAGAAGCTGACTAATTCACTGCCTGTTTCTCATGCTTTTACCAATATTTGCTAATGTCTGGGTTGTGGATGTTACAGCAGATGTTTCCTTGCTTCTAAGTGAATGTTTCTAACAGCTTTGGTTTCATAACTTTATAAAACAATTCAAATGTCAGCGCATACTTGAATGGACATTCTGTATATAAACTTTATTTTGTCTGACAGTGTTAGCTTGCAGATTACTTTGAAAAGGAATTTATTACTGCTTATCAAGATGAGATCCGTATCACATGTTATAAGAACTTTGCTTCTAGATGCTATGTGGCTGGTCTTGTCTTCATTTTCTTCCTGTTTCTTCTCCAGTTTTCATTTCCTTCTCCTTTATATTGTATCCTGATTTTATATTGATTTGTAGAAGGATGGATTTATAGTATGTCTTTAGTATAGTGCTTACTGTATTGGGTCAAGCCAACATTTGTTATTTAAATCTGGAGGACTTTGCCTTCGGGAATAAATCATCTGAGTTCTTTAATGGATCTTTTATAAATATTACAGCTTTTCTATGCTCATCCATGAGATAAACTGCTGTTAACTCAGTGTTTTTAAATTAGGCTTGATTCTCCTCTTTTTAATTGAGGGTGGAATCCAAAGAAAATGGCAGAAATGCCAAGGATTAGACTGCACTGATCTGAAACATCTTTGGTCCAGTTCTGAGCACAGCCCAGATAAGAGTCACATCAGAGAACTGCAGTGAACTTTAGAAGTCTTGCTCAGGTATAACTCCATCCTAGGTATTCAAAGCTTCATCCAGCATTAAATTCATTTGCTTGTTTTGCGGCTTGTTCTGCTGCGCCTTATTTCTTTTAATTCTGCTCAGGTTCCATTTTATAATTCCTTTCATTACTTCTAAAATATGCTATTTTATTCTCCTCGTGTTGAGACTCACCTTCAGTCATTTAAACCCATTGGTAACTACCTGACCGAAATGTCTGTGCAAAGTGCTTTATCCATGCATAATTCTACTGCTTGATTTCAAATCACAACCTGTGCTCCATACTATAGCCTAAGCCAGAACTGGCTTCTCTCTTGTGATCCTTTAAAATTTTCTCTGTAAATAAGCAATCTTGTACTGTGTTTTCAGACATCTTCCTTGATGTATTGCTTCTGTTTATTGTCTCAGTTCCTATATCTAACTAGTTCAAATTCTCCATCTCTCTTAATTTATTTGTTTTCCCCACAGTCCTGTAAGAGTGTTCTGTTTTGCCTTTTTATTATAACTTCTAATGAGAAAGAAGAAGCTGGTTGATAACTTTTCAGTGGAGCAGGTTTTATTAGAAAATGTCAATTGTGCAGAATTAGCTTTTGGAAAACTCTATATGGCAACTGGAAATTAGGATATTGCTTTTACATGTGGGAGTCGGAATTTACAGCTCCCAATTCCCTTATTCCCATACTATCTCTCTCTGCTCAGGATAATATGTTCCTGCAGACTGCCCAATGCAAGTGGCTTCAGCAGTTGCAGGATAAATCCTGACATAGGAAAAAGAAAAGGGTTTTGGGCTTTTTTGGTAGTTTAGTTTCAGTTCCAATTGGAGGTAATTTTGCTTTGAAAATTCACATTTTTTCTTCGGATGGAGAACATGTTTCTGGCTCTACAACCCTCTCCATCCTGGCACTATATGCAACCGTATATAACAGCTCAACACTTCCTGCTCTCCCCAATCCACTGAGAAAAAGCATTCATTGCAGTGGGTGCTAATGGGGAGCTCTTTTGACCAAGGCATTATAACTTACATCCCATATTCTCTGCACACCTATTCCCTGGATGTGTATGTCTGGCGTATGTAGTCTCAGTGCTCACCCACAGACTTACCTCACCTCTCTTCTGCTCTGCTCTCTGACTGCTATCCAGAAATCTCTGCTTCGACTTCTTTCACTTTTCCTTCTTTGGCACGGAGCTTTACCATATGTTTGTGATTCACCAGCTGTCTTATAGTTTAACTTCTTTTCCCTGCTCTGCCTATTGATTCTACTATTAAGCTGTATCCCAACAGACCACATCTGTTTCCACAGGGCTTCCTAACACCATGCAAACCTGAATCCCTTCCGAACACATCAAATTGGGAGCCAATCATTCAAAACAGTGCTGCTCCAGTAGGAGGATGCACCAGCTGAAATATCCATTCCCGCTCTCATCTCTTTGTGCCCAAGGTCTGTGGCCCCAGCATGTGACTGGCTTTTTCCCTGACATAAAGAATGACATTAGTTTTGTTTCTGAATGTACCAACTCAAAGATCAACTTAAAGCTAATTTAATTGAAGCTGAATTTGAATACAGCAGACATTGTAGCTGATTCTCAACACCTCCTCTGTGTGGAGCTTGCTCCTTTTTTAATACAATACCTTTCCAATACCAACCAATTTCCCAAGTGCTTTGCGTAGATACCACTAAAATGGCATGGTTTAAATGCTGTATTGCCTGTTGAACCAAAATGTGCCTTAGCACTGTATAAACAAATGATTTAGAGCCATTCACAGCCCCTGTGGTCTCACAATCTCATGCCTAGGAAAGCTGCCAGCAATGAAGGGAGGGTGAGCAAAGCCAGGGCAGCAGACAGTAGCATGGGCTGGCTTTGGTGAGTCACAGGTTGCAGCACCCGCGGTGCATTAAAAAATGAATAGCTCTTAAAATAAGCATTATTTTATGGAAAAGATGAATTTAGTTAAAATTACATAGCAACTGAGCCTATGCCCTGTGTTCAGAGTGTATGATCCACATGGCACGTGCCTGGGGGCAGATGTACTCCTATGAGTTTAGCAGGTGCAAACAGCACAGGCTGAGCTCTTTGAAAAGATGCTATTGTTTTCAGCCCTCCTCCAGGTTTTTTTCTGGTCTTAAATTTGTGTCTGAGGCTCAGCTGGAGTCCTACCAGTTGGCATCTGTCACACGTGTTGACACAACATGTCTCGCAAGTGGTATTAGTCACTGTTTTTTTCCAGCATGGACTTTCTTCTGCTGTGGGCCACAAGTGTGGCTGCCACACCGAAACTCTGTGCTGCTTATTTTTTGCCTTTTACAGATTGGAAAATGTAAGCGATAATAAGGAAAAGAAGGTAGCAAATGGGTAAGGATTCAAATTGGGTTTCATGGCAGTGTTTAATGACTGCACTTCCTGCTTCTTGGATCCTGTTGCTCTATAGTGCAGCAGTGCTGCATCTCATTTACCAGCCCCATCTGATGCTTACTTCATTCTTCTGAGGCTCTCACAAGTGCAGGAATTATTTTGGAGGGGAGCTGTATGGTTTGATACTCGTTCTGAGCGGAGTTTTTCTGATCAGGAGCCCAGACTGTCTTTTTCTGGTGCTTTTTCAAAACTCACAGACTTTTTTCCTTTCTATGGGTTAACACTGGGTGGGTTGAGCTCTTCTGGCAAGGCACAATGCCATAATCAAATCGATTCTGGGAGCAGTAACTGCATGATAAAAGTATATGTCTTTTCTGCTGTGGTGTGACTGAGGGACAGAGGAAACAGAGGTGACACCCCCTTGGCCTTCAACATCCCCAGGAGCATGGTACCACTCTTTCCCTCTGCAACAGTTCACCCCTTCGCTCACCTGAGATCAGGTTTTCAAGTGTTGGCCAGCCCCAAGAAGCCAGCAGAGCAGTTACTTGCATCCAGAAATGTGGTAAATCACATCATTCATTAACTGACTGTTTGGAGAAATAAGCCATTCTCAGGGGGGATTGTACTGGCTGCCTGCATGGGTGTTTTGTTAGGCTGTTATCCTGGGATGTGTTTGTTTATCAGGAAGGAACAAGGAGATTGGTGGGTGCAGGGAGGCTTTTTTATTCTGCAATGGCGAGTTTTTATCAACTGCTAATTTATGGTTTTTAACCAATTCTGACCATTAGCATCCTGATTCTGCTTTTAAATGTTTGTGTGAGATTTATGCAATCAATCTACAGTTCACACAACTAAACAGGAAGGTTACCCAAGCCCAGAGGGAGCAGCTGACTAGTCCAAGTCCAAAAGACAGCTCATCTACTGGAAACAGTGTGTGCATCACAGCAGCAAGGTGCAATAACAGAGCACAAGTACCTGCTATTTTGGCAGCCAGAGCGATTGTCGAGGTAAAGGGGCCCTAAAATGGGGATGTTTCACTGACTCAACTGTCTCTGTGACGCTGCAGAAACAGAGGCAAGCGATGATGGTGGGCTGGAGGTGGGTCTGTTAACTCTACTGTCAAGATGATAAAAAAACTTTAACAAGTCAGCAGAAGCAATTTAGAAGCAAAAGGCATCATAGCTCATTGCTGACTCCCTAAGGGGTGCAGCTCCTGATGCAGCTATCTCCTCTGAAAACTTACAGAGCCTTGTGAACAGCAGTGATAACAGGAAAACAGTGTAAGATGCTTTCAGGAAGTTTTATTGTTTTCCCATGGACACACAAAGGATTTTCACTGCAGCTTTGCACTTGGACTAGCAGGAGCTGGTCATACTTATCTCTCTTAGGGCATCATGAAAACTTGCGCAGATGGGTTGAGGGATTAAAGGAAACCTTTCTAACTGGTCTAAACTTAATGGCAGCTGATATTGTAACATGGGAGTGCTGTTAGAAGTAGGAATTAAGGAATTACATTAAAGGCTTCTATGGCTTGAATATGTCACTGCCTTTTGGTCACAATCAGTGTGAGACATTTCACCTGAGGCAAAATCACCCTGCACTAAGTACCTGCCCACACAGAGTAAAAATGCACAGCAACAGTGTACTGGAGAACACTTAGTTCCAACACAGGAGTTTAATACTGTTTATACACAAGGAAAATGCATAACTTCCTATGAAATGTTTAAACAGTATTGTATTATGGGTAATGAATATAGTTTATAATATCTATGTCGTCTATCAAGAAAGGTGAAATGAAAAATCAAACAAAAAAAGAAAACATAAAAGAAAGATTGTATTAAGGTTGCACAAGGTTATGGCTGGCAGATGGTGTGTCATATGTTTTCTATGCATGTGTGCATGTTTTTTGTTTAGTTGAATAAAGACTCTTCTTGGCAGTAAAGGATCCCAGGTTGCTGATCTCATGTATCAGTCAAGACAAGGAGTCAAAACTTTGGAGATAAGTGTGGAAGAGATTTTGGGGGAAGATTTGTGTAATTTTCTTTGCTGGTTTTATAATACAGGAAGCACTTGTCAATGTAGGGATCATGAGAAGATCTCCATATGAATAGTGTTTGTCTTATGTTGAGTTTTATTTCAGGAGTGGGACATGGATCCATCTCTCTCCACTTCTGCAGCTGTTATGGGATCTGTAGGTTTGTAGTCCTTGTCTTCAGTGTGGGGCATAAAAGAGAGGCACAGGCATAAAGGAGAGAAACAGAGGGACCTGTAATATGTGGAAGATCTGGCCATACCTGCATGCTTGTTTGGTGGTGTTTTGTTTGTTTTTTGGTTAGTATGCAGAGGCCACTGGCTCTGTTAGTGGTTTGTTCTGTTAAAAAGCTCTTTGCAGTTCTCTCCTGACATATTTATTGGAGCCTGAATGCCCCCCTTGCAATGTAACACCTTTTGTTCATGGTGGGGGTGTGTGTAAGGTAAGATGAGGGTGTGAGATATAAAGGGAGTAAGGTTGTAAACTTTTGAAGCCATTGTAGAGAACTGCATGCAAACTATGTTTAGTCCGAGCGCAGAAGATATGAAGGTTGAAAGAGAACTGTAAGATTGGACAATTGTGGTCAATTTTTTCATAATTATTCCATTTCAGTAAAGAAGAAACCGTCGCAATCCAGCAGTGATTTTCTGTACACATGCAATGTTTCTGCTTATTGTAGAAACTAAGCAACCAGATTAAAGGTTTGCTAAGCTCCATGGAGATATTTTTAGATCTTTTAATAAAGATTTGCATTAGGCTTCATAATTAATTATTTTGTTAATTGCACCAAATTGTACATATCTCTTCAAGACCTAATCTTAGCATCACTATATTATTTTTATCTCATTTCCTAGATTATGAAAAGTTTCTTTCATGCTACTTTTTCACTCCATATGAATTCAGGAAATTATCTGGGCAATGAAGGCGTTAGGCAATACTCTGATCAGAGTCACAAAAAAGTCTTGATTTTCTTCTGTACCACTGCATTTTTTTGCCTTCCTTGATAGTGCCCATGAACTGAAGGAATTCAAATTATGAAATACATGAGAAATGGACTTGCATAATTCCATCAGTAATTTAAAGTCCTGACATAAAAGAAGTAGACTCAGAAATTATTATCTTTCCATATTGCAAATTACAATAGGAAATATTTCTCCATACTCGCATTCAAATGTCTTGACACAACCAAGTTTTTGACAGAGCATGAATTGTTGTTCGTGTATAAAATGTTACTTTCTGTGTTCTCTTTTCCTAATTTGTTTTAATTTTCTTTGGGGCCCTATGACTAGATAAACCTGTGCTTGACATTTTTATCTTCAGTTGGTTTTGTTCATTGTTTCTACTCTCTCTATTGAAGCTGACTGGAAACAATGCTGTATAATATGAGGGAAGTGTGTGGCCAAAAAAATTAATTTAGATGAGCAAGCAAGTATTTTTGTCATAGTCATGTTGTTTATATTTGGCCTCTTATCTCTTTTGAATGGTTGAATTGATTGTGCATGCTCTTGAAATTTTGGATGGTGACTAAAAAGAGGAATTTAAGAGGGAATATCTTATTCTAAGCAATACTTGGGAGTGTAAGTGATATAAAATAGACATTTAAAGAAGAAAAATAATCCTCCTAAATCCATTAAAGTCATTCTTATTGTGCTTTTAGCATCATATATATCAGAGTGAAAACAAATGACATCATAAATTAGTAAATAACAGCAGCATTACTATGAAAAAACCTTATTTCCAATGTGCACTGAATGCCCTAGTAGATGTTCTCAAGTTTGTGCTTGTATCATGTTGGGCACATTTCCAAGGACAGAGATAAGAGCAAAGGAGATGTTATCCCCGTATTTATACTTTTTTTTCACTTTGTGCTCTGGTTCATAATACAACTCCCCCTCAACGTCTCAACATCTCTGCTGCTAATAGAAGAGAAACCTGTCAAGCCAAAGCATTTATGTTAGAAGAGGAAAGGGAGATTGGTCACAAGTAGGGAAAAGTCAGCTGAAATTTCCTAACAAAGTATTTCAAAATCCAATATTTTTTCAGGAATGTAACGCACTGTTATTACCAAGGATCGTGACCCTCCAGACACCAATTGATGAATATTTTTATTCCTTTCCAGACAGTAGTTACCATAGTCCAGTTTTGGGAAAAGGGGCTATTTTGGTGAATGTTTGACAGTAGAGTGGATGAAAATCAACTGAAAAGCTGTTTCATGATTAAACAAGTACTCCAGAGTTATACAACTCATCTGCAGCAACAATACAGCATGTTGCCTTTGCTGAAAGAGTAAACAGCTAAATGCAAATAAAATAAATGAAAGAAAAGTAGATGGAGATTTATTGCGGAAGTCTGATAGAATTAATTTAGTGATAGGAAAGAGAAAAATAAATCTGAAAAATGAAAGTAAACTTGGTTAAAAAACAAAATAATGTACTATAAAAAAAAGCCCAACAGCCTAGAAAATCTTCAAGAGGTGGTAATGATGATTAGTTTAGAAACAGGGAGGAAAGCTGCATTGAACTGTTTTTTCCTATAATAATAAAAAGAATGAACAGTAGAACCAAATGTTAATTTTCCCTGTCTGAAAATACAGAAGGAAATGAGCATCCAAGCAGAATTAATAGGAAACAAAAGAAAGTAAAAGTTTATGCAACTCCAAAACTATCAAAGTTTATCCTTACAGATGAAAGAAAATAGACCAATTAGGTATATATTTTAAAATCAGAAAGAAATCTTTTTGAAAGATGGAGAGATTTATTAGTGATCAGCTAAAATCTTAGGTACCAAATTTTGTGGAACATCCAAAATCTTCAGTCACCTAAATAATAAGTAAGAAAGGGAAAAACTCAGTATTACACAGAACAAAGTAACTTCATAAGTAAAATGCTAATTAGAGACTACATATTGTTTAATTGTTCACAATATGGAGATTTTTCTGAATGGAACAGTTCTGTGTAAGTAGTAGCAGGCTGACTTGGATGGTGACCTTTGGAATATGGAAATCTCTGGATCGTGTCCTAAATCAACACATGTAGAGGAAAGAATGAAGTGCCCGGACATGAGAGACAGAAGGAAGCAAACAGTGAGGGGATTTTAGGTTATACAATATTCATCCCAACAAACAAAACATTTGGTGAAAAGATTAAAAACAAGTATAGGGAAGCATTCAAATATGATGCAAGAGCAGAAAACAGCTGAGAAATACTTCAAAACAGGAAGGACGTTTGCAGGAAGGGTAATATGGAATGATTTATTTTCAAATGTGGCAGGATAAAGGGGGGGTCTAATTTAAAGTCTCAGTAAAACACAAAACAAGAACAGAAATCGTCATCACAGATGGGACCTGCATTCCCATCTCGTAAATACCAGCACTGGCTGCAGAAGATATCAGCTGACAATAGTTCCTTTTTATGGGATAGTATTTCACTAAGTCAATTATTCACAATAACCAGTTATAAACCTAATAATTGGCTTTGCCAGCAGCTCATTTAGAAAATGTGGACATTTATCTTCTTTTTCCCCTAATTTTTGCAGCCTGGTCAAAGGTCTTTATGAAAGAATGATTTTGGACACTGAATGTGGAAAGGCCTGGGAGCTTTTTTTAGGGAATAAAGGCATAAGATCAGCCAAGAAAAGTTATACTTTTCTTTCCAGGCTAATTTAAAGGTAGTAGATAAAAACATTATAAAAGATGCTGTAGTTAATCTTCAGTATGAGAAAGGAATATTTTAATATCCTTAATTTATGCATTTCTGAGAACATGCAAGCAAGTGACCATAACAGGAAAGAACAAAGGTCTCTCTAGACTCATATCTTGTGTTTAGTACTGATCAACTACATGGTTAGAAAAAGCATTTTCTTTCAAGTGATAAAGCCAAGTAATTTCTGTAGTTTTAAACAAAATTTTATAGAGCACCTCTAATTGACCTGATTGATTTAGATATGTTTGCATACCCATTACTGGGATATTTTATTATTCTTCCTTAAGTGTCATGTTTACAACCTTTTTGTTGTAAAAAGAACAAGACAAAAGATTAAATGTACAAGGTACACAAAGGCTGCAGTCTGTCCAGCTGACTAGAGGTCCTTCTTAATTCTATACCCCACACCTACCTGTATCCAGCCATTTTCTTATTCTCTTCTTACATGACCAGGATTGTCTTTTTTTTTCAGTGATCATACAATACCGCTGTCCAGTCATCTTTCATAACATCACGTCTGTCATAATACAAATACATGGTTTACGTAATGCAAATAGTGCATTAAATGGTCCATCCCTGACTGATACAGTTTATAGCATTGTACTATATCAGGGAATTATCCCACCTTACTCACTTCTGTCACGCTCTAGAGTAGATATTCTGTAAATAGCAGAAGTGTTCCTGGGATTCACTTGTAACGTAGCAGCTGTGCCTCCACCTTCTCACCACACCGAATTTTGATGGAACAGAGCTGTATGTTCTAAAATAGACTGACTGTACTTAAGCCTCCTTTATTTTAATGATCATCTTTGCTGCTGAGGTAGCTGGAGCAAGCTCACTAAAGCAGGCAGGAATATCTCTGAAGTGTTGAAAAGCTCCAGGGCTGTCTCAGTACCACCTAGTGTTTCATCAGGCAGCTGCCTGCAACTTCTCCTTGTGCCATCTGCATACTCAAGCTGCTCAAAACCAAAATGAATATATTCTACTCATCTGTTTTACTCAGAGGAGGATGCATTTCAAAAAGAAAACATGATTTCACAGTGGCAACATGCTGGTAAAGTAGGATGGAGGTTCCCATTCTTTACTGTCCTCAGACACCACTATCCCTTCTTGTCCGTGTCCCCCGCCCCATATACACCATAGTTTATTACCCCATTCAATTACTGATGCATCAGATCAGTGAGAAGTTCACAGCTGAAAACAAAAAAAAAGGGGGGGAGTAAGTGAGGGAGGGTTTATGTAACCCAAAGATTTAACAAAATTAGTTTAGCACAAAAACGGTTGAGTCAGCATTACTGACGGAGCAATAACATGTGAGAGGATGGAGAAGGGAAAGACAGAAAGCTCCTGTGCTGTTGTCAGGAAACCTGGAGGAGGAATTGTTCTTTGCAATGTTGCCTGGGGAATGAGTTCTGGGAGCCAGGAGGATTATTCTGTCTCTCTAAAGCCTTGGAACACTCTCCTGAGGTACAGTGATGTATTGTCAGGAAGTGGAAAAGCTCAAGAGCTTGCAAACCAGAAAGGTCATCCCTTGTAGCTCATTCTCCGAGCACTGAAATTTGGTCTGGAATATTCTACTTGCTGTATATTTCTACTCAAAGAATAGCAGCATCCCAGACACAGGGGTTTCATTTGGTTACCTTTAGAAATTTTGCTATATGAGAGATCACATAAAGCAATTTACCCTTTTCCTTCATCTCATTTAGTCACGTTTTATCCTCTTTTGTTGTCCATTTCCAAATCAGGCTGCAATGGCAGTTGTTATGACCATACTTGGACGTCACATATGCAAACAGTCTACGTTACCTAGCGTCTGTAATTTCTCCACAAATCGACAACAAACCCTTCTAATTCGTTCTACTTTCTTGCATTGCCCATCTCTAATATCATAACACCTTTGTGCCCCAGATTGTATTATATTTCTTGTGTGTCCTGCCAGAGCAGAGCTGGAAATTCAGTATTGCTGTTCAATACACTGTTCACCAAGATTGGTGGTGAGTTTAAAACACTGAAAACTTATAGTACTTGTACTAAGCACAAGAGTTCAATGTGCTTGTATTTGATTCTTTATGTTTCTCTCCTTGTGCTCACAACAGTAGCAGAACTACAGGAAAGGTCCTGTCCCCCTGTGGTGCATCCTGAGGTAGGGAGTGTGAATTCTGAGCTGTTCAGCAGTGATTTCTCAGCGGGTTACATGTTGGTGCCTTGATCCAGGATGGAGGCCTGATGGTAATTCACAGCTTGCCCTGGTTAGCTTTAAATAAGAGCTAGGAAAAGCTTAGGAAGTGCTTGCAAGGGTTGCAATATACCTATTACAGAAACTCTTTGCAAACGTTATGATGTCTGGAATACTGTGCGATATTTAAGTTGACTTAAAGAAAACAAAAAGTTGAGACATTTCTATCACAATTCCACAGCCTTTTTGTTGTGACAGAAGTCCTTTGATCTAACACATGGCATGATCCAAAATATATTGACATTAGCACAATGAATCCCACTGGTTTCAGTAAGCATCCTTGATGGTATCTGCCCAGTCCTTCAAAGGCCATGAGTAGGGGAGCAGTAATGGGCCAGTTGCATGGCTGTCTTCCAATGGAGATGTTATGGTTCGTAGGTCAGAGTGAGCAGATGTATTGTGTCACCAAGACATTCTGAGAATAGTTTGGAATCACCAAACTCAGTCATAAGAAAGTGAATTAGAAAGCTCTGTTTTAGCCATAGAGTAAAGCAAGAAAACCAGACAGGAATAAAACTACCGGTAGTATGAAGGTACGTCTCTTCTCTAGCAAGCTGCTTCAGTATTGCCTTTCAAAGTGCCATAAACTGGCAGACAATAGAGTTCTTGGAGAAAAAGCCATGCAATAAGTGTGGATAAAGGCCACTCAGAAAACTAAGCTTACAACACCAAGACATCTGTCTTAATCTGCACCTACTGGTCATGGAGATAGACAAATAAACTGATGGGCTGACACAGAATTGTCAATTCTGGGCCTTTATAAACCAAACCAAGAAATTCATTCCCTGTGTGAGGATCCTTTTCTGAATATGCCCAGCCTTCAGCCCCCAAAAATCAATACTAAAGAGTTAAATGTCATCATAAATTACATCTTGCATCAACAATTTTCCCTGTATACTGTATCCCATGTGTGGATGTTATTTCCCTCCATATGGGTAGGAAAAACCTGCATGAGCTGCAGTGAGGAGGGCAGCATACTTAATTAAACGTCAGCTGCAGCAGGAGACTCCAGCTGGTTGAAGCCTAATCTATATTCTTCAGCGACTTGTGGGACAGCAGAAGCTCATGCATGAGACTATGAAAGAAAACAGAAGTTGCAAAAAACAAGTGCACAGGCTTAAATTCACTGCAAACTATACAAAAATCTAAATCTGAGATCCAGAGTTTGGATGGGAGGAAATGGAGGATTCATTGGCCAGCAGCTGAGTCAGGTGGCAGAAAGAACCAAACTTGCTCTTTTAAGAATGTATTGCTGAAAGTCAACAAAGTTTCATTCTTCTGCATGGGATGATCACTTTAGAATGTCTCTTTAGATAAAATTTGTCCTTTCAAACCAGCTATTCATGTGTATTTGCTACTACCAAGAGAAACCTTCTCTTCGGAACAACCAGCAACTATGTCCTTGGAAGGAGGAAAGAGTGGAAAAGCTAGTAGAAATCAGGCTGAAATTCCTTCAGGGTTTTCTAGGATGTTTGGAAATTATCTCTGTTCATGTGAAAAAACATTAGATTTCTCTAATTTCCTCTGGTTTGTGGAGATGCTGCAGCACAAAAATCCCTACCTTTCTTAAGAATAAGCTTTATTGGAAATTAAACAGAACCGGACTGGCTGTTCAGCACTGTAACACACACTGATTGAAGGACCAGTCACCATTTTTAAATGTAGCAGTAAAATAGAAACATTTTTGAATTCCTTAATATTTAAAAAAGTAGGTTGTGTTATAACCTACCAATTAATGGCCTTTGGTGATCTTACTGTACCCCATGAGAATTGTGCAAATGCACTCAGCAATGACTAACCCAGTGTATTTCCACCTAAAAAAATATTTTATAACCATAATTACGTTTATTTTTCAAAGAATAGCCTTTCTTGAGCAATGGCAAGAAGAAAGATTGTAGCCTGTGCAAATGGAAGTGAATGGAAATCAGATTATAGATTACTGTGGTCTAAATCATTTAATCATTCCCCTTTTTTCTCCTCCTTTCCTCAGTCACACCGTGCTTCTCTTGCCTGAGTAAAGGTTATTCATTGGATAAATGCTACTTGTTCATTCTGAAGGGTGTTTATTCACTGCTGCATTTATTTTACCTTCCGAGTTAATGTTTAATATAAAGAAAAGAATATTCGGAAAGGAAGATATTCACACAGGATTCATTTGTGGGTGCTGTTAAACTGACGTTTTGGGTCAGTCCTGATTATAGTTTTAAATGAAGAAAAACGCTTAGCACTTTCATTCATTTTTATTAATTTTGCTGTCAAAATTAGCCAGCTTGACTTAGCTGGGAGTGTATAATGGGTACTCAGAAGCCAGAAGTCTAAGATAATTGGTATATAAAAAGTTGTCCAAAATGAAATACTAGGGTATGAAAAGCAAGTGCTTTTTGTTTAAAGAAATAAAGGTCTTGATGTTACAAACCCACCCCACAATATTTCCAGCAATGATAGTTCTATAGAAACACTATGCATTGTATTTAGCTTTAATAGTTTGTAAACAGCAAATCCTCACAGTAGTGCTGACATTGACTTATTGGATTAAAAGGTTTATTTCATCAATACCACATGCAGATTTATTTAGGAAAATGAACTTTAAATAAAACATTGGGAAGAATCTCATATGAGAAGTATTAACTATTGCCTTTGTATTTGTTGGGTTAAGGTTATACCAGTTAGCTTCAGTACGAAAATTGATAAGCAGAATAATACAGCAAGCCTTTGTGAACGTGTTGCATGTGAAACATTCCATTTATAAAGGCATATTTCTAACAACATTTGTAAAATCTTTAAAAATCAGTTTTTACCAGGCAAGAGTAGAGAGTTTTACTATTTACTTCACTGACTGCTGCATCAGACCTTAAATGTGGTCCTGCTTTCTTTAGTTAGCTAAATGTGGGAAACAAAAAACCCGGCTTCATTTGTTCAGGCACTATTCCCATCATCTTTTCTGCATGTTAGATATAAAGAAGAAGTTGTTTACTGTGAGGATGGTGAGGCACTGGAACAGGTTGCCCAAAGATGTTGTGAATGTTCCATCCCTGGTGGTGTTCAAGGCCAGTTTGGATGGAGTCTTGGGTGACATGGTCTAGTGTGAGGTGTCCCTGCCCATGGCAGGGGTTGGAACTGGGTGATCTTAAGGTCCTTTCCAACCCAAACTATTCTATGATTCTATGATTATAGACCTCAAATTTTTGTTGGTAAATCTAAGCCAGCTGGAGCTCCTCCTCTGGTAAGATTTTTTGGAAGCAGAAGGTGGTGAATCACACTGTGGAAATTCAGGCAGCTTCCAGACCACCTGGAGGCAGTTTGCTGCCAGCCTGGTTTGGAGTTGTAGTGGTTTTACCCATTGCCTGTGTGCAAGGAGGCACCCACTGACTTACAGAGCACACCCGGGTTCAGTCTTGATAGACACAGATCAGAGTGGCCTGATCAGAAGAGCTGCACTGCAAAATTCAGGCTTAAGCTGGTCGTTTTGAAGACAATGCAGTTGAATAAATTGATTCATCCCATTATCTGTCTTTTCCATAAATATATAATAACCACTTTCGGGAAGCATTAGTATTCTGCTGCTGTGAGAGGTGGGACACCCACAAGCCCTGTGTAGAGTGATATATTTGCACACTGTTGCTCATGAGCCATTGCTATAAAAAGGCAAAATGAGAATGCAATTAAAAGTGGATTTTTGGGTTTTTTCTTTTTTTACATAATTTGAACTGGTTCATTTAATAATCCTGGTGTCAGAGACTGGGAGACAGACTGTTGGATATGCCCCTGGAGGGATCATGGTATGGGCACAAGACTAGCGAGAGCAGCTAGAGTATCTTTTGAGCTTTCTCAAAGTGTGTCATAATGAAAGTTATGACCATTTCCAGTGGATCCCCTCAAAATCTTGTTAAAATCTTAGAAACATTTTCTTTTCTTATTATTTAATATAATACATTTCAAGTATTATTGAAAAGTACTATATTAAATAATAAAAATGTTTTTCAAGTATTATTATTCATTTTATTATTTAATATAATACATTTGAAGTATTGTGCAAACTTGGATTTTGGTACATCACAGTCTACTTACTGCCTTCATTATTTAACCATCCCTTTAAATCCTACTTGTAATTCTCTTGCATAGGTGGCTAGTGGAAAACAGGAAAAAAGGCAAATGTTGTAAAAACTAAAAGTTTGGTGGTTCTCAGTTTGGGAAAGTTTCCCATAAATTATTCATTATTGCTGCAGGCCTGAGAGGAAGGAGAGCGGTTTAGACTTTTTGTTGTCTCTGTCTTTGAAATGTAATGAATAAGCCACAATCCAAAACATTATTCTAACCTCAGTTTCAGCCATCAGAAAAGAAAACCCAAGTTTTGCTGATATTTATCACATTTCAGTGTTTCTATGAAGCTTAAATTCATAAATATTAAAATAGAATCTTGTCACTTAAATGCGTTGATTTCTCAACAAATACAGCTGCTGGTTATCACTCAAATAATTTATTAGGATTCAAAAATAGCTGCATGGCAAAGAGGGATGGCATTTATTCAGTATGATATGAAATCTAAAAACCTCTACATATCATAGAATTATATCAACCCCCTAGAACATTGCAGCTCCTTAGTTCTTGCAGAGAATCTTTCATTTTTCCTTTGAAAACCTGTGTTTTGGGAGAGCTTCGTACTTATTGACACTTTGCAAAATTTGCCTTAGAAAAGAGCCGTGCCAAGTAGAAAACGTAGCTCACTCCCACTTTATCTAGTTAAAAACAGCAGCTGGGACGTATTCTGTTCTTGTTTTGAGTAGTGCTTTTCACCTTCAGGCAACCCACCCGTACCTGTAAGTTCTCTCTCTGCAACTCTATTCCCTGCTGTTGCCTCAAGAGCCCATTTAGGGACCAGCACAAGGATGCAGCAGTGCATTGCCAGCCCGATGCTCTGGGGGCTTGCTTATAAGTCTTCATTTTATCAACAAATTCCTGTGTTGCCCTGATATTGTGATTCATTTGAAGAGGAATGGTGAGCTTTAGTGAGAAAGTGCCTTATAGTGAAGTTTCTATCTAATGCCCCTGTACTGGGCACTGGTGAGGCCGCATCTCAAATACTGCATTCAGTTCTGGGCCCCTCACTGCAAGAGAGGCATTGAGGTGCCTGAGCGAGGCCGGAGAAGGGCAATGGAGCTGGTGCAGGTCCTATAGCACAAGTGTGATGGGGAAGAGCTGAGGGACCTGGGGAGGGTTTAATCTGCAGAAAAGAAGGCTCAGGGGGGACCTTATCGCTCCCTACAACTGCCTGAAATGAGGTTGTAGCGAGGAGGTGGCTGGAAGTGTTCACAAACCATGTAGATGAGGCCCTCAGTGACATGGTTTAATGGTGGACTTGGCAGTGCTGGGGTAATGGCTGAACTTGATGATCTCAGCGGTCTTTTCCAACCTGGTTGATTCTATGATCTCAGCACACTATGTTTCCAGTTATCTTCCCTCCTACATCCTCACTAATATATGCATCCATCCCCTCCCTCGCTGTAAATGGTTATGCTATATGCATCCACCCAGGACTCACGAAAGCACTGGGGTAGTCCCCGCTGTGTGAGTCAACGCACATCGTGCCTTCCCGAACAAATGCCTGTCAGGTCACTGAGGATGATCTTTAGAGGAGCGATCTAAAATTTGCTTTCTCAAGAAATCCTCATACATTGTGTATGCAGTGTTAAGGGGATTGCTTAATCCATGTGTTCCCTTCTCACCAGAGCTCATTGCTTCATATTCTGTGGTCCTGTGCTCATCTATCTCAGCTGTAGTTTCTCTCTATTTCCAGTTTATAAACACCATGAGCAAGAGCTCTTTGAAACATTCCTGGCAGGATTCTTAAAGATTTCTGCATTCCTTACCCTTACTCTTACCCATGCTATTAGGACTAGGTTGACGGTGAGTGGTTTTTAAAGTTCCCTTGGAGGGACCACACAAGTTTGTTCTTTGAGGAAGAAGGGTCCTGTAGGAATGCCAGCAGCTCTTTGCTATTTCAAATTATGCATCTTTTTCTTCGGTATTATTTGAAGAACAATTATAAGCAAGGCTTTGTACCCTCTTCTCTACGACAATGTATTTGCAGTTCACATATCATTCGATAAGATATCACTAATGGCATATGGGGCATTGCTTGTTGTGCTGGTATTTAACTGTTCTCCATTAGATGGTACTATCAGTAGGCAAGTCTAAGAGCCAGGAGCTCTGAGTTCTTCCTCACACTGCAAGGTCTATCATCTGAGCTTTAGTTAGGTCTTGCTCCTACTCCTGTAGGTAAAAATGGCAGCTTTCATGCTTGTGTGCTGGAAAATACAAGTGCATTAAAACTTGTGTGTCACTGACATGTCAGATGGGACAATAATATTCTTTCAGCTAGGAGCTGCTACTATCAGGTATTATATTTTCTGGTTATGTGGCTTGGGCAACAAGCTCAAGTCAGTTTTTCTTCAATGGTTACAATCACCTGACAGTGGAACTTACTTTCAGCAGATGTCAAATTCTGTAATACTTGGTCACACTGTGACCCCTGACAAGATAGTATGTTTGTCGGTAACAAAAGAAATCTATGAATTTTGCTTGGTTGTCTCAGTTTAAGAAACCTTGCTAGTACAACTTAGCTATGAAATAGTTTGTTGCTTAAAAGATCCCTAATGTTTTCATGGTAAATATTCAAGCCATGATCCACGTAAAATGAAAATCATCTAGTAACAAATTCTAGAAAGCACTAGGAAATTATTTATCCCTTCACCTCCAGCAGAGGTGGCAGCAGTCAGCAGTTACCCATCAATATGTAATTTATTAACAACTGAGTTGATCTTGAAGGTAGATGATGAGGATTTCTGTCTATTGCTAAAACTTTTCCTTGAGCAGGAGTTCCTCCAAATGTGTTTTATAGCACATAACCTATTTGCTAACTTTTATGAGTAGATGAATATACTCAGAGAGTAAATGAGGAGGAGAAAACCACGATATGGTTTATGGCCTGAAGGAAAAATAAATTGCCATATTCGTGGCTACCAGAACCTGTTCTAGCACCTTTACATTAATAAATAATGTAGTATAACTTCAGTTTTCCTCTGTTTCATTAACTTGCAACACACCTGTCAGAAAAGGTGAGTTACAAATAGGAAGACAAGCTATTATGATTTGCTGTGAAAGTCAGTTGTTTTTGAAAGGGAAAACATGTAAAAGTTTCTTTTGTTATCTCTTTTTTTCTGTCTTCCTTTTCTTCACACAGTGAGGAAAAAACAAATCAAGGCAGAAATGATACTGACTTATAAGATATTGGGGATTTTGTTTTATGGGGTTTTTCTGTTCAAGTAAAGGCAGCCAGAGGTGGTTTTTATACTTTAAATGTTAGGCTGCAGATTAAATCTGTGCACTGCTCCTGTGGAACAACAGCCAAGTTTGAAAGCACATAAAGACATAAAAACCATGGAGAAAAAGGTGAGTGTGTCAGGGAAGAGGAGCCTTACTAGTGAATTTTGAACATGGGGCAATAAGTCTTTTCATTAATTGATGTCTTTATGTGTTAGTACTCAATCTGGGGGAATTGAGCAGAGTGAGCACTAATGGGATTTCTGTTTCGTGCTGACTATAGCAACTTGGGGTTTTTAGTTTTCACAAGCATTGAATTCCAATGAAATACATTGCTGGTTTCTAATTCTGCTTGTAGCAAGCAGGAAGGTGTTAATCAGTGTTACAAATGGTGGATTTTATTCTATTGTTTTCACCAGTTTCTTCATAATCATCTTCAATTGATCTGTGTCTAGTGTTAAAAAAGCAGATTTAAGCCACTAAAGCCATGAAATTAAAAGCCACTAAAAAAAACAGCAACATAGGTAGCAACATGTAAAATAAAAAGTCAAGAATTATGTACTAGGCACTTACTTTTCAGGTTGCAACCTTCTTGATTATTGCCACTGAGCAATGTGGGATTTATTGTGCCATCAATAAATCCCAAACAATGAAAATAAGAAAGGGAAGAAACCAAGCAACAAATATATTAAAATGAGAACTGTTTCTACTACAGATTTTGCTGTTAAATGTTTTACCTTTCAAAGCTGTGTTCATATATCCTATAGCATATAGAATAATAAGAAATGAGACTGAAATCTACCCATATGAGGAATCTAGTTGCATACATAAATACCAGGGATGACGTGATGAGATGACTGCTGTTAGAACCTCTCAGAAGTGCTGTTTTTCAGCCACAGTAGCATAGCTTGGAAAGATGAGTGAATCTGACTTTTTTGTACTCTGTAAGCTTAATCTTTACAGGCAAAGTCTTGAACTACATGGGGGATGAGATGAGAGCTGAACTTTGAAGAAGATGGCATGCTTTGGAAAATGCAAAATGTCAGCATGCTCCTAAAATGGACACAGAATGTCAGGCAAAGGATAGGTGGGATAACATTTTTGACTTGACTTTACACATCTGTAGAAACTCAGGGTAGATATATAGGGACCTTGTGAAGCAGAAAGAACTGTTCTGCTGTCCCACAAAAGCTCTGTTGAACTCCTAAAATGTATGGCTGCAAAGCCAGGTTCTGTTCCCTGTGGTGGGGAGTGATGGAGCAATGTCTGCTTTGGCATTAAGTGCATGGAATTATTCCCCAGGGGTAGAATAAGACTTTCTCCATCTTAGTGACAGTCTCCTGGGATTCCAACAACCCATCAGCCAGGGAAAAACATTAAAGGGGACATCTGGTGTTTAAACTTTAATTTATTCATCCTGCTTGTTTTTTCTCTGTTCTTGTTTAAATAAAGGTAAAGGAGAAAGGGCTTATTGGGCTACAAATGTGATTCTTCATGACAGCTAAACCCCAGGAGTCCAGTGGTACCTGTACCAAGAGAAATAACATTAACTCCAGTGGAATTCAACTATTGTAAAGCGAACATGCCTAAGGTCCCCAGCAAATGCTGTTAAAAGCAAGTCAAGAAAGTTATTTTTTTCAGGACCTACCTATATCTAAAGGAGATAATATGAGCTGCATTTGGAAAAAAAACCATGTTTAGTTTTGGAAGTTCTGGGTTTAGTAGACTTTTTTTTAGCAGTGCAAGCTAATTATAATGCAGATTGGTTTTAGAATGCTTCAGACCTCTGAAGGTGAGGTTGTGTCAGAGGACAGACTCAGAATTGAGGATGCGTTTGGAAAACCTGTGCACTTACGTTGTGGCTCTACTTTCCACAGTGTTTGTATGACTTCCAAGTTGTTAACAATTTCAGATCAGATTTTTCTAGTGCTGTGCATTTCTCTTTGGAGATTAACACGATTGTCAGTTTGCACAAATTAATCCATGTAGAATGGAATATAGGTGGATGAGACTGAATTCTAAATTGCCAATATCATCCACTGTATTGGAAAGTGTATATTGTGCTTCCTTTAAGTACTCCATGACATTAACAATAACTGTACAGCAAATACAACCCTACAGTGGGACAATTTAGACCACACCTTTCATGATCTATTTGTGCCCCTTTTCACTTATTTATAGCAGTAAAAACACTAGCCGAGAGCCCAAAATTCATTATATTGTTTAAAAAAGCAAGAATATATCTGTTGCAGGGTGGTGGTGGTGCCTGTCCATGTGGATCTCTGAAAGATGACCAGGGGCAGTTGGAGGACTTAGTGGGTGTCTGAAAGTGGAGGAGAAAGTGGGAGGTTCTGTGGTGAGAGACCCCACATGTATCTGAAGAGAAAGGGGGGATCTGTCATTATTATCTATATATTTCACCTTGTCAAGTCTGTCAAGTTATACAGCATATCCCAATAATGATACCAGGATCATCAGGCAGCAGCAGTGAAAGATGGTATATGGAGAGGTAGAAATGCAGCTCCCACTTACGAACGCGCCAGCAAGCTCATTGTAATGAGGGCTAAAAATTGACAATGATTTTATTAGAATTGACATTTTCATGTAATCAGGGAATACGGAGCTAGAGCTTAAAGAACAGCTCAAATGCTGTGAAACTCTGGGGAGATTTGGGAGAGACAGCAACTGCCTTCCCTTTGGGATGTCTCTCTCACTATGTTAAAGCAGTTACATGACAGACTGCCCCTCTGACTCAGCTCAGCAGTCCCTGTGTTCATATTAATAATAAACTAAGCTACTGCTTCCATGTAGTTGTTTGTGAATCACTGATAATATAAAAGTTTTATACTCGGAAACAATGAGTGTCTGAGAGTGTCTGACACGTAGGTTAGATGACTTCAGAGGCTTTAGCAAATACAGGACTTCTTATTTTTAATGCTGGTTCTGTTATTGACTTTTTAATATCTGGGTTAAGCAAATGGAAAGAATCTAAATCAGAAATAAGATTTTTAAAAAGGTTTCTATGTTACCTTACACCGCATAACAAGTAACTAAGTTGCTCATGCTAGCTTTCGTTCACTAGTGTTTATTCTTATTAACTGGTTTGCTCTAATAACTTTGGAGCTCTATTAAGAACTTGACCGACTAGACAAGGTGAAATGTATAGATAATCATGACAGCTGGGAAGTACTACTGTTCTAGGGTGAAATCCAGATTAAAGAATGGGCCTTTGGATATGTAAATCAGGTATATTTTAACAGATGATGGTGGAAAGGGTCTTTGCCGCATTTAAAATTTAAATCCCAATCTCTTTCTGTCATTCAGCTTAGCATTTAAATTTAATGGGATATTTGCCTCCTGAATAGAAGACGATTGAATAATTCACAAAAAACAGTCTGCCTTCATATCGCTGAGTAGAAAATGAGCACAACTCGTGTTATGTACCACCTTCTCAAGTGCCTGTGAAGGCAATTTATGCTTACACTCGCAAAAGAGAAGCATCAAGCCTCTCTAAACTACCAAAGCTGTATAAACAATGTTAACAGAAGTGAAATTTGGGACTTGTGATTTCAGTTGTTTCTTTAGACCACAGCTTTCGGGGAAATGAAGGGCTTGAGGAAAACCACTTGGTAACTGGCAGCTCCCAGGGGATGAATTATCTTTCCCATAGACTGCAGTCTGATACAACTTGACAGCATCAACACTGCTGACAGGTGTAAAAAGAGGATTCCTATATGCAGCCCTGGAATGAGTATTGTCAATGATATGGGCTGTAAAAGTAAACCTGCAAGAACTGTCCTTTCCCTGCAGACATCTGTTGGGAATGATGCTCGGTGTTCCTTTAACTTTTTCACTGACGTATGGAGAAAATGAGAACTTCTCACCTGTATAAAGACAATTATTCTATCACTATAGGCTGATTCTTGTGTGACAGTTCTGGTTTAACATGCTGAAAACATATTTTCCCTCTATATATAAAAAAAAAATCACATAGAGAAGAAATGGATTTGCTCATTATCCACACATTAGGTCTGGGAATACTGCCATGGATAATATTTTTTTCTTTTACCCTTGATGCATTTAAGGAAGTTTATGCTGTTTCCTCACACCTCTCGAAGGTATTTGACTAAATTGTCTCAAAACATTAGTTGCAAAATTAAAAGCACACAGAATTACTGACAGTACAGATGACTTCTGGTGCTGTTTGTTGTGTCATTATGCCTTAGAAATGTTTATTTTAATGGATTAACATCTGGTTCGGTATTCTCCAAAGATCAGTCTTGGGTATTTCTTTTTACTTGCAGTGACAGTGGCAATAAAATTTCCAGTCCTCTTAAGCTGTGCAATGCATAGAGAAAGTTAGAAAAATAGGGTCTGAATCACAGTGGCTCTCAAGAGAAAATAAGAAGAAAGTTGGGTTTTTTGTGAGAGATGAATGGGCATTTTAATAACAATTTTTTCCTGAAATCTCTTTTAAATTATTCAGGCTTGCTCTTCTATTGAAATATGAAATATTAGATAATTAATAGACTGCTTTTGAAATACAGGAAGCATAGGCTTCAGAAAGTATGCCCTAAATCATAAAAGAATGATTTTTGCTCATTACACTATCAAATGTACAACATTCTTATCTCTGAATTGGGGAGATAGATCTGATGGATGGACCACTCAGTGAATAAGGAATAGCTGAATGGCTGCACCCAAAGATATGTGGTCAACGGCTCAATGTCCAAGTGGAGACCAGAGATAAATGGTGTTCCTAAGGGGTTAGTATTGGGAGCAAAGCTGGTTTAACATCTTTGTCAGTGACACGGATTGTCACTGGGATTGAGCGCACCTTCAGCAAGTCTGCTAATGACTCCAAACTGTGTGATGTATTGCTGTAGGGAAGGGACGGGATCCAGAGAGACTGTGACATGCTTCAAAAGGGGCGTGACCAGCAGGTTGAGGGAGGGGATTCTCCCCCTGTACTCCACTCTTGTGAGAACCCCCCCTGCGATCCTGCATCTAGCTTATGTGGGGCCCCAAAATGAGAGGGATATGGACATGTTGGAGCAGGTCCAGAGGTGGCCACAAAGACGCTCAAAGGGCTGGAGCAGCTCTGCTCTGGAGCCAGGCTGAGAGAGCTGGGCTGGTTCAGCCTGGAGAAGAGAAGGCTCCTTAAGGGGAGACCTTAGAGAAGTTCCAGTGCCTAAAGGGGCTACAGGAAAGCTGGAGAGGGGCTTTGGACAAGGGCCTGTAGGTACAAGACAAGGGAGAATGGCTTTAACCTGCCAAAGGGGAGATTGAGATGAGCTCTTAGGCAGAAGTTCTTCCCTATGAGGGTGGTGAGGCGCTGGCACAGAGTGCCCAGAGAAGCTGTGGCTGCCCCATCCCTGGCAGTGTTCAAGGCCAGGTTTGTCCAAGTGGAAGGCATCCCCGCATGTGGCAGGAGGCTGGAATTAGATGATTAAGATCTGTTTCAACCCAACTCATTCCACGATTCTATAATTCTTTTTTTTCTGTTTAGCAACTAATAGTTATAAACCACAGAATCACAGAGAAGGTTGTTCTGGAAGGGACATCATCTGGTCCAACTCTGTGGCTAAAGCAGGGACTTAGATTAGTTTAATACAAGAATCTGTCAGGCCAAGTCTTGATTATCTCCAGCAAAGACAATTCCACTTCTTCTCAGGATAACTTCTTCCAACGTTTAATTGTTCTCAAGATGATGACATTTCTTTCTTATATCTAGATGAAATTTCCTGTCTTAGGACATAAGTTATGTCCCTTACCTCTTGACCTCTCACAGTTCATCTCTTGAAGAGAGCACATCCATCTTTTCAGTAACAAACTTTCAGGTTTTAGAAGACAGTAATTAGATGCCACCAAGCTTCCTTTCCTCTGGTCTGAACAGAGTCAATTCCTTCATCCTTTCTTCATCAAGGTTCCCCAGACTCTAACCATTTTCATGGCCCTCCTCTGAACTCTTTCCAGTTTCTTAATGTCTCTTTCGGCATGGTGGCATGTTAAATCTGAACACACTATTTCAGGTGTGGCCCAAAAAGTGTAGAGTAGAAGTGGCACAATTGCCTCCTGATACAAACCAATTCAGCAGAAGCAGGTCTTTCAGAAAACTGATGCTAGAAGCTGGTCTCTCACTAGAATGTATTGGATTCAATGCTTTTCCTTTGATTTTAAATAGAGACACAACTAGAACTAATATGTTCATGTATGTTGCTGGGTTTCAGTAGTGTATTTTCAGTGTAGCTGATAAACATTCAGATCCACTCATCCTGTTGTTTATCACTTGTTTCCACCAGTGTTTCTTGACTGAGAGTTTTACCTTTTTCCTTTCATTTCAGATGTTGATATAGGGGCTCTTTAAGAAAGGATTTATTGGTTGATACAAGCCTTTTGGCCCTGTCTGCATTTGTGTACTGATTACATTGCAATGTTCGAGAGAAAGGTAAAAATGATTTGCATTTCTGCGCAGCCTTTCAGCCGGGGGTCTTAAGGCATTTTGCAATGTCCCAACAGGCAATTTCTCATCCATGCACATGAGATGATAGGCAATATTTTGTGTCATGACTGAGAAAGCTGAAGATGTGTGAGAGTATGATTTGGAATGAAAAGAGGAATAGTTCTACAATTTAATCTGATTTATCTGATCTCTTCCTAGATACAAAGTGCACTGAGGGACAGTGAAGGTCTGTGCTGTCTTCCTTCCTCTGTACTTCCCTCATGAAGCCTGTTCTCATATTGGTTCTTTGTCTACCCTGCAGTTTAGGACTCATGTGAAGCCCTCATGGTCAGAGCAATCAGACTGGAGTAGGCAGTCAAGGAGGTAACATCAACCTCTGGCCATTCGCAGCACACCAACCTCTTCTATGTCCTCCAGCTTTCTCTCCTACCTCCTTCAGTTTCTTCCAAATTTCGTGCTTCCAGACTGTCTCTGCCCCATGAGACATCCCTGATGGAGCTTGCAGACCATCCCGTCACACACTGAGAACACATGAGCAACTGCAATATTCTAAAAGGAACCATATTCACACATAAAAGATGTAGGGCCATGAAGTCCTTAACACTATAGCCCAGATGTTTGCACTGAATGCGAGGTGTTGCATACCCCTAAGCATCTGTAAATACAATAAAACAAAATCAAAGCTATTTCAAGCCATTTTTTGGCTTCTTCCCAAGGTAAGTTACAGAACATTTTCAAGGTTTGTATATCAAATCAGATCTTGAGGTTTGGAGTTTTGGTTGGTTGGTTTATTCTTAATTACCAAATTAAAACAATAAAAGCAGCATTTTAAATACTAAGGTGTGGATTAGCCACTGTCTTGAGAAAATCTTGATTTTTCAAAGGTACACACCATTCATAGAAGCACCTATATCAGGGCCATATTTCAAATGTCAAGAGGTGTAAAGATATACGGGGCAATATCTTACATCAGTAGGCTGAGGTCTTCACAAATATTTTCTTCTAAGTTTAGCTGCTGAGATCTTGTGAAATTTGGGACTTTCATTCCCTTATATTCAAGAAAATGCTAATATAGAGTCATAGAATCATAGAATTATAGAAGCACAGAATGGTTTGGGTTGGAAAAGACCTCAAGATCATTCAGTTCCAACCCCTTGTCACAGGCAGGGACACCTCACACTAAACCATGTCACCCAAGGTTCAGTCCAACCTGGCCTTGAACACTCCCAGGGATGGAGCACATATATATGGAGCAATATAGGCATGCCAGTTAGCTAGTTCAATGATCCAAAAAGAAAAACTACTTTTCTCCTCTTTAGAATATATAAAACTACCTGAAATTTCTTGGACATATTGTCAGACTTAAAAATGATTGTGCTGCATGGTCTTCATTTCATGTGTATTATCATCATGCCACTTTAATGTGTGGACTCCAAGGAGGAAGAAAATTAGGTGTTGTTAATGTCATATAGAGAAAACCAACCATCATGAAAACAGATACATAGAGCACAATTTTCTTTCTCAAAGACTCTGCTCTGGCCAGATATGGAGTAGTTTCACCCTTTATGCTTGTAACCATAGACGTATACACAGCACTTCGAGCTCTGTATCTTCACTAATCTTTGCACTGAGACTGATAGTCTTGGATAAATCTTTATTTATCTCCTTTGATTAATACAATAATCTTGGATGGTCTTAGGTAATCTTCACATAAAAGATGATGTTTTATATTATTTCTACAGCTGCATTATCACAAATTTCTACTGAGAAACAATTTATTGGGGAAAAGATATGGCTGTTCTTCTCTTTGTGAAATGTTTGCAGTCAGATGACAGTGTTTATGAATTTGTTCCTACTTGATATAGTTTGGTGAACAGATTTTGTGATCGCTCTGTAGCTCTGTATTGTTTGCCAACTAATGAGAGGAGGTGTTCAGGCAATTATGTGAAATTCACTGTTTGATTTTCATGGCAGGTCAGCTGCGTATCCTGGTATTGTTGCTTTTTCCTCACTAAACTCATTGAGTAACTAGCTTAATCTTTGTTTAGCTTCTGTCCATCTCCAGAATCAGCTAAAGGGCTTCTCAGGAGGACAGAAAGATTCTGTTCTGCTGCCCCACAGAGACAGGGATGGGACTGGGGAACATTCAAGATGATCCAGTTGCGGGATGATAAAAGACTGGAGATAAGAATGGGACCAGGATAAAAAGCCAGGGAGAAAAGTCCTGCAAAATTGGATTTCCTATTCTGGCTGCTAGTGAGGGAGGTAAATAGTGTCTATGTGAGGGAGAAGGAGGACCACAAGTGGTAGTCGTTACAGCTGTAATTTCTGTGCTTCAGGTCTTGATCACTCTCTTTCTCAGCACCAAGTAGGGTGAGATCCACAGCTATGGAGACTGAATTGTGGTGAGGGATGAGGCAGATGAAGAGGCATAACACTGGCACTTTAGCAAAAGACAACCTCAAGGGCAGGGACAGTGAGAACTTATCTCTCCATGAAAATCAGGTGCCACTTGGTACTTGGTACTAGAGACAAGAGAGGTACAGGCTTACTGCTCTGGGATCCACTAACCTTTTACTGCAGCTTTCGCTGAGGGCTGCAGGAATGAAGGCAGGCAGAAATGGCATGTGGAAGCATTTTTGTCATGGAAACAGATGGGAAACAGGCTCAGCATGATTTATTATGCATAAATATATCGTTAGTTTCCTGTTGTTGTTACAAACAAGCAAATGACATAACCCTTCCTCCTTGTCCTTGTTTTCTGCCCAGACATAGTATTTGTGGAAGTCCTATTTCCTAAGATTATGCAAGGAAAGAATTAATTTATATGGGAATTTGGAAAGGTTCAGGGTCTACCTTGAGCAAAGATGGTGCTGTGCTTGTGGCACATGTAGCCTCACAGGCTGTGGCTTGACATTATTGGACATCTGTAGGGCTCTGTGTAATGGACCAAACTCCTGCGGTAAGACGATGTAAAATGCTGATTCCCTGTAAGCCCAGGCTGCTGATTCAGGCATATTCAGAAGATGTGATCGCATTTGTGTTGGTATGGCACCCTCTGTGCTTGAGTCCTAGCTTTATGCCAGATCAAATATCATCTGTCCTCCCACAGCAGGCATAAAGCCTGCAACAGATAAAGCACGTAACAGCAGCAGAAAGTCTTTAGCACAAGCACTAGCTGGTTGGTTGGAAAGGTGTGCGTTTTCCCTCTCCTGATTCATAACCAAATTCATTTGCAGTGAAGTGTAGGCTTCATGGGACTGTAACTTTTCTGGCTTTCTTTTTCCCCTCTTGCATGTAGTTTTTTATCACAAAAAGTATGCTTCATGCCCCTATCAGGTGTATTAGATCTTTGAATTAAATTTATAGGGAGACTACCCATGCACTCATGCCAAACGTTACTCAAAATACCATTGCTGCAACACATCATGTCAGCTCATTGTATCAGGTGCATTGACACACATTTAGTAGCATACAGTCGTATCACTGTCAGTTAATAGAAGTTGGAGATTTAGATACCAAATAACTGTGCTTGAGCATTTTTAATCATGTATTTCTTTCTTTCCTTGCCTCTCAAGTTTTATTGGGGTGCCTGAGTCACAGCAGGTCAAAACATTGGGGGTTAACTGAAGGAAGTATTGCCTATGTACCTGATCATAATCTTCTGGTAGCTGCTCCCCAGCTGAAGAGTGAACCTAGCAAAGCTGCAGCTGTAAGAAATACGCAGGCGGTCCATACTAGAAGGGAGAAAGATGCCAAGAACAGTCCATTTTCTAATGAAGGCTTACTGTTTGTGAGCAGGATTTTCTGTTTTTTGACCATCTCCACTTCTCACGTTGTTTTTCTACATGTTTCTTTAGTCTTTGACTTACATAAAGGGAGCAGAATTATGCCTAAAAGACACATTTCTTTTTCCAATTCCCAATGTGAAACAAGGTTTGCACTTAACTTTCCACTGTGCTTTTATGCGTTTAATTGCACTATGAAATCCAATACTTTGGGTTTTTTGCAACCATAAAATAACTCTTACTGATGAGTCTCTTTGCTTTGCTTCAGTCACAGCATGTGTTTTAAAAGTTGCACCACCCACATTGTCCAAAATTTTGTTGTCCACAGATAGATGCTCAGTAAATTGTATCCCTCCATCTGTGGCAATATAATTAGCTGGGAGAAGATTTGAATTGGGATTTAATGTATTGTATTCTGATTCAAAGTGAAACTGTTTTTCTCTGAGTTATGGGGGTGGGGTACGGAATGTAGTCTGCTCTTGGATCTAACATATTTCTCAGTTAAGCTGAACAAGAAATTGATCCCATATAAAGTAGCAAAACTGCAATACCAAAACCTCTTAAACACCCAGTAATTCTTCAAAGACTTAATATATTCATATGCATGTGTAATAGCTGTGTTCTTTTTTCACATGGAGTAAGCATTTTAAAATGATACAAGCACACTAAATACCTGATAAACATGTTTCTAAACAGCAAATGGGTGGGTGTTTGCCATAATACCCATAATTCTTAAATTTTCAGTAACAATTTTTGACTGAACATTTCAGAGACTTTTAACAGCCACTGAGCAATGGATTTTTGTGAGAAGCCCGCAGATTTGTTATTTTAGCAAGACAGGGGGGAAAAGGACTGTGATTTACCCAAACTCAGCGAAAGCGATAGGAAGAAAATTCAGGCATCCTGTTCCACGACATTATTTTAACCACTCAAATAACACTTATAAGGGAAAACATAGTAAATGCCATTTCTAAGAAAAACCTTCATAAGAAACTCTTCTTGGAGTTGCCTATTAGGTTAGGTGCAGTGTGTCATAATAGTGTTTTTCCAAACATAGTGATCCTGACATTTTCCTTATCGTTTTTATTGTTCTTATTCCCTAAAATATAGATATATACATTTTAAAAGCCTGTAAATTTGTGCCTCTGCTGGAACCATACTGAAGGCATAATCAAATCATAACAGGGCTGTGGGCCCCATCTTTGAGTATAAAGAGGGAGAACTGTCCTCATGAAGGTTACTCAGGATACTTCACTGCAGGGAAGTTGAGAAACACAGCACAGACAGGGGTGGGAATATCACACAGGAGAAGCTGGTGCATCCCAATGGAATCTGAAGCAGATACTATAAACTGTTGGAGGGAATATTGTCTGGTTTCTAAATATTGTCCTCAAGTCAGAGGATATTTCACCCTAAAGGGGTTATTTTTATGATCAGATGCGCAGATTCTTAAACCACTTGCTGTGCTCTTAATAGTACAGCCCAGCAAGTATTTAGCCTTCATCACTTTAAAGACTCAAATTTGAGCCCTAACAGCACCATTTAATTGTCTTTTGTGCTTTCCATTACAAGAAGCTAAGAATGATGGTTGTCAGTTTTACTAGACTGATGAAATACAGATAATGGCAATGAGATTGCTGGGTTTTCTACTGAATAATGTAGATTGCTGCTTTTCAGATGTTTTTCAAGTATGATTTTGCAGTGAGGTTGCAAGATCAGCTTGTAACACGGAGTGGAAATTTCCTCTTTCAGTTAGATGCTTGCCAAGGTGTCCAGAGCTTTTCTCGCGATACATAGCATTACTGAGTTGCAAGCAGCATTTTGATGCTTGTTTGCTAGGAACTGGGCAAGTGCACTTTTTGGTGTGGATGTCACACCTGGTGATTTTAAAGATACACCATCAAACCTAAATCAGTATTTTAAATTCATATCACAGATTCTGTGTTCTTAATTATTCACCTATATTGTAACACATCAACTCATTATTCTATTCATGTTAACACGTTGAATGTTCTGCTTGCTGTTGAATTCTAGCATCTTTTTTATCTTCTACAACTTTTCCTAACAAAATCTGTTTGAACCAAAATACAATGTATTTGTAAGATCACATTCTTCAGAAAGATTGATAAACAGTTGAACCTACCAATTTCTCATCACTTTTCAAGTTTCAAAGCTACATCTTTTTCTCATACTTCTTCAGGCTCCAAATATTGCATTTCATTGAATTCCCAAACAAATGCTGTTACAATTTTCAGTCATGGCTGGGTGATGTCATGTCATGACATCTAAACTTGAGTTTCAAAGAAGACCTGCTCAGTATTTTGAAGCTATTCATGATTTGCATTAAAATAAAATAGGCTTGCATATTACCCTATTTTCATAGAATCATAGAGTCACAGAATGGTTTGGGTTGGAAAGGACCATGAGGGTCACCTTGCACTAGACCATGTCACCCAAGACTCTGTTCAACCTGTCCTTGAGCACTGCTAGGGAGGGAGCATTTCCCACTTCTTTGGGTAACCTGTTCCAGTGCCTCACCACCCTCACAGTAAAGAACTTCTTCTTTGTGTCTATCCTGAACTTCCACTTTTATGGGTTTAGTTTAAACCCATTACCCCTTGTTCTATTACTACAGTCCCTGATGCTCCTGTTGGTTTTAGAAACATCCATAAGCTAGAAGAGAGTTCAGCATCACCACTGTGTGATACAAATGAGTAGAACATAATTACGTGCAAGTTGAGTTGCATTTGCTTTTACATTTACATAATAGAGGTCCTATCCTAATGTGTTGGGTAGACAAATCTCCCATGTAGAAGTTTCTGCTCCTTAGTGATACAGCATGGAAGGGGTAGAAGCAACAGTAACCACTCAGGTAACACCTGAGTCAAGGGTGTGCAGAAGTCTGCATGCTTAGGTATAAGTTCTGCTATTGACTGCTCATGAATATCACATGTGGTCCTAGGATTTTTCAGGTCAGCTTGCAGAGCCTGCACTAAAGCATGTGTCACCAGTGCTAATGGTGCACCAACAGGTTGCACGAGGCTGTGTGCACATCTCTTATCACCCTGTAGAAAGATCCTGGAGGAGGCTTCGCATAGATGTGGTGTGCAGGGCATCCTTTTGTGAAGCTTACCTCCTGCAAAAAGTGAGAGTTGGACTGAACAGATTTGGACAAAGGGCTTCATTTCATGTCATGTCATTCATTATATTCTTCTTTTTTCCTTTTTCCTATTACAAGTAGGAAATCAGAGAAGATAAATTGTGACAATGCAATCCAGGTTTAGAGTGCTCTGACTGTGAATTACTACATATGAGAAAGTTGTATGCAATCAGAGCAAAATACTCCTCCACCTTCTCCACTGCTCTTCCCATGTCAGAGTGATGGGCAGAAGGAAGGATGGCATCCGTCATGCTGCAGTAACAAATGACTGATATGCAAAAGAATCTAGCAACCTTGTTTTTAATAATACATTAAATTAATTAATTACCATTGCTAAGTGATGTTTCCTGCCGTGCTTATTGGGGCATCTGGGGCTGCTGTAACATAGATAACCTTATGTTATCTAGACATAGCATCTAGACATAACCTAGAGTTGCCTGTGTGTATAAATGACTACTTGTATCTGACACTGACTGAACTTGAAACAGACTCTTTCTGAATACAGAGTAGTGCAGGATGACTTCCAGTGTACGGGGCTGAGCTGCTCTGTTGAGGTGCTGAGAATATTCCCTTTCTGAGTGCAAGAAGGATGTCAGAATTGCTCAGCCTTTTGCAGGATTGTGCCTTAAGACTCTGTACCTCTAACAGATTGACAAGCAAAATAGTAGAAAAAGTGAGTGGGGAGTTGCCATGGTGATCACAACATTTGATAACTGCAAATAACACTGCTTCATAAAGCAACCGTGAACCAGAATACAAAGATGGCATCTATTGTAACCAAAAGTCCAGATTCCTAGAAGCCTTGCCTCATTGACTGTCAATATATTTATAGTTGAGTTGATTTGATGTCTGTCTTTGATATGACAAGCTTTCTGTTTTGTTATCCCCTAAAGAATGGACAGGGATTGTAAAGAGAACGAAAACTGAAAGCTGAAAACTCTGCAGAGATGATAACAAAGCAGATGTCTGTCATTATGCAGTTTCCTCTCTGCTGGGTGGCTATAGGTACTGATTCCTCTTCCAGGCTTTGGAAAGACAAAGTATGCAGAAACAGGTACTTTGGCTAAGCCAGCATGCCGACAAGAAGTCATCCATTTGTTTCTTCCTTTTACTCCTTGTTCTCTAGATTTATCTGGCTTGATTCAGAAGCAGAGAACTACGAAAAGGCAGAGTCACCACTCTTCAACAGAACAGATTTAAGCTTTTTTGTCTGTTACTATAGAGAGGCTGTTCAGTCACCTTTAAAGTTATTTTCTCCTAAATATATAGCTAGTGCAACTCCTAAATCTGTAGCTAAAATTTCACTAGACATCAGACTTCGACTAACTCTGAAAACCAAGATTTATTTTGTTTAACCTCAAATTAGCTGTCATTCTGTTTATAATGACTAACTTGAAGTTTCCTGCTGACTCTGATCACAAATCCACAGAGTCTAGTAATAAGCAGAGAGAGACTCACAGCTACGGTCTGAGAGAATGGAATGACTAATCAGATCATCAATTAAAGACAACATGATGTTGCATAAGCAACTTGGGAAAATGGAGGATTTTACATAGTCATAGAGTCCTCCTATTTTGGATAACCCCTATAATATATTATTATAGCATTAAAATGATGTCTATATGATTCTCGTAACCTAACTTCACTTGAGGCTTGGTCACATTTTTTCTGGCAGAGATATCAGTGACTATCTTCTAAGACAGATGGAGATGTTGTCAAGTGCATTTGTGGGAGAAAGTGTAGTATTTTCCATCACCTAACATGGCCATCAAGTCCAACTAAAGGGGCTGATACAGAAGAGAATTGACAGACTGGACTCTTGCCAGTTGGTTTATTTTTTGCCCCCATTCATTCTAAGCGCAGAGATTGTAACTGCAGACTAACTCTTTGAAAGACACTGAGTCATCACTATTTATTCCACTCCTAAACCTTATTTTTGTATCACTAGCAAGTCATTTTGAAGTATCCCTGCTACTGTTTCTGTGCTCTAAGACTCAGTGAGTTTGGATTTTGTTTGTTTACAGCAATTAGGCAATGATTATGAGTTAGAAATGCAGGCTAGGAGAAAAAAGGATAGAAACATTTGTTTCTGGTAAATCAGAAAGTGCGTATGATTCAGTGAAGAAGGTAGAGGTTTCGGATTCAAGATCTGAATCAGACAATAGGTTTCCATGCATCTGTTATATTTCTGTATCAGCTTAAACTAGTTTAAACATGACTGGAAAGTCTAACTGTGAAGGTCTAGCAAACTGAAACTGTCAACTCGATTACGTAAAAAAGTCAATACCTCAAGCCTTAAAAAAGTGAGGAAATAGTTAAAACTTTAATGAGGATATAATTGATTGAATTAATTCTTTCTTTGAATACTTTCTTTTGTTTAGTTGGCCCTTGTTTTAAGTGAGATACAGGCTTAGCAGATATACTTGTGCATGTTATGAGGAAAAGGGTAATTTTAGGGGATGATTTGAGATTAAAGGCTGTTGGATGTCATGTGAAATCAGGGAGTCTGTCTCAGTTGGATGTTATGGGAGAGGTAATTGTGGAAAAGCTCTGTGTGATCCTTTGTAGGGAAAGGAAATGAAGCAATCCTAAGCCCTAAAGAAAGAATATAGCAGAAACAAAATACAGAAAGAAGGGAATAAATCTAAACATTAAGTTATTATGTGGCAAAACAGAGAGGATAAAAAAGGAGAGGGGAAAAAGCATATGGGGGCTGCAGTTCTTCTCCAAGTAAATGTCAGAGACACAGATATTAAACCTTTCTCTTTGTCTCTATCAGCCACAGAAATCCCACACAGGCCCCGGCCCTTTCCACCCCTGCAAGTAACCCGAATTCTTTGTTTAAAAACCCCTTCCTATGAACTGATAGGAAACAAACAGCAGGAGTAGGCAGAGGCCAGCTGAGGGCTGGTTCTGTGTTGCAGATGGAGGCTGTAATCTGCTGTTACAATCACTGTAATCGATTTCTGACTTCCGGTTTGTGTTCTTCAGTATGGTAATTTTCCTCTTTCCTTTCTCTCCATTAAGCTTACCTAGGTACCTTTCAACAAAACCCTTAAATGAATCAGTTATAGGATGTTCAATCTAACAGAGCAAATACAAAAATGAATGAGAAACTCCAGACAATGGGAGTCCTCCTCCCCACTTTACACTCTGCCAATATATGGCACTGCAAGGCATCCTTTATTGTTCACCTACGTTCATATTTTGTCATTTCATGAAATTAATCCTTTCATAATTGCTAATTGCTGTGTTCCTCATTAATTTCCTTTCCTGGAGGAACACCAGCCCTCAGAAACACAATGATTTGTTTTCAGATTCGCAAAATTATTATTCATTGCAAAATCAGGATTGTTTATTCCTTCGAAACTCTCCTGATTTTGTGAGCCGTGCTCATGACTAGACCTTTCCGCGAAATAAGTTTTCTTCTGCATGCTGTTGAGATCAAACAAGTAGGAAGTAAAGCTAATGAGAAGCCAGGAATCATGATAACCAAAGATTTTTTTGAATATGACTCTCTTAATTAACTGAAGTGGAATCATTTTGGGGATATGTACTGCTTTCACATTAAACAGGGGAAGTTTAGATTGGATATGAGGAAGAAATTCTTTACTGTAGGGTGGTGAGGCACTGGAATGGGTCGCCCAGGGAAATTGTGAATGCTCCATCGCTGGCGGTGTTCAAGGCCAGGTTGGACAGAGCCTTGGGTGGCATGGTTTAGTGGGAGGTGTCCCTGCATGGGACATGGGGGGGTTGGAACTGGATGATTCAGTCATGATCATGATCATGATCCAGGATGGTCCTTTCCAACCCTAACTATTCTATGATTCTATGAATACTTCTAGAAGTTTCCCTGTTACATGAAGGATTACCAAGAGCAATAGAAAGGAACTCGGAGGATAATATAAGTCTCACATAATTTTGGCTATATAATATAGGTAACTTAGTTATCTGATTTTCTTTTGTGGACAACAGAGAGGTAAGCACCTTTATAATGCATTTCTACTGATTCTGAAGCATATGACAGGCTGATTGCCACAGAGATTCCAGGAAAAAATGGCTTAGGGCTGAAGGATGCTGTTGTGGAACCAGCCTAAGGAGCAAATCCAAAAGAAAACCATTTATTTAGGGGAAAAAAGAACCAAACCAAACCAAACCAAATCAAAAAGAAAAAAGAAATAATTGTTTGCTTGTTTTCAGTGGATAATATCTTGGAGCCTGCCTTGTAACAGTGGAGGAGCAGGGCTAGTGTGCCTTGGGGTGTGGGAACATGCCAGGAGACAGAGGCCAAGGACACACTGGCTGCACTGGCCACTCCAAAAGCTGTGCAGGAGCATGAATAGTGCACAATGGACAGGCAAATAGTCCTTCCTCTTAAAAGCACTCATAGATGCCTAGGTGCATTAGGACTACTAATAGCTGTTACTTCGGAGCTGGTTTGCATCTGTCTGGTTTGGAGGACTTCAGAGCAGGTAGTAGTCTGTCTGCAGATGGGAAAATAGCTCAATGGTCAGGGAGGCTGGTGAGATATACCTGAAATTGTTTGTGTTTCTCTGCTTCCAAAGGTTGTGATTTGTGTATGTATCTCGAGGAAGATCATAGGATTCACAAAGTTTTATCTGGTAGTTTTGCACTTTTCTCCCTGCTTTCTCCTTGACTTTAATAAAAATAGGTGCAAATACTGTCTTCATCTTTCTTCTTCACAGTGACTTTGCAAGCAGTACTCTCTGAAAGCTCTGTTTTTGCTGTACTCACTACCACTAGAAAACCACTGCTGTGATTTTTGCTGAGGAAGTTCAGCTTTGATATTGGTTTTCCAGGTTAGCAGCTAATGAAATCAGAATATGGCTGTAGAAGATACTAATAGTATAATTGGTTTTGCATGCTCAAGCAATGCCACGACCATTCATGATGCTCTATAGACCTATGAAACACAGGTGCCGGCTGAACCCACAGTTAAAATACATAGGGAAGAAGGGCAGTCACTAGAAGGGCTGGGATAGGTAAGCACAGTAAGCTGAACAAAACCAGCTTTCTAAACAAGCCCTTTCCTAAGGAGCAGAAATCCTACCTAGACAGATGAAGAAGATGGGAAAGGTCAGTGTAGTTTGTTATCTGTCCGGTTGCATGGTATTAGCTCATTCTGACTAAAGCCAGAGGAGCCCAAGGGATGGTATTTCTGTGATTCCTTCTTGACCAGGAATGTTTCAGGGTGATGGGCTGCTGTGCTAAACCTCCATTAGAGAAACTTCTGGCTATCTCAGTGGCAGTGTTGTCAGAGCAAGGGTGTTGCATGGGTCTCCTCTCCTGGAATGTTGCCAGTGCCTGTTTATGCTGGATAAGGAGGGAAATCTGTCCTGTGGGTATTATTTTATATTACTACAGATGTTTAGTTACAGTAGGAAATCAGTTTGAGTTATACTGCACAGGAGTCTCAGTTAATAACTGCAGTCTCCCTTTGTACTTGAGTTTTATTGCAGAATCCTCCTGCTGTGGATTTTGGCTCTGAGGGGGTTTCTTCTTCCTAAAATCCCTGGGGTCTCAAGTGTAATTTGGATTTTCCAGAGAGGAATGGATTCTGATGAGGGGCCCATAGAGCACAGGGATGTGCCCTGTATTAACTTCAACTTTAAAAATTCTACTGAGTACAATGCTTTATAAGAAGTGGCAAAGCATGATTTCTTCCTGTGGGATTTATGACAACATTAATGATGATGAATTATTAGGGTGTCTGTGTGGCAGTCATTTTTCTACAGCTGTTTTTTCTGCCCTACAGGGGCTCTTCTTTTTACATACAGCTCGGTGAGCTTCTATTGCAATCACAGCAAACATGCAAAAGTATATTCTTTGTATAAAACTAAAAGGAGAAAAAATCCCTAGGTAGGATGGATGGATAAAGTGTATAGTTCAGAAGCACTCTAATGCAGTTTGTTCTGACCAGTTTGTTTCAGATACATGTCTGGGAAAAACTTAGATTGTGACGTATCTTTCCGAAATGAAGGGCTGCTAACATAGCCCTTTCTAGTTTCAGCTCTTTTTGGAAACATCAGCCGATAATGCTAATTCAATAAGGCCATGGGAATTATAGTTTACCAAGACTAAGTTATTTCATTACTATGAAAATGCTGTCCTAGGTTTTAGTAAGGGAAAGCAACAGATACTTTGAAACGTAAGGTTAAAAAGTAAATAAGGTGGGAAAACCTCTCCAGTGTGTGAGACGCAGAATCACTGATGAAATTTTGCTGCTGAGATCCAGCTCGAGACCTTTAAAAGCACAGAAATTAATGAGAAAGAGCACACACTCCACAGGAATAAAACTTCTAATGTCACCGTAGGAAGCCAAAAAGGTTCTTTGAAATGTGAGAGACTACCATTGTCCCTTGCTGTGACCTTCTTTCCCTACTGATGTTCTAGCTGTGGCTCCCTCATTTTGTTTTGCATTGTTTCATATGGGGTTTGGGTGTCTTTTCAGTGCAGTTGATTTCTGGAAACTGAAGAGCAGATGGTTAGTGTTTGCAAATTGCCAAAGCCTCATGACTTCAAATGGTTAGGTGCCCTGAAAATTTCAGCAGCTAACATAGCTATTTAAGGGCTGTATAATCCTTTCTTTTCCTCCTAGCTTACTTCCCAGGATAAAATGAAAACTGAATCACCTCCATGCACTTCTTAAACTGTAGAGAATCCTTGTATTTGCATCTCACATAGTTTAATGATAATATACAATTTAAGAAATTATTCAGATTCTTTGCTTTATGCGTATATTTGAATACATATGCATTTTTATAGATTTACAAGTTTATAAACTCTTCATATTATTTGAATCCATTCAAGTTCTGTGATTCAGACAACATATTCTACAGCGAACATAAACTTATAGTAGACATAGTATAAATTAATGGTTCATTTAGCACTGATTTAGGAAACTGTGATCTAAAATAAAAGCTTTGTCTGAGAATTACATAAAGAATTCCAGATTTCATCTGTAGATTACAGTTTAAGAACCATATCTTACGGTGAATGAACAGAGGTAATTTTTTAATGAATTAATAAAATCTGATTTAATCTTTACAGTTTTATTGCTATAACTGTTTCCACCAAAGGAAAGACAAATAACACCATTTTTTATATATTATTGCAATGGATTTTATAGGCACTGTTCTAGCACTTCTTTTATGATATAACAAATGCACAACACCATTTAACACACCCTTACAGCACTACAAATAAATAAACCAGTATTCTATCTCTGGGTGTTTTCTCTGCTGCAAGCAAAGAATGAGGGATTATTTCTGCACACTCATTAATCTTTTATCATATTAGGGCAGTGTCCCTATATGTTTTAATTTGGAAGCCCTCTTAGAGACTTTGCTTAATGCAACCTTTGGTTTCCTCTACTCACTTTTCATGCATTGTGAATTCCTCCTTGGGCTTCAGGTGCACTTCTTATCAGGGCTTGTCCTGACCTGACTGCTGCAGCAAAGCAGGCACAGCTGAGGCTCATCCACTTCCCAGCCTGAATCCCATCTTCCTAGCCTGAATCCTATCTCCCCTTGTTGCCTCAGAGGAGACAGCAGTAGCCCAGAGGGTGAGTTGAGGACTCTATCTCACGAACATCCCTGAGCACCGCATGGACCTCTCAGTCACCTGCAGGTCTTGTGGCTCTGTTTGTGTCTTCTCACCTCCTCCCCAGTCTGGTTTTGCACTTCATTGTTGTTCCAGGATTGTTTCCCTTCCTCTTTAATCCTTCCTCATCTCCTTGAAAGGCCCTGTGTATCTATTCTCTGCCCATTATTTAACTGCACAAGAGATACTAAGATAATTGATATTTGTTTCTGCATGGTATGCTCTCTCCCCAGTGCCTTTTTCATCCATTTATCTCCAAGGAGGAGGCAGCTATTCTCTAGGTATATAATTCATAGCACAGCAGGTCTCTACTTTCAGTCAACCTAGAGCTATTAGCTGTTAGTAACATGGTTATTGATGACAACAGTGTTTTAGAGGTGCTTTTTTCCCTATTATTGCAACTCAAGTAGAGGGCGACACTCTTTATCTTGTGGAATCTAAAGGGATATATACCAAGGGAATATATTCCTGCTGTCACATTCTCCAGCAATTCTTTATTATCCATCTGTACTACCCACTGTGTGACTGAATTCACCCACTGACTGAATTCTAGAAATTACCCTATTTATAAATGGTTTCAGAATTGGTTTTTTAAATTGTTGTTTCAAGAAAATTAAAGCTAATAGTAATGTTTTCTTCTTTTTTCCCCCTTTTTTCTGCTCATGTTATAAAGTTTTCATGTCATCTTAGTTTGGAGCCAATTTCATAAATGCGATGTTCCGCTTTTCTGCTGGTACTTGGGTAGCTGTATGTGCTGAAAGCTGGCTACACTTATGGTCTGTTCTGTTAGGCTTAGCTCCTTTCCTCCCAATTAGTCACTGGATTATGTTTACCTTTTCTGCTATGCTTTTTTGAATTTAATCACCTTATTAACATCTGGCTAATACCTTACAAGTTCAACGGCTTCTCATATGCGGTAGTATTCAGTACTTTCCCCCTTTCATTAAACACTTCTCTACCCCCCCTGCACTTCACTTCTCCTACTCATTTCAGCAAAGTGGTTCCTATGGCAACACACTTTCCATATACACTTTAGGTTGTGCTTCAGGATAAAAAACATTATATCAGGCTCTCTTCTATTTAATGAAGGCTTAGGCTCCCCCAGCCACCATCTGATACTGCCTGACTCACTCCAGGGTTTGGAATAAAAGTATTTCTTTTGGTAGATTGTGGATTTTTTTAATGTATAAATGTGTTCCACAATTAAAATCCTGATTTTGCCCATGTTTGAAACACTTAGTAGGCACAATCTTCCCGCTGTCTTCTTCAGCAGTCTAGGTGGGCTGGTGGAATTTATCCTTTATCATCAAAACTAGTGTTCTTGTTCTGAAGGGGTGCTGCAGGAAATAGCATCTTCCAGAGGCACTTCCAGGTCTGCACTTGTGTGCAGCACACAAGGAGCTGCAGGATCCTAGTTCAGACTCTCTGGGGTTCGATCTAAATGGCCATTGCTACTCCATGTACAGGTACAAATTGTGCTCAACAAAATAACAGTCATGTCCTTCAGTCAGCCCTCACAATTCATCAACAAGTCTATCGCAAATAAAATCAACAAGATGTTCCCATTCGCAGCTTTTGGCTTGGAATGACACAGTCTGTTACAAACCCATCAGATGTTGCAGTGCTGGGCTGCTTTGCGAGTGTTTGAACACGTTGCTGTCCAATGTGATGTTTTTCTTCAGATGAAACAAGCTTTAAATATTTGCACAATAACATTTGATGCTGTCCACTCATCTGTGAGAGGGTGGCATAAAATATACCGCGCTCTTCATATAGGTGTATATGTGAGCACACACATGAATCAATATAAAATCAGCTCTTCAAAACCAGCTCTTCCAAAGACCAGAGGCTGTTAGGGGGTGTTATTTATTTGCATTATGCCAGTGACCCTTAATTGCACATTCATTTTCTGCTATATGGTTTTTAGAAATACAGAACCTACGTGTCATCCCTGCCCAAACCAGTTATGTTTTATGTACTAGATGTGATTAGAGATGTTTGCAGACAGGCTGGAGACAGTATGCAAGGAAAACAGTAGGACAGTAATGATCAGGAAGATGGAGTGCAGCCTAATAATACTGCCAAACTAAACACTGTTACAGTTTTGTGTGTCTCACAGAAAAAGCTGATCAAAGCAAAGATCCAGGAAAATTAATTTTGGATAGATTTCAGTGCAACAAGATTTCATTTGCCAGTGACAGAGAAAAAGAAATTGCAATAATTGAAACGTGATCTGAAAGCCTGAGCAGAAGATTTAGTTGTGTGGAATAGAATTTACTCTGCTAAGCATTAATAATCCTACCTAGGTCAGGAAAAATAATTTGAATTATATGTAGTTAGGAGACGTTGGCTGGAACTTTCAAAAGCATGCATGAGGCCATAGCATCCACAGGAGAATGCTTTCCATTTCTAGAAATGACTGAAACTTTTGACAGTGAGGATGTCTTTGGCTTTGAGTGGAAACGCTTGAATCCTCTAAAGATCAGATTGCAAATATCTCTTCTTAGGTACTTAAGAAGCTGTCCAAAAATCCACCAAAGAGGTGTGTCAATTAACAGCTATTAATGTCAAGTTCATCTATCTAAACATTGAACTTGTCCCAGAGTTCACAGAGCCATCGAGCTGCTTATCTGTTTTGCAAAGCTGGATTCATAATTTGTTTTCTGTTCTTATTTTATCAAACAGCTGCTGTCTTCTCCCTGCAGTTCCCATCAAATGCTCATTTCTTCATTTCGTGGTGCTTAATTGAGAATGAAAAAACCAAGACAAACAGAACCAAACACAAAATGCTCATAATTTGAAGTGTGTCTGTGTAGTGTGTTTAGGCAAATGAGAAGTTGCTCTGCCTGTGATGTGAAGTGACTCATGACTTTCATCTGTTTGATCTATTCTATCAAAACTGCTACTGTGGCAGCAGCAGTCCTGAAAATATTTTTCCCTAAGCTTTTTATCACAAGTGATGCTATTCAGACTACACAAAACCACTATGTCCGCATGTCAGATGTTCATGAGACAATAGTTGTAGGAAAAGTTGTCTGTTACCATCCTATTTAGAAAATAAATTACTCATTCTTACATGTGCTGGTTGAGGCTGAAGATGATTACTCAGTTACATAAAACTTAGAGAAAATTATGACATCTTGTCTGTGGTTAGTATCAATCCCCTCTAGCAGAGACATGGATTGTATAACATCATGAATCTAAAGGGCAAGCAAAGCACAAACCTTTTGGAAAAGGGCTATTGACTCTACATAGCTATAAAGTTGGGTTTGTGTCATCACTGCAATTTCAAAACACCTTCCAGGTCTGCATTAATTAGTGTAACTACCATATGCCAGCAATGGTTCTTCTCATTTCACCTTTTGAAGAAAACAGTGTGGGCAGAGAAGTGTTTTAGTTGGGTTTTTGAAGTTATCTGTACATGCATATTACTAAATACTCATTTAATGCAAGATGAAAAACTTTAAAAGCCAATTTGGTGAGGTCTGTGACAACCTCCATAGCACTGGAAAATCATTCCTTAGCCAATGGCTGACCTATCAAATCGTGGTTCAGCTCTTGGGTGCTCAGCATGAGTCATGTCGGTGTTATTCCAGCCCAATTAACTTTCATATTCTCAACGTATGTTTGGTGATTGTGTGTATGTGCAGGTCCAGTAACCGCAAATGTTCGTACCTAGGCAAACCAGACCCAGAATGAGTAATCTGAGCTCTTTCATCGTTAAGCATACTTAAAAGTGCTGGTCATAATCTTTCCAGACTACTACACTTTTAGAGTCTTGATGAGATGTTTTGGATAGCATTTGACTGATGGTTATTTAAGGACTTAAGGAACAATGTTTGAACTCCCGTGGTTCCCCAGAAATTAGTGCTGGTGGCTGTGATTAGTAAATGAGAAGTAGAGGTCTGTATCATTTGTGAAACACTTCAGAACTGATTGTACACACTTACCAGCTTTTATCTTAATTTCAGGATGTGGAGGTGTAAAGTGAGGAAAAATTACATCTCTTCAGGATTAGGAGGTTCAGAAAATGTGCAAATCTAGAGATATTTCCACATGTAACTAAAAGTGTAAGCTAATTTTTGCATTAGGTAGCCGCAAGCAGCAACAAGATCACCTCTTTGCCTTTTCTTCTTAAGGCTGAGCAAACCCAAATGCCTCTTCTTCTGCATGAATGCCTACAACAAGGTTATTCAAAGTAAGCTACACATGAGAAGGCAGATCTCCTGCTGTACTGAGTATCTAACTCACATTTTGAGGAGGGGGGCAACTCTGCTCACCTGCTTTTACCCTGAAGCCCTGTGGAGCTCTGACATGAATTATTGCCGATTGTATATGACAGAAGAGATGTGCATTGTTTTTTTACAAGAGAGCATCTCTGTTCCGTGTGACTGCTCCCTTTAATACAAACCTTACAGTTGTGACGAACAAATCACATTTGCTGCTGTTTTCTTTTCACTTCCTTAAAGTATCATTAATTAGTTCATGTAATAGTAGCTACACATCTGAAATGCATTTCATTTCATGATCCCAAAGTACTTTGGTGTATTAAGCATTAAGTCATACTTGGTAAGATACAGAGGTACAAAGGGGACCATGAATGACACAGAAAACAGAACAGAGCTTGTGCCTGGGAAGATGAAGACCTCCCCCAGAACACCATTATGGTGGTGCCAATGACTTCAAGGAGGCAAAGCTGGTAGGAAGCACTCTGGCTACTTTGTCATACTTCATGTGTTCCACAAGGTCCTCATATACATTTGAGCTTTGTGCCTTTTTGCCTCAAAGTGCCTACAGTTTAGATTAGTTTCAATTAATTAAAGAGATTTTAAGCAAATTTTGAGGGAGTCTCTTTTTTGAAATCAAAATGTTGCTTTGAGACGCTAAAATTGTTAAAATGTGAAAAAAAATCTGCAAACTTTGAAATAAAACCCATATTTATCCTGTAATGTCAGAAGAGGGTTGCACCAACTGTAGTTCCACATGTGGAATAATCTAGAGGAGAAATAGGTCAAAAAGCTTTTCAAATCGTACGAATTGTTCCTAATCTCTCCTCTTCCACTCGATGGAATGCAATATTGCAGTTTTCCCAGGATTCAGTTAATAGTGTTCAAGTCCATGGTACAGGCTTGGATAACCTACCTTGTTATAGCTGTCTACCGCATGCTCCTAATTTTCACACTGGTACCATGCTGCTGAGAACAAAAATCAGATAGAACAAAACTGTATATTCCATGAGAGTAAGGTCAAAGAAGAAACCTATCTTTGAGAAGTTTATTCATCCTGTCTCGATTCAATGACACAGAGAAATAGAGAATTCAGCAATTCATGTGCTAATTTCTTCCAATGGTTATTCATTTCAGTATCTATTAAAATATGTGTATTATTTCCCATGTGGATTTCTCTGACTTGCAATTCCTAATCTCTTCTTTTCATGCCTTTCTAAATGAAAGTTGTTAAGTATCTAATATTTTGTCTCATAAAAGTGGCTCTACATTAAGATTTCTCTATTTTCTCTTTGCCAAGCTAAAAAAACCTTTATAACAATTTCTTCAGCTCTTCACCTGTCTGTCTTTGTGGCTTTTCTGGCTTCTGCCCCAGTGTTTCACTGTCATTTTTTGGACAACTGAATTTCTGTCAGTTTTAGTATAAGTGTCTTCAGTACCCAAATACATATTTCTAGTCTGCATTTCACTCCTTTTTCTGCTCAGTCTAAGCACACCTAACACATGTGAATTGCCCAGCCATTTGTACTGTAAATCCCTTTTATATTCACTCTTTTCAAGTATTCATAGCAATGTCTTTCCTTCTTTGTTTCTTTCTATATATCGAATTCGTTGGTTATATTCAGACAGATTTCATTCAACTGGAACTAGCTTAACAAATGAACTAGATCCTAAAATAAGGCTGATTCCTTTACTTGTTATTACCTTTTCTAACCATCTTTGTTCTAGCCTCAGATTTAGTCAAAAGAGGCCTGGCTTTCAAAACCATTCATGAAAACGATGAAAAATGTGTCCTCTTGTATTTATCCCTCTGAAACCTCGCTGAAACTATCTTCATTCAGGAATCATTTTGTGCTTCTAAATAACATTTTGAGGTGCACACCATTTCCTTCTATCTTAATATGGGCTTTACTGATACTGTATGGCACAGAGCGGTAGTATTAATTCAAACACTTCACAGATCAGTATTAAACTTAGAGGTTTTAAAGTTGGTCATATTTCTAAAGTCTGGCCTGAGGCTTTTCTTGAGGTGGCGTATTTGCAGTGAAAACATATGAATGTCATTATGTTCCTATCTTTAATTGTTCTTGTCATTACCTTAATTGCACTGGTCTCAGGCTGACTCTTCTGCACTTGCCCAAGCATCTTCTCTGTCCATCTGGATGACAATTCAGCCTGCTGGAGTTTCCTCAGCTGTAGGTGCACCGAGGAGGAAAATCCATAAACCATATGTATCCTCATCTGTCACTTCAAGAACTCTTAGGCATTAACTAATCATACCTATTTATATATAGAATCTTCTATTCCCAGTTAATAGTGTTTTGGTTTTTACTTTGTGTTTAATAAGCACTCTAATTAGACAGGTATTTCATCCCTTTCATGTAAATGAAGTTCAACATCCCATTTCTTTCCAAAACCTGAATAGAAGTGAATAGCTCCGTGTTCTGCATTGCTATTAAGAATTTTATTATCTTCACCTAATGATGGATGCACACCATTGCTCAGAGCTTTTTTCATCCAAATTAGACTGAAACAGTCAATTTTTGTTGTTCTTAGTCTTCCCAGCTGCATTTCTTTGGTATTTCTAGAACCTGTTATAATTTTCTGTACTTGATACTTTTTTACTTACACCAGGTGCTATTTCACTTTTTATTTCTGGTGGCTACCTGTATTTCACCATTGAACCAGGAAGAACTCCTGAGCCTGTCCTACCCTTCCTAGAGGGGTATCTGTCACTGATAAAGACTGATCATTAAGATCTGTGATGGAGGAGCAGTGAGTTGGCAGATCCATTGGCGCAGCCTGGTATGATGCTATCTGAAGAGCCACAGGCATAAAAACTGTAGCTGCAGAGAAGGGCCTCAAACTCCATGACTCTGGCCTCAGTGTTAACAGGGAGTCCATGATGAGAGTTGCTTTCATCCATGGCATCAAAATTACCTTTTTTGATAGAATTTTTCCATATTGTGAAGGTGTCTGGCACTTTTCTGTTTTCTTCCTCTGGAGGCAAGTTCTGCTGTAGTTTTTGCTTGAATGCTTATATGAAAATCCAACAAACTGTATGTAAAGGCAGAGGCAAAATTATCTCCTCAGTTGAACCCATCAAACCTTAACAACAGACTCCTAGTTCTCCGTCTTGGGGTGTCCTAGTAGCAACTTCTGCCCGGGAGCTTGTGAGTACAGACGTGTGGCTGATAAAAATTGAGGTTTTTACTTGAAAGCAGAAGATAACTGGATTTTCACCAGAGCTTTGAGCGAATAGAATAATAAGAGTTTGTTGTCTTTTAAGTACTCTCTCATCATTCACCTATATGCTTGACATGCTGATCAATGATATGGAATAATGTAATAAGTTCAGCCTGACAAGCTGAGGAGTTCAGTGTGGAGACTGTGCCCTACATTAAGGGCATGCAACCTAGGAGAAAATGTGTGTAAGCAAAAGTAGAGTTGGATCAAGACTGACTAAGAAGCAAGAAATCAAATAGCCACGTGTGGGTCCTTTTTGGGATAGCGCCCCTAGGGCCAGCCTTAGCTACCTGCTTGACGTGTGCCTGATTCCTTAATTCATGGTGTAAATTGTGTGTTGCAAATATTGTCCTTGAAGGCAATATGTTTGTGGAAGTGCTAAAATGTTTTTTTATATTTGCAAGAGGTCAATGATTGTTCTGTTTTGGGTGCAGGGAAAGCACAAATTTGATGAAACTGTCACTTTCATGCAGATCCCAGATTAGAGCTTTCTGAAGCAGAATAATAGAAAATCAGTTTATTCTGGTTTAATCCTGACATTTTAAAAAGCCTAAAATTAGTCCCAGATATGACAGATGATATTTGGGATTTTACTTGTTTGTTCACCATTATCTTCAGCTCCTTTAAGAAGACTGGGACAGATTGAGCCTGTGGGGTGGGATGGAGGGAGCTCCTGCACATTGGAGAACAGGAGGTCCTAAAAGCTAGGAGAAGCTTCAAGATCTGATAGGCAAAAGGGTCACAGAAAGATGAGTCCCTACAGCTGATGTGGGATCTCATGCTTGTCAGAAAGTCCCTGAGTTAAAAGTAGTAATGTCTTAAAGTGCAAAGCCTCTCCTCCCATAGGACCATGATGGATGAGAAGAAAATTGTGTATAATCCCTCCATAATCTCTCTTTCATTTAAAATAATCACTTTGTTAGCATATATGATAGTAAATAATAGCAATATTCCCAAAACAAATGTGTTTGCCCTTGCTGTCAAACTGTTAGCAGGGTCTGCGGCACATTTTGGTCCAGTACTATGTGATCTGGGGGCCAGTCTGGGTGCAAGACCAGCCTCAGAGGCCAGGTTAAGCTTTGGACAGTAGGGGAGTTTGGTGCCACACACATGAGTGCTCCAAGGTGTGTGGGAATCATCTTGGGAACACCAGAGTTACTAATAGGGAACATAGCCTGTGAGGTCTCTCTAATTCAAAATGTCAGGATTCTAATAAAACCTCCATCTTCTGAGTCCAGAAGTCTTTTAGAGCTACCTGAAAGGTCTGTCCAGCCCAGGGCCCTGTGGCACTGGGGTTAATCCATCCCTGGCAGCGCCTGCAGTTCCTGACTTAGTCACGTATGAGTATGAAAGCAGAACTGCCTGGAAGCCAAAGGCTACCGTTGTATCGCCAGAGCTGCAAGTGGTGCAGAATGTTAGACTAAGGTAAAAAATAAAGTGTTTTTTAATTATTATTTTCTAAAGTACTTTTTTGCCCTGCAGCCAGAATGTCAGAGCACAAGGAACAAACGCGGGTTAAGTGCTGCTGTGTGCTCTGCAACCTGTTGGCACAGTAAAGTCTTTGCTGTACTTGAGCTGGCAACCAGCCGGGAACTTGAGGGTCACCCCTAATTTGCCTATTTATTATTGATTAAATGCTGCACAATGAACTGATTTGCATACATCTGCATAGCAGTTTAATGTTTAATTAATGCATATCATTTTTACAGTTTTTAATATATGCTATCAATCAGTGTCATGAATTGTGGGGAGATAAAAGCAGGTGAACAAAGCAAAAGGAACAAATAGAACTTTTTGACCTAAAAACCACCTTTCTTCCAGTGCTGATGTGCTTTTGAAAGTGATTCTTAGGAAATGAGCCACATCTCCTAATTGCCCCCTGCTGCTACTTAGCACAGACCTTCCATGAACACCCCTATGGCTGCTCATGCAGGCAGATGCAAGTCCATTAAATGGCTGTGAATTACTCTTCTCCACTTAGAGAGCACTCTGATCAGCAGCACTGTTTGTGGTGTCTCTCCTGAGCACAGTATCTTTTTGCTGGGTTAGAAAAGATTAGGATGGAAAACAAGATATGAAACACAATGATGAAATTGATGCTCACAAACCAATCATCAAATATTTTTTCCCATCCACAATATTTCATAGCTATAACATTTTTAAAAACCCCAGAATTTCATCTTTTAAATGTCTCTAAGCCAGCTTTCAAGTAAATAAATAAATCCCAAAGCTTTGTGCTTGAAGCAAGGGAGGATCTTGTTGCTGTTTTCAGCTGCCAGAAAGGAGGCTATAGAGAAGAGCCAGTCTTCTCAGGGATGCACAATGATAGGATGGGAGGCAGAGGACACAAATGACAACAAAGAAAATGCCAATTCATTTTTAAGTACAAAATCTTCACTGTGACAGCAGTCAGATATTGGAAGAAGTTGCTCAGAGAGACTGTGCAGTGTCAGTCCTTGAGTATGTTCAGAACTCAACTGCTCAAGGCCCTGAGCAAATGGACCTGCTTTGAGCATGGGGATGGACAAGATGCATTCTGGAAGGTCACTTCCTATCTGAATTACTTTCTTATTCTGTATAGATCAAGTAGATTTATGAGCATCAGGATATCTTTTACAAGGTACACTTCCATTTCAACTACATAAATATAATTGATAATTTAACAGTGCATATTTCATGGTGTAATTCACCATGTAAGTCTGTAGCTGTGTTAAGTAACGTTTGAGTACTGTGCTGAAATTAGTTTGAGACTTCAGTTGCCTGTGTTTTGAAGAGCACTTCATTTGGATAATATGTAGAAAGGTGACACAAGAAGGCACTGGGAAATTATCCTTTAAACTTGGCTTATTTTGTGTGAGGTATGTTAATATGGATAGCAGTCAGGTTCTATTTGTTCAGTTAAAACTGCTTGTTAAGTACTGCATGTGTATAAGGTAGTGAATCTTCATTTAAGTGTACAGAAAGTACATGTGAAGGGTGTGAAGATTCCTCTGCATGAAAATTGTTTTCAGTATAGCTAGATAAGTACATAAACGTTCTTATGATAGAAAACTGCTCTAGCAAAACTGTTGTTGAATTATTGGATCGTATTTTTTATCATGCAGAGCCTGGTAATAAAGTTATCTAGGAAATGTTTAGATCAAAGTTCTCCATGAAAACAGGATTAGACTTTCATCTAAATGTATATCTATCTTAAAAACAGAAACACAATATTGTTTGCTCTGCTCTGAGGATCACTGAAAAGCTGGATATTACCAGAGGTAGAAGTAGGTTGTCTTGGTTAGGGCGTTGCTTTGAGCAGCAGAGCAACCAGATAACCCCATTGTTTTCTGCAGGAAAAGTTAATTTTTAATGCTGCTGGCAAAGGAAACTGTAAAGGGGAAGATAGAAAATCTGCAAAGAAAGAGAGAGGGGGATAGAAAATCTGCATAAAATATGTCAAGAGATTGCCTGTTAATTTTCTTCCTTTCTGATATATATGTAACTGAGGTTGGTTTGTGTTTGCCAAGATGGTTAGGATTTATATGGGTATCAGGACTAAAATAGCTGAGGAGCCATGCTGAGTCTTCCTCTTCTCATTCTAAAGCCCCAAATACCACTTCACTGAGAAGTTATCTGTCAGATACTTATTCTGGTTTTCTCTCTTACAGTAGCATTTTTATGCTAAACCAGTAAAACCTCGACAAAATGAGCAAAACCAATGAAAGATCAACTATGGGACTTTGTTATATGCACTCCTTTAACAAAGTATTTATTATTCTTAGAAAGGGTAAGTGTCATGTAATAGGAGAAACTGTTCACTGACAAACCTGCATCTGGGTATTGTCAACAGGCACTGTGTGCATGTTGCAGATGGGAAAAAATGAACAAAGAAATGAACATCTTATTATATAAAACACTGATTTAGGAATCATTAACAGCATAATATTTTGGGCCTAGATACATTAATATCTCTGGACATTTAACTCCTGGGGCGGTCATTTAGGATGAGGCTTCCTCTGCAGAGAAAATCCTAATTATTCTAATAATCCTTATTTTGTTGATTACGTTAGAATAGAGTATTTCAGTTGGAAGAGACCTACAACAATCATCTAGTCCAACTGCCTGACCAGTTCAGGGCTGACCAAGTTAAAGCATGTTATTAAGGGTGTTGTCCAAATGCCTCTTTAACACTGCCAGGCTTGGGGCATCGATCACCTCCTAGATTCCACTGTTTGACCGCCTGCTTGGTAAAGAAATGCTTCCTATTTATTAGTAGACACTTAATAGAGCACCTCATGTGTTCCCAGTAAGCTGCCTATTCTACTTATTTGTCCTTCGTATTAGGAATAAAGGAAAAGAATGTTTTAGTAGGCTCTATTTTGGTAGGATATTATGATTTTGCAGAAGTGCCAGCACAGTCCGGGTGGGTTTCTGGTTCCTAGCAGCTCCATTCTCCTGGTGAGCATCCTTCCAGGCTGCTGAGCAGCCTCATCCTCTACACTGAGCAGTGCTTAGGGACTGCCCCCAGGCTGGACATGCACACCACTTACTACCTGGTGTTTGGCAGGGATTTTTCAATTCTACATGTTTGATTCTTTTAAGGAAATTGCCAAAACATCAAAATTATGGAAAAGTAGCTTTCTCTGCCAATTTTCTAGCATAGGAAACCTGCCTGACAAATTATCAAAAAATATAAGTGCCAGAATGAAAAACATCCATTATTGTGTTATGGTTAGAATCAAAGATCTCTGGAAATAGAGAACAAAAGAAACTATAAGTGGAATAATTGTGCCATTTTTCTCCTTCCATATGTTAGCATGAAGCTGTGGAGATTAAGTTTTGGCAAAATTAGATCCATGAGTCTTTCATCAAGTTTCACCTGGATTTACCATGCAGACTATAAAATTCTTTTAGTCCTAATGATGCTCAATATGTAGAGGACATGACTTTACATGGCAGATTGCCTTTCAACTGTAATGAAAAAGTCCTCAAATGTAGAAAATACTATGAAACATTCTTTAGATTTCAGCAGTCATAATATTTATCACAAACAAATCATTAGTTTAATATGGGACATTCACTTATAGTAGCTTTACTTCAAAGAAGAAGATTAGCATTTAAAATGATATTTTCTCAGCTGTCAATGCTGTCATCAGTGATTATATACTGTATAATGACATTTTTCTTCCTTAGTATGATATTAAGTTCTAATCTGAGTTTTTCAATAACTCGTACTTCTGTCATTTTTCTTCATTAAAGTATACACCTAAATTTTAATGAACTGAACAAAGGTTGTGCCTCTTTTATTACTACTACATGGGAATAAATAAGATGATTTGGTTTTGGTTGGAAAGGTCAGAAATAATTTCTAGCTACAGTATCCAGTCTAATGCCAGTAGGTGTGTTTTCCCGCTGGAAGTCATTAACTTGTTGAGAGGTATAAAAGGGAAGTTAAATAAAATCAATTCATTGCAAAGAACGCTGCATTAAATTAACATATATTAATATCCCAAATTGATTTAATTCTTCCATAAAAAATAGGCCTTAATTTCTGGTACTTTCATTCGAAGAAAGATCTGTAAGTGACTCCCATATTAATATTAATATGCTTTAAATGTTATATACATTGATTTCATACATTTAATTGAGTTTCCCTAATTGTCTCAAAATCTTCTTAAGTCAACAAGTTTGTAGATTAAAACCAGAAGCTTATTTGATAATCAATTAACTGCAAACCAAACAGTGTATGAAAGTACATACTGCATTCTATATAGTAATGGTATAGGAATTACGTTACAGTTTTTATTAACATAAAAATGTTAATTATGATTTGACCTTCAAAATTATGTTTCTTAGGTTTCTGAGGAAAACCAAACATGTACCACAAAAACTTATCAAGAAACATGCGTATATAGTTGCATGATTTATCTGGTTTTGTGATCATTTGCATTTAATTTCCAGCCAATGTCTGCATGAATTTATTGTTGGTAATATTTTTATAATCAACATATTTCATAGGAATATTTTCCTGAGAAATATAGTGCTGATATTTGCACCTCACCTGGCAGGAAATGAAGAAATACTGTATGATTATGCAAAACTCATGTTGTAAATACTAACACAATGTTCCTAAATTATCTATAGGCAGAGGGTATCTACTGACTCCCATGTGACCATTAAGTTGTGAAAACAACAAAATAACTCATTAAAAGAAAGAAGAAACAGAGAAAAGGAAAGGGAGAAGAAAGCCTATATTGACTGCTCAGTTCTACTAGCCAGTCAGACTCAGAAAAGCTTTATTTACCGGTCTTCTCTTTTTTAGCATATAGGTAAATGCACATGTAGGATTTGCATTTTTCATCCTCCTAAAAGGCCTTGTTATTTTGGTGGGTAAGAGCTGAAGTACAGTTGTCCAATGGGATGCTTACTGGGAAACAAATAAAGAAATTTATAGATAAAAAGCAAAAGGATTTTCTTTTCCTCATAACGTTCTGGTCCAATCTAACTAGTTTTTGCATGCCCAAAACTTTGATGGTACTCTCAGGGATCCAGGTTTTATTGCTTTCAAATTAAATACCATCATATTTGTAGGGTCACACACTGCCAGGACACATCCCATCTATTAAGATATGAAACTGGTTATGATCTCCCCAAGGAGTCATCTTCTTAACTTCTGTGTCCTTTCATGGTGTACTGTGGACAGTGTTTTCATTGCAAGGGTCATATTGTTTCCTATAAAAGTAGCCCATTTACTGCGTTTTTATATGTTGTTATTAAAGCCCTTGTTTGGTACCAACGCAGAGTAGTATGGATTGTCCGCTTCTCACATGTTCACCTCAGGGTCACTTTGTTTTTATTGCTCTCATTCAGATACGTCACTTCTGATTATTCTGCCCCCAAATTACATTTTAAAGGCCAATAAGCGCATTCTCTGAGAACTGGAGCTGAAAAAGCTCCTTTAATTTGTATCCACGCTCAGCCACAGTGCTTTTATATTGTTTCCTCTTATACCCCTCAGACTGACATATGTTACTGCCTGCTATGCAATACTAAAATGGGAGGGCCAACGGGCTTTTCACTTTTTCCTAGTTCTGGTTAAAAACAGAAGAAAAGGACTGGAAAAAAATCACTGCTTGGACTTGCCAAGTCTTGCAAAAGTCTTTGCTTTGAAGGTGCTTAGGTAGACTGCAGCATTAACGATTAAATACATCATTATTTTTAGTGTTAACTTCACAATACCTGCAGGAAGCATTGCTGAGCTGAGAAACTGAGTTGCAGAAGCAGAGTCCATTCCAGGATATTCAGTAACAAAACTCCTGCAGCAAATGTCTCAGGCTCTTAGCTGCTGCATTTGCTCCTGCTTTTCTTTTCCAAGGTGCTCTGCTATAAAGGCCATAGTGTTGTAAGCACAAGGAAAAGAAGTCACTCAGATTCCTCCTCCTCGCTGCTGCTCTTAACTTTTCTTTTAACTTTGGCTTTTATTTTCCATGGTTTCTTTCCAGTTCAGGAGTCCAGCAGGAAACTGGTCAGAGCATAGAACCATGAAATGATAGAATAGTTTGGGTTGGAAGGGAACTTTAAAGGTCATCTTGTCCAAATCCCCTTGCAATAAACAAGGATATCTTCCACCAGATCAAGTTACTCATAGCCCCATCCAACCAGACCTTAAATGGTTAGAGAGATGCTGCATCCACCACCTCTCTGGGGAACCTGTTCCAGTGTGTCACCACCCTCATCATAAAAAATTTCTCCCTCATATCTTTTCTAAATCTACCATCTTTAGTATAGGAGTAGAAAGCTACAAATTTAAGTGCTGAGAACTGCACATCCTCACCTTTAACGTGCACAGTCTCTCTGTTCAGTTCTTTGTTATTTCCTGATCAATGCCATTATATCATTTCAGAAACATTAACCAGATATTCTTGTATCTACATGTCATGAGTTATTTCAGTAGAGGCTTAACTTGGAGACTCTGATGCTGTAGTGAGAATTATATATTTCACCTCCTTTAATTCTTCAGTTATTCAGTTAAAGGTCTTGGAGCATTTTCCCACTCCTAATTAATCCTTGAGTTAGTAATAATAAGTAGTTCAAGAACAGAGCATCTAATCAGTGCCCTGGTTCATGGGTCCCATCAGAGACAATCCTTGCAAAATGGTGGCTTGTCCTTAAGTGACCAGCTCAGCTTAGACTCTGTGGAATTTAGTTGCAGGTACAGATGTGATGGGATGACAGATATATTTCGCTGTTCATGGTTGCTGCTGACCTGTAGATGGAGTATCATTGCCAGTCATGCCTTAAGAGTGCCCAGACAGTGCAGGAATACGCTGAGCATAAAGTCCCCACGCAGCAGGTTCACCAGGGTATCATCCCCCTTACCTAACCAAAAAGTTTTCTTGTGAGAACTGAATTAATTGGTCTGACATTAAGGCCAAGACAGTAAATCTGCAGTTTCAACTACAGATGATTCCTGCAGAGCTAGGGAGGGTTTGCCATATCCTAGCAGAGCAGTTCTTTCTTCCTTTCTTTTTGAGCAATGCTTCACTCTGATGCTCCTGCAGTTGCATATATTGTGCCTTGGTTGGAGGTCCTTTCTTGGCACATTTATAAGTAATGGCAGAAAACTGCAGAAGTAAATTTGCAAGAATGGCTGGCACAGCACTAGTTTGAGTATCACTTGCTGTCCTTCCTTGGCTTATGTGGTTCACAAACTGCTTTACATATTCAGGCTCCAGGAAGAGCGTAACCGTGGAGTTTAATGAGTAGGTTAAATTCACTCATGGTGTCATCTAAACTAGTTCGTTTGGAGCTAGAATGGGTATCTCTACATTGCTCTGCCATCTGCATTATAGTTAGTCATCCAGGCTTCAAATTTCCTTTCCTGAAAGAGAACTGTAGGAGGGGAAAACTTAATCTAAAAGTGCGTGCGTACCGATTCCTGCACTCGCTCATTGTCACAATCCGTACAGAAGGCATCCTCAGGCCGCTTATTTTTTCTGATCAACCACAAATGCAGGCCTGAATGTCACTATTTTCTCCTTAAGACTGTTCTCATCTTCTGTCCCCTTCCATGGATAGCCCCTTGCAACACTGCCGTGGGCTCCTTTAATAAAGCAGATCTGCTCTCGCCACCACACATGCCATGCCTCTTACCGTGATGCCTGTGGAGCTGTTACTTTCTCCATGCGTCAGTAATTGCTATAGGTAACAGGAAGGACTATGCCAAGCTGACAGATTTTCATCACCATCCTCAGAGGAGTCAAGCGTATCATTCCTGTGCTGTGCTTCTTCCCCAAATCAGCCACCTACTCCTCCCACCACAGAGTGCACTCAGAGTTAAACCGCAAATTGCAGGAGGATCTTCATGTCCTTCCACCATTCTTTGCTATACAAAGCTTTTAACTCATTTGTTCCCTGTACCAGGCTTATAAGGAGGCTGACAGTGGGATCTTGTGTTTCTGTAGAAGGTGCTTGTCTGGTTTTCGTGAGACCTCACTTGGGAGTATTGTGTGCAGTTCTGGTGTCCTCAACATAAAAAGGACATGGAACTGTTGGAACAGTCCAGAGGAGGGCCACGAGGATGATCAGGGGACTGGAGCACCTCCCGTATGAAGACAGGCTGAGAAAGTTGGGGCTGTTCAGCCTGGAGAAGGGAAGGCTGAGTGGAGACCTCAGAGCAGCCTTCCAGTATCTGAAGGGGGCCTATAGGGATGCTGGGGAGGGACTCTTCGTGAGGGACTGTAGTGATAGGACAAGGGGTAACGGGTTCAAACTTCAACAGGGGAAGTTTAGATTGGATATGAGGAAGAAATTCTTTACTGTAAGGGTGGTGAGGCAGTGGAATGGGTTGCCCAGGGAAGTTGTGAATGCTCCATTGCTGGCGGTGTTCAAGGCTGGATTGGACAGAACCTTGGGTGGCATGGTTTAGTGGGAGGTGTCCCTGGCCATGGCAGGGGGGTAGGAACTAGATGATCTTAAGGTCCTTTGAAACCCTAATTATTTTATGATTCTATGAATCTAATCTTTTACCTAAGAGAAGATGAATTGTGAGCTACTTTTCCAGCTCCTTGAGTTAGTAAGTCCTTTATGATTTGTTTTGGATTTGAATATCAAGCTTCAGATGAATTTAACTCCTTTAAAAGGAAACAGCAGAAAGAAAAGAATGGGAAACCCAGGGTTAAAGGGAAAATGAAAGTCCAGACCGCAACAACAAAAAGCCTGAAAGTTCTGGATGCTGAAATATAATCCTCCAAGTTTCTCAGTTCCTTTAACCAGCTGAACCAACCTAAGCCATACAGAAAATCATCATTTTTATGAAGTCTCAAACTGCTCCTGAGATATCCACTGGTTTATAAATGGACTGCTATAGTGTTCCAGGTTCATGGGGTGCTATAAAAGGCCTTTCAAATCAAATCTATGCAGCCTCTCCAGAGGCTTTAAGGAAAGAGCCATCTGGCCTTCCTTCTTTTTAGCAGCTCTTCTTTATTACTGATAAGATCATTTATATTCTTGAGACTATGAAGCTACCATTAAGGGACTTCGGCCTTCCTAACTAGCAAATCAAGTTCTTGTCATTGCCCTCGGTCTACTGGAATTGCTCCCTTGGGTGTCCGTTCATTCAGGCCTAACCAAATATCCTCTTTATTTCCCTATTTTTTCACACATAGTCATCATCCAGAGAGAAGACGTCAGCTTTCACTCTGCATTTGTGGCAGAAAAGATGGCACTTGAGGAAGAAAACTGTAATTCAGAAAAATATTATTACAGTAATAGCACTTGTGCAGTCCTTGCATCTCCAAAGCCCTGTGCCAGCTAATTTATTTATTAATCTAAATATACAGTTTTATTCATTTGTACTTAGGAGGATTAATCTTAGAAACTGAAACTATTTTAAAACTGTTCTTAAATGCAATTGCAAGTGTGCTGCATTGGCAGGAAATTAATTGCCTTGCTGTGTCAATGAAATTAATTTACATTGTCACTACTGTTTATTTTGCAATGCGTGACGTATGTAGGTTACAGAATGAAATATTCTGTCTGACTCAATGTGTAGTACTGGTTTACCATATATTTACAGAGGAACAAATTCTCATTGAGTTGAGACTACTGACAGTGGAATAACTTGTGAAATCCATAAATCCTCAGTGGTCTCAGCTGGAATTGGAAGTTTGGTACATTTCATTACTCAAAAGGTACAGCAACCCTATATCACCCTACTGCCCTTCTGAGACTGTAGGTGTTGAAATTCCCTGTGGTTATCTGTATCAAATGTAATAAAAGACCTTTACAAGTATACCTAGCTGGTTTTGATTTGAAATAAGGTAAGTCTGAGAATTAACTAGGCTCATACAGATTTCATGGCAATTTTCAGCGGGATTAGGGAAGGAGAGCTAAATCAGTGCCTTTGCAAGGAGGAAGCAAAATAATGACCTGGTTTGTGACCTGCAGCCCTCAAGGTTCTGGGTTTTGTCTTTTAAGGGGCCCAAGTGAGGCTGGGCTGTTGTGAAATGTTCAGACTGAGGCAGAGAAATGTGTTGAGTCTGAGCTCAAAGGAGAAATATCCATAAAAGTTTTCTTAGATCCCCTGATCACTGGAGGGTTTATGTTTTTTGTTATTACTGTTCTTCTGGATGTTATTGTCTGAAAAATGCCCAGTCCTGGGCTCTTTGCTTTACAGGTACTCTCTGACAGTGCCATCAACAGGCTGTCAAACAGAAGAGCCTTTCCTTTAGCCAGTGTAAATCTGACAAGATTCACTGGAGGAACTGAAGAGTGTAACTGCTAAACACAGGGTACTGAATAAACACCCCTTCTGTTTGCATGATGGTTTCTTAGGCCACATGGCAAGGATTACTGGTCATCCATATCGTCTGATGTAGCCTGGAGATTATCTCTGTTGGTGCACATTTATTCGCCTGGAACTCTGGGTCCACACTGTGGAGATCCAATTTGCTTCACTGGGGTATGAATTTACTAGCTAATTTGTAATCTTGGTAGTAGCAGATCTGCCCATAGTAACTCTTAATTTGAAGTTTCCTCAGCTGCTTCTTGAGCAGAAAAGGTAAATACTCTTGTTATTCCCATTGAATGCTCTGATTTTTTCCCCAGGGACCTGTGTGCTTACTTTAGATAACAAATATCTATTTGATATGTAGTAATATCTATTGTAATATCTATTGATGGGTAGACAATATAGTCCACATGACTGTGAAAGAAAGTAGTCACGTTTTGGCAGCAAATGGGAACACTTTCGTCTTTTGTTTCATTTTTAGATCATTTCTAGTTTGTAGCTTGAAGCAAAGAATCTCAAAGTCAATACCAAATGTGTTTGTTACAAATGCCTTTAAATATCTACTATATATATATATAAAGGTATACAGAAATCTGGGAGCCATATGGGATTTTCACACACCTGTCAGTGAAGTGAGTAAGTTTGAATGTGAAATCTTACATTCTTCACCAGAACATATGCGGAGAGCCCCAAGGACATGGGTTGTGTGATGAGTGTATCCATTCACCAAAACCATAGCAGTTTTACAGAGCACTACATTGCTGAATTATGGCAACATAAGCTGCAAAATATTCCTAATGGAAAGATAACATGGAAACCAGGATATCTAATTAAAAATTGCGAGTAAGTGTGAAATGGGATAGTGATTTTTTTCTTGGAATTGTGGCTCTTGTGTAATACCACAGATTGTGCTTTATGCATGCCACCTACACACAGCTATGAAATATTGCAGTGTCTTACATTATTGTGATATTGGTCAGTTTTAGGTGAGCTGAATCTTAAGGTGAATGTCATGTTGGTCAAGGAGAGTTAACCAAGCAGTGCTGGTGTCTAAATCACACTGCACCAAATTATTATAAAGCAGTGTCATGTTTGCATAGATTACATAGAGGGAAGCCTCTTCAAACCTGAATGGTTAAGGCAAAACGAAAGGGAAAATGGGTGCCATTTAGGGCATTCTGGCACATATGGTTTGAAACTGTCTTTTATGAAAAATAGGTCAGAAACCCCTAATTAGCGCACAAGACAACAAACTGTTGTGCTTGGGCCATTTTAGAGAACCTCCATGATTTGCAAGTGAAATGTGTAAGCCCATGAGAATAGAAATTGGCTATAAAACCCAAATCCAGTGGCACAGATCTTTTTGCTGCTTCTTAATGAGCTAAGATCTGTCATTTGGAATATTTTCTGCACCTATCGGATTATTCTCAGTCAGCATCACTGGAGAATCCAATTATTGGATCTCAGCTGCCCTTTCCCTCTGAGAAAGACAGAGACATCAAAACCATTACTCTGATTAATCCCTGATATGTCTCCCCTACATTCTGCCACCCAGTGACATACAGCTTTTCCTTCATACAAGCCGCTATAGTAAGAGCCAGTAGCACATGCAGAAACACTGCTTATGCCTCTGGCCTTTAGTGGAATATTTCTCACTTAGTGAAGGTGCTGAACACAAAGAGACAAATGAGGAATGGGGAGGGGGGAACAAGCAGCTGAGGACGGGAGAAAAGGGATATATATAGGACTTGCTTTTGCTATGCATGAAATGCAACACCCTGTTCCCACATTGTGACGCACATCAGTTGGTCCAGATGGTGAGAAGGGTTGGGTTTCTGCCTGGGGCTGCCGGCACCGGCTTCATTTGCATTCCTCAGCCCAGTTGTTCATGGAAAAGCATCCGGGCAATGCACAGCCGCTCACACAACTGTGCTCACCTTCCTAAGCACAACCTTTCTTTGTGGTACCAAACACTGGGAGAGGTTTGCAGGCATGAGGAATGAAAGGAGTTTGATCAAGTTCAGGCTCTAAATGAAGCCTTCTGAGTGTCGTCACCAGTGGTGTAGAAATAGCAAATAAAGCTTTCATTCACACACTGTGCTGGTACAAATAGCCTGGAGTTTGTGTAAAACATACTATTTTCCTGGAGCTGAACTCTGGAAGGGCAGCTTCTGCTCCATCATAAAGGTCTTGCCATACAAAACCCTTTCCAGTGGCTGTGCATTACCATTATGATAACCAGTTTTGCTTGTTAAGGGCTAATTGTGAGTGTTAATTTGAGGCATGTGCAACAACTGTGATTGTTACTGCTGCAATTAATGGCTTTGAAAATGTTCAGTTTAATTGATTGTATTGACGGGTCTAAGTTTTAGCTGTTTGATTCTGTTATTTTGTAGCTATAAAGTTCCTTTAAGAACAATGCAGGCATAAGTGAAGGGCATTACAAATACGTATGTGTAACTTAGAGGATATTCTTAAAACCTATCAGCATTTTTTTAGAGACTTGTAAAATGTGCACCTCATTTCACCTACCACGTATATTGCTTTTTAGCAGTCATTCTTCCTGAAGTAATGTTTTTCATTTATCTTTGCTAATGTCCAAGGAATTTACCTGAATAATTTCCATTCATGATAGTGGAAGTTACAAACTGCATGTTAGTCACTAAGCAAGAGCTGTGTCTTTAAGAAAGGAAGATTTTATGAAGATTAATCATAAAAACTGCATCTAGAGGAGGTTGAAGCTACATTTACTACTGTATTAAGAAACGTTTAAGTGTTGAATTCATATCAGCAGATGTTTTTTTCTCCAAGTTCTGCTTCTCCCCTAAAGTGCAGTTGATCATTCCACCTTAACAAGGTGCAGTGATTGACAGGTAGAGATGTTGCACGGAGCAGGAGGTGGGAGTGTGCTCTATTGGTTTGTGCTTGTACATCCTGAGCACCAATTACTGTCACTGCTGCCAGCACTGATGTGTTTATCAGGATGAGTTATAGCAGAATATATGTACACAGGCAGTGTGTATGCCGGATGACCACCCCCTGTGATGTAAAATATGAGAGTCTGGGAGCTACCGTTTTATAATTCATCAGGTTCAGCAACTGAATGTTGTTGGTTGGCTTAGTTATAAAGGCAAGTGTGAACTGAACAGCAGACAGGAGCATCTCGCATTAAGAGTCCGGCGAAGCTGCATTTGGTGACTGGGCTCTGCTTTTGTTCAAGTGAATTCAGTCCTCGGTGAGTGATGGGGGTTCTGTTGAGCTAAAACTATTATTATATAAGCTGGGGAAACCTGTCTGCTAGTTTTATATGTATTTTGCTGCTGGAAGTCCTTGTCTGTGGTTGGTTTTAGATTTTGCAATATTTTCAGTTGTGTACGTTACTGGCAAAAATGAGATGAAAAGGAAAATGCAATGATGAATTATTCACTATAGCGCTGTGAGGATCTCTTTTCTAGCTAAAGTTACTTTCCTTTACTGAGTGCGTTGGGGGGTTTCAAAGAAGCTACAAACCAGCAAATCTACCTGTCATTAAATTGCTTTTATTAGCAGTTAAAGAGAGTAATAGCTATGGCTTTTGTAACAAGAGGAAGAAAAAGCTAAAATCAGAAGCGCTTACAAATTCTTTGCTTTTACATGCATGTGGCTTTTCAGCTGCAGCATCTTTTGTGTGCAGCGAGGGGCTGCAAAGAATTTGCATTGTAGAGCTTCTTAATTAGATAATCAGTAAAATGGTAGCTTCTCTCTGTTTTTGTGTGGTAATATGCTCAGTATCATATTAAAATGAATGATTCCCCATCTTGCATAACAACAGTGCTGAAATATGTGTAAGATGAAAGGCAAACGGGGACTCTGAAACAAACTGTGGGAAACATGATATAGCACAGCTAAGCAGGGAAAGGTATATTTCCTATAATGTATGCATTGCTTCTTAAATTTCACCAGCTTTTCATTCTTTGCTCTTTCACTCGCTTCATTATGTCCTCTACATCAAGAAGCTCCTTTAATATGTCAATATTATCTTGTCAGTAGCCTTTAAAGATCTGTAAGGCAGCATATTTCTAATTGCTGTTTTAACCAGAAAGGAATTGAAAAGCAGAGTTTATGGGACTGAAATGTCAGCATTGCTGTACAATACCTGTATCCCTCCTCAGGAGAGGCAGGTGGTCATAAGTGACAATCTCACTTTTTCTTTTATCGGCAGCATATTGTCGAAGGGGCAGTCGTTGCTCCTGTCTCTGTGCCTTTTGGGGTGTGGGGTTTTAATCTGTGGAGTGGAAAGGAAATGTTGTTTTATCAAATATAAAGAGGGTTTGGTAGAACAGCACCTGTTGTCTTATTGCTGTAATTGGAGAGAGAAACACTCTCTTCCAGAGACCTCTCCTCTGGTATTAGTCCAAACTGTTTACTCTGTAGTGATTTAAACTTGTACTGTTGCTTAGAAATAATCTATTCTGTGTGTGAAACATTGAAGCTGCAGGACAGATCCTGGATTAATTGATAAGAGATCTCATTTCAGCATCATTTTTTATTTAAAGAGGAAGGCTATTGGCAAAGTGGCCTTTGCCACGGCTTAGTTTGCAGAACAGATTGGCACTTACTCTTTATAAATCATATATTTGAAAAAAAATCAGGATTTCTTGGGATAATTTCCTGGCAGCCGAACAGACTAGAGCCTATTTCTAGGAAGGAGTATATACCTTTCTCAGCAGTGCTTTATTTAAGAGTATTTCACTGCTTTTTAAGCATTCAGATCTATTTTCAGTGACCCCTGTGCTAGCAAATGAGATTTCTTGAAGTGTGAGCTTCTGGCTTTGCAAGTTCTCCTCCTTTCAGAAATCTGTGATATTGCATCCATCTGTCTAGGCATTTATACTGCATGCATCACTATGGTGTAATCTCAGCAATCTGAACATTAACCATGTAAATGTATGTACTGTAACTGAGGAAGTATAAATTAGGACAGGAAAAGCAACCCTAAAAGGAGAAAGTTATGATATGGGCATATGGCTCTTGTGGGCACCAGAGCTCCAGACTCGCTATTTGTTATAACACAATAAATTCAGCTACCAACTAGTTCAGTCTCCAGATAGTGGTATAGAGGCTGGGGCACAGATAAGACCAGCTTCTTGAAGTTCAGTCCAGATAAGATCAAGGAAAATAGCCAGAGGATGTGGCAAAGATAACTTTTCATGCTGGGTGCGTGCCTACTGCTCCTTTTGTCGTCATAGCCCAGGAGCAATGCTGAAGGAAAAACAACAGTGACTAAAGAATTGTATTTTAAATCCTCTCTGGTCTGGAGAACACAGTTTTCTTATCCGGAGATGAGTTTGCTATTGTGATACATGCCTCCCACCTTGCAGTAAGGGACAGCAGTGCTCTTTGTGGATCACTGTGCCTTCACTACCCTTAGTTACCAGTGCTGGTCCAGGTACGACCGTGTGTGTGGTCATCCTGCTGGACATGCACTACACCACAACTCAAAGAAGTATGTTGGCTTCCTATTCATTTCTGAATAGAGGTAATATTTTAGGACTGCTACATAACACTCCTGAGTAGCGGAACTCTGCTCTCCAAAAGGAAATCATTCTCAGCTTTTGCCTTTTGATTACAACTGAAGCCAGCCAAGGCACTTATGTTCAGATTATCTTTCATATAAAATATAGATGGCAGGGGAAAAACATCTTAGGTAAAAGTCCTTAGCTTTGAAATTGGTCTTTTTTTCTTCTTTTGGTCTGAAATACCTCAGGTGTAGAGGTCCCATGGCAGTTGATGGTCAACATTTTTGGTGAAATAGCGCATTGGACAAAGTGCAATTACTCTTTGGAGAGTTATTTTTTACTTTGCATGAACTAAAGCTAATGTGGGACTGTGTAGCTGTGCACCCATGCTTTTTGTCTGTGTCAAAAGTGACTGGGGATTGCAGCAGCAATGTGTAAGCTCACATGCTTTTGTGCATGTAACACTTCCATTTTTCTCTTTCAAATACACACACACAAATGATACTTTCAAATAGAGAAATGCATTTATAGTACTGGCTCTTGAGTACAGAAGCTCTAGTGCATAGAATTGAAAACTATTGACTATATGGTGATCTGTTCTTACTTTTTATTGAAGAGACTGATAAAGTGACATTGCATACTGTTTTGCATCATTCTCAGTTTGAAATCAGTAGTCATGATGGGTGTGAAACAAAGCCATACAGACCCCAGCAATAAAAGTAATGTGCTTTCAGGGAGAAGTCCTTCAGTGGAAAAATGGGTTTGAATGGTAGGTTAGACATGTAGTATCCTCAATGTTTAGAATAGAAAACGTAACTTTATGGCAAGGAAGAGACAGAAGACAGTAAAGGATGACAATGTGTCAATGAAAAAATGTAAGGTCTTTTGTATACCCAGATAGATAGGCAGAGAAGCATCATTTTAAAAGCTGATCCAACAGTGTATGAAAGGAACAAATTTGGCAACTGGAGCAAAGAGAAACGGTGTTCATAAACACAGTGTGCCCTTTGTTGTTGATCTGTTCCTTGTGTTGGGAGGCAAATATGTGCAAAGGCCTAATCCTGAATAAGAGATTTCTTTTATATCTTATATGATTGCACAAGCAGTAGAGGATATTCAAGTTGTAAAAATAAAAATTAGAAAGATTCACTTGTAAGCAAAATACATCTCAAATACTGTGTTTAACTCGTTTGTGGTTGCAGTTGTTTGGTTTGTTTAGTGGCTCTGTGTCTTGGCATCTGGATACATTACGCTAGTATTAAAAAAAAAGGGGGGGAAAAAGGAGTTTTTAATGTAAGTAGTCTTTTGCCCCTGCCCCTTCCATGCTGCCAGATGGTTGAAATGAGAAGCAGATCTGTCTGTCCTTGAAACCTCCCAGGTAAGGAGGGTAATAGAGGCAGTTCTGGAGAATTCAGGACCAAAAATCAGTAGGAGCCACATGTCAGCTCAATGAAATAAAGTGGTATAAATGCTCTCTTTTCTGCACAGCATTCAAAGTGTCTAGATGATCAATGACATGAACAGTGTCGGTCTTTCCAAGAGGCAAGATGCTCGTGTCAGCTTTTGGTGGAGTTTCTCCACATTTTCAGGGAACGTGCATGCTCAAAAGGGTGCTGGTTGCTATGGCTGTGTCACCACCACAGAATAGTTACAATCTATTGTAAGAGAAGCTGCCTGTAAATAGAGGTGTAGGATTTGACTCAAATCCAGGATCAGCTCTAGTAAAGGCCTTACAGCTTTGAATCCTGCGGGCAGGTCATTAGATACATGTCCCAAGAATGAGCTGCACTGGCAGTCACAGCACATTGCTCTAGAGGAACACTATCCATCTTTTCCCTATCATGATCATGTATAGAAGAAGAAAATTCTGTGGAGACCCTCTTATATAGCCCTACGTGAAAGTGTCTGTAATCCCATCAGATCAGGCTGGAAGCACTCTTAAATTCCTGCTGCTTCTCTGGTCCTCATTTTTCTGTCAAAGATGGAGAAAGTTTGTCATTCCACTTGCCAGTATGCAAACAGGAGCAATGCTCATCTGTGCAGATTCATTCATTGCCTCCAGAACATTGATGTCCTATCTTCCATCCTGTGCAAATTTAGGGTTATTAGTTGGTGGCCTAAAGATTAATATTAATATGAATATACAGTTTTTATTTTGTACTACAGGGTAATGCTTATGGCATCCCTGTATTTCTACTTGGTAATCACCAACTCACTCCTCAAAAGTCAGCCTGGTAAAGCTGCAAACGGAGTCCTCATTCCCAGAATACTTCCTTGGTGTTATCAGAAATCTCCTATTATTTTAGCCAGGTCAGAATGTAATCTGGATTGACAGCAGATTTTAAATCCTGAGAGTTAATGTCATCTTCACATCACACTGGCCAGAGTGTTGTGTTTGAAGAGCCTGTAAAGTGACAGAGCAGGACATGGGTTGCCCCTTCTAATTCATTACTGTACTCCTGATGAGATGTTTCTTGTTTGGAAGACAATAGTAACCCAGCACTCTGTAAGCACAATTTACAATACAGTTTGTACCGGGCTTCAAAGAAAGGGATTAGTGCACTGGCATTTGAGCTAAGCAAATGCTAATTTAAGAACCCGCTATTATCACTTGGTTTGTATTGTGGTAATAACCTTTAACTTTATGAAATAATAAAGAACTGATTGAACTGTTTTGGGTGCAGCCACATGCTGAAACCGAATGAATGAATTGGCCAGGCAGACTAATCAGTTCACTTAGTCATTTTGTTGGGGTTTTTTAATTTTATAGCTATTTATTTCTATATTTTAAGTAACCTGTATACTTGGAAGCATTTTTGCTACCTTCAGTAATATATATAAGTAGAAAAAGCATTCAGAGCAGCCAGTAATACTAAGGAGCAAATGTTTTTACCTAGCAGTGTCTAAGAAAAGTAATGGAAGTATTACTAAAGAAAATCTCTGCTTTCCTTCCGAAAACCTACTTGTAGCTGTTTGAAGAAAGATAAACATAAATACTTTCACCCTCTGGGTACAATACCTTTTCATGTAAATGGTATTTTACTCTCTCTGTATTTATTTACAGTACTGTTAATCTCAGTTTCTCTGTAGTAGCAGATCTGTGATCTGTGTCTCCCACTACAAAAATATGCCTTGAGAAAATAAACTATTATCCCAGATGAAAAATTGGGAATGGGCAAAATTTTTATCTACCTAATGTTCTGTAGACTATCCTTGTCCTTCTCAGGTGGTGTTCCTGATACACTTTGCATGGAGAAGTAACAGTGTACACTGGCTGCTGCTGGCTTTGGGCTGGGCTGTAGTTCAGAAATGCAAAGTAGCATCATTAGTAGGTGGTATTAGGTGAAACTCAACCATTACCACCAGTTGTCTGTATTTCTCCTCTTAGAGGCCCAACCACAAGGATTAAATACTTGCGTGGAATATGCCCATCCAACACAGAACCAAGTTTCAGAGGAGGGAGAAAACAGCACTCCTACTTACAAAACAGGATTTCCCGGATGAAGTTGCTTTCATTTCACAATATTTTGCAATTTTTCAGTTAAAACCCCTAAAATTTTCTATTGACATTCTAAAATGTTCTTGTTTAACAAACTGTTCTGGAATACTGCATGTAATTTAAGTGTTTCCTGTTCATGTTTGGTTTCCTCTCTTCCGGTTCAGGTTTTATCTGAATTACAACGATAGACTGATCTAGTTTTACAAGATTCCTTAAACAACTTTGTGGAGCAACTCAGATATCTTTATGGTGGCAATTGCATATTGGTCTTTTAAAGTTTATGTTGTTTAAATACTTTGCACTCAAATGTCTCCCTTAGGTTTTACTCTTTCATTCTTGTTACTCGCACCTGACACTGAAATAATGACACTCATAGTCCCCTTTCTCCTGTTTTTTCAGAGACGTGAATAAATTCTGCTTCGTTTTAATTGAATTTGCTTCTGTACATAAGTACTGAATGATATGAGACAGCAAAAGTAGAAGAGATGAAGGGCAGAAAGTAGGAAGGACTGCACATGCTCCATCCCTGGTAGTGTTTAAGGCCAGGTTGGATGGAGATTTGATCAACCCGGTCTAGAGGAAGGAGTCCCTGCCAGTGGCAGGGAGTTGGAACTGGATGAGCTTTAAGGTCTCTTCCAACCCAAACCGTTCTGTAATTCTATGATTTTTATGCATTTTTCTAGTAGAATTACCGTGAACTGCATCTGTAATTGTTAGTTCAGGTTTATCTGCCATTCATAAATTAGTCCAGCTTTTGCCTTACACTATTCATGAGACATAAAATCCCACATTTGACCTCAGTTTTTTTGAGATATTTAAAATAAAGTGTGAGTTAGTGGTTGCCCAAAGAAACACCTAAACTTTGAACATTGAAATTTTCTGTTTCAGTTTATTTTTGGTATGCTTGGTTAATAGAGCAAGAAACAAGCTTAGGCTGTAGATGTTCTCTACAGGCCTGTCAACCAATTATTACAAAAAAAATTTATCAAGAATTAATGATTTATATTTATCATGGAAGGTATTTTTAAGCTGTGAAACATGGAAAGAAAAATGACTAAGATATGTTTTACTTAAAGTTCATCAGCTACCTGGCACGCTTTCTTTTGAATCTATACAATAATAGCACTTTTATCTTCTGTCCTTCTTTTACCCCTTTTATCTTCCCCCAGTGCTAGGTTACCATATCTTAGATCATAGACTATGTTATAGTTAGGAGTTATTTCTAAAGTATACAATGAAGGCAAAATGTAAGTGATATTTCATGTGAACGTGAGCTTCAAAATACCTGAAACATGTTACATTTTTTCAGGCTTACATATATAAACTGATTTTTCCTTATTCCTAAATAGAAATACTTGTCAGAGAGAGAACTCAATACAGGAGGAGAAAATAAAAACATCAGAAAAGTAAAGCCATCAGTAGAAACTGTTGAAAAAATAGTAAATTGCCCAAAACTGCTATTTGAAGAAGGGGGAAAGAGGGTCAGAAGGGCCTAATGTTTGAATGCCTGTGCTGAAAAATTGTATCCCTACTGCAAGTGTATTTAGATATAAAAGTTGATTTTTTCATTGAGGAAACATATTTTACTCATTTTCCCAGAACAAAATAGACATTTAAGTTTGACATGCAAGTAAATAACTTGAATTCAAATTTTAAGGTCACCCACTCAAGTAATGGCAATTGTAAAGGCCTATGCACTGATCTGGAAACATACAGAGCCTGACTGTCATCTTGCTTTCACCTTTAACATTTGCCTAAAAACATGCAAATCAAAGACCAGCCTGAGAACACAAATGTGATCAATGTCTGTCTTAACCTCTGGTTAACATCTGTGAGGGCTGACTCAGCCTTTCATCTTTTGGTGGATATGCCTTTTGCTGAGTGTGACTGAAACAATCTGTAGGTCTTTCACCTAAAGCAGTGGTTAAATTAATCTACTCAATCTGCAGATCAAGAACCATTTTTATTTAGTCACTTTGATTTACTTGCGGGACTTTTATAGTTGTGACTGACACCTTTGAGGTGGATACCATTGATATATGGTGTTTGTGCTGCATTAGGTTTGTGAAAAACATCAGGTTTCTTCTAGATTAAAAGGCAATATAATTGTAAATTATGTTAGTGTGTGGGTTGGAATATCAGGGCTCTTTCAGATAAATTACATAAACTGCCATATAAAAATAAATGTAATGTATGATCTTGGGACATCATATTTTTAGTGAAGCTCCTTCTCTGGCAGAGAAACATCTGAGACATTATGATACTAATTCCCCAAATTTATGTTTCAACTTAATTTTTCATAGGATTGGTTAACACAGAAAGGAAAAACCATTTGAAATGCTATCACACTGTGTTTGAGCATAGGAGACAAGACATCTGCCATTGAAAATGATGCCCCAGAAGATCTCCTAAACATTATCTCTGAAAATGTGAAATACAGCCACTTCTGCTGATGAAAGGGCAGGAAGCTGAATGCCAAGCATGGCATTATTCTGCATTCAGGGAACACCAAGTTGAAACAGCACTCATTTTGTAAGATAACTGAATAGTAATAGTACAATAATTGTAGTGCATGTGTAGAATACGTGTTTTAAAGAGCTCCCCCAAAAGTTCTGCAATTAGTAAACGGCACAACATTCACTGAATTTAACTCACAAATATGTAGTGCTTAGTTGATCTTCCCCAGGATTTGTACTTGAACTCCACCAACTCCAGGTATTTCAAATATAGATTCTTAGTCATCATCTCTGGTGCTAAATGCCAGCAATTATAAGTACTGGTTGACTCATTGCTATACTTCATGAGTTTTTATGGCTATTATAAAGCTTTGAAATGCTGGCAGACCTGTAGCCATCCCGGACACAAGCAGTAGCAGGGTGTTTCATATTAAATATAGCCAGATATTAAACCATTATATTGCTCTACCCAGTTGTCCAAAAGCATCATCACCAGAGATGATAATGTGAGCCAGGGGACACTAGTACAGCTAACTGTAATATTTTATGTATCCTAATGATCTTTGCATTCTAAAGGACTGAAGTTGTTAACCATACATTATCTTGCCAGTGGTTTTACCAACTCTGTATTTCTCAGGAGATGAGAAGAAAGAATTTTGTGGTATTTTGCACTTGTATATAACCAAAGAGAATTAGACCCACTGTTTCCCTGACATAATAGTCAGGGCTGGAAAACAGCTGGATCATCTAGTCCAGTCAATACCCCTGCTCTAGCAGGGTAAGCAAAAGTGGGTTCCTTAGGGTCATGTACAGCCAAGTTTTGAATTGCTTTACCGACGGAGACTCCAAAACTCTTTGGGCAACCTGTTCCTCGTTCCAGTTTACCCTTAGAATAAATACTTAAGTTACTTAAGTTGTTTCTAATGTTCAAATGGAATTTTCTGTATTTCAATTTGTGCCCACCGCTTCTTGTCCTATCATTGGGAGCCACTGAGAACCACCTCTTCACACCCCTCAAATTTACAGTGTAAATTGGCTGAAATCATAAAACACTACTGTCCATTGCTGACCAAACCAGTCCATAGGATTTGGGGTGTGATATCCAAAATGCCTTAAACGTGGCAAGGAGGAGACAGATTTCTCAAGAGACATGTGAATCCTTCTCAGTGTGCTGAGAATATTTCTTGGGCTCTTCCCAGATGTTAGGTCCCACTCATCACTAAGTATCATTCTTCTTGGTCAAAATTTGAACTAAATGGCATTGCTTTTGTCCAATATGTTTCCCTCTTTGTTCACATCTGCAAAATACTTGCCTAGAATTTAAGTTCACGTTGACATTCTGGTGGGTAATGAGGATTATAGGTTGGGCTACTCTTCATCCTTCTGTAGGTGGGGATTATTTCTGAATCTGCCTGCCAGAAGTTAGGCAGAATCTCCTTCAAACAAAAGAAACCTTTACCGTGAGACTTGCCTATGCGGCACAGTGTGAAAATAGAAGTGCACTTTCATAAGCTTGAAGCCAGCTTTGGCTTTGGGTTGGCTGATTAAAAAAAAAAAAATCCACTAAGAATAGAGCATGGCCTATATAAAATAAGTTAAAACCTCAAATTTACTTGCATTTGTCAATGTCCTCTTTAGCAGGCTTTCTTCTCCGGAGATTTCCCTTTTTTCCTTTCTAAGTTGTTCTCATTAAGCTCTGTGATTACAAACAAGACTTAGCAGTATTAAATTACTAGATATTTTTATGGCCAAATGGGATTACTCTGATAATTGTCTCTGATCTGTTGCAGAGCTTCTTCTCCCATACTTGCTGCATTGAACCTTGTAACCAGAACCTTGATAGAATTACCTACCATCCAACTGACATTTCCCAGGTCCTTTGGTCCTGGATCTCTTCAGAAGTTTAGATTCTTTTCAGCTGTAGGCAGCATGTCACAGCCCTTCCAGAATTTATTGTTTCTCCTGACATTGTCCATGCAAGTCTTCAAACCTGCGTAGTGAAATTGTGATAAAGAATGACAAGGCTTAAAATAGGGATATCATGGCAGTGTTTCATGCAGCCATTTCTGACCCAGATCCCCAGTCTCAGCTGTCATGCAGCCAGGCCCAATTCTGCTCTTAGGCTAGCACTCTAAATTCAAGTTCAGTATCTGTGGCAGATCAAGCAGGTGAGAGGCTGACAGAAACCTCCAGCATTGAAATTACAGACTGACAGCGTGGTGTCATCCACCAGAAATTGTGACATTTCAGATCTATGTATCCTTGTACTCGTGCTGTGGTTTAACCCCAGACAACAGCTAAGGACCATGTAGCCACTTGCTCATTGTCCCCCAGTGAAATGGGCAAAAGAATCAGAAGGGTATAAGTGAGAAAACTTGTGGGTTGAGACAAAGACAGTTTAATAGGGAAAAGCCATGCATGAAACAAAGCAAAACAAGGAATTTATTCACCACTTCCTATCTGCAGGTGTTCAGCCATCTCCAGGAAAGCAGGGTGCCATCACACATAACAGCTACTTTGGAAGGCAAATCCCATCGCTTCCAGGGTCCCCCCTTTACTCCCTCTTCCCCCAGTTCTACATGTTGAGCATGACACCATACAGTCTGGAGCATCCCTTGGGTCATTTGAGGTCAATCGTGCTGGCTGTGTCCCCTCCCAACTCCTTGTGCACCCACAGCCCACTCTCTGGAGGTGATGATATCCATATCTCCAGAGGTGTTCTCTGTAACTCTAGGAGAAGGATGCTTTTGTGTTTGGAAATCCTGAAGTAGTGAATTTATTGGAAAGTTGGGATTTGCCCATAACAATAAAAACACCACCCTCTATGCCAGGGATACTTCATCAGCTTTGAAAGATTTCTTGATCAAAATATATTTACTGGAGTCCTTTCTGTAATGACTGAAACGTGCAACAAAGCTCTCATAAGAGTTCTAATACTCTGTGTATTTTTGCTCTTGACATTATTTGGGGTATGAGCAAGACCATGCATTTCTGTAGCAGCTTGACAGGCTTAGGGCTAGTACATGCATTGTACTTCTGTGCCTCTGCTGTGATTTATTTGGAGCAGGGCATGTATATGGCAGTGCTGCTCGTAACTAGCCAGTGGGTATAACCCTGCCAAGTCCTGTTGTCAGTCTGTCAGCAAAAATCATGTCAATGGTAATCACTCACTGCCCACTTTCATCCCTCCTTCCTTCTTTGCTCTCAGGGGTAGCCACTGTTTGGTGATGCACACTGCCAGTTTTGCTCCTGTCTTACAAGAAAGGTATTTTCCCTTAGCAATCCTTTAGCAGGATGTGACCATTGTTCACGCTGCTCTTTAATCTCCTACTGGAAATAATTAACAAAAATAAATATTAATAAAAATACCTTACAAGCAGACAGCAGTTTGGATAAATGTCATGCTTAGCCTGACATTTCTTGTTGCTAGTCCTCTGGATAGCCCAGTGAGCTGAGGCTGCAGCCCGAGAGGGTCATGTGGGAAGACATGCAAAGGTCATCGTGAATCTAATGAAGGAGATACTTTAAAGCAGAATCCAAATATAAAGTCTTGTAGAGGCTGGCATGCAAATGAAATGGAAATAAGGCTGACAAGCTTTTCAGCAAGACATCAAACTGCCAAAGGGCAATTCTGCCTTATCCAGGCCTCTTCTGCCCTTCGTGAGCATGCTACAGCTGTTTCCTCGGCCAGCAATGATAGTAACCTCTGGGGTAAGAAGGAATACGAAAGTCATAGTGATTCTTAGCAGCTGTCACATTTGCAATGGTTTCCCTTCAGAGTATTTCATAACCCTTTTTTTCAGTTTACTTGCCTTAGAAAACTAACTTATGCAATCACTACAGATGAATAAAAAAAAGATGTGTGTAAACACACACAAGCATGGATGAGAGTCTTAAAGCTATGAAATTTCTACATGAAAACAGGGTAATAGTGAGACACTATTCCAGGGGCTTGGAATAATCAGATAGGAAAGAAATTGGGAAAGATGAGGGGAGAAAAGAGGGTCATTGACATAGGTTGTTTGTTGAATTGTACTTAAACTATAGCAGAAACTAGAAAAGGCTGAGGAGGGTGAAAGGCTTTTGAAAACAAAGGAGCTGAGGTAGAAGTCCCAAGATAAGAAGTCTTATAACTCTCAGATTCACCTTCAGCCTTCGGCATCCTTTTGACAGAGGTATGTGAGTAAAGGTTATTATGGCTTTGAGAAGGCTGCTTTGATTTGGTCTTTTTTTTTTATTAGAGATTTAATTCTTCTTTCTTTAATTTCTGGCAGGAATTCATTTAGATAAATTTAAAAACATATGTGCTTTTAACCAGCAATCCCCTTGGCATCCTTTCCTACCCTCTGAAGGGTGCTGCCCTCCTTTACTAGTGCCCTTCAGAGCAGCCACTTGGCGTGCTCAGCACAGCAACACCAGCTGCATGGCAAGCCTCTACAAAGCTGATTTCTGTTTCCCTTTGTCAGTGCACAATACTCGCTGCCTGTTGGGATGCTTTTAGAAGCCTCCTGAGCCAGCCATCTCCAAACAGGAATGGTTTGCTGCAGTAATAGCGTCTGCTAATGTCTCATTACAATCAATTTAAATGCTTCAGTTCCACTGAGAGCTAATAACACATGAAAGTCAAACTAGGCTCGTAATTTAAAAGACACATATTTTTTTTGTAATGAACTATTATGCCCTGTTGAAAGCTTGACTATAAAAGATTTTAAAGCTGTGTTTCTAGTGTCATTAGGTCCTCCTCCTATGTGTCTTCTAAGCTGGGAATAGCAAGATGGTCTCTGCTTTCTGTTTACCTTTATTAAAATAACAAAGCTTTATCAATTGTCCTTTACAATTTTATGTATTTACAATACATATTTAGTGGTATTAAAAGATTAAATTATGACCTACCTAACCTTCCAGAGAGCTTCACATTACATTTTATAAAAACAGAGAGTTTGTTTCACTGCCCTCTATTCAATTTATTGTTTCCACTCCCAACTCAGCCTCTCTCAATTGTCTTTCAAATAAATGGCCTTGTGAAAAGGAAAGTTAAGGTAATGATAGCAAATTGCCCCTGAAGTTACCATGGGCCACTCTTCATATATCTGATGTAAGAATGCAGGCAAAGTGGGCCCAACAAGCTCAATACCTGGCAGAATTTAGGGAAACAGGTAAAAAACCCAGATGCGTCTATAGAAAGGAAAATCTAATTTACCTGGTCTCCAAAAAAACACACCAGGTATGGGATGGGTGGGATACTAACGGCTTTGGGAAAAGAGACAAAAAAGCAGTTAAGCTGAAAAAAGGAAGAAAAAGCAGGCTTATTCTTTAAAAACAGTTTTACAGGTAATTTCAGAAGGATAGTGGAGAGGTGAGGCAGACAACTGACAGGAGGGAAGAAATGCAGTATGGATGGGCCCAGGGAGCAGCAAAGGGGATGGAGAAACTGGGAAGCCTCAAGCTTTGTGGCTTTGCAGGGGCTGGTAAAGCTGCTAAGATCTTGATCCACTTGTACACAGCTCACTGACCCCACTCTTACACTCATTAAAAAAAGGACTAATCTTTAACTCAAGCCCCATCAATAGTGTACCCCCAGATGAGAACTGATGGGGCAGTGGGGATAGAGACATATAGGCTAGTTTTGCCATAAAGTTTTGTGAAATTACATCCTCAGGTTGGTACAGAAAGCGACAAGTTGGGGGGGGGGAATCTGGGGTTTGATTTCTTATTCTGAGGATGGGAGAGAAAGGGCTTGGCACAGACAAAACCCCTACTGTTGTTGTCAAGGGCAAGGAAGGCTGGTCCACCAGGATCCTCCTGTATTTGGTGGAGAGAGAAGGTTCTGTAGAGGATGGTAGCCCTGAACTGAGCTGTGAATGAGCTTCTTTTTAGGGTCCTTAACAGATTAACCACAATAGGCTAAAACCAGCCATTATAAATCCTGTCATCTGCCCGCCTCAAGGTACAGGGTGGGAGGGAAGTGAATAGGAAAGGATCCAGGAGCACGACTAGATTGTGAGGATCCAGCTCTGTTGCCTTTGCATTGTTGCAATAACACATCTTTGCAAGAGGATGACCAAAGAGTGCAGCTTTAAACTTAAGGAATGGCAGTTCTAGATGCTAACAAAAACCATTCCTGTAGGACTGTAGTCCTCTGAAGGAAGGCAGGCTAGGTAAATTACAAAGTTTAGTTTGACACAAACTGCAGAAGAGAGAGAAAGAAAATCTTTAATTAGCCATTCCTTGTGCAACAAGTCTCTGTCCAGACAGCACAAGAATAATCGCAGCTATAAGACAGCTTAGTTCAAGCTATGAATATAATTTGGCAGGTGATGACAGTGTTTCCTTAGCCTAATGGTAACAGGGAACAGAAATTATCTGTCCACTGCAAGTCATTATATTTTAATGGAAGAATAAAAGGCAGCCGGCACAGAAAACAGTTGTCTTCTCTCTTCCTGTCTCTTTACTCTGAGCCACCCCCTGATTTGGCTTGACTTCAGCCATGTTCTCTCAGTCACCAGGTAGTTGGTTTTTTGGGATTTTCTTGTCTTGCCTATGACTAAGAAAGGGAGAAATTCCCTCTCAATATTCCCACAGTCTCTTGTTCTTAGAGTTTTGCGCATGAAAGAATTTTATCTTCTTTCTTGTGTGTATGCGCTGTCATGCTTTGCCCTGGAAGTCAAACATAGCCCTCTAAGATGAAAAGGAGAACAGTTTGTTCTGAGACCAACCAGCTCTTTAAGCAAGCTAAAGAATCTGCCTGAGTCTTTTATCCCATTAATTTCCAGTCTAGAATCAGTACATTTCTTACTCACTTAGCAGTAAGTGAAACTTAGAGTTTCACCAAAAAATTATCCAAAGAAGATAGAGAACTATCACAAGACTTCCATTACAAAAGGAAGCTAACATGGGTTTATGTGACTTTCTTGAAGCTTCAGTGCCTTGTTTAAGTCAACAGGAAAATACTGTTATTCAACAAAATGCCACTGTATCCAGATTGGTTTGGGCATCACTGATCTAGTACGAATTAGTACAAATTAATTCTCACATTAACCTGCTTACAGCCATGAATACTGCACTAGGTACTAGGGGATTCAGTTAATTACAATAATACTTTTTTGCTAATTACAGGGACACACCAAAAAGGTTGCTGTAGCAATACTAACCCATTTCATAGCATGTAGGCCACTGGCAGTAATGAGCTTCATCTGTCCCAGTTGCTACGCAGTAATTTTCTTTTAGGTCTTATTTCTGACACTTGCAGATTGTTTCAAAAGGATTTCACTTGCATGCACATCCCTGCCTGCCTGTTTATCTGTGTTCCCCTTTTTCATTGTTTCTTTTCAAGGATCATAGAATCGTAGAATAGTTAGCTTTGGAAAGGACCTTAAGATCATCTAGTTCCACTTGCCATATTCTTTTCTCATAGTTATTGTGAACCAGAAGGAATGGTCTTAAAAAGGAGCAAAAAAGCTTCAGACGAGACATTAGGAAAAATACACAACTGCAGAGAAGAGAGGGAAGCACCAGAATAGACTTTTAGGGGTGGTTGAAGTGCCTCCATCTCTGGGGATCTTTCAGAACAAATTAGAGATCTGTAAGAAGATATGATTGTGACTTATGGCCCCTGAGGATGTTCTGCTCCCTCTCTGACAATGTCTTTGTCTCCTCCTCACTCAGAGTTCGACTCATGCTCCAGTTGCAAGTTTCTGATGCCTGGCACCTATGCAAGTGTGTCCTGTTTGTCCTTGGAAAATGCTAGGCAGTGCAATTTGATACAATCCTTTATCACTGTGGTCTAAGATAAATCATCCCTGTTTGCTTCGGAAAGTGCAGACAACATTTAGGAACTTGGTCACAATGCACAGACAATAATGCAGTCCCAGACAGACTCACATGAGTTTCTCTTTCAATCTGAGTATCTCTCTTTCTTAGAAGAGTATGTATAGGCAATTTAAGCCATTCTGTATTATAGAATCATAGAATCATAGAATAGTTAGGGTTGGAAAGGACCTTAAGATCATCTAGTTCCTACCCCCCTGCCATGGACGGAGTCACCTCACACTAAACCATATCACCCAAGGCTCTGTCCAACCTGGCCTTGAACACTGCCAGGAATGGAGCATTCACAACTTCCCTGGGCAACCCATTCCAGTACCTCACCACCCTTACAGTAAAGAATTTCTTCCTTATATCTAATCAAAACTTCCCCTGTTTAAGTTTGAACCCATTACCCCTTGTCCTATCACTACAGTCCCTCACGAAGAGTCCCTCCCCAGCATCCCTATAGGCCCCCTTCAGATACTGGAAGGCTGCTCTGAGGTCTCTACGCAGCCTTCTCTTCTCCAGGCTGAACAGCCCCAACTTTCTCATCCTATCTTCATACAGGAGGTGCTCCAGTGCCCTGATCGTCCTCGTGGCCCTCCTCTGGACTTGTTCCAACAGTTCCATGTCCTTTTGATGTTGAGGACACCAGAACTGCACACAATGCTCCAAGTGAGGTCTCATGAGAGCAGAGTAGAGGGGCAGGATCATCTCCCTTGACCTGCTGGTCAGTATCCTTTTGAGGCAGCCCAGGATATGGTTGGCTTTCTGGGCTGTGAGCGCACACTGCCACCTCATGTTACCATTAACCATTTTTGTCAAGGAAAGGAAAAGTCAGTCTGCATATGTCAAATGAATCTTAGGGTAAAGCCATAGACCATAGTCATGGAAAACTGTCACTGTATTAAAAATTGTGATCTCTCTGCTGAAAATAGATCTAAAAGAGTTTGCCTTTCAAGGGAGCATATGCTGCTGCAATCCAACTGCTGTCACTAGCTGCAGGTCAGCAACTGTGGGAAGGTCTGCACCTGTAAATAGACATTTGACATAGGCCCTTTTCCCTTTCTCCCTCTCTCTGTCAGCATTCCATATAGATATCTATACACACACATTCTATATATATACTTGCATTAAATTATATATATGTATGCATTGAATTGACTTTCTGTAAGACAGTGTAAAACACTAATCAATCAATAGTCCCCACCATATTTGGATTAACAAAACATTCACTTACTCTAGAGAACAAAGAGCTGGTCCTTGGGAAAAGCTGCTGAGATTGTCATTCTTATTCTGGGATGCTTGTCAGAATCATGAAAGTATAAGAAGCCTGGATATCAGGTGCGAACACTTCCATTTTCTACTGATCTGTAAGCCTTATCTCTAACATGGCTTATCAGCACAGCAGGGAGACAGCAGAAGACCTCTGCTTCCTGTAGGATTGACCTCACCTTTTCTTTTTTACCGAAGTTCATGTATCTAGCACACCTGAGTTGAACAAAATCACTGAAGGAATTGATTTGATGAGGACACTTTAGACAGAAACCTCAAAGAGCCTGGATGTTTAGTAACATTCACTGACCTACATGCAGTCATATTAACTTTGCATTTTCAGATTTCACTCAATGAAAAAGCTGTAATTCAATAATATTATTTACATAGTACACAGGACCATTAATGGGATGGATAATAACTGGAAGATGCTGCTGTGCTGAGGTTAGCCAGACCTTGTTACACCTCCCCAGAACACTGGAGAATTGGCACAGGGAGCAGGAAGGGCATCTCAAATACCTATTCAACTAGAGGTGATGCTTTATGTGGAAAATGACACCTCCTGGTCAAGAAAGGAGAAAAATATATGGTGTGCATTCAACAGATCTGGAGTCTCTGCTCGGTATGTAGAAGTACGTACTTAAGTACAAGTATCTCAGTATGTAAAAGCATGGTTTAAACACAGCTTTAGAAACATAACAGGTAAATTCAAAATAATATAAAAAAGTAATATAGGCAAATTTTCTTGGTATCAGTCTTTGATTTTTAGGAAGAGGAATATGATCAATGCAATATGTCTGATTTTTTCAGAAAGTCATTTAATACTGCTATTTAAACCACTGAAGACATAGATGAAACCTTGCAACAAGGATAAAAAGGCATACTGGAAAAGTCTGAAACAAAATTAGATCGTTTATTTAACAGAATGAAGGTTGGTAGGTGAAGTTCTGTTCTGTCTATAAATCTGTCATGAGAATCAATATACAATGGAAAAGAGCAGTTTACACAGAGGGACTGTGCTGGTACAAAAGCCAATAAGTAGGGTGCAGCTGCATTGAGTTAGAAGAATGACTCTAACCATTTGAGGGCGGGATTCTGTGTGTGGTCTTCCAACAGTTATGATATGCCAAAATTGAACTAATTGTAAAAAAGTATTTGAACAGTTTGTGCACAGTATTTTAGAGTTCTGTGAAAGCAAGAATTGGGCTTGGTTAAGAAGACCTTTTCCAGCTAAGTCATATATGCCATAAGTGTGGCATTTTGTGGTTCTGAGAATGATGAGGTCAAGCTTATCAGCAGTAATTGCAAGGCATTTGTTGGCATTACAGTGATTTTTCAGACATTATTCCAATTTTGCATGAATTTATGCTCAAGTTAATCAATGTTTCAGGGCATCCAGACCATTAACTGTAGCCTCCCTGTCTCATTAGTGGCCAATTGCACAATGTACACGTTTGCAACCTAGATATCTCCTTGCACAGTACTCAAAATATTCCTTATAATAAGCTAAGAGGCATGCGGGGAGCATGGCTTATCCTGAGGTAATATATGTATTTGTCTTGTTTAAATTCATTCAGGCTTATAATGTGCTCAACCATTCTCCATTACCTGTTTGTATTACAAACAGTAATCCCCCTTAATCAAGAAGCTCTAGCAAAGCAATACAATTCTGCAGCTGCTCGCAATATTGCCTCTCAGAAAAGATCAATACACCTGTGTGAATGTTTTTACCCATTTCTTCCCTTTCTGTATACTTCTTTTTTTTGTTCAGGACATTAACTGTATTGGTTTTAAAGTTTATTAATGGTAAAAATTGATAGTTTTGTTTCCAGTCTCTGCTCATTTCTTCTTTTTAATTCAATACGTCTTAGACAGTCTTGGGAGATAGCTGAAGATATTCTTGTCTGGAAGAACAGCACAGCTGAGTACAGAAAAGTAAAGGTTACAGGAAGAGGTAGATCTTACCCATCAGACTTTGAAGTCAGGAAGTGAATCATTTATTTATGGCATTATTCAATGTTAGCAAATGGTATTAATCATAGCAGCAAAGCAGTTCACCCCAAGAAGCTATATCCACATTTACTTTCATAAAACTTTTGTCAAGATTCTGGTTGCATTACTGATGGTTGCCCAAGGAAGTTGTGAATGCTCCATCGCTGGCAGTGTTCAAGGCTGGATTGGACATAGCCTTGAGTGGCATGGTTTAGTAGGAGGTGTCCCTGCCCCTGCAGGGGGGTTGGAACTAGATGATCTTAAGGTCCTTTCCAACCCTAACTATTGTATGATTCTATGATTCTTCTGCTCTCTGTGGTTTTGGTAGTCTGTAATGCTATCGTGTTTTATGAATGATTACATCAGGTAGTTTTGGTATTCTTGCTACTATTTAATTTTCTCTTTTAGCCTTTAATTCTTATATTATTTGTGAGTTGTGGTTTGGAGGCTTTTTTTACAGTAGGTTACAGCTTTCATGCTGGTTTATGGAATTAATACGATCACATTAGTTTCCCCACCACTGTATTTTCTGAAATAATCCTTTTTTTCCCCCAAGAGTCTTTTAGGAACCCCTTTTTTTTTATCTCTTCCCACTCTGAATATAAGAGAATTTCATGGGGTATAAGTACAAAACTGGCATATGATGTCTTAGCCATGAAAGTTTTCATCGTGCTTCTCCTTAGTCACAGTAAAATTTTACTGATTCTGGAGATGATGAAGTAGGGTTGTACACTTTTTCTTTTCCCGACATGGTTTAGTACAAGGTGGCATCTTCTGCATACAACAGTGCTGGGGAAGATGCCACCTGCCCCAGTCTACCCCCAGCTCCATATCACTGTATCCTGTCCTCTTCACATTTGCAGACAATTTTATGTTTCCAATCTGCATCATTCAGACTCAGTCATAGAATCACAGACTCGTTTGGGTTGGAAAGGTGGGTTGGAAAGGACCATAAGGGTCATTCAGTTCCAACCCCGCATCATGGGCAGGAGCACCTTACACTAGAGCAGGTTGCTTCAAACCCCATTCAACCTGGCCTTGAACACTGCCAGGGATGGGGCAGTCACATCTTCCTTGGGCAACCTGTTCCAGTGCCTCAGCACCCTCACAGTAAAGAACGTCCTTATATCTAACCTAAATCTACCTTGTGTAAGTTAAGTCAGGTTAATGGAAATAAGGAAGCTAAACCAGCTCTTTCATATTGAAGCGTATGTGGGAGAACTCACACGAGCCATGTAGCTGATAGGTGGGCACTCAGGAGACTTTTGGAAGGAGGAAATTTATAAACAGCTGGAGACAGGTAGGAATCATTTGCCAGCAGAATCTGTAAAATAGGAGAATCTATCCAGTGTAGACTGTGTCACACTTTTGTCAGTCAAGACTACCAAACTGGCTTCCCAGTACTACCATGCCTAGGAAACTCTAGAAGCAGTCAGCCCTGTACTTTGTTTCCTCATGTCAGTTCATGTCTTTTAGAGCTGGAAGCAGGCTAAGCCAGCATTACCATTAAGAAGATATGGCTAATCAATATTATATGTTCAAGTCCCAAGAGATAATACTACACTTGCTAAAAAGCAGAAGCAAGTAAAAGCAATGAAGCAAAAATAAGTAAAAATGGACCCAGGGCAATACTTTTGGATATAGAATTGTGGAAATTGAATAAATGTCTGAAAATAAGATCCTCCACCACTAGCCTGAATCAACAAAAGAGCTAAATGAATTAGCTTTGTTATTAATAGAAAGTAGGTTTTGCTTCTTTGCATAAATATTTGTGGAAGAAAGAGGATTCCAATGCAGGGAAGGGTGTTTTTTTTCACCTTGACAGGATCATTTTGTGCCTAAAACATAAGAAAGATCTTGAAACATTTCTGCACTGTACAAAACAGTAACTCCTACAAAGGTATCAAGGTTAATGAGACATATGCTGCTCTGCTGGGCAAGTGTGGCTGTGCAAGTCGGAAGCCTGGGGTGAAGTGATGTGCCCAGCTCTTCCAAGATTTTACACTGTGCTGCCAAGGCAGCCCATGTGTTGTGAAACGCATGGTTGAGATCTGACTCTCTGCTCTTTATTTGCCTTGCTCTTCTTTCAACGTGTGTAAATACAATGTTTTCCAAGATGTTAGCTCAGTGTGAGCCTTAGGGAATCTAACAGAGCACCACAAACAGTCCTGTTTAGTTCTGGGGTGCATCAATTCAAGTAGAGGGGAGAACAGATTTTTGAGAATACAGTAAAATTCAGTGCAGGAAAAAGGTTCCCAAAACCTTGGAAAGGGTTGTTTTTAAAAGCTGTTGAGTTGCTTGCAGTTTTCTTCAATGGTTGCAAGAATCTCAAGAGGTTACCAGCTGAGAAAGTCCAGGATGACACTTCATTAACCAAGGACAAGCTTTAAGGGAACACGCAGAATAACACCTCAGTGGGGTATATAGTCTTTGTCACTCACTAATACCTTGATTTATTTTAATACTTCTCTTTCATTATGAGGTCTGAATTCCCTGAAACTAAAGCTTCTAGAGACTAATTTATATTGGGATTATATTCTCCATGACTAAGAATAGAGCACGGTATTAGTCTCCTGAACATATTGTGGGAGGAAGATATCTTTTCAGGTGTGTATATATATATATATATATATATATATATATATATTCACAGCTAACACAATATGAGAGCTGTATCTAATGGTGCAAGACATGGAAGACACATTCTGTTGCTGCAATAAAGCAAATGAAAATAAAATAAATGGTGATGTTTAAGCAATGAGGCCAGCTACAGAACAAATGTACAGGGTGGAATTTTAATATGACAGGCTCAAGTGTAAATACCTGTACATTGATAAAGCAAAACAACTAATCGGTTTTAAAGAGTAAAGACATTAATGCCCTGACTGTGCCAAAGTTTTAAAGGCCAAAGCAGTGAGTAAAATCGGTAAATTTGCCTGTGTCATTATTTTTGAAAGATTCCTGGAAAACTGTGTTGAAAACATTCCAATAAAAACAAGCGGATAGAGTCAAACTAATGAAAACTAATAAAATCTAAATAAATCTTCCCCTCCCCGGTACTGGGATTTTTTCATTTCCACTGAGTGAGCTCAGTGGAGTTATATTACTGATAAGAAATAGTAGCTTAACTTGTTCTGTTGCTTGTGCATCACGAATGGAGCAAGGGCCTTTGAGCAACACTTTCCCCAATAAATAAGGCACACTATTTCATTGCCTATTGATGGCATCAGAATTGTGTGTGCATTTTTTTTCCTATAAAGTCCTGAATTTAGCTGATGTTAAATCTATTTGATCTTTTGGACTTACTAAAAGCATAACATTTGCCATACAATATAAGACCCAAAGCCAGCCTTGTCCAGAACTATGTCCCTGGCAGTGGAGGAAGGGAAGGAAGAGGAAGATACAAGAACCAAAGGAACAGTGAACTGTATCTAATGATAGTGTTTTTGTTTCTTTATTTCTTACAAAGTTACTGCAAGCCACAAAGGTTTTTCACCAACACCAACCTGCCATGTAAATGCTTGCAACTTCAAACAGCTATAGAAGTGAAATCCTGATCATCTACTAACAGCAGTCAGGGTACTTTAGCAAAATTGGACTCAAACCAAATATTAAACAAAAAACACACAGTAAACAGGCATAAAATAGTAGCCAAAAGCATTAGTAGTTCATGTCTTTTTCTCTCACTTTTTATGTGTATTACAGTAGTTTCAATGCCTTCTAAAGCTGTGGGATGCTTGACACCTGGCAGTAATCTAGCACCCATATCTCTCTACCTTAGATGCCACAGTATGATGAGATCATCTCTTTATGATTCACAAGTAAATCCATGGAAAAGCAAGAATCAGACCCAGCCTTGGTGCTGGTCTGTTCACCTTCATCTTGCCTCCCTGTGTAAAACAGTGGCAACTGGGCAACACTGTGGAAAAAGGGCAGAAATGGAAAACACTCACTGTGGGAAGAAATATGTTCTGCTATTATTCTAAAGCAATCCCTTCAGCCAAGACATCTCCTGAGGGGAGGCAGAGGGGAAAAAATATCTATATAAATAGCATAAATAATGTTATCTTAATAATAGCATCATGCACAATGCTATCTCAGATATCCAAGGCAATAAGTTCATGACTTGCTGTAGTGGCATACAATTTTTGTTCCCATAAACAGAACAAAAGTAAAACTCGGAAGGTTTAAGTTGGCCTGGATCCACTGAAATTATGCCAAATTGCTACTGATGGGGAATCTGGTCTGGCAGCTATTCCTTTATTATGGTGTCTAGAGTTATTTGACATACCCTTTTTGAAGTGATAAAATTCTGTCTCTAACTAAAGTCTTCCTAGTCTTTTTTCTTTTGGTTTGGTTATTAAGCAGTGTAGTCTGTTAAAAATGGAGAGTTCAAGTCGTACTTTCCAGTTTGAGTTTCTACTTTTCATGAAATCTACTGTCAATTAGAATCAAGCAGTGGTGGTCTTGAATTACACAGGAAAGTGAATTTTGATACCTGCTGACAGAAAGAATTGCTATCTCTCTAAAGGTGCCAGCACTAAAAGCTTTCAAATTAATAAAGACCTGGCCTGTGATGCTGAAGTACTGTATAATACGTCAACATTTCAGAGCTTAACTATACTTGTAAGGATCAGGGCTTTTTGGTCATCATGTTCTCTAAATTCAGTCAAAGCTAAATTCTTTATTATCAGCTTAAAAGGGAAAAATGACATAGCTTTGTAAAATTCTGCAACTCTTTCTCATAGAAAAGCTGCAGCATATTTATTCATCTATCATAGCTATTCTTAATTTAAATGACAAAAAGTAACAAGAAGGCTTCAGATACAAAATCTCAGTCTTTGTTATTTTTAGGTTGAGCAATTACTTGATTTTTACTGTGATTTTCTAAAAGTTTCTTGAGGTTTATTTTCTTGCATTCATTTTTAGTCTCTCAAATGCATCTAAGACTTCCAAAAGCCTTCTTGTATGTTCAAGTGTCATAGTCTTTTAGGCCATTTCTAAAGTGACTTGGAGAATTTGAACCTAAAATTTCAATGTACTGCTTATTTTAACTGGAAAACTCTTCGCTCCATGTATATGCAAGGACTTAAGTCACAGCAGCACCTATCCCAACTCTCCTTAATGTCTATGCATCCACCATGGATCTCACACACTCATGCTGTTTTTCTTCACAGCATGTGGAGAAACTTAAGTGTTGAGTAATCAGACTAACAGCTTCAGATCATGGGCCATCAAAACTAGTCAACAGGAAACTGAAAAGGGGGGATATATGTGTTAAAACAACCCCTCCCAATTATGTAGGTAGCCACTTGGACAGCTGTAGAAGTTGTTATAGGATTTTAGGTGTCTAAATCACTTCAGCAGTAAAAACGCTTTTCACTGGATTCATTAGCCTGAATAGGTGGACAGGGAGTAGGTGTTTTCCCTTCTACTTTGTTACTGGTGTCTGTATTTGATAAATGCACTCAGCTTGGGCCTTGGCTGGGCTTGGGAACAATTCACGCTGTAGTAATTCAAGCTGACTCTTCTCTCCTGACTGCCCAGAGAGTTCAGCAGAGCCAACTTTAGAAAACAAACCCTTGGAAAAATGGGTATTTGCTTGGGACAGCATGTAGAGCCCATCATGCCAGTGCCAGAACCCTGGAAAATGATCTTACTCTCCCTTCAGCTTGGCCATTCCTCGCAGCAGCAGCCTCCTTCCCACATCCCATGGCACTAGCTTGACCTCTCCAGGGTTAGTGGGTTGTATCTCTGTCCTTGGGACAGCTAAATTCAGGTCTACCTCCACTGCCATGAGAACTGAGCCAGCTCTAAAGAAGAACGTGAACTGTTTCCCTCCATCTCATCTGCCTTCTTTCTTACAGCAGCATTTCCAGAGCCACAGGCCAGGGCAAACCATTATATCATCCAGTCTGACCTCAGCAATAATATAGGTTACAGTCTGCTCACGCATTTGCCCTTTTGGTTTAATGCAAAACTTTATCATTTCCTTAAGTTTGTTAGATCATTGGTGAATCAGGCAATGGGTAGGACCTTTGCAGATGGATTTTGATAAGTCAAATTTAGTAAATTTTGCTAATGATGCACTCCAGCAGCAACAGGTTCTTTGTTCTGCCTTTTTTCAAAGGGCATGAAATTAATGAATCAGCTTTAACTGTATTTTTTGTCAGCATGTCACAACCTCAGCGTCCTTTTAATTGTGTAGAAGCCTTGAGAGTGTGTTACTTAGATTCAGTGCTGAATTTGAAGGAAGCTGGAAGTGTTTTTCTGGACTTTAGCACTGCCACTCACCTAGCAAATGCAAAGCTATTAGCAAACAGGTCCTCTGGAATGACCCCATATATAAAGATGTGTTAAGAAAAAGGACTTTTTCCCAGAGGGCAGCGCTACCGTAGCAGTCCTGATGGCAGAAGTGGAGCATTACTCTTTCTTTTCCAGTTTACATTTCAAGCACAGCCATCGCTGTAGTATCCAGGCATCAGCAGGAGAACTAGGACAACTGAGATTAAAGAAGCTGATCTGAGCTGGGTTAAATGCTACCTGCATGGATGGCCTTCCAATTTTCAGTCCAGGCATTTGACAGGAGGAAGGGACAGGCATAAACTTCAGTATTTTTTGGTGCATAAATATGAAGAAGGTACTGTGAGAAAGTATAGACCCGTAAATTTTGTTATCTTCAAATTATCTGTGTATTTCAATCCAAAGGAAAACAACATCTCAAGAACATGAATTAACAGTACTATCATTCAGTATTTTTTAATATCAAGCAGGGAGCAAGAGCTTGAGCCCTGAACTTCCATCACACACTTATTAGACAATTTTAAAGACGTGTTGTGGTTTCAAAATGTCTTCCAGGAAGAGAGAGATTATTAAATCCAGAATAAATCTCCAGTCAATTAAAGTCAGTTCAATCGCAAGTGTGCTCTGAAGTCAGAACACAAGTTATAATATCATCATCTGACCAAGCTGTAGTCATTCGAGTATCTCATGAGCTGATGTTCGGGTTGCAAATAGCTGGCTGCTGTGCTAGAGAGAGTCAGATTTTCAATCCTCTCTTGTCGCTCTCCAGATTGATTTCTAAATCTGAGAGTTACTCCCACACCTCAGATACAGAGCCAGCCTGGGATATGGTTGCTTTTTAAAGGCAAAACTGCCATTACAGCTGCTGTGATGTAAATCATTCCTATCCTTGGCCTTGCCCAGATGTAAAATGTCAAAGAAGCTGAATTACGCTGTATGTTTTCTGTCTCCTTCAGTGTATCTACCACACACGAAAGAGACCTAGTGACAACCCTTAAAATTGTAGTATTCTGTCTGTATGCAGATGGCTGACACTGTATGAGGAAGAGAAATGCAAGCTTTTTTGTTTTAAGGTCACCTTCCCTATTTGCCAAGGAGAAATGTTAGATTTGTTTTAATGAAATACAAATTAAACAAAGCCTTGCTCAGAGGATGAGCACTTACTAAATAAATTCTGGAGTGGGAGAATAGAATAAATATGACTCACATACAGCAAACTTAAATCCTACACTGGGATAAACACTTCAAAACTAAACTCCACTTTAAAAAACATAGGTTTGTAGGAGCCTTAGCTCCACTGAGGGTTTTGGCTTTTAAATCACTGAGATGTTTAAAGCTATTCTCTAGGTGAAAGAAATGAGCAAGAAACAAGCTACAGAATAAATCTGAAATACAGTCTGCATGTAGGTGTCTCTTCTCCTGACATACAGAATTTCAGCTGCAGTTGGTGAAGTCATAGGTACGTGGGAAGACTGAAGAGTCTTATACCACAGCAGTGGTTCCCAGCTGACTGGCAAAGTACCTACTTAACAAATTCAGCAGGTAATGCCAAAGCAGCTCAATGGAAGGAGTTAAAATGCACCCAGTAAGAAGAAGAAGGAAAAAGAAGAACCAAACAAAAAAGCCCAAATCAAATCACTCTGTTAAGCCAAACTGAAGGTAGCTAGTGTCCATGCAAAATGTGGTATCTTGGAAAGGTCAGATGTTATTATCCAATGAGAAGCTAAAGGGCAGTGAATAAAATGAATTTGTTGCTGCAAAGCATCTAGACCATCTGGGAACAGAGCCCAGTCCTCAGTGGGCTGGGTAAATAGGTGGCTTATTGCTCATACAACAATTTCACAGCTGCTTTAGTTCAGCAGGATTTTACACTGAATGTAAAATCACTAAATGTAAAGTCATTAGTAACTTCAGTGCATCATCCCACTGCCCCCAACAAGGTATCTCATTGCTTGGAAGGAGGAATTACATAGTGCAAAACTGCTTTCAACTTGCTTTTGCAGGCTGAAAGATACCTGGTAGCGCACTTTAAACCTCCTGAAACTGCAGGAGGGAGTGTCTAACTACTTGACTTTCCACATAACACAGAAATGTTCAGGTACCACAATAAAGGGGGCACATATTTACCTAAAATAATATATTAATGCGAGGTTCTGTTAGACCTCAATTTTCAGGACCTGCCTTACACTCATTAATTTAATACTAATTTGCATTTAGCAGCCCTAATGATTATATAGGTCAAGAAAACTAAAATACCTTTATTGTCTGTTTTTTTTTATCTACTTAGAGTACGCTCGGTTTGAGGCAAAAATCCATGACCTGCGTGAGCAGATGATGAATCACAGCATGAGTTCTGGGTCCGGCTCCCTGAGGACTAATCAGAAGAGGTCACTGTATGTCAGGTAAGCACAGAGAGATTTCTCCTGGGAATATGTTGGCAGCTACCTTGTCTGTGCCTGACTTATGTGTTGTGGGTTTGGCAAGGTTGGGAAGAAGTTTGAGGGACTGCACTGAATTGAACTGAGAAATGCATCAGTCTTACAAGCACAGCATCATTAATGTGAAAATTGGATAAAGCCCTGTTGCTTAATCCTATCTTTTCAAGCCATTTTCAAAGAGCATTATAGTTTTATAGTGATTTGGTTTTATGAGATGAAGATTTCTTACCAGTTGTCAGCTGTCTTGATGTCTGTGATGGATATTGTGGTGTAGTGATGCATTGCATTTCTGTGTGAGGTCTTGCCCAGACAGGGACTGATTGTTCTCATAAAGAGCACTTCTTTCCCAAGACCTTGTTCTAACAAAGCAAGGATTATTAGATGCTATTCTAAGTGCATGGCAATCTACTGCTACCCAGTTGCATTTGTTTATATTTCTATCAGTTTATACTACAAAGAATTTGCCATCTACCTAGCAAGATCAAATATGCAGATGAGATGCTAAACAAGCTGATCTGCATACCTAAAGTGGAGTAGTAAATAACATAGGAACTGTGTAACTGTGAGCCAGACAGTAGCAGTGGTTGTAGTTTTCCTTTGACTGTGCAAGTCCCTTGCCATAGTCATTGCTGGGTGAAAGACTGGGTGTTGCCCCATTGCTCCTAACAAAGTTCTTGCTGTTGCTCATGTCTTTTGGAACTCAGGGAGATCTATGGGCCTTTGTGCCAAATACTCTAATAATATTAATAATAATGCTTCTCTCGGCTCTTCATTTTTGTTTTTCCCCCATGCTCAGCATTTCATTTGAAATTCCTGACAATCATGAAGTTGAGAGAAGCAATTTGTCAGCCTCCAGGCAGTGATAATTATTCATGGGGGAGCTAATTCAGGTGATAACATTGCAGAGATCCAATTAAGGCTAAATTCTACACTTTGTCATTATGCCCTCAGCATGAAGGGGTAAGGTAGCCGAGAAGGAAGGGAAAATTTAAATGTTGGCATGAATGCTCTTATTCTAGTGGGCAGCAACCAAAAGAAAGAGCAAGAGCTGAAAGGATATGGATCACTGTTGCCAGTGAACTTCCTGTTGAGCAAGGTCAGGCTGGGTATCTTATGGGTTTAGATGCACCTCTAACCTTCTCTGACCTCTCTGGCTTTGTGTTTACTTCTGGAGCTATTCCACCTGCAGGAGGTTTCTTGCAGATGTAACACAGAGTGATGTTGTTGTCAAGCTTTGACTTGAATTTGCATTTTGTGAAAAGCTACAGTCATTGGACACGTAGGGCTATGTGCAAGCCTACTTTGCTTGAGTTAAGCCGGGAACCCAAAATGTGGGGAGCAATGGTGCAAGAAGTCCAAGCCAGCAACCACAAGTCAGTTGAGGTGTGCACATAAAGGGCTAACACAGGGTCCTGAACAACTCACTGGCTTGAGCTGCTCAATTCCCCCTGTAACAGCATCAACCTGGTAAGCCCTGCTGAGAAATGAGGCTTATTAGCTTGCATACTGAGCCAAGCTAATAAATCTATGCTGCCTCTGGATTAGCCTAGTTCTTGAATATGGTATTGCTCTGTGTGCACTTATGAGCCTAGTTTTCCACCCGTTCATGAATTCTGGATGTGGTCTGTCTCACTAGGCTGATACGCCCTTGTGCTTCACTGCAGGAATCTTTGATGTCTTAGCTGCATATCTAAATATCACTTCCCAAATTGTAAATGCAAAACCTGTTCTTTTATTCTAAAGTTGTACCAAAAAATGCCCCAAATCTCTCAAGCAGAAAGCCTCAAAAGCCTCAGTCACTTTTGTTAGCATAATTTTTTGCAGTCAAACCCACACAATTGGCTGTTTCCAACTCTGAGAAGTCTGTTTGAGCAGCTCTGTATTTTGCATACTATTACAATGTGTTTGTAGTGCAGCAGCACCTGCAGCATTGTACTAGGCACTGGTAGTTCAAATCATAATACACTAATTGCAAAGGTAACTTATGTCTACACTAGGCACTAAGGGGAAAAAAAATGTGGGTTCAGAGACTGAAGTTTTCACTTTATGGATAAACTCTTTACAGCCAGGGACCCATGTAAAAAGTCTGGCATTCAGGGGTTTTGTTGCTGTTATATTCTTACAACTCAGGGCATTTCTCTTTCAATGGATTATTTTGGTCAGCATGTGCAAGAAAAATAGAGACATATTACCGTATGTGGCAAATCTGTAGCTTTAACGCCAAGTTTATGATACAGGTTTGCTGTTTTGCTTTCTTGGGTATGTAGTGATTTTGCTTCACTGCATACAAGCATAGAGTCTTTTTAGCCAGTGGTCTTAATCAAAGTAAATAAGTATGTTATAGGCAGCACAAGGAAATAAAATAAGGTCCATATAGGTTGTAATAATTGAAACTGTCATTATCTGCTCATAGAAAATCCAACAGAAAAGAGTGTGAGAAAAAACAAAGCTCTGTAAATAGATTTGCCAGCAGATGTGGGGTTCATTGGGCACAGGGTGCTCTTACAGTCTGTAATTTTCCCATCCAGCCCCTGCTTAAATAGCATAACATTTTTAATTGAGATATGTAAAAGAAGTTATATCAAATGAAGTGAGATAAAATCTAATAGGGGAATAATGTGTTGAATCTTGGACTAGAAGTAGCTGGCTGAAGGCAATGAGCAGTCACACTTAAGCAGTGTATACAAGCACAAGAAAATGATCAAGAATTACTTGTTCAGAATAGATTGTGGCTCTTTGATATGATCTTCTATCTGTGCATAGTCTGGTCTTTCTAATTTTTATAATCTTTTTCTTTCTTTATCCCAGTCTGTTTTTCTGATGCCTCCTGGAATATTTACCAGGAATTCCCTGAAAATGTTTTTTCAGTATTCCCTGTTCCTTTTGTATCCCCAACCCTATATCTCTATTTGGGATGTTATCAGAAAGCCCATGACACTAAAGGCAAAGTATGAGACTTCAGGGGAGGATGGAGCAGTAGGAAATGCTGTTAATTCTACTGGGAGTCCATATCCTCTTTGCCACTAAGTCTTTCTGTTGAGGAAAAGAAATACAGAAAGAAAAGCAGAAAGTGAGAGAATACATATGAAAAATTTATTATTTACTTCTTGTTGAAGATCATGAACTTAATTTGAATTCAATAACTGAAATGAAAGGCTGAAAGTTTTGCTATTATTCTTTTTAATTCATTGGAATTGAGCCATCAGCTCATGATTAATGAGGAAAGTAAACAAACCCATCACTGTACTATATACATACATGTGGGGTTTTTTAGTGTTTCTCGTACAAATTCATATCTTCCTTTTAATTTTCTTGACTCGAGGTTTTAAAATCTGTTTTGTAATATTATGAATTTGTTTAACTTGAAATAGCTGCATGCTTTGCTTTGTTCTCCTAGGTCCAGTTCCATAGTCCAATTTTTCAGCCTTAGTAACATGTGGTTACTGTTGATGCTCTTAGGAAGTATCAGATCATGTTCTTTAACCACAGGCTGTGGAACATGAGAGTCTTTTGGAGTCAAGCATCAGAGAAGTACAGTCCTCTAAAAAGTTTGGTGAAGTGAGCAACCATCGAAACTTTAGTATAAAAATGCCGAGCTTCAGAGGAAACTGAGAGCGTAAGCATGGTGAAGGGGTTTTCCTATTGATTTACAAGATTCCTTCTGAGCTGAAAGTACCGGTGCAAGATTTCTGAGGGTATAAGTAGGCACTTCAGTAATTGCTACTAGATGTACAAAGAAAAGGGTTTCAGGAATCATCTGGCATCCAAGAACTGCCTTCTTTCAGTCTGTTCTTGATTCACAGACGAAAAATAACTGGATAAGCTTTGTATAAGCAGCCGCAGCACCTTTTAATCTTTATTCAAACAAGACAGTTTCTGAAATAACATCTATAGTTAAAAATTACAACTATCCAAAGCCACAAACAGGCAATGGGGAGATGTATCACTGCAGAAACAAATCAAAAGCTTCACACACACAACCAGCCCTTTCATAGTCAGTGTTCAGTACCATCAGTGGCCAAGCAAGCTTACCACCTAATCATAGAATCATAGAGTAGTTTGGGTTGGAAAGGACCTTAACATCATCTAGTTCCAACCCTCCTGACATGGGCAGGGATACCTCACACTATACCATGTCACCCAAGACTCAGATCAACCTGGCCTTGAACACTGCCAGGGATGGCTATTGTTGCCCTGTATAATGGGACTGGTTGAGCTTACTGAAATGCAGATATTTCAGCAAATGACAGTTGTACATAGAGGTGGGGTTTGAAGTCAGAGCTGGGGCAGTGCTGGATCCAGTTGTAAATTCAGAAGAGAAGAAGAGGGTTTGCAGCTGTCCCAGCACTAACTGTCCAGGGGAGAACACTACAGTGGGAAGTGTAACCAAGGGCAAAGCCTCTTTCCAATAAGATGAAGAAGTTTAAGATCAATCTCTTTGTTCCAGACCATGCTGAGCTAATTATAAACACTGCACAGTGCAAACAGCTGCCTCCTAGGCCACTACATTTTTGTGTTCTTCTAGCTGGAATTGGCACTAAGCATTTCATAGCTTTGATAGATGTATGTTGTGCAAACAAAAAACATTATGTGTTAAAAATGAGTGTGTTCTGGTTCATGTTTTATTGAGCCACAAGGAGCAGAAGATGGAGATTTGCCATAGCAGCTTAGCAGCAGGTGAAAGAAAGTCAAGATTGAGGTACTTTGGGTTGTTTACTCTGGTTTCCGTCAAAATGAGTTCTCCATTAGGCATTAGATACCTTTATACATAATTCCTTAGAATTGTACTTCTCATAAATCAGCATGATGCTATATTGTTTAGAGAGACTTTGGTTTTCAACAAATCACAGATATTCCCACTTGGGAACTTTTCTGACTACAGCTGAAGTTTGCTGAGGCAGTTGTAAAGACTGAATCCACTGAGGCATGCAGTTCTTGGAGACATCATGGTAGTGAAATCTGAACACATGATAACATCAGACTGGGTGATGGAAAGTTCTGCTGTGTAGATCTGGAAGGAGAAATGTGATAAAGGTATGATTTCGTCAGGGCTTTTCAGACAGGAGGTACTGGGGGAAATAGAGACACGTATAGAATGGTCATACCTAAGCACTCATTACGAGGAAAGAGAATATATATATTTATATATATATAAAAATGTAAAAAAAAGAAAATCCAAATACATGTATTTGTATATAACATGTTAAATATATGCTATATCCACACAAACATGGCAAAGCATCTTCACTTAAGCTAGTTGCTTAGTATCTCTCATGAGTCAAAGGAATGTGCTTGGCACTTTCAGAGAACAAGTCATCTCATCCAGAAGTAGACATCCAAAATTTCTCAGGCGAATCATGCCCTAAAAATGTCTGTTTCTCACAGCTGAGTGGAAGGAGCCTCAGGTGATTAGCTGAGATGTAAACACCTGTATTAGAGACACTTCATATTCTGTGACCTGAATCCTACCAACACTGAGTATCTCTCACTCTCTCACACAGGGTATGCATATACATACGTTGAAAAAGCTCTAGCAGCAGGCTATCTGGCTGTTGTCTGTGAATGCTTCTGCTGTGTGCTTCAGTAAGACACTGCAACGTAGCTTTGAAACATAGCCAGTCCTGTTTAAATAGTCTGGTTTGTTCCTCGTGTTCTTATTCCCTACAGTTCCTTCTAAATTCACTTTCAGCTGTTGTTCGCACTATTGAGGATCAACATGTTCAGTGCATGGTCATCAAGCTGGATGAGTTTATGATTCATAGAATCATAGAATAGTTAGGGTTGGAAAGAACCTTAGGATCATCAAGGTCCAGCCTCCCTGCTGTACATTTCGTTCAGGCTTCAGAGCATTGTAGGTCAATCTACATTTCTGGAGACTGAATGGAAGAGAGTTTGGCATCTAGGCATTATTGTTTGATTTTGATGGAGAAGCAGCTAGAGCTTGCACAGCCGTGCCTGTACTTTAATGGCGTGATAGACACTATTAGAATCCTCTTTACTGAACAGTCAGTGGGGGAAAGTGGAATTTTAGTACAGTTTGCTCACTCACCTTGGATTATTCCCAGGCAATTGAACAGTCCAATTTACAGTCAAGAATGGAAACATGCGTTCAGGAAATCTGTGATAAATGGCATAATACAGAGAGCTGGGTTTATAGTAGTGTTTAACAAACATGTTTGGAAATGGTCAGATCAATACGCCCATAACCTACACTCATGAAATGGGCTGTTACACTTGAAATACCACTTCAGGCTGGAAAATTTAAACCCACTTGGGACATGTGTCCTGCTTAATTATGAGTTTCTGAATATTCCATTGCTACTTTTTAGCAGTTCTTTCTCTGAATACAGAGTCTTCTCCAGATCCTGCTGGCACCAGTATTCTCTATCTTTACTTATCAGAGCAAGGAGGGTCACTCTCTGTGCTTGAAACACCTTTTTCCCAGGTGGACATTCAGGAGCTGAACAGTATAATTGAATAACTATTCATTCAGGCCTTTATTAATTATCAGAGACATTGAGGAACAGAGAAGGATAAGGAATATTCTGGAATACAAGAATCACCTAATACAATGGGCTATAAATCCAATCCAGTAGTTATTATTTATTACTTTGAAATTCAGGTTTGGAGCAAAAGTTTCTGGCTCACAGAACCTGTGATTATCTGTAAAACGAAGAAGACAGATGACAACTCCTTGGGAATACAAACACGATGTTTTCTCATGAGACTCAGGCTGTTTATGTTCTTAGAGGATCATTTTTTTGGCATTTACAAGAAGTACCATGCTGCTAAGTACAGACTAAAGGAGGTAGTAAAATATTCAACTAACAGTTGAAGAATATCTGGAGAGAGGTTGGGTTTTGATAGGGAAAGAGAGGGTTGAGGTGGTCTTTCACTGATGTCACTGGGAGCTGTGAGCATTTCACACTTCTTTGTATTATGCCAGTGAAAATTTCATAGGTCCTTAACTGAAGTGCGTTAACTAAGACACGCAACAGTGTCACCACTTGCAGCCGAAAGATGGATGTGAGAATTATTAAACTTGGAATATTCACAATTCAAAGGCCTTCAGTCTTATTGCTTGATGGAATTTTGGTGCTAAAAGAAACACCCCACTGTAAATATAGCATATATCTCGCCTATAACCTAGGACTGTGAAAATCGATGTTTTTGCTATATAGTCAGCTGAAACTATTAGCCGCCTCTCAAGCTACTACAGTTCTTCATAACAGTTGCTATGTTTCTTATTCATCTGATATTTTCTTGCAGTGCTAATGCTAATGAACAGTTATGGAAATATGAGATACGTTTGCAATTTTTAATAAGAGACAAAGAAGAAGTGGGTAATGGAGAGTGAAAACTGAACATGTAAACACATCAGTCAAAGCAGTCTCATCTCTGCATCTGACACCAGCTCTCTCCTTCACATCTTCGTGTTTATCATATCTGCTACTCTTAGGTACCCAGTATGGAACAAATCTAACTGGTTCCTTCCTGAGGTGCAGCGTGGTGCACCATTAGCTGCTCTAGCGTGAGCCAACAGCTCAGCAAGCCTTTCATCAAAGATGATTCTCCAGTTGTACTGAAAAGGGATAAAAAGCAGTTTCATTTCTATCTGGCTGTGGCTTTGCAAATCATTGAATACTTTGTGCTCAAGATTAAGAGCTAATGCAAGTGGTACTGAGCCCCTCCAAGGACTGAGCCTTCTGTGAATAAATCACAGCCTATGGTAATCTCAGATAACAAGCTCTGCCTGAAGTTCCAAACGTAAAACAGAATATAAAGCAGCTCCTTATCAAAGCCATTCTTGCCTAATTCGTCTTATCTTTACATTATCAGTAAAGCTTGTTAGCTATGAAATAACTAGCTGAGACCTGAAATCATGTCCTCAGTGCTGAATTATTAATGCCTGCTGAGACAGCTTTTCTATTAACAGCTTCAGTAGGAGTAACTAGTACATAGTTCTGGCCATTTTCCTTATTGTTCTGTTTCGTAAGTTATTGAAAGAATGTCCTAGAACAGCTAATGTGCTTGACGTGATGCCAGCTCTGAAGAAGCAGCACACCTTTTTCTTAAGAGATGCTTCAATAACTTTCCATTGCACATACATTCTGCTTTTCAGTTCCCTAGTGGGACTGCCTGAGTTCTGGTTTAGAGACTTATCCAGCAGGAAGTTGTCAGCTAGGATAATTTCCAAGCTAGGAGATGTTGATGATGAGCTTGGCCACATGTGCGAATAGGGGTTGTTTGGAGTTTCTGTGACCAAAACAGTCAGTTTCAGCCTCATTTCTAAGCAGAGACTCAGAACAGGATCCTTTGGCACAGGGCAGGATAGTGACAATGAAGATAAACTGTTTATGGCTTAAAATGGTTGAAAGTGAGTCAGCAAAACATGTTTTTAACTGTGTCTATTCTATGTGGAAAGCAGTCTTACCCAACAGTTTCTTACAATGTTTCCACGTCAACAGCTATAATAGGACACCATCAGTTTATGCAGTTTTCAACTGGAAAAGTACAAGGCAGAAAGTGAAGACTATGAACATAGCAAAGAAAACCTATTGTAATAAAAGCTTGTGCGTATCAGTCAAAAGCTGGAAATCTAAATATGTGCACTGGCGCAGAGCAAGCTAGCAGAGACTCTTAGCACAGTGACCAGTGTAAGAAAGAGAAAGAGAGAAGTCTGCTTGGCCCCTATTACAGAGTTTTGTACTTGAAATCTTATACAGAAAAGTTAATAGAGGCGCTGTAGAACAGGGCCTCCAAATTAGCTGCCTTGGAACAAAGCTGAGAAAAGTGTTGAAACAGGACATAACCCTGCTGAAAAGGGCAGTGGGAATTCCCATTTGAAGTGCCCTCCAGTAAAGACAAATGAGGAGGATCACTGCAAGGAATTCCACCTATGAAAAGGGAGTTTAACCAAGTCAAGGGATGAGGCTGAGTGTGACCAGTAGGCTTTGATGACCCTTTTATTTCTCATTAGACATAGAAATGACTGTACTAACGCTACAGTGAGCCTGGGAAGGATGTGGGGAATTGTTTTCCAGAGTTGAGGAGCACAAGGAGCTCTTAAGCAGCTCCATTTGGTTGTTCCCTCTCACTCCACTCTTGTAACAGGGAGCAAAGTCCTGAAACAGAAAGACCAGGTCATCCCAGGCATCACTGGCATCATAATGAATAGATCCTGGTTCAGATGCATTGAGTTTGCGCTCATTAAGTTTCCAGTGAGTGGTGGTTGTGTGGTGCTGATCAGTACAGGAAGCTGGTGTCCTGGGAATCCAGCTCAGAGTGGGGACACTGGCCCCAGCAGGCTGCTGTGTGAGTGCAGGGCTTGCACTGCTTGCTTCGTATCTGTCCCTCGCAAACATCAGCCTCAGGAGGTGGCATTTGATCCTCTCTGAATGCGCCTCATGTTAAAAGTAAATGGAGAAAAAAGGATTTCAGGGATTATCATAGAAACAGAATGATGGGATGGTTTGGGTTGGAAAGGACCTTAAAATCATCCAGTTCCAATCCCCTGCCACAAGCAGGGACACCTTCCACTACAGCAGGTTGCTCAAAGCCCCATCAGACTGGCCTTGAACACTACCAGAGATGGGGCAGCTTCCTTGAGCAGCCTGTTACAATGCCTCACCGCTCTCACAGTAAAGAATTTCTTCCTCATATATCATATCTCTGTGTCTGTACATCTACATTCTCCAACTTCATCCCTTGTGAAGACTCTGATTGTGGGTCACGCTTCTCTTACGAGTACTTATTCTGATTGCTTTATCTACAAATGTAGCAAATAAAAAAAAAAACAAACAGAGCTGTCAGGTGAAGAGTTTGCCAGCTGTTCCTCACTAAACAGGAACTATAATAACAAAATGTTTACCCGCTTCCCATAAATTCTATTCCTATTTCTTACGCTTTTCAGTTGACATTGCAGGCAACCCTTTTCATTCACCCACTACACTGTGCTGCTATAATTATCAATACACCTGCTAGCACCACATAATACCTACTGCTGTACAAACCACTGCTTACAGAGAAGGCGTGATGCTATTTTTGCTCCCACATCTTTCTCCTAGTTGTTCAAAAGGGTCCTGGCATAGTGGGCAGCAACTGAAAGCTTTGTGAAAATTGAGGACAGAAGCAGTTTTCTGACAGCATACAAGGATTCTTTCTGTGTAATCTCGTATTTCTAACCACTTAGATTTTAGTTAGGCCAGGTTGGAACATTTTTCACCTTAGCGTGTTTCTAATACTATGTCCTCTCCATTTCCAAGAAGTATCAATACTCCTTTCTTTCTGGGAACCAACATGGAATGTAAATTTCCCTTTTGAAAAGCATTATCTCTGCTGACACTTTCTCTTCTTGATGTCCTTGAGACAATTTAGAATCCAGGTAGAGGTTGCAGTGCCGGACTTATAATTAATCCTTTCTACAGATAAGGATCACAGGATATCAATCACAAAATGGGTGCACAGCCTAATGGCCATCAAGTGGTATTTTACCACGTTCTTGCAGATGGCTCAAGATACAAAGCCATTGTTGAGTCGTTTTGGCTGTTCCCCTCTGTGCCCAGCTAACCCGATTTTGTCTGTCAAGATCCATGAGAATGCTTCAGGAACTGTTCTTCCTAAAGAAGTAATTTTTATATTTGAAAAATGTCTGTAGTTTCTTCAAGCATTTCTGTGCAGGAAACAGGTATCTGTGTGAACTCGTCTTGAAAACAGACTACCTGAATCTAAGCAGAGTCAAAACCATTTTCAGTAGCACTACAGGAAACATGGTGCGTGCAATGTTTCTGACATGGTTTTGTAGGTTGAAAATGCAACCACCCTTTCAGTCCAAGCATTGGAAGTCATTTTGTCCTTTCTATACTGGTAGTCAGATTATTGCCACATCCACGGAGAGCTGTTGTGACAAGAAGGCTCTGCTGCAGGGAAAAGCTGTGAATACAATGTCCTGTGAGGTGCCCTGGAAAATACATTTACTTTTAAGTTACTCTGCCCCAGTGTCTCATCCAGGAATGAAATTACAGGCAGATTTTTATGACATCCACTTGTTATTAATTTAATAGCAAATTTATCATGATATTAAATAACTTAAATTTTAATCATTGAATAGTTAGGGCTGGAAAGCACCTTAAGATCATCTAATTCCTCCCCCCTGCTGTGAGCAGGGACGCCTCACACTAATTTCATAGTGTGATATTCATGATTTCAAGAGTATATATTGTTGTTGTTTAGCATGTTAGTGTCTGATCCTGATTTCACACCTACCCTTCTTTACAGAAAAAAGGATGAGCTACACTACCATTAGCATAGTCAGAACTAGGTTCCTAAAGCTTCTATTAGAGTTGTGAGGAAAAGCATGATTTCAGTGCATGGCACTTTGTCAGATCTGATTCACATCGATTTCATTCTGGCTAAAGTCAGCCTCAACTGAAGTGCAATGAGAATCATACAATCAGAATCACAGAACGATTTAGATTGGAAAGGACCTTAAGATCGTCTAGTTCCAACCTCCCTGCCATGGGATGCCTTCCACTAGACCAGGTTGCTCAAAACCCCATCCAACCTGGCTTTAAATACTTATAAGGGTGGAACTTTCACAACTTCCTGGGGCAAAGTCATCAGTCTTTATCCTGGTTTCAAACCAGAGCCATGACATATTCTAGGAGTAATGATCAGAATCCTTCCTTCATCACTGATATTTGCATATGGATTCATCTCAAAAGTCTTGTGCACTCTAGGAGATCTTTCAGCAAAATTGAACAGGACCTGAAATTTCATCTTAATTCTCTGAAAACCTAATCCCCTACTTATACTTTAATGGTAAATTAGAATATCGTAAGAAAAACATAGTATCAAGTAACAGGAGTGAACCCTTACACATGTCATATCAATTTCTGTGTTGGGCTTGCTGTCCAGCTGCATCTAGTGGTTACTGCTAGAAGGTGATGGGTCAATTCAAAGTCCACAGCTCACATCTGATGCAGGTGCAGTAGCCACAGGCATTCAGCACAGGTTATAGAGCTTCCATGCAAAACAGAAATGAAACCTGGTGGCCAGGTGAGTTTCACTGGGTTTGTGGCAAATAACTGTTCTTTCCTGTAAATCTGTTCTTATTCAGCAAATGCCTGAGAATTTATTTCAATATCTGAATGATATGCTGCCTTTTTAGACAGGGCAACAAGTATGACTTTATTGTAGCTACTGTATTAAGTGTAGTTGTATTATTGTAGATACTGTATTAATGTAATAATCTTTTATATTCTTGATGCTTTAAGGGTTGTGTATTTTTAAAGGCTCTTCTAGTTTAATTTTATCGTTGTTTGCTGCTAAAATTCAGAAAATGCTTAAACAGATCATCAGAAATACAGGAATTTCTTTTAAATTCCTTGTCATAGAATCATAGCATGGTTTGGGTTGGAAAGGACCTTAAGATCATTAAGTTCCAACCCGCCTGCCATGGACAGGGGTGCCTTGCTGTTGACCATGTCCTTAGTAATAGATTTGTCTGCCTTTGCTGCACAAATAATAAACATTCATTTAGCAGTACTCACCTACACATTTCCTTTAGGAATAATGAAACAATTTCAAAACTTTGGATAAAATTCAACAGAACTTTGCCTTTTGTTGTTTCTTTTACATTTTTTTCTCTGGATTTCTTGCTCTGGAGGCAAGAAATCCAGGGAAAAATATGTAAAAGAAATAACAATCAGCAGACAGGATACACTAAAGGTGTGAAATAATAGGCAATTTGACTGAATTAATGACTGGAAAATTATCCCGCTGAATGCAAGGACCATTGCTGAATTTAGAGCCTGTAAAAGATGAGGTTGTTTTCCTCTTAGTAGAGTGTGAAAGAGTTGTATGGTAGGTGCTTCTTAAGCTATTTTAGCTTTATTTTTTCTGTATTGCCATCAGGCACTGGAAAACATAAGATTATGTCCTTTTTAATGTGGACAGTGTGTAGATGTGCAGAAGGGTCAGAGTTCCCTTTCCCTAAGCTTTTTAATTGCTATAATTTCCTTGATTCAGTGCAGCAGCTCTTAATTTGCATTAAGCCTAGTAAAAGGAGAATCCTCACTTGGTTTGTTGGTGTTTTGATTTTTAAGAAAGGACACTTCAATTGTACTCATGTTTCAATGATGCTTTTTTAGGAAACTATATAAAAGTACTACATCACTGCAGTTGCACTTTTAGTGTTGCATCTATGGAAATGCACTACTTACCCCAGCGTGTTAAAAAAGAATTGTATTTGTTTTTCTTCCAGTTGCCTTGGGTTCTAAATCTATTTCACAGCCACAGGGAACATCAATTTGGAATGGGATTTTGTTATATTTGGGAAGAGCAGACAGACAAGTATATGGAATAAGGGAAATAGTCTAATGTGTTTATTTAGCATTCAGTAATAATTATAACTTCTACAAACAGCAGTAAAATCCATCTGCAGTCACTATAACTAGTGGTTAATGTGGTGTGAATCAAGTCATACACCTTCATAACTCAGACAAAAATCTTGGTACTAACAAGAATCTTATTGCATGTTACTGTTTAGAAGTGCTTTGCCTGTTTAACGAACACAAAGAATTTTTGATCCTGTCTGATCTTTTCCTCCAGGAAGATAAGTGATATCATTCTGGAATTGAGAAGCTCAGGTTCTGTATTGATTTAGGACCTAAAAATACGCAGTGATATTGTTAGAGAGGTATGGAGTGATGCTGAAACACTATGATGAGCTGTTTGTTCATTGTAGGAGGCCAACTGGAGATGAATAGATTTTGAATAAATCATTTGAGACTCTCTAAGTCACAGAACTCTGAAGAGTCTCAAACTTTTTCTGACATTTATGAATTAGACGTGTGAAAAGAGGTTGGATTTTTTTACATTGCATCCAAATTGGAAAAGGAAACTCATCAGAGACAGTTTTTCTAATGGGATCAGAAGAGTATTTCTAATGCTTGAGTTTCAGGTCAAGGTGACCTAGGCTCTGGTTGTAGTTATAATGTGTCATAAACAAGAAAATCCCAAGAGGCTTAAGAAAAGTCTGATCTAGTTCTTCAGTCCCTAATTTCTGTCATATTATTAAGGTACTGGAGCCATATACAAATCATCAAGAAACCATGTTGACTCAAATAAATTCCATTGAAAACTCAGAATATCCTTTCCTTTGAAAGCATATCACATATCTGTGTTTTCATCTATTTCTGTTATGGGCAGACAAAACAAAAGTAAAACTATGGAATTTTCCATGCTGTTATTTCTCTGCAAAGCTGTTCTGGAAACAAGCTTATTGGAACACGATCTGTCTTCACCCTTAATCTAGAGGTATAGGCTTCTAAGTCTAGTACTTTGTCATTTCAGTCAGCGAAAAAGGGGATCTGTTTTGTAATTGTGTCTTTATTACATACCAAAACCATTATACTCACAAAAGAGGGTCAGGAGTGCTGAGATGTGGACAAAACCAGCACTTATGCTCTCTTTGAGTGTAGCTAGAAAGCAGACTTGCCAGCATTGAGGTCAAATACTTCAGTAAGATTATCTCTGAGTGATATTTATACCAGGAGCATTACAATCTCTCAAAGTCAAACACTGGATGTGTTCTTCCTGATGTGTTTTACCTTTGCTCATTCTGTGTACATAAAAATAGGATCTTATGGGATAAAGATAATTTAAAAAATCAGCTCTGCAGACTATTCTTGGGAAAATGAAGTACCAACAGAAGTAATTCAGTCTAATTAGATCTGGGGAGGAGTGCTGTATGAAAATCTAAACACCGTTTAAATAATAATGACAGTCTGGGACTTAGAGAGTCTGTGTTTGCGTGAATTGCTTTTTCCCAGTGTACAGAATAATCTAATCGTCCCCTATTCCAAGAATAATTGAAACTTTGAGCTGATTAACTAATTTTAGAATTTCTTTTTTGATTTCTTAGCATTTTTACTGATAAAAGCAGCCATCTATTAGGCTGAAGTTTCCTCTGCCAATATTTTGACTGACATAGGTTTCCCTAATGGCTGATTAATTGGTAATTGTGTTTGGTAAAATAACAAAGTAGATGTTTGGGTTGCTGAGCAATTGTGCACTGTAGAAGGGAGCTGTCCTGTACGTTTCATGAAGGCCTGTGAAATTGTAGCTCATGCTTTAATGGAGGAAAAGCATTTGCAGTTTGATTCCAGTGCATTTGCAGCTTAAAAATTACAATAATAGAATAGTTATGGTGTCCTCAGTCATCCTGCTTCTCCTATAAGCATGAAAAAGTAACGTTAAAAGGATGTATTTCCTGTTTCTACTCCCTTCTGTGCCCCTGATGGGGATACTTTGTCTCTTGGGATGGAAATGGCTCCTATTCACTTTACAGAAGCGCTAAATGGCTCCTATTCACATTAAAGAAGGGCTAAATGCCTCCTGGAGCACAAGTTTCCAAAATGGACATGGACAAGAAGGTGTCTTCCCACAGTGAGGAATAAACATTCTTGTGCGTATTCTCTGTATATTAAAGGATGGCAGACTGCTAAATCTGCCTGGAAAACTTCCACATAAGTTCCTTCTTCATAGCTTGTCCCTGTGTCCATGCTTGTACACTGCAGGTTTTGCATATAACACAGGGTGCAATGATCAAATATCAAACAGTAATATCTGCCTAGTAGTTCAACTTCAAGTTGCATCTTTCTTTTCCTCATGTTCTATCTGCTCTCTGTACATTAAATCATGGTCTCCTGCAAGTAATTTTCCATCATGTGTTTTTTATGCTCTAATTGGTTAACATACATGAAATATACATATAAGCTGAAGTCATTAACATCACTCTGTTCTGTTCTTGCTCTATCCATCTCTTTAATGTTATATTTGGATGGTTCCCAGTCTCCACATCCTTCTCCATAGGATACCACAGGTACCTTGTGTTAGATTTCCATTAGTCTTTTGATGAACTACAGACAGCTTGCTCATTAATCCTTTAACTAAGAGTTCATCAGTCATGCTTTTCAGCTCTTCATTATTTCAATAGCACAGCTACAGGCACTACATTTCACATCTTTCAAACCTCTAGAGCCATGCTTTTTTGTCTGTCTGGAATTCAGAGTGAAGTGGGATTTTGGCTGTCTAGGACTCAGGCTGTAATGCACAAACCTAGAGGATGTTCACTGTGATTACAGACATCTATTATTTTTGGGGTTGAGTGAGAAGAAAATTAGTGAGACTCCACTGTTCAGCTCTTGTTCCCCAGGGCAGTGTTCTGAAATCATAGTCCACCCCTTGATACTCATTTCCGTTCTTGCAGTCCAGTTGTGTATTTCAAATGAATTTTTCAAGCTTAATTTGGATTCAGTCCTTGCTGTGCTTCAGAAAGAATGAGATTGTGCTCCTCTAAAAGATTATTCCATGAAGGTCCTTGCATTAATATGCAAAGAAAATGGTAATAGTAAAAATACACCTTTATCAATCATGTATTTTAATGTTCTAAGAATTCTGATTAGTTGAATAAAATTATAATTCAGTTGAATATAACAAAAACATCACAATAAATTCTCACCCATTCAATAAACCAGCCATTTTCTCAAATGTCGTAAGTCATCAGTTAAATCATAATTAAACCAATCTGAATGCCTTCTGCTTCTCAAACAAATCACCCCCCATAATTAATTAAATGGAATGAGGGAAATGGAAAAATTTAAATTACCAGGAAACGTATTTCTTCACCTAATACAACCATACAAGTAATGCCGTTTCAACAGCATTCCTTTCAGATTCATGTTAACTGGAAATCGTAGCAAGGCGTGGTAGTTTGACAGTCCCCATGTTTCAATGTCCTGCTTTTTCAGGCTCTCTCAGACCTTTGTAATACAAATCTTTTCATTGCCGTCATATCACTCCTACCTTATTCTAAATCCTATCCTAACCCTTTTCCTTATGCTATGTAGGCAGAAGATAATCTCATTTTATTTGGTAAACCTCTAAGTTTTGTTTAGGAAAACTCAGGGCTGAGCTGCTCCTCTTAATGAGAGGGGGCAGAGTGAGATTTGGAATAATCCCATTTAGTGACAGTCTGTGGAGAAGGTTAATGCATTTTTTAATAGGACTTTCCCAATATTTGGTTTATTGTGCTTGCAGTAAGTACCGTTCTTTACCACTTTTATCTCTTAACTGAAAACCTATGAGACTTCTTTCCATGGCACCATTTTTAAAGTGATGCATTGATTTATTTTCATTGATCTCACTGCGCAGTGTTTAAGGAATTGATGTTGCCATTCAGCAACATGGCACAATCTTGTTCTCTCTCAAGTCAATACAAAATGGGTCAAACCTTGAACCACCACACTCCATACTGAATAATTTTCAGTGTCACTCAAGGAGAACAGACTTCTTGGTCAAAGTAGAGGATTTAGCAGCCTCAATAAAAAACATTATTGCTGATTGATAGTGGGGAGAAACTCGGAACTGGTATTGTTAAAAGCATTTTCCAAGGTGTCTTGTAGGAGTAAGCAGTCCTCAGGCAGCGGGGTGAGAATGCAGAGGCAGTGAGCAGAGCTGACTCAAATATTACTTGTACAACTAATCGAAATACGCACAACTTTCAGGCCATATTATGAGCTACAGGAGCCCGGCTTTGGCATCACAGCGTCTCATAAAACATGGTCTGTAGAGAGTGATCCAAGGTGCCTAACTTAGTTGCATAAAATCTGTATACAGAAAATAGAAGTGTTGAGTGGGGAATTCAGTTTTGCTGTGCTAGGCAGGGAGCTTGGCCAAATGCATCCTTAATGGAGCTCCATTACAGAGCATGGCAACACCTTTATGGTGGATTAGGTTCAGTCACTCTGCCTTTTTCCTGCACTGTTGCTGTTTCAGTCAAAGCCAACCTGAAATCACTGATAACAGTCAGGACAGCTCATCTGCCACTGCATTCCCAAGCCTCCAGTTGACCTTCTTTCTCCCAGACTTTAACCTTCCTGACCCCTCGGTCACACTGTCTTTTCAAGGGAAGGGGTGAAAAATGTCCTTTCCACAAATGGCAGCCTAGTGGTTATGGCACTTTATGAAGACAAGGGAGTTGTGGCTTTGAATCCATTCAGTCTGTTAAAGGAACTGCATTTGTACCTTCTACTTCCTCAGTCAATGGTTTGGCAAAATATAGACTTTCCCCTACTCAGGTAAATCTCTAACCACTAGAATATTATATTAAATAGTAAATATTATTTCTATTTTTGATTGAGAATAGCTTTTCTTATTTTTTTTTTCTGTATTCACTTTTGTGTATCTTTGTTAGGCATATTCAGAGCATAATAAGATTGATCCATATAGGGCTTTAATGCAGTCTGAATATTTCTCTGCTTTAAATGTGAATTCCATAAATGTTTAAATGAGAGTGAGACATCCTGTTCATAAATACGTGATAGCAAATGTAGTCTAAAATACTTGGTCTACTGAAGGGAGTAGGAACTCTATATTTTGCAGCAAGGCCTTGGTGCTTCAAATCCATCTAAGTACATTTTAGGCATTGAAAATATTCAGTCTGAATCTTATTCTCAGCTTTGAGTAACTGGTCAGTGTCCACAAGGTTTTGTCATAGGCTGTAGTCAATACTCTTTTACCTTACTTTACTTCAAGTGACTACCAAAGAGGTAAGATTAGAAATGGTTCTGATTTTCGGGATCATATCAAGCTTCTGAATTGTGATCATCAAGAAAGTCCAAGGCAATTACAATCACAGTCATAGCTGTATCTAAAACAAGTCACATGGTATTTTATGCTGCTGTAGAGCTCTCAGAGCTTCCATTTTCTCCCAAAGAAACCTTTAAACTAGCAGGACATTTTGAAGACAATATCGATGATTAGCAAAGAAAATATCATAGTTAATTTGTGAGTCTCATTCGCATTAATGAATTCATTTTGCTCCAAAATAGGAATTCCAGCTGCTGCAATGTGATATGTCTTTATCTCACCAACAAAATGATGTTATTTCTAAAAATATGTTACTGTGGCACAATTCTTTGGGTATGACTTTGTAATCCAGATAAACTAGTAGCACAGTTGGCACCCAGGGCCTTGATTGCTCACACTGTATGGATAAGATATCACCAGGTTTGGTTGCTTTTGCATGACACAGTCTTGTAGGCTTTCACTCTAAGAGATCCCCATACAACCTCATGCGACTTGTTTTGGACATGAACACTATTCTTGTTGCATCACTATTCTTGACATGCTATAAGACATAGCCTGTGAGGCTGTGACATACTCTTTACATTATTTGAGCCACCTTGAAGGGGCAGAATACCACGTTCATCAAGTAATTATTTCTCAGGGCCACAGGATGTAACATTGGCTTAAAGCAGTCCTGGGCCCAGTGCTAAGTAGTGTGGACTGTATATGCTAGAGGGTATTAGCCTTGGATACTGAGATTGCAAACCAGTTGGCAGTACTGAGCACCTTCTGGTGCAGATAGGTCTAACTGTGTAAAGCAATAATGCAATAATGCACCTGCATCCTTTTATAATTAACATCTTTTAGTAAAAGTGTTCAGATTGAAAAGAGATCTTCAAGACAAATGTCTCAGACTGGAGGAAATTTGATAGACAGTGAAACCATACATCTGGGTTATGTTGATTTAGAAATGTCAGGGTATTTTTACATAGATGTCAAGAGTTTAAAGAGCTGCTTCCCCCCTCCCAGTTCAGTTATTTCACATATGCCCAACACCTTCTGTTCAACCTCTGCCTTGTGAGGGTCAGTTTCATGGCATTTGCAGCAAAGATGTGCTGTTGTTTCTAATCTTGCTTCTCTTCAAAATTCTGCAGACACTGCAAAAGGCCCAGCAGCTGTTGCTTTAAAATGCAGATAAGTAGGACGCTATGCCACTCGCGGGTGCCATCAATACAGACCCCTGTTACTGTTTTCTGTCAGCTAGAAGTTAATCACTTCATTTTTGCCCTGTCAATCATTTAGCAGGAGACAAGAACAAAGATATCTTTAGGGCATGCCTAGCATCCTTTTCCTCCAACACATTTTTTTATCAACGTTATGATGATTTTTCTCTTATTTAGTTTATTATGAGGTGTAAGCATATAAAAATATTCCTTAATAAATTTCTTTAGATGCTACTGCTTCAGCATTTATTTAACATCCAATTTAATAGTTTCTTTTCCGTAGAAAACATTTTTACTAATAACACTGAGAAACTCTCTCTGGGGAATTACCTTTCTGCTCATATCTTTACCCAAAGGCAAAAGTACCTAGATTTGTAGTGGGAGATTTTCTCTAAAAATGAGGAATATTTGGATTAACTGCAGAAAGAAATATGGTGCTGTATGGGGACATTAGATGTATTCAGCAGTTTGGTTAAAATCCTAGTATTACTGTGCTAGGTTAGAAAGATGTGCGTGCATCCACCATCTTGTAAACCTAAAGAAGTAGGTTTTGCAATTATTGTATACGATAAGTCTTGTGCAAGTAAAATTGTGTCTCAAATAAAAATGACACTGTAGTTTTTAATGGAAACAATGAATCAGTAAAATCTATGTTTCAGAAAGATTTTTCAGCACCCTTAAATGTGTGATGTGTTTTCAGTCCTTGTATTCGGTGTAATCATAGAATCACAGAATGAATAAAGATTATCCAGTTCCATCCCCTCTGCCATGGGCAGGGACTAATCATGCAACACTGCTCAGTAGTAGAACACCAAAAGACAAATGGGGTTTCAGGTTTAATTCCTTAGCTGGTTTCCACAAGTATGGAAAGCTGTCTTTCAAGCAGGTTGTCACAAGCCAAATGACTTTGTTTCAAGTTATACAGATCAAATAAAAGCCCCAGTGATGTAGGGTGAATGTGTGGAGGTGAACATGGCCACTGAACTCAGCAGAACCAAAGATTCTTCCTATCCATTATTCTGTCTCAATTAGTACTTGATATTCCAATGCTATCAAGTAGCCTTGACAGATTTTTCTCTTCTTGGGAAGAGTTTTTTTGGACCCACTTAAAGTTTCAGACTACAACATCCACTGGTTGATTGCATCCTGTATATTATCTGTTAGTGGTTAAATTCTGATACCCTCCATTTCTTGTATTGTGAGAACAGTGAACAAGTGTCCCCTATTCCCCCTTTCCTGAAATTTGTAACTTCATTAACTTTTATTGCACTCTTTTTGAGTCATCTTTTTTACAGCTGAGAAGACTTACTCTGTATCATCTGCCCCTGTGAGCAAATTGCCCTTATTGGCCTCTCTGCTCCTTCCCTGCCTTTTCCAGGTCCTCTTCAGAATGCAGAATCAGGACTGGATGTAGTAGATGTGTGTGGGTGTCTGTTTCATGGTATAATAACAATGATTTCTGTTTGGTTCTTCATTCATTTCCGTAAATTGTAGGTGCAGATTTACCTTTTTCACTGCTGCTGTGCATTGAATTCATGTTTTCCTATAAAAACTGAGAAATAGAATAGTTATAGAAGAGAAAATAGAGAAAGTATTTCTTCCGTGGGGTGTAATTGCTTGGCTGGTGTGTATCAGTATGTACATCTACCAAGGAGTGATATTCCCCATGCCTCATTTTGCATTTATTGATACTGAATTTCATCAAGAATTTTACCATCCAGTCACTTGTCATTTTGAAATCCTTTTTCACTTTTGTCAGTCAGTTTTTGGGTTTGCTGCCCTCATACCTCAGTGTCTTCAGGAAATATTGCCTTATTTTTCACCACCTTTTCTAGATCATCTAAGGGAATTCCTTTGTTGCAAAAATAAAACCTCCTTTGTTAATCTCTGCTTCCTATCCTTTAATCATTTACTAATCCTTTATTCCTAGACCACTGTATGTTTTATATTTTATGAGTAAGTCTTTCTTAAGCTCTCTGGAAATCTAAGTGTTATTCCTGGTCCATGAGATTAGTGTTCCTCTAACAAGGTTAAGTAGATCTACCTGTTACTCAAGTTAAATTAATTTGTGGTCTCCCTTTAGAAAATGGCTTTGTATTTGCCACTTGCACACATCTCAGTCATTCGTCTCATCCTGGTAATTTATTACTATTCATTTTATTGATTTGCTATTAAACTTTGTCTACTGACATATCAAGAGCAGATGTTTCCATTGATTTGACAGCTCTGAAAGGCTCTTCTGTGGGTTCATCCTGCAGCTGATTGTAAATAATTCATTTAGCTTTATTGCTTTGGCCTTTTCATTTCTGAACTTTCTTATTACACCCCAATGCCCTGTGTAATTGGTATTTAGTATCTGAATGCCGCACAATCCTTACTGCAGTTACCTTCAGTATTCTCTTTCGTGGCAGGGAAATGCCATCCATCCTTACTTTATAAAGACAGAGGCAGGGTCCCAGAGACAGGCATTGGGTAAAGGATGCTGAGTGATGAAACAGGTTTGCAGGTCCTCAAAATTGTCTCCAGCTTTGAGCACAGAACTCCCAAGGGCTGATCTCACTGACTAAAAAGTATCAGCTTTAAGGAGGAAGATGAATTAGATGCCTAGGACTGGATTCATGTCAGCAAGTACATTGAGTGTTGGGATACCTACAGCAGGCAACCAGAAAAGCTGAGAAGATAGAGACATGTCTGAAGCTGTGGCTCCTGTTGGTCTCTGTGATTCAGAGCCAGAAGGGACACCTTGCTGCCAGCCTTCTTTTGGTGTCCACCTCTTGCCCTAATAGGAGTTAGGTACTGCAGTTCCTTCAGGCTGGTCTTCCATGAGCTGCCAACAAGCATTTGAGGAGGTAGAAGAGGCTGTCAGAGGTGCTGACAATAATGTCTTAAGGCCAGGACAGCCTTTATTTGTCCTGTTTCGTACCCTCATTGTGAAAGGATTCGAGGGAGCACATACTCATTTCTTTAGTGTCCCTGCAGGATATGGCAATGCAGAGCCATGCCTGCCCAAGCATCTGCCGTTCTCTGACACTGGGGGAGTCTGATCTTGGGCATAGGCTTACACTGGAGGTTTGCTGAAAACAGGCGTCTCATCTCCACTGCTGCATGGAGGAGATCCCTTGGCCTTGTGTAAAGGGAGGAACATTAATAGTAACTCTTAAAAGCAAATCAAGAAAAGGAAAAATCTCAACCCACCTCTCTAAAGACCAGTAGGGCAATGGGACTGATAAATTAGTGCAGTAAATTATTGCTACAGCTGCAGGAGATACAGAGATTTTCAGATGTGGCCCTGCTATGTGGGAGACTTGGGAAGATATTAGAAATTACCCTTCAGAGGCAGTCGCATGCTGCAGTGAGGGTTTGCTTAATAAATGACTTTCTGTAAAGAAGATAGTGCTTGTACTATTACTCAAAGGAAGGAAGAGAAGCTCAAGCTCTTAACTTCAGATTTTGAGATCATAAGGCAAAGGAACCTTTGAAGATAAATAGAGTTTTGTACAGTCTACTTTTTTCATTTATATTTATTTCTTTACACTGTATCTTGTACTGGCTTGCTTTTCTATGTATAAAAAATGAAAGTTGTTCATCACAATACAAACTCACTCTGGTTTAGAGTCTGTCCATTAACTTGATTCACTTTCTAGAGCTTACTGACAGAACTGCCGTGATAAATCATAGCTATGAAAAGGAAACATTTTGTACTTTGCCAGAAAAACAGATATTTGCTTAGTTGATGTTTGATGGGAAACACTAAGTTAATGAGATAGAGACAGAAGGAAAACCATTAAAAAGATGTCATTTGCACTGCTAGCCAGAAGTTGTGTTAAACAACCAGATGAAGTTTAATCCTATAAGGCCAGAGGTAGGAATGGTAGAGCTGAACATAAGAGAAATGTTTAGACATTGATGTAGTGAAATGATTTAAGTCACACATCTGGGAGTGCTGCAGTCAATCTACAAGTTTAGGCACGTATGTAAAAGGTATTCCAAAACTCCTAATTACACTATTTATCATAGAATCATAGAACAGTTAGGGTTGGAAAAGACTTTAAGATCATCTAGTTCCAACTCCCATTTGTTGCTGTATAATGCAGTGCAGCGCTTTTTATGCTATAGCAGCTTTCAGATTGCCAAAATAATCCTGATCATCAAAGACAGCCCTTGATCAGGAGACACATGCTAGCTGTAGTCAAAAATATTGTGATATAACATTGGGATTAACACTTACATGGAAACTCCACAGCTCCACAGTAATTGTTCCCCCACAGCCCCTATGAGGTTTCCCAGCTCCCTGAGGTGTCTGGCAGTCCATGAGCCCATGCCTGTGCAAGATCCTGGGTCCTGGGAATTGTTCTCTCACTAACTGACTTGTGAGAGTCATCACCTACATGCAGGGAGAACGCAGCAATCTGAAGAGCTCAATCTGATTCTCCTTGAGCTGCAAGTTTTCCTAATTTGTCACCTGCAGACATTTCAAGTGTTTCATTCCTTTTCCATCTGGATTGCTTTGTTCCTTTTTTTTAAACTCAGAAAATTTTCCATGTCCTTTCTCCTGTCGGGACCAATGCAAGTCACGCAGGCAGTTTTGGTTTCCCACCTTCTGTATCTATTTTCCTCTATAAAAGTGACATCAACTTCGATTTGCATCTACCCTGGCTCAGAAGAAAGGTCCATCTAGCCAAGTGTGCTTTCTGTGACAGTGGTTAACAGCAGATGTTTAGGAAACATATAGCAACAATGGACACATGGTCTGATCCTCTCCCTGTTATACACCACAGCCTTCTCCAAAGAGAGCATCTTTTCTCAGCCCCTAAATCACTCATTAATCTATGTTGCTGTTTCCAGGTTGGAAGGGAAGACATATGAAGTTCCTACAGCTAGCAAATGAGGCTGTAAAATACTGAAAAAGACTAAGAATTGGTCCAGGCGAAAAAAATCTCATTGGTGGCTATTTCAGTCTTGGCCATAAGAGGTGAAAAAAAACCATCTTTTTTGGATGACAGAATAGACATTTGTTTGTTCACTTTCTTGCTTGTTTGGTTTTGGGTCTCTGTTCTGTTATTCTGTGAGACTCAATTTTAATGGCACAGGTTTTGTATAAGGAAATGCTAAATGACAGTGTAATTTACACTGCAGGCTCTTCTGACAAGATGTGTAGCTTCAACAGATGCTTCCTTCTATTTAAGTCAAAGAGATTTCACCCTTTATGTTTAATTTACCCACCACAGGCATTGATACGGCCACTTTATCATATTCTCTGAGTACTTCACAATACTCTCCTTAAGTATTCTTAATTTAAAAGTAGGCAAACAGGTGATCAACTTAGAGAAATATTCACACCACTTGTATGCGCCTGTCTTTCCGACGTAATGTAAATTCTCTGAATTCTTCCTTTCGCATAGGTACAGAGAGCTGTACTGTCTAGGGAGTTCAGATTCCTCTAATAATCTCTGCACTGCACCTGTTTTCTTTTCTCCTGAAATATGAAGAGAAGAAAACCCTCTCAATTTATAACTTTAAGTATGTGTAATCTGCTTGAAATTGGTCAGATTACTCAAATGCTAAAGAAAATTAGTTTCAAGAGCCTAACTTAAGAGACTGCTGTTACTACTTTGCCTAAACTTAGAACATGGCTTTTGATAAATGTTTCCCATCTACAATTAATTGCTAGTAGGGGTTCATGGATTTTTTTCTGCAGGACAGAGGAATATCTTAAAATCAAGGTGAGCTTAAGCCAGCATAGGTAGAAACTTTTCATGGCAGGGGGAGGGAGAAGAACACAGCTGGCTTTGCTGGAACATTTCTTTTTAGGCTTTTTATTGCCACAAGACTCATTTTTAATGAAGGCATTAGAAGGAAAGGTCCCAGCTCTCTTTCTTAGCGTCCTTGCTTAAATGAGGGATTAGACACAGAATGAGGAAGTGTCATTATGGACAACATCATCAAAACTCTGAGCTTCATTCAGGATAGCAGAAAAAAATGGCTTATCCCAAGTCCTAGCACAATTCAGGAGCATGGAATAAAGTGCCTGTGTTACTGCACCAGACCATCCTCTTGTCAGCCTCAGAGCAGCTTAAGGCAAATTCTGTCAATCTTAAAGCTGCTTAGGGTAACGTTTTCAAAGCGATTTAGCAATTCAGAGTCTAATCTTCATTGAAAGTCAACAAAACCTAAGCTCAGATGTGCTTAATTTGCATTTAAAAATGGCACACAGGAACTTCTGATGTTACCCTTAATCCTGTTTTTGAGCATGTGAGAGCCAGGGCTCCCAGCTCCCAGGGAAGGAAGGTGTGGGTAATGCAATGGAAGGAATGATGGGCTGCAAATACACATTGCTGATGATATTTTGGTCACAGTGGTTGATTAGCACTTTTTTCTTCAAAGTCTGTTTCTACTGCGGGCTGACACAACACATGGAGTGAAACCAATGAATCTAACCATTAAAAAGAAGAAATAATCACAATGTTTTGACACTGACCAGGTGACACCAAAGACCATTATTCTTAGAATCATAGAATAGAATCATAGAATAGTTAGGGTTGGAAGGGACCTTAAGATCACCCAGTTCCAACCTCCCTGCCAGGGGCAGGGACACCTCCCACTAAACCATGCCACCCAAGGCTATGTTAAATCCAGCCTTGAATACTGCCAGCGATGGAGAATTTACAACTTCCGTGGGCAACCCATTCCACTGCCTCACCACCCTTACAGTAAAGAATTTCTTCCTTATGTACAATCTAAACTTCCCCTGTTTAAGTTTGGACCCGTTACCCCTTGTCATGTCACTGCAGTGCCTAGTGATGAGTCCCTCCCCAGCATCCCTATAGGCCCCCTTCAGATACTGGAAGGCTGCTATGAGGTCTCCACGCAGCCTTCTCTTGTCCAGGCTGAACAGACCCAACTTTCTCAGCCTATCTTCATATGGGAGGTGCTCCAGTCCCCTGATCATCCTCGTGGCCCTCCTCTGGACTTGTTCCAACAGCTCCATGTCCTTTTGATGTTGAGGACACCAGAACTGCACACAGTACTCCACGTGAGGTCTCACGAGAGCAGAGTAGAGGGGCAGGATCACCTCCCTCCACCTGCTGGTCACGCTCCTTTTGATGCAGCCCAGGATACGCTGCTGGCTTATGTTTATTTTCTCATCAACCAACACCCTCAAGTCCTTCTCCACAGGGCTGCTCTGGATCTCTTCTCTGCCCAACCTTTAACTGTGCCTGGGATTGCTCCCACCCAGGTGTAGGACCTTGCACTTGGCATGGTTAAACTTTATCAGGTTGGCATCAGCCCACCTCACAAGCGTGTCAGGGTCCCTCTGGATGGCATTCCTTCCCTCCAGCGTATCAAGCGAACCAGACAGCTTGGTGTCATCAGCAAACTTGCTGAGGGCGCACTCAATCCCACTGTCCATGTCACCGACAAAGATGTTGAACAAGACCAGTCCCAAAACCGATCCTTGAGGGACACCACTCGTTACTGGTCTCCAGCTGGACATTGAGCCATTGAGCACAACTCTTTGAGTGAGGCCATCCCGCCAGTTCTTTATCAACCGAGTGGTCCCCCTATCAAATTGATGTCTCTCCTATTTAGAGACAAGGATGTTGTGTGGGACAGTGTCAAACGCTTTGCACAAGTCCAGGTGCATGATATCAGCCGCTCTACCCCTGTCCATCAGTTCTGTAGCCCCATCATAGAAGGCCACCAGATTGGTCAGGCAGGATTTCCCCTTAGTGAAGCCATGCTGGCTGTCACCATGCACCTTGTTGTTTTTCATGTGCCTCAGCATGCCTTCCAGGAGAATCCTCTCCAAGATTTTACCAGGCACAGAGGTGAGGCTGACTGCTCTGTAGTTCCCTGGGTCATCCATTTTCCCCTTCTCGAAAATTGGGGTTATATTTCCCTTTCTCCAGTCATCGGGAACTTCACCTGACTGCCATGATTTTTCAAATATGATGGACAGTGGCTTAGCAACTTCATTTGCCAGCTCCTTCAGGACCCGCAGATGGATTTCATCAGGTCCTATGGACTTCTGTATGTTTAGGTTCTCAAGATGGTCTCGAACCAGATCCTCTCCTACAGTGGGCCCAGGGTCTTCATTCTCACAGTGCCTGCGTCTGCCTTCCAAGACTTGGGTGGTGTGGTCAGAGCATTTGCAAGTGAAGACCCAGGAAAAAAGTCATTAAGAACCTCAGCCTTCTCCAAATCCAGGGTAGCCAGTTCTCCTGATAGCTTCTGGAGGGGGCCTACGTTGTCCCTACTCTGTCTTTTATTCGCTATGTACCTATAGAATCCCTTCCTGTTATCTTTAACTTCCCTAGCCAAGTCTAATTCTAAGTGGGCTTTAGCTTTCCTAACCTGGTCCCTAGTTTCTTGGACAACATCCCTGTATTCTTCCCAGGCGGCCTATCCTTGCTTCCACCTTTTATAAGCCTCTTTTTTCCTTTGAATTTTCCTCAGCAGCTCCTTATCCATCCAAGGAGGTCTCCTGGCCCTCCTGCAGCACTTCCTTCTAGTTTGGATGCAACACTCCTGAGCTTGTAGCAGGTGATCCTTGAATATCAACCAACAGTCTTGGGCCCCCCTGCCCTCTAGGGCTATATCCCATGGAACCTTATTAAGCAGGTTCCTGAAGAGGCCAAAGTCTGGTCTCTTGAAGTCCAGAGAAGTGAGCTTACTGCACGCTCTTCTCACTGTCCTGAGGATCTCGAATTCGACCATCTCATGATCGCAAATCACCCTTCTTTAAAATAAAAACCAAGTCAAACTCAAGAATTAATTGCATTTCTTCCAGTTGAAGCCTGTGTTGTAACACAAAGGACTCACTCTATCAGCAACCTCCCACTGATTGAGTAAACTCTTAACGAGCTCCTCAAGTTTTGGCCTGGATACAAAAGGTGTTTATGATTTCTCAAACAGTTGCATCCAGCAGAGTTTATGAAGTTATTATATTTTTCCACATTAGGCAGGAGAATTAATTTCCATAATAAGTTTCAGTGTATTTCCATGGTGTAGTTCCTGCTTGCATGCAACACCTCAGTATTGCAGCAGAACCTCGTCAGCTGACACAATAACAATGGAAATCTGACATCTGACTCTTTCATTGGCAAAGGAGAACACTCAAGGCCAAGCAGAAACCATTACTAAGAAAGAGCTGTTGCAAACAAGTATTTCGACTCTCCCAAAATGCCCTCACTCATCAAAGGCAGAGCAGCCAGCGTTCTGTCTCGTTTAATACTTTCTCCTAATGTTGCCTGTCTACACTTTCTCAATAACCAGAGAACAATTTTCTTTTCAGAAACTAATTCTAAAGGTTAGAATGTATAAAGAGATTAATTATTATATGACTAAAAGAGCACTTCCATGCTAGCAAGGACTGTAGACTTCTCCACCTCTTACACCTCTTGCAACAGAAGTAAGAATATTCTGTCTGAAAATGCTCGCCTTGCATGTTGATTTCTGAAGGGGGCAGAAAAAGAAAGAAGTATTAATACTCCATTTTGCTGCCATTTTGGCTGGTGGAGTGTTTTTCATAGAGGCGTTATGCCTAGTCCATCTCTTACCACTCTTTTTGTCAACATTGTGTTCAAATTATACAAATCATAAATGTGGATCATTTTTCCATAGGAAGGCTTTCTCTTACTTTAGTTCTCCAAATGTCTAATATCCTTGCCCAGAAAAACAAAGAAGCCATCATGTATCTGGCTGGTAGTAATAATTATGTTATCAGTAGGGTTCCTTGGTGTGCTGAAAAATTCCTCTTGATTATAACCCAGTGGAAGCACAATGAATTCTGTGGGCAGCCTGGCCATGATGTAATTTTCAAAGCTGCTGAGGGATATGGGTCATGATTAGGTCTAAGAGAAAGCGATTGCAAACTACAGGATATTTGAGACAACTACCTACAAAAGAAACCAACTACCTTGAGAGCTGCTGCAATGTTTAGAACTGTTGTAGACCAATTACTTATAAGAAATCAATTCAGTGATTTTTATAATGTATTATGTATTAGAAGTAACATGCATTTTGAAGAAGGGAAGGAGGGGGTGGCCATGGGCAGTGCTACACAGTCACAATGTTCCCTTTAAGTTGCACTGTCTTTGAAATAAATATTTCCTTTTGCTTGTTTTATTTTATTTTATTTTATTTTATTATTTTTATTACTTGAATTTATTTTTAATTTTGTTTTCCCTCAGGGGAAGATCCCTAAATGAAATAGCAAATAATTTACTATTTCTTTAAAAATAGGCATCACTGAATTACATTTTGGCTCCTATGTCAAACTATGCAACCCACAGGTTTCAATTTCAGGTGAATTACCCATTTGTTTAAAGTATCCCTGATTTGACATCCAGTCAAATTTCCTTTCTGGGTATGGATAATGTTAAATGTCACAACACAGGAATCTGTACTGAGGAACTGCACAGATTCCTCAGACAGAAACCAGAGATGCAGTCAAGCAGCAGCTTCGCTTAGTCTGAATGGAAGAAAAAGAAACAAACCTAAGATGAAGACGAATTAACAAAACACCTTAGAACAAACCTGATCTAAGTTTTGCAGTGTGTTGTGAAATTCAAATCTCACTCACAAGTTTGGGGGTTTACTGTGAAATTTCACACACAAATTCAATGTAAATCACTCCAGAATTGAGATGTTACTGCAGATCTTCTCCAGAGTTTTTTAAAATACATAAGACTAAATCTAGTCAGTCTTCTGCCCTAAGGTCATCTCCAAATTTTAAAGCAAAGCTCAAATATGAAAATCTGAAATACATTGAGTACAACGCAGATGTATTAGAAAGCTTCTATATTTAAAAGAAATGAAACCGGCAGGCAGATTTTCTGAGTCTATAAATTATGGAAAGGGTTGAGGCACATGCTTACAGTTTGATATTCTTCTCAGATGTTTGCAAGCAGAAGGGGAATTCTACTTGGCCTTTATGTCCCATAAAATGCTAAAGAAACAAAAAATGAGCGCACCCTGAGATTGATTCCTCATGTGCCAACACGAGAGATGTGAAAAAGCTTTGTGATCTCAAGTCACCTTTCAATTCCTGCTGGAAGACTTTAAAGCCAGGCAAACCTTGGAGTAAAGTGGGTCCTGACCATGTCCACAGCTGAAAGAATACAGCCGTCAGTTCTTCCCTGCTGTGAGCTGTGAGAGATTTTGCCTTTAACATAGGACCTGGCATGCTGTTGCATATCAAGACCACGAAACTGGAACACACTGATCGATAGTTCTTAAAATATTGACTTCCATTTTTCAGTACAAAAGAACTCATTTCCTGCAGAGAACATGAGCACTTGCTAAAGACCCAAAAATGCCCATCAACAACATAAACACCGGCTCATAGGTGGTGACATTAAGAGTCATGGTAGGATCTGCAAAATGAACAGAAAATTCCCTGAGGTCAAATGCCAGTCCTCTTTCCTGCTGTAAACACCATAAAGAAAATCTCTCTCCCTCCTTGTAAAATATTTCTGGAACTAATACTGCTGTCTCAAATCCTTTTTTAATTGAAGGCCGTGATGTAACTCCCTGCCAAATTCCCCCTAGGAGCAAAATGATGAGGAATGACTTGGACTGAAGGGAGAAATTGCTGAATGAAGTAAAGACAATGGAAAAAGCTTGGGTGCAAATGTGCAATGGGATTTGGTGTAGTGCAGATGCCTTAGGGCCAGTTCTGTTCCCTCATGCTCTGCCTTAATTCTACCAGCTATGATAAACTACACATGCCAGGGAGCATCATCCGTGACCCACTGCAACAACCGTATCCCTTCCTTTATATCCTCCTGTCCACCATAAAAGGAAGGTGCATCCAAACTGTTGCTGGGAATGCTCCCTGACCTCTGCTAACTTCCAAAAGGAACATCACATCCATGTTGCAATGCCGTGGCATGACTGAATTTGATAACACAGGTGCTGCTAAAGCTGTCCCTCTCAGCACAACTGCAGGAACTAAGGTTGAGGGGATCAGCTTCATGAAGAGCTACACCATCATTAAGAAAGGAAAAAAGAAGAAAGGGAAAAGAAAAGAAAGAAAAAGAAAAGAAATTAAAATAAATTCAAGGAAAGGCAAGGGAGAAGCAGTATCTTTGAGTTGTATGTACTATGACAAATATTTTGTTGAAACCACATTGTTGTAGGATACTCCTAATAAAAGCTGTTCTTCAAAACAGTCCCATCCCACTCTTTCAGTGGAGGTGACAGTGTACTGCAGAACTGTTCCTTAGCACAGGGGCTGTTCTGGCAGATTCCAGTCCCAAAACTCACAAAGGAGAAAGCAACATTTTCGTACACCCTACAATATAGCATTTACATAGGATTTACCTGTTCAGCTTCTCCAAGTGGAAACAAAGCTGGGGGCAGAAGTTGAAAGACTTTACTGACATGCCACTGTGTGAAAATTTAACCCTTTTAATAGCATCGCAATTGTGTTGCAATGGCTGCTCCCATCACATAGCTGCTATGTTCTCTGTTGTAGCTATAGTGATGAATTACACCAGGGTTTCTTTCATTTTCTTCTAATGTTTTCTTCAAGCTGAGCCTGCAAGTGAGCAGAAATACATCTATTACAGAGAGTGCAGAAAAGACAGCTATGAAACTTGGGGTCTGATTCTGACTATGATGCTGAATTACTGTCTAAACCCAAGCAAATTAAACCTCTGTGCGCTGGATTTCTAGTGCAGGAGGTAGGCTAGATGTTGAGAGAAGGCGAATAAAGTGTCTGTCCCTTAGGATGATGCAATAAAACCTGAGGTCTGAGAATATCTGCTACGGAAATTTTCAGGGAAAAGAGTAATATGCTTGAGTGGTGCGAATGCAGATATGCTGGCAGATTGCAGAAGAGTTGGGACTATTTACAGAAGCTGAAAATGTCTCTTGCTAAACGTTGTTGTCATTTCATAATCAAGTGAATGGCAAAGAGCGGTCTGTAAATTTATGTGCAAACTCCCATCTGTGCCAGAAGAGGAGGAAAGTAATTTCAAAGATGCAAATAAAGCTGCCACACAGTACCTGAACTGTATCAAATGGAGACGACTAGCCATAGCACAGTGACACAGGAGTTGAAGATTTGGGGTTTTGCACTGAATATACAGAAGCATTCAGCAAAATACATTATTGTGCTATAAAAACATTAATATCCCTTGTCAGAAAGGTCATGAAGACTGCTAACTTACAAAGGGTGTTTACAGCATTAGCTGAAGAAGCTAAGTTTCTCTGTTAAATTCCCTTTTCTGCTAAAGGCTTAGCAAGATCACTTAGTCTTTCTGTACCTTTTTCATTTGTAAAATGCTGGTAACAATACACACATGGTGGGTGCCAATAGGCGGCAATATATGGGATTGCACAATGAACTGATTTTCAATTTCCTTAAAGCCAATATATTTTCTCCTATGTTAAACTTTTATTACTGTAGCTGTAAGAATAGCTGTCATTAGAAATAGAAATTTATTGTGTAGTGCAACTTAGCTTTTGGACATACCTCAACTGCTGAAGTATTTATGCTAAGTGGAAGAAAAATAATGCCCGCATTGAACTGGCATGTAAATACCTCACTGCATGTTTGGCAGTGTGTTACAACTTGGCAATGGCAGTGTTTTCATTTCAAACAATTTTTGAGCAATGAATTTTGATACTGTTGTAAGATGCTGGTCTCATGTTTTACCCTGATGTGTGCTCCTGAAAATGATTAAGAAGCACCCAAGCACAAAACCAAAACCTGTTAGATTCTGTCCAAATTACTGCTGGGATTAGCTTAGTGTAATGATCACTTCTCAAGTCTGGAATAATATCAGGGTAGCAAGACTCACATAAGCTTAAATATTTCTGATATCCAGCTTATTCTAAATGTTTGCATCTTCTGCTTCACTCCTCAGAGTTGTGCTTCTTAATTTTCTACAAGCAGGAGGTTTTCACCAAAGAGGCAGCAGCGATGCTTAGCACTTGAATCACACTTTTCACTTTCAAAACATTGTAGATATTAAACAGCTTTCCCAAAACTCATGCAAAAACTGGGAATCGAGGGGAAAAAAATTAAAAGTGTTAATGGAAATTTGGTGCATATCCTTTGATAATCACCCCACTCCAATTGCCATTTTTTTAATTAGGGAACTAAGATGGCCAAACCATGATTTCACCACATCTATTTAACTAGCTTGTAGCAAGCTCTGTCCCCTATTTCAGAGTTTTATCTCACAGTACTTACTGGGCTTACTACATTTGTAACCTCAAATATAGTAGTAGTAATGTAGTGTCGTCTGTCCTTTGTAAACCAGGCTGCTGCTTGTGAAATGCACTGTCAAGACAGTGCTAAATGGGAATTTTTCCAGTGTTGGTGTCATAACAACACTGGTGACAGCTTTAAAATGAAAGGCAAATAATTGAAACTGATTTCCTTTGTTATCAAAAATTGACTATCCCAGTTCAAAAGTAGACTTTATCAGCGGACTGGAAGAAAGAGCCCTAACAGCCATATGGAAAGCCTTGTAGAGCTCTTGGTTCTGTACTATAGGAACAAAAAAAAGGCTGAACAGTAGATGTAAACAGCTAACTGAGGATATAAAGCACCTGAAAGAAGAGAACTGCCCTTTAAAATGTGGTTTTATCAGTTGTAGAGAAGCTGTTAGTATCTAAGCCTCTCAGATAAGTGGCATTAGAAAGCTGTAAGATTATTGAGGTTATTATTCTTCAAAATTGAAGTAAAAGACACTAAAAATGAGTTAGGGCTCAGTGACTTGAAGAACTGCCTGAGCAACCTATGAACAAGCAGACTCAGCCGTATGAAAACATACAGTCATGAGAGCACATTCAGAAAGCTCTTTAGCTCTGCTGAGCAGGCTCTCCAGTATCTGCACTATGTGTGCTTGCGTTCTGTGGAGATAACCTCTAATTCTTCACAAAGAAGCACGGCGACATGGGTTAAATCCTTTGGGTGGTTTGAGTGATACTTCTTTGCTGGATTTTTTTTGGACTTATAGTTTGGGAAGAGTACTTGTCTGGAGAGTTACAGCAGGCAGGTCCTGATCTTGCTGGTATTTCTTCAACTGAAAAGAAAATATGGTGCTCATATCTCAGAGAGGGGTGATGGGTGCTCTATGTGAGGGTGGGTCTTTTGCTGGACTGTACTTATATTCTCTCCTCCACACATTCTGCAAAGATATTACTACATTTTAGCCTTTTCTCTGATATTCTGCATGACATGGCAGAACCTAAGGTATCTAACGTGCTTTAAGATGTTATCTGGTTAAAGAAGCTAGCATAGACCAAATAGACTGTTGAGAGTTTAACTTGACCCTTATGAAAGATTCCCTGCTTTAGCAATATAGTGTGGTCTCCTGTAAAACTGAGCTGTCATCGTCCAAAACCAGGAAAGAGCAAAGCAAAACATGCATCTTTTTCTGTCTGCCCTTCCCAGTTCCTTTGCCAAATGAGAGGTTCGGCTACATTCAGTTTCTATCACTTCAGCTGACACTCAGCAGATGCAGATGTGTTATTTTTATATACATCCGCAAGACTGAGCGCAAACAGAACTGGGTGCTGTTCATCAGGTAGAAAATTAGAAATGACATTTCTGCCTCTTAAATAGAGCTTACAATTGGACATGTTGATATCAAATTTATCCTTACAGCCTGAGCACTGAAAGAAGGAGGTGAGGATGGGCGTGCCTAGGTCTCTCTATTGCCCAAGGTAGTCATAGTCAAAGTTAAAACTTCAACATGCATTCAGTGGTGCCTAGAGTGAAGGTCTCCATTTGTTTTATAGCTGGGCCAACTGCCAGCTTGCAAAAGTATGCTTTACAGAGCCAGCAACATTATCAAAGTTGTAAGCTTAAATAATGCTATGTTATCAACTTAAACCTGGCTCTCAATTTGAAATGTTTAGGAAAGAGCACTGAAGTCAGCTTGCATGTAATTTTCCTTTACTAATGGAGTAATCAACATCTGTAGAGCTTGCAGCTACAAAATCTTCTGCTCAATGAAAATTGTGCTCAAGGTTTCTCCTGTCTGAGATCTATAATCTCATTTTAATTAGCATTGCACATGACTGCTCCAATCAAAATAAGTCAGTGCCATCTGCATTCATCGTTAACATCAGCTAGCATGATAGCAGTCAGTGATTTTAAGTTAATACATGGGCTCTGGGTTGCAAATGTCAGTTCAAGGACAAAGAACACTGCCCTTTTTTTCTACTACTTAGCTTCTGAAACACCTCATTCATCTTGAAATGTGTCAAATATGGAGCATTTCCAGTTTGGCATCTGTTTTACGTATGGGATGTGGCAGCCTTGTGTACTCTCTGCAACAGAAGATATTGTCATTTGTTTTAAGTCATTTAATTATGTATGGACTCAGGATTGGATTACACCTGCCGAGTATTCTGCGTGGTTGCCTACTGTGTGGTTAGGGGTTTAAGATGTTGATAGGCTTCCATGGCAAGGAACGCAATACAATGTTTTTCAGTATTCAGTGAAGTTTAAGACAATGGTAGTCCATAGAGTGGTAAAACTAAGACCATTGCATGTGAATAAGGACAATACCAGCAGGATATGTTGAATGCCTGTTTGTGTGTGCATTGCTATTTCTCCAAAGATCAAGTGTCATTAATTGGTAAAGAAGAGGTGACTGATGGTACTCAGCTGCTTCTGGATTTGTATGATGCTTCATCATATGTCCTCACAGAATGCCTTATTTGAGAAGGCAACAGATGAATCGCTACTGATAAGAATCCTTAATGAATGTAACTTACTAAGATATAGGAAGTTTTTAAAGGATTTCCATTGCTAAACCTTTAATTTCCTCAAAGTTTACATGCAGTCCAAGAACATTTACCAAGAAAGGCACAAGCATATCTGATCTCATGGATTATGTAAAATTCAGCAGTCTTCATCCTCAGAGAAGGGAATTATCTTGGCTGTTCTGAAAGCATTGGTACATGACTGTAAACTCTTTAAGAGAAGACATATTCCAAATAGCATTCTTCCTCCTCCTCCTAAACCAAACCTTTCATGCAGACTGAGTGCTTCCAAGAGCTTTGAAATTATTTTGGTTGTGCAGTTACAACTCTGGTAATTTTTCAAGTTCTCTCATTATGAGAGGTAACCCTGAGTGTTTTAAATCTACCCATAAAGCTCCTGTAATCGCTCTCTGCAATTGCACTAAAATGCACAACAATTAATTATATCAAATCCTTCTCACAGAAGTGTTTATCAGCGAAGAGATTGCCATGACTTTATTTCTGACAATAAAAGAGCAGGAATTATTATGCACCTCCTGGGACCTTACTGATCTAACAGTTCTGTAGTCAGGATTATAATCATATTATTTTTCCTATAGGAAATAAACATCAGTTCTTGACAGGCATCTTCTTTAAACAATATTTTACTTGGGAAAAATATTCACATATATTTTTTCCAGTAAGAAACCAAGATCTGGATTTTCAGCTAGGTAGCTCCAATGAGCAGCCTGCACTGATGTACAGCCCTGTTGGGATTCATGTGCAGGGTCTTCCCTTGAGAAACTTGAGTATGTCTACCTTGAAGACTGCTGGTGTAGGTGCCAGGCTGGACAAGGCTGAGAATTAGTATCACTGCACTTGGTAATACATAGCTCAGGACAGGCTGAAGATCCTTCCCAGGACCTGGGTTGAATACTTAGGCAGTAAGATCATGCTAAAATATGCCTAGCCACAGTTTGATAGCCAGGTAACTTAAAGTTAGCCCTCAATTTATGCTTATGGAGTCCCTAGATGTATATATGCATCCTATATTAATATGCATGCCCTATACATGGAATTTTTTTGTGTAGGCGGACCAAAGGTAGAAGTCCACTTCAAACTGGTGGAAAACATCTTCAATATCAAAGAAAAGAGCTAGGGCTGCTTGAATAGGTGCTGCAGTACAGAGGGACAGTGACAGAATGGTGCTGTGTGCTCCCCAAGTCCATTTGGAGGGGTCTTTGTCAGACTAGCACTACTATGGTCAGGGTATCCTTCAGTTTACTTTTGGATTTCAGGGATCCAATGTGTGCAACCTAGCACAGCTCCTAGACATGAACCAAAACACTAGAGTGGGAATAATCAAGAGATTCCCTTTGAAAGTTCACTTCTGGTCTGAACTAGATGCTCACATAGGTGCATCCATTCACCTGAAGAAGTGCATTAGCCTGAGCACGGTTTTGGTCCGTTGTGTTTAGTCCTTCTAAAGCATCCTTCTGTCTGAGCACAAGGGAGTGTGAGAAAAGGACACATTCAACAGCCACAAACCGTTGTTGGCAAAGTGACAAAAGGGGCTTCTCAATTCCAGGTTTATTTACTAGATCCTCTGATATGGCAATTGTTCTTCATGAAGTGAAACAATAAATAACATACTGTATGATTCAGCTTCTCTTGAAAAAAAAAAAAAGCAACAGTATTCGCCGAATATTATATTCACATTGGAAGTTTTTCTTCCAAGCAATGTCTTTCCCTTTGGAAAGGAGCAAGGGTTAGCTGTAACAGAAAATATGACAAATTGTTCAGAAGTAAATGTTCCCAAGGCTGATATAATCGCATGTCTTCATATCTTTGGTTCCTTTCACAGGGCCATGTTTGACTATGACAAGAGCAAAGACAGTGGCCTCCCAAGCCAAGGACTCAGCTTTAAGTATGGAGACATCCTTCATGTCATCAACGCCTCGGACGATGAGTGGTGGCAGGCGAGGAGGGTCACTCTGGAGGGAGACAGCGAGGAGATGGGAGTTATACCCAGCAAAAGGAGGTGAGTGCTGCCTCCTTATTTTACCTCCTTGATGGCATGATGATATGATGATATTTCATTTTATTCCAAAGACCTACAGAAAAAATGGGGAAAGCAGAGGAAATTCCCACAGTTTATTTCAAAAGTTGGAAGAGATGATTTTTACTGTGAAACTTAAAGAGCTCAGACTGTTTAACTGTGCTGAAAATAAACCCAAAAGGTGACTCAATTATAGAGGATTAGTAACTTCACGAAGAAAAGGGGAGGAAGGTGAGAGGGCACTATCTACTAAAGAGCTTTGGCAGAAAAAGGAATTACCAGAAACCAAGTCTGAAAAGGAGCTCTGAATTTGAAGTAGAGTACATGTTTCAATGTCAGGGTGATTAACCATTGCATCAGATTGCTGAGGGACATAATGAATGCCTTGATACTTTCAAATCAAGAGTGTATGTCTTTCTTCTCAGCCTTTGTGACATAAAAAAAATGACACTAAATTATATAATGGTCCTCTTTGGCTTCAAAATCTGTTAATTTAATCTCTACCTGCCTAGAAACTGATGGATAAACAATATCACAGTGATTTTTTCATCTAATCTCAATGAAGAAACTTTCATCCACTCTCCAAGCTAAATCTGAATCTTTGTTTAGCTGTGACAGGTTGATGCTGGCTGACGGAGGGAGAACAAACATCTGAATCTCTCACATTGTTTGCAATGTTTACTCTGTCTGGATGCTTGTATAAAATTGGCCGCAAGTTTCAGATAGTATCAGACCTACCACACAAATCGTTATTACTTTCTGCCTCTGTGGATGGTGGCTATAGAAAGGTCAAGAACTGAAAGGGTAGGAGGAAAATGAAATCTGTCAAACCACATTACATTTCTCTTTTGCAGCAGTGCTCCCATACTGCTCATAAACTTTCTGTTCCCAGCTATCTCAGCTTTAGCATTAATATAAAAATGGTGATGCCCATTTTTTATAGTGGGGAAATGGGATGTTTGATACCCTATAGAGCACCTGCAACTCAAGAAAGTTGGCTCAGGTGCTAATAGAGGTTATGGTACTCTTTGTTTTACATCATCTAAAAGTAAACTGAAAGACCATCTAATCATGACCAGGTTTGAACAGCAACCACACCAGGATTTTCAACAAAAACAACTTTGGAGTTTTCTAATAGAGAGAAATAAAAACTATATTATAACTTTTAAAATGGGGGAAAAGGTGCCCATTAAGCAGATTTATTCTCTAGATATTGAAAAATGAATACTTGCCTGCTATTAATTGCTTTACTAAATACTGTTGTAATGACATGATTGGATCACACATGGGAAAAGAAGGAAGTCTATTCAGTTACTACCAAGGGAAGTATGTGCACAAAGCTCATGCAGTGTAGTGCATACTCTGAAAAGATACAGAAAGATGTCATACATAATAAAACAACTATAGAGAGAAAAGGGCAAAGCAAAGCAACTGATTAATATGTAGAGTTGTATCTTCTGTAAGGGAGAGAAGATGTAAGTGCCTAAAGCTTCTTGGGTTACCTGCACAGTGTTGTTTTCAAGGACAAAAGATAGCGCCTCTCTAGTCAAGGTCAGACAGACAGTACAGCCTAGGAAAAACATGTGGCTTAGGGAAAGAAAAGAGGGAAAGAGGGAAAGGGCAAAGAGGCAAGATGAGAATAGGCTGGCTAGCATCTAAAAATAAGAGCCCTGAATTTGAAAAGATGCAGGTACAGTTACCATCCGCTGCACTTGTCATCCTGATTCTTCACTAGTGAATCTGAGAGGTCTGGAAAAATCAATGGCATCTGATTTTCTGTCTGCATTAATGTAATGACATGATACACCTGAGCTGGGAGAGCGGTGAGGAGGTTGCTATTATTTCATAAGAGGCATCCATTGTACAAGGTTGGTTTTCCCAATGCACTGAAGAGTGAGTGTTATTTCCTTTCTGTGGATTCTGGATGATCCCTCAGTGCCAGTGAGACTGATGTGCTCTTGCCAGCACCTTCTGTGGTCATTTACACCACCCAAGGGGAATATGAGTAATAAAAGCTTACAGGGCTGAGCTACAGAGAATAAAGCTCATCATATTGCCGAAATGTTCTAATTCAGAGTAATTTCCTCTGCAGGTGTGGGTTATTGACTATGACAGGCTTGATTTAAAACAGAGTAGCCCTGTGATTCATTTGACCAAATGAAGGCAACTGTGACATGGATATCTTCATTTAAGCTGTTTTCTCCAGGATGCTATATCCTCTCATAATTTATATGCCACAATTTCTATAGGCACTGCATTATATTTAATACGTTGTATGTAATATGTAGCAGTAAAACATCTTTGTGATATAACAAGAGACCACCTGTAGCTGTTTGTCATGCTCTGATTTGTCCTGCAAGCCCAACCTCCTGTGATGCTGTAGGTTGAAGAGATTTTGTAGTTGTACTTTTCAATCCCCTATTCGTTTTTCTTTAAGGTTTGGGGAGGGTGGTAGTGATGTTGGGGGAATGGTTTGGTGGGGTTTGGGTTTAGTGTTGCACTTGGACTCCTTCTTCTGCCTAGGTATACATGCAGGAATACTATCCTGTGGGACTGTAACATTTTTGCACTTTGGGTCAGGGAGAAGCTGTACATATCCAGGGATTATTAGTGCCAGGGTGAGTCTTTCAGCTATCTGTTTTACTACTTTATCTCCTATCCAGCAACAACCAATATACATTTCCTGCCTTTTTCTATAACTGAAATCATTAGGGAGTAGCTCTGAAAAACAGTGAATGCTTCAATTTTATTTTGGTGTGTGTGGCTATATATACAACTATATGTATATATACACACAAAGCCATTAAAAGTGCATTATACTACTTCTTTAATGTGCTGTGTAATGGTATTTGTTTTCCAAGTATCTGGGTTTGCATGGTTTCTTACATCTATTTACATAAGAGCCCTTCACACAGTGGCATTTTAACATGAACCGCTAAGAGAAATTTTTAATTATAAGTTAAGACTCCATGCTATTTTTCTATGATATATGTGACATACCAGAAGAAATCATAGTTTATAAGGGAGCTGCCACTCATTATTTCCAGCCTTTTTCTCTTAGTGATTCAATAGAGCTTTAAAAGTATTTATCATTAGATTTCAGTGCTGCTGCTAACATATGCCTTCTTAACGGTTAAATTGTCAAGTCAGGCTTTAAGAGGGTGTTTTGGAGGGTAGCACTGCAGATAGAGGAGGGTTACCAAAAGAGGCAGCATAAAGAAATGAGCGTGGCCCTGTGTTTCTCCACTAATCTGTGCAAGCACCAAACCTCATGAAGTGGTGAGCCAATGAACTCACTGGGAATTAACAGAACCTAAATGCTCAGTATCCCAAAGTGCTAAAATGTCATTTCAGCCCTTTCGACATCTGAAAAGAATGTTTTATTCATTTGTCAATGTGTACTTATCATCTGATTACAATTCTCAGCTATGGGACTGAGTGGCCAGTTGCGTAGTAACCAAATATAATGCTATAAAGATGATGTGATATTGTATCATATTGAAGTTGGGAACAGTAGGATTTTGGCAATAAGAGACTGCAAACCACTTCAATAGTGGTTCAACAGCCACCAAATAGTTGTTATTCTATAATATTAATGAATGAATACTGCATGCCAAATTTCTCTTGGCTCCACATCCACCAAAAAAGATTTATCCAAGCTATGTCTAAGGTAAGAATGGGCCACAGTTACTATGCTGTCAGGGTCTCCAAAGTGAGGGGACATAGCTACGAGTCCTGCACCAATGTGTCAGGCATCCTGTGGTATTATCCATGCACTATGATTACACATGCGAATTGCTCTTCTATCATCAGATTTACTATTTTGTGTTAGAACGACCAGCAGAATCAGATTTGCACTAGATATTTCTTCATTTAGATGCATAGATTTAGATTGTAACATCTACACATGCTGGGATTTTGACCAAAAGAACTTTTATTTGCCTCATTGTCCTTCCTGTTGTCTGGATAAGCAAATTAATTTCAGCTTCCTGTAAAGGGTAGCAGCCAGCTGAGAAGCCTGTGTATGATGCCCACCCCATGGAAGCACTCACATTAGTTAAAGGGAAAAACAAAAAGCATCAAACCAATATGCATAACTTAGAGTGTATTAAACTCCTAAGCAGATGCTCAAATAGAGTAGCAAGATTTTAATCTGTTTTAGCACTGATTTTACACCTCCAGTTCTTTCTACTCTCTCTTTGAGGAGGCTGCACGCAGAAAAGCTATTACATTACAAGCCCCATACAACAGCATTAATGTCAAGCTTCTGTATTTTCTATGACATGTTTATCTGCTTGACTTGGGTCTGTGGGTCTAGAACTAATTTAGTCTGCAATTTCACACAGATTGCCCTAGAATGGCACTATTTTTGCTACTTCCCAACTGTGGCAAACATGGATTTGGTCCTAAAACACTCAAATACTTACACTAATCTTTCTGTTGTCTTTGAGATGCACAGACACAAAGCTGCTCATGGACATGGACGTCATTCTAAGAAATCCCTTTTCAGGTAGTTTAAGTACTTCGGACTACAAAATTTTATGCACCTCTGACAGCTGTTATTATCAGCTGAAGGTGCATGATGGTACCAACCTGATACGTGTGATATCAAACAGACAACATTCTCCCCACAAATACATGTAACCACATTCTCCGTTTTGAGCACAATGGAGGGAAAAGTAAAACAAGTTTCACAAGTATTTAAGGACAAGGAACAAGAGGATTTTCCCAGCACAGAAGTCCCTGTGGGCAAAAAGCCAACTTAAATTTGTTACTCTGCTCAGCTTGGCAGAAGGGTGTGTTTATCCATCCATTCAAGTGAGTTTTATTAACAACACCAAGCTGTGTGGTGCAGTCAACACGCTGGAGGGAAGGGATGGTATCCAGAGGGACCTTGACACACTTGTGAGGTGGGCCTGAGTGAACCTCATGAAGTTCAATAAGGCCAAATGCAAGGTCCTGCACCTGAGTCAGGGCAATCCCATGCACAAATACAGGCTAAGCAGAAACTGGATTCAAAGCAGCCCTGAGGAGAAGGACTTAAGGGTATTGGTCAATGAGAAGCTCAACATAACCCAGCAGTGTGCACTCACAGAAAGAACGATAAACTGGGCTGCATCTAAAGGAGTACGACCAGCATGCCTAGGGAGGTGATTCTGCCCCTCTTCTCTGCTCTCATGAGACTCCACCTGCAGTCCTGCATCCATCTCTGGGCCCCCCAACATAAGAAGCATGTGGACCTGTGGGTGAGAGTCCAGAGGAGGCCATGAAGATGCTCTGAGGGCTGGAGCAGCTCTGCTCTGGAGCCAGGCTGAGAGAGCTCGGCTGGGTCAGCCTGGAGAAGAGAAGGCTCCTTAAGGGGAGACCTTAGAGCAGCTCCAGTGCCTAAAGGGGCTACAGGAAAGCTGGAGAGGAAATTTTTACAAGGACATGTAGGCACAGAATAAGGGGAATGACTTTAAACTGTCAGAGGGGAGACTGAGATGAGCTCTTAGGCAGAAGTTCTTCCCTGTGAGGGTGCTGAGGCGCTGGCACAGGGTGCTCAGAGAAGCTGTGGCTGCCCCATCCCTGGCAGTGTTCAAGGCCAGGTTGGGAGGGGCTTGGAACAACCTGCTCTAGTGGAAGGTGTCGCTGCCCATGGCAGGGGGTTGGAACTGGGGGAGCTTTAAGGTCCCTTCCAACACAAACCATTGTGTGATTCTATCCTATGATTTTTAAGAGTTTCCTGTAAATTACTATGACCTTTCTAAACATACGTTAAGAATTTAATCCTTAGAAGATGAAACTTTTTAGCATGGCCTAATCATGTGAGCTTTGTCTAAATTAAGTTACGTGATTATACTAACTAATCTAATTGTAAAAAACAAATATGGAATAAAACCGATATGTATGTGTAAGTATAAATCTCTCCCTGTTCCTTTGCAATGATGAGGAACCTTTATGCTGAAGCAAAACTGTCCTTAGCTTTTAAACAGAGTAAGGTTGTTCTGTAATTTTACAAGAATTCATTTCCTCATGACTTTAGGTCTACTCTTTTCATTAAATATTGACCAGGTACTGTGCTGTTCTCTATAAGCAAGTCAATGAAGGTAGAGGGCTGAATGAGAACATGTTCTCTACTACTGAAAAATACATGTTCTGTTGCAAAAATGCCACTTCAGGAATGCTTGAAAATAATTTGGAGAATAGGAATCTATTGGCTAGTTGAGACCTCACATAAACAAGACTAAAGCAGTGCAAAAGCTGGAAGCAATAAAAAACTATGGAGTGAGTCCACATATTTGGACTATAAATAGTAATACATATTTTCACTTATCTTCCGCTTGATGGGCAGGCAATGCAAATAGAGTGTGGATGACCTGGAAATGGCAAAGTAAGACAAAAAGGAACACGTTAACAAAGATGTGAAATATAGCAAGATCTTTTGAGAATCCAATTTACATTGAATTCTATTGGTAACTCGCCTTACTACAGTTCTTATGGTGGCTTTGGAATTAACTTTCATTCTGCAGAACACCTCAGTGCCAAATATGTGCAAATCAGGCTACTGCAACCATTTTATTTGATTCTCAGCGCCAGTTTGTTATGTGCACCTGTATTCTACATCAGCGATGAACGCTGTTGTTGGAGATTAAAGTATGTCTCACTTGATATTTTACATCTCAGCTGTGAAGACTAATTACTGGTTTTAGAAAGGCACTGACAAAATTCCCAGTGGTCCATTAACCCCCAAGAATCATAGAATCATTGAATAGTTAGGGTCGCAAAGAACCTGAAGATCATCCAGTTCCAACCCCCCTGCCATGGCCAGGGACACCTCCCACTAAACCATGCCACCCAAGGCTCTGTCCAACCTGGCCTTGAACGCTGCTAGCAACGGAACAACACTGTGTTATCCTTAATACACTACCAGATTATGAAATATTTGGAATATTCAGCAGGCAACCCTGTTAGCATGTTTGCCTGGAGGATTAATGGCACTTAATGACATTATTTATATACTTCTCAAAGCAATGCAGAGTGTTTCTGCATCTGTCTGTTATGCTTGTAGAAAGTCACGATGCCTCCATGGCTGCTAATGCAATTACGACAAAATTCAAAAGTAAGATCCACTTTTCAGGGTTAATTTCCAAATTTCTTTACTCAATGAATAAGAAATGAAGTTAAAAGCAGATGTTTTAGGAAGTTAGACAGGACTGGAATGAGTTTAAATGTTAATACAGATTAATAAGTAGAATACTGTGTTCATTTGAGCTAATTATTTTCTCAGAAGGCATCAATCCTGTTTAGGCAATTACACAGCCTGAAGTCTTCATTTCTTATCGGTGCTACCAAGGGACTTCATCTGCTAGTTTAAGTTTGAGACTGTTCATGTGTTTTTAATTACACAGAGTTAATTTGAAAGCCACATTTGAGCTGTTTCCATGTGAATATTCCACGCTTAAAGAGAAATGCATTTATTCTAAATTTAAACTGTAACTATAGTAACCAACATTCACTGTGTTTCAGTAGAAAATATATAAGCACACTCAGATAGAAGGAAACATGTTAATTATCACTAGATAGACTAGAGGTTATACTTTAAAAACTAATTATCAGAAATAATGTATTCTTACTATTCAGACTTAGAAATCAAGATATTTGTAGGAAGTCATTTGTGTAAAGCTCTGAAAGTTGGGAAAAGGGTCATGTATGGACCAGTTTGGAGGATATAATAAATCTATTTTTTTCCCTAAGTATCCAGTTTTGCAGGATTCAACTTGGATTTTCTAGAGCAATTCTTAGTCTTAGACAAATAGAGTTACTGTTTCAATTATAAGTTGATGGTCAGATTTTTTGTTGCACAAGTAGATGATAGATTCTGAAGAAGATTTTGCAAAGCTAGAAAATGTCACTTTTACAATAATGAAGCATTAGTCAAGGTGAGTAAGGACATGAATAGCTTCATAGAATCGTAAAATCATAGAATGGTTTGGATTGCCCAAACCCAGATGCATCACCTTCCACTGGGCCTTGTTGAACTTCATAAGGTTGGCACTGGCCCACCTCTCGAGTCTGTCAAGGTCCCTCTGGATGGCATCCCTTCTCTTCAGTGGATCAACCAAACCACACAGCTTGGTGTCATCGGCAAACTTGCTGAGGGTGCACTTGATCCCACTGTCCAAGTCACCAACAAAGATGTTAAACAGCTCCAGTCCTAATACTGACCCCTGAGGAGCACTATTCATAACTGGTCTCTAGTTGGATACCGAGTTGTTGACTGCAATTCTTGGAGTGCAACCATCCATCCAATTCCTTAACCACTGAGCGTCCCATCCATCAAATCCATGTCTTTTGAGTTTAGACACAAAGATATCATGTGGGACAGTGTCAAATGCCTTGCAGAAGTTCAGGTAGATGATGTCAGTTGTTCTTCTTTTATCCACCAATGCCATAGCCCTATAATAGGAGGCCACCAATTTTGTGAGGCACAGTTGGCCCTTTGTGAATCTATGTTGGCTGTCGCCACTCACCTTCTTACTGTCCATGTGCCTTAGCATAGATTCCGGAAGGATCTGCTCCATGATCTTGCTGGGCACTTTGGTGAGACTGACTGGCCTGTAATTCCCCAGGTCTTCCCTTTTCAAAATGGGAGTTGTTTCCCCTTTTCCAGTCAGTGGGAACTTCACTGGACTGCCACAACTTCTCAGGTATGATGGAGGGTGGAGGAAGTGACCTGACATCTCTCTCTTTAAAATTGGCTTTTAATGCTAATGTTATGTATAATAAACCACCAATGGTCTTGGGAGATCAGGTGTCAAATATGTTGTACAAGACACTGCTATAATCAATGTGCGTTTCTGTCTTTTTCTATTCCCCAGAGTTGAAAGAAAGGAGCGTGCACGTTTGAAGACGGTGAAATTCAACGCGAAACCTGGTGTAATTGATGCAAAAGGGGTACGTAAATAGTGAAACGTTTTGAAATTGCACTTTGTAATTGATGTATTTCAGAGTACAGCAAATTTTAGCAACATAAGGAATATATATACTGTAGCAAACAAGACATGGGGTATAGTGAAATCTAGACTGGAATATAGTATGATATAATCTTTGAAATAATTAAATGCTCTTTTTGTAGTAATACTGACTGACAGTGCCTTCTGATTAGAAGATATTAAGAAAACAAAGAGCATTCTGTGATAGCTGTGATTTTAGTTAAGTGATGGATAGAGAAGACTGAAAACCAGTGCAGGTGGATAATTGTTTAATGAAATAGGGCAAGAAGTGTGAATTTCCTGCCTTCAAAAGCTGTCAAATCTCAAACTAAGTTGAAAGGTAGATTCCTGGAAGCAAAGTTTAGGTTTTGGATGTTCTGCTTTGACAGTTGTGACAGACATTGAACACAAGTGTGTTTCATAGCAGGCACAAAGGGCCAGCCATCATAAAACATGCAAGTAACCTTCCACCATCAATATCTGGAGAGGACAGCGTTTCTACTGCTGCCACACTGCAGCGTCGCTTTGTAGTGGCCAACAGCCAACAGTTCTCACTAGCCTGATGTCTAATATCCTGTAGATTGCTGTCTGGCTGGCAAAGAGTTACAGCATGAGTTAAATGCCCACAGTCCTCGCTGTTGAAGTGCATTTTTCTGCTGAAGTATAGCTTCCATTTGTAGCAGTAGTGAATACTTGACATTACATCTGCAAGGATTTATTTTTGATAATGGTCCAGTTGGCATGCATGAGATTTACAGCTGAGGGTTTCTGTGAGCAAACCGAGATAGAGCTTCAAAAGCCATCAGCAAATATTCCCGTCTGGCTGCAGAAAACACAGGGCAGGGCCAAGACTCAGTGATGAGAGGGTACAGTTATCGGTAGGTGCTAGCAACGGACAAAAACAAGTGGTTCAGCAGGTCCCTTCCAGACTTGCTGTTCCTGTGGTCGCCCAGTTTGGAATTCTCATTCTTCATCTCTTCTTGCTTCAGTTTTCCTTGTAATGGGATTAAGAATACTTGCTTTATTTGAGTTAATTCTGTCCTTGCTCTTGGGCAGATTAGCATCACAAGTTCCTCTAGCTATGAACATGCAGTTCCTGGCGCAGTGGGTCCCAAGCCCATACATGCCAGCAAAATAACATTTCAGACTTGCAAATACTTTCCTGTTACTGTTCTACAGAACAGTTCCTGAGTGTAAATGCAGAATAATCACACTGACTGAAGCCAGTTTTCCAGATTTGTAAGGTATACAGAATCAGAGTTCAGCCTCTGCACATTATTTGCACATGCAGATAATTTGGTACAAAATATATAACAAAATGCATTGTGAAAGGGACTTTTTCATCTCATTGCATTTCTTCAGAAACCAGAAATCCATTTTTTAGTTTGAAATGACCACTCTCTGCAACCCTGTAAATTAATGTTGCCATTTATTTGAGGAGATAATTGGTTTTATATTGCCAATGAAATCACTTGTTAAATGTCTATTTCCTGTATATAATCAAAGCCTTAGGGGAATAATTCAGTCATACAACTAATGGTTCTTATTCAAGTGAGTCTGTCAAGAATTTAATTACCACTTGATTTCCCAAATTGTTTTTCCATTTTTATCATCAGCATAAATTAATCTTCCAGCCACTCACATCAATGTTTGTTTCAGTGTTTAGGAAATTGCATAATTATAGACCAAGACTGTGGTACCCTTTTCAGAGCACACTTTCTATTGTTAGCATTTGCTAAAAATTCCACCATTTCAAGGCTTTGGGGGAAAAGATAATGTAGGCTTGTGTTTGAAAGAGCATAAAGGGAAGAAGGCTTCACTGTTAAATTAAGCATCAACCCATAAAATGGGTTGTTCAAGTATACATATATGTATGTGCATTTTAGGGATCAGTATTTCCATTTAGACTTTCAGTGTTCAAACAGAAGTGGTGTAAGCTGCCCAGCAGTACATGCTTTACTTTTCTTATCTGGAAGAAATTAGTCCAGCTAAACAGAGCTGCAGTAGGCCCAGGAGAACTATTCTGGTTTGAAATCAAGATAAAATTAAGATATGAATAGGCTTATGTGTGTCTGTTGCACCTTTGTGCTCATACATTCATGACCGTGTGAGCAAGTGGTACTCCTAAAGGATAATCTTTTCAAAGGCCAGAAGTTCCTCTTTTTCAAGCCAAAGTTTTGTGTGTTACCTCATCTGGAAAATTTGTTCTGCGTTTTTAAAAAATGAGATTTAGAATATTTATATCACTTTCAATCCATTTCATTGAACTCCTCCAATCCATGGCTTCTAAAATTAAAGAATATGAAATCAGGATGGATACAAATACAGGGAATTTGAATCACTAATTAGGGAACTCCAGCTCTGGTCTGAAGTTTAAATCAGGAAATAGGCAGTCTTTTTCTGTACAATGCATAATTAAATTCTGATGCTCATTATTACAGGATATGAAGACAGGCTGAGAAAGTTAGGGCTGTTACAGCCTGGACAAGAGAAGGCTGCGTGGAGACCTCAGAGCAGCCTTCCAGTATCTGAAGGAAGCTGGGGATGGACTATTCATTAGGGACTGTAGTGAGAGGACAAGGGGTAATGGGTTCAAACTTAAACAGGGGAAGTTTAGATTGGATATAAGGAAGAAATTCTTTACTGTAAGGGTGGTGACACACTGGAATGGGTTGCCCAGGGAAGGTCTGAATGCTCCATCCCTGGCGGTGTTCAAGGCCAGGTTGGACAGAGCCTTGGGTGGCATGGTTTAGTGGGAGGTGCCCCTGGCCATGACAGGGGGGTTGGAACTGGATGATCTTAAGGTCCTTTCCAACCCTAACTATTCTATGATTCTATGATTCTATATTGTATAAAAAAATAAATACATTAAAAAGGAATTACAGAATCACAGAATCATTTAGGTTTGAAAAGACCTTTAAGATCGAGTCCAACCTTTAACCCATCACTGCCAAGTCACGACTAAACTACGTCCCCAAGCACCACGTCTACACGTCCTTTCAATATCTTCAGGGATAGTGACTCAGCTGCTTCCCGGGGCAGCCTGTTCCGGTGCTTGACAACCCTTTCATTGGAGAAATTTTTCCTAATATCCAGTCTAAACCTCCCCTGGAGCAACTTGAGGCAATTTCCTCTTATCCTATCCCTTGTTATTTGGGAGAAGAGGCCAACCCCCCCCTCACAACAACCTCTTTAGGCAGTGGGTCCAATGACAACTTTTAGCACTTTTGTTATGTAGCTCAGGACATACTAATTGTTGATTTCAAAAAGCATAGAGGTCATAATAAGGAGAAGGACCATATTTCTTCTATTGTTTCTTTTAAACATCTGCTATTGGACAACTTCAGAAAAACCTACTGGGCTAACTGGATCTCTGATTTAACCCAAGAGGCTTACTTTTCTTTCGTGCTCTGTTTATTTTGACCAAAAGAAACTTGTTTGTTCAGATTCAGAGACATCAGCAGAATCCTAGGTCCTGATAACATTTTTAAAGATATTAAGCGAGTTAGAGATGCTAATACTTGTGTAACAAGGAAAAGAATGCAAGTACTGATATGAACACCTCCATTTCACCAAGCAAAGGTTGTGCTTCAGTTTTGTTGACTAAGTTATTTTCTAGTTTCATTTATGTAATTGTAGAAATGATCTTCACCAGCTTTTCTAATTGTTGCTGAAGATGGATACACCAAAGCAACTGGTGTACCCCTCTGGTTCCTTATAGCGGCTCCAGGCTACTGCAGCAAAGCGCAGGGTTTCCAGGGCACTACCTGCCTTGAAGTTTCTAATATTAAAAGGATAAATGAAGCTAAGATAACACAGTTATGATTTCCTAAGCATTTGCTGCCTCAGTCTATAGGGCCCACTGGTCTATGGATAATCAATGGAAAACAGAGCAGCCCAAAGACTTGTGCCCAATATTTATTCTGGAGGAAGCTACAGTTACATAAACCTAACTAAAAAGGATGATTTATGCTATGTTGAACTCAAGATCATATCCCAAGTTATCTTCTGATGCTTACCAAAGGGAGCAGGGTTATATATCTGCCAAAATGGCATACTGAATTCTTGGTAATTCTCCCTACTGTAGCCTTCAAGCTGAACAAAAATAACCTTTCCTTTTCTAATGCTAAAACACACAGGGGTTGAGAGCTTTACAGGCTGTTTTACTGAATCAAAACGAATGTCAAACGATGGATATATTGCAGAAGGAAAAGAGATGAGCCAGTAATCTGCTTTTTTCTCAACTGCTGTAATTACAGCCAGTCTTTCAGGAGAGAAAAAATAGCATCTCTTTTGCTTTCCTCCCTGTCAGATCATATGCTCTTTCTTGACTGTCTCTTGAAAATATTTCTATAGTGGAAACTTTAACTCTTTGAAAGACCTTTATTAACATCTCACCTCTACTAATATTCGTGGATTTTGCCTGTTCCCAGAGAAGTGTTCCATTATCTTGAAGTGTAATCTTAGGTAAAACACCTAGGGCTGTGATGCCATATTCCTCCATCAGCATCCATTAGGGTTTGTCTAGTCAGTTAGCTTGTCATCCACAGCTCTTTTAGTATTTCAGTCAGATCACTCACACTGCACTCAGCCTGCCCCTTCAAATGCCTCTGAATGTATTTATTATGACAGTCAGAAGTTTGATAGCATTTAATAATATTTCTTATGAGCAGATTCTGTTTATGGATCTCACAGTCCTGTCTGCAGTGTGAGGTCGGCCTCTTGCTCTTTGCACTGAGGCATGAAAGGGAAAAGCTAGATTTGACTGAGATAGCAAATTCCATACTGTGGTGTAAATAAAACCTTCTACATACTCAATGCACCTGTCCTCCAAATGTCAAAATCCAATGACTGTCAGGACTTAATACCTAGGACATGTTTTGACAGCTTATTATTTGGGGGGAAAAAAGTAAAATCAATTTACCTGTTTCTGAACAATTTATGTTCAAGAAAATTGTGGTACTTTCAGCCTGGTCATCAAATCAGAGAAAAACTGGTCTGTTTGGAACCTCAGGTGGTCACTGAGTCCAACCCCTGCCCTGAGGGTGTCATTTGTATCTTCCTCCTGTCTTGAAGATTTGTCTAATCTCTGCTTAAAGGTCTGCTACAACAGATATTTCATGTTCTTCCCAAACAGCCCACTCCAGTGCTTCACTTTCATCATTAGAAATGGCCAAAATGCGGCAGTTTAAACATGGTTTTCTTTCTTCTTCTATCAGTGTATATGTACACTGGACTTCTTGTCTTCATCTTCACTAAGCAGAACCTGCAGTCACACCTGCCCTGGTCTCAGCAATAGTGTCTGTGCTAGTGGTTCACCAGCACAGATCTGGGTGTACCAGTGCAGAGAAAAGGGTGATAATCTCAGATGAATCCCTGCTTCTCTAATTAGAAAGTTTGAATATATATTAGACTATGTATCCCCTCTCCTTGCCTATCACGAGCATGATGTTTCACTGTTTTACTAGGCTTAAGTTTTCTGTGTATAGTTTCACCACTTTTAGGGAGAAACTGTTTTATATCCATATTCAGAAAGTTTTACACATATTTGGTGCATTTTGAACAACTTTTATTTGCACTTCTAAAGATCGTTGACACAATGAATAGATTTCCTAAAGTGATTGGTACTGAGGAAATAGTACAAGAAAATTCACGATCTGAGCGTGTTCAAAAACCTGCAACTTTGTTGTGGAGCTAGCTGCTGGTTTGGGGAAGCCTGGTAACCCAGTGGGTTACATTGCACTGGCAGAGTAGGTTCCCTGATGTGACCCAATGTTGTAAAACATTAGCTGATTTTATATATATATATATCAGTATATATATATATGGATTTGCTCTCTCCTAAATTAATATCTCTCCACCTCAAAAATCCCGCAGTGGACAGCTCTTTCTTTCTTGACAATCAAGAGCACCAACCTGCTACTGCTGTCTAAAAGAGATGTTATGAATCATGCACAGACTATAGAGGGGGCCTGGGGTCACTACCTCTGCACCTACAAAGTAAATGTTTCAAGCTATAGGCAATGAATCCCATTTCTCTGAACTTTAACTGGGTGCATTTTCTAAGCAACCCAGAAGCCATTTCAGGACATGGTTGTGGCCCTTCACTGCTTCACAAGGCTGAAGTGTGTCAAGGATTTACAGTCCTTATCTGCTTTATCTTGATCAGCCATCACAGTGTAAACTTAAAGAACCACAGGGCCTTATTTAGACTGTTCAGTTTAAAACCCTAACATAGACATCTCAGCCACTTTCAGGCTAATCTTTGCTCTAGTGGTTGCAGTGAATAAACTAGGAACTTGTAATATTCTGAATACACTCTTCCATTACTACTTTGGCAACTATACGATATAAATGCTTGGACAGGTTACGTTACATTACGCTAAGCTACGTTACGTTTGGTTAGGTTAGGTTAGGTTAGGTTAGGTTAGGTTAGGTTAGGTTAGGTAAAGCTATCTAGAAATACCTAGGGGTAAAACCTCTGCTCAGCCCAGCATGCAGCTCCTGCGGTGCCAATAGGAATTACACTGTCGCTGTGGAAATAGTGCAGGCTCCTGAACTTCTTTTCATGTAGAGCTACAGGTGGGATAATGACAGACAAGGAAAAAATACCCTGCTACTCAGAACTGAGCTTTATATAGAAAATCACTCTGCATGTCATTTATTTGCTAGAGTTGTGAATCAGTATTTTACTGTACACTCCCCTGTCTCAGGATGATTGAAATTCGCTTTGCTGTAAGCAAAGAATGGGAACGATTTTTCATGTGTGCAACTTAAAATAAGCTTTGGAAATCATTCATGTCGTAAAATGTCTGTGTTTACATCTCCATTACTAATTGGCATAAAATCTTTTAAAAACCATTGTTTCTACAGTGTTGGAATTTAGCTGTAACTCTTCAGAAGTCATTCAAGAATGCTTCCTCTGTGATAAAATGGGAATTAATGACAAGGATAAAGAAGTAATGTGAAATCATGCTGCAAGAATTCCTCACTAATTCTTTCTTAAATGTAGGTCCTCATAAGAAGTCAAAAAGTAGCTGGTAGAAATTACTGAAAGCAAATTGCTGAGCAGCAGTATTTTCTGCTTCGCCCAAGGGCACAGCATTAGTAGGTCTGTTGGAACAGGGCTTGACTAGGTCTGAAGATACTCTCCAGAACTTTGGTGTTAAATTGCCCAGCACAGGGAAGAGAAACAAATTGCTTTTCTCCATCTGACTTTGTTCCTGTCTTGCTTCTGGTTTTCTCTCTGTTGGATTTAAGTTCTCACAAAGGCTGCAAGACCTCAGAAATGAGGGTAGCATAAGGTGACATGGAAGAATCTGATCTCAGCATCATTCCTGCCAATGCAGCTTTCATCTTGGAGGAGACTCATTGGTCCATCTGCCATTACTCTTTCATGCATTTTCACATCCTCTGTAGTCATGTCTTCACATTTCATGACAGCTGGAGCTGGTGCCAGACAGTGACTGCACTTCTGGTTTGACCTGAGCCCATATTATTGGGCTGCCCTGACCGCTTCCCTTGAGCTGCACACATTCTGCTCAGCACTTCTGCAAAGTACATTAGAAATACTGCTGTCATCAGCAACTACTTCATTCATGTGCTGAAGTAATCAAATGAAATTCAGATGATAAAACAGCATATAGACAGGAAAATTTAACTGTACAGTGCCTCAATGCTCCAGGATATCTAGAGGCATTCCACTAAAACATGCAATAATTTAATAATAGAGCCTGTTAGGCCCAGGTCACAGTCAATAGTAAAGCAAAGCAAGTGAGTCTTCAGTTCTGTTTTATGCTACATGAGTAGTGTTAACTAGCAAGGAACTGGAATGCTTGAAAGAACTTGGGTTTTTAGGGTTATTTCTGCCTGTTGGCAGCCGTCAGTCAAAGAAAATACTGATGAAGTATTTTCTTCAGTTAATGAGCTATTTAAATACATGTATTTCATAGATTTTCCAGATTCTTTAGCCTGATAATTGTGTGGAGTTTATTTATAATATTGCTTCTTAGGTGGCCATAATGTTAGGGATTGTAGTATCAGTGTTTTCTATCCTGCAACAAGTGTGTGCCATCCCTGCTTAGGTAAGAGAAATGCTTAAGAGAATCACTAACGTAAAGGTATGTAGTATAATGTATAAATTGGTCAAAGATTAAATATAACACAGTGAAAACTTGCTAGCACAGGTAGAATGTCAAAGTTTATAGATGAGATTTAGTTGCTTTCCTCCTAAGCTGTTCCAGCAGAAATTTGTGCTGAGTTTAACTTCATGTGTGTGCTATTTTTATAACTCGTTGTCTAATGCCCTGAATTAAATGGTAGGAAATTTGCATGTATGTATAGCTGATGCCATAGTTACTTGGCTTTTCTTCTAAAAAAGTGGATGGAAAAAAGAATATATAGTGTTGGCAATAGAATTTGTCAAAGAACTAGAACAGAACAAAGTTTTCTTCTAGTAAGAGTTCACACAAAGCTCCGGAAGAGTGGAGTTAAGCATTAACACTCATCAAGATGACGCAGTCTCATGTCATTATTTCTGGCTCATTCAAATTCAAGCAGTTCAGTTATGATCAACTTAGTGACTCACAGGCTTCGTTTGGGGTGTGATAGGGACAAAGGAACTATCAACCTTGGTCAATGTCAAAGACAGTTTAATTTGATATCCTGCCTGTGAGACTGGTAGCACGAGATGCATTGCTGGGAGATGTAGGAACTTCACCTCCTACACAAACCTCACCCCAGCCTCAGAGGTAGACTTTGTTTCTGTTCACCCATGCCTTTATTTTTCAAAATTTTAGTTGTATGGCCTAAACAAATCAATATTTTAAATGAAAACCATGACCCAGGCATGATTCACCTGAGCTAGATCCTTGCCATAATTCAGTCACCAGTGAGCACAAACACTCTTCCTTTTAACTTAAAAGGACAGTTCTAGAGAAGTCTGCTCCAATTATCTTTCACTGAATAGTTTGAAAGCATGTAGGTATTGTAAATCTTTCTCCAATGCTACTTCACAAAGTAAGTGTAAGACCTTTATGCAACTTATTCTTGATCCATTCCATGCAGCAGTTTACACTTGCACGGGTCAAGTACACAGCACTTGGTTGCACAAATAAATGATTCCACAAAAAACAGTGATGAAGGAGCATGGGGTTTTTTAGCAGCATAAATAACAGCTGCAGCTCTATTTATTAGTGAGAGCAATTCAAAAGATTGCATAGAGGAGACCCAAACCCTCAATTTCATTTGCAAATCTAAAGAAGCACCAGCAGTCAAACGGAAATCAGAGTTAAGAAAAGGATATGATAAAATATCTGATCAAAACTGAGTCTTGAAGATCAAGCAGCTAAAGGTCCTACAATGTACACAGTAGGGAAAACAATGGGTCTGGTCTGATGATTTGACAGTCTCAAAACTTTGCCGAGTGAACACCAATGTTCCACTGATCTTTGAGGCTCTTTTGTCACTGGTGCACTGAGGATGCTGAGACAGGTTCATGTGTGAGCCCATGCTGGATCCTAGCTGGATCTGTGAGCATCTCATCACACAAACACAAACATTAGACCTGGGAGAGGCTTATTATTTAGCTCTTTTCTCTTCACCGCCCCATTCTCTCCCAGCACTGCAGTGTTACTCCCCACGGTACTTAAGACTAGCAGATTTGTTTTAAATGTGAAAATGATCTAGACTTTCCATTCCCCTTGGGGCAGATTACTCTACATCCAAATTGATTTCACTGTCAAGGAGCTTTGCCATTTCTTATTTTCACACTATTAATTTCAGTGTTGCTGCTTGAACAAATCTTTCCCACCCTCTTTGTATGCAACCTTCAGATACTTGCCAATGACCTTGACTGTCACGTGCGCAAGGTCTTTATAGAGGTGTTTCAATCCTGCTGACAATGATGCACTGTAAATGAGCACAGATGAATACTCCCTCTGTACCTAGCACCCAGTTAAATGCATATTTGCAGAATTGGAAATACCCCTTTTACCTGCTTTTCTTTCAAGTCTTCCTGTTTCCCTGGTGTTCTATGTTGGTTTTAACTGTTGTTTTGTTAGGAATTAAAATGGAGTTGCTGGCTGACAAGTGCCATTAAGTCGGCCTTAAAAGCAGATGAGTAAAGCTTCATATTTGTGAATACTAAACAACACTACCCTTGTCTGTAGAAGCTAGACAGGGACAGCATAGAGTTTGCAATCAGGCTTGTACCTTTTCATATTGGGTCTTTCTAGGATTTCAGTCTCCCTGTAGCTTCATGGGAAAACTGAGCAAGCAGAGTTATCTTCATCTGAGCTTCTTACCGTGTTTGTTCTCACCAGAACAGATCACAGTGCAAAAATTCAATAATGAACGACTGTAGCCCAGGCCTTCCTTTTTTCCTCCCCAAATACTTGCAGAACCTAAGAAAATTTAAGGTTGAACTTAACAGAACAGGGACATTCTTCCCCCTGCATCTCATAAAAAGACAGAGAAGACGGCAAGTGTTGCTTGCCAGCATGTAACTGTGTGGCCAGACTGAGAATGAAAGATGTATGTCATAAAGAATATACTGTGTGAACACTGTATATTTTTACTAGGCTTACAATTGCCACTAACAGCTTATCTTCTGCATGTCTGTAAGGACATCGTTAAGAGCTTTCTGTTTTTGGGAACCCCATCCATGGCCAAGTATATCATAGAATCATAGAATAGGATCATAGAATAGTTAGGGTTGGAAAGGACCTTAAGATCATCCAGTTCCAATCCCCCTGCCAGGGGCAGGGACACCTCACACTAAACCATGTCACCCAAGGCTTGATCCAGCCTGGCCTTGACCACTGTCAGGGATGGAGCATTCACGACTTCTCTGGGCAGCCCATTCCAGTGCCTCACCACCCTTACAGGAAAGAATTTCTTCCTTACATCCAATCTAAACTTCCCCTGTTTAAGTTTGAACCCGTTGCCCCTTCTCCTCTCATACAGTCCCTCATGAAGAGTCCCTCCCCAGCATCCTTATAGGCCCCCTTCAGATACTGGAAGGCTGCTATGAGGTCTCCATGCAGCCTTCTCTTCTCCAGACTGAACAGCCCCAACTTTCTCAGCCTATCTTCATGCTCCAGTCCCCTGATCATCCTCGTGGCCCTCCTCTGCACTTGTTCCAGCAGTTCCACGTCCTTTTGATGTTGAGGACACCAGAACTGCACACAATACTCCACGTGAGGTCTCACGAGAGCAGAGTAGAGGGGCAGGATCACCTCCTTCCACCTGCTGGTCACGCTCCTTTTGATGCAGCCCAGGATGCAGTTGGCTTTCTGGGCTGCGAGCACAAAATGCCGGCTCATGTTCGTTTTCTCATCAACCCACACCCCCAAGTCCTTCTCCACAGGGCTGCTCTGACTCTCTTCTTTGCCCAGCCTGTAGCTGTACCTGGGATTTCTCCCACCCAGGTGTAGGACCTTGCACTTGGCATGGTTAAACTTCATCAGGTTGGCATCAGCCCACCTCACAAGCGTGTCAAGGTCCCTCTGCATGGCATTCCTTCCCTCCAACGTATCAACCGAACAACACAGTTTGGTGTCATTGGCAAATTTGCTGAGGGCACACTCAATCCCACTGTCCATGTCACAGGCAGAGATGTTGAACAAGACCGGTCCCAAAACCGATCCTTGAGGGACACCACTCGTTACTGGTCTCCAGCTGGACATTGAGCCATTGAGCACAACTCTTTGCGTGCGGCCATGCAGCCAGTTCTCTATCCACCAAGTGGTCCACCTATCAAATTGATGTCTCTCCAACTTAGAGACAAGGATGTCATGTGAGACAGTGTCAAACACTTTGCACAAGTCCAGGTAGATGACATCAACTGCTCTACCCCTGTCCATCAGTTTCGTAGCCCCATCATAGAAGGTCACCAGATTGGTCAGGCAGGATTTCCCCTTAGTGAAGCCATGCTGGCTGTCACCAACCACCTTGTTGTTTTTCATGTGCCTCAGCATGCCTTCCAGGAGAATCCGCTCCAAGATTTTGCCAGGCACAGAGGTGAGACTGACTGCTCTGTAGTTCCCTGGGTCATCCATTTTCCCCTTCTTGAAAATGGGGGTTATATTTCCCTTTCTCCAGTCATCGGGAACTTCACCTGACTGCCAGGATTTTTCAAATATGATGAAAATGAGGACAAACACTATGTTACAGTCCAAAACTTTTCTTCCTAGTAGCAGTGTGACTTTTGAGTGTAATGGGAGAGATTTAACATGTACAGATTTAACAGTGTTTGAGTGCCCAAACATCTATTAAAGTCAGTGTTCAAACAGAGTAAAAGAATGTCCCTAATACAGAAAGTATGAATAAAATGAATGAGAGTGAATTAATTATAGAGAAAAGGATTGCAGGGACATAATGTCAAGGATAAATTTTGTAGATTTTTGTAGAAATCTGTACAAGTGAAGGCTTTTTATTTAATTTAGGTCAAAACCAGGTATTAAAGAATAAAAAAGCTAGTGTACATGAGGAGTAAAATGAATGAACTTTCGTGTGCTGCTAGAGCAATCTCAGAATAGGACTCACACAGATAAATATATAACAAAAACTAGGCTAAAGCTTAGCTCAAACCTTCCAAAAATAGGTGGTAAATTAAATTCACCTACTCCCTGTATAAAAGAATTTCACAGCCAGTGCTCTGGAACAGCTTTTTCCCAGGTGATCCCGAGACACTGGTTCCCAGCTCATGACTGAGGATTAGCATCGGTTGAATGAAACAGCAAAAGCATTCCCAGCATATTTAGAAGTTTAATGGCTTTTAGAAGTCATAGTTGCTTTTAGAGCTTTTAGAGCATCAGAAGAAATCTTGCCCAACATAGGCTCTTCTGCAAAGCGTAAAGAGGACAACTGCTGTCAAGAGCACATCTGCACTAAACAGTATGGATCAGCTACAATTGGGAAGCTCAAAGTGAACAGTATGGTTTGCTCTACGGTACAACTATCACGTTACTGATCACTATTCTTTGTGAGGTTTACCACTATAAAGCAAATTTTGAAACTGGATTGTTTATTCGATGTTACATAAAAAATTCCTCCATAAAAACGCTATCCTATTAGCTGATTAGGAACATCCATATGGCTGCTGCACACAGGGAAAAGCATTCAGATTACAAAAATGATGTTGGCACAAAAAAACACCAAAGGGAGTTCTTAAGAAGAAGAAACACACAGTGTCTTCATGTCTGTCACAACCAGGGGAATTTAAGCCACGTATAAGCCAGACTTACATAACTGGGGACATCTGGGGATGTTTGGTCAAACAAGAGTGCATATCACAAATTTTTCTTGGCTTCTTCAAAACACAGTCTATGCCTAAGTAGTAACAAACAAGGATTCAAGCCAGGACATTGGTGAAAGCTTTTCTCACTTTTTTACTGAGAAAAGACACTTTTTCTTGTCACAGTTGAGATGTTGTGAAGAATGACCTTCTCTGCCCAGTTATAAAGCAGCACTTGAAAATTTCATTTGCTTTTTAGTCTTAGGCACTTGTTTATTCAAAGTCCTTTCTAATGCCAGTTCCTAGGTTAGGGGTAGTCTGTGTGAACTGATGGCAATGAGGTATAAAAGTTATTTATGGTACAGGTTTTTCACTACAACCTAAATGCCTGAGTTATTTGCCATTACAGGGTTTTACAGTATTCATGGCAAAGAAATGGTGACTTATACAGGAACCCATTTTCAGGCACTTCTTTGTTGGTTTTCAGAGACTCTGCCTGCCTAAAGACTGTTGAATCAAGCCTAATCTTGGTATCACAATTTCAATCCCAGTTGCATGCAACTTTTTACATTGGGCTGAGAGATGTAGGCAAATACCTCTCTCTCATTTGGCCAGGTTAGATGGGGCTTTGAACAGCCTGGACTAGTGGAAGGTGTCCCTGCTTGAGGCAGGGGGCTGGAAAAGGATGAGCTTTAAGCTCCCTTCCAACCCAAACCAGTCTGTGTTTATATGATGTATCCTACGGCTATTTCACTCCACCAACAGAACAAAATCTGGAATTAGCACTGTGCCCAATAAAAACATGCGCTTGTTCTGTATGAGTCTCCCTCTCCTCTCTTTGCCAACCTTCTTAACTCATTATATACATTGCAGATATATATTGTGGTATCTGTAAGAAGCATTTTGCTGGGTGTCTCTGCAGGATTTCATATCCTTAAAGTAGAGACCATTAGCCTGAGTTTAATCACATTTATATTGGATACAAAACTAAAATCAAGGCTCCTGACTTTGGTTTCTTGTGAAGCAACATGCACTTAATGTACAAGCAAATAAGTACTTGGTAAGCCCATTTAGTTAATGCCAAGGACTGATTATTTCTAGAAGCTTTCAGGATCAGACCCATTTCAGTGGTTTATATTTTACGATTTCTTTCTTATGTTAAATATAAACCCTCTGATTACACTATGATAGTATATATGGTCATTAACATGAATATACACATTGATTAATCTACAGAAATATTAGCACATGCATAAATATTTGCTTATGTCTATTAATAAACTAAGAATCCACTTTGTTTTAGAAACAAGGCTTTTTACTAGTGTAAATGCAGTGACACAGTTGGACATAATAGTAACCTGCTATGAACTGTCAGATTTGATTGCCTAAATGAAGTGGAATGATATCTTGTTAAAAAGGCAACCCAGTACTAGAAATTGCAAAAGGAGAAAAGGTTTTATAATACTGCAATACATCAGTTTCATTTGGTATATACTGTTGAATCATGCATAAGATTATGCTTTTCTGGTGAAAATGGACTTTATGAAGTTTTTGCTCTAGACTGTTGAGGGGGAATGGAAAAGAATGTTTGTAAGTGTTATTTATTGTATAATCTCTGTGAAGAAAGAATGTGTATTTATCAATTTGATAGAATTCTCTTGAATATCAAAGTGAAATGGCATTTGGTAATGAAGTTATTATCATTTTAAAATCCCTTTTTTTTTTGAGGTGCTATTGTGTATATATTGTTTTTTCCTTTTGAAGTGTATTGATATAGTATTACAATACCAAATTCAAATGAATCGTGATAAACATTTTCACAATGGGAAATGTTGACATGCTACATTCTTTTCTTTGGAAAAACTAAAAGAAATGGTCACAGAAAACACATTTTAATTTAATTATATCCTTTAGGTCATTAAAGTGATGTAACATGCATGTCAGTCCTCTTTTCATCCATAGATTACTTTAATCCTTCATGTGCATTTATTTCTTTCTCTGGCTTTCTTTCATATTTGCTTTGTTTTGAAATCGCATGCTGTCTGGATTATTTGTGCATGACCTCCACATTAATTTCACGTTGAATGTTTACGCACTCTGAGAGATTTCCATGGATCATTTCTTCAATGTGTGCAATTTTTTTTTTTGTTCCTTTTTTTTTCAGTTACTGAACTTTTTAAATGCTTGAAATGTAAAAGTGGCATGAAACTTTCGTGACACAAGTAGACAACTGGTTTAATAGAGACTTTCAGGACTTAATTTCACATCTGTCAGAAATACATATTCTAAACCACATTTTATGCTGTGCTTCCAATATCTGAGAAAATAAATGATGTTCTGAATTTGAAGTTCAAAATTGGAGCCAAATACTGGTTCTATTTCATTTGAGCAATGACAAACACACGAGACTGGTCCTTAAAATGAGTTAAGATGGTCTCTGCTCTCTTGGAGGTGATCGCTTGTAAGGTCATGCCTAGGCATTACATATGTTCAGTATAGGAAACAGTGCAGGACATTGTTTGAAGGACAGCACAGTTCACTTCATGTAAGCACTATCTACAGCTCTCAGCTGACTGTAACGGGGACCCTAACTCCTCATTTAGTATCTAAAATAAATGTCCCAAGTAGGCATATCCTGCTTTTACATAGCACCATGAGCCTTAGTGACTATCTGTAAAGTCAAAGGTTTTATCACGTAAAAACACCCAATTTCTTCCATATAATTCCCCATTTGAAGAATTAAAGCAATATATATTGTTCAACATGCACTGAAATATTGCTTATCAGCAGAATTCCATCTCTAAATCACATAAAACTAAAAGCATATCCAGAGGAACCTAATGAATAAATATACGTGTATAAAATAAAACAATGTAGTTTTAAAATGTTATGCAAGAAAAAAAGCATTAAAAGACACTTAGGAAGTTGTCAATCAAGAGGCCAAATGAAACACTACGAAATCAGAAACAGTTACCAAGAAAAAAAGTGTTTGATTTTAATTGCCAGAGGACTGAATTCATGTACCTACTACAAGTAAATCAAAAGCACCCACTTTCCTCTTTACAGCCTATTCTTTTTTAACCAGTTAATTAATCATGTGCGCAGTCTGATTAAAGATGAGTGGCTTGATCTCAAAGCATGCTGTGCCATCTGTAGTCCTTCATCTGAACAAGCCAAACACAGTGGTTTCCAAATGAGGAGCCAAAGGTTGTACTTTGAGACCTCTGTAATCAAATCAATCCAGTCTCCAGAGGCTTTGCCTTCAACCTGCAGACCTCACCACAACCACCTCTGATTCTTTGCAGCAGCTTGATTTGGACTGATTTGAGTCACTACAGTTCTCTCCACTTTTACAAACTAGTTGTTTTGTCAGCATGAGTGTGACAACAATTAGACGTCCCTGTTTTTGCCCCATGCCTTTTCTCCTTCACAGTCATTCAATGACAAGCGTAAAAAGAACTTCATCTTTTCACGAAAATTCCCATTCTACAAGAGCAAGGAGCAGAGTGAGCAGGAAACAAGTGATCCAGAACGTAAGTAACCTCTTGGAGATGATGTCACATGCAGCAGCACAAAAAATGGGTGACACGCATGATACCAGTATCCCACACATCTAGGCATATATGTGTCGTAGGCAGGCAGGACAGGTATTACTACTGTGACCAATGTGTGACTGCAGTTTGGATCCAGCTGGTCCTTCCCTCCCTGGAAACATCATTTTCAGAGGAATAAAACAGTGACCTTAAATTTCGAAAGGTCAAATGTGGCTTCTCAAAGTTGTTGTGGCACCTGTCATAATCTAAATTTGTCTCTGATTAAATATTCCCAGATAAGAGCTGTTTCAAAATAATGCTTTCTTTCACAATACTAAATTATTACTGTTTAAAAGGTCTGCTCTAATCTCTGTTTTGCCTTCGACGTTTGCCAAGTTGAATGCCATGGACAACTTCACTGAAAGTTTAACAATTAAATGAAGCAGCCATGCTAACAGCTTAAAGAATTAAATCAGATCTTGGAATGTCTACTTCCCTAGGCATTTATTGCTTGCTTAAATTGTATAGAGAACCAGCTTTATTAAAAACATAGTTCCAAGACAAATCCTAACTTTTTTCCATAATGATTCTCTCTTAAATTTATCCTGTGAGGATCGTTTCTGGGACTTTATTTATCTGGTTGTTCCTTCTTCCTCACAGCTCCTAAAGCCACGTATCATGGTCACTGCCTCTTTCATTGGCTGCATTCCCATAGAACATGGGTCTAAAGTTGTTTAATAAAGAAAAAGCAAGGATCCAGATTGTTCAATCAACATGGTCAGTCATGGTAGTATCCATTTCAACTCCACTGACTTCTTCCTTCCTCTTCTGCGGCTGTTCTTCCTTTCTCATTGCTCTCTCTGGGGACTTCCGTGCAGGACATCCCCGGATTAGGTGACGACGGTTATGGAACAAAGACTCTGAGTAAGTCCCCAGGAATGGTCACTGTAAATCTCTTTTTGTTTTGTTTTGTTTTGGCTTCTGTTCCTTCTCTGAGGACCCTCCACTCCTAGCATGCACAAGATAAAGAGTTTTATTTGTTACGCAGCTGTGAATGCATTAAAGATGTTTCAATCATTTTGTTCTGCATGACAATATTAAATAACATACAGTGTATCGAGCAGACACTTCCACTTCTTTTGTAATAACACCTTTTGTTTCTGACAGTATGTTATTGTTCCCATCATGGCAGTTCCGTAGAGTAGCATACCTAGACCTCATTTTGCTGCCTAGACTGTTCTTTCCAGCAACAACCCCTCCCTCTCCATCTAAACAGAAAGCTACACATTTTAACTTGATCATACCCCGAGGAGATCAATAGAAAATCAGTCTCTGCTGTTGCTTCTGCATTTTCAGCTTTTTGCATGGGAGCGTTTGTTACTTTGCTGGATTTTAGGTTAGTGTATGTTTTTAATGGAAGAAGTCATTTGCAGGCTAGAGAAGACCATGCTTTTGCCAAAGCTAATTCTGGATCCATTTCACCATTACCAACCTATTCTCTGTCATACAACCTTAATCCATTTCTTTTTCTGATGCAGCAATACTGTCTCAAGACTTGGCATTGCAGAATGTGTTAGAACGTGCCAGATAATTGCCCAGAAACAATTTTGCTTCCTCTAAAGTTAGACCAGAAAACTTGTATAGAGTGAAATACTTGCAGCTGATTTCTATAGAACGAACTACATTATATTCTGTATCCAGAGCTAAATAATTTAAACAAAATGCCTCTTGCATGTGTTTGGCTGCTTCTTCCTCTTTTCTTATTCTTTTTCTTGAGCACCAAATAATTGGAGCAAAATGTGTGTGAATGCTAACATTGCATCGCCTACTGTTTTATATGTGCTTTTTAATTGCAGGAATGCACATCCATGCACACAGTTTTAAAGATTATTCTGTTTCTGACTGATTTGTTGAAGAGACGTTTTAATGGTTTACCTTTAAGCCATTCAGTAGGTGACAATTTAAAGATGAAAGCTTCATCTCTTGTATGGAGAATAGTTCTGCCAGACAAGTTTTGTCAGTGATAGACAGCAAATGTCACTGCCGCCTGAATTTTAAACATGCTGTTACTTGAAGTGTCATGGCAGCTCATTAGCAGCAAATGCAGATTGTTCCCTGTAAAGAGAATACTTCTGATCTGATAACTCTCCTGAATATCTGTGTCCTTACAAAGACAAATCTCCATAACATCCAGTCATTTGAAAGAAGATAACTGAAATCTGCAAATTACTGAGGGAAAAGTAGCACAGAGGTATTGTACAGACTCTGGTTTCTCTACTAATATTGCCCCTGTCTCTCAATTACTGCCACATCTCTAGACATTACTGCCCATCCAAATTTCACTAATATTCAACTCAGATAAGCTTTTTAATGACAGTTCTTAGTACAAAGGATATTTGTTCTTGTTTAATAAAGTTCTTCAGGGCCTGTATAGCATATTAGTTTGACAGAACCCTTGTTAACTTGACGTGAAATGTCCAAAAATCATTATACTGTTTTCTTCAAAATAGAAGTTTAATTTTTTAAAGCTTCTTACTAAGCCTGAGATCAAAGTTTTCCATTACTGTTTTTATCAGAGAGCATCCCCTTACATTTCTGCTGCTCCAGAAACTCCATCAGTCGCACCCTATGAGCCTTAAGCCATTACATTAGTGTGAGTGGCAAACACAGCACCTTGCAGAGAAGAAGTGGTCTTGGCACTGTTCACATAGTCATCCTTCATGGCATTCTTGCAGCGTCTACTCTGGGTTCATCCCAAGGGATTCTTAGCCTTTTTTAGAAGAGCTCCTTCTTTCATTGGGAATGTTTAGAAGCACTTGTGGGTTAGTGTTGTGGGTCATGCACAGCCTAATCTGCCCACTGATTTAATGACAAATATTGGAGCAATTTTGGCTCCTGGTCTTTGTCAGAAGATGGTTTATTTGTACCCATTCTCCATTTAACCACTGTGCCTTTGTCATTAACCCAGGGTGGCTCTGCAAATGCATAGCCGTTATGCCATTGACTTCTAAGTGTCCTAGACCCACTAAAGAGTTTCAACTGTCAAATGATCTTTCAGATGCAAAGCAATAAGCATTTCTACCAGTAATACTATTAAAACCACTGTTTAATGTGGTTCTGCAGACCTCCTGGAGACCATACAGCATGGTCTGACTGACCATAAACAGTCTGCTGACAGTTTTAGAACAGCAGCTCCACATGATATAGATTGCATCTTCCTTTAAGTAATATGATAATTGAAACAGAACAACCAGACTTGCCAAACCACAACGCTGACCCATCATCATAGTTCTTATATCCCTATTCAACCATCCAGACTCCCAAAGGTTTTCATACTCTAGCTCAAATCCTGAGGCTGGACAATGTCTGAAAAAAGATTCTTTTTTTCCATTTCTTTTCTTAGTTTTGTCATTGGCTTTGCCTTTTCATTTTGGACAGGGTAAAACAGATACAGTGACAATATTTGATAGCAAAACCCTTTGCATATTAATTTGTTAACCCTTTAGGATAGTGCACAGTGATTAAAGATGGACACAGGTTAGAAGTTTAACAGGAAAAGCTTCAATGCATTAATGATGTATACTAGAGATACCGCAGAATAATATGAGCAGACACTCAGGTTTCATAAAATTACTCAAGACACCAGTGAGATTCAAGAGGACCATAATATGCTTTGAAATTAAGTTATCTGAGATGTAATTAACTGTCTCATCAAGAAAAGACATGGCTTTGCCATGACACGTATCACTATTTCTTTCTATCACAAGAGAGAAAGCTTTCATTTTACCTGTGTAAATTCTCTGAGAGTTTTCAGGGGACGTCACTGCACAGTTTTGATTTCCTTTCCGCACAATTGCCTTTGCATGACCGTGGCAGTTCTTTTAAGTTTCTGCAGCTCTGTGGTGCTTGGTTATGTTCTTTAATTTGCTGTACTGTTCTTGCAGAACATGTTTCTTCTAATGCCAGCGATAGTGAAAGTAGCTACAGTAAGTTACTGCTTTCATTAGAGTCCTTTTACTTTGCATTGCTTGTTCTCTTTGTCTCTTTTATTTGATTTTATACCTTGCTGCTGTTTTGTTAATGCTAAAAAAGACGGTTGGAGCAAATGGCTTGGAATTCAAATTTGTGACCGCATCTTGAGTACAAAGCTATAAGAGAAAACTGGCAACCTTCATAAGAGGAGGAAGGTTGTTATTTGGAAAGTATTCTGGGACATAACACCAAACCTGGCTTTGGGTACGCTATGAAAATCAAGATTATTTAGTTTAGTGACAAGAAGTTTATTTCAGCAGGGAGGGGGCAGTTTCTTGATGATCTTTTAAAGAGTAAAATGACTGCATAGTTGTAGTCAAATCTGCAAAAGGCATCCTTTTTACGAGGTCACAGTTTTTATTGCAATTCTGCATACCTGTATGAAGGGCTAGGAAATGTTCCCTGAAATTTTGTTGAGCCCTTAATTTTGGCAGTACAGATTTCCTAATGCATATTGAAGTCTTTAAAAAAAGGTTAGATAGACTTTCACCCCTTAGGCACTGCCCCTGAATGTCACTGATTCCCTCTAAGTGGAGGTCACAACCCTGCAAGTAGATTTGCTCTGAATTACAGGCTCTATCTGATCATACAGCCAAGAGGAAGGTTGCCTATTCTGGGTAGCTATTAGGAATACCCCAAAATTTAACCAATATCTTTCTTAAAGTGTTGAAAAGCAGAAAAATAAGGCCTTAAATAAATGACTGGAAATGTAATGAAAGGTAATTAAAATTGTAGATTGCTTACTAAATCACCCAGTTGTTTATTTCTTTCAAGCCATTTGCTTAGCAAATCAAGTTTTCCACCAGTCACTCAGCACTTGTGCTAAGCACCCACATACATCCAGGTAATCATTGGTATCATAACTCATACTTACTAGCCTTGGTATAGCGCATAGCAGTTGAGCTCTGTCAATAAACACTGGTTTGTTTCAGTAATACAGCTAATCTTATGCAATTCAGAAATGGTAAATTAGTATGTATTCTCTTGTATTGCAAAGGTTTCCTTGGAAAGCAATTGCCAGAGTCACAAGAAAACAGTAGGTGCTCTTAAACTGCCAAGATCCAATTCTGAACCGCTTTATTTTTAATATGTCCTTTACTTAGGAGGGGAGGAGGATGTTATGTTTGAAATATAAGATGCTTTATCCCCAGACTGAGTTTACAACCAGGAGTGAGTCAATAGGTTATGTTTTCAAAGGTTTGCATGAGTCAAATCTCTGCTGAGTGTGTTTGTTTCAGTGTGAGCTCAGGGCAGAAGCCCAGAGGAGAATCTAGGCTGCTGGCTGAGTGCCTGATGGACTCCTAAACAGGAGACTTCAGAGGGGTGGCCAAATGCAGCCAAACAAAAGGTAGTTCCCAAATGTCATCATAAGACAGGACAGGTAGCCAATTCTTCATTGGCTATGCAATAGCTTGAAACAAAGTGCATGTTTTGAGATGCAAAAAGAGGATAGAAGTGGTTTGGAGAAATTAGGTGGGACATAGTTACTTAGGAGGAAATGTAGTGTTCGATAAAAACTACCCATGGCAGGCACTGTCCTTCTAGAGTGATTTCCATCTGGGCAAGCTCCTGTCTCACCCCAGCAGCATCCAGGCTGCATCCTGTTGGCTGGATCTCCACACACAACTGCTATGTCCAACAACTGTTGCCTGATGGAGAAGATGTAGGCAGAGCTTCCTATTGTGCCTGTGGAAGAGCTATGTCATTTAGCAGCAGAGGAAGCCGATCTTAAGTTATGCCAAATAAGAGTGGCTTTAAAATCCAGCACTTAGTGCCCAAAGGGCCTAATTGCATTTGCTAAGGATTCACTGGTGTGTGCTGACATGACATTTGAAGGTATGACCTAGGGTAGCTACCATATGTCAACAGCATGTCTCATCACAGAGCTCATAGCAGAAGAGAAGTTACAAATCAGGAACAGAGAAGAATGAGAAACAGGAAAGCAAAAAAGTGGGTGGTCAGAGAGAGCAGTTAACAAATTGTGAGGGTATCAAGAGAGATGAGACCTGTCATGAAGAAGTTGTGAAATTTCACTGCAGTTCTGACCTTGTGAGACTGTTGAGAGAGGACACTGCACAGCAGAAGCCTATCAATATCCATGTGGGAAGAGTAATTATCAGACCTAGTCTGTGGACATTTCTTAAAGGCTTATTCCTCACTGCCTTCTAATTTATTTCTGACTCATGAAAGGGAAAAAAATATAAGTGCTCAAGGTAAAGCTCATTCCTGGTAGGACTAAGACAGCGTGAAGTTACTATTTCTGCTCTTCTTGTTTGCATCTGGGTGGCTAGGAACAGGGTCCAGCATCAGTCGTTGCCACAGAACCAAGTTGGTTTTAACTCTATTTGGAACCAGCCATGCTGCAAAGCTCTCCTTCAGGGTGATGTGGTGCCACTTAGAGGAGAATTTGTGTGTATAACATGAGGCACTACAGGTTATTTTACAAGGACAACATGTGTGTTGACTTCCACACTCTTCTAGCCCTCAGCCAGTGCACTCATGAAATTGAGCATACTAAGAGCAGAAAAACAAGTGAAGCTGAAAAATTCATGGGGAGCAAATTGAAAACTGCTGGAGACCTCAAGGGTTTTGTATGGAGCTGTGCCCTGCACAGTGCCCTTTCCTCTTCTATTTCCCCAGTAAATGAGCAGGGGTAAAGGGGTTGCCTGCCTCGCTTCTTTCTGAATTGTGGAAAATTGTGGAAGAGTGGCTGGAAAGCTGATGGCTGGAAAAGGACCTGGGCTTGTTGATCAACAGCAGCTGAACGTGAGCAGCTTGTACCCAGGCAGCCAAGGGCATCCTGGCCTGTGTCAGCAGTAGTGTGTCCAGCAGGGCTAGGGCAGTGATCATCCTGTACCCTGTACTGGGCACTGGTGAGGCTGCAGCTGGAATCCTGTGTTCAGCTCTGGGCCCCTCACTACAAGAGAGACATTGAGGTGCTGGAGCGTGGGCCAGAGAAGGGCAACAGAGCTGGTGCAGGGCGTGGAGCACAGTGTGATGGGGAACAGCTGAGGGATCCAGGGTTTAGTCTGGAGAAGAGAAGGCTCAAGGGGGACCCTGTTGCTCTCTACAGCTGCCTGACAGGAGGATGGAGCGAGGTGGGGTCGGTCTCTTCTCCCAAGTAAAAAGTGATGGGACAAGAGGAAACAGCCTCAAGCTTCGCCAGGGGAGATTAAGACTGGATATTAGGAAAAATTTCTTCACTGAAAGGGTTGTTGACCACTGGAACAGGCTGCCCAGGCAAGTGCTGGTGTCACCACTCCTTGAGGTAGTTAAAAGATGTGTAGATATGGCACTTAGGGACACGGTTCAGTGGGACTTGGCAGTGTTAGGTTTATAGTTGGGCACAATGATGTTAAAGGTCTTTTCCAACCTAAATGATTCTATGATTCCATGATTCTATGATTCTTGAAACCTCGGCCTGCACAAAGAAAAGTGTAGATAAGAAATCACTGGCAAGTGCCATGCGTTCCCCTGCAAATGTTCATATTTGTCCCTATAAAAATAGGGCAGTTGGAGTTCAGGGTGAAGTATCCCACATTTCTTCTAGTGGGTCTCTGGCAATTGTTTTAACATGTTTCTCTAACTTTTGCTTCTCATGATGGAAAGTAGCTAGTGTCAAAACCTGTACTACTTGATCATACCTAGAACCATTCCAAGCCATGGGTACAACTGCACAAACTGATGCTGAAGGCTCCTGAGAGCTGTACAGGCTGTGCCCTGGACAGTGATAAACCCAAATCAACTGGGCTTTTTCTAGGAGATATTCTGATGCATTCATATTTATTTAGAAGAATAAATTGCTTAAATAATTGAGTATTTGGTTGAAGTATTGCTCATGTCTTGGGCTTAGGGGTTAGAAAATCAACTTGTGACTGAAATCAGATACTTTTTATTTCAAAATATAATAGAAATATAACTGAAAGTCCTCTTATATGGGCTCAAGAGAAAATTATTTGGCCACTTCTTAGCAACAAGGCTGTTGCAGATAGTAAACCTGGTTTTTTCTGCCAGCCCTCTCAGCACTGGGTTTGTAATGGGCAAAATAGCTGGAGCCAGTAGTGGGATTTTCTTTATCCCAAGAGATAACCTTCAGCTCCACTAACATGGGAACCACAAACACATCTGACAGCAGAATCTGGTCTTTTATAAGAAGATTGAAAGGATTTTTGAGCCAGAAACAAATGCTGGCCTGATCTAAAAGGGGCTGAGCTGCCACACAGCTGCTGCTGCATCACACTGACCATGAAGGCTATAATTTTGTTAGTTGCCTCATACCTGTTCTCAGCAGTAAAATCAAGTTTGCAGTAGTATATAAAGTCCTGGTCTAGCAGAAAGTTGCTCTTTGTGTTATAAGGATGCACACAGCTAACTTTGACTTATCCCTGAACCAGCTCATCAAAACGTGATTGAAAGTTTATTTTGAGCTCTGTAACTTAAAATGTTCTGATTTCTTTTTCAAAACAAGCTTCTAAGAACATATTTTTTTTTACCATGGACTCATCAGTTTTATTTTGCAAGATATGATTTCCATAATGGCCATGACTTTCAAGTGTCTCTACTGCATATGTGTTGTAACTCTCTCACACGTAGTTCAGTAGAGGTTTTTACCGCTGTCATCAAAATTGCACATACATCACCACATCTATTTAGCCTAAATGCATAACTGGTTGCGATTGCACCCATTACCTAGAGACAATGCATGACTAAAAGTGAAAAATAAGGGAAATATTTAGAGACAAAATCTTTTGCCCTCTGTCAGCAAGTCACTCTTGAAATGAGATTTGAAAACTCAGAACAAGGTTAAAGGCATCTGATTATTATGTTAGGCCACTGATTAATTAAGACTCACGTTGGCTCTTATACTCCCTAAGGATTAGTATATTATTCAGGCACACTCAAATTGGCACAGGTATTGAAGTCTCATATTATGCTCTCACAAACTATATTGATTTTACAAAGATAGTGCCGCCAGAGCACTTTTCAGCCTTAAGTTTGTTCTCAGACTCCTGATGATCTTTCTACATATTGGATTTCCAGCCTTTCATAGCTATCAGCATATTTCAAAAAACTATGGGTTTGCTTGCATAAATAGAGGTCCAGGAAAGGGCTTTTGAGCCAAATAGAGGCTCAGATATTGACTGTCTAGTGCAGTCTGTGCAGATGAAAACCCAATGAACTGATTTCTCCAGGGCCTTGCAATCAGGTAATTCCTACATTAGCCCAAAACCTAAATGATGATGACAGAAAACTAAGCCTTCTTTGACTTCAGATCCAGACAAGAAACCTGTGCTCATTAAGCAGTTAATGAGGCTTAGTTAAGTGATAAATAAGAGCCTGTGTCCTGCTGAATTTCACACTGTCTCACACCTCAAAGCCACTGCAACCTTATAGCAATCCAATTATTGATTGACTTTAGAGCTCTTCATTATACTTAATACTTTATAGACTACTTAAGAACCATATAGCACTGACTGAGTAGTGATCATTAAAGAATACTGGCTGGTACAGTTAACATGTGCATTAGCCTCTGAGGACTTAGAGGATTTTCTCTGAACAGTGGAAGGATTTTATTCAGATAAACTTATCTTCCTGAGCCCTTTTCCCAGAAAAGAAAACCAGTGGAAGTGGTGCAGCTTTCCCTGCACTCATACTCCATGTTGAGTCTGAAAATCCATGCTGAAGAGCCTCGACTCAGGAAGATGTCTACCTTTAAGTCCTGTGTATGACAGCCTTAAAACTTCTCCTTACTTGCTGCAGCCCTCTCCAATGGCTTAAGCTTCAGCACAGTTTGAGTGGGCTGGAGATACTTTCTTTGCCATCAGTATGGCCACAGTTTCACAGGACTTCCATGAAATAACAGGCTCATTTGTCTCCATAACCCCTACCCTGATCCTGCTGTTTAAATGCAGATGTCTGCATCCGCCCTTTCTGTTTAAATGCCATTATGGGACAATGGAGATGATAAACGCACCCTTCTGACTTTTTCTCTCATCCCAAAATAGCCATCTAAAATAGCTCTGACAACTCATGTCTTAGAATAAGCACTTGCCTATCTGTTGACGCCCACTGACTCCAAAAGGTACCTATGGATTTAGCTTAGACAAAAGCAATCACGATATAGGTTTCTGAAATTAACTGAAATCGCTGTCTGTGGATCTGCATGTCATCCAAATGAGTATTTTCAAGTTTAAGGTTGTATTTGTACAAATGTATTTGTACAAACAGGCTTCACTTCACATACTCAGTGCATGATGGCTTCATCTCCTACCCTAAGATTGACATTCTCAGTCTTGGTTCATGAGGGATGGAGGGCAATCAGTGCAGGCACATCCTCATCCACCCCAGAGAGTGAATCTTTTCATCTCCAGGGGGATGGGACATCTTGAGTTTTATATCACCCCTAAAATGTCCAGAGAAACTTAAGGAAAAATAACACATCTGATACATAAAACCCAGTGTAACAATAATTCTCAGGTTTTAAGTTTGCAAAAAGCCAAAGTTAAACAAGTCGTTGCAATATGAAACATTTGCAAATAGAGAGGAAAATCCATTATCCCCACTTCTCATATATTATGTTCCCTCACCCTCAAAAGCTGCTAAATCTCTTCCTTTTATTAAAAATGGTGCTTCAGCACCATTATTAGCTTGGTCTTGTCTTCCCTAACACATCAGTATAGGTTTTTATTTGCCCTGAAGTGAGTAAAAATAAAATCACAATCTTAAGCTTTGCTAAGCCTAAGTCATATTTAGAACCAGAGCTCTTTTGTGGTAACAAGTATGTGACAGTGGTCCAGAAAGAGAAATGCTCAGGGATTATTCATGCATTAAGTTGAAGAATCCTCCTCCCTCTCCTCCTGCACTCCCATGGAGGGGAGAAGAATGATGCAGTGGGGCTGTACACCTGCACCAGAGCCATGGTCCATACAGTGCCACTTGTTTCTCATGGCAAATTTCTCTGCTTTAGTTCCCTAAATGACACCATGAAGAAAAAGCAGTATCCTAACAGGAGTGGATAAGTGCATAAAATACAGTGTTGTGAGATTTCTGTTCAGGGAAAGGATAAAGGTCAGAAAACAGCTCATAGCTAGATGTCAGGCTGTGAATCGACTAGACTATGGAGGTTATGCACAGAGGGATGATCAACCAAAATATGCATATTCTGAGGGCAAAAACTGTCCAGTTTCGGTAGCCTGTAGGATTGCCCTGCAGCAGCATGCTAGGGCCTTAACAGTTGAGCATGCAGAAGACTTGCATCTTAAATTTCTTCACTATCCTTGCAAACAGCCCTGCTATCAAATCAGGAAATGAAGCTTTATTGCCCATCATTGAAAAAGCCCAATTTCAGCAAAAAAAAATTGAAACATACAGCAGGGAAGTGTAGGAAGGAAAAAAGTGGTCTCCACACCTTGAAATTATGAGGGACTTTGGAATGGTTCAGGTGAGAGCATTACCAGAGAAGTGTTAAACCTGGTCTGTCTCTATGTGAAGCATTTTATCAAGCTTTTGTACTTGGTGTGTTGCTTGTCAGCTTCAATCTGTTCTTTCTTCTCTCATCAGGAGGCCAAGAAGACCTCATCCTCTCTTATGAACCTGTCACAAGACAGGAAAGTAAGTTTCATCTGCTTTTCTGCCACTGCTCCTTATATTATTCATTTCACAATTTGGGGTCAGCAGAGTAGTAAGCTTTGCTGTGCCATCCCTAGTTTCTCTATGGCTCCCCTTTTATGGCCACTTGGTGTATTGCATAGAAAACAAATGATGTAAGGGTCTCCCTGCTAGCCCTCGGTTCCTAATAGTCTTACTAATAAGCACGATCATTAGTCTGCCAAATATTGATGTGGATTTTCTACATTTGCTGCAACATTGTTATATGGGAAGCATTTATTTTTTTTCCCATGTGATATGTGCCCTTAGCCCGTGTAGATGACCTAGGGACAGGCAACTGAAAATGGGAGCGCACCCACCTGATTTAATTGGGGGTGAACTCATATAACTGGGGGGGGGGAAAAATCCTACACTGTCCTTTCCATGCCTCCTGAGAGAGTCCATCCACAAGCATTTGGGTGTGATTTTGTTGTGCAATAGCAAATACAAATACTTCTGCATAGTCATTTGTCTACACTTGCATGGACCATCACAGAGTTCTGCAGAATGAGTGGTACTCATTCCGTTTTCCTTATCCATGTCAATAAATTAATTATTCATCAATAAAATGTACCCCTAAGTTTTCACTTCATACATAAAGGCAACAACTCTGGTTAGTGCATCTTTGGGAAGATTTACTGTTGTTGCCAGTAAGATCATCAAATATGCCTTTCTGTTTGTTGTTCAGTTAATTACACCAGGCCGGTGATTATCCTGGGTCCTATGAAAGACCGGATCAATGATGATTTGATATCTGAATTCCCTGATAAGTTTGGGTCATGTGTACCACGTAAGTATGATTTTGCTCCTAGTTCCATAGCTGAGTGAGCTTGGTTCCATCCATTAAGTAAATTGCTGTGAAACTACATGTAGCTGAGTTTCTCAAAAGCCATTTGTCCATCAGAAAGAAAAAGGGGAAAAGATCAAATAAATAAAGATTCTGAAAGGCTGGAAAGAATTTCTCATGTCCCAAAACCTATAGCAATTTTTAAACAAGGAGCCTTCTAGCTGTTCATTCAGTTTATGACCAAGTAATCTGTGGTTTCTTAAGATAAAAGTTTGAAATATTTGGTAAAATGTAAAGTGTTTCAACTCAATTACACCACACCCACCAATAAAAATCTGGAGTGATCTGTGATTGGTGTTAGATCTAGATTGTCTAATCTGAAAGCAGTGTTTTTGTCTTGGATCATTAGAGCTCACTGAGTGCTTATTTCAGGCCCTGATTGCAGTCATATTTCAATTAAAACTGTTGTCGCTGCAAATACCCCAGCTTAAAACTGCTAGAGATGAGATCAGAATAAGGCTTATAATTAAGGCTAAATTGAATTGATGGGATTGTGATTCATTTTATCACTGTAATAGGATTAGATTTAAAATCTGGAATGCATTATGTATTTGAGGTTTGTGTGTGATCCTGCTGAAAAAAAGAGCAGAATTCTGGTAACCCCTATTTTTATGTTAGCCTGTAGCTATTGATTGGAGGTAAACACCAGAAGGTATTACTACAAAAAGACAGGTTTATTGTCATAACTCCATTGAAAACAATATGTAGTAGGCAAAGATCTGCTCCTAGATGTGGGCACCTCCACTTAGGGTAGACCCAGCATTGCCCACTGTGCAAACCTGAACTACTGTATTTTGTGCATTAGATGTTGTTACAGTCATCTTGATATTCTGTCTTTTGTTTCGCGCAGATACCACACGGCCAAAGCGTGACTATGAAGTAGATGGGAGAGATTATCATTTTGTCATTTCAAGAGAACAAATGGAAAAAGATATCCAAGAGCACAAATTTATAGAAGCTGGGCAGTACAACGATAATTTATATGGAACTAGTGTCCAGTCTGTGAGATTCGTGGCAGAAAGGGTGGGTTGACACTAGTTTTATTGCCTGTTTTGTTTCCACATTGTATCTCAGACATGATTCTTCTGCCAAAAGTATAAAAATAGCTGCAAAATGGCATCCTAATATTTACAGGCTTTACAATGACTCCACAAGTGGAGTCTCTGACTTTAAATGACAACAACCTTGGTAATTTTTGTGCTTGGATGTAGTGCCATGGATCCAGGGATCTAACACGGCACCTCAAGTGCGTGCCAGAACAGCCTTTCCTCTCCCCCCTGTGAGACAGGTAAACAAACTTATCTCACTTTCACAGAGGCAAAGAACAAAGCACAGAAAGATTAAATTACTTGCCTCAGGTGAAACAGGAAGTCTTTGACACAAACAAGAGCTGAATTAACCAGTAAGAACCTAGACATCTTATTACTTTTATGAACTTATTTTTTCTCATTTCTGAAGAAAATCCTCTTCCCTCACAAAGTTCATCCCAGTAAGAGTAATATTTCCCATGTATATTTTATATTAGCACCAAAGCAAAGGGAAGAGCACAGGGGAGTCAAGTGCATGCCTTGTGGTCCCCCTTCCCTGGTGCTCCAGTAATGGCCCATTCCAGGGCACTGTGTTGCAGAATTGCTTCTCTTCTTCTGGCTGATCTGCAGCAAACCCTGAAAAAATAAGAACATCCTCATCCATTTGCCCAGGGAAGTTGTGAATGCTCCATCCCTGGCTGTGTTCAAGGCCAGGTTGGACATAGCCTTGGATGGCATGGTTTAGTGTGAGGTGTCCCTGCCCCTGGCAGGGGGGTTGGAACTGGATGATCTTAAGGTCCTTTCCAACCCTAACTATTCTATGATTCTATGATCTGTTTCCAACAGGGCAAGCACTGTATACTCGATGTGTCGGGAAATGCTATCAAACGACTACAAGTTGCACAACTCTATCCCATCGCTATCTTCATTAAGCCTAAATCCTGGGAGCCTCTGATGTAAGTATAAACTTCTTCAAGTGTTTTATTTTCAGGGTGCAGTCACAAGTGGCACAACACAGGTCTTGAGTCTACATTTTGTCCCCTAAAATCAGTAACAAGAGGAAGTAGGAACAATAGAGAGTTGTTCTTCCTCACTGTCATCCACTGTATCCCAGTATCTCAAGGAACAAGTTAAACCTGCCTTTGAAACTTCCACACTGGGACATGTGGGCTTCATGCTGGAGCATGAAGGACTCCCTTGTACTTGTTCCAGCCTGTGCAGCAGGTTCACCAAGGACTCATGCAGCACGGCTTGTCCCATTCAGTCTTGAGTGCTCTTGGGGTGTAGAGTCTGGTCAAAGGGGTGTCACGGGTTCAGCAGCAGCAAGGGTAAAAATGTGTCAGATTCGCAGTGCATGTCTCACCTATTCATCAGCTATAGGTCTCTAAGGGGGTAAGCAAGAACCCATGGGACTGGAGAGGGTCAAATATAACACTTAAAGAAGGAAAGAGAAGACACCAACTTTATGCTGTCACCAGGCAACCTAATTTCAATACTCAGAAAAACACTGGGATCCAGGGACCAATTAAACAACTAAAGTATAATAACTGAGAGGATAAAAAGTCCCTAAGATGCAGCCAATGTATGTGCATCAAGAGCAAATCAAATCAAACATATTTCCTTCTTTCATGAGATTGATATCAATAATAGTATTGCATCTTGATTTGGGGGACATTCTCAGTAGCAGCTTAGGAAAATATAGCCCAGAGGGAATTACTAGAGATCATGTCCACAATGAAATGCAGTCATTGAAAACGGCAATTGTTAAACTGGGAAGGTAACAGAAACCATGCAAGTTTATCTCGTGAGCTGGGTCCCTGTTTGGGACTACTTGTTGTTTTCATGAATTGCTTGAATGATGAATTGGGCAATAGTTCTGTAAAGTCTGTGAATAACTCAAGGCTGAGCGAGGTGGCAAGCACTTTTGAGGATAAGACTAAAACTCAGTGTAATATCAGTAAGATGAAATTCAGCACAGACAAAGGAGAGAAAATGAAAAGCATGAGTACAAGCAGAAAATAATTAAGCTATAGCACTGCAGAAAAGCATCTGGCGGTTGGGATGGATCACACCGGGATATGAATGGATGGATAATGTGGCTGCAAAAAAGGAAACTGCCACTGTGGGCTGTATAAGCATCAGTGTTGTGTAAGGGCACAATAGATGGTTATTTTGTTTTGCTGGGTATGGAGCACTCCTCAGCTGGAGTGCTGGCCCATGAATGTGCATCCTCCCTGGCTCTGCCTTTTGGTGATGAAGTTGTTGCATGTCCGGCCACATTACAGGGAATGATGCACAGTATGTGGTACCGGCACAGCCCCATCCTGACCAAAGCCATCTTGGATTGGATGACTTGACATTTCTTCCAGCCCTACAGTTCAATTGCATTTTGATTATGTTGCTGTATAGAAGGGGCAGGGTAGTCTGATTGCCTGTCTTCTGCATTGATTGTTTTAAAACAGATCTTAACCTATGGTTTTCCCATCCATAAAATATTTCCATTATTTGTTAATGCTAACATTGTCTCCGGAGCGAATAAAATCAAAACCAAAGCATAAATAAAAGTGGCCCTTAGTCTGAAAACTGCATTAGACAGAACCAGAAATGTGGCAATAACATAAAGGCTCCATTGATTTGGTGTAAGAACAAGTCCTTGCACAAACTGACTGAACAGTGTTATGAAGATGCAGGATATTATGGCAACCATCCTGTTATTAAATCAAAGCAATGCTAATATTTCACTTAGGACAAACCAGGTTATGCAGTTACCAGGATTTTCTTTACTGATATAAATTAAAAGTAAGCTGAAAGTCTTCACTCTCCAAAACTAAACCTGCCTTAGTGCTGACAGTATGGTAGGAACAAAGTGAAAACCAGTACATGACTTTGAATTCCTTGTTCTGCGAATATGCTGTGGAAGACACCCTTTATTACAAATCCAAACTTTAGTGGGACAACAGAAGTCCTTATATACCAGTCCTGCTTTGGGATTGTTTGCAGCAATATGGGTCATATAAATAAACTATGTAAACACAACACAACTCCTGAAATAAAAGAGAAAAATGTAATGAATTCAGGCACTCTAAATTAGCTTATCCCCTGCTCTCCACAGGCAACCTTTTAGCTAGTTTATCTAATGTGTATTTATCTTATCAAACAGCACCCAAAATGAGTTTCTAACAGCAATGAGAACACTTTTAATGTAAACAGTGTAATTACTTTTAAAGAACTGTCTTGAGAATAACGACATAATTCTGAATCATTTCATTTATTTAGCAATGAAACTAAACCACACAGGGTCTGGCTGAACAAATGCATACTCTATCCTAAGCAGTGGTGAGTTGTAGGGTGTGCACAGATGAACAGATATAACACCTTTCCAATAAACACTACTATTTTAGTGTGGAGAACTTTAACATGGTACACCAGTGCTCTATGGGAACAGAAAGAGGGTATTTTTATGACAGCATAACTATATTCAGTCTTTTTTATGCATGTAATTACTACAGCAAGAAAGTTATAGGTTTATCTGCCATATCTTACTCCTGTTCATACAAATGGGTTGAAAGTTCTTCCTTCCTTTCTTTTCCTTTCCTTCCTTCCTCCTTTCCTTTCTTTTCTTTTCCTTTCCTTTCCTTTCCTTTCCTTTCCTTTCCTTCTTTCCTTTCCTTCTTTCCTTTCCTTTCCTTTCCTTTCCTTTCCTTTCCTTTCCTTTCCTTTCCTTTCCTTTCCTTTCCTTTCCCTTCCCTTCCCTTCCCACTCAACTCTTTCTACTGGAAAGACTCAGTTTGATTTCTTATGATATCTGGAACTCATGTCCCCACCTGAACCAAGAAGTCTCCCTGGAAGACATGCTAGGTCCTTCTGGGGCTTCCCTATAGCGTTTACTCCAGGATTCCTTCTACAGGGTCAGGAAACTGTGCTGAATCCTGCCTTTAATTGTGATTTCACTTCACTTGATGGAGCCTTAGCCTCTATCAAAATCCCACTTCCATTTCGGCAGTTTGGACAACCTTATTCAGCTGAGACAGCCAGCTTTGGGCCTAGGAGATAGAGAGGTTTCTGAAGGTTCAGCTCTGGAGGCAAGAGTGCTCCAAGTGCTCAGTCCTTGAGACCTCCTGCCTCCCGGACTTACCCATGGGTTCCTGATGCCACAAATCCCTCTCAGTTAGCAGTTACCAGATTTGAGCCTCGTGTTTTGTTTGGGAGTGCAGAGTAATGGACCCAAAATAAAAGTTTAGTGGAAAAATGGGAAATAGTCTGGAAATGTGGGTTTATACTGCATAGAAATGAAATGAAAATACTGAAACTGCCAATGAAGTCATGGAAGAAATGAGTTTCACTGCTTGATTTTTGTATCAGTCTCAATCCACCTGTGATTCAGTTGAACTTCTGTTTTTAAAAGCTGTTCTGGTAAGAATCTAAACTTCTTAATTACTTCCCCTGTGTTTCTAGGGAAATGAACAAACGTCTGACAGAGGAGCAAGCGAAGAAAACCTACGATCGAGCAATTAAATTAGAACAAGAATTTGGAGAATTTTTTACAGGTATGTTTTTATTAAAAGCAATTATTTTTTCCCCAAGATATAGTCTTTTATTGTAAAAGAACTGGATCAGCTTTGTCTCTGGCCTAGGGTGTTATCAGTATTATCGGTGTTATCAGTATGGTATGCCCATAGTAAGGACTCCTTTGAGATTGCTGTTTCCCTGCAATTCAAGAGCAGTTGAGACATTCAACTCCTCAAAAGTTTGATGCCCTGAAGGAATAACTGGGCACGAATTTGATTCCTTCCCTTACCCAAAACTGCTTCAATGAAGTCAGTAAAAATATTGCATCATTGCATTTATACAGACCAAAAAACTCCTCACTAGCTCAAGGCAAGAGCTTAAGCTATGACTCATGGGAGAGAAGGAAAAAGGCATGTTCTTCCTGAGCTGGAAAAGAGCAAGATTTAAGACCTTCTCTCGCTCCCAGCATTTCCTTTGGCCAGCTTTAGGCAGCTCCCTACTCAGCGGGCTGGTATTTGTGGCTAACACTCAGAAGCCCCTGTTTGTCCCTTCACAATGCTGACAGTCTATGTATTCTGAACTGCAGTTGCAGATTTCTGCTGGTGGGACAAGGAATTTAAGAGTATAGACGCTGCTTTGTGTTGCAGTTCCTTTATCTTCTGTCAGCCTGGGCCTGATCTACTTAACTTTTGCAGCCAAGTATGAGTTTATTATAACCATGTCAGTGAAAGGTTAAGTTGTAAATCTGCTGCTACTCACTACTACAGTAGCTTCTACATCAAACTAAATGTAAAGCTCAACTTGCAATAGTGGGAGCCTAGCAGGCTGCCCTCCCCTAGGACAGGGCTGCTAGCTCTCTAAGCTAACCTAGCTCAGTCTCCTCACTACAAGCAGTGGGATGGATGTCTGCCATGGGGAAGTGCCATTGCTTTGGACTTAGTTGCCATCTGCAGGGGTATGACTTTTCCATAATGAACATCACAGTGTATTATTCCTTCTTGTTTCATCAGTATCTATAAGTACATTGAAACTCTGCTGACACTGGATGCTGTAGAATATGTCAATTAAAAGAAATATTGATATGTTTTCTCTACTGCAGCTATTGTCCAAGGAGATAGCTTAGAAGATATATATAATCAATGCAAACTTGTAATTGAAGAACAATCTGGGCCTTTCATCTGGATTCCTTCAAAGGAAAAATTATAAATTAGCCACTGCACCTCTGATTATGATGGGAGAATATTTAGAAGAAAACTATAATATACTATTTGGAGGCTTTCCTGTTTTTGTTGCATTTATGTTCCTTGCAGTCAATGTGAATTTTGATGAATGTACAACACAAAGTGTTTGAAGCCATGAAGGACACTGATGGGTCAAAGGGTAGGAACAAAAAGACTTCTACCATAAAAAGCAAATCTGTTGTGTGCTCAGAGCACCAGTTGTAGGTATAAACTTCTGACATGGAGACCCTCTGTCAAGGGGAGCTAGCCACCTCCTGTGCCCATGTGGACATCTTGATCGATTCCAATGGCTGAGTTCAGTGTGTTGATTACTTTAAAGAGAAGCTCCCAGCTCTTGAACCTCATATAGGGCTTGATCCTGCAAGGCGCTCAGCACTTGACCCCAGTTCCTACACATGAGTAGCCTGTTGACTTGGAGTCACTTGTGATCCTTCCCTGTGCCATTCAGTCCCATCAGTTCCAGTAGGACTATTCATATGCTCAAAGCTAAGCACAGGCTTAAGCATTTTGCTAGATCAGGGCCACATGCACCTTGCAAAATCAAGCTCAGAGGACTTGGTCCCCTTCCTACTGAAGTCACTGGTAGAGCACTCTTTGACTTGACTGGGAGGTGGGTCCTATCCTAAGCTTGTCATTGCACATTTGTAGTTGGTACACCTCGACTTTGGTAACTATGCACATCTTTTGAGTTCTGAAACCAAGTCAAGCATTTCTTTTTTCCCCCTTTGGAAACACTATTGCATCAGGAACTAATTACAATATAGTTTAATGGAGTTTGAGGGTGGGAGAGGATGGAAGCATTTCACATCATACACATGTGCACACAAACACATTCCCATGTGGACACACACATGTATGAGGACTCACAGCACCTATGTTGACAAGGAGGGGTACAACTGGGAAAAGCTTTAAAATTTTTGATTGTCTATTTTATCATTTATATTGATAGAAGGCACTTAAAGATGGAATAATTTATAAAAATAAAAATATATTGATGTATAGAAACTAATTTCTATAGGTAAAAATGTTTTTGTGAGATATTTTGTAAAGATTAATTAATTGAAAGATTAAATATTTACACCCTTGTGCGACTGTAAAATGTGAAGAGGACCATCAAGTTGCATTATCCCTTTTTTCCATAACAGATTCTCTATTGCTAATGACAAGCAAGATAATTCCTTAAATTCTAGTTGTCATCTTGTTTTTCTCTCAACTTAATCCTCTCCCTTGCCTCTATTTAATCGTGACGAACTCCTATGGAAAGATCTCTTGAGCTGACTGCCCTGTAGAACCTTTTCTAATCACAACAGGATAATGCATCTTTAAATTGAAGTGGACGATTTGTCAGTGCTTGAATGCAATTAGTAACTTCTTTCTTGGAAGGAGTCAGACTTCACCCCCAATGGTTTTTGATTCTTCCCGTTTCTTTAAAAGAATTAGCAAAAGCATTTGATCTTTCCTCTCTTTGCAGGCAGGCAGGTCAGCAACTAACTTGTATCTTCATTCATTTCACAGTCAACAAGGGTCTCAAAAGCAAAAACTGAGGCAATGGACGTTTGTGAGGGATTTGGGGGAAGTCTGTGGAATTGCAGTTTGGGGTGCACAGAAGGGGAGAAGGAGGCATTTTTTTCTCGCTTCACATTGCTCTTCCTTTGTATATTGATACCATTCTTCACTCTGACACAAGGAGACAACTGCAGGAGATGATATGATCACAAACTGAATTGCCTTTGCTGCTGCTGGACCAAGTTCCCAGTAAAACCCACCACTCTCCTGCCTGCTGTGCCGCAGGAGTCCAGTGCTTCTTAGCTGGTGGCTTCAGTAACCCTAATGCTTAAGGACATTTTAAGGGCAAATGCTAAATAGACTCCTCAGTTACTTGTCTATTTGAAGCTTACATTTCTACTCCCTGTCAAACTGACAGGTCCATCCAGCCAACCTCCGCGGACAGCGCGACTCGCTGGATGTGTGTAGAGCCACCAGCAGTGATGGGGTTAAAAACACGGGCATTTTAGTGGCCCTGAGGTGGCCTCTGACTTACTGCCCAACTACGGTAACTTTGAGAAGTTCACACTTCTGTAACTACTATTTTACTTGCCTGGCCAGCGCAGATTCATAACGAAGGGTTTCAGTTAAGTCTCCAAAAGAGCTTTGTAAACCAGAAGGGCTAGAAACCTTTATTTTTACTAAATATAAATGAATGAAAGCTTGGATTTTTGATAATTCTGCAGAAATCCACAGAGTGACCCCAGATCTTGGGAAGCCATGGATTTTTCCATGTGGCAAAGTACTATTGCCCCAGGTTGGGAAATAGCCGACCAGACCTGAAAAAAAAACAACAAACAAGTATCCTAAAGCAGGAACTTAACTCTAATTTTCAGCTCTGTTTTTAAGCAATCACATCTGCTTCTTTGTTTCTTAGTTCAGCATGCAGCCTTTTACGATACTATCCTACTAGTAACTCTTTTGCTTTGTCATGTGCTGTGCTTTACGGTGAACAGTAACACTATGGCTGAGTACAATCAATTTTTCCATCAGTCCTTGGTTACTGTAGTAACATTATTTATTTTCCCCTGTCTGTTGTTTGTGCTTCCAGTTTAGAGTTGCCATTGCACTTCCTTTTTTTTTCATTTTTCCTTTTTTTTTTTTTTTTTCTTTTTTAAATAAAACCTATATTTAAAACCAAATCAGCAAGAGAAGCAGTGAGAGGTCTTATTTCCCTTAGGACTTGTACTCCCATTTGTTTTGTGCATTGACGTTTTGCGTTCCATGTTTCAGCATCCTCCGAGCTGCAGCTCTATTTTGCATTGCAGCTGTTCAGAACATGCTGGGTGGTAGTGGGAGGAGGAAGAGAAACATAAGATTCATGCAGAATTACATCTGGTGCAAAATAAATACCAACCCATACAAAGTCCAAACTCACAACCCACAGCAATTTGCGCCCAAGACCATACTGGTGCTAACACAGCTTAGCATAATTAAATCCCTTTTTTTGTCCATATAAAAGACTTGCAAGTGTCTAAACATGAGACAAATGCAAACTCTGGACCCTTTAGGAAAAGTGCCAGATCACACCCCTGGTGCTATTTCTCATGTTCTGGCACAGTGTGTAGCACCATAGGGTCTAAGCAGAACCAAAATGATCACAGCTTTTTGTCCACCCATGAATGATCACAACGACATCTTGCTAGCTTTGTGCAGATGTGCAATATTACAACCTATTTATTTCTCCTTGCCACAGAACACCTTCCAGGCACTGACTCATGAAGAGCTTGCCAACAGGGCTCAGTGACATGGCACTCTTTACTGGCCTTACAGTCTGACCATCAGCCAGTGAAAGCGCCTCTTTCTTGCTTAATTCCCCCTTCCTACAGAGGTACCCTGTCCATGCTAGCATTTTGTACTTTCTTTGGTAGTAAAGGCTGTTTCTAGATAAATATTCTGTGATGTAATTGTGTTTGTAGCTAGCATGGTTTGATGCTCCGGTGTGGATAGGATCCTAGGAACCACTCTGTGAAAGTCAAGGATAAGAAATCTCTCCGTTGCACTGAAATTTCAAATCCTCATCCTGGAGAGCAGTGTGGAACCTGAGCTGATAACCACTACGAGCCAGCGACAGTGTCCTAGTTATCCACCTACCTACTTACATTAGTTTTCTATGGAGCATTTGTTGGTGTTACACTTTGGCTGTTACTTGCACAGTCAAATTGTATTTTTCTTTTGGTTTCCTTATATTTTATTCTTCAATTCGTATCCATGACCGGAGGATTCAGTGAGTGACAACACAGAAGGGTATTTGTAGGGAAAACAATGTTAATGGATAAAGTCTCAATCTTCTCTTTAAGCTGCAGATTCAAAGCCATAATATCTGCCGTGTTCAGAGAAAGTGGTCTTTTATCCTTCACAACTTTGATTCTCAACCTTTTTTCTCTTGAACATTTTGTCTGCCATGTTTTGCATGCGGTTCACTGTGCAACTGCATTCATGTGCTCAAGCCCATGCCTTGGTGGAATAAATGTATTTTCCTATTCCATTAAAAAACAGACATCTTTTCAATTAGTTCAGAATAATGAGGTTGTCTTTATGTAAAAAAAAAGGTTACCATTCCAGGTCACAAATCAGCATCAAGGCTAACAGCAAATAACATCTAAAATCTATTCAGCATATAGCTAGCCTAGATCCTCAGCTGGTGTAAATCACGGTCACTCCACTGGGGGAGTTGGACCAGATGTTTTTTAAAGTCTCTTCCAGCCCAAGCCATCCTATGATTCAATGATGGATTTCAGTGGAGCCCATCCCATTTACACCACCTGAAGTTACACATCTGCCCTCCCCATTACACCTATTATTTAGCATTACTGTAAAACACCAAGGCCACAGGATTAAACAGTAGCTCAGCTCTTTCCATCGTTGTCTACTGCTTACATTACTGCAGCACCCAGAGGGTCAAGTCATAGACCAAGATCATTTTGAGGTAGGGGCTGTGAAATTGCTGAACAAAAAGATACCCTATGGGTCAAATGCTATGGCCAGATTTTCAGAAGGCTTCAGCCCCACTTACATCTCACCAAGAGCAATAGGTACCACTACCCCTTTTGAGACTCTGTCTTTAGGGTCAGGAGCATGAGATGCGATCCATCATCCCTCACACCGCATTAGCAGCTTATGGCCCTGACCTAAGCTCAGGCAACTTGCCTTGGCGTAAAACATCATTTCTGGGGATGGGTGGTAGCCAGCATCCTAGGCAAGGTATATTGGGGAAAAATAAAAGAAAAAAAGGAAAAATAAGGAATTAAAAAGGCAACACTGTTGGCTCTTAGTGGGATAGCAACCTTTTAATTTCTGGATTTGTGTTCCTCAATTGGAATCGGCCGCTCCGAGTCTCCGAGTGCAGCAGCCTGTGCTCTGCAGGCTGCTCCATCCGGCACGCTGGCCGGCGTGCGTCTCTTGAGCAGGATGTTTCTCAGTCCAGCTGTAGTGTGGGGTACTCAGAATCTGAACTGGAGTTTACAGAATACCCTTGTCCAGCTTCCACTCCTGTTATGTGTAAATACTCTCGCGCATCCATTCCATTTGTGTAAAGAATAAAGCACACACGATTATAAAAATTAAGATGTATATTTCATACTAGCTGTGTCCTTGCTTATTTATTCCGGTCCAAGCTCTCAGCTGTGGTTCAGTTGTAAATGCTTGATAGAGTGTTTATAAATATGTCATGAATTTTATTATAAAATATTAATATTAAAGCATTTTTACACTTTATAGCAAATGGCTTCTTCACAAGGCATAATTTGTCTTTTTTCCTTAAAGCAGAATAGTAGAAGAGAATGAATATGCTCCTAACATGTCCTGAGATGGGTCACACAGGACATTCCTGGTCTCAGAAATGACTTTTTTCTTTCTTGCACTTTTTCTTTTCCTTTTTGACTTCAAATTGACATGAAAGTTGCCACCAAGAATATTGTCTCTGGTGAAGCACTGCCCCTTCCTCCTTACCGCACTTCTGCTGTGTGTTGGGCATCATCAGCACCATGGTGAATAACCATCAGAATACATCTTTTAAATAAAGAATTGTTCCATGTTTCTGACACACAGCACAGCCACTGGGATAAGGACTGTCTGTAACAATTACATGCTTGTGAGCAGCTTAGTGGAGCATAAACTCAGTTGTGCTATGGGGTCCCAACAGCCCAGGAACCTTTGGCCATCCCAAAGGCATTCTTGTGGGCTCCAGGGAGGCCACATGGACATTGTCCATCACTGGCAGAGGCAGAAACACGACAGCGATATTGCTTTCAAGTCTGCATAGGACCACAGAGCCTCCATATGGCTCTGGGAGCCACAACTGACTCTATAGGGGGAAAAAACTCTGTCCATGGGGTTTTACATGCATAATCACAAGGATGGTTAATTATCTAAACATTCATTGTGGTGCTTTAGACTTCTCCAGTAGATTTAGGAGAGGGAGAGAATCCAAACAACAATTCCCACTGATATGCAGATGAGCACAACTTAGGGAAAAAGAAACAGCAGTTAGCAAGCTATTTTTGAGATTCCAGCCTGTTTACTGAGAGGCTTCTCAAAGCAAGGTTACTGCTCCAACAACCTTGGCAACAAACTGGAATTGTTTTCCTGAGCAACACTGTACAAAGCGATCTGTAGGTGGGCTTTTCATTGCAGAGCAGCGTCTCTTATTCTATGGGGTTTGTGTGGCAAGGTGTTGGTAGCAGGGAGGCTGCAGGGGTGGCTTTTATAAGAAGGTGCCAGAAGGTTCCCCCAGACACAGCCAATGCCATTTGGCTACAAGACAGATCCAACATTGGCCAAGGCTGGGCCCATCGGTGATGATTTTAGTGCCTCTGAGATAGCATAGTTAAAGGGAAATAAAGCCTGCTCAACAGCAGCCTGAGATAGGTGAGAATATGTGAGAGCAACAGCCCTGCAGACACCAAGGTCAATGAAGAAGGAGGCAGGAGGTGCTCCAGGTCAGAGTTTCCTGGTATCCAGCCAAGGTCAACCCACCACACTTATTAAACTACTTTCTTCTTCATCCTATCTCTAGGCAAACCTGAGCTAATTCCCCAGACTGGGTTCTGCAAAAACAAGAGAAAGCTGGAAAACAATATTTATAAAATGCCCGGGAAGCAGGAAATAGTTAAAATTGCAGGAATCTAAACATGCTGAGGCTACTGATTCAGGACTCCATTGTCAAATCATACCCATGTAGCTTTAAAGACACTAACTGTGTCCCAATTTGAAAAGTTCTCTGGGACCAGAGCTGCACAGTAGTCCTGCAGTACTTCTATGTGCAGTGAACTAAGTGCTCTAATCCATCTCAGGAAGGTCATTTCAGGCTGATTCTCAAAGGAATTTAGGTATCCATCTGGCATCAGCAAGTTATTCATTGCACTATAATGATGGCACTTTGTAGCTGGCACACCGCAAGGCAATGACACCTGGGTCCCTATGTCAAGAATGGGAGAGCAGGAAAGTGCAGATCAGTTCCTAAATCTCTGCTAACACATCAGATCCTCATCCCCACCAGCAATTTATACAGCAATCAAACATCTCAGACAAGGCAAGGTCACCATAATAACCCTACCAGAGCAGAACTCACCAACAGCCCCATTACAAAGCCCATTGCAGGGAAGGTGATGCCATGGCTGCTTGGGTTGCATTGTCACCACTAAAACATGCCACCGCCACCAGTAAAACAGCCACAGCTGAACTGGTCTATAGACCAGTTTGGAAAGCTGTGGACAAAAGCACAGCTCTCCTACTCGGAGGAGGAGGGCCGTTCTGCATGACACCCACAGTCTCTTGCTGATGGAGATGGTTCCTCCCAACACGCTGGGGATGGACCTAATGGTGCCAAATACCCCAAGGAAGCAGAGCACAGTGCCCTGATACCATTTTAATCAGTGAAGAAATTGCAATGCTCACTGCAGAAGCTCATTAACTACTGTCAACTGCTCATTAGCCCTTGATCTAAGCAGAAGCAGGTGATGGCAACCAGGGAAAATGAATTAGGTCTAATATATCATTAGTGTAATAGTAATAGGGTTGTTATAACATCAGTAGAAAAGCAACGCACAGCTGGTGCCTCCACTATACCAGCTGATTAACTGATGTCTCAGGCTAAACAGCTAGCCCTAATTTGAGGGCTTGCTCTGGCATGTATGGATAAAGAGCGTCCACCTAAGCCTCTTATGAATTCCCTTCCACACAGTGACTCCCTGACACTGCCAAAGACTTTGCCTTGCAGTAGAGTCTAGAAATGCAATAGGGTATCAGATATAAATTAAAACTTGCAGATGCCTTTAAGCTGCTGAATTCTGAGATAGGCTTTAAACATGTAAGAAAAGTACAAAGGTTCCGGGAAGCTGGAGTTAAATCCATCCCTAACAACAGCCCACATGAGGTCCCAGCCTGCAGCAGAAACCTACCAGCAGCATCACCAGACCCTGTCTGATCTCTGCCTGACCTACCTGCCCTGGCAAGCTGGGCTGAACAAAGATCTTACCAGACTCCAAGGAAACATTACCTTTAAGGTCTTCTTGCCACCTTCTCCCTTTTTCCCAAGAGCGGGTGTTGCCACTGTGCCATCTGCAATAACAGATGGTCAAGGAGATGTTACTATCTTCTAACTCAAAGCACAGGCTTAATTGTCACAGTCATCGCCATGTTTAAGTATTGAGAGTGTCAAACCTATGTCAAACACTCATTTCTTGCTCTCTACTGTAACAGGAAGTATTTAAAATGCTGTCAACCCAATGACTTACAGAATGAATCAAAAGGGTCTGAGGGCAAATGCTTGTCTTTCATTCCTGTCATTGCCTGTACACGACAGAGGTTTGGAACAAGGCTTTGCAGGGTACAGGAGTCACAAAAGCACCCTTTTTCCTCCTCTGGTAGTGTATTTATTGGCCGTATTCTGCCTGCCTGGATGTGATTTGTTGGGAGTCAGTTGCTGAGTAATGGCAATGCACCTCCAGTGAAATACTAGATAAGTGTTTTCTAAGCTTTTAACTCCTCATCTGTAAATAATCCTTCTTTAATAGGGCTGGATTTGCTGGAGGTAAGAACGCTTATCAGCTTACAATATAATCTCACAGGCAGCATATCCAAAGCCTCTTTTTTTCAATAGACACCACATCATCCTATTTTAGTGATACCAAATGGGAAGGAAAACACTGTTCTGAGGCTGTGCCTGCTAAACAGAGAAATCCCTGTAGATAACCAGCTCCGAAGCAATTGACAGGAGGAGCATTCCCAACTAAACAAACTTTGGTGTTCACCTGAGCTTAGTCGATGGTGCAATTGGATTTGGGGAATGGGTGCAGAGTATGGAGGTGAAGTAAGTGGATAGTGCCTCACTGGGCTGGCTGGATTCAGGGTAGGAGCTCATCAACTATAGCAGGCACGGAAGTGAAGCCATAGGTCTCATACAGAGCTGATGGAGGTATGGGGAGGTGTCACATTATTCCGTCCCTGCTTCACTCCATCAACCAGCAGAGTTATGGATGGAGGATAACAGGTCACTAAGCACAATGTTAAATAGGGCAAACACCAATTTCAGTGCATTAAAGAACCCGAAGTAAAACACCAGGGATGAGTCAAGCAACAATTCATAGTCCTATGGAAGAAGCCAGTTGTTAATGGAACCTTTTCTCATGGACACAAATCCCCAGTGACCACAAATTTCTGCCCTAAGTATAGCAACTCCCTTCCATTATCCAGGAATCGAGGCACCACAGTGTGTGCCTGAGAGTGACCCAGGCAGCCAAGGCACAATCTCTCTGCTCTATATCCAATACATAGAATCGCAGAATGAACTAAGTTGGGAAAGACCTTTAAGATCGAATTCAACCTTTACCCCATCACTGCCAAGGCCACCACTAATCCATGTCACTGAGGGCCTCGTCTACATGGTTTTTGTGCACTTGCGAGGATGGTGAGTCCAGCACCCAGAGCCCACAAGCTCTGCAACATTTGGATGCTCACACACTTTTCAGGGCAGCTCTCCAAAGTCCCTCACGCGGGTACCCAGGCACTATGTACCCGTCACAGCCCAGCCCAGTGCAAGGAACACATACAACAAGTTTTCTATATAGCTGTCAATGCAATAAAGCCAGTATCCTGCTGGATCTCCCAGCCTGGCTGCAAAGCTTTTGGGAGGAAAGTGGTGCATACACACAGAGGCCATGGTATCTCATGGAGGGTTTGCCACCTTGGCTGGAGCAGAGTCATCAGAGCACTGGAGATACAAGTTGCTTAGGAATTAATTTTCTTGATAGCAGCTAGAGCTCAGTCTTCCGAAGCCTCACACAGAGACAGCCAAAGATTTATACTTGCCCTCGGTGATGCTTGCTGCCCATTTCAGGTATGATTAGGGAATCCATCTCTACATGATGTGTGCCCACGGTGCAAGGAAGTAATAATGCCACCTCTCACTACCCCACTATCTGCACGATCTCTATTGTGCCAGGACAGTGTAGATGAGAAATGATTTAAACCACCTTTATTGCTATTTTTTAGCCTAGAGGTGCAAGTGCAGGCAGGAAACAAAGAAAAATTACAGGAGAGTGATATTTCATTGCTTGAGCAATGGTAGGAAAGGTACAAAGAATGTGGAGGTGAGGCAAAGAGAAGAAGCTGGTAGCAGAGGAAAGGATTGGCCATGCACAAAAACGAAGAAGGCTGTGAAACCAACAGTTGCAGAGCCTGAGGACACTGTCCAAAGTGATATCAAATCTAGAACTGCTCACAGGGGGCATTAGTCTCTCAGGACAGTACTTTCTTATGCTTCAAGAATCACAGAATCACAGAATGGTTTGGGTTGGAAGGGACCTTAGAGATCATCCAGTTCCAACCTCTTGCCATGGGCAGGGACACCTTCCACTAGAGCAGGTTGCTACTTAACCAGGGTGGGCAAGTATGGCAACCAGAAACCCCCTCCTTAGAAATAAGACAGACTAGAAGGCCTCACAATTTAATCTACCATACCAAGATTCCCTCCAAACAGCAGCTGTGATGCTCATACCTGGCTCATGGGCTTCTCCATGCAATGGATCTGTTCATCTCTGTGGCTTGACTTGCTCTCATATGTTGCGGGACAAACAAACAGTTCACAGTACTTGCAAGTGACGGGTGCTGTCCCCACAAGCACTGACCTGATCATGGCGACAGCACCATTTCCATCAGGAATGGAGGGGTGATAGGGAAAAGCCACACAAGGTCAAGTCCCACATGTGTTATGAATCCAGATATTGGGCAATGCTATGGAAACTGAAGGAAAGGAGAAGAGAAAAAGGGCTATCACATCTTGCCTGATTTTGCCCTATCTTAGTACTCCTGAGGTGGAAGGCTGCAAGTTCTTTGAAAATCATTCAGCCTCCATTTTACATGAGCAAAGCTTTGCAGGTACTATATTGACACATTAAATCACATCCATGATGGAACTGAGCCAAGACAATGTGCCAAGCATGTCTGCTCTTTCTAACTGTGTCAAGGCACCTACCTTCCTTGCTAACACGTACTTCTTAACAGTTCATGCTATTTCCATAGGTCTACAGGTTACAGCAGCACTATGGCTCACATTAAACCACTCACTGCCCTAAAGATGTCCTGATCAGTGGGGATGAGAGAGAAGGGGAAAAAGTAGTATAATAATTCAAAAGGTTGGTGCAGCCATGAAAAGCTGACTCGATGGTATCAAGGATGTAATGAAAGATACCCTAAATCTACACCTTCCCAGTCACTTACAGCACTGTATCTTCAGCAGCTACTGACCCTGCTGGTCCTGGGACATGTGTCAGAACTAACTTACACAGCCAGAATTAAAGAGGAGGAGGATTGTGATGATGATGATGATGGTTGTGATGATGACAATAACAACAACAACAAAAATAAAGATTTTCTGCCCAGTTTGAAATGTCAAGGGCTCAGCTACATGCCAAAAAGAGATGGAAAGTTGAATGTACTTGAACTTTTCATGAAGAAATAATGCCTCCAAAATGTCAGTTCAAAAATGTCACATATTCTGACATTCAGGGCTCGGAATATATCATTTCAGACTGACAGACCACAGAAAACCCATATTAGCTGGTGGCTGGTGTTCTTTAGTATAAAAACACCTTAAAAAAATTTATCTTTTGGTCTAGCCAAGATTGGCTTAGATAAACCTAAAAGCTAAAAGGAAAACATAAAAAGTTTGTTCCAGACAGTGTGACCAGCTTTGCCCAGACCCTTGAGAAATTTCCACAGTGGAATATGAATTTTATTATGTGATATGAGCACTCACTTGACAGAAAGAGAGATTTGTGAGCCATTAGTAAGAGATCATACCATACACTTACAAAGATCAATTCCCATCTGACAGTGAAAGTAGGAGAAAAATGACAAATGTGTTATAGAGCAATGATTAGAGATTTTGACCACCCGAATGTTAATGTGTGTTTGAAAATTGATCTGGAACTAAGTAAATCTGAGAAATAGGAAGCATCCGAAAACCTTCCTCCTTCTCAAACACCTATTGAAGCCTTTTTTTCTGCTGATTAATGCTCATGAAAGAATCATTTTAATTGTATATTTCAAATAATTTGTGTTTACACCAGCAAACTGTAAGTGCGGCAGAACTACAAATGGAGGAAGAGAAGATAGCTCAGCAAAAACTGTATGGATGCTTTTCAGGTTGTAGGAAAACCAGCTCAAAGGTGATGAAACAGAGGGGCTGACTGATAGAAACCTTCCATCCACAGTGATGGCTCAGGGGAACTGTAGGACACACGGAATGAATTAGGAGATAGAAAACAGCATTCAGATTGAGGGGAGATTAACAGTAAAACAAAATCTGTAAGAATGGGAATGGATTTAGTGGAAACCAGCATGGTCAAAAGAGGAAGGGATGACAATGGAGAACTAGTCTGCCCAGAAATGGACCTATTTGAAGTACAAGCCCTAGAAAAATATTCATCAAAACATGGTGTGCCGAGAGGACTAATGCTCTTCACCTACAATATGCCATTAACAAAATGCCTTCAAAACCGTCAGAGGACACTACACACGAGTGCCTCACTGTCTGGTAAACAGCTCTAAAATGGTTTCAGAGCTATAAATTTTCACTTGCCCATTTTTTTTCCATCCAGGAATCAACAAACCCTCCCATAATCCTTATCCAACAGGCAATATGCCTAATATGATGCTACAGATACCACATCTTACCCACTTGGAGATACTTGGAGCAGTCAAATTTACTGTTTTGCCTCTGTCTCTCCCCAGCCTAGAAACTGGCCTCTTACTAATCCTCCTGTATAACATACATTACTTGCATAACTGCCTAAAGCAGCTAAAAGGTTTCTTCCTAAATGGGAATCTGTATTTGAAGTATTCATCACCTCAATCACTTACAATGGCCTCTAGCACCAAGCATTAAGCACAGATAGCTAAATGAAGGAATATATTTTTCGTCCATACTCAAAGCAAGTTCTCTGTCCCATGACACAAGCCCAGGTAGAACCGCAGAGCAGTGGTTGCTCAATGAAGGACTCTGACCCAACAACTTCACATCCTAAGAGTGTTTTCTTTAACCCAAATTCACTTTGTTGCAGAAGGTAACTCACCAAACACCCCATATACTCATCATTGCCTCTGAATTTAGCAGCAAGCAGTCCATCTTACATATAAGAGATGTTTCTCCTTATTCAGCAAAGATTACCCAAAGGGTAAACCTCTGTGACTGCAGATCCCATAACTTAAAGACTACACTGCAAAATGGTTCACAACCACATAACATCTCTAAGCCAAGCAAATCTGCTTTTGCACACTGAACCCAGGCATGTTTTCTTGGCTGGTTCTTCTTACTCTTGTATTATAGTCATAACAAATAAGAAATAATAATTGAGAAGATCCCCTTATTTTAAATTTGTCATCTGAGGTCACCATGGGACAGTACCATAAATTTGGAGCTCAGCATTTGCCAGACATAAAGACTGATAAAAGGGTGTTAAAGACAACATTATAGCAATCCTGTCAGCCAAGCCCTATAGTCTGTGAGAATGTGAGGGATGCTGATGGGGTTTCAGAAGCTTGAAAAAGGTCTCAAGTAATGTCAGCAGCGTGTGTTGAAAAAGAAATTGAAGATGGCAGGCCTAAAAATCTAGTGGAATAAAGATCTGTTGAAACATAAAGTGTCATTTTTCATCAGAGATCAAGTGAAGCTTAGTCTACATGTGTTTTTTCTTAACAACAGTACACTTTTACTGTTTCTCACTTGGTTTGAAAGTGCAATAGTAGGTTTATGTCATTTTCCGCCAAAACAGATTGCCCAGCAAGCTGATCTTTCAGCTTCAGAGTGCAGTAAAAAACTGCTCTTTACCTATCACATATTTTTAAGCTGTTGAGTTTTCCATTAATAACAAAAAGTGTCAATTGCATTTTCAGCTGAGGAAACAGTCCTGGCTGCTTTCAGGTTATTTCTTTTGTCAGTAACTGCTCCCCATCAGTGACACATTAGTGCCAGAGCAGTGGGCAGATTTCAAGTCATTTAAGTTTACCAGTGAAACCTGAGACTAAAAGTGATTAGAATTCTAGTTACAGGCTAAGAACTCATGGTAAGTGGGAAATGCCCCATCCGTGGCAGTGTTCAAGGCCAGGATGGACAGAGCCTTGGGCGACATGGTCTAGTGTGAGGTGTCCCTGCCTATGGCAGGGAATTGGAACAGATGATCTTAAGGTCCTTTCCAACCCAAACCATTCTGTGATTCTATGGAACTGTTGGGTTTCTGTTTGTTTGTTTGCCCTGATGCAATATGTGATGTCTAAGACCAGTAAGCAGAAGGAAAGGAACTTTCCATCCGTCCCTCATGGACTGGTCCTGGCTGGGTGATCCAAGGTAATTTTGTTGATGTTTCCTTCTTGCTTGCTCTTTAAAACATCCAGTTTCAGTGAAAACTCAGGAGACATTGATCAGGTGATTCTGCCACCAGAAAACAAGGAGAAGAGAAGGAAGGCTTGTGCTAAGAAGGTAGTGTCTAAAAGCGTCCCAGGCACTTGCTTGCTCTAGACACTGGCAGAACTGTGTAGTGAAGAACTGATAAACTCAGTGCTGAAACTGCACCAGTACACACCAGTAGCAATGAGGGGTTGCATGGTCCAGACCTCATCCAGAAGCTTGATGGCTGCTATATGCAGGAATATATGCACCCCTGATAAACCAGAGTATTCTCGTAGGAGTTTTCCAACTACCTACCAAGCAGCCACATATGTCAGTTTGACCCTGCATTTATGAAAACACAGTTTGGCTCGGTTTCACAGATGCTGATGAAGCCACACGCAACATTGTGTGAATTATCTGTTATTACTAATTACAGCTTGATTCTGTTAACTGCAGAGCAGGTTATAGAATCATAGAATAGTTCGGGTTGGAAAGGACCTTAAGGTCATCCAGTCCCAACCCCCCCACCATGGGCAGGGACACCTCACGTTAAACCATACCACCCAAGGCTCTGTCCAATCTGGCCTTGAACACTGCCAGCGATGGAGCATTCACTGGGCAACCCATTCCAGTGCCTCATCACCCTTACAGGAAAGAATTTCTTCCTCATATCCAATCTAAACTTCCACTGTTTAAGTTTGAACCCATTACCCCTTGTCCTATCACTATAGTCCCTAAAGAATAGTCCCTCCCCAGCATCCTTATAGGCCCCCTAAAGGTTATTCTTAAGAAATAATGGTTGCAATCTGTGTCTCCCTGAAACTCACACCCTACAGTGAAATACCAAATTGCTGGGACTGTCCTTCCATTTTCATTCCTTTCAGCAACAATGTCAGCTAAAGCAGTTGCCTCTCTCAGTCCCCCCATTTTCTGCAAGGCTGTTTTTGACATGAAGCAGTTCCCTGGAATGGCTCACCCCTTGAGAAGAAGCTAGGGCAGACTTTAAATGCTCTTCAACCACCTACAAGTGATAAGCAAATGCCCCAGTAAACTTCAGTATCCAACATTTATGATTCATTCCTTTTCCTGGGGAGCAGCCATGTTTTTTCAGCACCAAAACATCTACCCAGAGCTCTGCTGATCTCACCAAAAGCACCTGATCTGCTGCTGCCCTCAAAAAAGTACAAGGGCTTAGAAAATACCAGCAGACGCCCATCTGTGCTTGAAACACAGAGAAAATCAGATCATCTATAGATGACTATAGATGACTTCAGGGGAAGTTTAGATTGGATATAAGGAAGAAATTCTTTACTGTAAGGGTGGTGAGGCACTGGAATGGGTTGCCCAGGGAAGCTCTGAATGCTCCATCGCTGGCAGTGTTCAAGGCCAGGCTGGACAGAGCCTTGGGTGGCATGGTTTAGTGTGAGGTGCCCCTGCCCTTGGCAGGGGGGTTGGAACTAGATGATCTTAAGGTCCTTTCCAACCCTAACTATTCTATGATTCTATGATCCTATGATCCTATGACTAACAAAGGATCCTCTTTGGGGCTGCACTGGGAATTGAGTCCCATCTTCTGTGCTTGTCCTTGTAGTCAGGCCAGAAAAGACACCCTTCCCTATGAGGTTAAATGATGGAAGTGGAGCTGACCTCTGGTAAATATTCTTTTCCCTCTATGTCCTTTAGAAGATTAGGAACAACCAATAGGCTGGGTTTTCAGAGCCATGTAAAAACTCTGCCATCCACAAGCTTTGAAATTGTAGGACACAGGATTACAGGAGAAGGGGAAGCATCTAGTCAGAAGGAGGAAAAGGCATTATAATTACATGTAAATAGAAATCATAAGTCAACTTATCTAAAGAATCTCCTTGAGGGTTTTTTTGCGTGAATTTTCAAGATTCCTTGTAACCTCACATATCTCATTGAATGACATTGTACTTGCAAAGGCCGCCTGCTTTGCAAAGTCTCTAAAAACCTAACGCCTCCATAGGGAGAAAAATAATTAAAAATTAAAGAATAGGTCACAAAATACATCTATAAGCTGATCCTGAAAGACATTTTCATGCAGCTTTTATACTGATAGGAGTGCTCTTGTAACTTTAGATCCTTACAATGCACGCAAGCCAACAGACATCCCTGGTCTCTGGTTTTCCTAGTGGGGCTCTTCATGTGACAGAGTATCTCTTACTGGATGTTTTCACAAGATCAAGACCACATACTCAATAGCTTCATTTCCCAGTGACCTCAACAGCTTGTAGCATCTCAAGGACTAGTTGTCTTTGCAGTCCAACTGCTGTTTCAACCTATCTTTGCAGTGACAATGTAATTGCATATGTTCTGCAAGAAATATAGCAGGTACCTCCTTGGTATGTATCACTCAAAACATAAAACATAGGCATTCAGGAAAATAAACAGGATTGCAGAAGGACATCATAAAATCATAGAATAGTTTGTGTTGGAAAGGACCTTAAGATCATCTAGCTCCAGCCTGCCTGCCATCGGCAGGGACGCCTCACACTAGACCATGTCGCCCAAGGTTCTGCTTTGAAATATCTTCACTTTATGAAGACATTCACATATAAATTTTCTCAGCCATTGCAATTCCTGTTTCTTAATTCACACAAGTCATGGGCATTAAAAACCCACAGGCATCCTGGCACTGACCCCTCTGGAGGCAGACTTGATCTGCAGATAGACCAGCCAATGACCACATCACTTTTAATTATTAAACCAGCAAAGGTGTCTAAGGTCAAGGAGGAGGTGAGCACTGGTCTGGCCTGTCCAGCCCTGGCTATGCATTTCTCTGTCACCACTGTTTCACCACAGAAATCATGGCACTAATGAGCAGCCTAAGGGTGGAAGAGATCCTGTGTCAGTGACCCTAACCCATGGCTCAGGCCAAGAATGTGTCAAGGTAAGATTTTATTAGTCTACTGCTAAACAGTATGGTCAGAAAACATGATTTCTTAGGTTTACTGAGTTAATTTCAAAGTTAGTTAACTCATTCCTTTATTGAAGAGTAATGCACAAGATGGTCAGGTTGCCTTTTTCTTTTTTTAGCTGGCAACCAGAGGATGATGTCTTATCTCTTTCTTGGTTGTTTTGGCAACCGCTTCTTATCTCTTATTCTTATGGAGCAATCCTGCTATTGAAAAAGCCTGCCGCCTGACTTGCCTGGCTCCTCTCTGTGCTGCTGAAGACTTAGAGGACAGCTCAACCCTCGATCTTCCAAGGCAGATGATGGACTGAAACTGAAAGTCTTGATTCCGTTCTGGCTTCTTTCCATGTCTCAGGTTCCCCATCTGGAACATACAGATGGTAAAATTACCCTTCCTGTAACAGGAAATTCATGCTTGAAAGATGATGATAAATTGATATGTGATACAGACAAAAGCAAAACCAGAATTATTTCAGGCCTTATTCAGAAGGAAGCCTGAGTTTAAAATTTCCAGTTGTGTAAGATAATGCTGAATAAAGACAGACAGTGGCTTCTTGCCTTCCCTTGCTCTGCGTGCAAGACCACACGTCCTAGTGCAATGTCCTTGAATGGATCTAAACCAGAGTTGCATTTGGTCTCGGTTCTATCCGTGCTTTTATGCACTGCGCAGCAGAGGGCTTCTGGCTGTCAAAAGCTTACTTTCTATCCCTCCCCGGAGGCATTAACTTACTTACAAAACCAACTTCCACAGAAGCACAGTCTCAGCATTCAAACACTGAGCACGTTTTACTCAGTATTTATAGGCCAAGCCAACAGATTTGAAACATAATTAACTCTCACCAGATGTAACATTTTTGTTTTCATCTCAGCACCATCCAAAAAGATGAGAAAATTCTGCCCTTGAAATATTCACCCATTGAAATAGCAACAAATCTGAGCAAAAGCATATGCAAGCTGATCTAGTCAATGGTAAACTCTTCAGATCAGTACGAGCGGAAGGGATCACCTCAGCAAATATATGGAGTGGCTTTAGAAAGTAAAATCTGATCTGAAAAGCCAAATAGCCATTGCAATTGGAGATGAATTATTAAACAGATTAACACTCATAACAGTGAACTTGCAGAAACACACAGTCTGTATACTTCGGGATGCAGAGCAGAACAAGAAGAAATGAGGTCTTGGGGAATTTTTTGGGAGCTGAGTCAGCTGGAAATTTCCTGCTGCTTTCTCTTAAAAAGACAGTTTTCCCCGAGGAAAATACACAAAGGGGAAAAATAGAAAAGATGGTGGGCAGGTGTAATATAGCCCTGCCACTTACCAGCTGCTGAGACTTTTTTCTTCCTCTGTGAATGTCTTTATGCAAAACTTCATGAAAGCCATGCACATTTAGATTGACAGATGATGTCAATGTGGGTCACTTACTCTAACTAGCTGGATGCTCAGAGACACACTGGCTCATGCCAGCTGTACGCTTTGGCTCTCATGTTCATTTCCAAACACTGCATCACATTGAGGGAAGCCAAGAGTACATTACATATGCAAGTCCAATGTCACCCAGCCTTGGGAGAGTGAAGGATGTTGCCGCTCCTGCTGGCTGGTGAACAGGGTGAGCAATGCAGAGGTTTTTTCAGCCTTCCAGTAGCCCTTCCCAGGGTGCCCTTGAGGGTGATAACTCAGTGGCTGTCGTGGTTTAAGCCTCTCAGGCAGTTCACTCACTCACTCCCCCCTCTTTCTTCTCCCCAGCTCCAGGGTGGATGGGGAGGAGAATTGAAAGAATGCAACTCCCACAGGTTGAGATAAGAACAGTTTAGTAACTAAAGTATAACACAAACCACTACTGCTACCACCAATAATAATAATGATAAGGGAAATACAAGGGAAGAGAATACAACTGCTCACCACCCGATACCAAGCCCAACCCAGCAGCAAACCCCAACCCCTTCCAGGCCTCTGCTCTCCGTTTTACATCCTGGGCATGATGTGCTGTGGTATGGAATAGCTCTTTGGTTTGTTTGGGTCAGGTGTCCTGTCTCTGCTTCCTCCCGGCTTCCCCTCCTCCCTGGCAGAGCATGAGACTCAGAAAGTCCTTGGTCAAACCAAACTTTCTAAGCCATAACTATAAACATTGGTGTTATCAGCGCTGTTCCCAGGCCAAAAGTCAAAACCACAGCACTGCACCAGCTACTCCGAAGGAGAAAAATGACTGCTACTGCTGAACCCATGACAGTGGCCAAGGCTGTTTTTGCACTGTTCTCACAGTGTGTTGAAGACAGTCCATAAGACCACTTATTTATGGAGGTTTGGAAACAAGCGTGCTGGAGAAGCATGTCCAGCATGTGTGGGCTGGAGTGATGGGGCACAGAACAAGGAAACAAAGAGGGACAGACTCCTTCCAAAAATGCCACATTCCTGACAATAGGAATCAATTCCATTGTCCACAGCACTGCAGAGTGAACGGAAATGAGCAGTGGAGCAGAAGTTACCAGATCATATCTGGGCTGCAGTTCTGCTGGGAAGTGTCCACAAATCACCACAAACTGAGAATGAGATGAACCTCTCCAGCACCACAGAGACTTTGAACGCAGACACAGTCAAGGATGACCAAGGTGTGAGGATAGCTCCTTGCTATCCCATTTACAACCATGGGAGAAGAACTGGATTAAGATTTTTTATACCACAATATCCTGAGAGAGTACTGACAGCCTCACTGCTGATCTGTTAACATTGTCGAGCACCTATACAATATAACTTGCTTTGCCAAGTACTGACACAAAGCTAGGACTAATGCTCAGGTAGATGAGTATAACCAGTAGCAGTCAAGGCTTGTGTTTTATTCTGAAAGAAGTATTCGATAAGAGGTTACAAATATTTTCCAATATTAATCTTCTATGTCAGCAGATGCTGTAATTTCTATTGATCGCTACCTCATTACTGGAGAAAGGCAACCCAGGAGATAAACAAGCAGCCATAACTGGAGAATTGGAGAGGGTGGGAATGTCTGGAAGTTGTTTTATCTAGCTGTAATTCTGCTCCATGTTCAGGAGACACTGATGCTTCACAGAAATCCTTCCAATATTTGTACCTCTCATTGCAGCATCTTTTCAATATTTGTAGCTCTCATTTCAACATCTACTTGATTATGTTTGTGAAAGCTGAAAAAACACCTTTCGTTTCGACTCAAAATATCACGAGTAAGGCAATGTGACATTTGTTTTTAAATGCCATGTCTTACTGCACTTCCTGATTTTTAAAGCCTTTCTCACATAAGTAAAACTTTGTGCATTTAATGCCATGTCATTGATCTTAGTTTTTAAGCTATTAGTGACTCGCCCATCGCCCCTTGACTCCTGTTCTTCGTCACTACCTAGAGAAGTATGGCCAGCAGTCTGGTTGTATTTTTGGCTTCAAAAAGGACTTCAGGGGGTTTAAGACACTTATTAACCATTTCTGTTCTTTCTTTCCTACACTTCCCTCCATAAAATAATGACAGCAATACTTAACTTCCTCATATCTTTAGTTTTCTTACAGTGCACAGTGTGAAATAGAGACAGACCTCAAGTACAGGTTTCCATAGCTCCAAGTAGATGTGCACACGATTTCTACTGGGGCCAGGAGGCACTGCTGTTATAGAAATGATAATGTCAATGCACCGCCTGTGGGGGTGTTATCTCTCACTGAGAGGGAAAAGACCTATGAAAACTGGTTGAGTTATTGTTGCTGTCTTTGCCTGCATGTTGCAGCACTACCTCTCTGCCCTGTATAAACACAACTGCAGTGCAAAACACCCAGGCAGAAGTAACAGGCAAATTCTGCTCACATGTTAACCTCAGATCTGCACCTATGCATTTCACCTCAACACTCATCAATCCTAATGGCTTTGTAGGGGACGTGCTCATCTCAAAGCAATTCCTACCGGTCCATCACCAATTAAACCTATGCTGCCATGCTCCTGTGAAACAGGGAAATTGGTGATAATGTGGAAGCAACAAGAGGAAATTCAGTGAGTTTCTTTAGACTGTGAATCAGTTTCCAGATTAATGTTGTAGATCAACTGCTTCATTTATTTAGAGAGTGAATTGGATAAAGTCACCGAAAATGCATCAGAGAAGAACTCAGCTCCTGGAGGATGGACCAGGTGAACAATGAAATTTGCTTGAACTCTGATCATTTTCTTCTCTTTCTGTCTGAAATCTGGGCACTATTTCTACACTTCTCCAGAGGAAGACTAAAAATGAACAATGTGTAAGAATCAGTGAAATCTCTTTTTACTACAACAAGAAAAAGCTGCCTAGTGAGCAACTGGGATAAAAGGACAGTTTCTGGGAGTGACATGAACAATAACAAGCTAAAACTATATCCACTGGCCTCATCTGGCCTATTTACCTAGTTATGACTCCACTGGCTGCCATGAAGTTATTCCTGATTTACCTCCAGTATCATTAAAAGGGCTCAGCAATAAAAAAAAAAAGTGATATAACTGGGACACTTTTTCTACCTGCTCAGAATCCATATGCCATTCTTTTATCTCATTGCTTGTATTTAACAACGTGCATAAAGCCAATGAGGGTATTACAGTCTGTAGCCTATTGTAAACAAAAATCATTGTACCCCTACCCTGATATCCTGGCTTGGTGATATGAGTCAAGTCGCCTTTTAGGGGGCTGAGGATAAAGTTGTGCAACACAAGTAGGAAGAACAAAGCTTGCCTCATCAAAAGCAAGCCTGGCCTCAGACCTAATGCTGTGCAAATTGAACTACGCTGCTTCAGACTGAAGACTGATGAGGTTACTTTAGTGATTTTGCATGTATAGTGCCAGCTGTACTCAATTGGTAGCTCCAGAGAAGTACAAGGGCCAAGCAAGCTCTCTGTACCCCAGTGTATCCTGTAGTGTCCCTCTGTGAGGAGAGGGGAGGTTGGATCAGAGAATAGTTTGGGTTGGAAGGGACCTTTAAAGCTTATCTAGTCTAATCCTCCTGCAAAGAGCAGGGACACCTTCCACTAGAGCAGGTTGCTAAAAGCCCTGTCCAACCTGGCCTTGAACACTGCCAGGGATGGGGCATCTACCACCTCTCTGGGCACCCTGTGCCAGTGTTTTGCCATAGAATCATAGAATCACCACCCTCATCATAAAAAAATTCTTCTTTATATCTAGTCTAAATCTCCCCTCTTTTAGTTTAAAATCATTACCCCTTGTGGTGTCGCTACAGTACCTTTAGGTACCAGAGAACGGAGAGGTTAAAGGGGGTTTTTCAATCTGTCAGGCCATAAGCCTTTCTCTCTGGAAGAGAAGCCATACTTCTCTCTGAAATGAAAACCTGTAAATCAGTGTTCTCTTACAGTTACAGGGCCCATGCTTGCTATTTCAAGGCTTGCTGGGCAATGTATAACTGGCATCTACTTTTAATCTGCTCCTCAGATCAGTCAGAATCTCCCAAATATTTTCTGGGGGTTTGTGTGTTTATTTCTTTTTTTTTTTTAATTGGGAAAAAGTTCTGTTAAAGAATCATAGAATCATCATAGAATCATAGAATAGTTAGGGTTGGAAAGGACCTTAAGATCATCTAGTTCCAACACCCCTGCCAGGGGCAGGGACACCTCACACTAAACCATGTTGCCCAAGGCTCTGTCCAACCTGGCCTTGAACACTGCCAGGGATGGAGCATTCAGAGCTTCCCTGGGTAACCCATTCCAGTGCCTCACCACCCTTACAGTAAAGAATTTCTTCCTCATATCCAGTCTAAACTTCCCCTGTTTAAGTTTGAACCCATTACCCCTTGTCCTCTCACTACAGTCCCTCATGAAGAGTCCCTCCCCAGCATCCCTATAGGCCCCCTTCAGATACTGGAAGGCTGCTCTGAGGTCTCCATGCAGCCTTCTCTTCTCCAGGCTGAACAGCCCCAACTTTCTCATCCTATGCATAACATCACGATTGCATTAGAAGCACCAAAGCGTCCTGACACTGGGCTGGAACAGAGGTGCAGGGAGGAGCAAGTTGTCATTAAGGGTTGCTCACCAAAAGAATGTCAGTGTGTAATCCCACTCCAGTAGTCAGTGAAGGGCTGTCACTTGTATAGAATCAGGTTTCTTTAATTCTTGTGCCATCTGCAAGCCCAGGGCTCTGTTTCCAGGCATGCACAGTATGGGTCTCCCACCAGTATTGTGGATGAGGCCCCAGAAGGCACAGTCACACAGAACAGCTATCTGCTTCCTTCTCTTCCACAAGACCTCTATGGGCAGAAGTCTCCTTTTAGCTTTAGTGTGGCAAAGATGTCACCAATGCTCTGTAGTGCTTCTCACGTGTGGGTGGTAAATCCATCTCCTGCTCCTATCAGCTTCTCATGAGCTCAGAATGACAACTGCTTTGGTTTGTTGATGAGAAGTGAGAAGTAGGTGACGATAAGCAGAATTGCCTGTCAGCCTTTTGTACAAGGACATTTCCTTAAATAGGAGCTCTCTTTAGAAACAGAAGGTTCCTTAGAAAGCAGAAAGCCTCTGTCCAAAGATACTCTTTAATATCACTAAATACGTAAGGGAAAATGCCTTGAGGGCAGCAAAGTTCAACATTTTTCAATTTAGCAAATAAAAGTTACTCCTGTGCCTGCAGATCTTAATGCTATCTCCATCTACCTAATAGAAGAGCATGGAGAAGACAGAGACAGACTCTTCTAAGAGATGCACAATGATACAAGAACAGGTGATGGACATAAATTGCATCATGGGAATCTCCATTTAGATATACTGGATTATTCTTTTACCACAAGGGTGGTCAAATACTGGAACTGGAACACAAATAAGACTGATTTAACTGAGCTACATGTTCTACATGCACCCATCCTGAGTGAGGTCAAACAATACGACCTCCAGAGCCCCCTTCCAACCTAAGTTATTCTATGATTCTGTAATTCTTAGTCACATACATTGAAGTTATGACTTTAAATTTTGTTTCTTTTCTTACAGCAATGTAACATAAGGTTCAGTTTCTTATTTTGCTACTCAAAATTTAAATTTTGTAGCAATTTTTTTACACAGAACTGTGGAAGCACCTACTTAGTCCATATCAGAGTGCTGCTAATTAGTTATGTGCATCACTACAAGACAGATGTATTCTGTATTGCTGTTTAGTGTGTGAAAATACATTTCTCTCTAAATTAATCCTAGTTTACATAAAGGAAGATTACAAGGAAAATCAAACTAAATTCTCCATAATATGCAGCATGGAAATAGGGCTACAGTCTCAGCATATGTCTGCCAGAGAAGATCCAGTCCCTCCGCTTGGTAGTAGAGGAGGACCTGAATCACCCAGCCCTCCTCAAGGAGCCCACATGGCTGCCTCTTGTCACTTTTTAAGCCTCAGGCTGCCCAGCAGCTCCCCAGTAATACTATAGTAAACCTTGTTCCCAAGCAATGTGCAACAGGACTAGCTGTAGTGATGGCCCCAGATCCCCATTATTATACTGCTTTTATTGTGCTGTAAGAGCTCAACTACAGGCTGTTTGGCATCCAAGTAAGGATTGGGAGCGCTGAATGGTATTCAGACTATCTACACTGGTTTCCAAGATTCAGATGGAATTTATTGCCTAGATCCAAGAGCACTACTCAGACTGATGGCTGTCCAGGGCCTTCTAAACTCTTCAGCACATAAAGATCTAATGGCACCCTGGTGTTAACTGCAGCACTCATTAAGCACCTAAACACTCCTAATCAGCTAAGCAGGAACCTCCTACCCGAACCCTGCAACATCTCAGAGAAAGAGGTGAGCCGCTGAGGACCTTCATCCATTTGGTACATCCAAAGAGCACTTGGTGCACTTGAGCAGCATTGGCCGAAGGAGGTCGCCTCTCACATAGCACTTAAAGGACAAGAATTACTGATGCAAGGACAAAGATCACTGAACCTACTGCAAGTGAAAGATACCCCGAAGAAAACAAGTCTCTTTCTAAACAGAAGCATTTGCTTGTTATCAATCACAATACTAAATTAAGAGAATGCTAAGAAAATTTGCACCTATTATCTGTGAAAGGTACTCACTTCTTCGCTTTTAATGTCTTGTTATGAAAAACTCAGCTATATGAGGAGACTGCTGTTGACAGCTTATGTTACTTCAGGGAGCCCTTAGGATGGGTCAGGGTATTCTTTAGTGTTTGTTCCAGCAAGCACACAGCTCTGCAGATGCATGGAATCATATAACTTAATGATAATGGCATTAATAACTCAGCTAGCTGTGATAAAAAAAATACTACAGATATTTCTGGTTAATAAGTAAATCGTAAGTAAATCTTAAACATTGATTAAGAAATGAAATCATTAGAAGACCTTTAACAGCACATTGGGGATATAGGAGGAGGCTGGGCAACAGCAAAATAATTGATGCAGATGCCTCTAGCATTCCAGGCAATAGCAGCAGGCTCAGAATACCATCATATGCTGGTCTCCTTCTTGATAACCCTGGAAAACCTGGCTGCTTATCAGCTCCTAACAAGAGAATACTAAATTTGCAATGGTCAGGAGCCAATTCTGGGAAATATTCCTGCGCTGTCTTATGCTTGCTCCCACAAATTGATCTTTGAAAGGGTTGGGGAACTTTCTGACCAGTGATGTTCAACATGTGATAAGATAAGGACAGCCAAATCTCTTCCTTCAGGCTAATTGTCCTGGAATGAGGATAAAACTCTTCCTACTCATCACTGCACAGCTGACATATTAAGGTTATTTTCTAGTGTTTAGAATCATCATCTGCTGTTAGGTTTGATGAACTAGCAAAGGATGCTAAAACCCATTCTCCCATTCATCAACATATGCTGCCTTTAAATGGTGCAAGAATGTTTTTGCAGTGGTAGTTCAGAAAAATTAAGAAAACAAGACAATCCTACAAGGAAAGACAGCCCTGGATTCTTGTCCTACGGGAAAGACCCTCATTTGTCCCGGATACGGCAAAAATTCATCCTCTCTCTTGTAAACTGAGATTGCAGAGATTCCTGCTGGCAGCACACAGCAAAGCAATGTCTTGTGTCATTCAGAAGCAAAAAAACCTGACTGGCAGCAAAGGAAGTTTCCTTTGTCTACTTGTGAAACGTTCTGCCATGACATTGGCAATAGGTTGCTCTATTATCAAAGTAAAAATTAATTTCTACACATTGTTAACAAAATAACATATCTTTTGCTTTGCTTACAAACTGTTGATTACATGATTCACGAGGAATTACTGTATATTGCAGTGTCTTTCCATTCTGCACAAAAATATCTTCTCATTCAGTGTTTCTTTCCCGATTCCACACGTTGTGAGCACTCAAGCCATCAGATATTCCCCAGTGATACGTAAGGATTTATAAACCCTCTGCTTTTGCACTTATACCCAATTTGAACAAAATCTGAAATTCAGTGTCTCAGCAATTTGGGCAGCAGAGTTAGAGCTGGAATCTGTCCTTGGCCTCCTCTGGGAACACAAAGGTTTCTACACATACTATCATCACGCTTTTGCCTCTGAGCGATACAGGTCATACAAGACTTACTTTGAGCTGAACCTAGATTGCTTAAAGGACGTTGAGGCAGGTGAGGCAAGAGGAGTTAAAATGTGCAGAAAAACAAAGGTGAAATTTAATTCACCTTTACTTAGAGCAAAATTTAGGACTCCTCATTAATAGAAAACCACAAAACACCACAAAACCTCTACATTGTCAGGAATTGCAGTAGAAGTGCCCTATCAGTTCAATGGTATGGTGCTCCTCAGCAGAGAATAACACTCCACTTCTGACACCAGTCCTGGCACATCTGGATACATCACTATGAAGAATCACAAAAACTGCAATGAAATCCACACCAGCCCTGAATCACATTGTTGGGATGCTCACATCATTCGCAGTTTCCAGCTCCACGATACCTCTTCCTCTCAGGAGAGCAACAGGGAATTTCCATCAAAATATTATTGATGAAAAAAAAATCAGTTTCTGCATAATCTAAGTTTTTGGTGGGAAGATTTCAATTTCTCACTGGGACCACTGATGTTGAGCATGCTTTGAATCAGGCTGCCCGAGCTACTGCAGTATCTCTTGAAAGACGCAATGCAGATGATTTACCCTGCGGGACGGATCGTAGCGGTCATAATTTAGCAATGCCTCAGCTCGTGCTGGAGCACGATGGCACATCCCAGGACATGCATCTAACAGAATTAAAACTCTCTACAACCACCTTTTCTCCCCTGGTAAGTCTCCATCTGTTGAAAACTGGTGAAAACAAATGTCAAATAATCAAATATTTATATCAATAACTAAATTTCAAATAAAATACGTGAAATTATTTGCATTTCCAATTCATAATGAAGTCAACTGATTGAAACCTTAAAAACAGAACTGGGATTTTTCTGAGGGACCAAACCAAACAAAATCAAGGCAAAATGCTAGGAATATTCAAACACAACTCATTAACAATTTTTTTCCCTGCAGTGAGCTGTTGCAGGTAAAAACACACTATAAACCAGTATAGATTCTTACCAACGTTATTGCACCATAAGGTGGGCTGCCATGGGTGAGGGGAATATCACAAAGCTCATGTGGCAGAGGGCAAACTGAAAGAGCCGCTTTCTTCTTCAGAATCCAAACTGCGATCAAAGCCTTTCCTTTGGAAAATGATTAAATAGAATTGAATGAGTCTGAGAGAAAGGAGAGAGTTGGGATGTTGGCAGCACATCAAGACTGGGCAATAACCACAAATGTTTGCAGGAGATAACCACACAGAGAATGAGCTACAACCCCACACAAGCAGATATTTGATGTATCGTCTCCCCCTCAGACCCAAGAGTGTTGTCCTTTGTGTATCTTGGCCAAACGTATGTCACTAGCCTTGTCAAAAGAGTACAAAGGAGATGGCAAGAACTGATTCTTTCCAACATCTCTCAAGATCCATTGGAACAATATATTGGTCATATAAACTTTTACAAACTTTATTTTCTTAAGCCACAGAACAAACCACAGAGACAACAGTAAGTATTTCTGCTTTCATGCCACAAAGAAAGTAACTAAGGCTGAGAGCAGGATGATCAATGTTTTCCAGCTATTGTGTTCATAAGAGAATTTGGAATAGCTCTGTGTGGGTTTTAGACAGCAGAAGTCAGCTATAATGAATCTTGCTCCAAGGAAACAACAGCGCTTTTACTGCAACCCCAGGGGTACACAGAAAGTGCTCTCTCTTGAGGTGAAAGACAAGTGCGTAAGGAAGTTTGGGCTCTAGCAGCTGAAGCACTGTTTCTGAGTTCATCTAAGGAGTTTATAACCAACATAGTGTATATCTTTTAGAGCTGTACAAACAGCTGGATGTCTCAATGATCCTATGCCTAATGAATTCATGCTCTCTCATTGCTCAGATAAAAATGCTACACACCATCAAGTATAACCACATTGAGGTCTGAAGTTAATTGAGTCTTACTTATGATGGCTGAGGAGCCCCAACAGTCTTAGGCCCTATTGGAAAGGTATTCTCCACACTGAGGAGTATGGCACAAAGTTTAGGGGCCTGCCTCTGCTATGGTGTTATTTTTATCTTGCCATCATTGTGGTGCTGAAAAGCATCAACTAAGAACAAGTTCCCTATTAGGATGAGTATCATATAAAGGAAGCCCAGCATAAGCCAGGAAAGAAAAGTGAGATTTATTGCATCTGTCTTTAAGAGAAGGATTTAATTAGACCCTTGGCCACCTCCATTTAGGTGGCTATAATTTCACAGATGTTCACAATAAGGTATCTAAAGTCTTTTGAGACACCTTAATGTGGTTTACCCACTTCAGGTTACCCTCAGCTGCTGGTTCTGAAGGCCACAGGTCTTCCATATGTTCTGTATCATGCTTGCCAACCCCATGCAGATGTCTCAGATACCCTAGAGCCCCTCAGAGACCACTGCAGTCTATTGGGCAACTGAGCTGAGCCCTAGATCTTTAAATTCCCTGACAATCAATGGAAAGTGATTCCACAGTCAGTGACCCCTGAAGAGTGATTCAGATGGCCAGGTACCTGCTTTGAGGTGAGGATTCCTCTCTATGATCCACTGACTTACTGGGATTAGGGTTCAATTCATCAGGATGTCCTCTGTTACTTGATACACCCAAGGGTGTCTGAGATGTGCAGTGATATGATGCAGCATTTACACATCTCTGGAAGAGCAGCTGGAGGCCAGGTGTAAGAGTGGGACATCTCAAGTGGTACTGCATACCTGTGTATGAGCAGCTGTGATGAGCTCTTATGATCCACGCTGGCTGCTTAGAGATCACATTCACACATAGACACTTACCTGAAGTAAGTGCCTTAGTCTGGAGCTGTATCCCCCCCAGAAGACCCTACTCAGTTTCCAGCAATCAGCATTATGGCCATTTGAGAGACTCTCTGTAACCTGGTCTCCAGCTGCCACTCTTGAGAGATATGTGTCTCCTTACCAGCCCCATGTCGTCCCTGCCAAGCCCACACAGATGTCTTAGGTCCCTTGAGCATCCCAAGTTACGCAAAAAGCCTCCATCTGGTTTACTGACCTGTGGCAATGTCTATAATATGGTTGCCTACACTAACAGAGCAAATGATTCAAGATTCCCTTTATGAAAAGGGCAGGAAAATTGAGGTTTAGGATACATTTCAGCTGGCCTATTTTAAAAATTTACTTTAGAATGGGATATTCCATATTCGAGGAGCCAATTTCTCTCAATTCTTAATAAATAGAAGACAACCACCTCAGAAGCCAGGACCTCAGCAGCCGATCAGCTGAATCCCACATCTCAGTAGTTACCCAATCCTCAAAGGGAGCTCCAACACAAATTCACAGACAAGAGGAGACACAACCAAGTCACTAGGGTTTGATAGACCACTGTGACTCCCAGTTAAGCATGTCTGGACTTTAACCGTGAGCCAAGTTCAGATTAAAACCTCAGTGAAAGAGGGTGAAGATGATTTTTAACATGCTTTTGTGATGGAGTAAGAAAACAATCACAGCCACACTGCCAGCCGAGGTGCAGCAACTGTGTGCCTGAGCCTGGAGCTGCGATTCTTGCTGTAACCCACTACTGCTGTTTTTGTGTTAATATTGCTAAGCTTTTCCAAGAGGTGCCATGGTAACCGGCACTTGGAATTACTTCACAGATTATATAGCATGTTATGCAAAGTGGCCTGGCAGGCTTTCTGCTTTTAATATTCAAAGAATTACCTCCAAGGTAGCCCATTTATTTTCAAATCGTTAAATCCCTTGACCCCTGGATGCTTTGTATGGAGCTTCAAAGACACCATAAGTTTGCTCCCAGACTTCAGAAAGTCATTTAGAAGTAGAGGAGGCAGGAACAGCACCCAGCACTTCTATCAATTCCTATGACAGAGAAGAAGAAAAATTAATTGTAGCTATTTTATTAATAATAAAAGAAAGAGTCTGGCTAAAGTAAGGCATCAAGTTAGTAAAATAAAGCTCATCTAGTGGTTTCATACAAGGATAAGGAATACTGTTTCCAGGGCAGCTTGCCGCTAGCCAGCCTCATGTTTCATTCAGGTAGGATTAAAGGCTCATAGAATCAACCAAGTCAGAAAAGACCTTTAAGATCGTAAAGTCCAACATTTACCCCAGCACTGCCAAGGCCACCACCAACCCATAGCACTGAGGCCTCGTCTCCACAGTATGTGAACACCTGCAGGGATGGTGACTGCAGCACTGCCCTAGGCAGCCTGTTCCAATGCCTGAGCACTCTCTCTGTGAAGAAACTGTTCCTAATCTCCAATCTAAACCTCCCCTGGTGCAGCTTGAGGCCATTTCTTCTCGGCCTATCACTTGTTACTTGAGACACCAACCCCACCTCACTCCATCCTCCTATCAGGCAGTTGTAGAGAGCGACAAGGTCCTCCCTGAGCCTTCTCTTCTGCAGACTGAACCCACCAGATCCCTCACCTGTTCCCCATTACACTTGTGCTCCATGCCCTGCACCAGCTCTGTTGCATTCACAGGGACCATTCCCCACCATACCCTGTCTTCCCCTTCCATCTTTATCATACTGTCCCTCTCCCTCTGCTGCCCCTGCCTGCCCCATCTGCACTCATGGCTCTCCCTTCACAGCCCTGCCCTAGACTGGGGACTCCATAGGGCAGGAGGGATTGCTGAAGCACAGCACCAACAGCTTCTGCCCACCCCATGTTACCCTATGAGAGTCCCAATATATTAGACACAACTTCCCCCAGGAGGCTGTTACAAAAGCAATGATGATTTATGCAAGCGTAACAAATAGGCACTTGGATACCATGGTGATTAGCACTGTGAAAGGGAAAAAGAAAAGCAAAACAGTTTTTCTCCTCTCTTTTATCTGATTTGTGAATTCTTCAGGGAATGTGCATTTTTGCATATGCACGTACCATATGGACAGGCAGAGGCATGGTCCTTCTGAAATCCCTGATGCTCACCTGAATTATGAACAGTATGGAAACTGAGAATTGTCTCAGCCAGCCTCACTCCCACCTTTATTAAGTGTCACAAACACAGCCCATGAGTGACAGCAAATTTCCTGCACCAAATACATTCAGTTGCCCAGACCTGCAAGACAAAAGTAAATAATTTGTCAAGCCTTCTACCATCATCTCTTCCCCCCAGCCCTGGCAATGACATTATCCTCCCCGCTGGTTCATTGCCTCCTCTCACCATAATTGCTACACCTACCTATCTACTGCATCAGCTTGGAATCGCCTCCCAAATCTCCTTGTCTATCCTCTACACCTGTGCTATTTAAATCTCTCCCAAGGAGCCACCTTGGCCACCTTCCTACCTGCAAAACATAAGTTGTTTGCATCCAAACATCAACAGCCAGTATCCATGAGGCTTTCCCCACTGCCTCACTTCATTCAGGGACAGACCTGTTCTCTCCTAAAGGTGCCCCTTTGGTGGCCTGACTTTGCCACTGCATGGAACCTCTTTCCCTTGCTTCACACCTTTGCAATAGGGGACAATAGGCGTTGTTATGTTTGGGCTGATATTTAGTGGGCGCAGACAGCAGATTACAGCAGTATTAATTGCAAACCATCAGCATGGAGAAGTAAAGTGTCTTGTGGTCATCAGCACAATAGCACTCTAGCCATCATGCTCCTTTTCCATTTCAGAGTAACTGAGGGGAGTACCCTGGCAAATAGATGGGAAAGGCTGGCTGAACACAACTGACTTGCTGCAGTGCTCCTGCCATTCCCACAGCACAGGGGACATATCTCAGGGAGCTGAATGAAGAACCTATGCCTGGCTGCCACTGGCATCTCCAAATCCTAGTCCCTATTCTAGACCAAGCCTATAAACTGCCCTGAATAGTCTGTTGTAAGCCTCTTCCCTCTGCCACACAATAGTGTAACAATGGGTTGAATAGAGCCCAAGACATCTTGCAGGACAGAGAGGTCACATCCAAATGCTTTGCCTTTGAACAGATTTTGCTTTCTTCATGCCCATTTTCTAGTTGTAACTATTCTGCAAGGCATGACTTCAGTTTTCACAGCATTAGTAAGTAGTTTCTCATACTCCAGAGTCTGCACAATCCATGCACGAGTAACTCTGGTAATAGCAAAGGGAATAGAAAAAAATAGTAAAAGACTGAGTAAGTAAATAGCTCCTGGTTAGAAAACTGAACCTCTTGTTGACTTTAATGCAAACATTTCCACTTGAGTGTGTATCCCCTCAAATCATTTGCCTCTCTCAGGAAGCAGATTTTTACAGTTAAATGGTCCTTAAAGGCTCAAAAGACAGTAATGATTTATACATGCATGTGTGTATCAATGTATATGACCACCATCTATGTATACATATTTGTTGGTGGTAGAACCAGAGCAGTTGTGAAAATCTTTTCCAGACTTGTCTTTCTGTGGTTCTATGAGAGGAGACTAATTAGGAACCCATTTTTCAGAGGCACTGAGTATCTCCTGCTGCAACCCCAAAACCAGCTTGCTTAGAGACCAGCTCCTCCAAAAATCCTGCTCTTGAGGCTTAACTCCCACAAGAAGTGCAATGGTTTACATTAAAGCCATTTAAAAACAATTAAGTGCTCTTATTCTTTGCTAAGCAGTGGGTTATGTTGCTTTAATTTGTGTTAGTAAGGATTTGACTGAAATCAATGTGAGCTGTTCCTCCTTTTAATGAGTTCATCCCTATTAAAAACATGCCTTTATTAGGTTCACGGATGTTTCTTGTATAAATCAGACCTCAGAGCCTCTAAAGGGCTCCAAGATGCATAAAGGAAAGATGATGTTTCTCTTTATTTCCTGGTTTTTTTCTGCATTAAGTTACCCAACAGCACATCCGCCTATCTTATATGGCACCATTTCTGCAGTCTTTGCGCATCTCATAATACACCTGGGAAGCAGAGAACCATTTTCTTTCCAATTTACCTGCAGGGAAGTGAGCTGGAGAGCAGCTCTAAGGCCTCACCGTCCCTGAGCGGGGTCCTGCATTCAGCTCACCAGCCACTAACCCATGAATTGCTCTTCACTTTCACCCTTTAGCTCTCTCTGTTTCTATAATGCACTTGGCTTAGCCCTAAAGACACAAAATCTCTGTCAAAGCCATGGGACCAGGACAACCCCATACCTGGTTCACCCTAAGAGTGAGGACAGACCACAGCATCTCCTGCTCCCTCCATCCACAGGGATTTTCTTACAAAGTAAAGGGATGCAGAACCTCTGGGCCTTGGCCTGACTTGCAATCTGAAGATTATCCCAGGACCTTGAAGCAGGTCTTGGGCACTGGAGCTTAGATCAGATAGAACCTTGACCCAATTCCGCAAACCTATTTTTGGCAAACAGCCTCTCCTCATTCTGTTCAATGTGCTTCCTTAAGTCACATGCAGTGATTGATGTTTCAAGGGGCTTAAGTGCCAACACAGTCTGAGCTGCAAGAACATCTCCTGTTGCTGCCAAAGAGGTTATGTGAAAACCATCACAGCAGAAGAAATACATTGAGTGCAGTAAGGAGTTGGAAAGGCAAATATGGAGTTGAAGATGAGAGGAAATGCTCCAGTGCCAGATTTTAAACTGCACACAGGGGCATTTGCTCACTTTCATATGCAAAACCCAAAACCAACTGTGGTGCTGATGTTTCAGGAAGTCTCAAATAGAGAACTTGGTGGTACAGGCATTCAGTGATCTGGTCTCCTTTCCTTTTGCTAGGGCTGGAGCCCTCAAAGACCACCCTTGATTTATTAGGAGAAGTGTTGCACAAGACAGGAGGGAGGACCCACCTAAGTTTATAACCATCCAAAGCCATATATATATTATTTATACTGCACTGTATGTTAGAGAGACCTCTCGCTGGCATTTGGAATTAAAACCAACCTGCAGTACTGTGAAGCACTAAAGCTCTCATCTGGAGATGTAGTCAGGAATGAAAATGAAGAGGGGGTATCTGTAGGCAGATTTCTGACAGAAACTGCTGTTTATATCCAAGCAAGGCTGGGAGGCGAGTGCCAAGATTCCTGCAAGATTTTCCAAACTCAGTGCCTGCATCTTGGCTCCTGCATCCATCACTTGGCACCTCTTTGGAAGCGCAGAGCATCCTTGCCGCTCTCCTGGCGATGCGCATGGATGCAGTGTGCTGACACTGCTGTGTCTGTGCTGGAAACCTCACCTGCCCCATGCATCCCTCTGCTGCTGTCTCACACAGATGTGTTTCGTTTGGAAGTGGGGACAGATGGCTCGAATTCATTTATTTCTACCACATAAACAGAAAACAAACCCCAAAACAGGACATGCAAGAAGAGGTTGTTCTCTGTGTCCTGATCCCAGTATCCACACAAATACAGGATGCTACCAGATGGAGGCTATGGTAATTTTAAAGGAGAAAAATACAAATACCATGCTGTGAGGTGGGGGGATGTGTACATTTAAGTTTGCATTTGGCAGAGCAACAGACTTCATCTGTCTAAAATACACCACCTAGAGTGGCACTCCTCAAATACAAGCCTTTGCTTCTGCCTCCCCCATTGCCTACTCTTTTACTGGAGCTCAGAGCTTGCGTAGGGATCTGGGTGGTGGAGCCATCCACCTCCTGTAGCATCCCAAAGAGAACGATCTTTCTAACAGAAAGAGGAAATTCAAGGTTGACAGGAACAAGGACACAGCAAAGAGGCCCCAACATCCATCAGTTCATGAAAAAGACCAAAAACAGGCCAGTAGCTGCTGCCTTTATAGAGCTCAGTTCTCACAAGTCACTGAGGACAGGAAGATGTGGGCATAGTGATCAGCGGCAGAGCAAAAGTTATAGCCTCACCTCATTGCCAAAATGTAAGAGCATAATGCAAGAAAGAAAAACCTGGCCAGCCGGATTAGGAAGTATCTCCCATGACACAGTAAAATGAGCTGCTGGCAAAAAAGGCTGTGAAGAAATAATGTCACTCAGAGACTGTAAAGAAATAATGTCACTCAGAGACTGCTATGAGCCAAATACAGGCAAGAAACAATTCCTGCCTTGGGTCTTAGTGCAGCATCAGCCTGTATGTCAAAAAAGGTTGGGTCCCGAACTCTGCATTACAGTATCTGTGTCCTTCCACTGCTCTGAGCCACAGAAGATCACAACAGCTCATGTCACAGCCAGTTCTTCCCAGGGCATTCAGATGTCTGCTGGAGATCTACACTGACCTGAGGATTATCACACCTGAGCACCACTCTAAACCCCCAACCACCCAAAATGCCTGTGCACAGACAAGGTAGTCTTGTGAATCTCACACATATGCTTTCATGCCCACTGTGACAGTCGTGCAGCTGGGTCTACCTAACAGGTTGTGCTGCACTTCCCACTGTGCTCAGAACTAATCCAGCCCTCTGAATGTGCCCAGAGATAACAGGTATGGCAAAGGGGGTTACCTGCATGGACGCCCCCAGCCAGCTTCTGCAGCTTTATGGTAAGAGCATTGCTGCCTTCTAATATGAAATTGCTAATATGAAATAGAGACCTTGAGTCTCTAGTGGTAAGACTGTACAGGGTTATATTATGATCAGAAGTGTAAAGTTCCCACTTCAAAGATTCATCAGTTTAGTTCAGAAATGCTGAGATGCCTTCATTCCTACGTGAAGCTTCATTGTAAGACAGAGACAGTCTTTTATTGGTGTTCACGGTTAGCTTCTAAACTGTTTGTTGATGAGACCATGGGATGATAGCGATGCTGCACTGGATTCCACCACTCCAAAATGGATTTCCTGCTGCTGCTGCTGGCTTCTTGGCTGCTGCTATCCCATGGCATGTCTTGACCAAACACTGTCATTAGATACCTAGTGCCAAAAATTCTTATTTTCTTCCTATATCTCAGTTTCTTCCATTCTATTTCTGTTTACTACCTCTAGCTGCCTTATATATTTTAAAATCAGGAAAGAATCTCATCCAGGTGTGAGCTGTTTATTCCCTATCCATCTCCCAGCTTGACCACTGAGCTACTTGTCCTTGCCTCCATTACCCACATGCAGCCTTTTTTTCCTCCTCAACTGGGAGAAAAATGCCACTTTACTGTTATCAGTCTCAGTGTCCCAATGGGGCAGAAGATCCTCCGTGGGACCATATTTTGTGTGCTCATTTAACTGTAGTCAAAAGAGCACTCTGCTGAGTGAGAGAGACAAAGGTCTCAGACAGCAAAATGACTCCTTCAGTCAATGGTTTAATGCTCGTAACAGAGGAGATGGCACAGAGCATCTTCCCCTGTGCTGAAATCAGAACTGAACTAGAAGTAGCTTTTTTAAGAGTAAAATAAACTTTCTTTTGACACTTTCTGAAGAAAAAATAGATATTTTTCCGACAGTTTTTGTCCATTTGTATTAACTCGCTGTAATTCTTAAATCTTTGCAGCTTGCGAAGCCTAGACCCCCCCTTTTTGGCTTTGCATAGGAGCAAATATAGACCTGGACAGCTCTAAAGTAGTGCTTCTGTGTTAATACTTTCACCCAGTTGTTTTCCACCCCAGAGGAAAACGTTTCTAAGCAAAGAGTGTTACAGCATGACACACAAACTGCGATCTCTGGAATGAAACGTTACGTTTTATTAACCTCAAATACAAACCTCCCTGTGCTGGCAGAGGAATTGTACTGTTCAAAGCAAAATGAGTTCTTAATAATTGTTGTCAGAGAGGCAGTAACTGTGGAAGGGGTAATAGCCTCCCAGCAAAACTCCGCTGGTGTTAGCAAATTGTGAATTAGATTTTGTGAGCACCAGCTCGCTGCTGCAAATTGTTTGCTTTTCAAACAGTCTGGACTGTCTTCTTCTGGGTAAAAGGATAATGAGACTTGATGTTAGAGCCTCATTAGGAGAAAAAAGGAGGATCTAATAGAATAGTTGCGATAAACTGGAGATGAATATCATGGCAGTGGATGAGAGATGGGAAGCTGGGAGGTGCTGTCAAGGGGTCACTGGTCACCTCCAGTCTTTGGCAGAGAAAAGACCTTGTGGTTTGGAGATGTGACACTGTGTTGGGATGAAGTGAGGCTCTTCCACCCAGGGGCATATGGTGGCTGTCAAGAAGCTGCTCACACAGCACACAAGGGAGAGCACAAGGTGTGGGGAACAGGCCTGGGGCAAGAACCAGCCAGCAGAGAAGCAATTACACATCCCAGTGTGATGTACAATGAATGGACGGGCAGAGAATGCTGTGAACAGGCAAAGGGCAATGCTGATAAAGGCTGTGCACTTCACAAACAAATGGGTGCTCAGAATTATACTGCTGGGTTATTATTCAGTCCCATTTCCAGTTTCACTTGAAAGTACACGGCTGCAGACGCTTCACAATAGTCAAAAACGAAATAGGCAAACAAAATACCCAGCTGAGTTAAAAAAAATAGCAGAAAAACCTCTAAGTTCCTTTATATAACTTGATGCACACCCTCACCTGAAACACTCTGCTCTTTTCCAGGTCTGCCATTGCAGAGTGCAGTGGAAAGCAGAGCAACTGGGGACACGCGATGCAAATGCTTAATGGCACGTAGGAAGAGCTGAGAAGATTGGGATGGCTGGGTTAGGGAGAAGACTGTATACACAACATGATGTAGATGGAAGTATGACTCAGACTGGAGCAGGTAAATTTATCTCCAGAGTGCCATAAACTGGAACAAGGGAATGTCTGATGACATTTATGGAGCACATCTGAGGAATGGGCTGCTACTGGTACACAGCCAAATTAGTTAAAGCTAAAAATCCTGGGAGGAACAGCTCATCAGGATTTTCACATGATATTAACAATACCCAAACTTAAATTACAACATTAAAAATAGAAGATAAAAATAGAAATAAATTAAAAGGAATTAAAAGTTTAGATAAATAATAAAATAAAAATGGATTAAATCTTACCCTATTAGGGTACAAGTCTCTCTCAGGAAAGGTACAAGTCTATCTCACGAAAAGATAAAGTGGAAATCAGGGTATTGAGCAATTATTTCCATGTTTTCCAGTAATGGATTTCAGTGACACACTTAAAAAGAGTTTTTCTTCCAGAAGAAAGCAATCACAATGTGCAGGGTCAGTATTAATAAAATACACAACCAAGCTTGGCTGTAGAAGACAATGATGGGTGGTTACCTGTGGGGCCATTTGAGATGGGGCTATCAGTAGTCATTTTTCTGTACTGCCTCTTTGTGTATAATCCTCTACAGAAAGCAGCTGTATGCAGGATACCCACACAGGTAGAGAAAAGAACCTCTCATCCTCACTGATTTCTTCAACTACAATGTGATGTGCTCAAAACCACTGCTCTGCCATTTCAAACCTCAGCAAGAGTGAATCTGCTCACATTCCTCCTACCCCAGGGCACCGTGGCTCCCAAACACCTCACACTTCTGCCTCTGCAAATCACAGTTGCTTCCCACATAGTGACAGCACTGCCCTTTCTATGGATATCCTATGGACAGAGCAGCCTCCATCAGCCTTGCCGTAGCTGTGCTTCTGAGCCATGACCTGTGTCATCATGCTTCCACGCACAGCTGGGGTGGGTAAGCGTGCTGTTCATATAATCACAGAATCACAGAATGGTTTGGGTTGGAAAGGACCCTAAGATCATCCAGTTCCAACCCCCTGCCAGGGGCAGGGACACCTCACACTAGATCACCTCACCCAAGGCTCTGTTCAGCCTGGCCTTGAACACTGCCAGGGATGGAGCATTTACCACTTCCTCATGTTTCAAACTCATTTCTTTTCAGACGGGGCACCTTCACAGAGCCACTAGACTGTGGAAGGTGTCCGTGCCCATGGTAGAGGGTTGGAAATGAGTGATCTTTAAGGTCCCTTCCAACCCAAACCATTCTGTGATTCTATGACTAACAATAGTGAGAAAGCCAAAAGCAATTGCTATTGCAAATAGAGCCTTTCAGTGTATCAAAGTGCAAGCAGAAACACTTATCAAAGCAATAAGCAATCGAGATGCTGATGCATAATGAGCTGTTGCTCATGACTCAGCCGTAAGCTGATGTACGGCTCTCAACCCATTAGAAAACATGAAGTTAAAAGTGCTTGTTTCAACCCCTGTAAAAGTGTTTTCTTACATAAAAGCAGGAGGTTTGTGCTAATGGAATTTATTTCTCATTCACAATGGCCTGAGAGTACACATTTTCTGCAGCTAATGGGACCAGCAATATCTAGGCACGCTGTGCAGGTCCAGCCCTGGATCTGGGTTTTGGACATTCCAAAGTCCCCTGATGGCTCACTCAACATTTTTAAGACTAGTTCTAAACCAAACTCAAGCAGAACTCAGTTCTGATTTGGGCTAACACTCCTCTCTCATCGCCTTTGGAGATGTTCAGATCCAGAGGTCTGGTTCAGGTCCATTTGGGAGAAAACATAAGGCAGGATTTATCTAGAGCTGCTATTAGAGGAACTGGCAGCAAGGCTGACAGGATCCTTCTGCTGTCACTAAGCTTTGACAAGCTGGCAGGAAGCAAGCATAGCTGTGATGGAATGACAAAAGAGAAGCTCCTCTTTTCTTTTGATCACTGAATTTTGTATGATAGGCCTGAAAGGCACTCAAAGTACAGCTCCTCGTTAAAGTCCACTGCTTTAACTGATCATGCAGCTTTGTGGCATCAGAGAAGATGGGGGAGAAGTCCCATCCCTTCCTACCAACCCTGTGCTACAAGGCTCTCAGGAATGGATGGTGTATGAATGTTTGGAAGTCAACCTCCTTAGCTGGAAACCCCAGACTTGTTCTTTCAGAGACAGGGCAAGCAACACAGTGAGTGGTGCTATCTGGAGCTGTGCTGGGAGAGTCAACCCCAGCAATAGGAGCAGGGTGGCCTTTCTACCAAGGCTTTCCTTCCTTCACTGGGAGCCACCAGCTTGGATGTGCAGCTCTTTAGTGGCTGCACAGGTTTTCTGAGCTCCAGTGCTCTTCCCTCATCCTGGCCAAACTGGTCCTCCCCAGCCTTTGTGTCTTCTCGCATCTGCCCATCTCAGCTCCTCTTCTGCGCTCCCAGTTCCTATCCCCTCTGACAAATACCCCACCCAATCTGCTGCTTTTTGAAGGTCTTTCTCTCAGTAGCATGGAAAAAACCCACTTCTGGTGCTGACGTTTATCTGCCTTTGCTCCACTGCATAGCCATGCAGCCACACCATGAAACCCCTTCTTCAAATAAAAGGGTACCAAGGTTCAATAGTCTGCCCACATGCGATGTTCTGAACTCCCAAACTACAATTTAGAGTGTTTAATCCTAACTCCCAAGCACATCCATAGCCTGGCTCATCTTCCTGCTTCCAAGCATTCAATCACAGCCTCTTGGTGACCCTGATTCTCACTGCTATACCTCTTCAGCTGGTTTAGTAGTTAATTGTTATGCCAGAGGCTTCAAAAACTGCTTTTTGCTGTGTTAACCTCTGTGGCATCTCCCACATTCATCACCTTAGAGAGCCAGTGCAGAGTCTCAGGAGTTGAAACCAGTGACACCTAGTTCCGCTATGAAGAGTGGCACCACAGTGCACAGAGGAGCACTTTCCTTTGAGCTTCCCTGCCGTTCCAGAGCTGCTGCATATAATATTAAGTACAAGAAAATGTATCAAGTGAAGTCTTGCTTGACCTTATTTTTTCTCTTTCAGGCAATCTAACCTTCTCCTTGTCAGAGCTCCCTTCTCTCCTTCTCCTATCTCTTCCTCTGCCTTATCTTTTTAGATGTAAGTTCTTTGAGGGTTGAGGCAGCATGTGCAGCCTAGCAAAATGCGCCTCATCATAGGAAGGCTCTCTAGTTGTGACTAAATACTGCATTGACCCAAGAAGATCATATAGTGCCTCTATAATAGATGCTATATCAAAAAGTGTCGAGAAGACAACTCCAGCACTGGATCCTGGATCCTCCCCATTGCCCAGCTACTGCCTCTGTCCCTGGTCCTCTTTTGGACCATCCCTGCTGACCCCGAAACATATCTCCTGCAGGAAGCCACTCAAATGTTGAGCCTGTTTTATAACCTGGATCTTCCTCAGGATGCATTTACTCAGCCAGTGTGTCCATGAGTCCTTAAGGAGTGAGAATTTGCCATGGGGATGGGTGAGTTACAGGCCCAGGTTTAAGTAAACAGGTTTTATTCATTTAAATTTGCAAGCAAATGGTTGGAGAAGACTCCAGGCAAAGCCTCTACATTTCTTACTCTAGCAGAGCTCCCATTCAGCACAACTCTTCCTGTGATGTGTTGTCATTGTTCCCAGACAGTGGTGACACTGCTTTAAAGCTCCTGCCTTCAACACACACTGCTGCTGTCTGAAGGAGGTAACAGCACAAATGAGATCATGTTTGATTACAGTACCCATCTTAAGCTCATTGAAAGGGCTACTAAAATGAGAAGGATTAGGAAGTTTATAAACTTTGCATCACGATATCCACACAGTATCAGAGAGCTACCTTCAAGTAAATGCATAGGCATCAGCTGGCAGCCCCATTCTTGCTAAAGGCTGTAGCAAATCTCTATGTGTTCTAAAGAACTTAGACACTCTGGATTAGTAATAGCATAGTGCTATCTATTTTAACAGTCTGTAGACAATATTCAGCAATTTGGATGTGAAAGATATCCACATATCAGAGTAGCAAAAGCTAGAAGCAGATTGATCAGCTCGTGAGTGATGTTTTCCAAAAATCATCAAAAGTGCCAAGGCAGATTAATCAGTTTTGTTTCACTCAAAGATGTTTCACAAAGAACCCGATATGAAGGAAACCATGTGAAGCCAGCAACACTTTTGGAAGCCTGAGAGAAAAACCAAATGTGTTTGTTCAGGATGAGTAAGAAGAAGAGGACCCATCATATTTATGCTCTACATGTTTCCATGTTATTTAACTACATACCAGATCCAGTTGTGTGTGATGGAAGTTTCAGTACAGCTTCCCCCACGTTCCTGTCTGTTTTGGCAACATGTGCAACACATTGCCACAAAAGCATTGCCTACACTGCTCCCATCGCTTTCTTTCCTTGAGCCTCACTGACCAGTGCTGGAGTCCTTTGCATTTAGAGGCATTTCTGAACTACCTATCACTGGGACCATCTGGGCTGCATGTTATCCGTGCCATGGATGCCAGGACAGGGTATGCATTGGCTCAGATGTTTCTCCACAGGACTAAAGGCTACTTTTGGTGTACCTGCTTCCTTGTGGTGCACGGTAGGCATTCATTGGCCTGTTGAACTCAAGCTGATCGCACACAGGGCTCCTTGGCTTTGGAAACTGGGATCATGGTGGAGTCAGCTGTTGGCTGTAACACATGCTTGCATTTCAGATCCAATAGCTTTGGAGCTCTGGGCTCATCTTCAAAGGTCTTCCTGACCTCTGAGGTCTCTAATGGTCACTTTTACTGCCAAAGATACATTTTGCAAATGTTTCAGAGCTAAAAATACCAGGTCAAAGAGTTTGCAGGAGAGTGTGAATATTAACGCCTCTCTTCCAGCATGGCATTAAGAAAGAAACAATGCAAAATCACATTATTCACTGTTTGTTACTTAATGCGTACATATTATCCTGGACCATTACCATGATTCATTTCCTTTGTCACCTCTTGATCTCTCATTTGATGTATTTTGTTCTGTGGTACCTAGTGGCGTGTAGGAAGCATAAAAAGGCCCCAGTGAATACAGGCTGACAGATTAGGTGGGAGAAGGTTATTACAAGGACTGGTAGAAGCACAGGCTGTAACTGCTGTGTAGATGACACCTATCTCTGCAAAATGGTATGGACAATGATAAGGAATAAATAAATGTATCTGCTAAACCAGATGGGCAGTTTGGTGTTGTTTGTGTCCCACAAAAATAAATGAAATGGCTTGGAAATAGCATGAAGAGAATCATAGAACCAACTGGGTTGGAAAAGACCTCTGAGATGATCAAGTCCAACCATTACCCAGCACTGCCAAGGCCACCACTAACCCATGGCACTGAGGGCCTCATCTACCCGGTGTGTGAACACTTCCAGAGACGGTGCCCTGGGCAGCCTGTTCCAATGCCTGAACACCCTCTCTGTGAAGAAACTGCTCCTAACCTCCAATCTAAACCTCCCCTGGTGCAGCTTGAAGCCGTTTCCTCTTGTCCTATCACTTATTACCTGGGAGAAGGGGGAGACCATCCTCACTCCATCCTCCTTTCAGGCAGTTGTAGAGAGCAACAAGATCCCCCCAGAGCCTTCTCTTCTCCAGACTGAACCCCCCAGGTCCCTCAGCTGTTCCCCATCACACTGTGCTCCAGGCCCTGCACCAGCTCCATTGCCCTTCTCTGGCCCTGCTCCAGCACCTCAATGTCTCTATTGTAGTGAGGGGCCCAGAACTGAACACAGGATTAGAGGTGCAGCATCACCAATGCCCAGCACAGGAGGAAAGAGATATGAAGATGGAAGACTGCTAATGAACTATGAGCTACTTAAATCACTTACTGGAGTCCTTCAGCTCTAGCGCCAAATTCAGCTGCCAGGCTGAGCTAGAAAGGCAAGATGAACTACTTAGAAATAGCTGTGTTTAATCTCAAGTGGGATTTTATCTAGAGGTCAGGTTGAGGGAAAGTGAGACAGAGCAACAGCTCTATGTTTCCTATTTGCCAAGTTAGTTCTGCCAGTACAGACCTTTCAATTTTCTATTCAGAACTATCTTGGCACAGTGAGTCCTGGAGGGAAGTGACCTTTCCTGCTGGCTCACCTTAAGGAAGGATTCGATCATGAACACAGAAGTCCAAAACCCTATATTAAGCAGAAATGTAGGTCTCCAGGCTCAACAAAGAGCCACTGTGAGCTTGCGAAGCCTAAGGAGAAAGCAGAGCTCACCAGCAGTGCGAGCTCCCTGTCCATCAATCTCCAGCATGGGACAAGGTGCAGATTACCAGCTATCATGTGCTAATCATTTCCGTAATTATTAGGTAAGGGAAAATGCTCCTAATTCTTTTTTCCTATGGGACAATTGGAACTAGCTTGTTGCTTACACAGATAATGTTATTTTTGGTTAGAAAAGGACTAACCTGTTCTGTGCTTAAATAAATGACATCTGCCATTCAGCATGCTAAGCACCAGCCGTGGAACACAACAGATTCATGCTTTACATAGATTTCTCTATTTCTTCAAAGTTAGGCACTGGCTCTGCAAAAAGTTCCCTCAGAACCCATTATTTTTTTAACTATTTCTTATAATTGGATCATTCCCAAGGTGAATTATTCACTAAAAAGTACTCCCTTGTATCAGAATACGTCTTTCTGCTGCTTACTGCCAATGAATAAACCTCAGGAAAATGTATGAAGCTTAAAAGAAGTGAAGAAAAAAGAAGCTCTAACCAGCTAGTTTGGATCCAGACTTGAAAGAGCTTGAAATCCAAGCGTGTGTGGATTCAGGATTTTCATGTGTGCTCATCTGTTGTAGGCAATATTCTTTTATTTGAAGAAGAATAGAGGCAATTTGCAGTAGAAAGTGCCTTCTTGGAAACTCTTTTTAAAATGACCCTTAAGGAAGAGTGAATTCTTGCTGCGCAATTTACAAGATAAGTGAATTTGAAGGAATCCGCTGATAAAACAGCATGATGAAAGGTGGCAGTGAGTGATTGACTCTGCGCTAGCCTGCAGTGTCACAGGCGTCTCAGGTAACTATAAATATATTATTCTAGAAGAATAAATATGAGAGAATTAATGAATAGAGACACCGCTGCTTCTTAGTTGTGCACATGCACACACAGCTGAGAAATAGCGGAGACAAAGAGACAGGAGAGGAGGACTCCCCCAGGGGAGAACTGTTCCCAAAACATAGCCCAAGCAATCTCACTTTGGGCAAGGTCAAAGCAGTCAATGAAGAACTCACAAGAGACCAACAAAAATAAACTTGGTGCATGTGATTTCACATGGACTGTAGCGATAGGACAAGAGGTGATGGGTTCAAACTTAAACAGGGGAAGTTCAGGTTAGATATAAGGAAGAAGTTCTTTACTGTAAGGGTGTTGAGGCAGTGAAACAGGTTGCCCAAAGAAGTGGTGAATGCTCCATCCCTGGCAGTGTTGGACAGAGCATCAAGTGACATGGTCTTGTGTGAGGCATCCTTGCCCATGGCAGGGGGTTGGAAGTGGATGATCTTCAAATCCTTGCCAACCCTAACTATTCTATGATGATTCTATGATGTTTCAGCTCACTACATCACTATAACATGTGGACTTCAGCCATACAGCAACTCTGGGACAGGATAGTTGCACGAGTGGGAAGGTGACAGTGCTATCAAAACAGTGCAAGGTTTACTGATCAAGTCCTGCTTACGGAACAGGTAGACTGCACTTGTGGAATATTTCTGTAAGGCATCAGCAAGGCCACTGCTGCTTCCCTATGACAGGGAGGGAGTGCTGCTGCTCTCCAGCAGCTGGGATGTCACCAGAACAGGAGGAGACCAACTCACGCCACTCTCTTGAAACCTGAAAGCCATTTATCTTACTACAAGTTTCTATGAGGAGTGACTTTGCCGATTTGGGGATTTGTTTAGCTATATACCACTTGCCTGGTGAGTTCCTTTAAGTGCTAATCGCGCTATTGGATGATCTGCAGAGGTGTCACAGTTCACAACCCAGATCTAAATAGCTGGGACACTGGATGGTCACCCTTCAGAGACATAAGTTGTAGCTACCACTTGACTGCTATTGTATAAGCTGTGATTTGTATTGATTGTGACTCGACGTGGGTGTCTTTCATGCCTTGCTCACAAGGTCACCCTTCCTTCTGACTTAGTAAATTTCTGGAGCCAATTCATCTTTCTAAAGTGCAGCCTTGCACTAAGCAGGTTGGTTTGATTTTGTTTATTGTGGAGTTTTTTTCCTATTTGGGAATTGCCTCCATTCAAGCTGCATCCTGGTGACCTTTGAAAACACCACACTCCACACAGAATGAGGCATTTGGTTTTCCTCTCAATGCCCAAGTGGAGACAATCCCATGTCATTATTTCCCTCAGTGCTGTTGCTGGTCTAAGCACAGTCTGACCCTGAATGCTCATCCATGTCACCAAGACAGCCCTTTATTTGTGGCAATACATCATGTAATGCATCACCATATTAAGTCTAAAGTGTCAAAATTCTGTCTTTGGCAGACAGAGGAGTATTAAGTTTAGAATTCCTTGGAGATTCAGCCCAACACAGCAGGTATGAGGCCAACAGGCAGCCCTGTGCACCAAATGGAGCTATGCAGTATGCCACAGACATGCAAAAAAGTCCCCCATGTCAAAAAGAATAAAGAAGTTCCATACAAACAGTCCCAAAACTGTCATAAAAGTTAGAGGAACCTTTCTGTTTGACTAATTCCCAGAATGAGAAAGCAAAGTTCTGGTTCTGCCCTAAGGGATTTGTTCGAAAAACAGACAAAGTCAAAATGAAACTGATTTACTAGATAGGAGATGAATGGGTAAAGCTCACAGATAATAGATGGGAGAGTTCATCGATCCGACAAGGGGAAAAATACACCGCTGAAGGAATCCTTTCTTTCGGTGAGGACAGGAAGAAAGACAGACCTCGCAGCTATTATTCTTTCCTTTAAGTACAAATACTTAAGCATCAAGATATGTTAACAAGGTAGTTTTCAGCCACAGGCCTCTCCAGAGAACTGAAAGCTGTTGTTAGAAGATGGCAGGAGATGATTCTCAAACTCCTCCTTGAGACTGTCTAACACAACATAATACAGAATGAATAGCGCACCTTAAAGCCCTGTGTGTGCATCAGCAAACTACTCTTACAAATTCCTGCTTTCAAACTTTCTGTGGTTACTTTATACTTTTTACTACCCATAGCTTTGCAGATTTGTGTGTGCTGATGTGCCCTTATATGTCTATACATGTACATAACGAATACACATATTTATAGAGCAAAATGTCACATTAACCATGCATGTACTGCAATGGAACAGTAACACATACCTCATATTCCTGGAAACCACTTCTAAATATATATATGAATGACAAGAATGTGATACGGAGCAGTCAGCATGGATTTAGGAAGAGGAAATCATGATTGACAGCCTTCTACAATGAAGAGACTAGCTTGATAGGTGGGAAGAAGGAGTTGACATTGTTTAATCTTGATTTTAGTTAGACTTTCAACAGTGTCTCTTCTAAGATCCTCATAGACAAACAGATGAAGTACAGGCTAGATAAACGGATGGTGGGGTAGACTTAGAGGGCTCTGATCAGCAAAGTCCAACTAGAGGCCAGTCATTACTGGGGTACCATGGGGATTGGTGATAATACTGTTTAACATCTTCATCAACAACCTGGGTTACGGGACAGGCTGAACCCTGAGCAAGCTTGCAGAAGGTAAAGCAGGAGGAGTTGTTGGTAGCACCAACAGTTGCACTGCCATTCATGGAGAGAGCTTAACGGGCTAGGGAAATGGACAACGGAAACCTCATGAAGTTTAACCCCAAGGTTCCTGGGGTGGGATAGTCCCAGGCACCAGTACATGTTGGGCACCAACTGGCCGGAAAGCACAACGCTCCTGAAAGGTGACCAAATATCATGCCCATAGTAAAGACAGAAAAGCTGAAGCAGAGCAAAAAGGCATCTGGAGACTACAAAGCAGGACAAGTCTTGACTCTCCTGCTTCAATAGACACTTTCTCCCCATTAACTGGATACCAGACAGACTTCTATTTTTTCTTTAAATGTGCATCTAATCAGTAAAAGAATGATAGTGACTGCTTGAACATTCTAAGACAGACTGGTAGGAATGAGAGAGTGACATGACCTGAATTCTGCTGAATCTAATGGTCTCTCAAAGGGCCTTAATCCAGTATTGCCTCTCTTAACATTAATTGGACATTTACCATTGACTCTGTTCTGACCTGGCCACTATAATTAGGAAAACAATCTTTTCTTCTTTCTTTTCCTGTAGATGAAGACTGGGATATATCAGAAGGGATATTTCACGACGACAGCATTCAAATTAATAGTTTTATTTCTCTTAATGAGAATAGCTGCTGTTGAACTGTATTGGTGTAATATACAAGACAGATCCAAGAACATTTGGCTCTGCCTTCTGTGGTATCAAGTCACTTATGAGATTGTTATTACATCTTAGATTAGAGAAACATCAACAGATCAGAAACCACCCAAATGGCTATTTTCTTTCTGATATAACAATTGATTTTTCTTGGCCTATCAGGTGTCCAGTTTTAACTCGCATGTTCCCTATTTTGTTTGTGCCTCAGAGGGAGCTGGAACAAATCTTCAAGAAGTTTGCTGGATGAAAGTCTAGCTTAAACATGAAAAATCACCACAGCAACCTTTCACTGACATAAAATACAGACAAACCCAAACACTTGATTTTTACTGGTGGAGGGACCCATATCATAAGTGTCTTTGAAAATCTCCCAGAAGCTGCTATATTTGCTGATGTAAACTCAGAATTACTGGGCTGCCTTCTATTTGCTTTTGTCGTGGTTCAAGCTGTAAATCACGCAGCCCGTTCTCTCATTCACTCCCCTCTCTTTCTTACCCCTGCTCCTGGGAGGATGGGGAGGAGAATCAAAAGAATGCAACTCCCACAGGTTGAGATAAGAACAGTTTAGTAACTAAAGTATAACACAAACCACTGCTGCTACCACTAATAATAATAATGACAAGGCAAATACAAGGAAAGAATACAATAGCTCACCACCCAATACCAAGCCCAACCACGCAGTGCACCCCCACCCTTCCGGGTCTCTGCTCTCCGCTCTACATCCTGAGCATGATGTGCTGTGGCATGGAATACCTCTTTGGTCAGTTTGGGTCAGGTGTCCTGTCTCTGCTTCCTCCCGGCTTCCCCTCCTCCCTGGCAGAGCATGAGACTCAGAAAGTCCTTGGCCAGACCAAAACATCACTAAGCAGTAACCAAAACACTGGTGTTATCAGCGTTGCTCCCAGGCCCAAAATCAAAAACACAGTGCTGCACCAGCTACCAAGAAGCAGAAAAATGACTGCTACTGCTGAACCCATGACAGCTGCCAATTTGAGTGAGCAGCATGAACAAGAAGCAGAACAATAACCTCCATACATGGCTTTGACTGCTCTCCTCTTGTGGTCCTCTGAGCTTTGTTATGATTCTGTACATTTTCCCATCTGCTTTGCTCTCTGACTTTCAGAAGAATCCACATGAAAAAGCACAGTGCTTAGGCACTACATCCCAAGGTCAATGCTAGGTTAGCCTCTACATTCACATCTCTGCCAGTATATGGAATTTACTGGTTTGCATGATGCTTCCCCTAAAACACTTGCAGTCTGCTGCTGCTCTGAATCGCGGAGGGCTCACAGGCACAGGACTTTGTTAACTCTGCCTTTGGATTACAGGACTCAATAGGTCCTTCAAACCATGAAGCAGGAAGTGATGGAAGAAGCAGTATCCACCTGAGCCAGTCATAAAGCCCTTCCTCTACAAAGGAAAGCATCTCTTACACATAACCAGGCCAGGTCTGGCAGCTAAAGGTTGCAGAAGGGAAGGACTGCTTTGCTATGGATCTTTAGATTATCCAACATATTGGTTCCTGGTCTGACTATGACACTTCCATGGTGATAAAACACTCTGCCTGGTTTGTATTGTAAGAATTTGTATGAACAACATGTCACCACATTAAATAGCATTGTATTTCTACACATTTCTATTATGAATGCAGTTGACTTGTGAAAAGGCTTAAGAGTCCTTTGGGGACTTATCCTTGTTGGGTTTGCAAGGAAATACAATGAGACATCTCATGTAGCTCTTTTGAGTTCAGCTTTTCCTCAATACCCTGATATGGTCAATTAATTTTTAAAGCAGCCACTAATAGAGCTTGCCTGTAAACTAGATGTTCATCTTAGGACAATAAATAGTGACAGATTTCTTTTCAATCAGCCCAAGAGCAGCACCACAATTAGTGCATCGGTATTTGCTGTTGTATTGTGCATCCTCTGATGTCTGAATCATTCTTCTGCTTTTCAGTTTGCAAAAGTCTGCAACAGATTTTCAAGCACTCGCTGCTCCAGAGAAACAAAACATTAGCTTGGAAGGAAAAGCTGGATTTTATCCAAAGTCCCATGCCTGCTCTGGTGTGTTGTAAGGCTCTCCTCTTCTTTCAGTCTTCGAAGACATAGCTCACTAATGGACAGGATTATCTGCTGACATTTCTGAGTAAGAAGACATTTTTAGTATAAAAGGGCTATTACAGTAAATGCAGGCAAGTATATTGACTAACATTGTCTTCAGTGTGTCCAAGAAGTAAAGGTGCTGGTAAGAAAGCTACCAAGTGTCATGGGTTCAGCAGTGGCAGTCATTTTTCTCCTTCGTAGTAGCTGGTGCAGTGCTGTGTTTTCAACTTTCAGTCTGGGAACAGCACTGATAACACCGATGTTTATAGTTATGGCTTAGAATGTTTTGGCCTGACAGGGAGGAGGGGAGCCGGTAGGAAGCAGAAACAGGACACCTGACCCAAACAGACCAAAGAGCTATTCCATGCCACAGCATGTCATGCCCAGGATGTAAAACGGAGAGCAGAGACCCGAAAGGGTGGGGGGTTTGCTGCTGGGTCGGGTTTGGTATTGGGTGGTGAGCAGTTGTATTCTTTCCTTGTATTTGCCTTGTCATTGTTATTATTGGTGGTAGCAGTAGTGGTTTGTGTTATACCTTAGTTACTAAACTGTTCTTATCTCAACCTGTGGGAGTTGCATTCTTTTGATTCTCCTCCCCATCCTCCCAGGAGCGGGGGGTAAGAAAGAGAGGGGAGTGAGTGAGAGAACGGGCTGCGTGATTTACAGCTTAAACCACGACACCAAGTAATTTAGCCAGTCATCAATATTACTCCCACTAGTATTGCTGCAAAAGAACTTGCCTAATAAGGGGCCTATCAGTTCAGAAGAAATCAAAAGAGCCTAATTCTGAGTTTGAATGTGCAGTTTTGTATTAGCACAATTCTATTCATTTCATTCTCTTTACCCCTTACTTAGTGTACACCAGCATCAAGCAAATTATGAGGATAATGTTACCTGCCATGTCTCATGTTGTTTTGCAAAGACCACTAAATCACAGTGGAAAAGGTGAAGGAAATATATCAATAGACACCACGTAGCACGTGGTACCTCTGTTGTATGCACTACAATGAATACAGCAGATATCATTGAAACTACACAGTGGAGGTGTTAATTATAAACCATTATAGCCATTAGTATACTAGTGGAATGAAACTTTTGTGCTGAAAGTGTTTAAAATCTTTTGTCTTTGGAAAAAAATATGCATACCTTTATGAAAAGTTCATGAGGGCAATTTCAGAGCACATAAAAAACCATGAGAAGAAGCCTAAGCAGCAAATCTCAGTTCCAAAGGTCTTGCCAAACATTGCCAGAACAGGTTCTAGGGTCTTAATCAAGCCTTATACATCTGCAGTACCAATCCCTGTATCTGAAATTCTCCCCACAGGATCTCTTTCTACTCAACAGGGAGAAACAGTCACTTCTAAGTTGTGAGACATCTGGTGTGGTTTCAGTACCTATTTTAGAATGAGCTAAGTGCCCGTTACTCTCCCACTGATAATTAAAGTGGATTAGATGATGTGGTCGTATGTGTAGGTGTCTCCACTCAGCCAGATGAGGGTCACCTTTTAATACTAGTTTTGAAAGGGAACATGTAGAAGTAACAGCAGCAAATTTGTTTGAATCTGTAATACTAATTCATCAGCATAGGGAGTAGTCTAAGTTGTCCTTCACCAGTAGGCATCAGTCAAAACATTTCTCTGTACAAATACAAGGAGGTTTGGACAATCTGTTCTATCAACCCACTATTCGACTTCTCCAGGCATACATATCTGCTGCCTCACTTAAAATATACAGCTGGCAAGATCTAGTATGAAATGCAAGGCAGGTTTGCTGCATGCTCCTCAATTCATTACAGGGTCAAGAACAGCCAAGACCAAAGACTTAAATATCCTAAAACAGTTCAGAAATGCAATTCAGTGAAGGGCATGTAGCATCAGGTACTTCCCTTGTGTATGAAAGCAGTCTCTCCGGATTTTGATGGCCACCATATAAAACTACTGAATAGCCTCAAACATCCAGCCCAACCACCTCTTACACAGTCCTGGAGATAATGGATGTAGGAGGATGCATCAGTGACAACATACGGTTTAATATCTTGTGTTTCTACTCCACTAGAAAAAGGACATTCCTGCTCTGAAACTGATCAATTCCTTCTAACACTTCCACACTAAAAACATGGCATTGTAGATGGAATTTCTATTCTAGGCTTTTCATGGGCTTCTAAAACATGTTAATTAAAAATGATCCCTCCCTCGACAGCTTGCATTGCTAGACCCAGGAGTTAAGGTAGCCACAAAATCTTACAACTCTCTAGAAATCTTCTGTAGGCTTTCCTATTCAAATACATGGCACAGGGTGACATGTTCAGTGTGATCCCAGAATTTTATCTCTTCTCCCCATTCTCCAGCTAAGAGTTACAGATGAGAAATCACAAGGAAAAACTCACCCTCCATTTGGAACCAGATCAGCAACCTACAGCCTGGCCCTTGCAGTGCTGTTGAAGAGCATCCAACAAACCCAAAGAAGGGTAAGCTCAATACCCCCAGAGCAGTCCAGCATCACTAACAATGTTCGTCTGTTGCTAGGAATGGTGCTCCCTTATTTTAACCAGGTCCCTACATTTTATTCAGATAGGATTTAGGGTAAAAGGATGCATCTTATTCACTTAACCAGAATAAAAAGTCTTAAAACTGAAAGAATTAGAAGAGTTACATAGGAAAAGACCCAAGCGACCCAGATGTCTTGTTTTTACTGCTGTCTGGATCTCTCTTATCCTGGGGGATATTGGTGGAGGTAGAGGCCAAGATCTCCAACTGCTTGTTGGAGAGGTGTCAAACTTCCATTAACTTTTCCTTTCTAAAAAGTTCTAAACATTGATTTTGCACAGAAAAGACAACATGGGAATAAGTACCACGGGAGATTAGTTCTGTTCTCCACCTCAAGCTTTCTTCACTACCATTTTGATCCTTTGCTGTCACTTAATGAGGTTAAAGTGGTATAAATTTGCTGTTCCAGGAATTTATCAGTCTATACCTACTTGAAGCTGGGAATGAAATGCTTCAGTTCAGTCCCAGTTCCTAACTTCATCTCCTTTTAGTACATAATTAACCTAAGGGTGGGAGGGAAGACTGAGAATAATATGGAGCTGAATCACCTTCTACATTCACTAGCAAAAATAGAGAGTATTACCGCATGCATCAGTGGAATTAAAGAATAAGTCTGAGATCACTTGTAAACAGATCCAGTCAGACACAACTGTTGCATGAATGGGAATGCATAAATTAATCTTTGCCAAAGGTTACTAGTAATTTATAGTTTGGGTTTCCTGGGAGCTCCAAGCACGATGCTATGTACTTGTGTTTTTTATTGAACAGGTACACTTAACAGGGCAGTCACAGTATCTAAATGCTACTTTTTCTCTCAAATATATCTTGATTGATGAGCAATTCGGAGATGTCATAGGCCAAACACTGCCTTTGGAGTTGGAAAACATCTATTGATTGATGCCTGCCTGAAGAGCTGTCACAAGGAACATGGAAGAACAAATAATTGTCATAACATGCCTAATATTGAAATGCAATGTGTTTCTTTTTCATCATTTCCAAAACAGAGCTCGATGACAAACATTTAAGTACAGATAGACTTTGTCAACATGCGTGTGGCAATAACTGATGGCTTTGATTTGAAGAACAGTTTAAATAAGTAAAAGAACTAAAAGAAGTGTAAAATAAGCATGTTTGGGTCCCTTTGAAATCTGGCAGTCACTAGGGAATTCCACAGTTCTGCCCTGCTTGGGGTGCTGATTAAGAGGACAGCTTTAATTACTCCTTGAATATGATATGAAGCCAATCATGCTGGAGTGCGATTGTTTTTATAGTTTAGAAGCTTAGCAAATCAAAACCATTATGTTATTAGGAACTGTACAGAAGACCTATTTATGGAAGCAGCGCATTAGGATCTACAGATGGCATTCTTCCCTCACACCTATAAATGACTCAGCTTTGTGCTGAGGAGGTCTTGTCTTTCTTAATGGTAAGGAGAGACAAACCATGATCATCTGTTAGCCCCACCAAGTCATGGTGATCAGCCCCCTTCCAACTTGAGCAATTACACTGGCTGTATATCAGCAGAATGCAAAGTCTGCCTCTGAGTTTCCCCTCTGATCTCTATTTACTGTCTTCAGACACTTTCTTCCCTCCTCTCATTTGCCATATCTTTGACTTGATGGCCTTCAAGCTATAAAGCTGGATGCTTTTTTGACAGCCTCATTGTTTGCTTTGACTTCACTTCATGATGAACTCCTCCAGCACTACAGTTGACTTTATACAAGTCAATTTCCTGTCTCGCACTCCATCCTTATTTTCTGATTCCTGTAACACCAAATTTGAATGCTTTCTCCTTATCAAGAGTCACAGTTTGGGACAAATCAGTTCTCTACTACAATGATCTCATCTCCTATCTGGAACATGGGGTTTACATTCCATGTACAGCTGAAAAGATTCATGCATGAAGTCACTTAACTTGCAGCTATCCAGCGCAGAGAGTAAGACAAAGGAGCAACCTTTCGACCAGAAAAAGGAGTGGAAGGTGTCCCTGCCCGTGGCAAGGGGTTTGGAATTAGATGATCTTTAAGGTCCCTTCCAATCCAAACTATTCCATGATTCTATGAGCAAACCACTGTGGGGCAGCACAGGGAAAAGCGCGAGGAAGATACACTAGAGAAACAGATACCATTGTCTAAGTAAATGAAGCTGCTTCGCCCAAGTGATGGGAAAGAGAGCTGACAGTACCCCAGCTGCATGGAAGTCCCTTGTCAATGCAGCCAAATTAAACCCTTAAGTTTAATTTGGTAAGGTTTTCTAGAGCATAACTTTTTGCCTGAAGAGATGCATGTCCATCATCCCACAGCCTCTCTGCTTCATTCGCCAGCACTGACTGGAGGTTACGGGTCAGGAACCTTCACTGCTCCTGTCAGAGCTGCTGCCACATTGCCCAACACATCAGTGGCAAAAGGCGGTCAAAACTGATGTGCTGCTTTATGTAAAGTTTGCTGCGTTGTGCTAGATGAGGGCATGTCTTCAGTGCGCTCATCTCCTCTGTCTCTTCTTTAATAGCAGGAGAAACATGCTGCTGGAAACACTGTCATAAATCTCAGTGCAGTCATTGGGGAATGAGAGCTGATGTCATGTTGTACTGAATGTTTTCAGTCATGTAAACAACAGAAGGGAAACTTATCTCAGGGCAAAGAATTTAATTCATCCCTGACACATACACTGACAACTCAGTTAATGAATTGTTAAGGTATTTAGATAATGACAGATGGAAAGACCTGATTTCTACTATAGTCAATAGCACTGAGCTGGGTTCTTGACAATTCTGTTTGCTATTAGTCTATGCATTTAGACTGATGGAGTAATGACATCAGTGGACAAGGCAAGAGCTACGGATGTCATCTATAGGGACTTCTGTAAGGCTCTTGACATGGTGCCTCACAACATCTTTCTCTCTAAATCAGAGACATATGGGCTTGGTAGGGAAACTGTTGGCTGGATAAGGAATCGGTTGAATGGTTGCGTCCAGCGTGTAGTGGTCAATGGCTCAATGTCCAGATGGAGATCAGCGATGAGTCGTGTCCCTCAGGGATCTGTACTGGGACCAGCACTGCTTAGTATCTTCATCGGTGACATAGACAGTGAGATCAAGTGCACCTTCTCAAGTTTGCAGAGAGCACCAAGTGATGTGGTGTGGTTGACATTTCTGAGGGGACATAATGTTATCCACAGGGACCTGGACAAGCTCAAGAAGTGAGCTGCTGTGAACTTCATGAGGTTCAACAAGGCAACCAAGTGCGAGGTCCAGCACTCACTGGGCTGTGCAGTACCATAAAGCACAGATGGCTACCAGTGTTCATGGCATCAGATGCACAGCGGCTGGTACAATGCACTAACAGGAATTAGGAGCAGGAGAAATGACAGCTACAGGATGCTGTCTGCAGGAGTGCTGGGGAAGCAGCCATAGTGCAAAGCATAGCTTGGCAGCCCCAACCTTTTCCCTTGGACTTTCTTTCTCACTTGCCATCGCTTTGCTCTCCCAGCAGCTACCTGAAAGTATGCATCATCACAGTCCCTGTACAACAGCTCACTGATTCATTTCATGGGGTGTGTGATATGGGTTTGTGCTGCTCATCACTCTGGGTCTGTTCCACAGGAGAAAGTTAATGAAAATCACGTATGAGCCTCAACATACTAATTAAGAGGTTTGTAAGTTGTCCTGGGCTTTGGTGTGGGGGTGACTCTTTGACAATCCCACAGGTCAGGTTTACTGGCCAATTTGCTTTGCGTATGGACAAGGAATGTGTGTGAGGGATGAGGGAAAGCCATGGGAGAAATGGAAGCAGGGAGACTACATAGAGTCCAAGGGGAAGCAAGTGCTTCTACTCTATATGCAATGTCACCAACCTGGCATTGGTGATGCCGCTTAGACCAATAACAGCTTCAACATGGATCTCATGTCCTTAAGAAGAAGTGAAATTTTGTGTTATCTTTCCCACTTTATTATTTAAAAAGCCAAATACGTTCATTTGTCCTCCCCTGGAGGTGTCTGCAGCCTCCCCACAGCTGGATCCTACAGAAACGGTGCTCTACAAATAGCAGCTCAAGGAACAGGAGGGAGGAGCTGCTTCCTCGGTGGTTTTTGACTGTTCCAGAAATAGCATCCACAAGCCATGTACTCTCACAGGAGGCATTTCTGCCTGCAAACCCTTCACTTGCGCACCGTTCACTGCGGCAACGCAGGTCAGCTCAGGAGCCTCAAGGCACAACTTTTAAAAGCCTTTGGAAATGAAGCTTCTCCTGCAGTTCCCCCAGCACAGTTTGATGCCCGCAAGGCATGTGTGCAAGGTCAGCCCTGACACCTGCTCTAGGGGACTCTGTCTTTCATGGCCTCTTCTCTTTAATCAGACTGGAGCTGCGCCTTTCAACAAGCTGGTTCTAAGTCTCTGACAGTGAAGTCTGGACCCATCTGAAGCGAAGGTTACAGAAAATGTGAAAGCAGGGGGCTATTTATTGTAGCACAGCCAAGTTTAATCACACATGGCACATCGCCACTGACATAGATGCTTTCCATTGTAGCCAAGATTCAGAGGACTCTGCTATAATCTTTAAATTAAATGTAATTCTTTATGCCAGAACACAATTATCCTATGAAATACATCCAATGAAAGAATAAGCCAACCACATGCCATACGCATCTGTTTAAGCTCTCATCCATCAGTCCCATCCAGGAGGCACAACGAGCTCTTTGCCAACTAATTACAGACCAAATATCGCTCTGGAATTACTCATCTACTGATTTTAAATAAGAAACGAACTGGGAGAAAATTGTTGTCAACCAGCACCACAAACCAGTAAAGTCCACTGAATAAATCGTTCCTGATTAACTTCTTGCTCAGCACTATGATAGTGCCAGGAACGAGTAGTAGGAAGTGGGAAATAATTAGTGAGGAACTTTAGGGTAAGAGATTTTTTACCTGAAACACATTTTGGAGTTCTTAACCTTGGGTCTATCCAGGGAGCGGATCTTGCTTTGTGAGAACCTTGATTTCTATTGCATTCTAATGTGATTTTAAAGCTCATTAAAGCAGCTCCTTTTGTGCTGCCAGCAACAAAAGCCTTAATGTTAAGAGTCCCCTGGAGCCCCCAGTGCAGATAAGCACCGTTGTTTTTCACTAAGCTCAGCCTCCTAAGCCACCAGCTCACATAATAAAGCAGAAGCTTGCTGCCAGCACCAGCCTGGAAGCCAGATTTTAGATAATGCACTCGCAGCAAAGACATGACCCTGTCTGTACAAAATGCTTCAGTCACAAAACTAATCAGCTCTGTGTTGCTGTCCAGGGCATGACACTGAACATCGAATCACAGAATCATAGGATAGTTAGGGTTGGAAAGGACCTTAAGATCATCTAGTTCCAACCCCACTGCCATGGGCAGGGACACCTGCCACTAAACCATGCCACCCAAGGCTATGTCCAACCTGGCCTTAAACACCACTAGGAATGGAGCATTCACAACTTCCCTGAGCAACCCATTCCACTGCCTCACCACCCTCACATTAAAGAACTCCTTCCTTATATCCAGTCTAAGCTTCCCCTGTTTAAGTTTGAACCCGTTACCCCTTGTCCTATCACTATAGTCCCTAATGAAGAGTCCCTCGCCAGCATCCTTGTAGGCCCCCTTCAGACACTGGAAAACGCTATGAGGTCTCCACACAGCTTCTCTTCTCCAGGTTGAACAGCCCCAACTTTCTCAGGCTGTCTCCATACAGGAGGTGCTCCAGCCCCTGATCATCCTCATGTCCTTCTCTGGACTTGATCCAACATCTTCACGTTCTTCCATCTTTTATCTACCAAGACTTCAGATGAGAAACATCCAGGTAACATTGCTTACGTATTTGCAATGCAATGATTAACTTTCAAGCATAACTCCTCTCTTAAAAAGAACCCCACATCTCTTGGAGCTTCTGTTCTTGATCAATGACTCCACATCAAATTTGTCCAATTTACAAGTAAAATCGATTAGGTCTTATTCCTAACTGACAGCATATCCAGCAGAGGATCGGGAAGACAAGTTGATACGTTTTTATTGACTTGCAAATCACTCACTAGCAGTAATGATTTTGTGATACAAAAACTCAAATAGATGGCACTGCATCTCCTTTAGTGTATGAATTTTCCATGGAAATTAACAGAATTAAACCTCAGGGCTTGATATACCCATTTAAAATACATCAGTATACGAGGAGAGATGTGTTGAGTCAGCAAAGGTGTGGGTTTCCTTATCTGTAACTGCACTACAACCAACAACGGCAAATCTAATTACTGAATAAGCTTATTCAACTTTAACTGAAATATCAATCCTGCATTTCAGTTAAAACATATTATGAATGCCTGAAGAGTACATTCAGCTAGGATTTAAGGAGAGAATTTTCACAGGTGAAGGTGTAAACTCTTAGATCCCTTGTCAAGGAATATTAGATATGTGCACTGACTTATCCCCTAATTCTGTAAAACATTTCATCTTGCCTTTACTATTAGACTTGGCAACCAGTGCTACTCTTTCAACCTTTGTGGGTGTAAAGAACTGCTTGATTCAGCAAGAACCTTAAATGGAAGCAACAACATCTTCTTTTCATTGCACATGCAGCAAAATGGAGAAGGTGCCCTTACTCCGAATGCAGAGTTACTTTAACCTTCACCTCATGCAAACGATGTGGTGTAAGAATCCCTGTGCTGTGCAGACAACCTGGCTACCCTGGCTGGGTTAGACGTGGTGCCTGGGCTCTGGTCTGGTCTCAGTCAGGTCACTTCTGCTTATCTTCAGGTACTCTGCATGGGTAACAACTACAGTGGCTATGGCCGTTGTAACAACATATTCTGCATGTGTTGGCACAGTCGCAGGCTTGCTTTTGCCTATGGCTAGCTAGTCCTTGGCCTCAAAAAGATGTTCTTATGGGGCTTCTGGATCAGCTCGTATATGAGAAATCACTTGGATTTTACCCTAGGAGCGGAGCACATAGGAGACATCACATTCATCATAGAAGCCTCAGGTGCCCGGCTATGGTCTGGCCATCGGGCTGCTGATGTGGAGAATCTCTTTAATAACATCTCCCCTAAAAGGCCAGCAGACCTCTTCGGGACAAGACTAACTGGTGAAAATTGTGATGATTTATTGGCTGTGCACAGCAGTGAGGAGATAATTTAGTCTGAAGAATGGGTTTGGAGTGTCCTTCCCTACCCACCACATCAGACTCCCATAGTTTATAGTTGACCTTAAAGACCATGATGCCCTGGATCCTGGACTTCTGAACAACTCCAGCCCACACCAGTATGTATCAAGACCACCCTCATATCCTTCCACTGTATGTTCTACTACCAGGCAATCCCCAGGAGCTGGATTTGGGAGCTCCCCATCACCAGAGCCACTCCAAGGAGGACCCTTTGTGTAACACATAGTCTTCAACAGATATCTAGAGCACAGCACAATAGCAGGGATGGTTTCCCACCTCAGAATTGCTCTTGACATCTCTGGAAATGTTCAGACTGGACCAACTACTGGCGAATAAACTTCCTATTGCTCCCTGATCACTCTTCAGAGTCATGTTCTTGAGTGTTGAAAAGAGGCACTTTGATGTCTTCCAAGTGAAGAGATATCCCAGTTGAATTTCATAAATGCAAATGTCAATGTTCAAGTACTGAGCAATATTGCACAATGACTATCCCCAGTGAAAGCTAAAGTGAGAGCTTACAATCAGCGTTAGTGTTGTCTTTCCCAAAACCATCTTATAATTCCCAACAGGGCAGTTCTTGTTAGGACTGTATGGGAGAGATGCAGCTCATCATAGAATCATAGATTCATGGAATTGTAGAATACCAGGTTGGAAGGGACATCAAGGATCTTCTGGTCTAACCTTTTAACTACTGGAACAGGGTGATGAGGTTTTTCCTGAGCCTTCTTTTCTCCTGGCTGAACAAACCCATCTCGTTCAGCCTTTCCTCATACAACTTCCCAGTCCATGGATCACCTTTGTGGCCCTCTTCTGGACCCTCTCAGCCTGTTTGGCCTGTTTGGATTGTGAAATTCCGCAGATTCATACAGTTCTGCATACTTTCCCTCTCTCTAGTTTGGTACCTATTTCTAATCAAGCCAGAACCAAAGCTTAGGTAAAGGAGCACGCAGACCCCTGAAAGGCTCAATCAGATCAGCACAAGCTCTCACAGCGTGCCTTACACTCCAAAAGCCTACTCATATAGTACATGTATAACTGCTTAAAACACAGGAGGAAAGAGAGCCAGAGTCTCACTTACATTTTATATGGCAGCCTTGTGCTACTGCATTCACCCAGAGGGGTGAGAGACCCCAAAATCCCTGCCCTGATAAGGGTGGGAAAGCCACTGTCTTATGAGTTATGTCTTCTGAATCCCTTCGGCTGACCTGAACATAGATCTGCTACACCCTGGGCAACATCATTAACCATCCAGCTATGCTAAGAAAGGTTATCAATATCTCTTCTTTAACAAGACTAGTTCTTTTCCCATTATGATTATGGAGATATATATCACATGCACAAAACTTCAGCATAACAGAAATAAACGTAAGACCTTGAACATAAGTGCGTAAAGAAAGAGCATATATTTTCTTAATTGAGTAATAGCACCATTAGTGTCAATAACAGCCTTAGTGTAGACATTAATACGTAGGGGTTTAAAATGTCTCCATACTAAATCACAAGGGTATTTTAGTGTTAATAACAGCATTACTGTAGACATTAATACGTAAGGGCTTAAAATGTCTCCATACTAAATCACAAGGGTATTTTAGATTAAGATGTGCTCATCAGACTGTAAATCTTACAGCTACTTGCACTGGGACTGGTGCTAAGGATTGTAACAGAGGATGAATGTAAGTATACTAACAGCTATTGCAATGCAATATTCAGAGAGCAGACTACACTATACAATGGAGTATATAACTATTGGTTGCATCCTACAAACTTACATGGAAAATTTATGGTTTAGGGATAAAAACAATCTTCTTAGAAAGAGAGAACTGATTACCCAAGATGAGATCTCTGATATTTGTCATGTGGGAGTATAATAACTGCAGGGATTTTCCTTGGCTGTACTTACTCAATGCTATTGCTAAACCTGTATCTAGTTTCTGCTGTGCATGTGCTTATTTTTCCATATTCCCATATGACTGCTGGGGACAAACCTAATATAAGAAAATATATTACCCTACAGCTTATCTAATAGCTCCTAACTTCTAATAAAGTGGTCAAGAAGAAAAGGAAAACAAGTCCCTGCAATGCTGCCTAGACTTTTTTCATTATGGGAGAAGAAATATGACTAATATTTCAATCTCTGATTATATTGAATCTGATTGTTCTTAGTCAGTGTCTTGCTTCTATAATATATGAGATAAGCTAATCTGTTTATCACTACTGGAGGATCATCCTTGCAATAACTCTTACACTGAAAGCCATTTATATGCACAGATGTCTCAGTATGCCTTCCCAATAACTCCTGGCCTGCATATAAATATAGAAGCTTCCTTTGGTCATTTTGGCTGTCAACAAAGAAAAATGGCAGCAATGACCATTTAGAAATAACTTGTTTTGACACGATACAAAGCTTGTGGTGTGAGAGTATCAATAAAAACCTTCTTGCATCCTTTCATACTCACAGGACTAGCGTGGGATATTTTGTTTATTTAGTTAAATTTTTTGTTCTTTCTCCACTATTAAACCCTTCAATTCTCAGCATGCTTCAGAGTCTCAGGTCAAGTGGGATCCTAAGCTCACATAGAGATGACCGGAATAGATCAGAAACAGTCACCTGGAGGAAAAAAACCAGTTATTTTATTTTCTTAAGGAAACAAAAAATCATAAAGGTATCATAGAATCATGGAATGGTTTGGGTTGGTCACGACCTCCAGTAACCTGGTCTAGAAGGTGTCCCTGCCTGTGGCAAGGGGTTGGAACTGTATGTGCTTTAAGGTCCTTTCCAACGCAAACCATTCTGTGATTCTATGATTTGATGTGTAGTGGTTGCTCTAGAAGACAAACATAATAACAAATGCTCCCTGCCCCTTCTCCTTTCTTTAACCTTTTATTGCAGAGAAGACATCATATGTTTTTTTCCCCTTCTTACATGTGTTCTCCCAGAGGCGTTACCACCACCGCTGATAGGCTTGGCCTTGGCCAGCGGTGGGTCCATCTTCGATCTGGCTGGCATTGGATCCATTGGACCTGCGGGGAGGCTCTAGCAGCTCCTCACAGAAACCACCCTGTAGCCCCAGTACCAAAACCTTGCCATGCAATCCCAATACAAAGTCCCAAATAGCAAAAGCTCTGAGAAACCTGGTCTGACACTTGGGTGACCATGCTCTGAGCAGGATTGAACTACAGCCTTCCCAAAATCTCTTCCAACCTGAATAATTTTGTTATTAGAACAAGACAGAGAGAACCTCAAATGATATACATTACACAGACTAATCCACTTGGTGACAATAAATTCATTCATATTATGATGACCTGTCTCACCCTTTTTCATCTTTTTTCCCAGATTTCTACCAGGGAGACGAATATCTCCAGTAGCCATGAGGCATCCCCAAAAGGAAAAGAATCACATCCAGCAACACTGGAGATGTGCTTTATGTTTTCAACCACAGTTACACATTCATAGAATCATAGAATCATACAATCATAGAATAGTTAGGGTTGGAAAGGACCTGAAGATCATCTAGTTCCAACACCCCTGCCAGGGGCAGGGACACCTCACACTAAACCATGCCACCCAAGGCTATGTCCAATCCAGCCTTGAACACCGCCAGTGATGGAGCATTCGCAACTTCCCTGGGTAACTCATTCCAGTGCCTCACCACCCTTACAGTAAAGAATTTCTTCCTCATATCCAATCTAAACTTCCCCTGTTTAAGTTTGAACCCATTACCCCTTGTCCTCTCATTACAGTCCCTCATGAAGAGTCCCTCCCCAGCATCCCTATAGGCCCCCTTCAGATACTGGAAGGATACTATAAGGTCTCCACGCAGCCTTCTGTTCTCCAGGCTGAACAGCCCCAACTTTCTCAGCCTACCTTCAAGAGTATGCCTTCTGTGTTTTATTGTTGCTGCTGGATTTTCTTTATCGCACTCCCTCCTCCTCCACCTCAATTTCAAATCGATCTTTACAACATCAAGAAAATTTGTTCCACATCTATAGGCTTTTCCCAGAGCCAATGAATAAGTTGAATAGTAATACGATGGTTATTCATCAATAAATGTCTATCTCTGACTGCATATATATAATGAATATTGCAATTATGCAGCAACTGGAAGTTGAACCTTTTGTGTGTATATATCACCACATCAATTTAACTGCCTTTAGCACGGATGCTTCCAGCTCATGAGCAACATACATATTTGCAAGGGGACAGTTACAGACGCAGTTAAAGTTACAGCTGGTAGATGAACCATAGCTGCTCTTGCATTGAAATTCTCAACACAAAATATATTAGCAATATATATTAGAAGGGTTGGCACAGAATAGATCCTTTTCTTCTTTACTGGCATTTAATCTGCATTCTTGAGGCTGACTTAAATCATGTCACACTTATAGCTTCCTAATGTGAAAAAAACTCTAGCTTTTACATTGAAAAATAATCCATTATTTTCTATTCTTCCCCCAATCAACGGTTACAAAGGCTGCTGAGCTGCTCCTGCTGAAAACTGCTGGGTGAACTAATGAGTAGATCAGCTGCTCTTAGAGGTGCTCCTCAACAGCCCTTGATGCAATCAAGGCTTGAGCTGTGTTTACCCCACATATCTACAAGCTACTATTATTATGGCTACAAGCTGCACCTATATGAAATAAGCAGAAGCACTGTGTGTGTTGTCACATTGTCTTCACAGGCTTAAAGGAGGCAGAATGAACCTGCAGACCTAATCTTCAGCTTTATTCTGATATTGCATGAATGTCACTTTTGCAATCCTAGTTACAGACCAGATATGTACTCATTTCATTTACTGAAGGCTGAAAACCCTATAAATTACAGCATCCAACAGCTCCAAAGGAGCTAAACCAGGAGTAAGTGGTGGGACACAGGGAAGGCAACGGTGCTGCAGAAGTTGGGCTGCTGTGCTGGGATGTGAGGATAGCCTTGCTCTTTTTTGATGCATACAATCATAGAATCATAGAACAGTTAGGGTTGGAAAGGACCTTAAGATCATCCAGTTCCAACCCCCCTGCCAGGGGCAGGGACACCTCACACTAAACCATGCCACCCAAGGCTATGTCCAACCTGGCCTTGAACGCCGCCAGGGATGGAGCATTCACAACTTCCCTGAGCAGCCCATTCCAGTGCCTCACCACCCTCACATTTAAGAATTTCTTCCTTATATCCAATCTAAGCTTCCCCTGTTTAAGTTTGAACCCGTTACCCTTGTCCTCTCACTACAGTCCCTAATGAAGAGTCCCTCGCCAGCATCCTTATAGCCCCCCTTCAGATACGCTATGCGGGCACCTCAGAGCCAGACACACTGGTCCTGTGCTCAAGTCTTCTGAGCAGAATATTCCACATGAAAAGGTATTGTTTACTGTGTGCAGATTTCCCACTCTACTCAGCACTTGTCAGGCCACACCGGGAATACTCTGTTCAGTTTTGGTCCTCACTATATAAAAAAGATGTGGACAGGCTGCAGAGGGTCCAGAGAATGGCCACAGGGATGATCTAAGGACTGTTCAGCCTGGAGAAAAGAAGGCTCTGGAGACACCTTATCACCCATCTTTCCCTAAATGTAGTTTTTCAAATGTTAAAAAAGAAAACGAACAGTTCCAATGGACATGAAACCTGTCTGGTTTTACTGTTGGGTTTTCCTGCTTTGGATCAAGCCCACAGAAATTAACTTTAGTGATTTTCAAAAATACAAAAAACCATCTGTTTCCAGAGTTCTGCCCCTCAGGAGAACAACAACCGCTTCCTTCTATAGTACGAATTGACCAGCACATTTTCACACTCCAGTTAACTCTTACCAGAGTTAAATGAAAATTGATTTTTCTCTCACTCCACTGCCTTGCCATGGTACTCTCCTGGATTTTCTGACAGATTCATGGAGAAATGGAAGTTCTTCACCAATTTCACTCATGTTCCATCTGCTATTCAAACCTGTTATCTATGTCTAACACAGAAGTGGCTGGAGAAACATTTGGGTCTAGAACAGCACTAGGAAATCCATTCCATCCTTTTGCATTGCTGTCTCCTAAAGCTGCCTCCTTGTTGCTGATGATTAGATGCAGCCTTGGAAGTGCAGGACCTCTTCCTCTCACCTTTGTAAATGTGAGTGACTCATGTGAACATTCAGAATATGCTTTGCTCCAACCTCTTTTTCCAATCATCATTTTGCTCAGAGTCAATGACAGAAGCTGCCCACCTTCTCTCCAGAGAGGTCATTTACAAAACTAAACTTGCACAAGTTTTTCTTCTTTTTAACTGTTTTCTTCATGCTAAATTACATGAGTCTGCAAAGAAGACAGGAATCATTAAAACTCTGACCTGGAGAAGAGGCATTAGATGTAAAACCTTTCCCATAGTATTTCCTAAGTGATTCAGGGTCAGGCTGATGAGCTCTACTTATCTGGTTGTTCGAGTCTCATCATCAGGATATTTGTTATTCATTTCATTTTCCAGTCCTTAACTTAATCTTATTACTCCTTAATTCAATTCTATTACAACCAGGATAGTTGCTGCCAGCCATGTCCACACATCAGCACTGAGATGCAGAGTTACTTTAAAGTGTGGAAACTCAAATCACTTCATTACACTCCCAAAGCAGCACAACTTCTAGGTAGGGTCTGTTGCAGGGGGTGTTTCATCTCATGCACGGAAGAGATGGCATAGCAATGCTCGTTTACCTATGCCAGTTAACTGGTATTCATCAATTAGGGTTGCGTAAGTAATTTTCCTGTGTATAAAGACTAGACTTGGAACAAAATATCTACAATCATAGCAAAATAAAGCAAAGCTGCTTCTTTGCACTCCTGGATATTTCAGAAACTCCCCATGGGTTTGTCCTAACTCTGAGGTATGATTTCAGGTTAATAGTTTTGATTAAAGCAAAGGAGGAAAAGAAAAGGGGAATCAGAACAGAAATAATATCTCCGATCAAAACAATCCTTTCTTCAGCCTTATTTCAGTGTTCTGTGTAATTTGTTTCCAACTGCTATTGAAACGGAGGTTGGCTGCTTTTCAATAGCAAAGCTTAAATATATATATTGTGTGTATAGAGACTCACACATGCATAAATATATATTACACATAGACTATTAAAACTGCAAAACCAAGTGTACACAAGTATCATAATACCAGATTTCAGGTTACTGTGCTCATGTTGTGCATGCGTTATGACTCAGTAGTAAACGCTATGATCACCGGCTATTTTCCTTAAGACCTCTATCTCAAGCAAGTCTAGAGGAGGTCACAGAGATGCTGCAAGGGCTGGAGCAGCTCTGCTCTGCAGCCAGGCTGAGAAAGCTAGGCTGGTTCAGCCTGGAGAACAGAAGGCTCCTTACGGGGAGACCTCAGAGCAGCTCCAGTGCCTAAAGGGGCTACAAGAAACCTGGAGAGGGGCTTTGGACGAGGGCCTGTAGGGACAGGACAAAGGGAATGGCTTTAACCTGCCAGAGGGGTGACTGAGATGAGCTCTTAGGCAGAAGTTCTTCCCTGTGAGGGTGCTGAGGCGCTGGCACAGGGTGCCCAGAGAAGCTGTGGCTGCCCCATCCCTGGCAGTGTTCAAGGCCAGGCTGTATGGGGCTTGGAGCAACCTGCTCTAGTGGAAGGTGTCCCTGCCCATGGCAGGGGGCTGGAACTGGGTGAGCTTTAAGTTCCCTTCCAACCCAAATCATTCCATGATTCTATGATTCTATAAATCAGGATAACATCAGAGCGATGAACATCTGCACCTTTAGTAGAATAAACCCTGACGCTAGTATTTGCTTACCCATCCCCACTAACAATCACTGCAGCAAACCAACCTGAAGGTCACCAATGCAGCAAGCTTTTGTTCACACAGTTTTTGTTCTCTTGGCCAGGAATAAAAGGCTTTTTATTCACTCACTGTAAAAAGGAGGGGGCAAATTTCCTGTTGGGGAAAGTGATCAGACCTTGAATTACATCAGCAGAGATTTGGGTTCAACTGAATTACAACCGGCATAAAGCACTTCAGAGGCTATCACCAGATAAGTCTAATTGTTTTCCAGTAAATCCACTCCCAATTTATAACCACACTAATGGGAACCGAATTTACCTAAATGTGTGTGTGTTCACATCATAAATTCAGCAACTCCTTAATTCAGTTATCTACTGAGTAAGACTGGCTCCTGGGGACTGAAGGTGAGGCGTGGGCTCTCTTATTTTGGTAGTCTAAACACTTCATGTTCAATTAACATTTGTGTAAGATGACAGCCCTTCAGTGTAAACTGCTGTACCTGGAACAGGGGAGAAAAACAACCTCATTTCACTTCGTTATCCAACAGCACAAATGAATCGCTGCAGTCACTTCAGAAGGTCTGTGGCATTTTGCACTTGGCTGTAGCATATCCAACCATTACTAAGAAGACAAATGTCCTTACAGGCAAATGCAGTTAACATCACGCTGTGTTGCAGGGCAGATGGATGAAATGAGCCTCTGGAAATGAGCAGCTGCTACAGTGACACATCTCCCTTGACACAGCCTCGCCAATCCAGGATGACTGTACCTTCTGCGTGTTGAGGGAGCTCAGAATGGAGGTGTCTCCATGTCTTGAAGCAAGCAGTGTACCTTTCTGAGGCTCATCTGTTAAATGTTTAAGATCCCAGCTGGATTTACATTAGCCTGCAAAGAAATATATTTGCTCTGTTTCCAGGCTCATAAGCACTCTACTGTTTTGAGAGAAGCTCTTAGTCCTGGCATAATCTATTCAAGCAAGAAGATCTGTGAAAACAATGGTCTGCAAGCTGTTCCCAGGATACAGCGCGCTGCAGTTAAGTGGGTGCTGTTTGTGCCTAGGTGGAAATGCATCAATGTCTGTCTGGTCTCCAAACACTGAAAGTGCACTGTGTAAACCAGGCAAAGTATTTTGGACTCCATCAGAATTCCAGAGCCACTCCAGGAGCCATGAAAAACTGTCTCTTTGGGAGCCATCAGGCATTTCCATGACTCATAAATAAGATCATAGTGACTTTTATGAACTTGTTTATGAGTTTGTGCTGGCTTCTCCAGTATATCTGGGTCTTTCAGGACCTTTGCTAGACAGGTATATTGTGTCGGCTGAGATGGAGTGAGCTTTATTCCTCACAGCCTGGATGGAGCTATGCTTCAGCATTGCGGCTGAAACAGTGTGGGTAACACACCAATGTCTTGGCTATTGCTGAACAGAGCCTGTTCAGCATCAAGGTGTTCAGTCTTTCCTACTCTGCCCACCCCACCAGCAAGTAGACTTGAAGTGGGCAAGAGCATGGGAGGGCATAGAGCCAGGACAGCTGATCCCAACCGACCAAAGGGATATTCCAGACAATATGACATCTGTTCAGAAACAAAAGCTCAGGGAAAGAAGAAGAAATAGCAGAATCCCAGCTTGGAAAGGACCTCAAGGATCATCTGCTCCAACCTTTCTAAGCAAAGCATGACGCAGACTAGATGCACCCTGCCCAGCTGAACCTTAAAAGCATCCAGCACTGGGGAATCCACCACTTTCCTGAAGAGATTATTCCAATGGCTGATTGTTCTCAGTGGGAATAATTCTCCTCTTGTGTCCAGCCGGAACCTCTGCAGGAGTAACTTGTGCAGACAAGCCAGGCAGCTGGGGCCCCTGAGTAGGGCACTGGGATTGACAAAGTGATTGGAAAGGGGACTGGAACCCACAGCCTTCTGAAATGGTTCCTGTCAACTATGAAAGCCAGTTACTCCCTCAAGGACAATCTGGTATGTTGCCTGGACTAGTGGACCATCACTGAGGAAGGCATTCAGCGCTTGAGGGAGCTAGAGATGGTGGGAATCCACTTGGTCCCTGTGGCAGAGGGTGGGATGTAACTCACCAGTGTTTTATGCCAACACCCTGGTGCTGATGCACTGGCCGGACTCTGAGCCACTAACTGTGGAGTGACTGTTCCAATGGCTCCAGAGGTTCAAAGAGAACCTCCCCTCCTTCCCCCATCGTGGACCTGGTCTGAGACCACAGGACTCTCAATACTCCAGCCAGGAATAGAGGGTCCCTGCCTTTGGCCAGGCAGAGAAAAGGATAACCAGATTTACTGGACAGTGTGGATTCAATGGCCCGGCATATGGGGTCCACAGGAACAGAAGGCTTTTGTGGACATTGGTGCACAATGTATGCTGATGCCATCAGAGTACAAAAGAGCGGAACTCATCCAGATTTCTGAAGTGATCTAGACTCTGAAGTGAGTTATCTGTAGCTTGGTGAGCCCATGAAACATCAGGACATCCAGCAAGAGATGGAACATACAGATGGGCTCATGACTGAGGGGGGACCCAACTGCAGAGGAGGTAGACAGCAGCACTATGAAGTGCAGAGAGAAGATAACTCAGAAAGATAGACAAGAGGAGCATCAGACAACGCTGCACTGAAGTCTTCTTTCCCTAACTAATGTCAATACCAGAATTTTATTGCCTTCAGCCACATGCAGAATCTATATATTGAGATTTCCCAATGCGAAGATGCTGACACAGGATTTGGGCTTCTCAATACTACAGGATTGCAAAGAGCAAGCAATAGTGTCTGCTGCTACAAGTCAGCATGGCTCCCTTGATTACAGCAACCTCGCTGACTTAGGTGATACTTAATCAAATACATCTGTGATCACACATTGTATTCCACTATCCTATTTCTTCCCTCTGCACTGGGGTCTCAATGTTATTTGAGACACTGACAAGGACAAAAGTCAACAGAGCATCATTAATACCAACCACAGCTCCAAAGTCTGCCTGCCCACTGCCCATGCTCCATCTCAATTAGATTTAGTAAGATTTATCTGAGCCTGATGTAGCTAAATGAATCATGCAGAGCACCGACCTGTCCTACCACAGGCTCCTGTGCCCCCACCCTGCATGTTTATTTCAAAGTAATCTAATTTGCTGTAAATGTGCTTATCTAGCTGGGAAGCAGCCTGTGAGAGGTACTCCAAAAGGAATACAGCTTTCCAGAAGGCATGGCTCGGTGATCTTCTTTCAATGCGGAATATAGAATCTATTTTGTTGTTGTTGATGATCTGCACTGGAATTATTCACTCACTCCCTACTCTTTGCCTCAATTCATTTCTGAAGCACAGTTAAGCTCCTAAGCTCCAATCCGTTCAAAACTGAGTGGAATGCACCAGCTCTTTCCTGTGGGTTTTCCATAAAGAGCTTAAGCAACCCTGGAGAGCCGCAGGACAACACCACTCTGCCTGCAAGGTACATTTGGCAAATGAGAGTGCAATTCTGACAGATGTTTGCTAGCAAAATGCTGATGCACAACAGGCTGTTGAGTGGTGCAGCCTCTGAAACAAAAGAGAGAGCCAGAGCACGACACTATGACCTGAGTAGCAATGGGAAAAGAGACCCAGGTCTCATGCTCCTAAATACACACAATCCCAACCAGTGCTGAAATGATTAGGGGACAATACTATGATAGATCGCAAATGTCTACTACACACTAGCATCTTCTGTCCCACTCCAGGCTGTTGGACCTCACTTACCTTTGTCTGACAAGCTCTATCTTGCAGTTGGGCTTTGTCTCAGTAGCATGGTGAAGGAGGCATTCAGAGCTAGTCCTGCTTCCCATGGCACAATGCCCAGCAATACTCCCCTCTTTCTCCATTAGGTGTAGCAGAACAGGGTTGGGAGGGGGTATATAGGTGTACATTGGGGCAGAGATGACAGATAGATGGTCCCAACACCAGATAGAGGATGAGTTGGGAGAAGACGACTTGTGCTGCACTCAAGACATTTGGCCCCTTTGTAGCATGGCAAGTTTCACAGGTTAAGTCCCAGCAGAGATTTTAGCATGTATGAAGAAACCTTCTCCAGAGGTCCCCATCTGGCCTCTTTCATCCAAGGCTCAGATGTGCTGCAACACGTGGTAGTGGCATGATGCTCCCTTCTTCCAGTTTCAGGGCTGAAGAGTTCCTGAAGGACTCAAGGAAACAGGCATCACCTGCCACTGCTACCAAAGTTCCTTGTCACCTTGACTATCCCTTTCATGCTGCTTCACTTTAGCAGCGCTACAAAACTACCCTAACAACCAGCAAGAAGCAGAGTGGGCACCATGAAAAGATATTGGAACTAACTTTTAGCAGAGAAATGGATATTTCCAGACATCAGCAAATGCTGTGTGACCAGTATCTGACCACCAGAGACTTGACAAGAGACTCACAGCAGAGAAGGGACTCAAGAGGGATGGATTCAGCCCAAGCACCCATAGAAACAAAGTCTACATGAGGACCCGACCCGTCAGCCCTGGCTTTGACAGGGAGGCACAACTTTTAGCACATGAACACTTAAACATTTCTATCATTTTAAACTTCTCATTCTCTTACACTCTGTTCCATGTGTTGAGATTAAATAGTACTTTGCTTCGCTGAAGCTGTTTGCACTCTGTTTGACACTGGTCACAGACTCCAGAAGAGGTCTGCAGGGGAATCATGTACCATGGTTCAAGGACCTGTGCCCTCTAACACAACAAATATAAAGGTTGCCAAAGCCCAGGCCTCTTCTAAGGGTGGGAGACTCTCAGAAATGAGAGAGCAGAGAGAAAGGGCATTCGGTACTCAACATCCTTGAATATCCTGCAGCAGTTTAGGTTTCTAAATGCAGTGCAGGGATAGCAAGCTTTGGAAGTCTTTGATTCACCCAGAGTTCAGAAAGGAACTTGCTAGTGATTCAGTGGGAAAAACAACCTTAGGCTGGGAAAGATCTCAAAGAAAACTGGGGGGATGGAAAGTAGGTCTGTGTGCTCGTTGTTTGCAGAAAGAACGGACTTGAGACACATGGTCCTTTTCAGCCCCACATACCAACAACTACATAGCACCGCCTTAGACAATACTAAAACTTTGGTCTGTATCCTGAAGTTGACCCATGTCCCTCAAAGGGAGACAATAGAGAGCTCCCATGAAGGATGCCAGACAGTGAAAAACATACACTGTGAAAAACAGGGGGAAGGTTAAAAAATGAGTTATCCCGTCTCTTTAGTTTCCCTCTTTCCAACCACCTCACTGGTTTCAACATTTTTCTGCTGGGGGTCCATATCTGCTCACCCTCCTTATCTCCACAGAATCACAGAATGGCCTGGGTTAGAAATGACCCTAAGCTCACCCAGTTCCAACCCCCTGCCATAGGCAGGCACCTCACACTAGTCCATGTCACCCAAGGCTCTGTCCAGCCTGGCCTTGAACACCGCCAGGGATGGGGTATTTACCACTTCTTTGGGCAGCATGTTCCAGGGCCTCACCACCCTCACAGTAAAGAACTTCTTCCTTATATCTAACCTGAACTTCCCCTGTTCAAGTTTCATCTGTTTGAGAGGGGTGCTTCTCCCTGCAGCATCTTTGCAGAGTATGGCAGCATGAAGGCTGCAGGCTGAAAAGAGAGATGTGCTCTTTGTGCGCATGAAGAAGCTGTAGGATGGCTGTCCGAGAGCACAGGAACGGCTGCCCTCTATACCATACTTGTATTAATGGTAATAAATACAACACAGCAGAAGGCTGAGTCGATCAGCGCACGCAGCCTCATCGGCAGCGCCTGTCTGGCTGTAGGCTGCTGCCCTCCTACGGCAAGCTGGGACAGCCACCCGCGTCTCCAGAGCTGCTTTCTGTGTTAGGGACGAGCCAAGTTCAGTCGGTGGTTGCAGTCTCCCGGTTTGGCAGCCCAGTGTCTGTCTGGAGTGGAAAATCAGCACCCTGGGGCACTCAACCCTTCTGTCCTGTGAGGGAAGCCTTGGTTGGAAAAGGCTTTGTGCCTCTGAAGGAGCAAATTCCATCCTGAGCCTGTGCGTGACACTGCTAGTGCTGAACAATAATGGCCTGTGAGAGGGTGCAGATCCGGGGGTCTTCCCCTAAGTGACAGGGCTTTGTTGCTATTGTTGAGGTTTTCCTCATGTCTGTGTCTTGGAAACACAGTTGTTGACTTGGAAACTCAGTGCTTTAAATAAGCCCAGGCTTGTTTGAGTGTTTCTGCTGAAGCCTGCATCTGTTACCATGTGAAGTTGACCTTCAGCACAGGTACCAGGGGTGTGCTCCCCCATAAGCACTCCTCCAGCCCTTCCAGTGAGTTCTTTGCCTGCTTGTCTTTATTACCCTGAGTCACACAGCTGTCACTGGTAGCAGTGCTTCTTCCCCCACATATCCCATGCACATCTTCCATCTCATCCTAGAAGTCCTCTGAGTGAGTCGTATCCTGACAGAGAAAATGATAGATGAGCCAGTGAAAACTCATGAAGTTCAACAAGGGCAAGTGCAAGGACCTGTACCTGGATCAGGGCAATTCCAGCGCAACTACAGGCTGGCAAAGGCTGGACAGAGAGCAGCCCTGAGGAGATGGAATTGGGGGTGTTGACTGGCAAGAAGCTCAACAGTATGTGCTTGAGCACACCATACGTATGTGAACATACAGAAACTAAACTGGATTTGGGCTGCCCCAAAAGGAGCATGAGCAGAAAGTCAAGGGAGGGGGATACTCCCCCTCTCCCCCGCTCTGTTGAGATTCCCCCCTGCAGTCCTGATCCAGCTCTGGGGGCAACAACATAAGGACATGGAGCTGTTGGAGCGAGTCCAGAGGAGGCCATGGAGATGCGGCGAGGGCTGGAGCAGCTCTGCTCTGGAGCCAGGCTGAGAGAGCTGGGCTGGGGCAGCCTGGATAAGAGAAGGATCTTTAAGGGGGGGACCTTAAAGAAGCTCCAGTGCCTAAAGGGCTACAGCAAAGCTGGAGAGGGGCTTTGGACAAGGGCCTGTAGGGACAAGACAAGGGGGAATGGCTTTAACCTGCCAGAGGGGAGACTGAGATGAGCTCTGAGGCAGAAGCTCTTCCCTGTGAGGGTGCTGAGGCGCTGGCACAGGGTGCCCAGAGAAGCTGTGGCTGCCCCATCCTTGGCAGTGCTCAAGGCCAAGCTAGATGGGGCTTGGAGCATAGTGGTTCAATGATGGCTGAAGCAGACCTGGCAACAGAAAGAGCCTCCACATAACTGAAAATCAAACGTTTTTATTACCAAGGAGATTTCTCTGCTCTGAAAGCCTGAACTTCAATGTCCTCAGCTTAAAGCCCTCCCTCACAGCAGCTGTGAGAAACCCAGACCTCTGGGAAGAGCAGGGAGGGATGAGTTCAGGCAACCCATAGCTGCTGGCGACTGCTGAAACATGCACCTGACTTACTCACAGATGTCCTGCATCACGGCCCTCAAAGTTTACTGCTCCACCCAGAACATTTTACAAAGAGTACCACCAGCAATCCTTGTCCTGGGCTGCACTTTCAGATGTCACTTCAGCATCCCTGGGCTTGCACAGTGCCAGAGAGACTGAAGTGTTTTATGGTAACTTGTACCCGCAGAAAAGTAAGAATTCAGTTTTGCAGTACTCCTTGGCTGTGAAATCCATGTGCTGCTCTGATAGGGACTCAAACACAAACAGGTTGCAGTTTGCAAGCTTCAGAGTTCTAAAGCACCAGGGTCCAGAGTAATAGTTTCATCTTTCAGAAGATGGACAAGAGGGAACGGCCTCAAGTGCACCAGGGGAGGTTTAGATTGGGTATCGGGAAGAATTTGTTCCCCAGAGGGTGCTCAGGCATTGGAACAGGCTGCCCAGGGCAGTGCTGCAGTCACCATGCCTGGAAGTGTTCACACACCGAGCAGACAAGGCTCTCAGTGCCATGGGTTAGTGGTGGCCTTGGCAGTGCTGGGAACGGTTGGATTGGATGAGCTTAAAGGTGTTTGTCAACCAAGTTGATTCTATGATTGTTTTAAGTGAACAGGGTCCTTCCTCCTGTTGATAAAGCCTGAGAAAGAGGTAAATGCCTTCAAAAGAAAACAGCTGGATGAAGCTCTCCAGGCTGTGAATTACTCCAGACAAGAACATGTCGGTAATTGGAAAGACTACACACACATTCCAATGTCCTTAAGGAACAGATTTCCATGGCAGGAGAAAATGAGGGGAGGTATTTCCCCCCAAACGACCACCACACCCCGAGACCAGAATTCACAGCACCCACGCCATAGCCTTATCCGCCCAAATCGCCACATGCAATGAGTAACAAGAATTGGGTGGGCACTTTGGAGACTTACAATGAATATGTATATAATGGAGGTATGCGAGATGCATGTGGTATTACCAGTGGAGGCAAACTGTCTCTTCTCAGGGCGCATGACAGGCAGAGCCATTCCCCCCCCCCTGCACTCAGTACTGCAGCCAAGCCCTGTCGGCTTCTTTCTGTAACCGGCCGTCCTTTAACCCGCGTTCTGGTTGCACCGTTCATGTCCCGCAGCAAAGGTTCACCGCCGCCGGCCCTCACGAACACCGCGCCGATACGGAGCACGGCGCCCCTGCGCCGGCAGCTCCTCCCCTCCGCATGGGGGCGCAGCGCCTTCCCCTCGCGGCTGCAGGACTACAGTACCCAGCACGGCCCGCGGAGGGCGGACCGACAGGCAGCTGCCTGCGCAGCGGGGGACGGTGCGCTCGTGTCGCCATGCGGGGAGGTTGGTGCGGGGCCGCGCTCCTCGGCCGGGCCCTGCGGCCCCCGGCTGCGCGGAGAGGTGAGAGCCGAGCCCCGGGGCACGGAGCGAGGGCGGCAGGAGCGGGCAGAGCCGCCGGCTGCGATACGGGGCGACCTCGGTGCGGCTGTGCTGGAGGCCGCGCGGGCCGTTTGGCGGGCTGTGCCCGCTGCCGCAGGGCGATCTTGGGGTCGGTTCCTGAGGCGGAGTGTGAGGGAGCTCGCTGCAATAAGGCCCAGGCAGGGGTGGGTTATATGGGCAAGGGCAGGCGGTTGAGTAGCTCATGGGGACTGAGCTGCTTCGAGCTATTTAAACTGGCAGAGAGTAGATTTAGATGTGATACTAAGAAGAGGATCTTCCCTGTGAGGGTGCTGAGGCGCTGGCACACGGTGCCCAGAGAAGCTGTGGCTGCCCCATCCCTGGCAGTGCTCAAGGCCAGGTTGGACACAGGGGCTTGGAGCAACCTGCTGCAGTGGGAGGTGATTCTAGTGGTCTGTTTCTATGAAGATAAACACGAGTCCTAGTTGGTGCAGGTTTCCTATGGAAAAAGGGATTGCTGATTTTTTACATAACCCAGCAATCAAAAGAACCTAGCTTTTTGTTGCAACATCTGTGCAGCTTTGCCGTGATGCAAGGTATTAAAATGAGGCATGGCATGATAACACAGTCTGGTTAAGTTTAAGGTACATGTTGTCTCTCCCAGGTTTTGCTGCCACACTGGTTAGGAACTCATACGATGTCAGAAATGTTGAAATCACTCCCCCAGAGCAGAGGAAGGTGACTTTTGATACCCATGCTTTAGTGCAGGATCTGGAAGCCCATGGTAAGTGATACCAGATAAATGACTTGAAGGAAAACTCTTAGGTTCTGTACTATGAGTGCTCTCCATTTTCCCAAATCTGGAAAATTTGGTATTATAAAATGGTATTTTATAAACAGGGGAAGTTTAGATTGGATATAAGGAAGACGTTCTTTACTGTAAGGGTGGTGGGGCACTGGAATGGGTTGCCCAGGGAAGCTGTGAATGCTCCATCGCTGGCAGTGTTCACGGCCAGGTTGGACAGAGCCTTGGGTGGCATGGTTTAGTGGGAGGTGTCCCTGCCCATGGCAGGGGGGTTGGAAATAGATGGTCCTCCACCTGGGTCGGAGCAATCCCAGGCACACCTACAGGTTGGGCAAAGAAGAGATACAGAGCAGTCCTGCAGAGAAGGACTTGGGGGTGTTGGTTGATGAGAAAATGAACATGAGCCGGCAGTGTGCGCTTGCAGCCCAGAAAGCCAACAGTATCCTGGGCTGCATCAAAAGGAGCGTGACCAGCAGGTCGAGGGAGGTGATCCTGCCCCTCTACTCTGCTCTTGTGAGACCTCACTTGGAGTATTGTGTGCAGTTCTGGTGTCCTCAACATAAAAAGGACATGGAACTGTTGGAACAAGTCCAGAGGAGGGCCACGAGGATGATCAGGGGACTGGAGCACCTCCCGTATGAAGATAGGCTGAGAAAGTTGGGGCTGTTCAGGCTGGAGAAGGCTGCGTGGAGACCTCACAGCAGCCTTCCAGTATCTGAAGGGGGCCTATAGGGATGCTGGGGAGTGACTCTTCATGAGGAACTGTAGTGATAGGACAAGGGGTAATGGGTTCAAACTTAAACAGGGGAAGTTTAGACTGGATATGAGGAAGAAATTCTTTACTGTAAGGGTGGTGAGGCACTGGAATGGGTTACCCAGGGAAGTTGTGAATGCTCCATCGCTGGCGGTGTTCAAGGCTGGATTGGACATAGCCTTGGGTGGCATGGTTTAGTGTGAGGTGACCCTGCCCCTGGCAGGGGGGTTGGAAGTAGATGATCTTAAGGTCCTTTCCAACCCTAACTATTCTATGATTCTATGGTGAAGGAGGCACCTGACCCTCATGCCTCTGTAACCCTACCAATAACTATTACATTAGATTTACTGTATCTGTGGTTATAGGCAGGTTTATGTAGTGTTTTCCAGCTGGAACATAATACACTTATCAAATGTAAAGTAACAATAACACTTAAAAGAACTGTTTTCTAGCAAAAATGAAGCTTTTTTTGTGAGTGGAAAGAGGTTAGCTTGCCCCTTTACTCTGCTCTCGTGAGACCCCACTTGGAGCACTGTGTGCAGTTCGGGTGTCCTCAACATAAGAAGGACATGGAGCTGTTGGAACAATTCAGAGGAGGCCGCAAGAATGGTCAGGGGCTGGAGCAGCTCCTGTATGAAAACAGTGGAAGTTCATTATAAAGTTAATTTTGGCTGAATTACTTTTATAGTGCATGAACAGTTCAGCATTATACAGAAACCCTGTCAGCTGCATGCACAGGGAACTTCAGTATGTTAAAAGTTAATGTGCTTTTAGATGTTGGCAGCATTAAAACTGTGGGTTTTGTAGTTAAAAGTCACAGTGACTGGCTCCTCACTGTCATTTCTCCATGATTGTATGACTTCCCATTTACCACTGCAGTTGGGTACAGCACTTGAGTGTACCCATTCATTATGTACCTCTTGCTCTTGTTTCCATCCAGCTTTCTAATACTACCTTAACTTGTCACCCTCCAACTGTCTTCCAGGCTTTGCGAAGGAACAAGCAGAGACCATATTGAGGACGTTAGTAACCCTGTCGAATGTCAGCTTGGACACAGTCTATAAGGATATGGTTACCCAGACTCAGCAGGTAAAAGATACTTGATGGTGTACATGCATCATTGTACAGGTACAGCTTTGTGTAATGTCTCATGGCTGGCTATTTGAAAGGCATGTGAGCACCTCTGCAGTACTAAAAAAGACTTCACTGAGGTAGGTTTTCCTGAGTTTCAGGGTGGTGGTAAGAATAGTAACATCTCCTAGAATACAAGGTTGGAAGGGACCACAAGGATCATCTAGTCCAAAAGTCTTAAACCTTTCATCTCACAGGAGTGTTTTCCAAATGCAGCCACAAATCAGCAGCGTAATGTAGAGTTTGCTTCATTTGCTGCTGCAAAGCTCAGCGGTGAAGCCAAACTTTCAGCTGTGCTTTCCAACAGGTGAGGGCAGAAGAAAGGCTCAAGAAGAGGTTCCTGAAGAGAACAGGAGAGAGAACAGGATTACCTAAAATAGCAGAAAATTGGCAGTGGCTTTTCTGAATGGCATGGCATTGAGGTGTCTCCTTCCCTTAGATGCTGGGGTTCATGGACATACCTGGAGGCAGTGAGTCAGTTCAGTAGCACGGCTGGTGTGTCTGCTGGTAACAGAGGTGGTGACAAGTTTCACCTGAACAAATTGCCAAAATGAAAAGAACTTCAGTTTTTCTTGAGGGCTGCACATCTGGGCCAAGCTTTGATGCGTGGTAATGGTTTTAGTAATGACTGAGGAAGGCTGTGCTGTTCTTCTTCAGTGGCTTAATGCAATTAAGCATTGCTGTTTCATTTAAACTGCTGAGCCATACATCCAGGAGGTTTATCTTGACATTCATTTTTAATACGAATTACCTATCCTCATTTTTTGTAACCCTGAGAAGACAACAAGAGCTTGTGTGTCTATTTTGGTTTTCCTTATCAAAATGGAAACTTTTGGGAAATCCTATTATGTGTAGAGGAAGTCAGGATCCTGACTATACCTTGCATGGAATTGCGTTATGCAGAAACACTGGATTTTTGTAGTGCAGTCAGTGTTGAGGCTGTTTTAAGCTGGGATGAAGCAAATGAGCCCCTCTGTGTAAATGCAGCTGAAGTTTTCTCAGGTGTTGTGGTTTAACCCCAGCTGGTAACTCAGTACCACAAAGCCATTGGCTCACCCCCCTTTCCTTATCAGTGCTGTTCCCAGGCCCGAAGTCAAAAACACAGCACTGCACCAGCTATTAAGAAAGAGAAAAAATGACTGCTACTGCTGAACTCGGGACACCATGTAAACACTTCCTTGTGTTCAAGTCAGACATCAGTGGAAGCTGGTTCAGGGCATACTTTCATACAATCACAGAATGGTTTCAATTGGAAGGGGCCTCATCCAGTTCCAACCCCCTGCCACAGGCAGGGACACCTTCCACTAGACCAGGCTATTCCAAGCCTCTTCCAGCCTGGCCTTAAACAGTGCCAGGGATGGGGCAGCCACAGCTTCTCTGGGCCAAAATATGATACTGAATTTAGTTCAGTGTAGGATCTGAGAAATGCTGTTTGCTTCTGGTCTGAGTGAGAGCTCTTCATTGTTCTGGTGCTCAACTTTAACAGCAGAATCCCACAGCGATGTGTCATTTTCCATGCTAAATAGCAGGTAACTTCCTTACAGTAGCTAAAGGAATGTTGCTTTCAAGAGTCTCAGTTACAAAGTTTCTTTATTTTCATGTGGTTTTTTACTCTAGTTTATAAATAGCAGTTGAATCCTGAACTTGTTGGTACAAACATCAGTAAGAGTTTTTTCAGTGCCTTTTAGCAATGTTTAACTGTTGGCTGTCAGGCTTTAAGGCTGGGTGGACAGCATGATACTTGGACTAATCATAGAATCACAGACTGGTTTGGGTTGGAAAGGACCTTAAGATCATACAGTTCCAACTCCCTGCCATGGGCAGGGACACTTTCCACTGGTGCAGGTTGCTCCAAGCCCCGTCCAGCCTGGCCTTGAACACCACCAAGATGGAACATTCACAACGTCCTTGGACAACCCCTTCCTGTGTCTCACCACCCTCACAGTAAAGAACTTCTTCCTTATATCTAACCTGAACTTTACCTGTTTCAGTGTGAACCCATCACTCCCTCTGAGCTTTTTGCTTAAGTTCAGAGTCAGTGTAATGAAGCAACAGAAAAAAGCACAAATCCTCTGAAGTCTTTTTAACAAATTGCAGCTGTGAAGTTCTGTGTTTCTGTCACTTTCTTGGTGGAGTCTCCCCAGTTTTGTGCTTTAGAGCAGCTAGTTTCGTGATTTCAGACCTCAAAGTCTTTACTTGGTAGAAAGAGTGCAACTTAATGACATGATTTATTGTTTCTAAGGAAATAACTTTGAAGCAGATAATGGCACATCTGGACTCCATTCGAAAAGACATGGTCATCCTGGAGAAAAGCGAATTTGCAAACTTGAGAGCTGAGAATGAGGTACTAAAGAATACTTTTAGTTAAGCAGTTAAATTGTAATGTTGGGTTGTACCTGTTGAACATGTTTGTGGGAAAAAATATTAATATAAAAGTTAATTTTGGATACTTCTGTCATAGAATCACAGAATGGTTTGGGTTGAAAGGGACCTGAAAGCTCATCCAGTTCCAATCCCTGCCATGGGCAGGGATACCTTCCACCAGAGCAGGTTGCTGCAAGCCGTGTCCAACCTGGCCTTGAACACTGCCAGGGATGGGGCAGCCACAGCTTCTCTGGGCACCCTGTGCCAGCACCTCAGCACCCTCACAGGGAAGAGCTTCTGCCTAAGAGCTCATCTCAGTCTCCCCTCTGGCAGGTTAAAGCCATTCCTCTTGTCCTATCCCTACAGGCCCTTGTCCAAAGCTCCTCTCCAGGTTTCTTGTAGCCCCTTTAGGCACTGGAGCTGCTCTAAGGTCTCCCCTTAAGGAGCCTTCTCTCCTCCAGGCTGAACCAGTGCAGCTTTCTCAGCCTGTCTTCAGAGCAGGGCTGCTCCAGCACCTCTGTGTTGAACTGTTGTAGATTACAGCTTCTGTGATCACATAAAACATATTTCATGTGATCAGACTTGCTCAGTTTCCTTAGAATCATCTGCTGTAATTTTATTTCAGGGTGATTCTGGTACAGTCTTGTCCCCATTTAACCGCACAATGCATGGCAAGTAGTTGGTCATTTCTCTGCAGGGTTTAATTAAACTGGTGATTGAGACACATTTCTATTTTACTTGATGGCATTTTGGTATTTTCCTGCCATCTTTAGTCTCAGATTAACAAGATCATCATCATTACAAAAGAATCCCTTTATTTTGATTACAATTCCCAGCAGACTGTATATGGCTGTAGGAATTGTATACAGCAGTTTGGATGTTTAATCAAGAACAAATTGTCCCACTGAGAGAAAACTCATGTCAGAATAATTGCATGTGCATGGTGGCAGCACTCCCGTGAGTGATGGGCTTGGTCAGCAGGGTTCTGGGCTTGTCAAATCATTTGTGTTCTTTTTTCTTCTCTTCACTTAGAAAATGAAAATCGAATTAGATCAAGTCAAACAGCAGCTGTTGGTAAGTAAACTGCAAGTACCTCCACACTCCTGTTAGGGACAGTAAATAGGGAGTTTCATAATCTTTATTTTCTTTCAAGAATGAAACGGGTAAGATCCAAACTGACAGCAAGCTGGACATCAACCTGGAGAGGAGCAGGGTGACAGATATGGTAAGATGGTCTGTGAACATACCCTGACCACTGCTGCGTCCTGTTTTCTGCTGGTACAGTTGTAATTTCTCTGTTAATCCCACAGTTCACAGATCAGGAGAGGAAATTGATGGAAGTGACTACAGAGTTTCATAAAAAAGTAAGTGTTGAACTAGGTTTGTTTTATCACGGAATCCCAGACTGGTTTGTGTTGGAAGGGACCTTAAAACTCATCCAGCTCCAGCCCCCTGCCACGGGCAGGGACACTTTCCACTAGAGCAGGTTGTTCCAAGCCCTGTCCAGCCTGGCCTTGAACACTTTCAGGCCTCTCAGGCTGAAATCTGAGAGCCTGAGGGTGGACATGTCCCTTCTTCAGCATCCCCTTTAATTTCTGGATATGGCTTGTGAGTGCTTAAACCTTTTTGTGCAAGAATTTAGGGATACTCTGTATGTGCTGTGGAATGCCTCCTTCAGGAGGCATTGGCAAAGCAGAGATAAAAGTGTATGATCCAGGTTGGGGTTTTTTTTTGCTCTCTTTCTCTTCGATATTCTTCCTGGATTGTACTAAATGCTGTTTTGCATCTTGTAAGGTCTCTTACCAGTTATGTATTTTACTCCAGTGATAGGCTGGAAGTTTGTGCCTGTCTTGTTGCCTGTAGCATGGTGCTCTTGTTTGGCTTTACGAGGCTGAAAGGGCTGGAGATTGTTGTTAAACACATGCTCTCTTTTCATGTTTCAGGATGCCAGTACCAACAGTGTCATCTCAGAAATCAGTAATAAAATTGACACTGAAATAGCTTCCTTAAAAACACTCATGGAATCGAATAAACTTGACACAATACGGTATTTGGCAGGTATGTGATGGGCAGGGGGGAGTACCGGTAGTTTGGATGTATAAAATCTTACTAAGTGAACTGAAGGAGTCAGTTGTATAGCAGCAGACAGCTGGGATTGGGTTGGGGAGATCCTTCCAACTGGAAGAGACGGGACACAGAGCACAGAAGGGATGGGGGCATGCAGACTGCTGCTGCTTTGGGCTGGGACTGTGCCCAAAACTGGGATTAGGAGGAATATGAACATGATTAACAAATAAAAGCTTGAATACCTTGTGTAGTCTGACAGTACCTCAGCTTGCAGCAGGGCTACAAAACTTCTCCTGAGGTGATGTAAATTATGCTGGAAGTGAGCTGTCATTCAGGGCTAAAGTGGGAGTGACAGCTCTGCCTCCAGACCCGGAGTGCTTTCCCCGTGTGCTTTCCCCTGCCAAGCAGAACAAAGTTGTCAACATACACGTAACCAGTGACATTTGTATTGTGTTGGAGCTGGATTAAAAGGGGTTAATGCTTTATATTTGGAAGTGAGAACAAGTTCAAATGGAAACATAATTAGCTTTCTTCTAATGCTAATTGAAACAGCAGTTTAACAAGTGTGAAAGACAACTCCTCAGGCTTCAGAGGTGCAGCCCGGCTATCATAGAATGGTTTGGGTTGGAAAGGGTCTTAAGCTCATCTGATTCCAACCCCCTGCCATGGGCAGGGACACCTTCCACTAGAGCAGGTTGCTCCAAGCCACATCCAGCCTGACCTTGAACACTGCCAGGGATGGGGTAGCCACAGCTTCTCTGGGCACCCTCTGCCAGCGCCTCAGTACCCTCACAGGGAAGAACTTCTTCCTTATATCTAACCTGAACTTCCCCTGTTTAAGTTTAAACCGGCTGACAGAATTAAGCATCCAGCTAATTATTTCTTTCCCTTATTTTTTTAACAGCTTCAGTATTCACTTGCTTAGCGATAGCGCTGGGATTTTACAGGTTCTGGAAATAGATCCACGTGGAATGACTGCATCACACAGAGATGGAGAAAAGGCTACGCAGGCAGCATCAGTTGGACGATGGTGTTTGCGCTGTAGATAACCTTGGTACTTTTTTGTTTTGATACCGTTACTGTGCACTATTTGCTGAATATGTAATGCTAGATCAAAATAATTGGGAGGGAAGTAGCCAAACAGGAATACTACATTGTCCCTCATGGAATACTGTATTTATTTCCAAGGACAACTTATGGTAAAGCAGAAAGTGTTTCCTGATGTATTTTAGGATTAATTTTGTTTTCTTTGTGGAACATTCTCAGTGGAACATTCTCTCTCTCACCTCCTCTTGGAATGGAAATATTAAACATCTGATCTGCCCTTGAACTGAGAATACTTTTCCCAAGTTAGTATTCCCAATATGGAGATCCTAATGCCAGATTCCAACAGATCTACTCTGATCCAAGTATAAATTGGATTTTTGCCTTCAATCTGTTCCTCTTTTCTGACAGATTGAAGCCTGGCCCTTTGGGGTTTTTAATATATGTATATATATGTATATACAAACCCACACTGCAAAGGCCTTTACTAGAGAATCCTTGTTTTTTTCTTGAGAACTGGTTTACATATATTTCAAATCTCATGCAGAACTAAGATGTCTTCTTAGATTTGGGGCTTCTTTAGCATCTCTTGCAATTTCCATAACCTCAGAGGTCAATGGAATGGGAGAACTTCTCTGTGTCTTTTCAAGGGGAAACCCCTCTGCTCACTGCAGCCCTGGGGCAGATTAAGTGCTCTTAACTCCTCCCTTCAGGTAGCACAGACTATTTCCAGTAAACCCTGTTGTATGTTCTGGGCATAGGATCTGTATTGTAACATGGAAATACTCAGCATCCCAGTGGTGTCCTCTTCCTCCCATCTCCTCTGGACTGTCCTGTGATCCTGTGGGATGTGCTGCCTCTCCTTCCTCCTGGTGATGATTCTTCTGCCTCCTACAAGGACTTCACACCTCTCACTGCAGAGCTGGGGCATAGCTGGTGGCTGCCTTCCAAAGCTGAAGCGTGGCATATTGAATGCAAATGCATGGGCTTGGTTTGGGTCTGCTAATAAAATAGGATTTTAAAACCAGCCTTCCTGGATTGCACTTTAAGAGTAGGTCCTTTATGGGTTACACAGTGCGTAGTGCTGATTAGTGGCAATTCATTTTTATTGCAGTATTAGTCTGTTTGCAGTTTAACTCGCTGGTACCCTACCAAGGCTTCTCTGCTGTGCATTAAGTTATTTATCATCTTCAGTTAAGGAAATAAAATCAGTTTCTTATATTTGCTATCTGACTGGCTGTGAGCCACCTGAATACAGATAAGCAGGCTGTGAAAATGGGGCTTTTACAACAGGCACAGTGCTCATACAGTGGGAGTTGAAGCTGCTTTTGTTGTATCTTTGTGTTTGACAAGTAGGCAAATGTACAAATCCATCTTCTCATAAGCTATGACCATTTCTGAGGTTCTCTGGATCATAGAATTGTTTAGGTTGGAAAAGGGCTTTAAGATCATAAACCCACCACTAAGTTCAACACTAAATTATGTCCCCAAGCACCACATCTGCACATCTTTGAAATACCTCAAGAGATGGTGACTCCACCACTGCCCTGGGCAGCCTCTTCCAATGCCTGACAACCCTTTCTGGGAAGAAGTTGTTCCTAATCTCCAATCTAAACCTCCCCTGGTGCAGCCTGAGGCCATTTCCTCTTGTCACTTGTTACTTGGGAGAACAGCCACCTCCTGGCTCCATCTTCCTGTCATGTAGTTGGAGAGAGCAATAAGGTCCACCCTGAGCCTTCTCTTCTCCAGACTAAACCCCCCCCAGGTCCCTCAGCTGTTCCTCATCACACTGTGCTCCAGGCCCTGCACCAGCTCCGTAGCCCTTTGGACATACAAGGACTCAGGCTGATCTGTTGCGCTGTTCCTACGTGAGAGTTTAGCCTCAAAAGACACATAGGAAATGGCTCATCTACTGCAGCTGCTCACCACCCTCATCCCTACACTGAAGTAGGCCCTAGAGCCTGAGTTTCTCCTCTAGCTCAGAAGCAAGGCCCATGCTGTCAGTCAGTGTGCTTGTCCCTTGGCCTGTGTGTACAAAAGCACTGATTTCAGCACCTTTGAAATTCTCAGAGATTAAGCTTCCTTTGGTAGCTGAGTAAGGGACAGAGCAGGATTCAAGCACAAAAACAACTTTCAAGTGTGTGGATTTCTTATGGAAATGAAAACTCTCAAAATATGCAAGGTTCCAAAGGGAAAAGAATTTCACAATAGCACAGAGAGGAGAGAAAAATCTTTGTACGTGAAGTCATGAGCTGGTTTTAGGCATGGAGGAGAGGTCAGGATTACTGCTACTATGATGTGAACTCTTCAACCCTGAGCTAGACTTGAGTCACTGCTGCAGCTCAGCCGGCACCTCACAAAGGAGCTGCTGCCTGGCTTATTTAGGAATGACTTGAGGATGGAAACCAAGGGGCCTGGCATGTGTCTCCAGCCAAGAAGTACTTCTCACAGAGACTATTCTGGTTCCACGCTGAAGGTCCTCTCTGATTATTTCAGGAGTAAGGTGTTGGGTTTTTCCCCTTCTAATGCAGCAGTACAGGATAAACCAGACAATAGGGATACCAATCTCAGACCTGGGAGGGCTGTGACATTGCTTCAGGTAACTCTTGAAATGTCCCCTTACAATTTGCAGTGTTGTTGCTGAACTGTTACCTGGGCAGGAAGAGTCTTGATGCCTTTTTTTTTTTCTTTTAATAAAAAAATGATGCTGCTGTGATTAAAGAATATTTTCTATCCCAGAGAACTAAAAAGCAGTTCAGAGAAGGCTCCAGGGAGATGTTTGAGCAGAAATCTGGAGAGGGACTTTTTACAAGGGCCTGTAAGGACAGGACAAAGAGGAATTGCTTTAAACTGACAGAGAGATGGAGATACTAGGATGAAATTCTTTTCTAATGAGGGTTGTGAGGCCCTGGCACAGGTTGCCCAGGGAAGCTGTGGCTGCCCCATCCCTGGCAGTGTTCAAGGCCAGGTTGGATGAGGCTTGGAGCAACCTGCTCTAGTGGCAAGGGTTGGAATTGGATGAGCTTTAAGGTCCCTTCCAAACCAAACCATTCTGTGATTGTATGATTAAATGCAGAAAGCCACAACTCCTCTGTGGAGCTGGGCTATGCAAACGCTTTGTGTTGTCAGGAATATTACCATTCTCTCTCCTCAGGCTGCCCCTCCTCGGAGCTTCATCTCTCAGCGTAGTCTCACAAACACTCCCCCAGGGCTGCAGGCTGGTTTCTTCTTTACTTTCGTTTTCTCTTTGCAAGGCTTGGAGATGGTCTCCACTACCTGAAACAAAGGGCATCACTGCAGCCACTAAACAGCAATCATAGAGTCACAGAATGGTTTGGGTTGGAAGTAACTGAATAACCCTTTAGATGGTGACACCCCCCTCCTGAAGCATGGTCCAGCCTCAAATACCAGCCAGGATGAACCGTCAGTCACTGCATATGCAGCGTGGAAGTACTCAGGGATCAGTCCACTCCCTCTTCTTAACAGGAAGATGAGGAATATTGGTGTTTCTATCCTAGGGTACAAAGAGAAACTGATAACTCAATACAGCCTCAATTTTCTCATCCTATCTTCATACAGGAGGTGCTCCTGTACCCTGATCATCCTCGTGGCCCTCCTCTGGACTTGTTCCAACAGTTCCATGTCCTTTTTATGTTGAGGACACCAGAACTGCACACAATACTCCAAGTGAGGTCTCACGAGAGCAGAGTAGAGGGGCAGGATCACCACCCTCGACCTGCTGGTCACGCTCCTTTTGATGCAGCCCAGGATACGGTTGGCTTTCTGGTCCCTGCCCATGGCAGGGGGGTTGGAACTAGATGATCTTGAGGTCCTTTCCAACCCTAACTATACTATGATTTTATGATTCTAATAGCAGAGACACTGTCAGGACATGAAAAAGGCTGCTGTTCACTCCTGTCCCCCAGGCTAAAAGCCACTGGCACATTTATTCCAGTATTCAGAATACTTGCTCTGGAGCAAGTCCAGAGGAGGCCACGAAGATGCTGCGAGGGCTGGAGCAGCTCTGCTCTGCAGCCAGGCTGAGAGAGCTGGGCTGATTCAGCCTGGAGAGGAGAAGGCTCCTTAAGGGGAGACCTTAGAGCAGCTCCAGTGCCTAAAGGGCTACAAGAAAGCTGTAGAGGGGCTTTGGACAAGGGCCTGTAGGGACAAGAGAAGGGGAATGGCTTTAACGTGACAGAGGAGAGACTGAGGTTCGGTATTAAGAATAAATTCTTTCCTGTGAGGGTGCTGAGGCGCTGGCACAGGGTACCCAGAGACGCTGCGGCTGCCCCATCCCTGGCAGTGTTCAAGGCCAGGTTGGATACAGTGGCTTGGAGCAACCTGCTCTAGTGGAAGGTGTCCCTGCCTGTGGCAGGGGGCTGGAACTGGATGAGCTTTAAGGTCCCTTCCAATCCAAACCATTCCATGATTTCCTAGCATAGTGCCTGTGAATCTCAGAGAGAACAAAGCAATGGGCAGTAGCCTCTGTCCCACACACTGGGGGTATTCATGTCACACTCACCATGGGGGGAGCAGGAGAGCTGTATTGTTTCTCCTGTTTCTCCAGGCTCGCTCTCAGATGGTTTATCTTGGCACGGCACTCATCCAGCTGACTCTCCAGCTTCTCCCTCCTCACTCGCTCATATTCCAGCTGGGCCTCCAGCTCCCTCAGAGCCCTGCCAAAAGCAAATGCAAGGAGTAGGGGGTGAAGCACATCCCGACCTGCTCTGGCCACTCCACAGGGTCCTGTGCCTTTGCTGAGGAAGGGGTTAGTCACAGCAGAGAGCTGAACTCCTCGCAGCAGCTGTGCTGGGGTAGCTCCTGGCTCAAGCCCTTAGTAACAGCTATGAAGAGCTGGTTTCCTTCCTCCTGTCAGCCGTGCTCAGCGCAGTGTGACCACGAGGTGGAGATGTCTTCCCGCACAACGAGCCCGTCAGCAGGCCCTTGGGCAGGCTGTAACCCAGATCCCTTTCCAGCTGTGGACCACGGAGAAGTGCCCAAGGAGCACAAATATTAGTGTGAAACAGCAAAAAACCATTGAACTGGGATTCTGGAAGGGGCAGGGGCAGCTTTTTCGTTTATGCCTAGTGCCTCTACATCATTCCTAGAGATTGGCTTAGCCACAGATGAGGAATACTCAAATGACAGCCCACATGGAGTCCTGCATTCTGCTCTGGGTCAACAGCACAAGAGGGATGTGGAGCTGTTGGAGTGAGTCCAGAAGAGGCCACAAAGATGCTGCCAGGGCTGGAGCTGCTCTGCTCTGGAGCCAGGCTGAGAGAGCTGGGCTGGTTCAGCCTGGAGGAAAGAAGGCTCCTTACGGGGAGACCTCAGAGCAGCTCCAGTGCCTAAAGGGGCTATGGGAAACCTGGAGAGGGGCTTTGGACAAAGGCTTGTAGGGACAGGACAAGGGGAATGGCTTTAACCTGCCAGAGGAGAGACTGAGGTTAGGTATTAAGAATAAATTCTTTCCTGTGAGGGTGCTGAGGCACTGGCACAGGGTGCCCAGAGAAGCTGTGGCTGCCCCATCCCTGGCAGTGTTCAAGGCCAGGCTGGACGGGGCTTGGAGCAACCTGCTCCTGTGGAAGGTGCCCGTGCCCGTGGCAGGGGGTTGGAACTGGATGAGCTTTAAGGTCTCTTCCAACTCAACCAATCTGATTCTATGACACTGACTAAAGGGAAACTGAAGCAGTGGCTGATAAACAGTTGCACAAGATCTCACCAGTCACACCCACCACGGCTCCTAAATTAACTGAGATTCCTGGAACTGGTTTGCTGAGACATAATGCACACATATTCTTACTACATCAGCAGCTGACCTCAGCAACTGAGTCATCTGGAGTTGAGCTGCTGTCCTCTGTATTGGGATGAACTAGCACAGCTGTGAACATAGAAGCTAGGTAAAAGGAAAAGGGAGATGTCTGCCCTGTGGAATCATAGAATCACAGAATGGTTTGGGTTGGAAAGGACCTTAAGATCATCCAATTCCAACCCCCTGCCATGGGCAGGGACACCTCACATTCTGCCCAAGGCTCTTTCCTTGGCCTTGACCACTGCCACCATCCACCAGGGATGGAGCATTTAAATATGCTACTGTGGCCTTCCCAAGTGGCAACTCCTGCTTTTCATCCAGAAAAATGGTGTTGTCATTAAATAATTTGAAGTAATGAGGTTTTCTGGCATATTACACAAGCCTCTTGGGGTTTATCCACACATGGTGCCCTGAGAAGGGGAGGTGGGTACACTGAAAAGTGCTATTCCCATTTCAAAAGGCCAGTGTGGAGCTAGGGATGTTTTTAGCCTCCACAGGACAGAGAGACCCTTCAGAGAGCCCCACAATTTTCCCAGTTTAGCTGCACATGCCACTGAAAGCAAAATCCCTAAAAGAGCCTTATCAGAGCCCTCTAACAGGCGCTGATAGCTACTGAATAGCTGCTCTTTCCAAAATGAACTCTAACCACTGCCATTAGTCAACAGTGACCTTTTCTATCACTGCAAACAGATTGTTCTGACCTTCCAATGTAGCATCAACATCAACCTCCTTAAAGCCAGGAGAGACAAACCTCAAGGAAGATGAAGGATCTCATCCTGAAGTACATGTCAAATTATGCCCGGAAGTGCCTACATCTCTCCAAGAAGTCTAAAGAGGAGCTCAAGGAAACTAACTCAGATGCAGCTATCTACATTGCAGACATATCAAGTCATTTTTGACAGGTAGAGATAGACACAGGGCTGTCTTTTGGATGCTGTGTTATTGTTCAAGCACTAAATCTTTGGTAGACAGAAGGGCTTTTCTTTGAAACTTAAGTCTGCCCATCAAATCACCACTCTGACAGGATGCTTTCATTTAATGGGAGACCCTGAGAATTAGACATTATGAAAAGTGCTTCATGTGCAAGAGTAGGTTTGCTGAGATTTCTATTTTCTGTGTTCTGGATAGGAGCTAATGCTTTCTTGAGTGCAGAAATACACTGCCCCTGACACAAAAATGTAGCAGGTCATTGAATAATTTCTGCTGGGTATGCACTTCCATCCAAGCCATGCTATGACTAATGCCTTGTGTTAAAGTACATCCATGTATTTGGCATCCTTAGTGAAAATAAAACAGCCAGGACTTATCAGACCTACTGCACATATACTGCCGGAGAGCCTGAAGGCAGAACAGATGGTTCAGCACAAAAGGTGTAGGCCCATCAAACACTTCTGTTGTGCTGTGGGGCTGATCCTGGTGGTAGTAGTTTAGAAATGGTCAAATTGCTGAAGTTCATTTCTTTTTGGCCTTTTGGAAGTGGAAAAGACAGAGTGGGCAAAGTAATCTGAGTGTAAGTTAGCCTTAAAGAAAGCTTTAAAATGGACCTCACAGAGTTAAACCTTAGCAGGGCAGATTAGCCTTACTTCTCAGCTTCCCTTTCTTCTTTCTTCATCTTCTTTTCCTCTTCAGTTATTCCTCCCAGCTGCCTGTAGTTGCTGTAGGCAATTTCTAGAAGTTGCTGAAGTTCTTGAATCTTGTGATAGGCTCTCACTGTAAGACACAGTTCTCCAGGTAGGTAAAATACATGGAGAAAAGTCATGCTGGAATCCTATCCTCTGGAAAACGGTCTCATAATCACAGAGCAGAAATCACAGTGCTCAGCAAACACTGAGCTACACCTGACACCCACACAGCAAACAGGTCTCAAAACCAAGCAGAATTCAACATGGTTTCACCAACATGGATTGAAACGCGTGAAAATTGTGTTCTGATTGCTTCTGCTGTGCTTTCTGATCTTCCAGTTTGTTGTGGTATAGATATCATGTCAACTGTCTCTTCTTACAGGAGAAAAGACACAGCAGTGCAACTAGGGCTATAATGTCTCAAGACCAACTGTTTCAAACAAGGAGTGATGGAAAAGTACTTACTGCGCGCATCCCTCTTCTCTGCTTTACCCAGTGTTACATCTGCTTTGCTATCTGTGCTCCCTTGCACACCATGGCTTTCAAAGAACTTTATGTTGTTTGCATCTAGTTCTTCATCACTTGAGTTACTGTCTCCAGTTCTCTGTGTCAGAAATTCCACAGCTGCCAGTTGGGCAAATCTGCAGAGAGAACAGTGAACCTGCACTGAAATATCCCCATAGCCTGGAAAATGCATGTGAGAGAAACTCTCTGAAACTCCTCAGGTTCCCATTTATCAGGGAGGGGGTCAGCACTAAAGGAAGCACAAGCTATGAGCAGCTCATCTGCTTTTACAGTATTCTGATGGCATGAGCTCTGCCTCAGTGGAATCTTATGACAATGACTCCAACATCAGAGGTATCTTTTCCTTTTCAGGATTTTGTAATTGAATCCCAGAAAATGCATTCTTTTTATTCATACAAAACTTAGGTGGCCTGAGCTGCTTCTCATTTACTTTGTAGAACAAACTGTGAGCATACTTGCTCGCAACCTTTTGCAGGTCAGCTAGTTTCCATCTTTCATGTCTGACCTTGCTAAAATAACTAACCAACTAAATCCTTTTATGGCTACAGTATAGCTTTGCTCATCACTCAGAACTGGAATACATGGGCCTGATCTGTTCTTGCTCCATCACCATCATCCAATCATCAGGATTAATCCCAAGAAAGCTGACATGATATTGATATATAAATAGTAAGGAAATAAATGGCAGAGCTACAGGATATGGACTGCTACCTCTTGGCTACATCCTTTGGAGTCTCTCCAGCATCATTTGTAATGTCACAGTCAGCTCCCATTTCGATCAACCACTGTAGGCACTGGATCTGTCCCTGTCCAGCAGCTAAGGGAAGCAAGGTGCACACAAGTCATGTATATTCAACTGAAGCATTTAAAACCTAAAATGTTCTCCTCTTGTCGTTATCTGACATGCCAGAGGCTGGGATCACTAGAACACCACAGTGGAGATACTATTGCAAGAGAAGCCTCTATGTCAAGATGCTCGAGTCACACAGAACCATTGGGGAAGCCCATTCAGTGTGGTTCTGTGACTCTTTCTAGTTCTAGATATTTACTGGCAGCTCTTCCTGGACACAAGTTAAATTTAACCTCCCCAATCTCATGCACTGAACATGAGGCACAGAAGTAACTGCTGCCTCACACTCTCTTGCAGTAAGGCCAGTGTGTCATAGATCTGCAAAGCACTGTCACCTCTCTCCATCTTCGGGCTCCCATCTATCTGGGATGGACAGACTGGTTGCCCCAGTGTGTGGTGCTGTCTTATGGAGGAAGGAGGCCAATGCTTTGTGCTGCACCTATAGGGAGATCATTTCTTGGGCCAGACACTGAAGGTAAAACTTCTCAGCTTCAGTGTAACACAACAGCTTGCCTGTTCATATGACCTGGCATGACCGCTGCTCACACCACGTGGTGCCAGGAATGGTGTCTCACATACAGAAGAAAGCATTTGGCGTGTCTAGCTGGAACCTAGAAGCTGCTTTCTCAAGCTTATTCTTTTCAAGGAAGAATAAATTCATTTCTTCATAACAGCCCCTTGCTATGTTTGTTTACTTCCTGAGAAAGGAAATGAAATTACAATATCAACCACAGTACTTCCCCATAACACCAACACTGTATGTGAAGACTGGGGGTGAAACAATGGGTTAGCATTCCTCCGAGAAAAGAGGGTGGGAAAGAATATACAAAACATTTTTAAATCACTACATATCCATTTATTTTAATGAGAACTTTGATTCTGTTTTCCAAAATTCTACCATTTAGATCTAGACAAAAAGAAATAGTGTTAAAAGCATGTTACAGAAATACCTCCCTCTTTCTTTCCTCTTCTATTTCTCCTATTCTCCCCTCAGAAAAGAAGCTGCATGGAGATCTCAGAGCAGTTTTCCATATCTAAAGGGGGCCTACAAGGATACTGGAGAGGGACTCTTCATTAGGGACTGTAGTGATAGGACAAGGGGTGATAGGTTTAAACTGAAACAGGAGAAGTTCAGGGTAGATATAAGGAAGAAGTTCTTTACCGTGAGGGTGGTGAGGCACTGGAATGGGTTGCCCTAAGAAGTGATAAATGCTCCATCCCTTGTGGTGTTCAAGGCCAGGTTGGACAGAGCCTTGGGCGACATGATCTAGTGTGAGGTGTCCCTGCCTATGGCAGAGGGGTTGGAACTGGATGATCTTTAGGTCTTTTCCAAACCAAACCATTCTATGAGTCCATATTTTCTTTCAGACATTATCATAAATCCCCCTGACACAAGAGGACCATTCTTCTGTAATGCTAGCACTCCACTACCTATCCAGGTGGTAGACACCAGAAGTTCGCCTTCCTTCCCAGCTCCTACCAAATGACTTTGTTGTGGTTTCCACAGTACTGATATGTTCAGTGAATAAAGGCCCAGGCCACACCACAGACCGTTCTCATACCCACCTGGCCAATGTTTCCAGAAGTCACATCTCTCCTGATTAAAAAGAAACTATTTAGTTTTCATCTTAGATGTTGTTTTCTCTTTAACATAAACTCTTCTCTCTTTACTTCAGCTTGGGCATGTTGTTTTTAAAGTGACACCTACACACATGTGCATCACAAAATCTGTTTTGTGGGTTGCCCTTTCGAGCCCTCAGGAAATGAGATGCTTTTTTCATGGAATTTATCTGAGGAGGAGCTGCTTGAAAACCTTCCCCGTGCACAACAACAAACAGCAACAAGCTGAAACACAGATCATAGTTACTGACCTTTGTGCATGAGAGTGGATCCCTCATCATCCCGCTCATTCATATTAATCACTCCACTTCCCACTAATCTTCTAAGTGTTAGCAAGTCCCCTTTGGAAGCAGCGCTATGAGCTGGGAAAGCTAAAACTGAAAATGAAATGCACATGTTTCCAAACAGATGCCAGTAATCTCACTAAACATGTTCCTGTTTGTCTCTCAGGCTTTGTTTCTCTCATATCATATACATGGACACTTCGTAGCTGGAGTTAGCAAGGTTAATGCATCCTTAAGCAGTTAAAATGCAGCTGCATAACTAGCGCTGTTCATCAGAGACCTGACTAAACATGTCTTGGTTATGGCTACAGGCATCTCATACAGTTAAGAGATTCATCTGATAAACCTGAAATAACAAGTACACCTTTGGTTTAGAGTTGATGTTGTATTACTGGTGGTGACCTGAGTAAGTAAGCTTCCCATTTTGAATTCCATACCCTAATCAAATATATAAACATTTTTCCTTCTTGCTTAAAAACTGCTGCAATTTATAGAGAGTTTGATTTTTCTAGTTGTTTTTTAGAAATCTCTCCTGGAGCTTAAGAAGAACATGGATAACTTGGTATTCATAGTGCAACACAGTGTGACAAGTTTCATTCTAATCGTGGGTAAACCTAAGGCATTTATAAAATCTCATTGCATATTCCAGTCTTTAGCCATCAGGAAGTGTAGGAAGCATTGAAAATAACAATGATTAACAATTTCAATGCCTGTTTTAACAGTACCTTGATCCATACTCACCTTCCTGTGTCTCTGGATGCTGCCCCTCTTTTTCCACACCATCAATATACTGCACGATATTATCTTTATAGAACCGTTCAGCCAAGTCCCTTGGAGTCTCTCCTTGGTCATTCCTGGCTTTCAGTGTGTGCATCACAGTGGCCATTTTACTGACCAAGAACTTGAAGCAATGCAAGTGCCCTTCCACTGCTGCTAGATGAGCTGTAGAACAAGGTGAAAGGAAGTATATTAGAGCAGAGCACTGCTGCCCACCAAGAAAGGAGAGCTCTTGGTTAGATCTAGCTCATCTACCAGCACTTGAACCATCCAACACCACACAAGTAGGAGCAGCCTCAGTCGGACAGGGGGTGTTCAGCTCCTATAGAGGACAGAGTTCAGCCCAATGCAAAGGAGGTAAAAGAAAGTTGTCAAGGATAGGATCTGCAAAGAAAATTCATGGCAGAGCTGATCCAGGAGACAACACAACACTGCCAAGAGACCACTAGCACTTAGGCATCACACTGCTGGCATCTCACCTTCCCACTTCACCCTCCAGCAGCTCTCTGCCTTGACTGTGTAGGGATACTCCTTACAGAGGGCCAGCAAGAGGTGTCCTTGATGAGGATTTAAGGCCATTTTAGTCCCACCTGTACTGTGCCACCTCAAACAAGCCGCATCACCCCTTCAGTTACCCTGCTGATATAATGAGGACTGCAACATTCACTTCACTGCGTGAAGTATTTGAAGGTACATCCCATGACAGAGGCTCCTATTCACAGCACTTCTATGGTACATTTGTTTCCTTCAACTGCTGCTGCATTGCAGAAACTGCTTCACCTCACCACAGCAGTGACTGCTTCCCAGCAGGCGTCAAGTGTTTCCTCCCCTGCCCTTTAGGCTATGCTGTGGTTTAGTTATTTAATATTACTAGATTTTATTTTAACAAAAGAACACTGTCCATCAGAAAATGGTTTGACAAGGGCCTGTAATGACAGGACAAGGGGGAATGGCTTTAACCTGACAGAGGAGATTTGGATTAGACATTAGGAAGAAATTCTTCCCTGTGAGGGTGCTGAGGCACTGGCACAGGGTGCCCAGAGAAGCTGTGGCTGCCCCATCCTTGGCAGTGCTCAAGGCCAGGTTGGACAGGGCTTGCAGCAACCCGCTCTAGTGGAAGGTGTCCCTGCCCGTGGCAGGGGGTTGGAACTGGATGAGCTTTAAGGTCTCTTCCAACCCAGACATGTGCCCAACACAGAACTGTGCCATACCATCCCTCAGGCATGCTGAGCACTTGCAGTTGAGACTAAAGCCAAAGGGTACTGTGATGTTAACACAAAATATGCATCCTAGTGCTGAGAGCTTTCAAAAACCTTGTCCCAGGTATCATGAATAGGCAGTGGCTACTTGGGTGTTGTTATCCCACCTTCTCTGTATTCTATCTCACCTTTCATACAATCAGACTAACACTATTGGTTCTTCTCAAAGTCACAAGTGAAAAACAGCATCTGTGAAAAACTCAGATGTGCTATGATTAAATTAATATTATATTTAGAACTGGTTTAACTTGTGAGCAGGAAAAACAGCATGGATGTGGCCCAAAGCAAATACAGAGGGAAACCAAAATGCTGAATTAATTCTGTAGCTGAATGAGTCACACTTCCCAAAAATCAGCATGCATAGGTAACTAAAGGCTCTGCTATAACACGCACGTGCAGAAAGTACAGGCAGTTTTTAGGTTTTAGGAATATGGCATTGCAAACTCCATACATTTCTTTCAGTATTCTCTTAGGAAAGATGATAGCACTGTCTAGTTGAAGCTGAAGTATGTAAAGATGATTTAAATTCACTTTGCTGTTTCACAAGCTGAGGGAAAGCTTGTTTATACAGCACACCACTCTGATCTTTTACTAGCAATGTTCCAAAGCATCTTCTCTCCTCTGGATGATAATAGGATCAAATGAAACTGAACAAAGGCTGGAGGATCAAGCTTCTATAGGTGTCCAAATAACAACAAACCCAATTTTCTACTTACTGGTATATAGAGAGCATTGAAGTAGAACTGTGCTGGCATTTGCTGTCTCTCCGTGAAAGTCTGTTATCAGGGAAGTGTTCCCAAATGCAAACAAAGCTGCCTTCCATGCTGCCACCAGGGTGCCTGACATCATGACCCCTTATAGCTAATACACCAGATGTCCCACTGGGATGCAAGAGCCTCACATCCTTTAACAAGCCCCAGGTTTGCCAAACAGAACATAGAGGTTTACCAGGTAAGTGGTGCTTAAGAGAGGGGAAAAGCTTTTTAAAAGAGATTTTAAATGATAAATCTATACAAGTTACAGAGAAAACAAAACATGCTATCTGGAACAAATAATGGGATAAAACATAAGAAGGAAAATGCTAAAAGGGAAAGGATGGAATGAGAACCCAGGATATGAAGAATAGCATTCAACTTACAGAGGATAATGAGGTAGTGGCATGGCTGGCAGAGGAACACTGAAGAAACTCTGAAGAGCAGGGAATAAACAATGCCGATCTCTTGTGCTAAAGCAACTACACTCATGATTATGAAAAGGGTAGAGATTACAGGCATTCCAGAAATCAAGATGAAACACAGGTAAATGAGAACAAGGGGTTTACCAAATCAGTTAAGAAAGAGTGGTAAACAAACACCTACATATGAACGTACCAGCACGTGATCACTCTGCACAGCCATTAAAGCCTGGCACGTATTCAAGGAGCATGTAGCAGCTGAAACTGCCTCCTGCTCCACCTACCCTTCTCCTCCTGTGACCTCCACTGGCACACGTGTTCCATCACAGGTGCAGGAATGCTGCCCACCCACACAGCCTGCTCCCCATTCCAGCACCAGGAGCTCTGATCCTTGCCAGCCACAGCATGAGGTGAATATGATAGTCACCAACAGATAAATACTTGGGATCTTATGAATCCCTCCATTCTTATAAAAATTGAGTAATGGCATGGAATCAAATAGCAAATGCTGCTGGTGTGCTGTGCAAAAGATTTGCTACAATTATCACATAACACAACTGTAAACCAAAGGTTACACCCCGTATGAATTCTCCTGCTATACCTGGAAGGTTTCCGTTGTTATCCACATCATCAATACACGCTCCCCATCTAAGGAGAAGCTGCAAACAGCCCAAGCGGCCATGGAAAGCAGCGTAATGAACAGGCTTCCAGTCCTTCCTGTCTGAAACATTCACATTCTAAAATGAAAGCAGCAACAGGTTCATTTGTTAATTTATGAATCTTAGTCACAAGACACATTCTATAAATAGGAATGAGCTGTTCATTGTGTTAAATTATGTAAAGCCAATCACATAGTGTTTTGCAAAGTTAAAGGCCATGAATGCAGTTCCCATTCCAAGAGAAGCACTTTTCACAGGTTCTTGGTTTTATTTAAATAAGACACATAAAAAGGTGCATTTTTAGACATGCTTCTACCACTGCATCGGTCCTTATTCCTTAAATATGGGTCTGGATGTCTCCTTTATTATAGATCTGCATAATTGCAAAATAACACAACCACCACAGCACTGATCTTCATTTAATGACATCCTCAGTGGAATGTGGTTTAATTACATTATTGATTCTTACTAGATTTTTAGATATGGAGACATAAGACAAGGGGGAATGGCTTTAAACTAACAGAGGGGAGACTGAGATGAGCTCTAAGGCAGAAGCTCTTCCCTGTGAGGGTGCTGAGGCGCTGGCACAGGGTGCCCAGAAGAGCTATGGCTGCCCCATCCCTGGCAGTGCTCAAGGCCAGGTTGAATGGGGCTTGGAGCAACCTGCTCCTGTGGAAGGTGTCCCTGCCCATGGCAGTGGGTTCGAACTGAATGAGCTTTAAGGTCCCTTCCAACCCAAACCATGCCATGATTCTATGATAAATTCCCTAATATGCTTTACAATAAAAAGTGGAAATTTACCATAAAAATAAATTCACTGACAGTAAATAATCTACAGTCCTAAATCTCAGTTTAAGCTAGGGAGAGTTTTGTTTGGAAGGAGATACCAGACTTTGGCTGTGTGGTAGGGAACTGCAGGTAAAAGCCTCTCACCACTCCATGTCGCAGTAAGGTATGCAAGGTGTATGAGTGCCCATGAGCTGCAGCCAAGTGTGAGGGTGTGCACCCATGGTCATCCTGAGCTTCTGCGTTTGCTCCATTCACTAACAAAGCCTGAAAGAAATGCAGAGCAGAAGTTCAGTTCCCAAAGCAAACACTGCCTTGCAGGATGACTTGAGATGATAAGCAGGATAACTCTGTACCGACCTCAAGGCCCCAGCGCTGCACAGAATAAATCTGTTTGCAATGACAGCACAAATGAGTGCTCTGGTTTTGACAAGGGTGAGTTGATTCCAGATGTAAAGACAGGAAGATCATAGAATCACAGAATTGTTTGGGTTGGAAAAGACCTTAAGATCATCCAGTTCCAACCCCTCTGCCATGGGCAGGGACACCTCACACTAGACCATGTCACCAAAGGCTCTGTCCAACCTGGTCATGAACACCACCAGGGATGGAGCATTCACAACTTCCCTGGGCAACCCATTCCAGTGCCTCACCACCCTTACAGTAAAGAATTTCTTCCGCATATCCAATCTAAACTTCCCCTGTTTAAGTTTTAACCTGCTACCCCTTGTCCTATTGCCACAGTTCCTGATGAAGAGTCCATCCCCAGCATCCCTATAGGCCCCCTTCAGATACTGGAAGGATGCTATGAGGTCTCCACGCAGCTTTCTCTTCTCCAGGTTGAACAGCCCCAACTTTCTCATCCTATCTTCATACAGGAGGTGCTCCAGTCCCCTGATCATCCTTGTGGCTTCTTCTGGACTTGCTCCAACAGCTCCATGTCCTTCTTATGTTGAGAACACCAGAACCGCACACAGTGCTTCAAGTGGGATCTCATAAGAGCAGAGCAAAGGGGCAGGATCTCCTCTCTCTATCTGCTGGTCATGCTCCTTTTGATGCAGCCTACTTATGGCTCTATTAGAGCTCTCTCAGTTGATCTTCAAAATGAATTTGTCCAAGTGGCAGCTCTGCCCTACTTACTTGAGAGTGAATATCTACACATACCTGCATGCAAGCATCCTGACCCCGGATAGCCGCAAGGTGAGCTGCTGTCCAGCCTCCCACGGTCACACGTGTTGTATCAGCTCCATGCCAGAGCAACCAGTGAAGGCACTGCTCAACGCAAACCAAAAGTTTCTATTTAACTAGTCTTATCATGCATCTGAAACACATTTCAACTATAATTATCGGTTGATGTTACATTTCAAAACAGTATCACACAACTTCATTATAGAAACATGACGCCCCAGAGCATGCCTTAGCCAGATACTTGAGCATTAGGAAGTTAGAGGCAAGTTACACTTGGCTTTCACCCAAGAGTACAAAATGTGCAAACAATCTACTAAATCAGACCCTAGCATCTATTTTACTTCCTGATTTTACTCTTCCAGATCTAAAATATAATCTGTGAGTATTCCCATGGTAAAAGTGTTGAGAAATAAACAACGCTCACATGCATTCCAGCTAAAATTACTGGCAAGAAAAACACCATGAGCCAAATTTAAAGCCTCACTTAAATTATTAGGCTCATTCAGTGTACATAATCCCACCTCTCTTCTCATCCTTCCACAGCCTAGTTTTGTTTTACTCACTTTTTTTCCAGCAGACATTATTGCTTGCAACTGAAAGCTATCCAAATGGACTATCCAAAACCAGCTAGAGGACCAGTAAGCTTCTTATTACCTATTATTATGATTTATTATCTTCTTTGAAGTCAGCCTACAGCTCTGATTCCTCCACTGTTTCCACCAAGGAGCTTAGCAACAAATAGATGACAGATAATTCAATAAAATCTAATATACTGACTGCAAAGTAGGAGAATCAGATGAGAAATGATAGTTTATAGAGGCAGAAAAGTGTGGGTAAGCAGTATATTTTGGGGGATGACAACACGATGATCAGCATTTTCTTGTCAGTTTCTGTAAATTCCAGAAACAGCCCTGCACTTATTCCTTGAGTTTAGCAAGAACTTTACATTCATTGCTCTGAGACATGAATGTTTATATGATTCTTCCTGTTGCATCAAGGTTAGATTCCTATAAAGAATGTACAAGGAAGCTGCAGCAAGAGGGTCAATGTTGCACTCAATACAGCAGTTTAGTCCTTCTGGATGTTCAAATCACACACTCAAGCACCTGCTGATTTCCCCATCAACATTCAAACATTTATGAACATAAAATGTATTAAGAGTATTTCTATAAAGAATGAGGCACATTGGTAAACAGAATGAACATGTTTTCATGTCACTTCTCAGCTGTTTCAATCACCTTCAGAACATTTTACACACTACAGGACCTCCTCAGTGTCCCGAGAGAAGGGGAAAACACAACAGGGGCAGAAGAAGGTCATGAACCTGGAACTGAGGACATAAGGCACATTTTGCTCAGAGTAAGAAAATCACTGATTTTGTGAAATCTGGCAATGCTGACTACAGAAACTGCCTGGGGCTTCAGAAAGGGAAACTGAAAACCTAAAATGCTGTATTTCTCTTCTTTCATGAGAAAAACAGGCAGAGGTTATTCATTCAGCTCAAAGCTAGTAGCCCTGGGTCCAGCCTCCCCCAAAGCAGAAAAACAGTAACTTGCAGTGTCTGAACACTAAGGTCATGTTTTACCTCCAGGCTTCCAGAGTGTGCAGCACAGTGCAACAGTGTGAATTTGTGGACTAAATCCACTTCATTAATACCAGCTCCACTTCTTATCATTGACGCAAGCTGTTCCACATCCCCAGCTTTCACTGCCTCGTGCACAGTACTGTAATTTGGCTTCTTCTTGACAGCCACTGAGGAATAATAAAAGGGCATTAGTCAGTTCAGCAACATTTAAGAGGTAGGAAATAAGTGATGACTCAAAGAAACATCAGGTGTCAGCTTCAGTGTTCGGAGTAACGTATGAGATTGAGATTCATGTCAGCAGGAATACAGAGTCATTCCTTTTTGTCAGAAACAGAGCAGTGTGCAAACCCCCGAGACAGACATGCCTCCTTCAGCCCCAAAAAGGAGCCTGAAAGAGTAAGACCCAGAGATGACAAGAAGCACAGCAAGAGCAGGAAGTAAAGCTACTCCATCTATGGATGTAAACACTGGAGCAGGTCCACTCCAATGCTGGCTCTCTTCCCAAACTGTTGGCATCACAGACTCTGGCATTAATCACATTTTCAAGTACAATGCTAGGCAGGCTTCTCACTTGAGCAAATAAGCTCTCAGCTTTCCCTTCCCAGGTGTTCTTCACGGCCATGTTCCTGCTGCTGCCTGCCTAAGGACTTGGCACAGCATGGAATGCCACAAGGGAGGCTTCACCAAGTGAGCAGACCACATAACTGCGACATGGGTCAGGTTCAGGACAACCTGAGGTCAAACTGAAGGTGCTGTAGAAATGCAGCTCTTTTATACAATGTGTTAGTCACCCTGTGTTGCTCTCTTGCTAAACTACCGCACTTGCTCTGCCACTGCTCACTTTGTCAGCAGCTCCTACCAAAGTCAATAACATTTTCACTGACCTCAGTGGCACAGATACAAACTCTAAATGTAGAAGCAATGGGGTCAAGGAACGCCAAACAATCCATCACCAGGCCATGGGATTAAATAACCCATGCTCTCCCTCCTTCAGGCTTTTCCACTAATTAACTATGCAACTGGAAAGAATGGGAGTTACATATCCAAGCCCCTTTGCAATAACTTGATATCTTGCCAAAACTTGTAAAGTGGAATATGGGATGTAAATAGATCTAATGGCTGAGAAGGCTAACTTCAGATAGCCAGGCATGAGAGAGAAGAACCTAAAAGTTAGTATTCACCTTCTACGGTAGCCATCATTCCAGGACGAAAATGCACTGATTGGATTTCACACTGTTAGAAGTCTTGAAGAGGTCGGCTACTGTTTGCAAGTAAAGCAAGCATGAAAATGTAGGTCTTAAGAAGTATCTGTGCCACAGTTTCTCTGCCTGTGGACAAGAAATGGTGGTAGTAGTTAAAATTGTTATACAATCTGACACAAAAATATTAAGGAATATAAATGAGATACTGCATGGACATGGAGTCATAGAAGGTGTGGGTTGGAGGAGACCTTAAAGCTCATCCAGTTCCAACCCCGTGCCACAGGCAGGGACACCTTCCACTAGACCAGGCTGCTCCAAGCTGCATCCAACCCGGCATGTTTGTGATATATGTAGAAAAGCACTACAGACAATCAAAACCAGCATTTGCCATTTACCAGTGCCTATTTTCATTTAATCTGTAGCATGACAGTAGTGCTCAGTGACAGCAGTGCCCAGTGACAGTAGTGCTCAGTGACAGCAGTGCTCAGTGACAGCAGTGCCCAGTGACATGCTCAGTGACAGTAGTGCTCAGTGACAGCAGTGCCCAGTGACAGTAGTGCTCAGTGACAGCAGTGCTCAGTGACAGCAGTGCCCAGTGACATGCTCAGTGACAGTAGTGCTCAGTGACAGCAGTGCCCAGTGACATGCTCAGTGACAGTAGTGCTCAGTGACAGCAGTGCTCAGTGACAGCAGTGCCCAGTGACATGCTCAGTGACAGTAGTGCTCAGTGACAGCAGTGCCCAGTGACATGCTCAGTGACAGTAGTGCTCAGTGACAGCAGTGCTCAGTGACAGCAGTGCCCAGTGACATGCTCAGTGACAGTAGTGCTCAGTGACAGCAGTGCTCAGGCAGATTTGGGGTTGCTACACAGAGGAAGAGAGGGCTGAAACTGTTTCATCACCCCAGGCTGACAGTAACACACTGCTGGATCTGGTGGCTGTGTGTGGCTGCACTTCCACCTCCCCCTGCTCAGCAGGCTCTGTCGTTGCTCTGCACGAAGCAGCTTCCACCAGGAACCAGGACTCCATCCTGCAAAACACTGGACAAACAGCACCAGCATAGAAACACAGGATAATTCATGTTGGAAGTGACCTCGGGAGGTCACCTAGTTCACGTTTATGAATAATATTAAAGTATACTTTGTAGTTTGAGTTGTTTTTAAAAGAGGCAACGCCACCACGACATAAGTTCCCCACAAGGGAGCAATTTCTCTTTGTGTCAAGGGAGGGCTACAGGCTTCAGTGCAATTACACAGACTTGCATCACGGGAGGATGTGGCCAATTCCACCACTTGCCGAAGTGCTGATGTTTAACACAATGTTCCAGCACAAGTTCAAGGTTATCCTCTGTGTTTCCAAACCCAGAACAAAAACAAAGGACGAGCCCTGCCAGCAGAGCAAAGCTTGCCTCCCTTCTCCCTCTGGTGACCTACAGCATGTGGAGATGGATGCCAAGCGCTGCTGCGGGACTCTTGGCACAGCCCAAGGGCAGCTCCCCTGGGACCGAGGTTCAGAAAACAGCTGCTAACATTAATTCTGTAAGAAATGTGTTCATTTTGGAAGCGAAATTACTGGTTCCGTAATTTTAGTGCAACTTTTCATCAAAACTGTTATCAGAGGCTCAAAAGAGAAACCTTTGTAGAATTAAGGAAGCATTCTGAAATGACCAGCTACCCAAAACGCAACTAAAGAGATTAAGTGAAGAAGAATATAGCTCAGAACAGGGGAAGGAGACAATTTCGTGTTTTCCAGTGTTTCTGAGCACACAAACCCGTCCTGTGCAGCCCCAGGGGACGAGGGGGGCTGTCTGCAGGCAAAGACCGCCGTTACACTGCCCTTCCTCGCTTGCTTGGCGAACACTGAGCAGTCCGGGTGTTTTGGGGAGGTCCAGACGGAGCCCCGGGTCAATGGGGTGGGTTTCGGTCGAGGGAGCGCAGGGCCCCGTCCCGCGGGGCGGTCCCCTCATGGCTGCCAGCAGCCCCCAGGGAAGGGAAGCGGAGAAGAGTCTCACCGGGCGGGGGGCATGGCGGCCCCTCACAGCAGAAGCGGCCGCAGTCTCCGTACCCTCCTCCCCGCAGCGCCGGACGCCGCTGAGGGGTTGCTATGGGCACTGCTATGGGCGTAGCGGGCGAGGAAAATGGCGGGCAGCGCGGCCATAGCGCCTGAGGGGAGGCGGGAGGGCGCTCGCCCTCGGGAAGGGAAGGAGGGAGGGAGGCAGCGCGGGGGCGCCTGTGCGAGCGGCCATTGGGGTGACCGCGGGCGGCGGCAGCGCATGAGGGGAGGGACTTGCACTGCCGGGTGGTGCTGACTTCTTTCATGGCACTCCCCAGGGAGAAGTGTAAGGTAAGGGTCTATTCTTACCCCGAACCACCCCGAGGTATTTAACCTGTTCGTGCAGGATAATCAGACTCGGTCACGATTTGTACATGTTGAACCTTCTCCCTCTGCAGACACGCTGACAGGGGTGCAAGGGGATGTTTTTTTCCCTGCATTTCCAGAGTCCTGCTTCCAGGCAGGATGAACCCTTCCCAATCGGATTTACACATTGGTAATTACATGGACCAAGTAAAATCCATTTAGAGCTTAATTATCCTTGTCATTGTGAAGTTGCCATAATCGTCTTGCTGCAACTTACAGGTCTCTCTTCTATCCCTAGCAGACTGGGTAATTTGTTCCCTTTTTCTAACAGCCTTCAAATATTGGCAGACATCACATCTCTGCTCAGTCTCCTGAGTTTGTGTGACTTAGAAGTTTAGTCTTCCAGGACACAAAGTGTTGGAACACATAACAGAGGAGTAACTCGCCATAGCACAGCCCACAGCCAACCAAAAGGACTTACCCCTGATCAATCTCATGTAAGTATTCTTGTTCCTTTAGCTTTTCTCTAAAGCTATATTTAAGGTTGACATCTAACAGGGCACTCAGAAATATAGCTACAGCCTTAATATGAGTCAAGGAATTACTCACATCATAAACTGCTTGAAGATGGGAAGAAGTTGTGAAGATGGGAAGAAGCTGCAGCCAACAGCAAAACCACCTTCGCAGCCAATATTATCATACACCAAGAGCGAGTTCTGATCTCCCACCTATCCCCACTGCAAGAGCAATACCCTCAGACTGTGGTACTGCTGTGACTTACTGCTTATGTGTCTTGCTCCCAGCACTCCACAAATATACACGTGACAGAGCAAACAGAACATTAAATGCACACTAAGACACACAGCTGTATGATTACTTCCACTCCCACACAAACCCAGTTTTGAAAGGAAGAGACTTACACTCAAATATATGCTTAATTATATTTATTACATTTAAGAAATATTAACATCTCAGGATATCTGGTTTACCATCTAAGTCCAGTCATAAGCAACAAAAAGTGTTAACCATGTTTCAAATGAGCATTCTTACATTCGTTCCCCCCCCCCCCCCCAACGTAAAGTGTTCAGCTGTATTAAATTCTTAGGTGGTTGACTAATGGAAGAAAAAAGAATCATTAAAAGTGTCTTAACTACCAGGCATCCTGGTTTGTTAACTGGTTGTTGGCACTTGTGTTCACAATCAAGCACTCTGATTGCTTTGTTATATCCTCCCCTTCTACCCAGAACTGTGGTTTTGGTTATTTTTTTAGTTTTTCTTTTAATTTTTTTTTTTTCATTTCTATCCGGATATGTAAGTTTGTTCAAATAAGTTTACAAAGAAAAGAAACCTCGGGTTGCCTGTGAGACGTTCCTGCACTGCGTCCCAACCTCAGTGAGAAATTCCTATCGCCTGTGGCAGAGCTGAAGGAAGATGATCTGCTTTCTGAATCTTACTGAGCCAAAAGTGCTTTTGTAAGTTCATTTCAACTGAAAAAAGTACAGAAACGCTGTCTCCGTTTGATGGTGTGCATAAACGTTACACTCCCATATATAGCAAAAATAGCTTTTATTTATAATTTACATTTCCACAAGTGAAAATTGTACATTTTTTACACAGACCATTTCATTCCATTTAAATTTTCACGCATCTACAGAACTTTCACACAATGACACCTGAAACTGTGCAGGCAAGTTAAGAAATTCAAATACAAAAATGTATTTATTAACCAAACAGTAGTTTGAGGCCCTGCCTCAGTTGAACATTTTTATTTCATATAAAAAGTATTTGCCTTCCAGAGATAACACAGCAGCTCTTCTGTAAAAAAACGAAGAATGTTCATACCTCATGTTAGTTCAAAGAGACTCATCAGGTTCTGTCTTTATGTCTGTAGATGCAGGTGTGCTGCTCTCTTCTGCACAGGCAGGAGGGGTGTCATCAGGTTCTTCTTTCACTTTAGGTGACTCACAGGGCTCTTCTGTTTCTTGCTTAACAATGTCCAACATTATATTTAATGGGTTTTCTACAGGAGTCTTGCTGGGAGATGGCGTGCAATCGAAGGATGATGTCTGCAAAGCCAAAGCCGAAGTAGCATTAACACACATTAAAGGAAGAATTTTTAGCTCCTTATCCCTTTCGCTCTTTCAAAACGCAAACACGCTGACGGTCAGGCACTCAAAACCCAAACTTCTATTTTATCAAGATCCTAAGAAAACAAATTTACTTTTTTAATGGCATTACTTTTCACAATTCCTTTGAAACAGTGTCATTCAAGCAGTGGTGAAATGCTTAACACACTACCGCAAACTATTCCCTGCCTCCCCAAGGGAACTCTTAACTCCCAAAACACAACACATCCTTACACCCATCTATTCCATTTTTCCAGATTCCTCAGATTACATGTGTTACTCGACAAATTCAGGATGTGGTTTCAAACCATGGTTTCACTTCAGTCATGTACAACACAAGCTGTCACAGCACACTGCAACACGAAATACATCCTGGCTAATTCTGTATTACAAACTTGCCATGCGAGTCTTGGACAAGAGAAATGGGTAGCTCTGAACACATCTGCTCCCTGCAAAGGCAGAGCTCCAGCAAACAAAGTGAAAGCCAAATGCTTCAAAAACCATGAAGAAGGATTCACTTACGTTTTGGTAATCTTCGTAGCAAGATGGATGGTAAATCTGAAAGAGAATGGTTATATATTTAAATACATTAAATGACAGCAGGATCGGTTAAACAGAACGATGTCAGTTACATATCATCACACAACCCTACGAGCAGGCAAAGTAAGGCATCAAATACGACTGGGAAATGATTCTGTATTTATTTAGGGCAAATTATAATATAGGAGCCTGGTTAAGTGCTGGGAATTATCTTATACAGCTGCATACAGAAATAAATGAACCAGTATCTACACCTATATAGAAAGATGTTCGCTTTCCCTTCCGCATAGCAGTGTAAGGGAAGGCCAATGTGGCTACACTAATGCCACCAGGACTTCATGCACTTCAAAGAGCTGAGATATTTATGTACTTAAAAGCCTGGAAAGCTACCATGGGAACCCCCAGGAGAAACAGAGCCCTTAGAATCACAGGATCACAGGTTAGAAAGGGTTAGAAAGGACCTTAAGATCATTAAAGTTCTAAAGCCTTGCCGTGGGCAACGAAGCCACACACTAGACCATGTCACCCAAGGCTCTGTCCAACCTGGCCTTGAACACTGCAAGGGACAGGACATTTGGCACTAAAACCGTTGGCTTTCCCCTTCTTTGCTGTAACTCTTCGGGCTTTTACTATAAATATCACATGCAAATACAATCAGATTACCTTCTCATCTACTCTAATAGCATTCTTCAGGTGCCACTCTTCCTCTTCCTCATCCCAGTACTGTTCAAATTGCTCTTGGCAAATTTCACAGCTCTGAAAAGTTATTACAGAGTAACAGAAATAAATGAGATTATTCCAACACCTTACTGAACACATGAACTTCAGAAACCTAGTGACAGTCAAATAAGGGTCTTTTAAATACAGACTACAACATGATCAGTCTTCCACACTTTAGAAGACATTAATTAGAAGTTATTTGAGTATAGTTTGCAGATCAGCATCTGGCCCTGACAACTGCTGTCACTTGAGAAAGGCGAGTTTTGCCCTTTGAAGCCAGGAACTCTACGCACATTTCATAACAATCTAATGCTGGTTTATTGACACATAAAGACATCCTAGCACAGGGATTTAATACTATTTATGGCATTATCTTCACTCTTCTCCTTAACCTGGAGCCTCAGGCTAAAAAAAGCAGACTATTTAGATGAAGTATTAACATTTTTCATACTTCTGTGCAAAATAATCAAACCAGAGAACAAAGCACAGAAGGTACTTTTTAAACTCAGAACAAAGGCCTTCACTGCCTGATAGCTGGTTGTAACAACATTTGTACTTGATTACTACACCAATTCACCTACCAAAATACAGCTCTACAGATGACGTTGAGATGTTTCTTTGTCCTAATGCTTATTTTCCACCAAAACAGAAATTCTGTGTAAAAGTATCAAAACCCAGTAAGCCCAATTTAAATGGCAAAGGACCATTTCCAATTCACTTGCTCTAGTTTCTCTACAGAAACATTCAGCAAATTAAAACAGTCTGCCCATTTCAATGGAATGCTGAGGGGTGTAGCTTTTATTGAACTACAGGTGATTTACACTGCTATCTGCGCCTGGGAAACAACCATTACACACTTGAATACACACCTGTGAGGTGGCTGCACAGAGATCCAAGAACAAGACTTCGGTCTACATACACTGTATGAAAGAATGTTGTTATCTGAGCTAATTAAACACAAGCTGAAACTTACCTCAACTGCTCCAGCGGGTCCTGCAGGAACACTCTGAAACTCCTTCTCTTTCGCAGCTTCTTGTGTCTTCAGCACAACCTCTTCATGAGCTTTTTCAAAGAACTGGCTCTTTGCACGCTCCTCGAGGTCAGCTATTTCCTCAAATTCAATCCAGTCCTAAGGAAGAAGGTTTCGTTCACAGACTCTGACAAATAGCCACAAATGGCTCAACAATAAGGGAATAAAAAAGGAGCAACAACCAAAAGACATCCCCAAGTACCATATTCAATGAATTCTCATCAGAGCTGCGGTGCTCCCCACATGCAGCACGAGCACAGTAGGTGCCTTCTCACAATGCTACGCTTCAACGCTACATTCTCAGTGCAATGAAAACAGCACCACTGGCCTCAAACTGCTTACTGTTCATTACACAATTCCCTTTTGTACTGCAATAGGCATTTCAGAACTACTTGAAATATTTAAGATGCTGTTTACCACAGGCCAACTTGTGTGATGATGCAGCTTTCAACTGCAATACTACAGCCCATACATAAGTAAAACACAGAATCCAGCCTCTAATTTGTCAAGCCACAAATTGCACTACTTACTGTTAAACTGTAGTACCATCTTCTGTGTGTGATTTTTCTGCTAACATCTTTTTCTGTCCGGTTCTGACGATAATGCCAATCCAAATGATCCGCATAAACATCTGTCTGTGAAGTGGTGAATCTCATTCCACACGAGTAACACTGAATTCCAGTGTACAGACGATTTATAACACTATCATAACGCCTATAGAAAGGGGGGGAAAAGAAGTCTTAACATTTCTTTGAAAAGAAGCAGGTAAGAAGTTGCTCAGTAAGTTGCTCGTATGTCCACAAGAGGAAAAACACGAATCTACTGCACAGCCAAAGCACACATGTAGATAAATTCTTCCTCATTTTCATAGCACAATCAATTGGAACATTCACATAAACAAAGAAGGGCCTCATATTAACCCCTTGTTATCATATGAGAAGCTTTCTAGTGTTGTGCTTCAAGTCTACTAGTTTCATCAGCTAATAGTGCATAAAATCCCTAAAGCCTACATTTGGCTCAGCTTTGCAAACTAGTGCAAAGGTGGTAAAATTAACGGTCATGCAGGAAGTTAAAGTGAGATGAGAGGAGGGCCATGAAGATGCTCTGGGGGCTAGAGCACCTCTGCTCTGGACAGTCTAGGAGAGCTGGGCTGGTTCAGCCTGGAGAACAGAAGGCTCCAGGGAGACCTTAGAGCAGCTCCAAGTGCCTGAAGGGACTACAAGAAACCTGGAGAGGGGCTTCGGACAACGGCCTGTAGGGACAGGACAAGGGGGAATGGCTTAAACTGACAGAGGGGAGACTGAGATTAGATCTTAGGCAGAAGTTCTTCCCTGTGAGGGTGCTGAGGCGCTAGCGCAGGGTGCCCAGAGAAGCTGTGGCTGCCCCATCCCTGGCACTGTTCAAGGCCAGGTTGGATGGGGCTTGCAGCAACCTGCTCTAGTGGAAGGTGTCCTTGCTCGTGGCAGGGGGTTAGATGAACTCTAAGGTCCTTTCCAACTCTAGCCATTGTACAATTCTCTGACTTCAATATATATCACAACCTTACAAAGTAACAACATGCAATCTGTGTAAAGATAGCTTTCCCAGGTTAATTTTCCCTCTTTTTCCTCTCTCAAATTCTCCAAGGCCAACACTATAACCTGCACGTCCTCTCAGTCACAAAATGACACAGAGGCTTTCAAAAGCTCTCAGCTGTCTTGGATTAACTATCTTAGATACGCCTATGTCATTACTTGTTACTGCACTGTAAACTCATTCTACTATACTCACTGTCTTAGTTCTTCAACAGTGAAGTTAGTGAGGTCTGGGACATTTTGATCTTCATTCTGGTCATCATCCTCCTCTTCAGCTGCAGGCTGGGCTGATCCTTCATTCACTTCTAGAAAGCATATATTTTACCAGAAGTTCAGTACATCATCAGAAAGAAGTGCTTCTGACAGTTAGTTTTACTCCACTATTAACCAATACAATGTGACTATGCTAAAATACAAGTGCGCAATAGCCAAGGCCATCATCTTCTAACATCATTAACATAAATAAAGCATATGGGAAACTGTAAGTTACTCAGAATTTTAATTCAAAAAAACAGATACTAGGAATTTACTCTATCACACATGCTAAATTCCTTCCCAAAACCAAAGTTCAGTTTAAAAAGCCATGCAGGAGTTCACAACAGCTCTAATACTTCGCTTGACACTTCAGTTGTGGGTAAACTGAGGAGTCAGAACATAATGGATCTACATACGTGCTGAAGTGGAATCAGTTTTTGACAGTTTGAGGATCCCTGTTTTCAGCAGTTTAGCAAACAGCTCATTGACATCAAGCTGCCCAAGGTGGTTATCAGGGTATGAATGTGGAACGGCTCCTGGGGAAAAACACCAACATTCAAGGAGACAAGAAGTTGCATCAGAAATTCACTTTCAGCTGCGTGTTTCAAAGCACGCTTTTCCTTCAGCCCCTTGTTTCTTCCTTTTTTATTCCAAATTATTTATCAACTCTCTTTGCTTTTTGCCTAATCCTTGGCTAACTTCTTCCCTAATCCTTGGCTAACTTCTGCCCTTGCAGCAGAAGTGCTATCTAAGCTGGTTGCCAATACACAGATCCTACTGGACAGTGGTTACTGAAATGCAGCATTTTCTTTATTTAATGCCTAAATATTTCACCAAGACCAATCTACTTCATCCCTTACTTGAACTATTTCTGACTTTTTAGAAGCTTTTTATTACTAACCACTCATGCACCCCTACAGACTGGGGCTTTCCAGAAAAGCAGACCAAAATGTATTCATTTTCTCTTTAACACAACTACATACCAAACCCACACAGTGAATGAGAACTAGTGAAAGCCTCCACTGTTTGAGGGAAAACCCCTGAAAAGATAAAGGTAATACAGAAACCACATCCACAGCCACCTCACTGAGAAGGCTTCCCTCGGTCCACACAGACCTTGTACAGGGGAACATTACCAAAGGGTCATTTTTGTGGCCATCAACACAATAATCCAAGAGAAAGAAAAGGAAGATCACTGGTTTTGTTACCCACCTGCAGGGTTTTGAACAAAACCTCCAGGATTTGGCAAATACTGTTGACCCTGGCCATAAGGCCCTCCTTGAGCAGACAGGAGAGAAACCTGTGAAAGGCAACATTGAAGTATTTTGGTACAATAATGCCATTTTAAGTTTCCTTTTTATAATTTTATCATTAACATCTCAATGTTTCTCAGTAATTTTACACACATTAAATTCTTTCCAGAAGTCAGTTTGGTATCGAAAGGTCCACAAATGACAACATAACCTTTGCCTCATTTTCACTTCCTACTAGAGAAATATCAAAACACTTAACTCACTTTGCCCAACATTTACATTAGAACAAACCAAAAACCCCACCAAATCTAACAAGAAACTCCAAACCAAAGCCCAAACCAAACCAAAACCCCCCAAACACCATTTCTTGTAGAGCCATGAGCCTTCAATCCCATTTTCCAAACAGTTCTTCCTTTGAAATTGCTCCTGTTCACCAAAAGAGAGCTCATCACAAAAAAATTATAGAAACCAGTAAGGATCTATTAACAAATGCCAGGACCAATTCTGATCTAAGAACTGAAACAGTATCCACTATATGACACACATGAAAGCAGGATTTCTTCAGCAAATCAGCCACAGATAGCTTCAGATAGAAACACAGGTTATAAACATGCTTGTAATAAAAATGAGGTGTTCCCCCCCCAAATGGGTGCTTTCTGGATTTACAAGTCTTTAAAATCTCATCCCATTAGAGGTTAGCAGGACACATCACCTACTTTCACAAAGAAATTTAACTCTTCATGTTCCATTATTATCCCCAAAAAGAAAAATGTGTTAAAATCTCTCCTCTACTGAAACATCGTTTTCACTGAAGTATTATTTTCCCCTTTTGAAGAGAGCATCTCAAACAGAGGCCTCAGCAAAGACAACTGAGCTCTTAAAGCATGCTGGTGCCAAGTAGACTTTAGAAGACTGTAGTTTAACAATTACAGAATCATAGAATGGTTTGGGTTGGAAAGGACCTTAAAGCCCATCCAGTTCCAGCCTCCTGCCACGGGCAGGGACACCTTTCATTAGAGCAGGTTGATCCAAGCCGCATCCAACCTGGCCTTGAACAGTGCCAGGGATAGGGCAGCCCCAGCTTCTCTGGGCACCCTGTGCCAGGGCCTCAGCACCCTCACAGGGAAGAACTTCTGCCTAAGATCTAACCTGAACTTCTCCTGTTTCAGTTTAAATCCATCACCCCTTGTCCTATGCCTACAGTCCCTGATGAAAAGTCTGTCTCCAGCATCTTTGTAGGCCCCCTTCAGATACTGGAAGCTGCTCTAAAGTCTCCACACAGCTTCTCTTCTCCAGGCTGAACAGAACAATGTCTGTTCTTTCTTAATTCACCCAAGTTACGGGTATCTCTTTAAACCTGCTTGTCACCAGTACCAACTGGTGACAAAGAGACCACAGAATTTCGTCCATTCCAATTCTATACTTCTTAGAAAATTGTGTATATTCACTTCTATTATAGCAGCTTCCAATGCCTAAAGGGTGTTGGAACAAGAAAGTTGGAGAGGGACCGAACAAGGGAGAATGGCATTAAACTGACAGAGGGGAGGCTGAGATGAGACATTAGGAAGAAGTTCTTCCCTGTGAGGGTGCTGAGGCGCTGGCACAGGGTGCCCAGAGAAGCTGTGGCTGCCCCATCCCTGGCAGTGTTCAAGGCCAGGTTGGACAGGGGTTGGTGCAAGCCGCTCTAGTGGAAGTTGCCCCTGTCTGTGGCAGGGGGTTGTAACTGGATGAGCTTTAAGGTCCCTTCCAACCCAACCCATTCCACAATCCTTATGTTATTTTTTTAATGCTTTATATAGAATTCATTTTTGTGTAAGTATAATAGGACACCACAAGCTTCTAATTACCTTGTTTTTCCATTTAAAAATACTAATTTCACTGTCATATTCTGAGCTATGAAGTGATTGTAAAGAGCCAGTATTTGCTTTAATTCTAAAAAATAGATTATTCAAAAATAGCACTGCATGTCCTCCTTAAATTACCTAGAGCCTACTGAAACAGAGTAACTCTTTTAGCTTTAAACTAGCTTTCATTCTGCCAGCTCTTTAGGAAAACCCTCAGTTTTTAGAGGAAGAAAAGCCTGCTAATTCTTTACAGCAGAATACCCCACAAGCAAACCATCAGCTCTTACCTGATTACTTCCCATTGGCATGTTATTTAAGTTTCCATACTGATGACCTTGAAGCCCTTTTTCTTCAAAGTAATGCCCAGCGGCTCGCAGTGGGAAATTCTGTGCTCCAGGCCCAGCTGGCCCATTGAAATTTGGTCCAGGTGAACCATCAAACAGATCAGGTCTCTGGAACTGCATCCCATGAGATGGTCCATTGTAGCCATGGCCAGGATGGTCAACAAATGGACCACCTTGTCCATATGGTGACAGTTCTAGTCTTGAGGCAGGATGGTTAGCTACGTTTTCAAAGCGTGCACCTTGAAGGCCAAGTGGCAAATCAAACCTAGAGGCTGGCTGGTGAGGTCCATCAAATCTTTGAGGTATGGCTGTATCAAAACGTGGTTGTGCCTGTTGGCCAGGAGCCCTTTCAAATCTCGGACCAGGTGTTCCATGGATTCCATCAAATCTTTGTAACAGAGACAACTGTCCAGGCTGACCATCGAATCCAGCTGCGTGACAACCATCAAACCTCGGGCCAGCCCGACCCAAAGGACCATCAAATCTAAGTCCAGCTCCCTGGTGTATTGGTCCATCAATCAACCTAGGACCTACACCTGGTCCTTCCAATCTGAGTCCACCACCTGATGGACCATGTGGCCCATCAAATCTGAGCCCACCACCTGATGGTCCATGGGGCCCCATGGGCCCCTCAAACCTGAGGCCACCTCCAGGTTGACCATGGGGCCCCAATGGCTGTAAATGTGGCCCCTCAAACCTGAGGCCACCCCCTGGTTGACCATGAGGCCCCAAGGGCTGACCATGGGGTCCCTCAAACCTGAGACCACCCCCTGGTTGACCTCGAGGCCCCATAGGTTGACCATGAGGTCCCTCAAACCTGAGACCACCTGAAGGCTGACCACGGGGACCCTCAAACCTGAGGCCAACTCCTGCTCCTTCAAATCTAGGACCACCTGCAGGCCCCTCGAAGCGCAATGGCCCACCGATCTGCCCAAGAGGGCCCTCAAACCTCAGTGGACCTCCTCCACCACCCTGCCCTGGAGGTCCTTCAAACCTCAGGGCCCCTGCCAGCTGCCCTGGTGGCCCATCAAATCTTAGGGCTCCAGCTCCCCCTGCTCCTGCCAGCGGTCCATCAAACTGAGATGCACCCGCTGCCACCAAAGGCCCCTCAAATCTCAGAGCAGCCTGCCCAGGTGGCCCATCAATTCTGGAACTCGTCCCAGCAGCAGGAGCATCACCAAAAGGGCTTCCTTGTCCATCTACCCCAACCCTTGCAGCAGTCTGTCTAGGTGAGCCATCAAATAGAGGTCTCTCTTCCATGAGCGCACTTATCCTCTGCTTTGCTTCAATGCCTCCAAATCTCGATCCTGGACTTTCTGGAAATGGTGCTTTCTCTGGATCTTCATACCTAGCTCTTTTGAAACGTTCACTGAATGGCGATCGTGGTTCCTCTCGAACACCTAAAAAACCCAAAGAAAACCAGATAAGTAACTAGCAACATGTTAGTGAGCATTTACGTGATGCAAAATAAAGGAAAAGCACACACCAGCTTGCCCAAGAAGTTGTCTTTCCTCACGATTATCGAATCTACAGATTGTATCACCATCTATTTTCTGGAACTCTGTGGATGTGCTTTTCCCCTGCTGCCTCAGAGCATCTCTGAATTCCTCTGATTCTCCCCAGCTGTCGTAAGGATCAAAGTTCTTAGAACCTCTTGCTCCCTTAGTAGCATTCTGTTCCTCAAGTCTTCGTCGACCCTCAAGTGGCGAGAGGTTATCAGCAAAAGGTCTGTTAGTGCCACTTACAGGAGAGTGTCTCCTCGCTCTCTCCCCAAATGGCTCTTTCCTATCAAACTGTACTCCACGCTTGGCTTTTGCTTGCTCACACTCTATTCCAGAAAGCAATGCATCAGGTATATGATAATCCAGAATATCATCAGGATCCAAGAGATCAAGCCTTGACAATGAATGCTGAACTTGAGTTCTTTTTAGTTTAGCCTTATGTTCATAATATGTTAACTCTGCATCTGACAGAAGAGGTTTCTTTTTCAAACCACATTTTTCCTCTGTAGGGCTATCCCAGACATTACATCTGTGCTTTCCTTCCTGATACTGGAATAGCTGTCGGATCTGATGAGCCACCATGAGGAACTCATCCTGTGTTATTTCACCTGACGTCAAGCGTTCATTGGCCTAGAATATAAAGTTAAAGGTTTAGACTTCCAAAAAGCAAAGCAGACTATATATATCCAGGACACTTCTACGAAGACAGACTTATGGTTATTACCTTCTTAAGTAATTCTCTCTTGCTTGCAGATGTCAATTCCTTGGGAATCTGTAAATTGGCATCCACACTTAACCGGTGCTGCTGCTTTGGTGCTCGGGGTGATAGAATTCCTTTGCCAGCAGGCCAGTTTTCCCGGTGTCTTTGGTGAGGAGATTTACCAAGTGCTTGGTGCTCTTCATTCTGCTGTGTGCTGAAAGGAAGAATACATTTAAAATACAGATTACTTCTTTATTCAAGACATGACTGTTACACTCCTATTAGAACTGCTGATGGCAAAACAACACTACCACCTTAGAATTCAAGTATACACCATTTCCATATTTCACCAGTAGAAATGCATTACACTGACCCATTTTAACCATCTGAACATTGCCTCCCAAAGGTGCCTACACTGAAGTCAGCAGCAGAATTCCCACTGACTTCCAACAGAAGTTGTTTTAAAGATAGTAACTTACTTTTTATTTTCTTCCCAACCAGATTTCCACCTCTTGCCTGATTTGGATCCTTGCCAGTTCTCAGCGTTCTCCTTCGGATCGGGAGAAGCTTTAGCAGAATGCTGGCTTGCTGTCTCTTGGGGCCTGTCTTCTTGGGCTTTTTTCACTCTCCTTGGATCTCGCACCTCTTGTTTAGCATTCCTCTTAGTCGAGTTTCTTTCATCTCTTGCTGATAGTGTGCTTTCTTCAGAATGAGGCTGCTTAGCACCTATCTGACGGATCTTTCCAATCTTTGGAGTTGATGAAGTAGGAGATAAGCTCCTCACTCTTCTTTTTGGTGACCTCCTCTCCCGTCTTTTTGGAGAATGTGTAGATGGTGACCGCGCCTTAGGAGAGCGCGATCGTGACCGTTTCCTATTACTTGATCTCCCTTGTTTCCCACCCTGTTTCTCTGTCTCCTCTGTACTTGTCTCTTGTTTCTGAACAGCACCATTGATGACTTTATTTCTGCTGCCTGCTGGTCTGTGTTCACCTGTCTTATGTTCCTCTTTTTCTTTCTTCTCTATATTTCTCCTCTTTTCCTTCACCTCCTCCTCTTTGCCCTCTTTATCTTGAAGATGTCTTTTCAGTCTTGGATCCCGCTTACTAATATCAGATACTTTTGTGCTTTCGCATTCCTGGCTTTTAGTATCTTTAGTACTGGGTTGCTTATTTTTCAAAGGGGATGGTGATTTAGATTTTGCTTCTGACTGCTCAAGTTCCTTCTTCTGTGTTTTTTCACTTGCTTTCGATTTCTCCTGCTTTGTTGAGCTCTGTTTTTCAGATTGTGGTGTTTTACTTGTCTTGGTATCAGACTGACTGGTTGTGCTTGGTGGAAACTCTTTCCTATGAGACTGGTCTTTACCATGAGAAGAATGTTGACTCATCCTATTAAGCCGAGGATCCCTGTTTGCTATTTTGACATCATGAAGTGGAGGACTTGGGGATGGCTTGCTTTTTTCAGATTGCACAGCAGTCTGATGAGGTGCTTTAACTGTCATGTGAGGTGTGGAAGACATGTGCTGCTTAGAAGGTGCTGGAACTGAAGCTACAGATGATGATCCTTGCTGAACGCTAAGAGATACAGCCTGAAACAGGAAAAAATCCTGCATTAATGTGCATGACACAACTACCTTGAGATGTTCATGTTCTTATCTCAAAACCAAACCTATAAATGGAAACGTCCTGAAAGTTATGAGTCACCCATTTAACTGAAAATGACCCATTGTTAACTGCAAGTATTAAGCTAACACAGTGCTATTACAAAACATTAAATTCAAATATAATATAAATCAGTACTACAAAGTCAATACTGTAAAATCTGTACTTTAGGCACATGTTCTCATTATAGTGTTATCTTTCTATATATTCCACACACTCAAGGCAACTAAGCTGCCAAGCAGCTGATATAATGTTCAGGTTTCTATGCCTCAAAGATGCTTTATTTTGGTATCATCAACTGCCACCACAGCAAGACTTTCAGTTATGAATGTAAACCAATAGAGCTTAACCACCATCTTCAGATGGTGGCATCAAACCATCCTGACCTAATGAGGAAGCTGAGTTTGTTTCCAACAATCAGCATTCCCCATTCTGCAAGAGCAAACATATTTGAAAAAGCCTTGCTTGATATGAGCCACAAGAAGAGGTGGAAGAAGAGGATCAGAGGCAGGCATCATTTTGGAGAAGTTAAAACACAAAACACCTAGAACTTCACCTTTTTTTAACCTCAGAGTGTAAATCTTAATGATTTTAGGTAATAAGTAACTGTTCAGGAACCCCGGATCAACTTGCACTGCGCTAGCGGTAAAACAGCTACTGGCCCAAGGGAAAAGCAACGCTGTATTTACCGGCACACCTAAGCACCCTCCAGGAGAAAGTGAGACCCAACTACACAAGTTCCACCAACTCTCCTACTCACCAACTGTGCTTTCGTCTGTTCCAGCTCCAGCTCTAATTTTTTCTGCTGAAGTTCTAACAACTGCTTTTGCTTTGCAAGCAATTGCTGCCTTATTAGTTGCTCCTGTGTCAAATTCTTTTGTATTTCGGGAACAGCAGGAGGAGTAGAGGCACCAGAAGTTAGAGCAGAGGTAGGCGTAGCAGATTCCTCTGGCTAGAAACACAGTAAAGGAAAGTCACATTTAAAATCCTGGTGGCAACAAACAACTCCATCTCCTTTAAGTGCTACCACGCTCTAGTACTGGCACTTAGGTTTGTACAGCAGTTAGAAATTGCATTTTTAATGCAAAATGTAATTAAAACAATACAAAACTTCTGCTCCGCTGTAACCACCTGCTGTGACAAACCTATCATTTATTATAAATTCATCATGTTCCAAAATCAAGAACAGTTTTGAAATACACAAACCAAGCCCATCAAATACTCTCGATTCAGAAATGCCTCTTACCTGGCAACAAAGGTTACTTCATTCACAATCAATTGTCAACAAGCAGCATACAAACAATGAAAATGACACGTTTTACCATCTGTTCATAGAGGCAGAAACACTTACCGATTTATTTAAAAACTTAGGATTCACATGGATGCTAGAAGTATTCACATTTGGGGGCAGAGGTTTAATAGGCCAAGCAGGATCTAATGAGTTGACTCTGACATCAAGTGCATACAGTTTCTTCAAAGGAAAAATATCATCCCATGTGGAGCGTAATTTAAATAAACTTTTCCTAGTATTCTCATCCACCTAAAACAATAAAACAATTCTATGGCTTGTTAAGTTAATATAAAACAATTTCTTAAAACTTTTCTGTAGAACTTAGTTCATTCATTTCCTAGTTCTAGCAATAGTTTGCTGGTTTAAACACAGGATTATAGCAGTGCAGATCATACATCTATACCAACAGAATCAGTAACAGCAGCTCAAATGTGGGATTGTTGTTTCAAGGCCACTGGAAGGTTTTATTGTGTATTACCATTCTCTGTGAGAATTTTCTTTCAACTTATCCATTACCAAAATTCTCATTTTGCTTGCCCAATTTCTGTGGAAAAAATACAGTAACAAAAATACTGAAAGGCAACAGCCTCTGAGACAATACATTGTTCTAGTGTTTGTGCTAACTGGAGTACAATGACAAACAGATCAGGAAACCACAAACTCTGTGCACAGGAAAGGTGTTTTGCTCAGCTGTTCAGCCACTGAAGGACTTTTTTCCCAACAAAGCCACAAAAGGACTATTTTAAGTTAACTGTATTTCAGTTCAGCTGCAAAATTAGACCCATCTGTGAGCCATAGATCAAGAGCACCTGTAGGATCAGCGCCCATTTTATCTCTTCACAATTTGTTTGGGTCATCATGACAGGTAAAAGTTGGAAATTTGCAGTAAAGCAAAATATCATTCATCTCATAACTTGAGTAGTTCAATGAACAATAAATGAAAAATATCTGAGGACAAATATATGCAGCTGTCCTAATGTCAATGTCCCAATTCAACCATTAAGTATTGACTTTGTAAGTGGGTTTTGCTGCAGTTTAGTCTTTAATATGTTACAGCAAGACACAGAATAGTCTGGAAAGGTCATAGATTCTTCCAGGGAGGAGCAGGAACTTCAATAAAGGAAATTCCTACTTAGCTACTGGGGGGTCTCCCTGTAAAATCTTACATGAGAGGGTTTGGAGTTCACTGCAAAAGGTGCAAAAATGACTGAGCAAAAGTTTCTGCCTTCATCAAGTGTCCACTGACTCATAAAACCGAACTTGTAACAATGTCAGTGCTGGAATTCTACTTGCATCTTTCAACATGAGCAGTTAAGCTATTAGAAGTGATTACTTTACACAATTCATTAATACACATGAAGTAAATAGTTCTAGTTAGTTTAGCAGACAGTTAACCTATAAAACTCTGAAAATCAGTTATTATCCAGAGCTGCAGCTGCAACATTAAATGCAACTCAGTAAAAAAATACATTCACAATACTGAAAAAATAGAGTATCTATCTATCTACTCTACATACGAGAGTTTAAGTGTTCTGTGATCATTATTACCATCTATTCCTTATTTCATCATGTGTATTACATCTGAAAACCACATACAAAGCATAGCGGGATCTCAGATCCTCACTGATACGTAATGACAGGTAAATGCATAAACATCTCATTCATACGAGATGCAACTCTCTTAAATCACACAGGAAACCACAGAAGCTAACCCTTCATTTCTGATCCAACTTAATCCCATTCAAGTCCAGCCTTCCAAAAACTGGACTTTGATTTGCCTTTCTTATTGGGAAATACACAGAATTACTTCCTGGGTTTAAAGATCAAGAGCAAAAATTAAAAGATACAGCAACAGTCCTCAAGGTTAAATGAAATTAAACCGTATTTGTCATGTAAAAGAGCAATACATTCTAACACCCTTCTCCTCTAACACTTTTTTTTTTATTCAAATCACAGACCACCAGGAAAGAATTGGGTATCAGTGCTATTCACTCTAAACAGTTTAAGCACTCATTCTGCGCATCACAAATTGAGTAAATCAGACAAATCTAACTACAGCAGAGAGAGGCTCTGAGAAAATCCACCAGAAACTGATTCTCAGTCTATTCTTTGCATAAAGACTATTTACGATCTTAAAACTAAACCAACAGTTCATAATTAATTGGTCTATACATGACAGAAGGTCCATCCAGGTGAACAAAACCCTATTAGTAAAATCTTGCCTGGATATAGGAAAATTATAGATGGTTATAAACCAAATTAAGAAACTCTGCTAACATGTAACTCACATGCTTGATATTCCGCAGTACAGACACAGTACTGAGATTTACATAAACCAACCAATCTGTATAGTTCAGCAGCCAAGAAAACCCAAAACTGAAAGCAAGTATTTATTTTACCAGGAACATGTATTTTCTTAGAATACAGAACTTTTCTGAAAGTGTATATACCTTTTCAAATACACAAATAAATGTTGCAACTAGGTTTTTAGTAAATGCAGTAAGATACTCTCTTCCGACATTCTTGACAATGGAATCCATAAGATACATAACAGGAAGCTTCTCTGATGCAGGAGCCTGGAGTAATAAGAAGAAACTGAGAAGTTTAGTACAACAAAAAACATATGTTAAGCTTTTTAAATAGAGGGATTACCAATCCCAGAAATACAGACCTCTCTTTTTTGGTTGCCACTATAAACACCAAGGGAATAGCCTTGGGAATTTTTCTGTTTATACAAAAACTTAATCTGGAAAATCGGTAACTCAGTTCAAAGTATAGCACGGTGGGTCTATCACACAAAAAAGGAACACCTCAGGTTATTCTGTCTGTGTACCAAAGCTTGGGAAAAGGCAAAAAGAAAAACAAAAAAAAAAGAAGAAAAAAAGAAGCCCACAAGACAGGATTGCTGCTATGTACTGACGGAACCTTTGAAAAGCCACTTGAGAAAGCAGGTTTTTAAGTCAGCAGGAGTCAATCGGTAGCACTTCAAGGAATGGCTAAAAAAAAGTTCCTAATTCAAACCTCCTGAATGCTCAGTTCTTTCTGGGTTTCACAGAACACAAATCAGACTTCTGGCAAATAGCCCCAATCAGGGAACTTCTGTAGCTGTTGAGTACCAGTCATTTCATAAACCACACGTAGAACACGTCACAGTTATCTCAGCATAATCCACATGGATGGAGGGAGCCCCATTCTCTGCAGGCACTTGCAGGCAGTGACAATTCAGTTTCCAGAGTGCATGCAAAAATGCACAGTCACAAAGTTCAAAATCCAGAGAGAACTCAGGTATCTGGTCGACCAGGTAAAGGCACAGACAAGCTCAGGAACTGCAACCAGGGAATTGCACAGAAGGGAGTCTTCACGGACACAGCTGTTACAACAGGAGGCTTGGGTTTGGTTGTCTGTTTGGTTTATATTCAGTTTCAAAACTCGTAACAAGCTTGTGCAAAGGGGTGGTGGTGCTGGACCACTACAACGACTTCTAATGTACACAAAGCACTACCAGCCCAATCGAGGTGATTTTAATGCCCACCACTGGCTTTCACAAAGCAGAAGGCACAACAGAGCTCCAGAACACGTCAGCAAATACACAGACTTGTGGAAAAGGACACGAAAGACAACACCGCAAGCTGTGTGTTGACCGTGACCCCGTTAGAAGAGCATCCACTTGTAATACTTTTAAGTCCCATTCACCATGCAGTGAGATCAGGATAAAACCAGAATAATTCCACTCACTGCTCATTTTAAATGGGACAACCTACTGGGTTCATTAAGGACACCGTCCATCGCAGCCTCTTGTCCAGACAGGTGTGTGGAAGTGTTCCTGCTTTACAATTTTAGATTTAATCCCCCTTTTAGGTGGGTCACAGAAGGGCACCAGGTCAACAATACTTTTATATGGGTAAACCACAATGTTTCCTCACCCTTAAATGTGTATTTATTTACCATGACCTGAAATTTAAAATTGAAGAGGGCAGAATTCCTTGTTAGTTGGGGACAGGGAGGGGAGTGCCTCTGAGCACACTAAAAAAAGTAAAAACAGGCAGGTGCTGTGTTTTGTCCATAAAAAGTCAGGAAAATGCAGTAGAGTTAACCAAATGAAGTTAAATGCAGCACATTAAAAGCCTATCTTTACACTACAATGTACTCCATTTGTAAACAAGCTAATATGCAACAGTGTTAGAATAAAGGCATCTCTCTAGTCCCAGAAATCAAAGCCCCTGGGTCTACAGCTACTTAGTATTAAAATGTCTGTGGAACACAGGTTTCTTCTTTCAAGCAGTCTGCACAGTAGCACATTAAAAACACTAAGTTCTGAACGCCTGCCTTTAGAAAAAAAAATGAGTGCACTATTTCTGACTTTTAAAGTCAGCTGTTAGAGAAACAAAGAGCTGTCTCAGAAGTGCCTATGCCCAAGAGCTACTAACATAGTATGTTAGACTCTTCCATCTCACTGACGTACAGAAGTAGCTCGCCATACACAGCCAAGCTTCAAGTTCGAGACGCTGGGGAATCATTTAGTAGCAAAAGCCATGTAACATTTAACTGTCACTTTCATTACGCATCAGACTGTTAGAAGTCGCCATACACGGAAGCACCGTCACCTGGTAAGGAAGCCTACTTCAAACTGTGGCACAGATTAGCATCTTAGCAGCGTACCCTGCTTCAAAGATAAGCTATTTAGGTGTCACATTTTAAGAACCATGACTTAAATACGGTCAGAATATTTAAGTCTTCCCTTCTGGAAATGTTTATTAGGTATCTAGCCCATACTCCAGTAACCACTCAAGGGAACCCCAGATCGGAAGGGATTTTGTTTTCAGGCGGTCAATACAACACCCCCTAGCAAGAAAGATGCCCGCTAACCGAAAGGAGCCGCATCACCACCAGAACACAGACCACCACTAACTGAGCTCATCAGCGTTAAAGACTTCATTACAGAATTCCCACTCTTCCTTCAAATAATGTCGGAAAGCTATTGTTGGAAATGTGTGGCTCTTTTTTATTAGTTTCCTAAAAGACTTCAAGTTTCAAATCGGACCCCAAGTCACAAACTTGTGCAAAAACTGGTTTTTAAAAAAAAGAACCTCGTATGCAAAATGGGTCTTGGAAAACAAATTCTGCACTATACAGTGGTAAATAAAAAGACAAATACATATTTCACACTTTTTATTTACAAATTGTATCATACCAGTCACACATTTCAGAACCATTTATTCAATTGTAAAGCAGACCACTCGAGTTTTACACTAAACAAACTGTCTCCAAGGCAACACTTTTTAAAAAGTGGCTTAGTAAAGGAGATCGCTTTCCCAGAAACAACTAAAAACTCGCCTTTGATAAACCACAGTCACAAACAGTAACTAGGCAAAACTAACCATTGATACAGGAATTTAGACATCTTGGAAAAAAAAAAGAGGAAAAAAATAGAAATCACACTTCAGGGCAGGCTCTAAATCACCCAGAAATGAAGTAAAAAAAATTGACAGCATTGATTATTTATCACAAATCATTTTATACACATCCACTGCCCTTTAGGAGATATAATGGTGAGATCTATTTGATTATTAGGTCACCTCCCCAAGGAATGGCAAAACTCAGCCACTAGCAGCATTTAAAAGTAAACTGGAAGAGGTCTGTGGAACACTAAAAAGCCACCCTGCGTTGATAAAAAGACAAGAGCAACTTCTTAAAGAGATCCTTCCCTCCCCATCATTAGATAGTACAATTCTCACCATTATAAACCACGATTTCAAGCCAAAGGGAAAAAAAGCCTTTGAACACGTGAGATCAGAGGGAGCAAGGGAAACCACGGGGGAGGGGTGACTGGCACGAACAGGGGAGGAGGAATTGAAAGAAGAACCCTTTTCTTACAAAAAACCTGCTGTTAAAAAGGTGCTGTAAACCCCCATCCATGTGCTGTGGCTGACTGATGTCAGCAACTGCCTGGGCTGGGCTCAGAGGGAGCCTCCTCTTTCCCTTCTTTTTATATCATGTGCCTTTCAGACGCCATGTTAGGATCCTACAGGCTGCTGCAGTTTCTACTGTCGGGGAGAATTTCTTCTTCCCCATCCTGAACCGATACACTTCTCTAACCAAGATAAACACGCACACAAACACTGCCGTTAATCGAGGCACAGAGCACCTGAAATCCAAACAATTACCCCAAAACCCACTGAATATTCTCTATAATCAGGCAGAGCAGAAGAACCTTCCCCCCCGCCATTACCACCACACACACACCTCTCTATCCGGAGCAGATGATCACCTTTCAAACTTTTCTATAAGATAAGGGTTCCCGCCCCACCAAAATTAGTATCTTACTGGGAAAATCGCCTCATCTTAACTGATACTTATAAGTAATGATATTTAGCCCTTCAGAAGTGGACAATTTGCGTGCTATGGACTTAACCTCTTTAAACTACACCACCCCCCCCCCCAAAAAAAAAAAAAAAGAGAAAAATAAAAAATTAAAAGACCTTCCACAAAGTCTCCCCATCGGCCCCTCTCTAACGACCGCGATGTATCGAAACCACTAAGTTCAAGGGTTTAGACACCAGACTAACTGCACTCTGGCTCCATGGAGGGGGCAAACCCAGCTCCAAGGGCGAGGTGCCGCTGCCCAGTCACTGCCAGGCCGCCATGTTGTGTCTGCTAGTTACACGGGGCTTCAAACGCGAGCTTGCATTTGGCGGTGGGGCAAGTCCCAAACCCTCCCCTCTACTGCCAACAGGGTGGCGTGGGGCCGGTCCCCTCCCCCGAGTCCCCTGCTCCCTACGGGCTGAAGGGTAGAAGAAGCAGCAGCCTTAAGCTTAGCGATGAAAAGAGAACCTCCCCCCCCCCCCCCCCCCGCCGTGCTCCCTGGTCCCAGCTGAGGCACACTGCCTGGCTCCCCACAGCTCCTCCGGCCTCCTGCTCCTCTCCCCATCCCTCCACCTCAGCCCAGACCCTGCTCTCCCTGCTCGTCCCCTCCACCACTACCTCACGTCCCTCGGTCCCCCCTGCCTCGCCTTCCCCCCCGTCTACACCCGCCTCGCCCCGCTTCCCGCCCCTCAGGCCCTCTCGCCTCGCTGCCTCTCCCTGCTCCCTCCACTCTCCTGCCTCTCCCACCCGCCCGCCGCTGCCGGCTCCTCCCGCACCCGTCATCACTCCGATCTCCCCCGCACGCCCTTTGCTCGTAGCCCCCGAGGCCGCCCTAGCCCGCTGCCCCGGCCGGGCCCCCCAGCAGTATAGGTAGGAGTAGTAGTCGGTGGAATATAAAAACCTTGGCGATTTGCGCCTCGATCAGGGAGACGATGTCCTTGGCGAAGGGCACGTTCTCCTCGGCCAGGATGGTCAACATGTTGATGTGCGGCTTGCTGTTGAACGTCAGGTCCTCCAGCGACGACTGGTAATCGCGGCACGCGTCCTCCCGAGCCTCGCTGCAACCAGCGGTGCTCTCCGGGGCCGACATTGCTTCCTCCGACGGCGGGGGGGGGGGGGGGGGGCCCGCACCAGGACCCGATACCCCACACCGAGCGACAGAGCCTCCCTTCCCCGCGGTTCACCCTCCCCTTTGCCGCCGACCGCCGCCGAGCGATGCCGCCGCCCCCCCCCCCCGCTGCCGCCGCTGGGGCTCCTCTACCGCATCCTCCGCGCTGCCGCTGCCGCCGCGCGCCGCCGGCTCGGGCTCAGCGCTCACGAAATGGCGGCGGGTGCGCGCGAGCCTGCGCCCGCAGCCGTTGCGTCATGCGAAATAGCGTTCGGAAACCCCCTTTTGTTCGCTGGCCGCTCTCCGATTGGCTGGCGGACCTCCTGCTCGAGCGGCGATTGGCTCTTCCGTCGCGGCTGCGGGTTCTGATTGGTCTCGGCCCCGAAGCTCCGCGCTCGCCCCGCTGTCCCGGCTCGCGATTGGCTGCGGTTCCCTCACCCCTCCCCCTCCCGCTGTGACAACAGGCTCCGCCTCTTCCTACCGCCTTCCCCCGCTGCCCTAAGCGCTGATTGGTCCCTCCGCGTAACCCCTGCCGTCCCGGCCCCCGCTCGCTATTGGCCAGGCGTTGCCGTGGCAGCCGCCGTTCCCCTCCCCGCCCCCCCCCCCCCGGGGCTGGAGGCGCTCGGCGCGGGCTTTGCCGTCCGCGGGCAGCGCGCGCCCGGGGCATCGCTCGGTGCAGCGGAGGGGCTGCGGATGGGCGCTGTGCGCCGCAGGTGCCTGCGGGCCCCCGGCACCGCGGGGTCACAGCGTGGTTTGGGTGGAAGGGACCTTAAGGCCCCTCCAGCTCCAGCCCCTGCCGCGGGCACGGACACCTTCCGCTGGAGCAGGGTGCTCCGAGCCACATCCAGCCTGGCCTTGAGCACTGCCAGGGATGGGGCAGCCACAGCTTCTCTGGGCACCCTGTGCCAGTGCCTCAGCACCCTCACAGGGGAGAGCTTCTGCCTAAGAGCTCATCTCAGTCTGCCCTCTGGCACGTTAAAGCCATTCCCCTTGTCCTGTCAGCACTTGAACCTTCCAACCCATCGCACCGCCGTTCATAGGTCTCAACAGAGCCTTTTCACTTCACTAATAGCGCTGCTGCACTCAAAAGTAACAAAACCTGCCCTTGATCGCCACGTTTGAAGTTGCTTGCAACCCGTCTTAACGTAGAGCCGTTCCCCCCCCGCACTGCGTGTTACTCGCTCACTGTGGAGAAGTGTCGGCATTTGAAAGTAGGTCATTGGCAAACGCTTCTTTAAGATACGCTTTGGAAAACACTTTCTATGAAAAACGTATTTAAAATGAAAAACACCTATAATATATGTGTGTAATAAGTATGAATATGTGTTTATATTATGTATATAAATAGAAATACAAATGTAAATGTAAACATACATATATAGATACATAGATATAGGGATGTGTGTGTATATATTCGGCAAGTATAGGAGAAATACAGCAAAACTGGAGACCTCGCAGGTTTCTGGTAAACCCTGCTGCTTGCGTTTTGCCTGGATGAAAGCGTTCGTTTCCATGCCTGTATTTATATCCTCTTCCTGAAAAACAGGTGACGTTTCAGACCGGCAAAGAGGGGACAGGAAACTCAACAGCATCTTCTGTTTGCCCATTGAGCTGTGTGTTCACGTTTGTTCCTGCGAGCCTCAGCTTTGTACGCACCGCTTCGCCTTTCCGGCGCGTCACCGCGATATAAGCGAATGGAACTGAAGCTCATGTCTGTGACCGAAGCTGGGACTGACTTTTCCTCAGTGTAAATATCTGCCTGCTGTTTGCAGGCACGCTGTCCGTGAGGAATATTGTATCCCAGGAATCGTGCCATCGTGTAAACGCAGTTCAATTGGCAAAAGCAGCGCGTATGGTTCTGCTCCAAGGGGAAGGATGTGAGGGTGGGGAGCGCAGCTCCTCCTCCAATGACTCTATTTGTAAGCTGGAATGCTTGTTCATCCTAATTACAGGAGCAAAACCAACAATACGAGCAAAACTGCCTCGAGAGGATGACATGTGGTCCAAGGCCACCCTCAACACCACATTTGCTGTTTACTAATCGGCAAAAGCCCGAGCCTGATGCGAGGCGAAGCGGTTTGCTACCCTCCAGCACACACGCGGCTCTCTGGCACGGCGCACACCCTACGTGCCTGGGCAGATCCAGGGGTTCAGCATGTTCTTAGTTCATCTTCACTAGTCTTCGTACGTAGACAAGGTCTGCAGGCTGTGAGAAGCTGCCTGTGTTGTGCCCCCGTGCCGGTGAGTTTTAGGATCACTCCATGCTCTAATCAGTGCTTGAAACTGCTCAACTAGAAAGGTCCTTTCCAACCCTAACTGTTCTATGATTCTGTTCGGAGTGGCACAGAAATTACCTTTGGGCCTGTCCCTGGGATCCCTAATGAAACATCGTTTTGTTATTACAGGACTTGTAATGGCAGTGTGTGCACAGGATGGGGTTACCAGCTCTGCGGACCTAACATAAGCAGCATGGGTCAAGGGAGAGGATTCTCCCCCTCTGATCTAACTCTAACCCTCCCTGCAGTCCTGCATCCAGCGATGGGGCAACAACATAAGGAGGACATGGAGCTGCTGGAGTGAGTCCAGAGGAGGCCATGGAGATGCTGCGAGGGCTGCAGCAGCTCTGCTCTGGAGCCAGGCTGAGAGAGCTGGGCTGGTTCAGCCTGGGAAAGAGAAGGCTCCTGAAGGGGAGACCTTAAAGCAGCTCCAGTACCTAAAGGGGGTCCAGGAAAGCTGGAGAGGAGCTTTGGACAAGGGATGGAGGGACAGGACAAGGGGAATGCCTTTAACCTGCCAGAGGGGAGACTGAGGTGAGCTCTTAGGCATAAGCTCTTCCCTGTGAGGGTGCTGAGGCGCTGGCACAGGGTGCCCAGAGAAGCTGTGGCTGCCCCATCCCTGGCAGTGCTCAAGGCCAGGTTGGATGGAGCTTGGAGCAAGCTGCTCTAGTGGAAGGTGTTCCCGCCTGTGGCAGGGGTTGGAGTTGGATGAGCTTTAAGGTCCCTTCCAACCCAAACCAGTCTGGGATTCTCTGATTCCACGATTCTATGATCCATGCCTGCAAAAGCTCACTTCATACATGTGTTCTTGAAACCACCTCTTATCAAAAGTATAACTTGGCTGAAATCATGAGTTAGGGATGCTTCTGGCACAGATATGTCCCACCTCTTCTTAACACAGTGAACAAACCTCTCCGTTTCTTGGGTTTGCTTTCTTTATAGATGCAGCTAGGGGTTTTGCTGGATAAAACCCACTAAAAAGCCTCTAGATCAGACATATGTGGAGCACGTTTGACTTGAGAATCACCAGCAACTGATCATTAAAGCAGTTTTCCTGCAGGGCTATGACATTATAGTACTACATGAGAAGATGCATCGAGATAAGAAGTCTGTCAGGAATTCACTACATTCCAAAGCATTTATAGCTGTACTGGCGAATACTTGTGCTTATGCGTGAGCTGGATTTTCCTGGGAAGTTCAATAATATCCCTTTAAGCTGTTTTATAGCTCGACCAGGATAGAAAAAACCCCAGGACCTCTGCACACCTAGAAACGTTCTTGCTGCTTTTCATTCTGGAAAGATCAAAACCGAATTGAAGATGCACCCTCTGACACGTTTGGAGAAGACAAACAGACACTAAAGAAACAATCACAGTGTAGGTATTTACCTGTTGGTTTAATGAGATGTAAATTACCCCTCCGTGGATGAGCTGAAGTCCTTTGTTCTCCGGCAGAGATTCACTTCAGGAAGCAGACGGTGTTTCTCTGTGGGCCGCCCAAAGAGGAAAAGCTTTATACTCCTGTCAAGCCTCCAGAGCAGCTCTGCTCTCATCAGCCTCGCACTCCTCAGTAGCTGATACGTAGAACAGCCTCGACGAGAAAGTTTGTCAAGGTAGGTACAGAAGAGCTGGTAACCCCTGCCTGGAGATGGGATCCCGTTTAAACCACTTTTATAACCAAGTATTGCTTACAGCAGAACTGAGAAAGATGCTTTGCTGTTGAGCCTACACCTGCAGGTTTCACCAGCCAAGCTGTACTGGTGGTGAATGTTGTTGTAGTCCTGGTGGTGGTAAATCAGACCAACTCTTAGATATAAACCTAGGCTCCATTGCCCACCGGTCTGCTTACTCCCTGTGCAGGTTACGCAGGTCTCATGCAGCTTCCCTCACTCTTAGTCACATTTAGATCTGAACCTTGGTGACCTCTGAGCAAATAAGCATTAAGCCCTTTCTAGCTGGATTATCTCCTGTTTTGAGCTGAGCACCCAGGTTACCCTGAATGTGGAGAGCCTGGTCTTGTTCATCGGGTCACAACGCAGGGAACACTGGAATTACAGACTTGGGAAAGCACAGAAAGTTCAGTTTGCTCTTCCCTTGCCTGGTGGTGAATAGAGCATGAGGAAAAAGCCATCTACTGGCATTTCTGTACATGCTAAATCCTGCATACCGTATCTTCTCCAATACGGTTTGGGTTTCACAGCCTCAGAAATTCTTAAGCTGAGTATATTTCGTAAAAGATCACTTAATAATTAGGAGCGATTCAAACTCTGACATACTGAAAATCATGTTTAGTGTGTCCAGACAAACGTGCTAACCTATATTGCCCTGCAAGAGTCTGACAGCTTGTAATTTGTGTAGCATTTTAGCTGTGATGGCTTCATCCTCACAAGAAGGCAGACAGACTACAGACAGCAGGATCAAAGGCTAAGGGTAGATAGGGAAGAAAGCGTTGAATCCACATACTCCTGCCTTTGCCAATCTACATCAAATACCGTGGCATAAAACCAGATCTCTTCAGTATTTTGGACAACCTGATCAGACCATTTGGTCTGTAGATACAACACGCAGAGATGTGACAGGAGGGAACCACATCTTTGTTTACGCTGACTGTGACTAGCTGGGCTGACTGCAGCAGCTGGTGCTCCTGGTGCCAATCACTCACTGAGCTCCCACAAAGGCTTCTGTAACCCTACAGATCCCCGCGTTGTCACAGCGAGATGGCTGCAGGTACCTGAGCTGACGTGCCACCAGCTCAGCTTCTCAAGTGACTTCTTGGTGGCCTTGGGTGACTGGAGGACTCAAACCCAGGTATGTCTTACTCTGGCACTCGTGTGTCATCTTCAGCTCCCCAGCAGGTAACTGTTACTGTTCTGTTACCTGTGCCTGGGGGATGTTCTGCCGAGCGAGGCTCTGGGTTGCTACAGACACTGTCTCTGCAGAGCCATTCAGCCATAGAATCATGCGTTCATTGAAGAGTTTGGGTTGGAAAGGGCCTTAAAGCTCATCCAGCTCCACCCCCCTGCCATGGGCAGGGGCACCTTCCGCTAGAGCAGGTTGCTCCAAGCCCCATCCAACCTGGCCTTGAGCACTGCCAGGGACGGGGCAGCCACAGCTTCTCTGGGCACCCTGTGCCAGCGCCTCAGCACCCTCACAGGGAAGAACTTCTTCCTTATGTCTAACCTGAACTTCCCCCGTTTAAGTTTGAACCCATTACCCCTTGTCCTCTCACTACAGTTCCTCATGAAGAGTCCCTCCCCAGCATCCCTATAGGACCCCTTCAGATACTGGAAGGATGCTATGACATCTCCACGCAGCCTTCTCTTCTCCAGGCTGAACAGCCCCAACTTTCTCAGCCTATCTTCATACAGGAGTTGCTCCAGTGCCCTGATCATCCTCATGGCCTCCTCTGGATTTGCTCCAGCAGCTCCGTGTCCAGCCAGGCTCTAGTGACAAGACTCATGCTCTCAGCAGGAACATAAATAATTCACATTCCTGCTAGCCTGCTCTCTGTGCCTTCCCTACCAGCAGGCTGGCAGCTCAAAGGAAAGCAGCCGTGACGAGCTGGAACTCTTATCTAGAGAGTTAAGGACAGGTTTACCGAGGTAGATTATGTTTTCAACATGTTTCGTTTCAGAACCCCGTCCTTTCTGAGAGGGACAACACCAGCAGCCTCTCCGACAGCCTCTTTTAACAAAGATAACAGAAAGAGTCTTCACTGAGCTAAACCCACTCACACCACATCACATCACACTCCACCAGCTGTCCCTCGCTGCAGTGCAGCCACCACGGAGGCAGCTGGCTTTCTGACTGATAAAGCATGCAGTCACGTAGCACCATGGAATTAACCTGGAAAACATCCCCTGGTGGTTCAGATTTGCCTGGATGTCCCTACCTGTGGGTAGCAGCAGATGTTGGCACAGGTCACTGGGTAACCGTAAGTGAAGAGCTCACAACATTGAGGCTCTGTTTATGCATGGTGCTGGAACTGTTGTTAACATCATGTTAAACTCCGTAACTACCAAAATACTTCCTCTTTGCTGTGAGGGTGGTGAAGCCCTGGAAGAGGCTGCCCAAAGATGTGGTAAATGCCCCATCCCTGGCACTGTTCAAAGGCCAGGCTGGATGGGGCTTGGAGCAACCTGCTCTAGTGGAAGGTGCCGCTGCCCATGGCAGGGGGTTGGAGCTGGATGAGCTTTAAGGTCCCTTCCAACCCAAACTGTGCTGGGATTCTATGATTCTACACACAAATTCAAGAGGATTCCCTCTGTACATGCCGCAACCCCTTCTCACTCCTGACTTTTCCTGTCAATGCAAACTGTCGGTCCAGTATTTAGTCTATCCCTCTTCTCAACCACCCTTTTGCTGTTCGGATCTGGGAGTTCAACTCTTCCTTCTGCAAGAACAACATCCCCTTTTGCAAGTATTTTCAATGAATATGGGATGGATGTCAATACACATGGGATAGATGTCAATGAATATGGAATAGGAGTCTACAGCAGTGTTTGAGCGAAATTCTTGTCCACCTTTAGCAAGTCTATCACCCAAGAGCTTTGTGAGTAAACTCCATGTAGTTAAATAGTATTTCGGTTGTGTTTAATGTGACTACAGCTATCCTGGCCTCTGCTCAAGTCGTGGGCTGACCTTTCTGCTACGTTACAGGGTGGACTGGTAAGCAGCACACTGTAGGGTATGTAACCCATGTAAAAATAAAGAAGTCCTTCAGCACCTACATGTCGTTTATCTTCCTTGGTCGTCAGCTGCATCTGCTGGAGGTGCCAGACGGCTGTGCTGGGAGCTGCCAGCCGCATTACAGCCCCTCCTGCCTCCCCTGTCCTGTTTCATCGTGCAGGGCTGGTTTGGGGCATCCCTGCCCATGGCAGGGGGATTGGAACTGAGTGATCTTAAGGTTCCTTCCAACCCAAACCATTCTGTGATTCCGTTATAACCGTGACCTTAACAGTTTTGCTGTGTCAGCACATTTCATCCATGCATTTTCCATCCCATCACCTGCGTTGTTAGTGAAAGCATTGAACAAACGAGGATAGACCCATGTAGCCACGCTTCTGGGCTGAAAATCTATGAAACAGGATTTGTGCTGACCCTGTTGGAATTCCCTCTCCTTTGTTTATGAGACTGCACCACGAGACACAAATTACACTGAGTTTTGTCAGTCCAAGGATCTGATACCTACGGCTTTTGCTTATTGACAAGTCATTAGTCTAGCATAGGAAGAAATCTGATTGCTGTTTCTACCTGATGGATCCCCTCCTCTCCTTGTTATTTTCCTAATGCTTACAAACAATGTTTAATCTGCTCCAGACTGAAGGAGCTGACAGTGGCTGCTCTTTAATTTGTTAGTTCTGCAGACCAAACCCACCAGATGCTACTTCTTACTGGTGGTATTAAAGTCACCCACCTTACATTGACCCACCAGAGATGCTGGAAGTGATGTACATAAGGAGTTTGCAGCCTGCACAACACCCCTGACAGTGATCCAGGATCCGACTGGCAGAGAAGCATCTGATCCTCACTCTAACACTGGAAAATCAACTGCAGAGGAAGGCAACGGGAACACAGAGCTCTGGAAAGGAGAAGCTGTTCCTTCATGTCCTTATGAAGCAGCCTGAGAGGAAGCCCTCCCTGCAGGTGCATTGTTCTGTTCCGCCACTGAATCACTGATAAGCATTCTCTGAGTACAGTTACACAACCAGTTTTGCACCAGCCCTGTAGAAGTTTCAGCTGCTTTGCTTATGGGACTGTTATGGGAGGCAAAAGCCCTGCCAAAGGGGACACTGCGAGTGCTTTTTTCCTCTCCAAGTATCTTCTTACCTGTACAAGAACGCGGTCCATCAGAAAATGGTTTGACAAGGGCCTGTAGGGACAGGACAAGGGGAACGCCTTTAACCTGCCAAAGGGGAGACTGAGATGAGCTCTTAGGCAGAAGCTCTTCCCTGTGAGGGTGCTGAGGCACTGGCACAGGGTGCCCAGAGAAGCTGTGGCTGCCCCATCCCTGGCAGTGCTCAAGGCCAGGTTGGACACAGGGGCTTGGAGCAAGCTGCTTTAGTGGAAGTTGTAACTGCCCATGGCAGGGGTTGGAGCTGGATGAGCTTTAAGGTCCCTTCCAACCCAATCCACTCTGTGATTGTATGAATGAGATGCAAGGTGGTTTTCCCTGAAGCCAGTAGATAAGGTGGGTGGTGTTCTTTCTTTGTAGCTCTTCAGTTAGATTAGAGGGAAGCTCCATTAATTGAATTTGATGCTTTCCCTCAGGGCATTTTTCTGGGATGAAATGTTGTGATTATTGGCTAAAAGTCTTTTTCACTTTCCTGGAAGTGTTAATTTTGAGGGTTCACCTTACACTAACAAGCTTGAGAGCCTCATATAGTGGTGAAAAGTCTTTGTGTGTGTACTGGATTGCTAAAGGTTTCCAGCGTTTCCCTTTAGAAGGGCAAATCTGGTCTCAGGATGGTGTTTTAACTCTTAACACTGCTGTGTTCCAGCAACATTAACACTCATGGGACTCTGAGTAGAGGCAAAGCAGAACCCCTCTCTTTTCCCACTGCCATGAGGGAGATGCTTGCACTGCTCAGCATCTCCCTCCCAACACAACTCATCTCTCCCCATTCCACCCTGCGCAGCTTCCTGTATAATGGAAATACCAAACCACATTGGGCCGGACTCTGAGGCCGTGCACACTGAGTAACTGTACCGAGAGCGGGGGCACTGCAGCACTATCAGCACATCACCCCTTGCTATCCACAACAGCCTCTTCCCTGATTCCTCAAGCAGGATTTTCCTGTTGCTGGGTGTGGGCTGGATGGTTTAACTGCAGCCTGACTCTCCCTCCTGCTATGATTGTCTCTCCCTCCTGCTATGATTGTAATTGTCTCCCAGAGATCTTTATGGATATTGAGTAAGGAGGCACAAACCTGCTCAGCCAAGCGAGCAACCACCCCCCTCAACCCTTTGTAGTAAGGAACAGTTTTTGACTTAAGCCTATTTTGTATCTTGCAAGAAGATTAAAGAGAGACCAAGTGATCGATTTACTCCGTTTCATGTCAGGCATATTACACATAGCTTCATCTTATACAGAGCCAGAGCAAGCAGAAGGACATGATTATGCAGCTTTTACGCTGCCCTTGAGGACTTCCAAGCTGGAATGCCCTGCCAGCATCCCTCTCCAGAGGATTCCCAAAGCTTCATAGCTGCAGACACATGCCACCAGCCACAGTTCTTGGGAAAAAACACCCTATTTTGGTTGTAGCAGGGGAATTACTTCAATAAAAGAAGAGGAAAGCTACCTTGGCTGTGCTGCAAAGGGTCTGAGGAGGTGGAAGGTGCCCGGGTGTGATGGGACATGTGAAGCCATGGCACCACTGCAGACCCTGCCTGAGGGCTCCTGCACAAGGGCTGGATGAACTAGCACTTCCTTCATCCATGGCCCCAGTGAACCCTGCTCATCACATCAGTGCAACAATGGCACACTGGAGGGCACAGAGAGTACGGCTTTGAAAGAGGGGCCCTGCAGCACATCCGTGCCTGACAGCCCACTCTGCAAGGCAAAGGGAGAAAAGCACAGTGACTTCTTCATGTACTGGTGGTGCCTAAAGCCCTCACCTTCCCAGCTGAGCCCCAGGAGTGCTGAACTGAAGTGTAATCATATTAAGGATTCCACAGACACAGCAGTAATACAGTTCTCTGGCTGACCTATTCAGAGACGTACTCATGGTGTTCTTCTTCAAGACCATCGTGAAGTCTTGGGTTAATTCCCAAGTGTTTCCACAAGCCATTTGCCTGCGTTGTTAGTAGGGAAGAGACTCCAGCTCCAGGCTATCTGCATGCTGCATGGACATACAGCTGCCTAATAGCCCTGTCTTTGAAGCATTGTTTGTCCAAAAAGTACTTCTAGGGTATAATGTCTATCACAAACAATCAGTAATGAATTAGCAAACCGTTCCCTTCATACTGGAGCAGCTGGTGCACTGAGATACAGTGTGAGAATCACCATTTGGAGATGTGCTGAGTGAGGCAGGAATCGGGATAGGTTACTGGCCCGGTCACGGACGGTTCTTGCTTTGAGTTGGGTTTATATGAGACAAGAACATGTTTGGATAGCTTGGTGTAATTGTAAGCATGTTTAGACAGAGGGTGAAAGTCTTTGATTTCTGTGTCTAATAAGGACAGTGAAAGGAGCTAGAATCTAGCCCCATAGTAAACCTAACCCAATAATCCATATATATATATGCATCATATATATCATATCTATGTATCATAGAAGTTATATATTCTATATTTTGCATGATTCAGGCTGTAATTTCAGTTAAGTCAGTAAATTAGCAGATTCACATTATCCATCACCAAGTTAATACAGCAGATAACCAGAATACACATATACTGGTGAGCTGGTGAACTGCAGCAGAGCAGGCACATTAGTAGGTTGCTCAAATAAACCCTTTTTAGACTTTATCTGCTGTTTCTTCCTGCTAACAGAAGTTCTTGCTTCTGCTTTTGCCCTTTCCCCGCTCACTGCTTCCATTGCAGGAATAAGGAAGAACACAGGTCCTCTTTGTTTCACTTGCACTATGTATAACACTGCAAAAACAACACACTAGCACATATGTAAGTAGAGGAGCAGCAAACACACTTTGTTCGACTTGGGCACCTCTTATGAAGGGCCTCGTGCTGCCAACTGTGCACAAGACAAGAGCATTTAAAGGGCACAAATCAGACTGGTTACCACAGCCCAAGTTAGCTCTGCTGAGGTGCTTTCCGAGCCTTTCTCCTTTGCCATGCCCTTTTATTGCTCTCTGCCTCTGTACTCAGCTTGGGTGTAATCGTGAAGGATCAGGAGAGCAACCTGATGCTTCCAAGCCAAGGTTTAGCACTGGGTTGATATTCAGATCACTATGGCGTGCAATCTACTCTTGCCTTGTGAGTGTGCAAATCAATAACGATAGGGCAGGGAACACTGTTTTCAGCAGTTAAGTAAGGAATTCACATTATGCAAGATACCTGCAGGCAGACACCTCCTCATTTTGAAGGTAATAAATGTATATCATGAAATTAGCACTCTGGTAGAGTCAGTAGAGCTTTGAGGTGCACCTACCTCCAGCTTTCCCTTGAAACCAATGTCCCAAAACACAAAGCTCTCACCTTCAGAAACCAGATTCTGTTCAAACATAAAGGAATGTTTAAAACTAAAAGAACACTTCAAGTGAGGCAGAACAGAAACAGAGCGTTTCTAAATTAACTCCTTGTAGGGCAGGTTCTTTCTTTCAGACACTTCTTTCTGTCCCATCCTATTCTTAGGATGGTTCACAACTCATTGTACTTCCCTGCACCAATGAAAAGCATCTCACCACCTTCCCATGGATCCAACCGTGGCTGCAGCATCCAACACAGAGGAAGGAATGCTTCTTCCCTGGTGCCACAACACCCTGTGTGCTTCATTAAATACCATGTTCCAGGACCAGGTACTGCTGCTGCAGGCTGAGAAGGAGGCTGCTCTTTGGCTCTGCAGCAGCTGGGGAGATGCTCTGTGTGACCGCCTGCTTTGTCCTGTTTCAAACTGCCTGGGGGTATTCATTATAGGGGAAGATATCCGGCATTTTTGTGTCTCATTTTGACTTATGTGGGTAAATGAAGGCACGTCAGCAAGCCCATAGCTGGCCCATAGCCACATCGCCAGTGGTGCAAGATAGCAATCTACCACAGTCATTATATCAGGGATGGGTAATGTAAGAGATGCATGCAGTCCCTTTGGAGACAGGCTCAAGAGGTGATTTCACAGCAGAGCTTCTGTGTGCCTTCACAGCTTGTGATCCAGGTTGTGGTGTGCTGAGATAAACACATCTTGTGTCCCATGTGTGGGTTGCATAGAAGGGGTGAATGCACAAACACGAGTCTCTGAAAGCACATTCCTTACCTAGTTTACTTACAGCCTCTCCAAACTGATTAAAGACAAAGCAGTGCTCTATAAGTTATATAGTTTAGGCTGTGATTTCAGTTCAGTCAATAAATGAGCAAATTCAAACTACCCAGTCACAAGTTCACCAATTCAGATTATCCTGCCCCCAGTATGACCAAGTTCACATGGCAGGCAACTGGACAATGAAAGAAGTATTTCTTTTATTTCAACCTTATCTTAGGATTTCATGGAGCTCTGGTTGTCTTTTAACCAGAAAACCCCAGCTACTATTCAGCCAATATATTATTGACATAGTTAACATGTCACTAGAGGGCCTTTCTTTACTGGGCAGAGGTGGCTGTTGAATATTAAGTGTATATTTTGGTCTTAGGCCAGTTCAGTGATCCAGGCAGACAGAACTGTACCCATGCTCAGCTCAGCAAAGTTCAGTTGTAAAAATGCCTGTGCTACATCTTCTTTAAATGCATGTTAGCAGTTCTGTGTTGTACTTTGCCTTCCCTGTGCAGCAGCACTGAATATTTGGAAGCTTTACCATGTAGACAGATGATGGCTGAATCATCTCCAACAGCAGTTTTCAAATAGCACTGGCTTTTTCACTGAGAAAAACATGCCAGTGACAGGGTGCTTTCCATTTATAGCGACTGTGAAAGACAGAGCTCACCCTCCTCTCTGGCTGCAGCTTAACAACACAATAAATCATAGAACCATGGAGTGGTTTGTGTTGGAAGGGATCTTAAAGCTCAGCCAGTTCCAGCCCCTGCCATGGGCAGGGACACCTCCCACTAAAGCAGCCTGCTCTAAGCTCGTGTCCAACCTGGCCTTGAACACTGCCAGGGATGGGGCAGCCACAGCTTCTCTGGGCACCCTGTGCCAGCGCCTCAGCACCCTCACAGTAAAGAACATCCTCCTTATATCCAATCTAAACCTCCCCTGTTTAAATTTTAACCTGTTACCCCTTGTCCTATCACTACAGTCCCTGATGAAGAGTCCCTCTCCAGCATCCTTATAGGCCCCCTTCAGACACTGGAAGCTGCTCTGAGGTCTCCGCGCAGCCTTACTCTCCTCCAGGCTGAAGAGCCCCAACTTTCTAATCCAGCATTAGGGTCCTCAGCATTGGAACAGACAGACCACAATGCACCATCCAAGGTGCAGGCCCAGCTTTTGCTGTTGGTTAAATGTCTTTAAAAGTGTTGTTAGTAGAATTCCATAGTGACACACAATGTAATTACAGCTACTGCTCTCTCTGTGCCATTGTCACTCAGGTCAGGTATCAGCTACCAGCTGTTAGAAAACCCATAGGAACTCTGTACCACTGATAGATGTGCCCACACCTAACTGGAACCAAACCCACAAGCCTGGAGATGCACTATTGTATGGATCCGGCAATAAAACTGATGGAAGCAGCCTCGCACATGCACTACACACACACTGACCGTGCTTTCACTGAGAAAAGGTTGAAAGTAAAACATTCAAGCAGCTTAGGATCTCTAGGGTCACTTTCCTTAAAGTCACAGAGATGACAAATACAAGACCTACACTGATACCCGTTTTGGTTTACAAAACTCATTAAAACTTCCTCGGCACAGTATCTCCTTCACATCCCGTCTTCCCTTGTCAATCACTGTCATGTTCTCAGCATTTGCAAAGCACTCCAGATTTTCACTGTGAAGGAACAGAAGAAGTAATAAGAACTCACAGCTCATCTCGTTAGCTTTTGACCTAAAAAACACAAGGCCGTTTGGCAGTTTACAAGAGGACATTCCACTCATAGCTAAACAAAGTTTGCTTGCGCCAGTTACCAAGCGGCCTTTTAAAAGCCTCCCATGCTCTGCTGTGTGAGTGAGCATTCAGGCTTGGGAAGACATGGTGCACTACCAGTTTGGTTGTAGTGCTTCAGGGGAGAGTGAGAAGAAAGAGAAGTGGCATGAGACAAGGGGGTTAAAAAAATTACAAAATGAAATATATAAACCTTTAGAATCATCATTACTGTCAGTTCTTAGACTGCTCACTACTTGTGTTCAAAAAGACACAATTGCTCTGTGCACTGTTTTCATCTCTGCTGCTAAAGATTGATCTTTGTGTATGTAAATAAGTGGCATTTTTCGTACGCTCAGGTTTTGCAGTGCTGATTTGTCTGGAAGACTGACACATCTGCCCCAAGCCACGCATGACCAGTCAGCAGAACAGTGCCGTTATACTTCAGTGTGCTGTTATACCATCATGTGCTTTCTTCATCACAGAAGCTGCAGCGTGTGTTGATGCAGTAGAACAGACCCTCCAATAACTGCAAAGACTTCTAATCATTGAAGCCCCAGCTGATTTTGATGCTTGTCTTAGTTCTGCTCAGAATGACTGGAGTTAAAATAGCACGTGCATAGTACTATCGTATATCTCTTTCCCTTGGCTTCTCATAAGCTGAAGCATCTTCTGAGCACTGCTGCAAGGCAGAGACAAGACATCTGCAGGAAACAGCAGAGCTTGTTTTGCGGATAAGAAGCTGCTTTTCGAAAGAGAAGTGGTCCCTTCTCTGCATGTGTGTTCTCCTCACACATGGCACAATGTCCCTGTTACCAAAGTCCACCCTGTCAATTCCTTCCGTGTTGATTTTGGCAGAAGGTTCATCCAGATCAAGTGAGTGGTGACCGCTTTCTGCTCTAACAAAGTAAAATCCCACTGGGAAAGTTGAAGGCATCCATTAAAATATTCCATGGGAAAACCACCACATCACATCCATATTTTCCTTTGCTAAATCCTGTGCCTTGACAAAGCAACAGCAAATTGTCACTATCCAAAGGCACTTCAAACCTGGAAAACTGATGGCTCTTTTGTTCCACTGATGTCACTTGGCTTCTTCCATCTTCTTTCCTCTTTATGGAATAGGTTCTAGGAAGCACGATGGTTACACAACAGGCAAATAGGCTATGAAGGAGTTTACACTTTATCAGCTGGGTCCAGGGATAGGCAAGACAGATAAGTGACTGATGACAGTGTCCAAGAGATGAACAGGAATGTCTCACTGGCAGAAAGGAATTACCAACAACATAGCTCTGCAGTCTCCAGCTATGTGTCAGTGTACCCAGCACTACGTAGCCACTGAAATGCAGCTCTTCAGTCAAGACATTTTAGAGTCAAAGTTAAACTAAACTAAGCCACTGTGAATGACACAGACCATCCAGCCTGCTCTACCTAAGCCCCTGCTATGTTCTGAATGATAAAACACCCAACTGTGCCAACCAGATGAGAGCATTTATGTGTTCAGACACCTACTCCAAGGGTCAGATGTCCTGCTGCTGAGGTGTCAGTGGTGTTAGGGGCTTTCTCCAAAAGGCACTGAAATACAACCTGGTGGAACACTGCACTATCTACTTTCCAGCTGAATCCAGAACTTCTTGGGCCCCTCGACTCATTACGCTATGGGAGGATGGTTAAATGTTTTGGCATGCAGTAAATGCAAGCAGTTCATTCCCCAAATGAAGAATTCATTAATTCAACCCAAACTAAAAGCTCATTTTTAAGCAACTTACTATGATTCAAATCAGCAGTGATGTAGCTCAAACCTTTTCCCTAGGAAAGGGCAGTAATTCATCCAAAGCTGATAAAACTGAGTAAAAGCTCAAGTAAAATCTGTTGTCTGATATCATCAATCCAAATCCTATGGGACAGGTAGCAAACAACAAAGAGCCTGCACAAGGAATACCAAAGGGTTAGAGATGACTCAGTATTTCACCATATCACTGCAAACAGGAAGAGGCTATTCCATAAATCATGGGTTATTTCCATAGCTTGAAAGCCCATATGTACACTAACAGGTCATTACAGCAAGGGATCACACACAAGGTTTTCCATGTTATTAACCTCAAGCAGAGCACAGGTGCTTGGAACACATAAATCCTGCAGGAAGCTCCATACAATCAGGTGTAGACTGGGAATGGTTCCGTAAGCCGCAGCATATGCTGATGTCATGAATACACCCCCCTGCCTGCAGTAACTTTGTCTTATCCTCCTGACCGAGTTACTCTAATCCCTTAATCATTCTCATGGCATTTCTCTGGGCTCAAATACATCAAACACTCTCCTTGCACTGTGGCTTTGGAATCTGCTTCAAAAGGCTTGATTCTTGCCAAAGAGGAGGGTGCAAATGGTACTGATGAGCGTTTGGTATTGCCTGTGCTCTGTAGAAGGGAAAACTAGAGGTTATCTGCTCCTCACTGAAGCTGTGGCTGCCCTATCCCTGGCAGTGCCCAAGGCCAGGCTGGATGGGGCTTGGAGCAACCTGCTCTAGTGGAAGGTGTCCCTGCCCATGGCAGGGGGTTGGAACTGGATGAGCTTCAAGGTCCCTGCCAACATAAAACATTCTGTGATTCTGTGATAACAGAGAATATAAATCACTGTATATCAGAACATGATACATTTTCTATTATCACTTACTACTGCCTTTTATTATTTACAGCTCCCAGATCTCCAGTCAACAACGGCCTGAACTACTTACACATGGTCCCACATGGAATTCCACTGATTTCAGAAAAGTTAACGACTATCTGCTAATTACATAAGTAACTGTCACACTTTATGCCATTGGATATGAAACCAGATCCATAACCTATTAAGTCTACGGACACCTTTAAAGATGAGGCAGAGTATTACCCAACACTGGTAACACCAGCCCATAGGCACAGAGGGTGAGGTGTCTCTCAGCTAGATGCGTAGGGTTCAACTCTTGCTTTGAGCTAGCCTAACCTCTGCTCCCTCTGCAGTCAACAGAAAGGAACAGACATCTCAAGAGACAGATTAACCTCCCGTAACACAAGCACAAGAATTGAGCCCATTCCTACATAAGAGTCACTCACCTAATGAACCATCTACTCATTAACTGTCGCACATAGTGGGACTGCACAAGAGTAATTATGCACGCACCAATGTTGATTGGGTTCATGTGAGCTTGTTCTGTGAGCTTAGGTTCCTAAATTAGGATTGAAATCAGCCCTGGGACATGTGCAATCCTCTCCACAGAGTGTAAGGAAAACCTAACCACAGTCTCGCCTATAAGGTGTCTGAAGCCAGGCTAGATGAATTCCATTATTAATGGAATCTTAAGTTTCAATCCCTAATAAATGGTGGGACACTGACAACTTATCCACAGTTATTTCATATATCTTGATCCTAGACTGAAGTAGTTCCCAATCAACAGCAAAATTAATTAAAAGCTGTCTTCCTAAAGTTAATTATCATGGTTATTCTCATCTGGAAGAATAATGTCAAAGCCAAAGAAACAGCGAGGAAAAGCTCAAATGAAAATCTCTGTTAAATACTTTATTTCTTAGAACTCCTAACCTAAGATAAATGGTGGATTAGGAAATAAAGGAAGCCTGACATTCAACCTGTGAAGTGTTCAAACATTACAGCAGTATATAAACGGTTTTACAGCCCCCCTCTGCTGGTAGCAACCCACGAGTACATTGGACAAGCAGCTAGAGCAGCCTCCCTCATTTCAAAGCCAGCAGAGATCAGCACCTCTGACATGCATTTTTCAGCACCATGTAGTATGTGGTTACATTGAAGGATTCAGAGATGTGACCTGGGCAGTGGGAAGTGGGGGACAGAGGGACCGAGACCCTCTCTCTGCCCATTGGCATTACAGGGTGCTGGGGCGGGGGGGAACTCACAGTTCGCATCCAGCCCAGGGTTGAACTTACAGCTACATCTCTAGGACAGCCTGTGATAGGGAAGAAAGAGAAAGATTTATGGCTGCTAATGCACAAAGAGAAAGGTTTATGGCTGCTAACGTGATCTGTGTTCTCTTTCCTGCTCTGTAGGCAAAACAGATGGGCTTCAAACCCACAAACCCTGCCTGAACATTGCCTGTAAAAGCACATGCATTCATTTTATTTCAAATCAAATGCAAATCTAACATTCTAACGTTTGGAAAGCAGGGTTTCTTTTATGATTTTTACTGCTTTCTAAAGAAATAACACAAAGCCATGTTATATCTTGGACTTAAATGTGAACCTTTCTGTGATTCCATGATTATAAGAAACACAGAATATGTAGGGATTTTCTGGGGCTGAAACACCTACTACTAAAATGTCAATGGGTCAAACCTGCTCTTCCCATCAACCCTGGAAAAGGACCCTTGGAAGAAATGTGGAGGCACCTTCACACCATGAGTTCATCATGGCCTTCTGACTTAGGAGAGGATTGCCAAACCCTAATGCAAGATTACCATGAGGGGGCCATGGCAGTCTGACTCTGGTGCCACTTAAGAGAAGATCAAGTCACATGCTTTGTCAAACTTAGCAGAGGTCACACATGACTCCACAAAGACACTACTTGGACATTGCCCATGTTAATGTCCCCTTTGTTACAAGACATATAAGGACCCGAAAAAGATTCATCTGATGGCATGTCAAGACACATCCAGGCCCCTCAATGTAAAGACTGCTTGTGCTAAAGGGCTATATGGAGCAGGTGTTTATAAAGAACGGAAATGAGCTTCAGGAAGGGGCACAAAAGCCATGGGGACAGAAAGTGACAAAGGGAGATGGCACCTTTTGACACTGCTGTCCCCTCACCCCCACCTTAGGGTGCTGTTGTCCCCCACCCAGGGCAGGGGGTGGATGGAGGGTAGCATCTGACCAGACCCCTGCACCAGCAGCTCATGACATCTCAATAGACAAGCAGGAAAGGAGAGCTATTTGCTTTGCTCCAAGCTTTCTTTTTTCTTTACAATGGTGGGATGCAATAGATGGGATTCTACAGCACCAGAACCAGCAGCTCCACACAGCTGAACAAATGGGGAATTACCTTAGGGCTTCTCACACCCATCAGGGCATAACCTACAGAAGCAACGTTGAGCATGATGTACTATATATGGGTGACAGGGAGACACTTGGATAACCCATGTGTTGGCACAAACTCTCCCTTAACACCTGTTCTAGCTACAAACACCACAATCACCAAAACCAAGCGCCATTTGAGTGCGGTGGACACGAGCAATACAATGTCCCTGACTGCTGAGCAGTAAATTCAAGGAAAGCTGGGGTAGCCATCCCTTTGCATCCCACTGAAATGAACAGTACCTGCATGTTGTGCACCGACAGCACTACCATATCACAGGGAAAAGCCCATGGTGCACCTTTCCTTTGGGACTTGCAATCAACTGTTCCCAAGAGGCAGATGCACCCATACCAGAGTGTGAGTATTACTGGGAGGCAGACATATCCCAAACCAGGCCTTTGGCAGCCATGATTTGTACCTAAATTGACCTTCAGATAACAGAGGACTACAGTGAGAAGCTGGGATACCTGAGATACCATCAAATCCATTTGAATGAGGCTCAATGCCACTCCAAGTAAATGGCAGCAATGTTGTCCTGGAAAGCCACAATGCTTCAGTGTTGACAGGAACTTGTGAGACCCTGCACGTACCTGCTTCCATGGCCAAGCACATCACATGCCTCTGTGCTCATGACAAGGCTAATCCACAGCCAAATAACCTTCTCTAGGATGAGAGTTTGAAAGATAGACACGATTAGAAACTGTAACTAAACAAGAGGATTCACACCAACCGTATTTGCTGGGGACCAGACTGTCATCTTGGAGCTGTTCTCAAGAGAGAACAGCATCTTGATCCCAGGAGCCTGTTGGCAACAACAAGCTCCTCTGTTTTTCTGTGATTCCCCTGGCTTATTCATTGATATTGTATAAATTGGTAATTATGAATACATATTCACCAATGTACATATGTATACACACGTTGGTGAATACGTATATACATATTCAATTGATGTATATACGTATTCAATATATGTATACTGAAATGCATATGTATGTATACAAAAGGTATATAAAAGTACTTATATTTCATATACATGCCTATATTTCTATGTATTTATAAATATACTTAAAATATGTATAAATTATTCCTGTACAAATGTTTAATTATGTATGATGAGGATTAAGCAAATTCATGTATTTTCATTGGACCTACTAAAATAGACTGTCTGTTCTCTCCCACTTGTACCCAAGTAAGTAGCACTGGGACAGCAGTTACTCCAGTCACAATGTGCCCTGGAGATGAGAGGAGCTTTCAGGGGCAGGGATTTGCTGAAGGCTGAATGGACTCCACTGATACAAGCAGGAAAGATGACTGCCTTTCATCCCTGAGGAGATGCACTATGCACTTTGCTGTGCAACACGCTCCTGACAATGAATTCACATGAGGATTGCATCTGCCTCTACCTCTCCTTTGTTTTCCCAGAAAGGGTAACAGCAGTAATCTAACTCTTAGGGGATGCAATTACTATTTTAGCTGACACTGGCTGGAGAACAGCATGAAACCGCTGCACATCAACTCTGAAACAGCTGCCACCATATCGTCTTCACCAGAGGACAACGTTCACCATTATCAGAATGTAGGCAGTAAACACGTTTGCATTGAAAGAGTTCATGGTAGAGAAGTGACCTCACTTCTATCAGGAGCATTGGAAATACGTTGGTATGGAAAACTGAGATTAGGCTTTTTACCTGTCACACGTGAAACACTTCAGTACCTAATTCTTTCTACAGATCTACTTTGCCATTAAACATAAAAGGGATCTTTGGCTATGTATGCAGTGGTAACATACAAATCACTAAAAGTAAGTAATCAGTTCCATCATAGAGATTGTACTGGTACTCTCTAACAGCCAAAAACCCTCAGATTTAGGGGAAAACTGCTCCATGTCTTACTCCAGCTCTCTTATCCCATTGGGATTTGTCTGGACTACATCTAGCAACCACCAGTGCATCTTACAGACATCAGGGTTTCTCAGGAGGCTGCTGCCTGGCCAGTCATGAGACCTAAAGCAGAAAAACATGGTTAATAAAAGCATCCATATGCACAAGGGACACCCTGCTCCTCCTCCCCGCAAATGAACCACAGCCTTGATGCACCATTTAATGATAGAGGCTTCAGCAACAAGCCCAAGAACTTCTGACTTCCACTGTGCACTTTTCGTGCACTGCTGCAAATGCTCTAAACCAGCTCACAAACCTCCTCTGCTTCCACCCCGAGCCACAGAAAAGCACACAGGGCAGGGAGTGTGCATGAACACCCTGATGGAGACACTGATAGCTCACTGTGCCACTCCAGATACCATTGGCATGAAAGGGAATAGCATACTGAGGCACAAAAGGTCACTCCTTAAACCACCACAGGATCTGCATCGTGCAAGTGTATTTTCTGAGAGCTCAGGTATGCACGCCCAAAAAGGCTCTACTGGATACAAAACAGCTCTGATATGCATGAATCCAGAACCTCAGTATCATGCTCCACTTTGAGCAAGTGTAATAGTCAGCTTCACACTTCTATGGCTTTGAAAAACCTCTCCTATACTGCAGGATTATCACAGCTATTCAGACCTGAAAAACACATCCTCGTGGAGAGCCCCCGATCTTGTGCATGCTGAAGAGTGAGGTTCAGAAGAGGTTCCATGTCACACAGCTCAGTAGGTCAAGTGATTGACCCTAACGTTCCAGTTTTAAATCCTTACAAAAGCAGCACAACACACTCTCATAAAATCATGCAACAGCAAACCAACGGCTGCAACACACTGCATTCATGGCGAGGAAGCACACTTGTCTAAACCGGGCCTAGGTGGACCGCGGCCAGGAGAGCAAAGTTAGCTGCTTCCAAGCAGCCCACTAGATTACATCCTTCAGACACTACATGTAACTAACTTGACAGAATGGAGCAGGTGAAAACCACGTGAGTGGAAATTTGGCCAGAACTCAGGATACTTACTGTCATTCCCAATTTTCCAGGAAGAGGCATGTGCAGAAAAATGGCATAAAACCAAACAAAAAATAATCTCATGGTGGAAAACAACACATAGAAAGGCTGAAAGTTTGGGAAAACAGCACAGTTCAAAGCAAGGGAGAGAAGCAAACCCAGGGAATCCTGGTGCAGGAGACACAACCCAATGCCGCTCTCCCCAGAGCGGTGTGCTTTTCCAGTGCAGCATTACTGACACAAAAGGAAATGGTTTGTGTGCATTAAGGAATGCTCTGACTGTAATACTAGTGTTTAGCTGCTCACACTGCCAAAGCCTGTATTTTAAGCTGAATCATATAGGAAGCAACGTGCAATTCTGCAGCACTGCATTCATACAAGTGGAAAACATGAGAACGCCATCCTGCACCCTCAGGGACTCCAGCATTACCAATTCAGTCGCAGGACTTTTTTAGATTACTCATGGTGCATAATCCAGTTGTGGAATTTTTACCTTTGGTTATGGCTGTCACACTCTCCTCATGTCCAACAGAATTCTCCCACAAACCTCACAAGAACACAGACAAGGAACAGTGTTGGAAGATTCCTGCAAATGAAGGCTCACGTTGCCTTTCTTACAGCACTCATTTCTCCCAGTGTGCACTTTCCACATTTTCAGTGGGCTTTTAGTTTCAGTAGTTTATGAAACCCTTCAAAACAATTCCCTGCCGCCTTTCCACCTTTTCCTCAAGCAGCAGCTCGTACTGTGCTTGAGGATTTGTCAGCTCACAGACTACTTGCCTGGCACCGACCCATGCAGTGAACAGTATCAGTTACCAGCTCAGGCTCACCGTTGCACAACAAAAAAAGACCTTTCCAGGATTAATGTCAACGGAGCAAGGGGCACACAGAGCACGAACTCGGCGCAACACGCCCCCTGCTTCGCGCAGTACCGGGTTTTAGCGAGCTCCGTGCTGCAGAGGGCAGCGCACACACAATGTATATCTGAACCAGTATTTCCTCGTTCCACGCAGAAGCGCTCAGGGGCACCCCTTCCGTGCATCAAAGCTGGAACACAAGCAACCCAAGTGCTTATCCTCAGCCCTGAAGCCCATTGGACTCATTTGTGTACCTGTGTCTCGCAGCACATGGCTAGGGAAAGCTCATGTTCAGAGCAGGCCTGCCATCAGGCACATGGCTTTGCTAGGTCTGCCCAACCCCTGCAGAGCTGTTTTCAGACCAGTAAATGCTTGTATTTCACAAAACCTGAAGCTATTCAAGGTGTGTGTATGCTCTCAAGCCTAATGTGACATGCCTACACCCTAGTCTTCAGTTTTTATCTTGGGCCACCTCACCTGAAGAGATATATCTACATGTAGCTAATAGCAGCAGGAACACCCTCAGCTTTTGAGTCTCTTCTGTGTAAAGGCTTCCCCACTGCTCATGTGCCCTCAAAAAATGTGCCCTGACCACAATTAGAGGCTCTTCAACTACCTGCAGTTTTTCCAAGGCTCACAGTGCTCTGACTAGCCCTGTTCCAATGACCTTCTCTAGCACCAACAGTAAAAGTGATTCCCTGTTTCAGTGTGAGATGAGCTCTCATTTAAACTCAAGCGAGTTGACAGTTGTGGAAGAAATGGAGTTTTTCTGTCTCCTGGAGTTCTTCTGGATACCAGTTCTTACGAACCAGGGACTAGCAGCAGCCCACACACCCTTTCCTGTTGTGCAACTGCTATCAAACTGCTTCCATGTTTCACTTGAAGAACATGTCCATGGTATCTGAAGAGGTTCTTGACTGCTCTTGGAGCACTCTTCTTGCACTGAAAGACAAAAAAAGTGACCACTTCATAGTTAGCCACCAGAATTACTTTCACAGAAATTTTACAACCCATTTTGGCTATACAGGAACACAGGTTCTTCCAGAAACTGGTGTAACAGCTGCCTCCCCACGATTTCATTGAGAACACCTGAAAGGGCACAGAAGTCCTCCACTCTTACCTGTGTTTTTCCAAGCACTCCCTGTTCAAGAACAAGATAGACAACAGCATTTATCATTAAGATATCTGGAAGCAGTAACATGACACAGAAGTACTCACCTGTTCCACCCAGCTGAATTCTCACCTTTCACCTTGCAGTTCTGCCAGCTCTTTCGGAAATAGCTCTATGGGAGACAATTGCAAACAAACACCCTTCATAGCAGTTTCTTCAGCCTCCAGACTCTGAGCAGTGCCATTAACATGAAGGAGTTTACACCAGGTCCCACAGGCTTTGGAGTAAGCAGTGCGTGAGCAACACTTCAGCTCTCCTCCCTCCTCCAAGGGGGCTGTGGACAACTACAATTTACAACTGGGAGGATTAAGAACATGGGATTTTAAAACAAAACTTGCGTGCCAAAACCAGTAGAGATCATATCACCCTTAGAAACCATATTCCACTCTGTGAGTGCATCTGAATCTTTTTATCCAGCTAATCTGCATACATCAGGCCTGACAACTGATGTGCAAAAACTGAGACAACCCCAACATACCTCCAGACCCTCACCCTGCACTCATATGGATGTTGAGACCCAGACAGCAGAACATCACACACCTTAAAAGCTGTGTTATCACATCTTTGTAAACTTGATCTCATATGAATGCTGCTCATGCAGACTGTCTGCTCTCAGTGTGTTATTCCCAGAAGGTTCAACTTAGAGTATTCAAATCCTTGAAGTTTTCATGAAGAGACCTTGTGAGAATGAAAGCTGAGATACAAAGCCAGATTTCTATGCATGAACTTAAAAGAGTAAGCAATTTCTCCTCCTACCAAAGGCATCACACATTCCTACTTATCCTCATCTGCATGTTCCAAACCTCAACCATTCTGTGATTCCTTCCAGCATGATCTTCCAAACACTTATCCTGGTCTTCAGGACCCTGGGTGGTTCCATACCCGAGTTCACAGTGACCAGAATCACTTTAGCAACAAAGACAACCCATGCTTTCTGCAGTGTCGGATGCCAGAATAAGTTTTTGTTAACAGTACTAAACCAGGGCATACCCATGTCCTTAAGAAATGCCAAAGACTTTCAATTCTATCATCACCTTCTGTCTTAAGAAATGCTGAAACAATGCTTGTTTCTGCAAGACACTGCAAGCTTCTTGTGGACCTTGCAAGTAAGGCCTGTCAGGGCAGAGCAGACTCAGACGTTAGCACTTCAGCTGAACAAAACATCCAAGTTTGACACATGTGATACTGGTTTCATTATTAACATCTCTTGACAAGTTGTGATAAGTAAGAAACATACACTGACAAGACACCCCAAACTGATAAAAGTGAATATGCACACAAACCTACTTTGTCTCCTGCAACAAGCATTATTTTGGGTCTTTTCTGAAGTTAATTCCTTTTTTATGCATTTAAACATGCTATAGCAACTCTTAGCTGAGACATCCTCAAAGAAACAGCATAAACAACGAAACACATTATGTGGAAAGCAGGATGCATCCTTGTCTCCTCCCCTAAGCAGCAGCACTGACACAAAGCAGAAGAGAGAGGAAGCAACAGAGGTGAAACCAATTGTTTCTCAACCAGTTTAAATAACAAAGCATTAGGCCAGTAGGCGGATTTCACACCTTTTCTGCCAGTTTATAGAAGAGACAACCAAGCTTCACCTTCACCCCCCCATCCATCCCCATCCCCCCCCTCCCCCTTAGTCCACTGCAACACTTACCATCATTAGTTGGTATCAGCTGCATGATAAAAGCATAGCTTTAAAGCCTACAGTGGGCACATGTAACTTCAAAGTGCCTGTACAGAGAAGCAGCAGAGTAGAAAAAAAATAGAAGCTGGGCTTGTAATTCAGAATTCTTTCAGGTATATGCAACCATTACTGAAAGTTACAGCCGTGTGGACTGAAACACGCAGAACAGCACACGCTGCTGTAACATCAACACATCTTGAAAGGCTGCAAGATTCAGGTGAAGTAACTGCACCACAGAACATCTCATAGCATCATTACTCCACCACTCACATGCATCCTGGGGCATACAAGACTACTGCATCTCTGTAGTTACTGTGAGGCAATATCCTGAGCAAATGCATTGTACTTACCTCCAGGAGGAGCCAAAGTATGAAATAAAAACCTTAACATCACATTTTTGCTGAGCTATACCACTATTAGACATTAGCCAAGACTTCCAGCAAGACTGTAGAACTTATCATATCTCCTTCCAGTGGAGTATCTTCTTGAATTAATAAAGTACTTTATTGCACAGGAATCAGCTGTAACTAGAAAGGGTTATTTCACAACACATGCAATACTTTGAGTGTCCTTCCTTACAAAGGGGGTATCTTCCACATGTTATTTCAGCGAACTCCAGTCCTCTTAAGCCTAACAGAGAGTAGTTAAATCTCTCACTTGGTGAGTGGATCATCCCCCCCTTCCCTGACATAGAAACCAGCACAGAGATGGTATTCAGCACAATGAGTCTACAACCTGCTGCTCAAAACCTAGTCTACCTCCTAGATGCCAGCTAGAGGGTATGCTGAAACTCAGAGAGCATCTAGGCAGCTGGGTAAGCCATGTCAACACCAGCCAACAACCATACGTAAGAAAACAAGGAAGCAAGTTAGCTTGGCTGCTCCCATACCATGCTGACAAGTCTTACAATATCACATCCATTCTCTCAGCTTTTTCAAGGTTGTTTTATGTCTCTAGGAATCACAGAATGGTTTGTGCTGGAAAGGACCTTAAAGTCCATCCAGCTCCAACCCCTGCCACAGGCAGGGACACCTTCCATGAGAGCAGCTTGCTCCAAGCCCCTGTGTCCAACCTGGCCTTGAGCACTGCCAGGGATACGGCAGCCACAGCTTCTCTGGGCACCCTGTGCCAGTGCCTTACCACCCCCACAGCGAAGAACTTCTTCCTTGTATCTAATTCTAAATATTCCCTCTTCCAGACACACTGACAACAGCTGCCTTTAGGAGGGAGCAAGGCTCCTCCTGCTGGTCACATTAAGCTCGTTTCTCTGACACCCAAACACTATTAATGCAGTTATCAGACATCAGCCACAACCCTTAAAAGAGCCCCAAACCAGCAAGCACAGGCTGTCACCTGCTGTGCGATAAGGGCACGTCCCAGGTCGCTCCCTGCCGACGGCCTCCCCACCAAGGCCAGGCCAAGGCTTCACCGCCGCTCTGTAAACCACAGTCTACACTTCATCCCTAGCAAAGGCCTAACACTTCGGCAGCTACAGCCCCTGTTCCCGCACAGCACAAGGAACACAACCCCGACAGCCACCGGAGCCGCCCTGCACCGCACACAGCACCGTCCCACCACAGCCCCGCAGCCACCCACCGCTCCCCCCTCAGACCCACCTCAGCGGGCGCCGCTCCCGCGCTGCCGAGGCCTGCCCGCCGCAGGGCCCCGCTGCCGCGGGCTCACGGGCTCCCCTCCGGCCCGCAAAAAGGGGTAAGCTCCCAAACGGACTCCTGCCTTTGCCTCACTCCGACATGGGGCTGCTCTACCGTGCCCAGAACCAGCGGGCACCGACAAACAACCGCCCGCTACGTCGTGTCCTTCAGGGCACCGCGCGACACAGCCCACCGCGCCCGCCGAGCGACTCGGCAGCCTCCCCCTTCCCTTTTACCCGCTACACACAAGCTCCGTCCACCCCTGAGCCCAACCCTTGCTCCCATCCTCCCCCTTTTTCAACATCTTAACCCAGCGGCCCGGCCGCTTCCCCCGAGCTAAAATCGCCTCACGCCATCAACATGGCGCCCGCACCACCTCCCGCCTCACCCCCTCTCCCTCCCGCCCGCAGCCGCGCAGCGCGGAGCCTGCCGGGAAATGGAGTCCTCACCCAGCGCGCCGCCCTCCAGAAGCCGCCCTGGAGAGACTACAACCCCCAGAATCCCCCGCTGCCGGCGGGGGCCAGCCAATGGGGAGGCGGCGGCGCGGCCGCTCGCCCCGCCCCGGCGGGCTAGAGAGGTGATGTCATTGCCCAGCGGGCGGCCGCGGGGGCGCCGCCGTTCATTGTGCTCCGCCGGTGCCGCCTCCCGCTGCCGGACACGGCCGGGGGGGCCCCGCTCCTGCTCCGGCCCCCGGTCACCGGCCCGGGGCCGCCCTGCTCCTGCTGTAACCCGGGGTGCTGCCCCGCGCCCATCCCCGGAGAGCGGTGCGTTGCACCGAGCCCCGCTGCGCCCATCCCGGGGGGGTGTCCTGGCCCGAGGGTGGCTCAGCACCCATCCCGGGGTGCTGCACGGGGAGGTGGGCTCAGCACCCGCCCCCGAGCGGGGTTGCCTTGTGTCCAGCCCCGCTGCGCCCATCCCGGGAGCTGCCCTGCGCTCGGCGGGCGGCCAGCGCGCATCCCGGGGGAGCGGGCTGCCTCGTACCCACCCCGGGGGGCTGCACCGCAGCGGGGTCATTCCAACACCTACCCCGGAGCGGGGGGGCTGCATCGCACGCGGCCCCGCTATCCCCATCGGGGCGCCCGCGGCTGGCGGCTTCTCCCATCGCCGGTGACCGGGTCCTGGCTCCCTCCTCGTTTTATGGTCGTGGAGAGGGAGGAAAAATCCCAAACCAGGTGAGTTCTGCGCTCCTTTGCTATAATGTGTGTGGTTTTCCTTCTTTTACCCCCACCATCTCCCGATGCGCTTCCCCGCGCTGTGCGCGGAGAAGCGGTGCCGAGCGGGGCTGCGCTGCCTTTCCCGGCTATTGCTAGAAAAGGAGAGGAAAATAACCCGCAAAACCTCTAAATGCGAGAAATACCGCGGAGACGAGCACCCCTCCCCGCCCGCTGGGCAGGCGCGGTACCTCCGCTGCCGCGCTGCTCGTCCCGCAGCTCCCAGCATCCCGAAATACCGCTGACACCGAGGGAGAGACGCATACGCTGTCCCGTTTGTCTTCCGCGCTATGTAGTAGCGGAAAATAAGATAGGGTTTTAATTGCAGTCGGTTAAGTGGTGCTGAGCGCCTGTGAGAACCGGGGCTCCTGGGGAATGCGAAATAAAGACAGTGTTATAGAGTTGAATAAACCAAGTGTGTTGTAGGATGGGTTTGGGAGTGCTGATGCGCTGTGTCGTCCGGGTTCTGTATTTTGGCACCCACATTCCTCCCCTCTTTCAGGGGTATTTGGATTGAACTGGCTCAGTTCTGGCTGTGTGCGCTTGGTCCTGGCTTCTTTTCCAAGTCATATCACGAGTATCCATCTTCAAAATCATTGCTTGGTGTTTTATTTCAATTTCCAAACTATCACTCTGGTCTTTTTCCCATTTATCTTATATACAAGATGTGTGTATATTTTAAACTTCATGAAAACTTTGTGGTCCAGCACAGCTTCATTTTAGAGTGGCTTTTTTGTCTCATTGTGCTTTGCTGTTTGTGAGGAGCAGTTCAGAGTTTGACTTGACTAGTACGATGACATTAGCGCGATATAACTAGTGGTACCTAACATCAGAAGGTTTTATCCCCTTCTGCATTATCACTGCAACCACTCGTGGTCCCCAGCCATCTAATTTTGTGCTGTGTGTGCAGACAGAGGGGTCCTGCTCGCCTTTGATCTAGCAGCATCTTTCGGTGCCCTTTAAAGTTAATCTGCTCCAAAGCCTGACTTGGAGGCTGGTGAGAGCAGGAAGAGAGAGTGCAGCTGAGCTGGTACTTATTTCCCCCGCTTTCCTTCTGCTGCCTGTTTGCTTCTGCGCCTCTCTTGTGTAACTGGCACTGTGTGTCCTCTGGCAGCCTGTCCCTGGAATCTCGGTGCTGGGGGACGGGTGACATGAGTGCAGTGGGGACAATGAAATTCCCTGTTTGGTTGCATCAAAATGTTTGTAAACAGCAAGGCGGTGGTTGGGGTGTCCATACGTGCTGCATGGCCTCTTACAGCCTCCCCTCTTCCACTGGGATAAACATGCTGCATCCACACCTCCTCCTTGCATTCATTTTATCTGGGTTTTTTCCTTCCTTCCTCTATTACTGACTCAGAGGGGAAGAACAACAGTGCGTGCAGGAGTTGCCTTTGTTTCATTGGTCTTTTTTTAACGTTTCTATTTCCTGGAATGACATTTTCCTCTCGATTTTACAAGGGAGGGAATGGGTAATCTCATGGAGGGTTTCCCATCTTGGCTGTAAAAGGAGAAGTTTTATAGCAGTCATTTTCCTTGCTGTAGAGAAAAGGCACTGGAAATGAAGTGATAATTTAAAAGTGTAGGCTGGGAGTTGTTCTGGGAAATATTGGTACAGAATTTGGGGAGAAAAAGCAAGGAATCCCTGCCCAGGGGTTTTCTATTTTAGTAATGCAATTTTGGGGATATCTTTTCACTTTATTTTATTCTGCTTTGATAGAATCATGAACTGGTTTGTGTTGGAAGAGACCTTAAAGCTCATCCAGTTCCAACCCCATGCCACAGGCAGGGACATCTTCCACTAGAGCAGGTTGCTCCAAGCCCAGTCCAGCCTGGCCTTGAATGCATTCAGGGGTGTGGAACATCTCAGAAACACCCGCTGGACACCAGCTTTCTTATATGCTCTTCAGTAGAAAGATGCTTTAACGTCTCCCTGAGATATATATATTTACAAATATGTGTTGGCATTTATGCTTGTTTTGTTTTTTTCCAACATATATTTTTTACTGCATTTGTTGGATTTGGAAAGACTTGTGATAATACTTACTAGCATTTTCAAGCTATATTTACTACAGCAAGAAGTAGATTAAAATATAGCTCAGAAATATACCCTATAAATAAGATGAAATTTTGCCTCTCAGCAACCAAAATATAGGCGTATGAAAATGGACCAAAAGCTAGAAATCACTCAGTAGGTGAGTGATTGCTGTCAAAAAGCACAGATGAGCCAAGGGGTCTTCCTCTTGAGTAATTTGAGTCTGCAAAGACCTAAATGCAATGTATGCATTATTTGTGATTCAAGAAGTCCCCAAGGTGCCAGTTGCTGGAAGCAGAGAGAATATACAAGGAAGGCAGCAGTAAATATTTCCTTTGGTCTTTCACTTTTTTCCCAGTTCCTTACTAATGTCTTACTAGTTTCTAGAAGGGGATTCAGGGCTTGGTGGTCTCATGGTCATACTCTGTAGAGTTTTCTTGTATTTTAGTTTTGTTCTTATCAAAGAATCATGGAATAGTTAGGGTTGGAAAGGATCTTAAGATCACTGGGTGTGATGTCGTTGATTTGCTTTATCAGCATCACCTATGTGCCCTATGCTGTATTAAATTGCCCATTCCAGAACTGATGCGGAAAGAGGTTCAGACTGCCCTGGGATGCTTGAGTGTTGCCCAGTCTCATGTATGGCGGGACCCAAAGACTAGTGAGATGAAGGGAGCTGGAAAGAGCCAGAGCTGCCTCTTGAGCTTCATCATCTTCTGTGCTTCAGAGCTGAGCTGTGAGAGGACAGTGATTTCTACATCCTGGGGCTGGGGCCTGGCAAAGCAACTGAAGGGAGAGATGGATGGGTGGATGGACGGATGGATGGATGGGTGGGTGGGTGGGTGAAGAAGGCTCTTTAGGAAGGAACTGAGCAGTTGCTTCCCAAACACTCATGGGAAGGGAAGGTGAGAATTGGGGAGTGGGAGAAAGGTGTCTGTGAGCAAATTGAACCTCCGTTTGTCACCCTCCTGTGAAAGAGCTTTCCTCTGTTAGCACATCTATGCTATGTGCTCCCCATCTTCCCAGGTGCAGTTGCTTGTAGCCTGAGCTGGAGTGTTGTGGCTCTAATGCAAGTGGTAGAGCTGGTTTTAGCTCTGGAGCTGCCCTCATTTGGTCCTTGTTGTAGTACCCAAGCTGGTGTCCATCAATTGGCAAATTGAGGTGCTTGCTTTAAGTTCTGTGGTGTGTCCCAGATAGGTGTATCTGCAGCTGAGTTTTGTTTGGGGTGGTATGGGGTTGTTGGCATTTTCTTATTTTCACATAAAATACAGCCAAGCAAGAACGATAATAGCTGTGGATTTGATAAATTCCTCTTCTAATTGTAGGCATATTGCCCTTAGTTTTTAGGGCAGGACCAACACTTTAAGTGCAAGCTTTGCTGTTGGCAAGTACAGAAAGAGAAGTTGGGAACGTGTGAGGAGCTGGTTTGTGCGTATTGCCAAATAACCACCCAGGCAGTGCAGAAGATGGAGAGATTCATTGCAACAGGGTGGCTGGCATAGCAGGGATGCAGAATGTAGCACAAGGTGGGCACACCTTGCAGGAATGGGGTGGTTCAGATAAGGAAGTTTGTATGAATGCATGCAGTCTTCAGAGTGGGAGATTTAAGGGACAATAAAATCATCTTCTATACTATGGATGGGTTCCCAACATCGAAAACATCAATGTGGTTGGAGGGAGCTTGGAGCAGCGACAGCCCTGTTTTGGCTGGAGGACAAATGAGCTGACCTAAGGCAATGTTTTGATTGACTCTCTAGTTTCCGTAATTTCATTCTGCATTAAGTCCTTCAGCTTCCTGCCCCCCCAGTGGCTCAGTCAATAGCTAACTAAATCCTCATTTTATTTTTAATGGCACTCTTACAGCAGAAGAGAAGTGATCTGTCATGTTTGTCATGTAATCCATGCTGGCCTGTGCATAAAGAATGAATTTAAACTGGGGGGGTGGGGTGGTTGAGTCAAATTTTCCTCAGGTGCTAATACGCTGAAGTAATTAGGGCAGAACAAGGATGAACTTGTCCCTTAAAATCACTGTCAGTGCTTAAACAGAGCCAAGACCACATTAAAGTCTGTTGCTGCTACAGTAGTTTCATAGCTAATCTGTGCTATTAAACACTGGCCCTGCCTAAGGTACTGGTGAGATTTGTGTTGTGATGTCTAATGATTTTTATCTACGCAGGGTGAAATCAAATGAGGGCTTTGTTGCATTGAGCTGGGGATAGATATTTAGGTTGCGAACAGCTTGAGATTGAATTGCTGTTTGTCATCTCACCTCACCTGGAGTTATTGCTCCTGCTGCACCGCGCTTCTCTCTGTATGCAGAGGCGCACTCTTCCCTAATAGACTTAAGGCAAAATTTAAACCACCCGTTTAAACTAACCCAGCTATTATTTTCCTGAGATAATTAGGGAATGCTTGCACGAGCAGAGGAGAGAACCTGCAGCAGGGTCTTGCTTTGCTTGATGCGGATGGAGCCTCGCGGAAATCTGCTGCTGTGCTTTTAAAGCTCACAGGGTACCCTGTTTGTTTTCTTTCCTTTCAGCAGAAATGCTTTCTTTTAGGCACTGCTGAACTAAGTTAACTTGTAACCTTTAAGTATCTGAAAAGTATTTTCTTTCGGACCTTGAAAAGAGTAATGGGAAAGGGAAGAGAGAAGAGGAAGGGGAGGAAAGGCTGCGCTGGCATGAAAAGAGATGAGCTTGCACATGGTTTCTCAAAAGGCTGTATCCTGCTGCGTGAATTTAAAGGGGAAAAAATAAAGGTGTTGGAGATGCCAAAGTGAGCAGAAGTCAAGCGGTGCTTGTGTAACTCTGTCCTGCTAAAGATGCTCTCCACGGAGAGAGGGACTTTGTGCAGGACCCGGCAGCCTGACCCACTGCTACAGTGTGCTGCTTCCCTCTGTAATGAACTTCCCAAAACTCTGCTTTTCTGCTTAAGCAAGAAGTCAGTTACTCGAAGGGCAGCGTTTGTGCCTTTAAAGTGGGAGTATTTCTGGTACAAATCCAGCCTATTATTTGCAAAAGGCAATTGCCATAGAACTACCATCCCGTAGGCTGGTGCTGAGCCTTGGTGCCAGCTTGCTTGGAACAGTGAAGAAAATTAATCCAGCTGTGTGTGAGAATCACATCCTGCAGTAGCAATCTGTTGCATGTGCTTTTCCAGAGTGTTTTGGACCAAGCCCCTGACATGAAAATATAAGGGAGTTTTAATTGCTTCAGCAGGAGAGATCGCTCCATTACCTGGCTATAGAAGTATCTGATCTCTTTCCAGAGTAAAAGCATAGTTAGAATAGAGTGGTTTTAGTTGGAAAAGACCTACAAGGATCATCTAGTCCAACTGAATGACCACTTCAGGGCTGTTCAAAAGGTAAAGCATGTTGTTAAGGGCATTATCCAAATGCCTTTTAAACGCTGAGAGCCTTAGAGCATCGACTGCCTGTCTAGGAAGCCTGTTACAGGTGTTTGATCACTGCCTCTGTAAAGAGAAGCTTCCTAATGGCCAATCTGAACCTCCCCTGGTGCACCTCTGGACCATTCCCACATGTCCTGTCACTGGATACCAAGAAGAGATCAGCACATCCTTCTCCCCCTCCTTGGAAAGGTGTTGAGAGCAATGAGGTTGTCCTTCAGCCTCCTTCTCTCCAATCTAGACAACCCCAAAGACCTCAGCTGCTCCTTACAAGACATGCCTTCCATCCCTGTCCCCAGCTCTGTTGCCTTCCACCAAAGCTGTGTGGGGTGTTTCACCTGGGGTGTTCACTAACTGGGACAGTACCATCTCAAGGGGGAGTGCTGACATGCTTGTTCCATCTGCTTTCTCCATGCCTGTTTTCCATATGCCTAAGCCTCTCCTTGCTCCAGTGCAGCCACTCCATCTCCCCTTTCATCTTCACTTTTCTATCTAGTGATGTTCAGCAGTAACCTTTAGGAGCTTGGATGCTCCCTGGCGACAAATGAATCTGGGCAATGCTGTGAATGGGCACAAATAGAGACTTATCTGAAGGAGATGTGATGCTAATAAGGAATAGGTTACTAAAGATGTTGGGTAGGAAGAACAATGTGTGTCTGATTAGTAGATGGGCCCACCTATGCTCTGCCGTGTGGTGGATGAAACTTGGGGCATAGGAACTTGTCAAGCCCTCCTGTCTTTCAGGTGGTGACTCTTTTTCTCCAAATACCCATTCATCCATAGATACAAAAGTGGTGATGGGAGATCCAGAGAAATCCCAGATCCATGTTCAGGACATAGATCAACACCTTGAGTTGAGAGGTTTAATACCAGCATTCAGCTTTATGGGCAATGAAAGAACAAGTGAAAGGGATTGCCAGGATTAGAAGAGAGATCTGGGGATTGCTGTGTTGGAGAGAATGCTCTCAGTAATGAAAAGCTGACTTGAAGAATAATAATTAGCACTTCTGTGATTTAAATTTCATTGCCTGAACTCAGAGTAATGGAAAAATAGATCAGTCAAGGCTTTTTATCTAACAAGTTTTTAAAGGGAGCCAGCTTCATGTCTAATTAGTGAGAAGTTCTCCATGGTGCCATCTCTTATGCTTCCAAGGTCTAACGCATGGTGTTTTCATGACAGTTGTGGCTGCAGCATGGGAATATTCACTTAAAATAACATCCTTTAAAAACACAGGAAGACAAACTTGTATGTGGATTTATTTCTTGGACAAGCTGAATTCTTGTTAGTGACCTCAAGAAATCCCCTAAGGGGTCTCTGTGCTGTGTGGTCTTGTTTTTCTATTGCTTTCTGATGGCAGAAGGGAGTGTTAAATTCCATCTTTTCCAACACTGGAGATTCAAGCTTTATTATTATCGCCATTGAACCTGATTAACAGAGAGATGACTGCTACTTAACAAAATAATCCTTGTTATTTTTGTTCTTGCTTTATAGCTATTAACTCAAATGCCTGTGAAATAAATGTAGGGTTGAAAAAGCTTTCTCAACTCATTGGTGTCCCTATTAGTCCTCTGGGGACATCAGGTTATTCCATTCTGAGACGAGTAGCCTTTGGAGGTGCGAATCGGACAGCCTGAAATTGCTGTGGGGATATTGGTTCATTTTTGTGCACTGGGAGAAAGATTGAGACATAACATAACCTTTTTATTCTTGCATCTTCCCTGAAGTTCATGGTGTCCTGGGGAGAAAAAGTATTAACTCGGATAAATCTGTGGTAATGATTGAATTAAAGCCCCAGCAAAGACTGGAGTAATCTGTAGCTTTCACAAGAGAGTAAGGGCAGGTCTGGGAATTCCATATGTCTCTGGACTAATAAGGAGCCTAGGATGGCATCAGGTTCTATGTCCTGGTTTACTGGAGATGTAGCTGCAAGTTCACCCTATGTGATGATGGGGTTGGGCTATACTCCCTTTCTTTGTAGTAGCTGTTTCTGTGGCTTTCAATCTAAAAGGGTGGTTTTAACACAGCTTGCAGCACATCCCACATTTTGTATCTAAACTACACTCGAGTGAAGCAAGTATCTGCTCCATTGCAGTTACTCTGGCCCTGTGGGCAATAGTTGTCTCCTGTCTGTAGCAAACTGAAGATCAGGACACCCTCTAATTCCTCCCATACCTGATAATATAAACCCCTCCACTGTAAATATTTGCTCTTTAGGAGCATTAGGTAGTTATGGGGGGGGGGGGGGGTTCTTGAACAATGTTTGGTCTATATACAGAAAAAAAGACTGTCTCTGAGCTGCATGTACCAGAAGCTTGAAACAGCAGAAGCAAGAGTCGGTGCCTGATTTCTCTATTGCATTTGTCCTTGTTCTGAACAATTTGTTCTTTCTAAAAAGGGAACTGTGCCCATTTTCTTCAAGCCAGCAGTATTCACATTGCTAAAGTATGGTAGCAGCGTTTTGCTTGGATAGATGGATGCTCATGTGTGCGCACATGAAAAACCCCCAAATAAACCCAGGTTTCTGTTAACTTTTTAATTCCAGCAGGCAAATGGGAAGTCTGAAGCCAGGCTTTTAACTCTGGGATAATGGATTTCTGCCTGACCTATTTAGGAGAGAGAGGTGTGAGCATGTGACTCAAGTGGAAACTGCTTTGAGGTGTCTATAGGAATGAGGTCTCGTGTTGTGACCTGCTGTTGGCCATTGGCATGCCCTGACCATCTCTTGCAGGCATGTAGTGGATGTTCCATGCAGAAACAAACTGTGTTTTTTTAGCAGTTGCTAATCCCAGATTCTGAAGTCTCTTTTGCTTCTCACAAAAACTGGAAAACAAACTTAAATATATCCATACTGTGATCCTGAGGGATTCTCAGTATTTTTATTATGTTTGTAAATCTTGGAAACTACTTGTGTTAAAGTAGAGTGTTTCCCTCTATGAGGAAATCATTCTTCCCTTTTAAGTAGCAGTTCTATTGTCAGTTCTGCAGGAAAACTGTCTTGGTGCAGATGCGCTTAGCCGCGCAGGTAGTTGGTCCCTATATGTCACCAGGAAGCATTGTCTAAAATGCCTTCAAATGCACGGGTCAAGTTGGACATCCTTGTGCTGGAGAGAATTGAGATTCCCCTTATTCAGTGTCATTATACGTGGCTATTATGGACCATTCCTGAACTTTCTACTGCAAGTACAAATGTAGTATAGGGAATTTTTAAAGGTTCTTCTCAAGCTGCTGCATGGCCAGAGATACTTGTGCTTCCATCAATAGTAACTTCACTTTACTCATTGTAGACCTTCAGTCCTTAGTCAATGGCCATCCCATTTATATCAGCGTTGTCTCCAATCTATTGTGCTTCTGGATTTGGAATCTGCTTGGTTAAGGACAATCTTAGTTAATTTTTTTTGCTAGGTTAGTTTCTTTACGACAGTGTCTCCAGGCTGATTCACTTTGCAGCCATGCAGGTTTTTACCTGGTATTTAATAATAAAAAGCCCATCTAAACCCAGTCCTCCCAGTCAGAAATTCAAAACTGAAGAAATCCAAAGTAAATAGACTATTGACTTGCATAACGAAGTAACAGAGGAAAACAACCATTGAGGCTGATGCTGTTGAAGTAAAGGAGGCCGATTGTGAAATAAATATTAACTTAAGTGTCTCATTAAGTTCTGCAGTTCTACAAAAGCTGTTGCCACAGGGAGGAAGAACCTGGGGTGAATTACTGCTTGCTTACTGCATCTGCCAGTCAGAGCGGCGGTGAGCGTGTTGCATCAGTTCATAGAGTAGCCGTTAGTAACCAGGCCATCCCGCTTAAATGTCAAACTCCTTGCTGGAAAATGTGTGAAACTGCATAAACGTTCTTTCCATCTTGTTAACACGTCTTTCACAGTGTTCCTCCTTTTGCTTGATGACATCAGTTCTCGGAGATACAGAGGAAGGCTTTAAAAATATCTCCTGGGCAATGTTGGGTGATGCATAGTTAATGAATTTAGTTATTCTGGAGGGGTGGTCCATTCCTGGTTCTTCTTCTAATGCAGTTTTTGAGTCTTTCATTTCTCTTTCCGACTGTATTTTATGCATAGATTTGTTTTTATTATCCATAACAAGGCTTTGGGATAGGGTTTTTATCTGTTAGTTTGACTTCGTACAGTGAGAATCTGCAGTTCTCTGCATTCTGTAGGTGTTGCTGTAATGTAGGTAATCAGTGCTGTAACTTGGGGGGGTCAATAACCACCAGTGACTTTCGGGAATGCCAGTCTCCTTGATTTCACTGCATATCAATCTATATAAATTGAAGCTTTGCCTAGAAAGAAGTAGTTTGTATTCTGAAGGCAAGACAATAGAATTCTGCATCTGTTTTGTGTTTATAGGCAAGTCACTTCTAAACTTCTGTCTCCTGGTTGCCTCTGTCTGTAAAATGGAGATAACCTCAGAGGGTTGCCTTGAATATTCATCAGTGATTTATTGTACGCTGCTGAAGAAATGTGTTACAGGCAATGTTAATGATGTTTATTACTCAGCCCTTTGGTTGGGATTTCAAACATCTGCAGTCTCCACACTGAGCTCTAGTACATTCTTAACTGGACTTGGCCTGTAGATGACAATAATAATTCCAATTGACGTGGGGCTTTTCCTTTGGAAGAGCTCCAGAGTTTTATAAACTGGAATGCAAACCATAGTGTAAATATTGCCTTAGCAGCCACCAGCTATCGGTGGTGTGCTGCATGATGGATATTGCAATGCAGCTGTCAGCCTTATGTGAGAAGATAGAAGGAATACTGCAAGCAGTGGAGGTGTCACAGGCGTGGAAACAAAGTGACACTGCTGGAATTGTGACTTTTAGCTTTGATCTGATCAGTGATTCCTAGAGATCAATGACTCTCGTGTGAAACACGGCATTTTTGTTGCAGTGCTTTGATATTGGTTCAATTCCAGTTGAGCAGAAAAAGCCCTGCTAGCTCCCAGGGGTTGGTTTCTTGCAGAGCGTGTGCATTTCTGGATGTCTTCATTCAAATACCATAGGACCACAATGTGATTTCAGTGGTTTCTCAGGGTGGTACAGCTGTCTAATGTCCTCTTATGTAGGCAAAAGGCACAGTCACTTGCTCTGTACACCCAAAAGACTGGAAAGTGTATCTCGGATAACTTACTCTTAAACTGGAAGTCCCATTAACCCTAAATCCTTTCAGAAAGTGTAAATACCTTTGTGAAGATGTTGGCTAAGAATTTGTTGTGTTTGGTTGTGTTTGTTCGCTGAATGTTGGAGCCTTGGCTTCTCCCCTGAATTGTGGGCACCAAAGCTGGCTTGTCTGCAGTTGAATGTTGTTATGGTAGGTCCCAGGCACTGTCACTGGAGAGAGATGGCAGATTCGGAAGTGTTCAGAGATGCTTGTCTGACAGTTTGGTAGAGAGGCCAGACCTTGTGTAAGACTAACTTGGACATATTGGTTAGCTCCTCAAAGGCAGGTCAGACAAAACAGTGCCACCATGTACAGCATAATCTGCCAGACCAGTTAATGTTCAAGTAGATCAGACACAGGGCTCAAAGTTGTCAGAGCACTTAAGAGATTCGTCTTTTGTGTCCCATGCAGGAGGAACGTGTTTTGGAGAGGTTTTGGGCACTTTAACTGTGATGTCTGAGTGCTGAAGCTTCAAGGTCTCAGAACCAATGCTGTCTTTGTAATTTTGCTATGAAAGTCTTTCCTTCAGTTACTGTTGAACCTGTTGGCCAGGCTAGACGGTTGCAAAAGCTTGTTTTCCTTAGAAAATAAGGTTAAAGTTGAACTCTAAAGTATGTATAACACTTGAAGGGGAGAGGAGCTTATTGAATTCAGATGCTTATTTGGCACTGCTCAACAAAGCTTGCCTGGTGTAGAGAAGAGGTTGCATTCTGTCATCTTTAGGCTTGGTCTGAGCAATCCAGTATTGCTGTTTGGAGCACCCTGGGCTAACGGAGACCTCAGCAGTCAATAGAGCACAGTTTGAGGCTTGGCTTTGTGCCTGGCTCTATGCTTACACCAATCTTTACAATAAAAACAAATCACAAAGTATAGTTATAGCCTGGTGGATGAATTTATAGTTTTGGTATGTTACGTTACTGGGACCATTTTAAAACCTCTGTGTCCAGGATCCTGGTCTTTCTAGATATTTAAAACCCCATCAATCCTATATTTTGCTAGACCTAACCTTTCATTAAATATACATTGATAACAGTCAATGACTGCATTAATGTTTAATCCGATATGTTTTTCAGTTTAGGATCCCATTCATCTATATTGCTGTAATTGATTCCTCCTGGACATAGTGTGGTAATTAGAGGCCAGACTGATTTGCAAGCGTTACTGTGACATGTGTAGCCAACCTGCCTTGTTTTAATTCTTTCATTACCTTTCCTTATGACTTTAACTGTGCACCATCTCCAGCAGGACTGCGGAAGGAGGGGTGTGAACTTCTCATTTGCATGTTAATGGCACTTTGTCTAGGAAGGTGTTATATGGATTCAAGCAGTGCTATACAGGAAAAGATAACATGTCCAGTATGCAAACAACTTTGATGGATAATGGTTCAGCTCTTGCTAATAATAAGGGTCTTTTTTATTTCTGATACAGTAAATGCACCTTTCAAATGGACAAGGCAATTGGTGTGATTTAGGAAGAGAATTGTTATGGAGAGCACCTTCCTGTAATCAGCATCTATCTCCTCCTGGGAAGGAAGGGCTTGTAACTTGTGTGTCCTTTTTAAAGGGAGGATGTGTTGATTATTAATGTGTTGTAATACGTAGGAATACTTGGAAAAAGCTGTACACTGAAACTAGCTGGATTTCTCATGTGTGAGATGCGTTGCTAGGAGTGTGGGCTGTTCTCGGCAGGCGAAGGGCATGTACGGGTTATATTGTGAGGCTTGTTTAGCATTTGAGGGCTTTGGTGAAGTCTCTGACATATTATTCTCCGATTTTTGGTTCAAAAAGAGAACATTTATTGATTCATCTAACCCTGAAGTGGGTGCCGGTGTGCCCCAGTGTATGACTGGTGTCGTTTGTCCTCTTGTAAAGGACAAGCTCATAATGGCATTTTGGCTGTTCCTGGGAAAGTAAAGATGCTCTCCATCGCACTTCTGCTTCTCTGTGTGAACAGGCACAAAAGTCCCTGTAAATATCAAAACCATATCTCATAACACTTCAAATCCATCCTCACAATTTCCTACTCTGCTTTTTGCAAGAAACCTGAGCCGCGTGCTTTAACTTGCTGTCAGAGTTACTGAGCCCGGAGGGATTGCCATTCTCTGCAGATCGGATCCTGACGAAAATTAGTGGCATGGGAGAAACAGCCTGACATTTCCATTTAGGAACAGCTGGATAAGCCTCAAGAGGGGGGATTTGCTGCTTTAAATGAAGTTCAGGATCCTTTCTTCTGCCTCTTGCTGCTGTGTGTTGCTGCAGCATCCCATGGCCCGTCCTTGCATCCTGCACGAGCACACAGCACGGCTTCCATGTGAGAGCAGAGCTCAGCACTTTCTAGTGGGTGACAACAGGTCATGGTCACAAAGATGCAAGGAAAGGCCAGGTAACAGCAGCATTTATGAGCAGGGGAAAGCTGAGTGGGTGTTTGCAGGGAGATCTGGCCACACATGAGGGTGAGAATGACTGACACTGCTGCTTTTGTTAGAGGCAATTAGTGGGATGTAGGGTAGGCTGTAAAATGAATGTTAAAAGTAATGATGAGGGGTTGGGAAGCCAAGGAAGGAAGAACAACAGGAAACCCTGAAGATGTAAATAAGGAAAATTGGGAAGATTGTCCTTTGATGGGATTCTTTTTTTATGGGGGTGCTGGTGGTCCAAGATGAGATCAGTCAAGGCCAGAGAGAGACAATGGCAATAACTGAGTTGTGAGGGGATGCTTCCTTGGTTTAATCCTGAAGGGGCTTTACTTTAGAAGTCTTCACTGATGCCATTCCACAGGAAAGAGCTCTCTTTCCAATAGAGATTAAGCCAGTTCTTCATGTGAATAACCTGTGTGAACAGTGAAGCTGTTGGCTGGGGAGGGAAGAGCCTTCCTCTGGAGCAAAGAGAGGAGAGGGTTTAAGAAGAGGTGGATGATGTCTGGTTTAAGCTGGAGATCTTCCTAGATAAGTATTGGCTACTGGAACTTCAGAGCTGCTTTTGCTGTCCAGGAGTCTTCCAACCTGTAGAATGAGGAAGGATAGTATTTCCTTGCTGGTCACCAGTTTTCCAGCAGCTTTACCAGTTCGTTCTGCCTGCAGAATGTTAAATTAGGATAGAAAGTGTTTCTACGGGACTCTGGGGGTGCAGGTGGCACTAAGGCATTAGTGACTAGGGGAGAATTTGGCCAGAGGGATGTGGCCTGTCTGCATGAAGAAACAGTGAAGACCCCCAAGGGAAGGCTGTGCCACCGTGGGTTACCTTCCTCCAGCACCTTGGAGTGGGTAGGAGAAGCTAGAAGAAAGTATTCTCTATTTTTGTAGCTGTAACCTTGTTATCATGATGCAGATTTAAAGTTACTCTTAATGAGGAGAGGGGGGAAATGTACATACTGTTTATGCACAACTTGCTCTCCATTTACAATTTAAAGGATGTACATGTGGGCATGCATGTGGTAGAATGTGTGCTTGGATTCTCCATGCAATAGTTAAATACTGCATAAAGCTTTTGAGTTGTAACTCTGACCTTTTAAAAATGCAACAAGCCTTTCAGTGTGATAGATCCAAAAAACCCGTGGTATATTCTCTCTAAGCACAATTATTTGCTGTTGGAGTCTGTGCAACCTCGTACGAAGAGAGCTCAAATCATGCACACCAAGGTACCAACAAGTAGGAAATAGCAGAAGGGAGAAGAACAGTCTGAAAAATGGGCAAAGCAGAAGAGCCACACTCATAGGGTCTGTTACACTCCCCTTGTGCTCTTAAATAACCCACTGATGTTTAGCTTAGTCTCATGTTTGAATTATTGGTTGCAGTCCCATAACAGCATGATGAATGAATAATCCCTACATGCTCATCATAATCGGGGTCTGGATCTATCCTAATAGTGCATTTGTATTGAGGATGAAGGGGATGATGTTCACGACCATTCTTGGACACTATTTTGCCTTAGGGCAGACATAAGAGGGACACAGACCTGCTCTTAAGAGCACTGCACTGTATTCACTGACTGCTTAAGTGTAATAAATGTACAAAGAAATGCTTTCTGTGCAATCCCTGTTATCTGCAACTCTTGCATTATACCTGGGAAGTCTCATTCAGTGCTTTACCCAGATTTGTGGGAGGGGGAAGAGAGATTATTAGTCACCAAGAAAGGAAACTCAAAGCAATCGACATGAGAACTTGGAGCTGCCAGCAGTAACCCCGGGCAGTATGTGAGGCTACTGCAGAGTAGCAGGAATAGAGCTGTGAACCAAAACAGTGGATTAGTGAGCCCACAGTGGAAACTTGGATTTCCTCACTGGAGGTGAAGCTCTTCACTCCCAAGTCTACAAAGGCTTTTTTCTGATGTGGAGTACTTGTCTTTGCCACAAGCCAACCTACGTTTCTGTGCCAAAACAATGCTCAAACCTGTCCCCTTGTATTGCAGCACAAATGGGGATACTTGACACTTAATACCTAATTTTCCCTGATTGTCTTTGGTGTTTTGTGCTTTTGACAGTGAGCCAAAAGCCTATTTGTGACTTACAAATGCGTGTTTTATTAGACGGATGTGTTAGCTGGGCTTGTAGTGACTGTTGTTAAGCCTGGCTTTGAGGTTCGCACTCAAACCCCATTTGTGCTCAGTGTTTAAATTCAGATTCCCAGATCCAGTGCACAGTCTCAACAAAAAACACTTCTCCATTGCAGTTTGGAAACCCAAAAGCTCCTAAGTTTGTCTCTGTAGGTCGCTGGCAGGTGTCCTTCCAGGGTTAGGGATCATTCTTGCCAGTTTTTACTTCCCATTGTCCCCTGTGGGCTGCATTTCCCCTGCCCTTGTTTTGCTGTGCTGGACACGGATGCTCCTCTGTTCAGTGTTTCTGGCTGGGCTAATGCCTTGGTGCTCCAGCAGCATCTGCCTAGACATCTTTATCCCAGATTCATCCTGTATCCTTCTGTGCTTCCTTTTTCTTTGTCTGTTCCATCCAATAACTTCTTCCTTTTTGTATTCCTAACCCAAATTTGCCTCACAGTTTCTTTGAATCATTTCTTTTTTCCTTTAAACCTAGATTTTTACAGCTACAGCTTGTTTTCTTTCACCATCATCTGTAGCAATTCATAGTACTGCCAGCTCAGCAAATACCCCAGTCCAGATGAAGCCAGTTCTGCAAGCCTTGTTGCCCTGTGAGCCTTATTACCCTGCCTGGATTCTTCACCACCACAGCAGCTTCTCTTCTGCTTTCTATCATGCATGCGTCCAGCTGTTGAAGTTGGCTCAACTTAAGTTGTTCTGCACATGGCTATTGCAGAGGTTGTGCTTATGCTACCAGGGAGCAGCAGCACATATTAACATTGAAGGCTTCTCTTGGAGAGAAACTAGACTGGAGAACAGAGTAGCTTGAAAAGGTGATTCAAAGCTGGAACTTGTTCTTGTTGGAGTTAGCTCACTGCAATAAAATTGTACAAGTCATTGCAAACCCTCTGTTTTCAGAGAGAGAACTGTTGACTTCTTAAATCTGCTTTCAAATTGAAGTCGGAATGTGTCTGCAAAAGTTCCTTGCATAGAGCTTTATAGGATGGGTGGGTTTGGTCTTATAATGGCGCTTCAGAGCAATACATATAGTGACTGTTGCATAGGGACCCGAAAAGTTGTCTTATATTCTCGCTTTTAGTCTTGGTCTTTTCCTTTGTCCAAAACCAGAACAACCTTTTGAGGTTTTTTTTTCCCCGTAGAAAGGGTGATATGCACAAGAAAAATCATCAGTTCTCTGATTTGTGGTACAGTCCTGGATATCCAGTTTCAGTCACATGTAGTATAGAAACACATATAAAGTGGACTAGAAATAAATATAGAACTTCTCTAGAATTCCTTTCTCAGCTTTAGATGAGCTCTGTTAGACATGGATTCTGTTTATAACCGATGACAATGTGTTGTGCAATAGGAGTGGGTGCTTATGCATTGCTTCATACTTGATGGGAATGTGCTGTGCTAGGGGCAGGAAGGCCATGCTTGCATTTGGTAAATGACAAATTGAAACGTGAAGAGGGAATTCTGTATTTCACCAAATGAAAATGCCTTATGTATGCTGAGTTTTGAATTACAAGTAGTCTTTCTGGGTAGGCTGACTGTTATTTTGAAGGACAAATGGTGGCAGTCCAAATAGTTTTGTGTTGAATTGGAGAAACACATGGAATGAACAAATGAGATGCTTCACATCGCCGTAAAGCACAGTCTGGCTTGTGCCATCTCCTTGGATAAGCTGTATCCTAAAGAGCAGTGTCAGACTATATATGTATGTAAGATGCTGCTAATGAAGTCTTTTTTTATGACTGGAACACCTTTCCTTCAGGATTATGTGTCAAGATCTGGAGCACCTGAGTGTAACCAGCTGGCATTAGCCTCTGGACAAAGTCTCCTGGTTGGGATGAAAACCGTTTGCTCTGTCACATCCCTTCAACTCAAAGGAGTTAAACTGTGTGATGTCCCACAGTGTGAGCCTACTCCAGTGTAATACCTTAAAAAAATTATTCTTGCTTGGGTTTGGTTTTCCTTTTGTTTTCCTTTTTCTTTCTGAGCCTGTCTCTTAACTCCACTTTGCCCTTTGCTTTCTCCTTTACCCATCCCTCCCCACATCCACCCATGTTCACAACAGTCCAGAAATGCTCTGGACCACAAACTGACCGTCAAGCCAGCGACCCTTGCAGGGAAGGGATGCTGCAGGACCTGTATGCTGAGGGATGCTCTGGCTGGAGCCCTGTGCAGAAGGATTCTTGTTTCTATGGATTTTGCTTATTGCCTGGGTGAAAGAGCTGCATTCCCTTGTCCCCTGGGTTGCAATTGCATTGCCAGTAACTTCAGCAGTGTTTCAGCTCTGCAGTGTGGGTAAGGGTTAATGTAGGAGGCTGGTGAAACAATTCACTGTTTGAGCTGAAAAAGTTACTGTGGAAGTCTTATCTCGTGCTCAATATGAAGTGACCTCCTTTTGGTATGTGCGGGCTGTAGATGAGAAGGTCAGCGTCTCACCCACAGTCCTGCAGGCACAGCCCAGCCAGGGAGGATTACAGTGATGAATCTCCTTCCTTCTGCCTCCTATCCAAAAGATAAAGGATCCAAACTAGCTATCCTTGTGTTATCTTCAGCTAATTTGCAGGGGCATCCCTGGTTGTGGCTCAGTTTTGTGGATGGAGTCTGGGGAGGAACATGGTTTATGGGTGTGATGAAGGCTCCGCAGTGCTGAGGTCTGTGACTTTGGTAGGACGTGGCCCTTGGTGTACATATGTACATACTTAAAAATGCAGTGGTGCGGTTTCATACACAGCTGCTTTTTGGGGAATATAAGGGAAGGAGCTTGTGGCTTTCATTAGAGAAGGGGCTGCTTTCCAGCCAGCCACACGTGTGTGGTTGAGCAACTTGTGGTCCCCCCTGTGCAATCACAGCAGATGGGGGATGGCAGAAGAAACCCCTAACCACTGAGGAGCATCGCTTACAACATCATGCAATTAGCATTATTCCTTAGGGTCCTGTTGCTCCTTCTAGATAAAAGCCCTTGTGTTAGAGTTGCAGAAGGGGAAGGGCTGAAGACTGAACCAACCAAATAAGACCTGGTGATGAAATGAGTCTTGTAGATCTGCCGCGTGGATAGCCTCATTTCCCAGATTCTTAGTACACAGCCAAAGCCAGAGTGCAAACTGTTTGCCTCTGTTAGAGCAAACACAGGGGTGTCTTTGCTGTTGTTACCTGCCAGATTAAGCCTCGCACGAATACCAGTGGTTTTGGCTTGCTTTGAGAGCACAGGAAGAAACTCTCATTATTGGACACGTGGCAAGAAGTGATGCTGAGTGTTGGAGCAGGGGAGCAGACTTGTGCCACTGCCAGGTTCCTCTGGCCACGCTCTGCCAGCAGCTTCCCAGGGAGCCGGTGGTGGAGCTGCCATGGAGCCGAGACCCCCCTGCAGCTAGTTCAGGCTCCCCTTGGCAGGCCAGAAGTCACCACGTCTACAAGCACATGATTCTCATTACCCGCGCCTGAATGTCTGCTGGGGCTGAATAGCCTGAATCCCTGAGAGTTGCTCAGTGAGAAACAGCAAACATTTTCCCTGGGAGGGAGCAGCTGTTTAGACAGAGTGTGTAGCGGGTTCACTAGGAAAACATTCCTTTCTAGTCATAAAAAAGGGCATTTTTGTGTCTCCTTTCCTCTAAAACACACAAGTCGGAGTCAGGGATTTTCGTTTGCCATGACAACCAGTGAAACTGCAAAGCCATGTGATTTCTCTATCCTTCCTGTGATTAAATCTCTATTTTTTAAGGCCATGTTGCTAACAGAGTTGGGCAACATCAGGTGTTATTTGTTTTTCTCATGTTGATTAGGCAGGATTTCATTTGCATGCTTGCTTGGGAGCTGTAGAGAGCTCGGGGATATTGATACTTCCATGATTTGTGATAAGAACGGTGCCTTAGTTCAGAATCACTGCATTGTACTGAAGTCTGAGGCAGTGCTAGTACTGAGGGGTCCTGTCTTCCACAGGACAAAACCCATCATGGATGGGGTCCATCAGTGCTGCTGAACAGTGATGATATTCAGAGCCTTGGAGATGTCGATACAAACAGCTTTATGAGCCCATAAATCTTTTCCTATTATGCTGGGGCAAGGTTGTGTGAAGGCAGAAAGTATGATGGACAAAACTCTTGATGCCTGGTCCATATGAGGACTCCAGTTGGCTCCTGGTCTGAGCACTTCATGCTAACTGAAAGCCTGGGGGTGGTGTTACTGTCAGCAGAGCTCGAGTGCCAGCATTTATCCTCTCTTAAAAATTGCTATCTTCTGCTTAGGAATTTCCTCAGGGTGCCAAATATAGACCCAGCACAAGAAGCAAACCCAAAACCCAGCCCCAAGAGCTGCTCTGTTGCTAAGGAATAAAAATAGATGGTCACAAACATGGTGGTGATATGCCAAGTTGTGTCCCCGTGACCATGCAGCTGCGAGCGTGAAGGTCCCTAGCTGGACAGTGACAGCACTGCCCAGGCTGCACACGTCATGTTGGCATCATCTTCTATGAAGGATGGGCCACTGCCTGTAAACTAAAGGAAATGAATTCCTGCTTCCTAATATTAGTCCTAAAGAGGTCAAAACTTCAGTAGGCTGCTGCCAGGAGATCAGTAGTTGTAAAGGAGAATCTGTATTTTTTATGCAGCAATGTCTAAATTGGAAAAGCCCTGAGAGATCATATTTGTGATGGGAACATATTTCTGAGCAGAGATAAAATCACAGAATGGTTTGGGTTGGAAAGGACCTTAAGATCATCCAGTTCCAACCCCCTGCCATGGGCAGGGACACCTCACACCAGACCATGTCACCCAAGGCTCTGTCCAACCTGGCCTTGAACACTGCCAGGGATTTACCACTTCTCTGGGCACCCTGATCCAGTGCCTCACCACCCTCACAGTAAAGAACTTCCTCCCTATATCTAACCTGAACTTCCCCTGTTTAAGTTTGAACCCATCACCCCTTGTCCTATCACCACAGCCCCTGATGAAGAGTCCCTCTCCAGCATCCTTGTAGGCCTTGTAGATCTTGAGCTGTGCCATAGGGTTGATGAACATCGACAATATTGAAAGGATGAATATTGGTGCTGCAGAATCTGCACCTGAGCCATCACCTTCTCTCCGAATGCAAATCTCTATCTGCAAATCTCTGCAATCACTTATTAACCTGTATAGCTGGATAGGGGGAGTAGAGGTGTGCAGAGGTGAAGACATCATTTATCTGGGCTAGAGAGCTGTTGTGACCAACATGGCCTTTTAATGTGTGTGCATGCACATGCAATGCTTGGCTTTAGGGGAGCCTGCCTGCTTTAGTACTCAAAGGTACCACTTGCTGCAGCTCTACATAATAAATCTCAAAGACCCTGCTCCTGGAACACATTTTGGTTTAAATTATTTTCCCAGATTCCAGGCTTTTAGGTGAGCTGTTTGAGTCATGTCCCTGCAGTGCAGGAGACCAGAGCTGAAAGCTTCCACTAAAGAGCTGCTTTTTTGCTTTTTGGAGTTTCTTTTAGTGTCAAACTCAACCCATGCAGTCTCTTGAACTGCAGCTGGCCTGAGTCTGAAATGGTGTTTTAACAGCAGATAGCTACCCTGGATGAGTAACTGTACTTTTGCGGTGGTTTAGGGCAATGAAAAGTCCTGTAATCACCTGAAACTATAAAGGGGAACTGAAAACAGGCTACATGTTAGCGTGTGAGCTAAAATATAACCAGGACATGAATACTGCTCTTCACCCTATGAAGAGATCTGCAATATCCTCATAGAAATCTAACTTAGGAGCCGTGACATTAAATTACCATTATAAATACACTAGTTGGAATAAAGACACTTTTACAAAAATGGAATTCTGAGATTTGGGCTGTAAAATCCAATTCTATTATCCCACCCTAAATTGTATTTGGGGTAGATTATTATGATTCCCATCTGGATCAGGTCCCTCCTACAGCTGGAAGGGTACTGGGTGCAGGCAGGGCTGGTAGCCTTCTCTTTGGGAGGCAGCAGGGCTTACACCAGCTTAAACCAGCCCTGAAGCTACACCCAAGTCTTTATTATCTCCACTTTCTTCCCTCTCTGAACCGTTTGTTTTCATGAAACATCTGCTTCTTTGGCAGATTCTTGTGGTTGAAACTGTGCTGCAGTGTTTCTTTGCGGAGAGGGATGCAAGGAAGACTTCCCGTCAGCTCAGCCGCTTGCCAGATGCGCTGGCTGATCCCAGCTGAGGGGTTTCCATCAAATGAGGGCACTTTTAGACCGACAACACTTGCACTGGTGCTGCAGTTTTGTTAGGAAGCAGAAGCACGTATGTTTGGGTGCGCAAGTGCATGTGTTTTGTGCTTCCCATCTGGAAATTGGAGGTGATGAACAGTGGAGCGCTGGGGTAATAAGCAGCCTAGGAAGAGCCTAGACCCATCACCCCAAATGATTGATCTAGGGCCTTCTGGTTTGGGATTTCAAGTTCATCTTTGGAGGGAGTGGGGACATGGGAGACGTGAGCTTCCCCATGCTGCCCTCAGCTGCTCCACCATCTTCCCTATCTCCTTCATGTAAGGATTTAAATAGCCAATGCTATTGCATTGCCTCTGCCATTTTAACACGAATGTTATGTAACACTGAACTCTGTTTTATTCCTCCATCACTTTCTGTTCAAAAAAGCTATAATATGTGGAGGAGAAACCTTCCTTTAAATAGCATAACAGAGGCAGAAGTCCTTCCTGAAAGCAGATGTGGTGTTGCCACCTTTCCTGCTGTGGTGGCACAGCTCCCGTGTGGCTGGGTGATGCTGCACATGTGGGAGCCTCCAGTTGGAGCACAGGATCACTTCTTTGTTTCCTTATGTAAGTTAAAGTAAACCCCATCAAACCCCCCCTTTTCTCTAAAAAGTCCTACTCTGTAGTATCAGGCTGAACTAGGGAGCATGCCTCAAAGTTTGGCCTGGGGATGCCAGCCTTCCTCATGAGGCACCAGGAAGGTGCTGCCCCACAGAATCCAAATGCTGATTGAAGGTGGGTTACCTGCACTGTGCAAATAATAGCCCTTATAGCTTTGAACTCATTCCTGGAGAAGGCTCCTTCAAGCAATTGTCTTGGGGAAGCTTCTTCACTGCACTTTGTGCTGTGACGTGAAATGCATGAGAGGTGCTATTTAGAATCATAGAATCATAGAATAGTTAGGGTTGGAAAGGGCCTTAAGATCATCTAGTTCCAACCCCCCTGCCATGAGCAGGGACACCTCCCACTAAACCATGCCACCCAAGGCTCTGTCCAACCTGGCCTTGGTCACTGCCAGGGATGGAGCATTCACAACTTCCCTGGGCAACCCATTCCAGTGCCTCACCACCCTCACAGTAAAGAGCTTCCTCCTTATATCCAAATCTAAGCTTCCCCTGTTTAAGTTTTAACCCATTATCCCTTGTCCTATCACTACAGTCCCTAACAAAGAGTCCCTCCCCAGCATCCTTATAGCCCCCCCTTCAGATACTGGAAGGCTGCTCTGAGATCTCCACGCAGCCTTCTCTTTTCCAGGCTGAACAGCCACAACTTTCTCAGTCTATCTTATTTAAGAGTTGAGCTCCTTTCAAGACTGGTTTGGTCTGGAAGGGATCTTAGAGCTCATCCATTTCCAACCAGGGCAGGGACATCTTCCACTAAAGCAGGTTGCTCAAACCTTTGTCCAACCTGGCCTTGAATATGGCGTGTGCAGGAGCATCATACATAGTGCCATATGGACCCTGCAGCCCAAGCTGCAGGGTACCAAACCACAGCCCTCTGGACAGTGATTTCAGGCCTGTGAGAGCAAGATTAGATGAGAGGTAGAATTGTTACTTCTGCTAGGTTTGATGGTGAAGCGATGTAAATCCCAGTAAACCACAAGCTTCCTTAAGCAGAAACCAAGAGGTGGAAATAACTGCTTATAATGTTTTTAATTAAAAAGCATTCTTTCACAACAAAACTTTATTAGCGAAATGTTTTATTTTGTTCAAACCACAGTCTCTGGCACAGTCAGAATAAGATGGTCAGTGGCAGCAGGACATGTCATTCTAGCTAGAGCTGCAGAAAATTCTCTTGCTTTTACAACCCAAGCTGTCTAATGTACATATTCATATTTCACAATACATTTATGGGACTTATGTCACTGGTTAATGGCACGCTTTGATTTTACTTCCGTGCGTGAAGCCTTGTGTGAGTCATGATGTTCTTGTAAATATTTTATTGGAATACTTTAGTTACAACAGCTTGTCTTGTACCTCTTCAGGAACAGTGGTGGCACTGCCTAATCGTGCAAGTGTGTTATCAGAGCCCTGTCACTAAGTGTCAAAACTGCTCCACGTATGACCATGATGTCACCTAAACTCGTGCCAGCTCAGCGTCAGGAGACTTCTTTGCCTTCTACCTGGTTGACAAGCATAAACCTTTCTTTTAGACCAAGGGTGAATTGTTTCTTTGCCTCCATGCATGATGTGCAACCCAAAACCTTGCCCATCTTTTGGGACCAATTTAGGTTCATCCTGATCCTGCACCTCGTTTCTGAAGGCAGAGGAATTCCCACCTAAGGTCCTGATGGGTTTCCGCATTTCAGCGGATCCATTCTTGGTGCGGGAGCTTTATTTTCCCATTGCAGAGAGCTGGATTTAGGAAGCTTTCCTGGCTTTTTCTGTGCAAGACACATTCCAGTTAATGCTTGGCTGTAGTTTTGCCTTTTTCCTTTCCCTTCAGGAAGAGTCTGTTGTTTTTGAGTGCATAAAGCAGCATTTTTGGCTGGATTTCTGGCAGTGCAGTTTTCCATGCTTGGAAGTCAGCCTGTGTCTGCTGTGCTGGCTGAGTCTTTAACCACTTCCATGCAAAAATGTGTCGCTGCAGAGCGTATAGCTTGGTGGTGGCATGACTTGCTATAACGTGATCAAACCAAGTGCTGTTCTGAGCACGCAGCATTGGGTCTCCGTGTCCAGGCATGTCTTAAGAAATACGTATGAAAACATGTGTTAAGGTTGCACTGACTTTTTTGCAGTCAGAACCCAGATTCCAGCAGGAAATGTGAGTTTGGGGCTGTCCTTATGCTTGGAAGATGGTGTGTATCCTGGGTGTGCTGCTGCTGGTGTGTGGCTTGGTCGGACGTGGTTGCTGTATTGTGGTTGTTCATTATCAGCATTATTTGTTTTCAATCCTAAAGAAATTAATTTTCTGTCTGTTATTTTGCAAGTACTCGGTGTCTGTGTATCTAATTTTTCCTAATTAATGCAGGAATCTGAATAGGTCATCTGTGTGAGGAGCATCATCTTTGATTAATGGCTCAGGCCAGCTCTATTTGTGGAATATAACTGCATAATATCATATGCTTGCTGAATAGGATATTTTGTACTCCCATGACCATTCCCAACACTGAAGCGCATTACAAATGTCACTGAGTCTCCCCTCCCACCAGAAGGTGGTAAAGTTAAATGCGGACACTGGACAGACTTGCCGGATCTCTCCTCTGAAGAGCCTTTGGTAGCACTGAGATCCTCAAGGATGTGTCCAACACAGACACCGTTCGTTAACAGTGCGTGTTGATGCTGTTTTTGACACTAGCACCAGCAAAGCCCCCCAGAAGACTTGACCCAGAGGTGGATAGCATGGACGCAAAGCCTTTTTTCCATCAGAGGACGCCAGGAACATGTGAAAATCCAGATTGCTCCTGAGTATGAGACTTGTAACCTCCACCATTAAGCAGATGGAGAGGGCAGTCTGCAGTCAGTTATCTCTGGGATTGAGGAGAGCTGGTGTCCAGCTATGGGATGGAGCAAGGCTGGGCCTTCTCATGTTGAACATGGGCTTCACAGGTGAGCATCCTGCTCTTCGGAGTTCAGTCTGCCCAGTAAGGCAGAGCTCCTGCTCCAGGCTCTTCCTTGGGATGATGGTGCTGGATTTACCTGCTTGTTTTATGGGGAAGCGCCTGTAATCACTGGTCAGTGGGTTCCTCCATAGCATTGCACAAGCTCCTGGAGGTGAACTAACATGAGCCATGTCCTGATCAAAGCTGTACAATAAGCTGCAAATTATCCCTGGTGCAAAGGAGGTAATGGGAAGAGCTGTGTGGTCATTGGTGCAAAACCCCTTGGCTTTAGTTTTTCTGTTGCTTATAGAAATATATCTGTGATAAAACATACCTGTGGTACATGAGAACTTGTACCTATTCAGCTCCCTTGGTTTCTGTAGCAGAAATACCCTAAGCAAAGGATTGAGGAACAGGAATCTCTCCAAATAGGGTAGGGCTGAGGTTTTCATAACATACTCTTTTTTCCCAGCTGGAATGAGTGGATGCAGTTTGCTTTCTTTAAATGTGTCCAGACTTTTGAATGACTGGCAGCAGGTCAGACAATGTTGATGGGGATACTGTGCATGGGGATACCGTGCATGGGGAAGCTCCCCCACCTCCCTGCACTGCATGTATAGTTGCTTGGTGCCTTCTGGAAGCATTGGATGGACTTACAGAGCTTGAATGTGTCAGTGGTAGTGCGGGCACACTGCAAGCCCGACGCACCATGGAGGTGTGTGCACTAATAGTGTGTAGGTGATGTGTGTGGGGGATAAAAGCTGCTGTGTTTCAGCTTGAGAAGTCACACTCAGAGACATGGTGGTTTTGCATTTGGAACCTCCTCCCTTCCTCTGGGGTACCATCCCTGGTGAAGAGGAACGTTTAGGATTGCCAGTGCACAGGAAACTGGATATTGCTCCCCTGGAATGGCAAATGTGATGGGAGGAAATGGGAAATGCCAGGCTCTGCCCTGGGTGCCTGCAATAAATCCTTCTCCCTTGAATTTGAGAGCGGCATCCCTGGAGTTTTAATGTTGCATCAAGCTGACAGCATGGATCCCATGGGCCTGTGGCTTTGCCAGCAGCACCAGAGGCATGGGTGATCCAGGCTGCCATGGGGATGGAGTATCTTCATTTTTCCAGTGAGAATGGATGTGAAATTAAACCTTGTAGAGACAAGTGAGAAAGGTGGGCAAAGGAGCAGAAGGAAACCCAGGCTGCCTGTATGCAGAGGAGTGTGAGCTGCTTGGGTTGGCAGGTGCTTTGGAAATGGAAGTACTTTATCCTGAATTACATAATGCAGCAGCATGTCCAGACCTGAATTCCCTGCAATTTTCTGGCCCAGAAGGAATAATCTTCTGCTTGAAATATCAGCCTTAGCTTTGAATTTCCTGGCTCATACAGTGTGTGTGATCAATAGAGTGTGTACTAAACTGCTGCTGTTAGAAGCTGAGGTGTTTAGGTGAGTTTATTTTTGTTATTGCCGTTGGATGATGAACAGAAAACTCTTGTTCATTAAGAACTGTATAAACACATCAAAGCTCACCCTGACCTACTGGTGTGGTCCAGCAGGTGGAAGAGGCTGCAGGTCCTTCTCTGTGTCTAATTGAAGCAGCAAGTTGTAAATGAGGTGGGATAGAGCTGAGGTGCAAATTATTAAGCAAGGAGCTCTGCTGTAATTTCAGTCCTTATCCCTAATTGTGGAGAAGCCTTTGCAGCTGTAGATAGGTTGGGGTTTATTTTACACATGTTTTCACTGGGTGAAAAAACTGGCTGGATGGCAGAGCCCGAAGTGTGGTGATGAATAGAGTTAGATCCAGTCACAAGTGGTGTCCTCCAGGGCTCAGTACTGTGGCCAGTAATACCTGTTTAATGTCTTTATCAATGACCTGGATGAGGGAATCGAGGGCATCCTCAGTAAGTCTGCGTCTGACACCAAGCTGGGTGGGAGTGTTGATCTGCTGGAGTATAGGGAAGGATTTGGACAGGCTGGATCAATGGGCTGAGGCCAATGATATCAGGTTCAACAAGGTAAAGTGCTGGGTCCTGCATCTGGGCCCCAACAACCCCATGGAGCATGACAGGCTTGGGTAAGAGTGGGTGGAAACTGCTCATGGAAAAGGACCTGGGGGTGTTGGTCAACAGCGGTTCAACACGAGCAGCTTGTGCCCAGACAGCCAAGAAGCCAACAACATCCTGGTCTGTATCAGCGGTAATGTGGCAGCAGGGCAAGGGCAGTGATTGTCCCCCCTGTGCTCGACACTGGTGAGGCTGCACCTTGAATCCTGTGTTCAGTTCTGCGCCCCTCACTACAAGAGAGGCATTGAGGTGCTGGAGCAGGGCCAGAGAGGGGCAATGGAGCTGGTGCAGGGTCTGGAGCACAGCGTGATGGGGAACGGCTGAGGGACCTGGGGGGTGTTTAGTCTGGAGAAGGTGCCAAAACATTCTTTTAGACATGAAAGGCTTTTGACTTCAGGTAGATGCTGCCCATAGTGTTTCTTGAGCACACATTGTCTTGTCATCTTCAGGGAGGGTTTAAGACAGGCAGACATTGGCACACCTTGTGGTTGACTGGCAAAGGCTTGTGCTTTTGAAGTATCCCACTCCACTTTTGGCTCCGTGAGCCAAAACAACTGGGGCAAAATCATCATCATAGAGCCTGCCATGATCATGCCTAGAGGTGGAAAGCCTTCCTTGGGCAAAGGAGTCAAGGGAGCTAAAAACCTCACTTGCACTTGATGGTTGTTTTGTGCAAGGACTGGTGCTGGTGCAAAAGCTGATGCTGGGCAGGCAGAATAAGTGGTTTCACCCATTTGAAGGAGAACTTGATCAGTACAAAGTAATTCATGTCTCCCAGGTAATATTTGAACCTTTGCATTGTGTTCCTACCACTTAGTTGGCAACCAAAGAGGCTGAGCATGGCATGGTCAGAGCAGGTCAGATGTGAAGAGGAGCTCTCTGTGCCCATCCGAACTAAGGGGTGAATAAACACTGCAAAAGGGTAAAATAATTGGTAGAGATGATGATAAACACTGTTAAAGTGGATCAGGGAGAACTGAGAGGTGAATGTAGCAAATGCAGGGAGAGGATATTGTGTAGTGGAACAAACTAGAACATAACTGGATACTGTATTACCTGAAGTATATTCCAACCCTCCCTGCACATGGCAGGGGATTGGATATAGATGATCTTTACAGTCCCTTCCAACCTATTCTGTGATTCTATGATATATATTTACTGTAGAGAACTCCTTGCCTTGTGGCTTGTGGTGAACAAGAGAAGCAGATGGAGTGTGTCTTTCTCCTTCATCAGTCATTCCAAGAGAAGAGCCCATGGCAGGATAAAACAGAGGACCAAGTCCTGCTGACCGTGCTATGGGAGGGTTTCCAGCAATAAGGACCACTGGAAGAGGTGGGAAGGACTGATCTGTGTCTGCATTTACATCAGTGCTGGCTGCACAGGCAGGCAGCCTATGGCTTCTGTGCATCCTTTATCCATAGAAGCTGGAGCTTGTTTGTACAAGCTTCCATGGGGGGGGGGGGGGTGTTGCTGGGGAGAAGAGGTGAAAGCCCTTGGCCCCTGTGCTTTTGTTTTGGGTGGATCTCACCAGTCTTCGGGTTGAATTGGAATTAATAATTGAAAAATACTAAGAGCATTCACTGTGCTGTCTTGCCCAAGCGAAGAAAACCAGCTAAGCCTCAGACACATCCTGCCATCCTTCAATTTCGCCCCTGCTGATGGACCACCTCTCTTAAGTGGTTACCCCACTTTGATTTGCCTCTCCTTGGCTCCTTGTTCCTGCCCACAGTGACCATGCAGGGGCTGCATGATGTAGTGGAGCAGAGCAGTGGCACAAAGGATATAAACCCCTGCAGAACTGATCCCCTCGAGGCTGGTGGAGACAGCCCAGGTGGGTCATGAGCCATGGAGACTGGTTGGGATGTGGCTGTGAAAGCCAGGTTTCTGCCCTGCTACCATCCTTGTACTCTGCTCCTGCTTCATCTCATCACAGAGCATGTCTCTGTGCTGGAGCCAGCCCTGTTTGTGTTAAACAAATGTGGTGAGGGGTGACTGAGGCACGGACATGCATCCCATCCCATCCCTTGCTGCAGGGTTTTGTCTCTGCCAAAGGGTGGGACAGGCAGCTGCGGCACTAACACTTTAAACCACTGCAGGGATGCAGGGCAGAGCCCTCTGCCTGCAGATACAATAGAACAGAAAGGCGAAAGAACACAAACCAAAACACAAACAACCCAAAAGAAAGAAAAACAAACCAAAACCTGGCACTGTGTGTTATTTATTTCTTTTTAAAGCGTAGAATTCGAAGTGGGATGTATTGCTGAGATTCACATTCTCTGGCCATGGTGAGCCGGGCAGAGGTTGAGACACATCTTCCCTGGGGAGAGGGAGGGTTATGTGAGCCTGAGTCAGCAGCAAAGGTCACTTGGCTGGAAGGCATCTGCCTGTAGATGTGGCCGTGACTGATGCAATGGTTGTGATTCCAGTGCTGACAGCGTGGTAGGTAAGAATGTGTGTGCAAACCAAAGGGAGAAACACCAGCTTAGGTAAAAGGGGGTGATAGGGCAGCGATACTCAACCTCATCTGCCCCTTCCACCTCCCACTTCTCTCTTTTCCTTGCTGCTTTCTTTGCTTTCTCCACTCCTGTGCCCCCACTTCTGGTGTCTCTTTGATTCTGGCATTTAATCTCATCATTATGTTGTTTGTTTTATGGTCTTGGCTCATCTTCTGGTTCCCATTTGGGGTCATTATCACATATGATTAGTCTTGGAGTCTAATGAAGGGGATCAGACATAACCCTAGGGTATATCTGAGCCATTTAGCATTTCTGAGCTCAGAGATCTGCTGAGGAAGTTTATTTTTAAGCTTCCCAAGAAGATAAATTTGAACGTTGGCTGTTTGGGGTACAAGTAATAGATCTGAAACCCCTCCGGGGGGGGAGCAGTGTGCTCTGGGATTTGAAGCATCCCAGGGATAATTATCCAGTGCTGAGTAAGTCTCGTTAGTCTTGAAATAGCATTCAGTGGATGATCACGTTTTCCTGCACGTTGGTTAGTGTGAAAGCTTGCAACCTTATATTAACATTTAACCTTCACTGTGAGAGCGCTGTCAACATGGTCTTAATAATATTGTTATCTGGTCCCACTCTGGGAAAGCCAGTCATGGAGATAGGAAATGATGACACAAAATAAGAACCCCAGAAAAGGAAAAAGGGCATTTTTGGAGGCTGTTCTTTAAGGTCTCACTCTTTATATGAAGAGGTATGAGGGAAGTGAGGTCAGAGCATCCTCAGGACAGCTTCGGCTCCTGCTGTTTGGTGCCACTTTGCAGGGGACTGTAGCCCCAGCTCAGCAAACCAGCTGCAGGGCAAGTGCTGTGCTGTGTCAGTGACATGTCCCTGTAGTGATTCAGCAGCGTCCCTGCAAACCATCTGCTGATGTGATGCACGTCATTAGTCATTCACTGATTTGGTGTGGTTACCCTTTTGTCTTAGGCTTCTGGAAAGGCCAAGGGTCACATAGACGTGAAGCAGCTGAGGCAGTCTTCCACCAATGCTGCCATCAGGTCTAGCAGGCAGACCAAGACTCGGTTTTATCTCGTTTGACTAAAAGCCTATCACAGCTATGTGATGGTGCCTGTGTCTGTAGCTGAGGCCTTCTGGTGTGTGGCAATGAACCCTCCCAAGGAAACACCTTTGGATGCAGTGGGAGAGGGCTCTATCCTCTCATCCAGTGCCTAATCTATAGGTACTGGTGGATAAGATAGTGATGCTTTGGTACCACCTTACTTGGTATCCACCAACAGCTTGTAAACCTCTCTCTTTACTAACGTCTTTTATGCCATTATCCAAGTCCAGTTTTGAAGACAGTTCTTTGATGTCACATATAATACCTGGATCTTCCTGGACACTGCCCTTCTGCGCCCTTTTCTATGGGGTTTTCTGTCTGCTTGAAACCTCCAACTGAATTTCTTGTGGCTGTTGCTGCTTTTCTGGAAGGTTACAGGCCCCTTCTCTGACTGCAGCATCAGCAGCATCCCTGCGTGCACTGGAGATGGAGGTTTGG